>OX375800.1:11857434-14357434 GCA_947359425.1 Lagria hirta | reverse complement strand
TCTACTCTATAAAAATTTTGTTTTGCACTTCTTTTTTTTTTCTTCAACAGTTTGTTATTATTTATTAGTTAGCTATTTAAGTACTGAATTCGATGTCGGTAAATGATCCATTTTTATATAAAACTTTTTATGGTACATTTGTTGTAATTGTTTAGCGAGTAGAGCTTTACGTATTTTTTACCACTGTCTGTTTATATTTATTTCTATTCTTCTCTCTTATGTTAAAGCCCAAGTTTTCAACAATTGCAATAAGCAATTTTTATGCTATATCTTTTTTCTATAAAAACTTGTGAACTTGTTTGATACACATGTTTTGGTGAGTTTTACTGTAACGCTACATTTTTTAAAACTGAACAATTTATTGTGCAAAATTTTGCAAGTTTCCAAGATTAAGTCAGTTATACAACTTGATTTTTCTTAGAAATTTATATTTTAAGAATTTAAAAAGCATAATGTTTCCGCTGTTTATATTTGTTTAGGTGATTGATAACAGTGAATTCTTTTTGTGTTTCTTACGACAAAAATACATTAACTTATAAAAAAAATAATTATTTTTAGCAGCCGAACACAGTGACACCGCTAATTAGAGCAAACAAACCACAAAAATTAAGTTTTTTTCGAAAAAAATACGTTTTTTCTGACGTTAATTATAAACCATAACTGAAGAATTTTTAAAAAAGTGTGAAACTGTTGCGAAGTATGCTATAGTGAATATTTGCGAATTGCTCCTGTTAGCAACGGCTGTGCTTATTGTGAGAGAAGTTAAAATTGTGGAAACTCATTAAAATTTTGCAATTTCTATAATGTTCTGCATCGGCCAGTATGTATTTAATTTCATTATAAAGTTATTGTATATTTCAATGTTTTAATTTTTTTAGGACAGAAATCAAAACAAGTAATGCGAAAAATGTGTTTTGAGAAACAAAAAAAAAAAGTTGCGTTCAACACTTAAATAATAAATGACCTGTTAATTTTAGAAACTACCTAATTTATCAATTAATTATTTTATAATTTATTAAAAACTGTTGGTTATTGAATTTAATTTTAAATCTATGAGTAAAATGTTAACAGCTAGTGTTACTTACACTCAAACCTTTAAAATTTTTGTTGGAAATTGCATCAATTCAATTTGAGCCAAACCTTTTACTTATTCTACTGACGCAAAAAATTCATCAATTTCTTAAATATGTTTGTTGACAAATTGTTAATACATTTTAACTGTTACTTAAAAATTTGTCAAAAAATGTCACATTTTTAACGTCTGCAGAAACAAGCTTTTGATAACTAATGTTTACGTAAAAGATGTACCTAAATAATTAAAAAATTAAATAGAAAAAACCATGACAAGTAACTTTTAAAATTTATGTTCGGAATAAATTAAACTGTGTATGAATAATACCTTCAGCCTTCTATTCGTATTTGTCAAATATATTGTGCTTTGTGCCAGAAATATAAAACGTAAAAAACAAAACCTCCTTTTCTCCATAGATTGATTTAACATTGACATTAACATAATAATTTCTACGAAATAAAGTTTCTATATCGAAAACATATTAAGCAACAATATTTCATTTGCAATTTAGATCACTGTATCAACCTTAAAAAAATCGGCTTATTTTAAAAATGCTTTATTAAAAGAAAAAAAAAATACATAAAAAAACTAGTAATATATAATGTTAGTCTACATCAACATGTATAAAGCTGCTAGAAAATTATTTTTAAGTTGATAATATGAGGGTATAAATTTTCTTCATTTTAATAAATTTTTATTTATGGTCATCAAAGCTGATAAACTTTGAACAACATTTGTTTTTCAGAGGACTTACAAAAACTTCCTAGTGTGATAACATAAAAAGTACCTACAGACACCTTGCCACAATTAGCATAGATAATTGCAAGCTAGTAGGAAATAATAAACAATAACATAAAAATTTCCATTTTAATGAAGTTGATGACAAATAAATCAAACAAAACTAGACAATATAAGCCAAGTTCAGCAACCACAATCAAGGTATAAAATACTATGATGCAATAAATTCATTGAACAATTCGTGGTATAGTAATTATTTCCTGAAAGTAACACTAATTATCTACAAAACAGCGTCAAAGCAGCTTTACAAACCTTGCGTACATTTCTACTGCATTTCAATATTTAAATATTCTTATCTACATGAAAACAATAGCAGCCTTCGGACCTAGACAAGGTTATCACAATTGCCATTGAATATTAATAAACTGTAATAAGCTACCCTTGAAGTACACCACCTTAGAGGTGGGGAATCGGATCCCTCCTAACATTTGGCATGTACGCATATATAAAAAAACATTTAACCCAACATTATCATAATTCAATTAGCACTTTAGATAATAATATTAACTAATAACAAATTACTATTAGATATATAGGGGTTGAGTGCATTAAAAGTGTGTCAAAAGTGCCTTAAGCTCTCATTTCAAAAAATCAAATTTTCTGCGTAATTCAAAATGCTAATTTTGCTGCCGATACTGATAATTATGCTAATCAATGGAATAAATGCATTTAATAACTGTGAGTATTTTATAATTTTTGTCCCGCTTTTCTAGTTAAAACTGTGTGAAGGTCTAACACTTCATCTTCACCTAATAATGCGCCACAGTTTAAATCTTTCTAAAAATTACAGTTGCCGATGTTAGTTGTGGTTTTAAAACTAGCAAAAGAGAAGGAAAAATTGTTGGCGGTTCCAATGCTCATAAAGGAGAATTTCCTTGGTTGGTATCAATTACAAGACGTGGAGGACATTTTTGTGGAGGAACTCTAATAAGTAACAAGTTTATTTTGACTGCGGGACATTGTCTCTGCACGTAAGTACTTATTCCCCCAGGAATTTATCAGATGAACAGGCTTCCATTTTACGGCAACTTTTAAAGAAATGTTTCTTGGCAATACTTAAATAATCAATATCAAAAACTGTAAAACGTTAGTAAAATATTGTAATCAATTTTACTATAAGTTAGCATTTGTGTAGAAAACGAATTTCAAATAGATTTTTATTAGTATTAAAGCCAAACTAAAATTGATTCCATAACTCGCTTTTGAATCGGAACTAGTTTTCTACAGAAATATTAAAATATACTTCTAGTGCTTGACGTTACTTTTTAGACCATTATTTGGCACAATTTGATAGCTATTTGAAAAAAATTAGCAAACAATAGCTGTTAAATCTTAAAACAACAAATAAACACATTCAATTTTAGTGGCATAGGAACTGACACTCTCAAAGCTAACCACATTAAGGTCACAATGGCTCAATACGACTTAACCAACAAATCGAGTGATTCTTATGAGATGGCCTTAAAATCCATAGCGGTTCACCCAAACTACATTTGTGGAAAACCAAAAAACGACATTGCAATTTTGGAACTTATAACAAAATTACATTGGTCAGATGATGTGTTGCCGGCGTGTTTGATAGGATCTTCCCTTGATGAAGATTATACACCTATAGATAATCAAGCAGCAATAGTTGCTGGCTGGGGTTGGACCAATGAAGACAGTTCTAAAGGAGGTCGTGCAAAAGTTTTGCAAAAAGCTGCAGTTAATGTTATTGCTACGGAAAAATGCAGACAGTGGTATAAATCCCAAGGTAAGAAAACAAAAATCCAAGACACTCAAATTTGTGCCGGTCACGAACAAGGAGGAGTAGACGCTTGTTGGGTAAATTCGGATAACATAAAACAACATACTTTTAATATTCTGGTTATAAATTTAGGCAGATAGTGGAGGTCCTTTAATGATTGATACAGGAAAATCCAATCAAATAATGGTAGTTGGAGTGGTTTCTACTGGAATTGGTTGTGCCAGACCGTTTTTACCCGGACTTTATACAAGAATTTCTGAGTACATTCCCTGGGTCAGAGAAATTGTGAACAAATAATTTTAAGTGATTAAGTAGTTTTGATCAAGCCATACAATTGCCAAAAAATATTTATGTACTAATTTACTTATATTAAGTGCTACGTTAATGTACTCTATGTGTACTTTACGCCTAAAATAAAATATAAAAAAAATACTTTTAAGTTTGCATTTTTTATAATGTGGTAATTTAAATCTTTAACAATATTAGTTGATTTTACATACATGTGAATTAAGAAAAAGATGACAAATAAATTGTTAAAAAAAATCATCCACAAAAACTACTACATTTAATTTAGGTAAATTTGAACACCCGTTTCAAAGAGCCCCAAAAAATACTTTTCCTGCAATGAGAAAATTGAGTGCTTTTCAAATTCCGGCTAATATTCTAGCATCAATTTAAAATTACAATGTTTTTCTAATATTATAAACAAAATATAGTAATCAAAATTTATTATTCGTAATATCAAAGAAGATGCTTATCAATTTTTTTAACCAAAAAAATTTATAACTTTTAAATGACTAAAAATTAAATTGAACTTTTTTTGAATTATTGCTTAAAACACTCAATGACTTTCGCTTTCAAGTAAAAAACTTTACATCAAAATCATTTAAGCCGTTCTGTGACTACAGAGCGACAGACATACATAGAGATACATAGATACTCACTACATCAAACTTATTAATACTAATTTTTTTCTTGATAAAAATTAATAATGTTTAAAAAAAAGGTAATCTGTGTTGAAAGGTTTTTTGTATAAAGAATTTTAAGTTTAAAGGCGGGTGTCACAAAGCCACAAAAATCCATTATTGATCTAAGAAAATTTGATAATGTTGAATAGCGTTTGGCACAAAAATAACTGCCAAATAATAGTCTTGAAAAGAAGCCTGATATCATACATCAGGCTGATCTATGATAAGCATAAGATAAAAAAAACAAAAAAAAAAAACGTCAAGTAGTGAAGATGTGTTCTAGAATCAGAACAAAAACAAAATAAGATGAATTACAGAAAACAAGCAAGATTTGAAGAAAAAATTTAAAAAAAAGCAAAAAACAATTAAAAGACAAAACAAGAAAGATTTTAGAAATAACCAGGCACGTACAATGACAAAAAAAACAAAAATAAACAATTAAAGTATGAGCGTTCAATAAAAAAATTTGCTAAATATAAGAAAAACACCCAAAACCTATTGAACCTAAGATAACAGCAAATTAGAGAAGATTATAGCAGAAAAAATGTCAGCTTGAAGAAAAAAAAAGATAGAAAATAAGAAAGTAATAGATGAAACAATGTGATAGTAATCAATGAAAATCTAAACAGAAAAGAATAATTTTTAAACATAAAAACAGAGAAAAAAAAACAAAATAGGCTAAAATGAGTATAAGAGTATGTACTATAAAAAAACAAAAATAATAAAAAAAGAGTAGAAGAGAAAGTAAAATAAAACAAAAAAACCACAAAACCAAAAAAATATTAATTTAAAATTTAAATTATGTTATTATGATGCAACGCTGCATAGTGAAAGCATAACTATTATATCGAGTTGTCAAAAAGCACGGACGACCGTTTTATCACAGATTCTGAGTGGCCCATAGACCACAATTTTGTAAAAAAATGATCCTGACATTCTTCGTTCAAAAAATGCAGTAATGGAAGATTTAGTAGATACGGCTACACCAAATTTTTCATCTGACAATTACTTTATGTAGTTGTTAAAAAAATATTTAAGTAAAATATATTAAAAAAAAACAAACAAAAAATTTTATTAAAAGCCATTTATTGTTTTTGTTTTATGTTCCATAAATGCTTTAAACTTTACACCTTCTTGGGCCTCCGCCCTTTTTACCTAACGGGTGAGGTTAGGTTACTTACAAGTTAATTACATTAGGTTAATATTTTCTTGTAACAAGAAATTGACAGCCAAAATGCTATTCAGTTTTATTTTGTTTATAACTGTTATAGTAACGTCTATGTTTGTGTTTTGATGTTCTTATGTTTTATTGTCAATTGATTTTATATGTTGATTGCCATCTTTTTATTGATTTATGTGGATGATAATGCATTCTGTGCATTTATAATATAGAATTTATACTTCTGTATGAGTTACCTCAATCACTCTGTTAGTCTTCTTGTGTGTAAATTTTATTGTGCTTTTGACCGTGCTATTTTTTAAACGTAGCAAGATCTGTTTGAATTTCGTTAAAAACTTGCGAAATACATTTGTTCGTAAAGTATCACTTTTACTGTTCTCACAGGACTGTAAACAAGCTCACACTACATTCAGAATTAAACTTGTCACAAAAATATAACGTAGGAAATTGTAAAACTAGAAGGTAACAGGTCAATAAACCGCCCAATTTTTAAAAATAATAGAATGAGCAATATCTAAAATACTATACTCTATTTTTTTGGCAGAGGCAAATGCACGCGCATTGGAAAAAACCCTACATACAATATAAAAACTTTCGGTGCATTTTCAGAAAACTGCTGCCAATTTAACTGTCAATAGTGTCAGTGCCAATAAATTGTTTAGGTTTACATAACCTCACACAAGCACCGGAAAAGATTTGCAATAGTGGAAAAAAATGTGACATTAGTTGCTATGGAAACCAAGCTTTGCGCTTGGTTAATTTGCACGCCGTTAAGGAAAAATCTTGTTTAACAGACAAAAGTGAGGTTAGAATAAATTGACAAGCCTAGCTGACAGTGCTGACAGCGCTTTTTCATAAAATTGTACTGTACATTGCTTTAAGCAATAGAAACGAAGTATTCCGAAGATGCCCGATTCGTCTTGCCAATAGCCGAAGAATATAGTATAGATAACATTTTTTTTTGTTTATTTTCAGCTTTATAGATTTTGAACATTGTTTTAAATTACCAAAAAAAATTTTTGCAGTGCAGTATAGTATCTAGAGCAAATATAAGATGTTTTTTGGTTCAAAATCGCTTATAATGAACATCTGTTTGAGGGGCTCTTGTTGGTTGTGCCCTGATAATAATACTGTTGTGTATCCTAGTAAATTTTTTGTGATATGCAATTTTAGTCTAAAATTTAAGAAATCATATATCTATTTCAGCCGTCAGAACTGAACTGCTAAAACTCTTGCTTTATACTTGTACCTACTTTTTTTTCAGCATATAAGCCTTTTTTATATTTCTTCTCTGTTGAAGCCATCATTCCTTTGAGACAAAACAACAAACACATTATTATGATTATTTAATTTTCATAAAGTTTAACAATATACAATATGAGATGAACAGACAGACATACAAGTTTATATTGACTGGACAATTTAACAGTATTAATATACAATGAGCATTCATTCTTATTAACATCAATAAGACATAATTAAACACAGCAGTAAAACCAATTCTCTAACTCACAAGCACACAGATAAAAATTCACAATTCAGGATCATTTACGTAATTAGAGAATTGACTTTAAATTATTTACAGTCGCCTAGTTTAAAATGAAAAAATTGGGATTGCAATTTTAAGGAAAATAAAAACACCGCATTAAGATAATACACAGCAGATTGTATTAATGTCAAAGGCACTTTTTAAACATTTATTATTTTGTATTATTACAATGGCAAATTGGAAGGTATTAGTTTCATATTTAATTTCACAATATTACATATTTACAAATGTTTGATTATTGGAATAAATAAAAAGGGTACATTCCATCTATACGATAATTTTCTATAAAAATGATTGTTTCTCGACTTTTTCTAATAATTCCTTTTTATTTTTTCACAAATTAAAGCATCTTAATATTTCGATTAAATTCATTGTTATACCCTATTTGTCCGCTTAGTTAAATAATATGATAAGCAATCATAAAATGTGTTTTTTTTATTAGTTTTTTTCATAGCAGGATAAAAAAAAAGGTAAAAAAATCAAAACAAAATTTACTAAATATGCACGAAATTTATTAACAAAATTGTTTTTAAATCAAAAAAAAAAATAAAAATAAATAGATAAGAGATAAAAATGTACTTACAAAAGAGAAAGCAAATAAAAAAGATCTAAAAAATAAAGATAATATCCAGGTATGAGACATTTCATGTACAAAAGAAAATAACACTTTGGTTGATTTTATCGACTAGTAAATAACATTTTTCAATTTAAATTGAGAAATCATATATACAAAAGAAGCTTATAATTCTCTATAACATAAAAAAATAATTATTAGGTGTGATAACTACAAAAAAGAGTAACAATGAGTTTTTTAGACACAACGATCACAATATTAACTTAAAACTGATTTTCAGTTGTCTTGTTATTATATCTATAATTTCGTAACGAAATATTATATCGGTTAAATTATTGCTAAACATAAGAAGATAATATTGAGTATCACATCTTTCAATATGAAATATTTTTCTAACTTAAGCTAACACCTAGATGTTTTTAAGTGATGTGAGAGTTTTTTTTTCTGTAAATTATTACGGAAATACTACCTAACTACTTAACTCTAAAGTTGATTACAACAATTTGTTCTATTATCTTCTTATGCAATGATTTACTCAGTACTGACAATAATTTAACATTTAACAAATTTTAAACAACACTAATTTCTCGTTAGTTCACGTTAAGTAAAATTAGTGAAATACACTGTTTTATTGATCATTCACGTCTATAATATTGCAGTGATATTAGCTCCATTTGAAAATAACTTTCACGGATTTCACAGTCTATTTCAAGACTCAACAAATCGCTATTGAGTTTCAGTCGCACTTTCATAAGTCTTAAAGAACATATAAAATATCCTCCTTATCTCACACAAGATGCCCTTCTTGTTCGTTAACACCGTAACCATTACCAAAGCTGGTAAGTTCCCTCTTTTGAGCAAGTGTTTGAGCTTGAAGAATTTGAGGGTTTTGGCTAGTGTTATGAAGAACATCTGGTGGCGGCACGGGACCACGCTGATGACGAAGAAGAGAACCGTTTGCTGGTAGAGGCGGCGTAACTGGATTATGAAGATGGCTCAAGTGAGGATGAGCGGGCACCGGTGGTGGAGTTTGAAAGTCCAATGGTGGAGGGTAGGATAAATAACGATCAGACATGTTGTAGTATGAGCCGTCGGCAGGTGGTGCTGGTGAAGGAGCACTTACATAGGACGACTTCGCTGTAAATATAATATATATACGTTGTCAAAATATAATTATAATAAAAGCAAAAATGCATAATTTAACTTCTTCCTATCAAAAACAACTAAAAAAATCTTCTATAAAGATTTTTCAGTATTGTACTCAATAGAAAAAAACATGACTTAAGCACGTCCGGATTTACAATGACACCAGTCGACAAAGAGTTTGACAGTACGTGCTCATTTATGTTCAATTTTGAACCAAAATAACAAATCTATTTCAGTTATTTTAATAACTACATTTCTTGTTTGCAAAATATTAAAAAATATTAGACATGTTATATAACCTACTTAAAACCAAACTTACTTGGCGTCACCTTGTATAGCTCATTATCGTACAAAGGCCATATTAAAAAAAAATAAAGACAAAAAAAGTAAACACGAGAAATTCCATTTTGTTGAAACTTATAGCTTCTGTTTGAGATACAAGTACAAAACATACAAAAATTTAGTTGGACAGTAGTTTTGTTTGGTTGAACAGTATTCACTGAACGAAAATTAACGCGCAACTGAACATATCCATGCGTAGCGTCACAGGAATAATCAAAATAACACCAGTTCCTTAATCTTTCAATATTATCAAACATTCATAGCCATAAAAAAATTAACAAGATCTCTAAACTTTTACAATTTACTTACCATTTAGAAAACCATTTTAGATCTAGTTCAAAAATATAAAAAGTTTTTATGTCGTCATAAAACAAAAATTAATTTGAGACCCTTTACAAGCTACGGCTGATATTAACAATCTTAAAAAGATATGGTTTCAGAATAACCGATTGAGAAGTAAACCTAGAGATGTAACCCATTGCTTTTTAGATAGGGAGTGTAGAGTGTCTTTCATGTGGAGTTGAAAGAATTTGCTACATTGTTAAAATTCTTTTTTTCTTTAAACAAGCAAACTCTTGTCTGGTCCAACCGTAGTCAACTCTTTGAACTACCTTTATACATGTTACAACCTTACCAGTGTATCACTGTGCCGATCTATGTGAATCACTTATGAATTAAATTTAACTTTGTATTCAACAAGTTTGTAATAATTTAAGCATCAATTCGAAAATGCTCTAATTCTATTTCAACTGTCGTTCTAAGTTCAGTAGATTTTTGTTTTTATGTTAAAAACTAAAAGTTTAGTTATAGTTCAGCTTTTCTAAGCATTCTCATAATATTTTGCTATAATATTTTTGTAAAACTGACAAAGGCCTTTTATTATTTCAGAAACAAAGCATTTTATGATTATTATGACGGTTAGTTTTCATTCTAGAAGCGTTAGTTACCTGAAAGGTTGCCATGATAGCCAAGACTTTGATCATCTCTAGCTCTTGTCCTATCAAGCATGTGATGCTGGTGGTGATGATGCGGGTGAGGAAGAGTATGAGTTTTGTGAGCCATGTTAGGTTGCATCTGAAGCTCATAACTGGGACACACTGGATACGCACCTGGATAGTCCTGCTGGTCCATTAGGTAAGTACTTGTGGCCTGTTTACGCCCCTCGTCCTATTGAAAAAGCCAGACATTATATTTACGCCATTTTCAATGAACTTCGACTTAGTGTAAATTTCAAAATTCAAACTTAATTAAACTTGAAAAAACTGAGTTTTATTCCTATTTTATCGTCAAAGAATATCTTATTTAACAGGAAAAAGTTTGTTCAAATTTGTGTTATCAGACATCTATATATATAAAAGAAAGTCTGTTAGTTATAACTCAAGAACGGCTTTACCGATATGGTTGAAAATTGGTGAGGTGGTAGCTTAGAGCCAGGAGACGGACATAGGATACTTTTTATTCCAGAAACCACTTGTAATTGACGTATAATGACAGATATGTAATGACGTATGGATGACAATTTGATATTTGTAAGAAATCAATAATAAAACGATTTCTATTAAATAAATAATTAACAATTATAATGTAATGATAGTGCCGTTGCCCATTCGTAAAAAGTAAAGTGAACTATAAAACTCGGTATGGTTAAAAATTTTAGTTTTTAGGTGAAGTGAAGTTTAATTAACAATGCCGCGACCAAGACGATCGAATCTTTCCCGACAAAGCCGTGATGCAAGACGAATACGAAATACTGCAAATGAAAGGACTGAAGAAGAACAAGAAATTGCACGTGAACAGCGCCGCGATAGTATGGCTCGACTTCGTGCTTCTCAATCACGAGAGCAAAGTGAAGCAGCCCGTGAAACAGCTCGGTTGGCAATGCAGAATCGTCGAGCGAACAACAGAGGTCAACAAATAGATAATTTGCGACGCAGAACAAGATATTTATCAAGTGCTGATTTGAATCGAGCAGCGAGTTTATTAATATTAATAAATATTTAAAGATATTAATAAAATTTTTAATTAAATATTAATAATTATTTTAATATTTAATTATTAAATATTTAATAATTTTTAATTATTAATTAGAAAAAATTAATAAAACTAAATAATTATAAACAGCTACTTTTTATTAACAAAGGCATGAAAAGGGGAGGGATAGAGACAAAAAATGACATGTATTGTATCAATATATAATTTTCAAAGATTTTGGTTTGTTTATTTTAAAAATAATATCTATGTTTAGGCGGAACAAAGTTCGCCGGGCCAGCTAGTATAACAATATATATGGGTTAAATTCAAAGCATCCTTTTTTTCGTCGATTGAAAAAGCCAATAAAAGTATTTAAAACTTTTTAGCATTTGAAAAATTTAAAGACTAAAAGAGGCTTAAAATAGCTTCCAAAAGTATTTAAAAATTTTTAGTTTTTATTTTGATAAAATTTACTATCAGTTCAAAACTGATATGTAACATTTTTAAATACAAAAGCAAATTTTTCTTAATTGACGTACAATTACTCACAAATTAATTTTATCGGCTGTAGGTTCATAATACACGTAAAAATCTTGGATATCAAATTCATGTTTTAAATTAAATAGATATATGATCAAATTAAATCAATGATACATGAAAATAAACAACAAAATAATTTATTGCAGACGCAATTAGTAACCACCCGTAACAATTAACCAATCAAGAACACAAGCTTTGGTTATTTATGGCGTTGAGCACGTGTTTGCGTGATAATCAAGTGCAAATAATAATGCTTAAAGCGCGGTGATTTATTTGCATAACTTGAAAAATACTCACCACATAGTCGTTGTTGCTCCCTTCATTACTGTACGTTTCGCTTTTTTCGCTTACAGAAGATAACGTTTCACCGGTTACTGTATCATTGTAACTACTAGGTGCGTACATTTCAATTGTGGCTGATTTGCTGGTTTGATTGCTTTGCTCTGAAACATAAAAAATAATTGAGTTTCTAGTTCAATAGAAAATTGAGAGTGATAAAGCAACATTGACCAGAATTCTCAAACAAAAATAGCATCTTAAAAGCTTAAATATCTGTCTGTAAAAACTCAATAGACTACAATAAACAAATAATAAATAATAGTTTCTATTGATATAAGAATTGGCGTTTTGGTTCAAAATTGCATAATGCGATGAAGAAAAACCGTCACCACATCACCAAAGAATAAAACAACAAAAGTTCCGTGCGTACGTGTTTTATGTAAGCGATTTTGAACCAAAATGACAAATATTATACCTTTCAAAACTACTATACATACAAACATATGAATACGATAAATAAAATTTAAACTAACTGAAATTAAAAATAAATAAAAATAAAAATAACAAACCTCGAATTCTTTTGGCCCTTCGTTTAAGCATGCAACCGGCCACTAATCCAATGTTGACAATTAAAAGAAAAACACCAATAACAGAAACACTAATAATGACAATTCGTGGTAAGTCCTGCTTTTCAAGTAGATCCTCCGGTATAATCGTTTCGATGTGGTCATTGTACACTAGGCAAAAGAGAATAAACAGAATTAATTACCTGAAACACGTTTCTTGGATCTTCTATGTAAACAACACCCAATTAGCAAGACGTTCATTAGAATTAGTAAAGTTCCCACAACTGTACCCACAATTACAAGGAACCCTGGAAAGTTTTTCATGTTTTTCTCATCTAAACTCGGTGATGAATAAGATGGAGGAACTTTGTCTATTGTTAGTTCGTTAATAAGCAATGCATGAAAGAAAACAAGTGTTAGTGATAAAGCAATGAATGAAAGGTGATTTACTGGGAGCATTTACATCGTGTTCCTATTATAATTAAACAAATATACCTATAGTATTTTGTTACAAAAAAATACAAAACATGAAAACCTATATCCTAAAAAAAAATTTGCTGACAGTGAGTACTGACGAGAAAACTGAAACCATGAAATAACTGTTAGATTTCTTAGAAATAAAAAAAATCGCTTTAGATTTGATTCAGCGTGTAATACAAATGTGCATCACTAGTACCAGCTCGTGTAAAAAATTCTTAGCCGACAATTTCAATAATTAAATGATAATCAACGCAAATCAGTTACAAGTTTTCCTATTCTAACTTGATTTTTCAGAAAAACACTTTGTATCAGGTCAGCGGTTAGCAATTAACCCCTAGCGTGTAGTATTCTTCTATTTATAAAATCAATTTTTGAGAAAAAAGAAAAAACATTATTGTCTACAAAAAATAAATATATAACAACGCTAGAGCTCACAGTTGTGAACTGATTAAATATTTTAGTTTTTTGTTGATAATGTTTTTTTTTTATAAATAAAATTGTTCTATGTTGATGTGTTGATAAAAATATATATAAATGAAAAGTTATAAATATTATGTAGACTAACTTCTGAATTTCACTCATGAAAAAACATGAGTGTACTCTACGTCAAGTTGGAAAAAAAATCATTGTAAAAATTTGTTAATTCGAAATGATAACTGCATTTGGTGTTAAGTTGACATATTTGCAGAAAAATTACATTTGATAAAGATATGGCTTATATATAGTAATAAAGCTTATATCCTTTTTAACCTCGATAATTAAAACCTATAAAACACCAAAACTAGAGATCTTTCAACAGCCAATCTTATAACGACAAAAAGTCATGCATTTTGCTTTTAACTGTTTAATTTTTAATTGAAAAGCTGGCGGCAGCAAAATTGGCATTGTCAACTCCAATTATTTACTATATGTATAAATTAGGCAAAAGTTAGGCAAAAAGCAGAAAAACGTAACATTTTAAATGTTTCACGGAAGGAATAATTGTCAACAGCTCAATTAGCATCGGCAAATCCAATTTATTCCAATTTTGAGATTAGATAGGGTATTGGACAAAAGTTAGACAGATGTGCTGGCGACACTTTTGTGCTTTTGAATAACATTATAATAAATCTGTTAAATTTCAAGCTGTTAGTTTAAGCCACACTAGAGAAGAAATCCATACACCATCCACTATGCAATGTCCCAGTTTTCTAAAGTCGAACAAAAAAAAATACTCACTCGATGTCCGCGTCGCTAACAAATCCGGAATGTATTTACTGTTTCCAAGTTTATTCATAGCCATTATCGAAAATATGTATTGTGTATTAACTTCCAAATCATGTATTGTAAATGTGGTGACATTATGAGGTACAACGTCTTCATATTTATAGCCACCTTCATTTACTTGTCGGTATCTAACCCGATAAGTGGATTTCATACCACCATCAAAGCCAGGTGTCCAGCCTAATGTAACGCTGTCATGAGTTACATTTAATACAGTTAGTAAAGTCGGAGTGTCTGGAGATGACGTAACTTCAAGCCTTGGCGAAATGGTTGAAAATCCCAGTTCGTTTCGAGCCACACATTCGTAATTTCCATAATCGGACGAAGTCACGTGAGTGATGTAAAGGACGGATTCAGATGTCAAGGAATCAATCTGAAAGGGGAAAATAAATCGAAATCAGAGTAATAATAGACAGGATTCCGAAAAGTTTTTTGCTGAAAATACACATAAGCAGCTATAAAATTGTAACTTGGTATATTATTCTCATATTATCAGCATCTCCTACTTACAAGACAAGAAAAATATAGCATTTTCTTATTTTAAAGTGAATTTTATTAAAAGAAGTTTTATTTGAAGTCAAAAAATAGATCAAATGCCGTAGATTTTAAAACATCTATCGTCGTTCATAACGCTTAAATCTAATGTCCTGTTTTTTAAACAAACAGCGTAAATAATTGTAAAGCCAAATAAATAGAAGCAGAAAATATATTTGATCAATATTTATCGATGAGGGCAGCGTCCCCATAATGCTAGCCCCGGTACCCCTTTGCATTGCACGATCAACTTTTTGTGGCCTGCTTTTTTTTCAAATTAAGTGTGTTAAATACAATACGTTTTCTTCCAGATTATATTAGAACGACAATCTAATAAATTTGATATTTTGTTTTCTATGAGTGTGTATAAATTTCCTTATTATTGCAGAAACTGAACGTATTATAAAGCTTCAAAGTGTCGAACATAAAAAGGTGCATAAAATAAAGCTTATAGATATAGCTTTTTTTAGTCTACTTTGATTTGTAATCCAAGTTTTTTCCCAGACAGAAACATTTGTGGAGCAACAGAAATTGTAAAACATCCCAACAATTTACAATTTTTTGTAAAAGATTCAAACAATTGATCAAGATTTTTGTTATTAATTTGATTACCCATACTTTCTCAATGTCTGAGGCAGGCCCTTTTATTCCCTCCACCGCTTGCTTTCTCTTTTTCTCCGCTCAGCAATATGAAGCCGTAGCCACAAGATTTAATTAGAATAAGTTTCGATTCTAGTGTGATTCACACGTCAAGTTACTCTGCTTATTCTTACCTTCATTTTGTTTTCTTGATAACGCCTCCACAAATAAAGTACGAAACATCGACAATTTTATTAAATGTTCCAACACAGTGTTTTCCGAAAAAAGTTAATTTTTAAATGACTACTAACTATAAATGCGTTTTTTCTACAAGGAACAATTTAGCTCATTATTTTAGGTCACAATTTCATTAGTAACATTATTTTATTTAAATACGTAAACTATGTATGAGTTTTTCAAGATTGTTCATTATGCGTATGCGTGTTTTGTTTTCCAGATTTTCTTGAGCCGTATATAATGATGCAAGATTTGAAAGCTTGAACAATTTTGAATTGTCAGATTGACAATGTCATTTTCATAAAAAACCTTTAATTAACAAGGCTGTAACATTAACTAGCTGTACATATTGCCAACCTAATAGCCGATTAATTAGGCAGACGTCATGAAAATAGATTAGAGATGTGTAAATAATTTAAAATATACGTTAGCATATCATGTTAAGATGTGGAGAAAAGCAGTTTAAAAATTTTAATTTTTAATATTGTGAGTATAAATGTTTATGCTATTTCGATATCTGATCTTAAAATTTCAAAGTCGCGCGTTCATTTGTGGGAATAGTATAAGATAATGTTTGTAACAAGTAAACAATTTCATAATAGCCACGTTATATTTGTTCAAATAGTAATTAATTTATACAACAACAATAAAACAACTACAGTAGTCCGCGTTTTTAGAGCGAAACTTGATGTGCAGAGACATTTAGCGCCAAAATTAAATTAAGATCGCTACATTGAAGAGCCGCTAATAAATTTTCAAGACCATTAAGATGATGGTTTACCTTAAAACAATATTTCCATTTATTTTAGAAACACATTAGAAACACAAACCTCAAATTACCAATAGTAAAACTACTTGGCATTATTAGAGTTCTTGTAGGCGTTTTTTTTACCATATCTGTTAGACGGCTCGTCTACAGTTTATTTTCAAAATGATATAACTAATCTCTTGCAATTAGTTAAATGTATGATAAACTTTTGTGAGAATCCTAATTAATTCAAGCTTACCTGTCGAAAAGTGGTGTAGTATTTTCCGGTAGTATTAGCTGTAATTGGAGAGCCAGATCTTGCCCACGAATATCTTGCCAAAGGTGAAGCTTGACTCCGGCAAATAACCTTTCCTGTATCACCCGCATCACTTGCAAATTTGAGTAGTGTAGGATGCTCATCAATCTCTGGTTTATCTACATTTAAAAAGAAATAATATTGAACTTGTGTCTTGGTCTCGTTTTTAAACTTACGTTTTACAATAAGCATAATTTCTTTATTCGTCGAATTCCCAACTCCATTATTAGCGATACATTGAAACCCTCCCAAGTCATCCCTTGTAACATCCGTTATCCTCAAATACGATGTGCCATTTTTATCGTACATTACAGAAGTTCTCGCATCAAAGTCCGGGAAATCGTCTCTTTTCCACGTAATTGTGTCATCTGACAGTGGATTCCCATCGGCAGTACACGAAAGTGTTGCATCCTCGTTTGGATTTACTATCACGTTTTCACTTATGGTTACAATTGTGGCCGCATCTGAAATTTCACATTAGTTAATTGATACCTAGAGGGTGATTAGACTCACATTGAACAGTAATGTTAATTTGCGTTACAGAGCTCCCCTGTGAATTCAAAGCTTCGCAAGTATACGTTCCCGCATCGTGTCGACTCAATTTCGTAATATTCAAAACTGGACCGTCGGATATTATCCTCTCATATCCTGAACTTGAGGTTGATTGAATAATTGGAAGGCCGTCTTTCGTCCACGTATATGCAATGTTTTGTGGATTACCATCTGCTTTTAGCGTCATAATTAATGGCTCTCCTTCTATTCCTGTGACCGCTTCTTCATTATCCTTATCGAAAACTGGCTTGTCTGTGGAAAACAAATTTTTTATGCCTATTCGTCAAATACGATCTGGTAAGAGACAAGATTTTCTAACTCTATTAAAGTTAAGCCAATTGCCGGTACTAAAGTCAACAATAGAACTGTAGACTGAAAATCCCAGTCAATTTTTCGTAGAAAAAAGCCGACTTTAAAAATTTCCTTGAATTTTAATGATTGTAATTAGTACATATTGTTAACATTATCGCATATAACACTACAATTGTCTACTTAGTCTAAGATTTTATTCTTATAACATTTTTTAGAAAGTACGAAACAGCTCATAGAAATATAATATTTCTTTTTATTACATATTAAAAAATTAGTATTTCCAAATCCTTTAAAAGTAGATTTCAGCATAAGATAATATTTTCAACCACCTCCCTGTCTCGGGAGCACAGCAATTTTGCTGGATTCAAAAATTATTATGGTCTTCGACATGATAATGACAATAATAATTATTATTATTATTTTATGTATTTTTCATGTAATAGTTTTACATTAATCGATATTTTTTTCTAATGTAACAAATTTGTCAAATTTATGACAATTATTGATTATCTTTTAAAAATCAATATTAAATTGAGATATTTTAGATTAAAACAAATAAGATATGATTGACTTACATAACACTTCAAGAGTGATTGCATCGTGGACAGAACGCTGCAAAGCGTCATTAGTAGCTTGACATGTATACACAATTCCATTGAGTTGTTCGGTGATGTTAAGCTTCAATTCAATACTGGAAATTGTTCCACCATGAAGACCGGCTTTAGTGGTGTTATATAAACCCTGCACCGGTATTCCTTCCCGCCACCAAGATAATTTTGCCGGAGGATTGCTCGAACTGGAATCGCATGTCAATGTTGCCATCTCGTGTGGTTTCAGTTCTAGAGGTTCTTTACGGATTCTGACGTGTTCTGGAGCATCTATAAAAGATTAAACTTCATTGTCTTCTTTTCTATTCTCTAACAATAACATTTTGAAAGCGTATAGGAAAAGTCTAAAGCTCATATTATTAAAAATTCAAATTTTCAATCGCGGATCTAGTTTCCAAAGAAAAGTTTTCTAATTTTACAGTGACGTAAAACTGCGATCTATACTACATAATTTTAAATCACCTTCAATTTATTTTCAACTCTGTATTTAAGCATTAATTTCTTTATATATTATGTAGCAAATTTAAGTTAAAACCAGTATTTATTGACTTACTGATGTTTTCAATTATTTAGAGTGTTGTTTACTTTACACGTAGCTATGGTTACATAGCTTCCACATTTTCTCAATACATTTGATCTTAATCAACAAAAGTTATCTTCACTGCTCGAACCAGTACAGTGAATAAAGTTAATTTATAATAATTAACCCAAAAAAAAAACTATAATCTATGCATAAACGTTTAGAATTAACGAAAAAAAAATTAATACTTACAATAAACGCTCATGGTCACTATTTCAAACAGAGGAATTTCAGTTGCTGAATTAGCAGCCTCACATCTGTATCGTGCTGCGTTGTCACTTATATTAGTAAGAATAGTAATTTCTGCAGTAACTGATTTATCTGTATTCTTCAAAATTGCATTAATTTTTTTATCATTTTTATACCAAGTCAGTGTTGCCAAAGGGTTGCCTCCTGTAGATGTACAAGAAATCTTTTGAACACTACCTGCAGGAACATGTGAGCCCTCTACATAGCCATGGATTATCGGCTGACTTGGCGGATCTGCAAATAAAAAGAACTATAAGTAGAAACTAGAAAAAAAAGTAAAAACATATTTTATATAAAATTTGTCAGATAAGGGTCAGTTGGAACTTTAGCAATTTAACCTACACAAAACATTGATGGTGTGTGTAGAAACCACATTTTCTGTCAGTTGCATGTTAAGCCCGTGACAAATAACCACTAAACTTCGGCGATTAGGTTCCACTGTGGCTGTAATATTTGAGGTTGTTATCCAGCCACCTTCCGGAGAGACAACATTTCTAGAAGTGGCATTCCTGACTTGTCGTCCGGCCACCATCCATTTAATTTCAGCAGGTGGATTGGAGTTAGCTGTTGTGCAAGTTAAAGGAACTGGGTCTCCAACTCTCGCTTCTGTCGGGCCTGAGATTGTAACATGTGCAGGAGAAACTAGAAAAAGTAAAATAAAAATAGTTTTGCACTTTGCTGTAATCTGGAGTAAATTACATAAGACGCTCATGTCGACTTCAGCTTTAAGAGGAGATTTAGACATTATGTTACTGGCTTCACATTTGTATCTTGCTTTGTTATCACTTGCATCCGCTGTAAAAGTGTAGACGTTTTCTGAGATTCGCCCTGCTGTTCTGTAGGCCATACGGATTTGTTCACCGTTCTTGTACCAAATTAATTGAGCTGGAGGATTGCCACCACGGCTTCGGCAGATTAGCTCTACAGTTTGTCCTCTTCGAATAGTTTCACCTTCCGTGTAGCCTTCAATGTACGGCAAACCAGGTGGATCTTAAATAATAATAAATACCTATAACAATATCTAAAAGACGTCAAACCATTAATTTTTAAATTCTATTCGTATAAGATAAATTTGCAAACTCGACAAACCTAATTTTGTAGTTAATATGCTTTAAACACATGAACAACTTCAGTCTTTAAATAAATAAAAAGTATATTTTCTTCCATTTACTACGATCACAATGTAGAAAATCTCTTATTGACAGTTCTCAAAGTACATCTTTATCAACAACTATTCAACTCGATTTATAAACAATAAACAAACTAAGATACATATTTGTTTATCAAGTTTTTACCAACAAATTTTAAAAAGTTTTAAAAAATTTATAAAAGTTTAAATTTACAAAGATATTTTAAAAGTTTCTGAAAATTTTTAAATGTTAGAAATATAAAAAAATTCCTGAAAATATAATTTATTTTGAAAGAATTTTACAAAACTACAAAAGACCATTAAAAGAGTTTTAAAAAATTTTTATAAAATTTTAAAACATAAAAAAGTTTCAGAAGTAGTAACTCTTCTAGTAAGAAGAGTTTTAAAAGATTTATAAAAAAATTTCTAAATACTAAATAATTCAAACATTGAAAAAAATAAACTTTAAAAATTATTCTGAAAAGTTTTGAAAAACGTATCAATAAATTAAAAAAAAATATCTTTGAATTTTAGACAAAACTTTGTATTAAGACATTTATGATAAATGATTAAGCAATACAAACTTCAAGACAAAAATTCCCTTGCCACAATTTTAACTATTAGTATCAATAAATAAATAAATAACCATAGACATCTTAAAGCCTCCGAGTTCATTGAAAATCAAAAAATCAAAGCAAATACTTTAAACAAAAATGATAATCTCCTTTTTAGCTCTTTAGTGGAGTTGTTAACGTTAATACTTATAAAAAACACGTAAAATAAACTAATGCAACTTCTTGCTACAGGAACATACATTTTATAAAACAAAACATGCAGTATAATAATCTAGTTCTATCCATTCCCTGATAAAAACTACATGGTAGTCAAAAAACCAAACAAAAAAACTTTTTGCCAAAACGAAAAAACTTTATAATAGATGTATATAATTTGAAAATGAAACTAAAGCAGCCGTGACAATTTCCTTCGAGAAATAAAACTGAATAAGTTTTTAAAGATAAAATTTTGTACTTACAGAACACACTTAATTGAACCGTAGCTTTCAGGGGCATATCCGTAGACAATGCTTCATGTCTAGCCTCACACGTGTACTCAGCATAATCATCTTCAGCCGTTGGTTTCAGAGATATCCTAGAATGCGTGTCATATCTAGTAACTTTTTTGTCGCCATTTTTCCCAGGCACTTCAATTATTTGATCCTCGCGATTGGCTGTAGTAAAAAAAAATCCATAACGCTAAAGTGAGTCAATATTTGATGCACTTACGGATGTTTAATTCCACGTTCCCTCTATACCAGACAATTTTTGCAGCAGGCTTTGCATTTCGTACCCGACATTCAAGATGAAACTCTTGATTTTCTTTTATTTCTATTTTTGAGTTGTGTCTATGATCCAATATTTCCACAGATGATGGAGGTGCTGAAAAAATATACATTTTCGAATAAAAAGAGTAAAAGTATTATATTGATATAGATCTACAGTAAGTGAAATCAGAATAACAAAACTACATTTTCCACATTATTTACACAAAACAGAAACTGTTTCCATATTCCAATAACAAACGCTTTTCTCTAGAACCCTATAATTTAGATTTATTATTATAATTAAATTTCTAACAGTAAACTTGAGTCCATTCCTTGATTAGTAAACGACAAAAAACCAAACTTGAACAACTACTCGTACAGAAATAATTAATTCAAGATGCTATCAACGAGTTCAGAGCAACGGGTTTTGCAAGAGCTTTGAAACTGCTCATATCAATACTAAACTCATTCCAGAAAACGAATTTTATTTCAAAAGAATCAAACGTTTGAATAATCAAAATAAAGTAAATGAGAGAATTCATTCGTGTTATTATTGATATTATTCCCATTATTGACTAAATTTTAACGTTTTCTGCTAAAAAAAGTTTATATAATTCGGAATTATACGAATACATAAAAAGAGGAAAAGCTTGCTTGGAGGCAGGTAAAATACGAATAAACATACAAAACGAGACCAGAAAGAAATAACATCTGCTTACATTGGTGCAACTAGTGTAGCTACAAACAAACTCAATATTTATTTTACCGACAAATATAAAAAACTCAAACTTTCATGTTAAAGACTAAGAACATAAAATATATAAACAAAATAAAATTGTATTTCAAAGCCACAATATTTAAATACCTTTAGTGTTCTTTCAACCAAAATAAAATCTCCGTTTTTATAAGCTTTTCACAAATTAAAAAGTTAAATATTTCTCTTAAAACAACATTCACAATAATTAACAAGGTAACATAGTACATAATCAACTGTTGGGTGCCAATTTTGAATGTTTTTTCATCTATGTACAATACAAAAATATCTTTTTTGTTTTAATAACGCACTCTTAATCTCAACAAAATAATTAGTAAAAACAATTTTTTATTAATTCATAATTTTTTTACTAATAAATGGTCAATATTTTTGCTGTCATTTTCTTTTCGTATTCCTTTTATAAAACTCTATAATTTGATTGCTCCTATAATTGCTCCTGATTAAAAAATTAGAGAAATAAAAGCGCTTCATAGATAGCGTATGTTTGTTGCTTAAGTAATCTCAACAAAATAATTAGTAAAAACATATTTGTTCTAATTCATAACTAATAAATTGTTAATCAATATTTTTGTTGTCATTTTCTTTTTGTATTTCTTTTATAAAACTCTATCATTTGATACCCTATTTGAATAAAATGCAAAAAAAATACTGAGATGCCATGTTTAAAGCTCCACCATGTTTAGAAGTTCGCCGTCTTTGCAGTTTTAGATTTTTTAAAAATCCACTGTTTTTCAAAAATTGCCATTTCTTTAAAGCAATTTATCCTTGAACGTTTATTCAAACTAAATGTGTATGCAAAATTTGAGGTAAGTCGGTTATGAATAATTGTTTAAAAAATCAATCGCAAGATTTGACCCTTTGTAACAAAACAAGTTATTGAAAGTTTGCAAAAAGTAATTTATTATATTGTGAGTGAGTGGCTGAAGCCCACGATATACCTGGTAAACCATCGAAGCGCATTTTTACATTTAACTTGATTGCAATAATAAAAAAAAATTAAATTAAAAGACATAATTCTAACTTTATGACCTTAAATATTAAAACTCCTTTATCTATGACCACCTGATAATAACCACTTAGTCGTCGTAAGGGCTCTGGAGATCTATTAAACAAATTTTTGGTGGTGGAACTGTGTGAATAATATCTTATTATTGTATGCAAGCAGTTAATCTACCTCATGAGCAAAACAAATATTATTGTTCATTGTGTTTTGTTAAAATTATTGAAAATTTCCTCCATTTTTTCGACGGTAAAAAAAATGCTACACAGAACATAAACCAGATCTTAAATAAATAATGTCACAAATAAATCCAATTATGACAATAATATTTTGACACGGTTGGCATTAAATTTTGCTGTTAAAATCTACCAATTTGTTAAATCTTTATGTAAACAAACATTAATTGCTTACATTTGTAATAATTAAAATTACTCCACTTAGTAGCCGCTTAGGAATTTTAGTTTTTAAATCAAAAAGTAAATAAGTTTTTTCTATCATTTGCATGAAATACTTTTAATATTTTGGTAATACTCGTGTGAATTAAAGTGTAGACACCTTGCATCGTCGAGCATAAAATGAACTTTTGCTGTATCCATCCACTATTCGGTGTTTATGTATTTAATCTGGTTTGGACCCAAAATCTCTAATTTAATATAACAAGTTTTTGAATTAAGTAAAGGACGAAGTATAACCAGGCAGAATCCAGAAAATTAACACTTTCCGAAAACCCATAATATCCTACCAAACAAAGCAAATATTCGAAGAAGAAAATGATACTTTGTTCTAATAAAGAACGATAAAACGAGGCAATGTCGGCACAGCAATATAATAATTGATTGGATAAGATCGTGGACGTAGCGGCAGCAGCTATTTATACTGGTGCGGAAGGAAGTCCGATTTGGTGAAGTCACAATCAATGTTGCCGGATTCATTCTATTTCTCTGTAACGAACTAAAGGTAAAAAGAAAGCTCAAACATCGAATAGGTAATCAAAAACGTTAAAAAAGTATTAAATATTGACGTGTAAATGATACACAAGTTGTGAATGAAAAGACAACAACTAAACAAAAGTTTTTATAATTTTTGCGGAACTGATTTTTATTTTAAAATCTTCTAAAACGGGATTGTTTTAAGCATCTGGCAACTTCGTTTAGAATGTAGGCAAGGAGCTTTGGCAACGCATATTAGTAATTCCATTTGATGAGTCCGGGGAGATCCGTAAAGTCCGGTGCTTGGCTCCGGGCCAGCGCTCCAGTCACGTTCCCGGTCATCTGTAATGTCACGCTGTCCTCTTTATTAGCCATAACAAGCCATTTCTGAACTAAATGCATTCCAGATGCGCGCCGTTCCGGCCCATTTTCTATTTCATATTGACACAAGAAGGAAATCGGCGAATTTATAAATGACAGTGAAACCGCGCTTCCATATCCGGCAGACAGCATTAAATCATTGCTGGCCCATTTGCGAATTACTGATGCTTGCTCCAATTATGTTCTATTTATTTTCATGACGAAACTAGGCACCCAGGACCAATTTACCCATTTATTGATCTCGTTTGATATATTATACCATACACTATTTTTCAAATGCAATTTGCGCTATTGCAATTATGCAACAGTTGTCATGTATGTTCCAACAACTGGTACATACGAGTTTTGTTCCATCATAAGATATATTTTATTGAACTTGCTGTACACATTTCTCTTCATTTCATATTGCATTTTGGTTCGGTAATTTCCGTTTATATACCCAACGTAAACCCAATTTGAAAAGTGGCATACATCTTCCCTACAAAACAATGTAGCACTATGACTGCAGTAATTTTTTTATTTTACTATGCTATAAATTCCAATCATTGAAAAATTGATTATCAATTTTTTTCTAAATCTTGATAAAACAAAAAATATTTTTACCTTATAACTGACCCGAGCCATAATAATAATAATTTTGACGAGACTGAAAACAATTTAAAACTTAATAACCAAAACTGTGTTATGACATAACCAAACAAAGGTCTACTACTAATTTAATACAAACATTTGTTTTATAAACACGCGGGGACAGACGACCAAACCTCGCTGATGAGCACCCGGAAGGTGTGTCGCCAATTCGGTGACAACTCGTTTGACAATATTTAGTATATAATTATTTTAAATTTTGGAAAAATGCAGTTATTCTTAAATTATTTATTATGTTCTATTTTTCTCAAAATAGTCGATTTTGCTTTTGCTCATCGACAATTTTTTTATATATTTTTTTAATTGCTAGTTACTGAAAAGAAATACCGATGCAAAATGTATTTTTTCTTTCTGAAACGATATCGGTTTCTACTAAACTTGAGAAAGATTTAACGACTAACTTCAAGTTGTAATTTTTTTGTGAAACTAAGCGCGCGCATCGTTTAAACCTTCATCACTTTCCTTAAACCCCAAAAAATATTTCGAAAAAATATACTTTCTCTGTAAAACATATTAAATGATGTAATAAATATCAAATTTAGGCTTCCATATCTAAACCGGCAAGTTTTTCACAAAAATGTCTGATTTACAAATTTATATTCTAGGAACGAGACGTTTAACAGTAAAATTGCTGTAATAAAATCTATCAATTCTTACTCAGTGCTGATGATCACGAAACATCTCTGAGTCTACAAATTAATTAATAATAATTAAACTTAATTACATCAAAATGGTTACTAAAATTTGATAACGTAAATTGTAAAAAAAACGCCAATATTTGGTGAAAAACAGATAAAAAAAATCGTCAAAAACGCCCAAATAATTGGCATTCAGGTTTAGATCTTTTTTTTAATACTAGCGTAGGTCATATATGTATGAACTTTATATAGGTAAATAAGGATTAAAACAATATAAAAGTACATTTTTTCCTTCCAGAAATATTGCATTATAATTAACTTTTTTTGACGACCAGACACGTCTAAATAAATAAATGATGCTGGCGTAAAAAATAGAAACATACTTCTAAAAAGATCAGAAACATGAAACTGCTTTCATACAATAATTTACTGTGTGCAGCGTCCTAAAACAAAACTAGATAATTGTATTTGAAAATTTATTTTTCGTTTAAAAGCTTTTGAAACGTGTGACATTTACATATTCTTTTATGCAAATAAAAAACTGCAAACATTTGTTTCATTTTAAAACTATTCCGAATGTTCAAACTAAGTTTAACTAACTAATGCCGCTAAAATACAAGATTTATTATTATGCAGATAACATCTTAAAAAAAACGTGGAAAATTTAATTGCAAAACATACTGCAGGTTTGTGCTAATCAGCACTCTTCAGATGAACATAATATACTACAATAGCTAAGCTTGGTCTTCATATTTTACTTTTGTTAATATAAATACGACATTGTTAATTTTATCAATTATGTATATTGTATATATATGCGACAAAAATGACGTTAAATTTTCACAAGCACAGTTGCTTTTATCTAAAATAAATCTAAATCTAAATCTAAAATAAAAAAAAATGCATTAATGGAACTAATTAAAACAAAGCAAAAAGACCAAAAAAAACTAAACTTAATACTATTTTACTTTAAACAGTAGATATAAGGCAACATCTATAGCGACAATTAAAGTAAGAAACAACTTATTTAAAGGCCCATAAAAGTAAGCTTATAATGGTAGTCATAAGCAGTAATAACAGCCATAAAAAGATTTTCACAAGTTGGACCCTTTATAAAAATATTTGTTCAGCACTTTCACGTAGTAGATACCTAATTTCTATTGTCTATATGAGTACCGGTACCCGACTTGATTTTATGGCTCTTCAATACGGTGTCTTGTACTATATTAATATGTAAAAGGTCACCTGTCAGATGAGCGCAAACTATAGTCATGAAGTCTTAATTTTAACTTAATGTTCTCGGAAGGACTACATATAATTTAATGTATTAGACAAAAATCACTGACCTCAAGTTTTTAAAAATACGTTTGTTTTATTTTCTGGTGTACAAATTTGTTAGAAATTCTTTTTAAATGTCAACAAACTTTTGAAAAAATTGTATAACCAACTTGATGATTAATTAATTAATAACCATCGCTATTTGATAAATCAAAACCATAGTTGTATAAAACGTAAATGTTTTTCATTCGTTTTTCAAATGTTACGAAAAAGTTAAATTAAATTTCATTGAACTTATAATAAATAATAAAAAAAATCAATATAGAAAAAGTTAAGAATTATTGTTTAGAAGAATTCGAGTGACACAACTTATAATATAAATGACAGAAAATCTGTTGTATTATGAAAATCACTCAAATGTTATGGATCGATTAATTCATTAAATTACAATGTTACCCTTTTTCAATTTGTGAGAGGGAGCTAGGTATTTAGAATCCACTTTAATGAGACTAAAAGTGAATGATTGGAATGATTATTTTTAAGCACTATTTACGCACCCTGTGAGAACGCTGCTGGATTAATTGAGACAGATGCTGAGATAAATCCTGAAATAATGTTTTTGGGGGAAGCCTTCAAAATAATTTGTAGTGTATTAAGTTCTGGAGTAGAAGAGCCATTTGTTGAATCCAGCATACCTACTTGTTCAACTCTAATAAGATTTTAAGTCCGCTTAATGTAGTCCAGCTTATCCTGGACATAAAGCCAAATAAACACCTCATAAATTGCGGTTTATTTGCCACACGTTGTGTCTTTTTACCAACTGTAAATACCTCCTACTAAGGTAAGTGTAAAAATAGATAATTGCTTCTAAGCCTCCCACAGAACATTTTTTAATCATCTGGCTTTACAAGAGAGATTTGTTTATATTTCAGATTCCATATTTTGTTCCTTCGTATTTGGTATAGCTGTCAGATATTCTGGTTATTATCATTCTGTTAACATCGTCTGCGATTTTTATGAGAGTTTACTACACATCTTTCAACTTGTAGGCGTAACCTTAATTAATTATGACTTTTACGTTCCATGAAAGCATCATAATTTATATACACACATGAAAATATGAACTTGATCTGGATAAACAGCTGTCCATGAGTACATTATGATTGTTAAATAGCTTTATGTGTTCTACAGCTTCTTTTTTTTAAATAAAATCTTGCAAAAAAGTAAGACGCCAAAACACCATTAGGTATCACATAAGCTCCTTCAAAAACACTAGCATGGCTTTGAAAGAATAAAAACTAGATACACAATAATATAAACAATTTAAATTTTGAAAAAAACCAAATTCAAGATAATTAATTGTTAGTCGAATTATTTATTTTTTCCAAGATTTTGATTAATTTTTTAATTTTTATAATCAGCTGAAAATGTCAAAAACGAATTTTAACTTGAAGAATACTATTCAGATCTTGGTCAAATTTATATTAAACCGCAAAAGAAGAATTAGTTTGCAAATAAAAATTAGCTATCAAAATGAGTTTACCACATAGAAAGTTCTGAGTAACACACATAAACAAAATACAGTCGAATTAAGAACCTACTCCTTTTTTTTTGAGGTCGGTCAAAACTAACGTTATTATTATTAACAAACCCCTTTAAAATACATCACACACATTTCCGGTAAGATACTTAAAATTATTATTTTAAAGACTTAAACGGGAATACAAATAACTTGAAATCCAGTGAATTGTATTTGTCGATTGTTAAAACATATCATGCAGTTGTCAATTAAATCCGGTAAAAGTAATCAGAATATCATTTATAGTGACGTGTTTATAGAAGGAAGATCATAGGAGTCCAAAATACCCCCCAGAACTAATTGTGTTTCAATTATGTTAAACTCTGTAAATATAAATAACATAGCGATGTGTTTGCCACTCATTCTCTCAGAACTACTAGATTCTAATAATTGTGTTGAAATAAACCACAAACGCTACCCAAGCGTCAACTTTTTGTAGGACTTTACGACCTAATAGATTAAAGTTGTTTAAAATTTCAGCCTGCTTGCCTGGGTTAACAACCACAACAGAAAAATGTTTTTCTGTGTTTAAAAGAATAAAAACATATTTTTGTAATATATTTTTATGTGAAAATAGACTCAATGGTTAAGTAATGTTATCGATAAACAGAAAAATTCATCTTACTGTGAGTAGAGGAGATAATTGAAGAATTTTTACTTATAATTTCATTGCACTTACTGGACCCAGCGCATTTACAAATTTGAACTAATCATTCATTTTTTAAAAACATTTAATACAAAGCATTTGACCACTTGGTCATATTTTTCGTAGACAAAATATCTATTTCAATCTCAAAAGTATTTCAATCTTATTTTTTCTGTTTAATATTATCGCTAACAATAAATAATTATTCTATTTATTGAGTTTATTTTAGTGTAGTAAACGGTTTTACTGAATTTATAAAAAATCGTCTAAACTTTTTCTATTAAACCATCCAGGTTTAGTAAAGAGTAAGTTTTAATATGAGTTGGCTTCGAATTTAGTTCAAGTGCGAGACGCATTATTCTGCACGAGCTCATAGAAAAGCGACTAATAAAATTTAAAACAGCAAATTGACATGTAACAAGGATTCTGACATAAATAAAAAGTCTTTAATCAAATTAAAAAATGGTTACAGAATAAAACATGTGTCTATAAATATGTAGCGTAAGTTACATAAGTAAACCACCCATTAAAACTCTATTAAAATTCGAAAAAAATATAGCTTAAACCTTTTCTAAAAATAAAACAAATATCATTTTTCATAAAATTAAAAGGTCCAGTAATATAGAACTTTGTTTGTAAATATAAGCCTTAACACCTTTACAACAGCTGAAAACCGTATCAGCTGCTACTTTTATAAAGATGTAACCAACCCTTTAAGTATTAGCAAATTAGTAAGGGTCAAAAGTAATAAAAACAAAATGTTTTGTGATTAAAACGTTTAACAGTTTTTTTTTAACAAAATTAATAGAAGTATGCAACTAGAAGACATTTGTTCCATGATCAATCTTAATTAATCACGTTTTTAGACAAAACAAGTCCAGCAAAACGCCATTTAATCGTCAGCTTTTTATTTTAAATGAAGAGAATTCTGAATAGGTGATTGAATTTTACCTAAACATTCTGAATCCAAAGCCTACCTTAATTTCACAATTAGTCAACAGATTTGGCATACAATGTCGTCGAACATTGTTCTGTTAGTAGTGTCTCATAATGCTAGTATAATAGTCTGGATAGCGAGGCTGATAATGCTTCTACAAAGCCTGCAACTCTATTGTATTATCATACGATCTGCCCTTTCAGTTTACAATATGGGTGTTCAGTGGTACAGCTTTGCCAAAGCTCTAGAAAGGAACCTCATATGTGCACTACAATGTGCATTCAGCTTTCAGTGCTTCCGTATTCTTAACTGCTTTTCTCTTGAAACCACCATATTATAATTGTAAATGTTAAAGTTTTTAGAGAATACAAATGATCTCTTTTAATTAAAAAAAAGTAGAACGTTTAGTATTATGGTATAAGAATTATATTTATTTTTGTAGATTTGTTCTTAGTCGTTTACTAACAAAAACATGTATTATTCTTCGATTAATAGCCAGGCAATTTCAAACAAGACACTTAATTCTTAATAATTGACGGATATCCGCATAATATATTATGCAAATAGTTAATTACCAGTTAAGGATGTGAGCCATAATATACTAAATCTTTAGAAACTCAAACATAAAACGTAATGACAGGAAGATAACCTTTTTTGTGATAATAAATAAATCATTTCAGTTTATTCACACTGGCATATATCTATTTTTTAAATGTTAAACAACCAACAACTGTTGAACAAAAAACAATACAAAATAAAAGAGACATTTATGTGGGTACATGTTGTTATTGTATATAATAAAAACATTAAATAATAAATTAATGAGTTTATGTGAATTATAAATTAAATTATTTTCAATAAAAAGCGTATTTCCTGTTAATTGATTATAGATTTGACAAAACATCACATCACATACCGACTCTTCTCATTTTTTTGTACCTATCTGAGAGTTTTGCTCGTGCCAACAACTGTTGAATTCTATTTCTAATTCCATTTTACGTAGGAACAAAGTATATTTTATATATAGGAATCTAATAAGGGCATTTGATAATGTGATAATAAGCACAACAAAAGTTTTGTACACCGTACAAAACTCCTCAATCACTTGTTACACATATGACTGCAATGCTGCAAAATATTATTATATTGCAACCGGGATCAATACACAACCAAATTGGATTGGCTAGATAACAGTCTAAATATATTTTTCCGAAACATAATTTTGTTCATCAAAAAATAGTTTATAGGAAATAGAAGTTTTAACTACCTTCGCGTTGCAAGCAGAAAATCAAGATAGGAAGCAGTATGTCATATTTCGGCGCCTGATAACAAAGCGATATTTCATTCTAATTAATGTAAGGTGTTTAGATAAATACAATTAATAAATGAATGTTACAATACGTTATTCATGAATCTTAATTAATTTAGCTGCAAACTGTGATTGAAATCGGAGAACATAACATCACTTTGTGTCAACGCTTAATTTGTACTCATTTAGACACGCGATGAGCTCCTTTTAAAAGAGACATGTGCTAGTCACTTCCATTTGAGTAAATATGCAACATATCGCATAAAACAAGAGTGAAATAATTATTTTCATAACTAGTGCCGAAAATAGCAAATATCGTAAAAGAGTTGATCAGATACAGGAGAGCAAAGTGGAACAAGGCCGATCTTTTTTATCCAACCACAATTTTTCATTTTATTTGCTAACTATCAAAAAGTCAATAATTTATACTTTTTTGTAAAATGAAAGTATGTGCGGTTTGTGTGGTCGTTGCTATACGTTGCTAACACGATATAAATGTAAACTATTACAAGTGAATATATCTCACAGGCATCAGTCGTGAGCGGTTGTATAAAACTGAGTTAACTGAACTTAAGCACGTTTTGTTGTCCAGATTTTTTCAAACATTTCTGTTGACAGTCTATAATACAGATTTTCTGCTAAACCTATTTCTTCTTTTATTAGTTTTTCACATTAACAAGTGTTTATCAATATTATAAAAGTAAACAATGTGCAACTAGTTTTGCTTTTATATTCAAACTTATCCCTCTCATAAAATGTGATTTTTTATCAACCAAAAAGCAGCATTTTTCGATACATTGTATAATATATATTTCTTCTTTGCTCATCTGCATTTTGTAAAAAAAATTGCATATTCAAAATTGCAGGATTTGAATTTTAAACATTAAAACTAATTGCCATATGTTTAACAAAAAATTTCCATTCAAGCAAGCTATAAATAATAAAAGCATTGAAAATTTATACTGTAACTTGAGTATGTATTAGGCGTAAATTTGTCCTAAACGAGCTGTCATAAAATGACAATTTTGACAGCTTCTGACAAACCTGAATTTTGTAGAAGTATAACGCAAGATCCTTTCGAACAATTCTTTGACAAGTTGACAGTGATAGTTCAGTCTGTTGCGATTGCGACAGTCGCCGGGGAGATAATTGGGATAAACATTCTCAATGTTTTCCTTACTCACAAACCTTAGGTCGATAAAAACGCAGACAGACGTCTTCAATACGTTAGACTTTCACAGTTGACTTGACCGGAAATTTTTTGGAACATATATGTTTAGCGTTCTACTAATATTTAAAAGAATTTTTTAAATATCAAAATCTTCAACTTTAGTTAAAAAAATATGTACGGAATCTGTCCTATGCAATGCAGTCAACTTTTGAGATATTGCTATTTGTCCATAAAAAAATTGAGCAATTTCTAGTTGAATTTTAAAATGCAGTGTGGCTAGTTCATCTAAAAATATTTTCCAACATTCCTCCATTACATTACTCAGATTTTTCTGCAAAAATGATCTTTTAGATACTGCAAGAAAATAAATTCTCGTGTAACTTCGTAAGAATTCCTATCATATTTTCATGTCTGTCCACTTTAATTTAATGAATAGAAAAGTTGATGCACTTGAACCTTGACATAATTTTAGAAAACTTTTAATAGCTTTCTTACGCGCAGAAATTTAATTACGTTTCTTATATTTTCCACCAATAGAGGTTTCTAAATTATGTCTAGAATCACCACACATGAGAAACAGTTTAAGACCTATATAATAAATTTATGTTTGGCTAAATTTATTGATCATCAAAGTTTATTATTAGGTTTGATGCTTATGTCTTAATATTATGTTTGATAGTCAAGTGCTTAAAAAGCTAAGCGTCTATTTAAAAGATGATAAGTTGAAAGTGAGCTAAATTACCAAAAAAGTGTTTCCTTTATTACGATTTTAGTTAAATTACATGACTAAACAGCATACTACCTGTGTAAACTGTTACTCTATAAAGGTAAACAGATCTTATATAGGTGCTTATACTTTAAGTATCTACTGTGTTAAGCAATTAACTGGTTTACATAACAATACAGTAATTGTATATCTAAAGACAATGTGAAGTGTCACCAACTTTGTATGTTTGGGAGTTAGTGCACGACGACAGATCACCATATCATTATTAATAATGCAAAGTTAATTCTGTTCGAACTCACAGCTAGGAATGTTAATGTAATAAATTGAAGCAAGTCTCTCCAAATTCAATAGGAGTGGCAGGTGCTGGAAAGGATTAACGTCCAATTTATATACCAACCAACTTCGATTATTATGTTTCACCACATAAATCAGTTGCTTCTTCGTCATATTGTTCCATTTGAAAGTTTTCCTGCATTATACATGCAGAAACTTTCATGACATTTTGACGGCAGTTTCAGTTTTCAATCTAAACAAATCAATTATTTTAGTATTATCGCCACAATGCTAAACAACAAGTTGGCTTTCTGCAACCGTAAACCAAGTTCGTAGGCTGTGGTCAGATAAAAGCCTTGCATGGTAAATAAAACAACTCACAAGTCACACAGTAAAATTGTGAAAATTTAGATAAGAAAAATTGATCATAACTTAAAAAACAATAGTGATAGGCTGCTTCTGTTACAATTTTTCTTTAATTTATAGCTATTTCCGATAGAAAGATATTTTATAAAAGTACAATAACTAGAAAAAAACGACAACATCAAGTCAGCATAAATAAAAATATTCAAAAAGCAATACAATAGTTCTGTTCGTTTTTTTTTCAATTAATTCAAAATCTCCCCAAAAAAAGCTTACTACAAAAAAACAATTTTTAAAATTTTATGCGGCCAGTAAAGACTTAAATGTTTTTACTAATACTCATGTATTTTGTTTAAAAACTATAGCAAAGTTACAAAGTTTTAAAAAACAATTACCAGAGAAGAAACATCTTATACCGACTATTTGTTAGACTTAGCAAAAAGCAGCTTCCATTTAATAATTTTCTAGTTTCCGAAACTTCAGAGTAGGCAAAAGCTTGACGACTAATAAATTTAATAATTCCCTAAAGAAGGCAATGTTAACTAAACTTTTACAAGCGGCAAATTAGAGTAAAAACTAATACAAAAAAAGCAAACCAAACTTACGCTAGTGTCTGCACTTCATCATTTTATTTTGTACGCTTTTAGAATTCAAAAGAAGTTGAAACTCTGCTAAAAGCAAATTGGTACGTTAAAAGTGTCGCTTCTGTGAAGGGATCAGACATTAAGTTTCCTGAAGTAACAAATAAAAATTCTAGACGTAGAAAAGACAGAATTAATGGATATTAAATTTCTGTAAACACTTTGACAGAGACAGTTTAAATTTGGAGTTGAGAGTTAGTAGGGGTATTTCTTTCAGGTATTCAATGATTGCAAAATCAATAGAAATGCACAAGTGACACATTGTTATCGTCAGAATATAGTAATGCAGCAGATATATGGACTTCCTATTGTTAGAAAATATATAAATAGATCAAGATGTGCTAAACTTAGACTGCTAGTTGAAATTCAAAATTTCCTAGCTTGGTGAGAACATTGTATAGACCACTTCATATTGAAGAAAAATTGTAAATTAATACAATAGCAGTTGCTTAAATATACTCATAAATCCTAAACTGAGATGTACAAAATATGATATTCAGAAAAATTACGTAAAAGCGAAACATTCAGCATCTATACCGTACATATACCGTCCCGCTAATCGTAAAAAATAATTATTATTATTATAATAAAATTAGAACGTAATAAGTAATTATTTCTATTTACTTTGCCATGACTACCATGCTCACCAAAGTTAAGCCCCATAGAGCATCTCTAACACATAAGAAGAGAATAATGCAACCATTCACTTGCATTATTTTCCACAGACTCAAAATTTTGAGTAACTTAGAATAAAGTGCTTTTATCATCATATTTTGTTGTATTAATGTGTACTCTAAGAGATCGCCAATACAATTAATTTTCGCCTTTTTTTAAATTTATTCGACTAAAATTTCTTGCAAAAATTTACGGTTTTTCGGATTTGTTGTCAGCTTACAACACGGTCAAAAAATTACGCATAAAAAGTATTCCTAGTAGATGTACAGTTTCTAATGTCACCAAGTATAATTAATTAATTATTCAAGAAAATAAAATGTATACTGCAAAAGCTTCTTTTACAGTTTCTGTTCTTTGTGCTGCCCATAGCACTTAAACGCCACCAGTATTTGCAATTTCCGCATTCGTAAGAAGGCATCCAGTCATTCCTATTAGATATAAACAAACTTGGTCGCTTACACGCTTATACAAAATTTCATATTTAGAATACGTGAGTTTTTTTACGATTCAATTTTATTTCAAATTGCATCTTTTTTTCAAGAGAAAAGCTTCTTCATTAAACAACTAGAACATTTCTCGTTACAACACCTCTATTGCTTAATTAACATCACTTCGACTGAAAGGCGTATTTTCCAAATGCTCCAAAAATTTTTAAAATTTATTAATAATCGGCAAATTACAATCGCTGTTCAGACGTATGTACATTTGTCAGACTTGATTAAGCTTATCCCGCTGTGAACCACATTAAAATTGAAATGCTTGTTGGATCAAAATGAGGAAAACAACAATGTTAAACATAAAATGTCAAAATCAAAACTATAAAAGCTTTGTGAAAATCTATAATAACATAACGATGTGTAAAATGCATATAGCGGTAGTTGTTTGCAATCGGTTATGGGTAGTTTGTAAAATACATAAATCTATTTTGGTGGAAGCATGTTTGCACTAAATATAAATTTACGGTTTTAATGAGTAACATATTTTTATCTGTAATTTATAAACTATAAACAAAAATAGATTACACAATAAATTCTGCAATTATGTCGAACAAAAATAAATACGTTTATAGTTAAAAAAACATATAGGCAGCAGTTGAGTTTACCGCATTTTATTTATATTAGCGCAGTTCAAAGCTGCTGTAAAGTTATAAATTACATTAATCTGTTAAAATTCAACATTTTTGCAACAATAAAAAAATAATTTTTAAAAATATGACAACAATCCATCGTCTAGAAAGCATACGTTCCTTTGACGAAACTTTACAGTTTTACATTTAAGGTTCTTGAAATTATGTTCGCTATAACTGAAACTACTATTCTTAGTTATAGCTAAATATTACAATCAAAAAATTTTGCTTAAACATTATGCAGCTATGTTTGCAAAAAGATGCAGACACAAAATTATGCTAAGCCATGATAATTGTCCAGAGAAAGCTGACAAGACTAGCAAGACTTGATATACTGACTTTTCCTATACTACAAAAAGCAGTATAGAAAAAAGTTAAAAATGAAGAAACCGATAGATCAAAACTCTTTGTGGTATAAGATATTCTAAGAAATTTCTTTGAAAAAATTAATATGCTCTTAAAAGTTTATTTAAATTTTAGTAAGAATACTTACGGGCTTTCTTACCGGTCCCTCGTCATCTTAGAAGAAAGTACCTTGTCAGACTCAACTCAAAAGATAACAACAAATGCAATTTTTGCAAGAAACAGTTCGAAACTTTAGAACTATAACAGAATGCGTCGCCAATATAACTCAACGTAAAAAACACTTAAAAAAAAAACAAAAATTCATACCGGATAGAAACATAACATCCCAGTTATGTCTCCAGACCATCTCCTGTCTGCTGTCTTTTTTTGACCGTCTCCTGAGTTTTTCTCCTGACCTGACCCGTTTCAAATATTAGCCACTATACGTGTTGTATTCTTTAATTGTGTTTGAAACAATGCTGCTTAGAATAGTTCCTCATCAAAAACTTATCGATTTGTCAAAATTTGTCTTTTAATTTTGATTTTTTTTATATTATGATCTGTCTATAGTATGAATGCTTCTAGTTTTTTTTCTCTACGTAGAACTAAATAAATACAGAAAAGCAAGAAAATGTTAGTGTTTGATAGTAGGTAATGAGAGATTACATAATAATTTTTGCTTACATACTATGTTTTACATTTTGAATTTTTTTTCTTTTGTTTTTGCCTAAAAATTTTTCTCTTATGCCTCATTATTTTTTTATGCAAACGACTAACAATAGTGTTTAAAAATGTCAATTACAGAGGATTTTTGTACTTCTTCTTCTTCTAATTAAACTTATTATTGACTAAAGTTTATTAAAAAAACTCTAAACTGCTTTATTTTACCAGTCTTATTTAATTGCGTAATATGATAAGTTTAACCCTACAGCTCTGAAAAACATGTTAAATTCCTCCCCTAGAACCAACAAGTATTTTGAATCTCACAACGTCTTGTGGGATTTTATTGCTGCCAGGCTTTGCCGCTTTTCTCTAAAATGTTGTTTTAATTATATTCTCATAAAATGTGGTATCTCTAGCAAATGCGTAGTTATAGCGCTGTACCAAGCTACTTACGACTGAAATAACGCTGCGACTTGTGGTTTCGTGTAATAGTCGCTGTGGCGGTATCCGGAGTCGTCCGGAGCCAGCGTATGCGTTAATTTCTTACCGGAACCCTCAGTCTCTGTTTAGAGCCAATATTTGTGTTGGACGCTTTTGTCGATATAGCATAACCAAAAGGCCAGGTTCTACGTGCGCCAAATCTTAAATCGTCCACTTTATTAGTTTACACATCTCGCGCATTGTCTTTACATAAGGTTGCTTTGTCTCTTCCTTTCGCATCCTGGATTAAGAGAGACGACACCGGGAAACGTGCAGACACTACCTAACTAAGAATTGTTATTACTTCAGAGATGATACAGAATCGTAAACGCATACGTCTACTTTTTTCAACGTTTATCGTAAAACTATTCTTCTAACAAAATTATTAAACTTTAATTTCTATCTGGCCTAAATGGGTCATCGTTGTCTCAAATAATGTCTACATTCTAAAGTGTCTACATTTTGTCACAGAATTCTATTTGTTTTAAAGCAAATAACATTTTTAGATAAAATGCACTTTACTGCAGAAATGGTTGCATTGACTACTTGAAAGCAATACCAAATCCACTTTAAGTGACAGATCCGCTGCTAAGGGAGTTGTGGTTTATAAAATTCAGACTTTCAAATACAAAATTCACAGCCACTTTAACAAGAACTTTTTTTATAATGTTTAAATTAAAGCTATTCAATTTCCCTTTCACCCACAACACTTATGTTCCTCCTCGAATTATTATCACTGTTTAGCCCCAACATTTCCAAAATTCAACATCAATTCCATTTTTGTGCGCATGATAAAACGCTCATATAAGACGATCTCCACGTTCTTTTATTTGCGGTTCATCGGCACGAATAATAATATAAAAGTAATTCAGCGGTATATCGTTGAGGCATATTGGAGGCCTTTGTATGTGAGAAACAACCTTGTCCTAATTCAAATCTAATAATCTCTTTATCGAAAATGTCCATTATCTTATCATGACAGTTCTAACAATAATTTTCATTTCATAGAATACAACTGAAATCTGTAATCAACGTTTTTTGTCTATATATCATTTTTCGAATTGTCAATCGCTAGTGTAATAATTAAAACTTGATATTTGTTTTTGTTTTATGAATAATTCATGGCTCAACAGATCTGTGCAATTTAAATATTTGCGCATTTGCCGTTTCTTGGTTATAGTGGACACTCTTGATATGACAGTGAAAGATCAATGTCAGATTTAATATTGGCAAAATAATGTTTGTTCTACTTCCCCAACTCGAAAGAAGCGGTCTAAGTCCACGCCTTTTTAAATGCATAAATTATTTCTGAAAACCACTTATATAAACAAAAACTGCTCCGACAGAAACCAACGTAATAACTTGGTTTTCCTATCAGTGATATCCCTTATTTGCTTGGAAAATGTAGAAACGTGGTTTTTCTACCTTGATGTAAAGAATTTTGTATAAAACGCTATTTAAAATTTCAAAAATAAGTGTTTTGCTTCTAACCCAATAGAAAAACATCAATTTTAAATCTACCATTGTTTATTAAACTAATTTCACTTGTTAATTTATACTAACAAGAGTTTGAAAAAATGTGAGTATTTAAAAATTGTAAAGTGCGCTACTTAATTGAAATTTATTTAATCTGAGTGGTGTAAAAAAACAAATTAATTAGAATACGATATTCAAAACGTTTATGTAATTACATTCAAGCCCTTCACTCATCCTGTCTTCAGACTTTACTGCTCCTTTACCTTTCTCTAACCTTATAGTTGATCTTTTGTCTCCTCTTTTACAATAAACTGCAAAATTTAACTCGTACAATCTTTTTAATTGTGTTTTTGTTAATTACTTGAAACCGTCTGGCGATCAATTGCTCGACAGTTTCACTAAACGTTTTAAAAAAATTGACATCAAAACCTATTTGCTTTTGATTAAGAAAAAAACTTTTAAAATCTTCAAATTAATATGTTTTTTAACAAGTATTTAACAATTATAAAATGCATTAGAAGCGTAATTTGTCAATCCTGTATATGAGTGTATCATAATATACAAGTATTGTCATAAAAAAAATACTCAGAAATGCTAATAAAACTGTGGTAGAACACAGAAAGTAAGAATTTCATTCTGTTTCAAAAGAATTGCTTAATAGCAAATTAGTATAAGATAAGACAATGAAACTTTCATGTATTAAATAACTACACCCAAAGACTGTCTGTCGAAATGTCATAGTATTTTATAATTAAACCAACTATTGAAACATGTTTTGTCAAAAAGATAAAAAATACAAGTGACAATTAAACTTTTTTTATCCTACACCAACTCAAAATAAAATTTTCTCGTCTCTCGACAGCCGAGAAAGTACATTATTTCCAGGCTAGCCGAGAAAAAAAAATCTGATTTTCTCCCCCAAGCGTCGCTGCTAAAAGAAAAATGAAATCTATATAGACGGTTGAACACCAAAAAGACTATATAAACGTTCCATTATTCATGGGCGGTGTTAAAATTTTAAATCACATCTATTTATGAACTTCAATCTTATTTAAAATAACTACTTTTGTGCAAGATAAATAGTGTAAATCACGACAGTAAAGTAATCCATGAATTTTTGACATCTGTTAAAGTTTGACATTTTGAATTTGCGATTGGCGGTAATAATAATTGATTGGTTGTAATAATGTAACTGAAAAGTATTTAAAATGTGAATTTGTGGATCAACTCATTGAGTGCATGGAAAACTTAAATTTGTCAAGCCATTGGATTTAACATAGCAGAGGCAATATTCAAAAAATTTGGTAGGAGTGTTGTTTGTATTGACCAATAATTAGTCAATCGTTAAAGCAATGTATATATATAAAATTTTGTTATGAGGCTTTGTTTAGAATAAACATTATTTTTAGGCTATAAGTAAAAATGTTTATTGTTAAAGATACAATGTCAAACATTTCATTCTCTCTAATTTACAATAATTTGCTAATTTATAATGCTTTCCATTAAACATAAATTCAATTGATAAATTACCTGTGTAGTTATTGATTAATTTTTGCTAATAATATTTTTTTGCCGTTTTCGTTCTAAAACATGATAGTACTTACAAAAATAATTAAAAATAAATAAACTAGCATAGCATATGATTTCAAAAATCAAAAGTAGTTTATTCTGAAATAAATAATATTAGTATGTAAATATGTAATATTCGTACAATGTTCTGCAACTGGATTAATCTGTTGAACTGATATTATTATTATTGTTATTATTATTATATTCTTAAATGTACATTTGATCATGCTTCACTCAAAATCACTTATTTTCTCAAACTAATCACTTTTGTTAGTCTACTACAATGCTTCATTTATTTTAGCATAGCTATCGCAGTTTCAATTTAAAAAAAAAAAAAATTTACCATTCAAACAGTGCAAACAATTACTGTTTGTTGAATTATATTACTTAGCCTATACGCAATAATCCCTATCATAAACGCGCTATTCAAAATTCTAACTTTAATTTTCAAGAAACTTATTTAATAAGATTAATCAGTGCCAGATGGTAATGCGCTACTTACACATTAAAGCATGTTCCATAATTGAGCTAAGACATGACGATTATTTGCGTTATTTCAGCATCATGCACGGAAAATTATAAATTTACACAAAAAAAATAAAAAACCGTTAAATTTGATCAAGCAAAAAGAATGAATGTAGTAACTTAAGTTTACTTTAAAAAACAAACGATTAAACACTGTTTGTAGTCTAACTGTGTAATTTTTGGAACTGATAAACGAGGCAACGTCTTAATATTTAGAATAAGACTTGAGAAAAATGCAAGGCCATTATGACACAACATTTTATCCGCTCATTGAATAAATTTGCCAAAATTTACAGAACCAAATACAAACAGCGTTAGCGTGTGACAGGAATAAAGCGCAGTGTCAAGGCAGGAGAAAAACATTAAAAAACATAATCACCAATCCTAGAAAATTTTATTATTTATACAACCTAAAGCAACAAAGTGTGATTAACTATCTGATACAAAAATAAACTAGAAGGACTAAACCAAGTATAAGATTTTTCAATTGAAAAGTCTTAAAAGTGTCCGAATTAGGACACTTCTAGCGTAAAAGTATTGATTACCGTGGTTATTTTGTAGGTTGGAGCTCTGTAGTTGGAATAACCATCAATATAAGAGATTGTGGGCATTTCAAGGTTTATCATGCTTTCATAATGAATTTAATATAACGATGCATTTTAGAACACCTGTCGTTCTTCGTTGGGTCAGACAAATTAGCATAAGCAATGCCATGTTGCAAGATTGTCCTCTCGTTTAAAAGTAATATAAACGATAGTCGTACGTTTCGACTCGTGTTGATTTCAGCGTCACTTGACGTTTATTTTCAGCACAACGATGATCATTTGAAGTTATACTGTCGCAAACTGCTTATTAGGCCAACTATGGCATAGTTATTGCTCATACTTTGCTGCCTTATTCCTGTACAAATTTAACCCAATACCCTTGAGAAGATCGTCAACCTTAGGCTATTACGTTGAAAATATCCTTTTTAATAGCCCAGTCAGCCCCAATTTGATTTCAATTAATACACCATTAGACAAAACCGTTATCCATAATGCTCTTCATCTTTTGGAAAAAGGGCTTTGGTTTAATCACACTTTGATTGGATATATCGTTATACATGCCAGTTTACAATAAACTGAATTTTTAAAGTGTGTGTTATTGTTACAAAAAAACAATTACTTCCGTGCATAAAACCTGTATAATTTTCGACAATTTCTAATAAAAATTTCAAAATGTACACGGTACTGGTTTCTCCTTCCTCGAACTTGTAGACTCAGACATGTTTCGTGGTCAATAGTACTCATCAGTAAGACTTAACACATAATATGCAAAGCAGCTGTGCATAAATAACACAGTTAAATCTTGTTTGAACAAAATTGCTTTGATATTAATGAGTTAATATTTCCCTAAACGTCTATTTTGAATGTCACCAAAAACAGATGCTGATATGACCTAAAACATTAAAGATGGTACTAATATGATAACTCGTACTAATCTTGTTTGTTTCCTTCTTGTATTTAGGATTCAAGAGATAGGTGAGCAAGAATAAGTGGAAAAAACAGCAACGTGTTTATTTGCTTTTTTATTATATATACATTCTATCTGAAAAAATAGGCGACATATGAGAAACTTTTTTATTTGTTTTTAGTAATGTTGCAAAAACAATATTTTTTATAAAAATTTCTGCATGGCCCATAAAGTAAAGCGCAAATGTCGGATGTAGATTTTTTAAGCCGTATTCAATGTTTGTCAAAAAATATGTATTTGACACAAGAGTAAAGTACCTTTAATTTTTACAATATTGAAAACTTTTATCATCAAACCTTATTCAAAATATTTCTGTAAATCTTTTGCAATTCGTAAACATTCTGTACATCTAATGTCAATTGTTATTACTTAAATATTATTATTTTTCAAAGCAGAGATTTGCATAAGGAACAACTTTTTTTCGTAAAAGCTACAATAAAAAAAAATCCCATGTTGCCTTCTTGTGCAGACATGCTGTATAATATATAAACTAAGTTTATATTACAAAACACGTCTTTAAAATCAATATATAGTATTTTTCTACTGATAAAATGTATATCACTTATCACAATATTACATAATAACAATCTTATTGAGGCGTCTGCGTTTGAGATTGCTTTATCGTTTTAATATTTTGATTACGTTTGTTAATATATAGGCTCGTTAGCTCAGATGGTTAGAGCACCGAACTGATTATTGAAATCAAACTTCGGAGGACGTAGGTTCGAATCCTGCACGGGCCCTTTTTGACTGTGTTTTAAAATTTTATTTTTATTTGGACAGTAACTGAAAGGTTACTTACTGTCCAAGATACACTTAAAATACCTCATACAACATTAAATAATAATTATCAACTAAGAAAAATTAAATTTCATGTTAAAGCTGATTTAATTTTTTTTTTGAGATCCGGTAAATTGGTCAGTAACTTTTCTCCATTTCCCTGTCCTATAGAGTAAATTGAGAGAGCGAAAAAAGTCATGGCAACACATCATTTTCACCTAGCTTGCTGCAATATCACATTATCCATTATCATTCGGCTTTTGAGACAAGATAATAGAAAAAAACAGTAGCAGAATACTAACAGCTTATTAATCTGCTTCCATGTTATCCTGCAACAGTAACAAAGCTATTTTAGCATAAAACATCAAAGTAGCTATCGTTGATCAGTTTACCAAATACTTGTATTCAAAATGTGGCAGTATATGGAGTTGTAAGCGCAGATAGCTAGACTACGGAACTGATTTATCAAATTCTAGATTTTTTGATAGTGTTTGACTTATTTTCTCCACTTATCTTCTATATATTTTTATTTATAAATCTTCTTACTCTGCCCATTCCATGTATAGTTCGCTTCTGTAATTATCAATCCTATATGACAGATCATAACACTTTGACTATGGCTGTGTTCTTTAAACTCCAATTTTGTTTTCAGTCAGTTATCGTTTTTCTTAATGAGTAAGTTGGAATTCAAATAATTTAATAAAATTATTTGAATACGTATTACTTTGCTGGAGCTAGCGAGAATAGAGCCGCTCAAGAAAACTAGTTATAAATAAAAAAAAAACGGAGCTTGATGTGCAGAACTATGCTGCACATCATATCAAAGTCTGATTTACATCGTAACAAAGGAAAACATGGTTGCAAAACAAAGAATCCAAACTTCAATTATTCATTGCACATCGAAAAACATGTGCAATAAAATTTTTGCTCAAAAATCAGTTAATCAGCGTCAAAACAGAGTAGCGTTACATGTGAGTTTGACCTACGTATTCGTGCTGTTTCCATTTCTTCACAAAAAAATTACTTTTAAATTGTCCGTATGTTGTTGAGTGTTTTATTACTATATTTGATAAGCGGCTCTACTACGAAGATAAATTATTATAAGTATATTAAAACGGATTTAATAAACAAAAAAAAATCTTCTTGGAGATGATATATACTTTATTTTACTACAGAAAGTTGGTGTCAATAGCACGTTTATAAAATGCAGCTCCATGTATCAGAAACAGTCTTTGCAAGCTTCATTATTTGTCATATTTGCATTGAGAGAGCATTTTAAATAACCGTATTTTGTAAGAACGCTACATTGTTTCGAGCAAAATCGATTGAATAACTTCAAACTCTATACGTCTGAAACGATGAGCTTCTTTATATTATGCTACACTAGCTACGGTTTAACGTAAATGTCTCTAAATTAGCGACAAATTTATATTGAGTATCATTTTGGTCAAATATTGCTAAGCGGTGTTTCCTTTGAGGGCATTGTAGAAAAAAGTAATATCGTGCCCTTTGATGTCATTTGAATTTTGCTACTTCAAAGTAAATCACTCGGTAACGTTATTAAGCTACATCTAGATTCTGGATAGTAGGAAAAAACTCGAAAAAAATCACAGATGTGGCCATCAAAAAAAAATTATAAAAACACCTAGAGGCAAGAGTTGCATTACATAATTAGACGACTGAAACAACTCAGATAGAATTTTTTTTATATTGATGGAAAATTCTACTCGAAACACATTTACTTTGCAAAGGATTACAGTTTACTAGTTGTAGCATTAAAAGCGGTCTATATAATTAGAAATTTTAAAAAATTACCACCTCAAGAATCCTGCACAATTAATTTACGTTATTGCTTGAAAGCAACAAGAGAAAAAGTATTATCGAGAAAACAGCGTACCTTCAATGAAAAAACTTCAAACGATACTGTGTACAAGAAACTTTTTTAACAACTCAAGATAAAATTTAAATTAAATGCTACTTGGTAACTTCCATTTGAAAAGAAAGGAAAACAATTACATAAGCGCCCACAAATTAAAGTACACATATGTTTATACAAAATTTTTACAAATTCCAATCTCTAAAAATTAGAGATTTCCAACTCACTTAATAAGTATTTAAATTAACTAGTTTCCGCTACTTCTGACAATACTTTTCACAGTTTCTCTTGATGAGCTACGTTCAATACAAGTAAAAACATTATCCGACAATATAGAAAATCGCTGACCAATTGATTTTTGGTAGCATTACTAAAGCAGATAGAGAATGTAGCATGTTTTACACAAAAGACACTTAAGCAATGACTTGTTTGTCTAACAAGTAATATCCCTTATTGTCTCATAAGGTTTTTTTTGTCAAATTTTGTTAGTGACTTTGACATTGAAACATGAAAGCTTGGCTTTCTGACTTCGGTAGATTTCTTAATGATTAAGTATCAATAAAAAGTGCTAACAAGCACATAGCATGCCCGAGTCGACAAATCTTTGTTTTGAATGAATTCGCTTTAACTCTATTACTTTCAAAATTTACATTAAAGAAAAAAGTTTATAATTTATACGAAATAAAATCTGATAAAAGCATTAAAAACCAACTTGGTTTAAGAAACCTATTAAGTGGGCGTTATGTTTCCAATGATAAAACATCGCAGTTAACTTCTAAAAGTTGCACCTACATTTCTCAGTTTTCGAAATAAACAAGCTGACACTTTACACCAAAAGCTTCCTACTGAGTGACTCCTACGATAGTTTAAGAAGATGATAAATATCTGCCACTTTTTAGCTTTGCTAAATATAAAACCAACTCAGCGTGAAAAAATCATTATATTAGCCGCATTCGTTTATTCCAAATTGAAAAATTGCCAAAACATTAGAGAAAGCATTGAATTGTCGCATTGATTCCACATTCTTTCCACATATTGACCAAGTTATTCATTTCAAAAGAGTTCTTATTGATTTTATGTGTTCATCCAAGTTCCCTAACTTCGACGATTGAATAAAAAAATTTTTAGACGTTTTTACAAGCTGAAATACCAGACGAAAAACGGCAATTTTCTATTGAATAAAATTGTAAAGCATATGTCGATAAAAGCATAAAAATAACGGTTCGAATGATATAGAAAATTATCAATTCCACAACGAACTCCATTCATTCGATTATGGGAGCGATTTTAATTTTAGATACAGTTGTTCAATTAACTCATGTGCAAAGATATGACTTATTGTTCTGAAAAAGCGGTGCAAAAGACGGCTGACTTTTCATAATTACTTAAATTAAATGTTAAATTGAAGTGCGCTGCAAAATTTAGAAAATTTGGCTTTAACTTTTCAATCTGAAAATAATGCAATATTCATTTAGTTGCTGTAATAGGTTAATGAACATTTTAATGAGGGTGGTCGTAAAGTGTGTAATTTACCTTAATGATTAAGTGCTTCTTATTTAGAAATTCTACACGTTTCAAATTTGTCACAACCCGCTAGAAACAATATTCTTAAAGCAATAATAAAAAACATTTTCTACAAAAATTTTAATGCATAATAGGAAACCAAAAGAAAAATATCTGCGTTGTCTCGTCTTTCAATTTTTTGAGATTTGTTGTTAATGCATGATAAAACAACATACAATGCTAGGGTTAAATGCTATTATTTCCAAGACGTTGATATACAACATCATAAGGCCTCTTAAAAATCCTTCTAAATATACTTTTTATTTGCGAGTTTTGTTGTTAACAAATTCTTATTATTTGTCAAAATAACAACAAAAGCATTTTGCTGCTACTTTGTCAACAAAATTTAACATTTAAATTTTTGAATCATATTAAACATAAATTTAACAATTGAAAATCTTGACGATTTTGCTACTAAGTTTTTTTTGCAAAAATGACATTACACCATAAAAACTTTACTCAGATGCCACCGCTGCGTAGACCGTTTTTAGAATAAAATCACTAATAGGTTAGTTATTTAAATAAAAACATTCTAATGTATATGTATTATAACGTTTAAATACATACACAAATCTTCCCAAATAGTAATTATAATAAAATTCTTAATTCGCTTTTAATATGAAATATTTTAAAATGTACAGTTTTATATTCCTAATATTATGCAATTTAAAAAAAAAACATATATTTTTTAGGTGATTCAATTGGCAGTAAAATAACATATATTTTTTAGGTGATTAAATTGGCAGTAAAATAAAGCATTGCTTATAATTGTCAACTCTCTTTTATCTAAGCTTCCTAAACCAGATTCGTAATTTTAAACTAAATGCAACTGCAAAGTTCACGAGCTCATAAGAGTTGCTTCTCCAAATATTTTTCTTCTGCAAATTTATGCTATAGGAGATTTTATAGCTAGAGTTATTCGAATTTTAATATCACATTTTGAAGGTTTATTAGGTAAATAACTGCCAAAAGTACACGTATCTCTTAATGCGAGTTTTACCTTCGTATTTATTAAATCATTTTTATGGAAGCAATTTATCTAGCGATGTTCAATCATTTTTTGTATATATCTTTATGAGACGTTCAAACAAAGAAAAAAACTTATTTTTATATTAAATGCGCAAAGAAAAGTTTTTTGAGCTTGAGTATGTTCATTATTCAAAAATGTTCAATTTATTTAAAAAGACAGTAGTAATATTGTTTTTAAGTTACTGAAAAAAATCAGATAAAAAAAATAAATGTTGTTAGCAATTAAAATATCAAAACATTTTGAAAAAGATTCTTGACGATAACTTTTTATTAATAAAAGTATAGATTTCGCATATGACTCCAGACAACTTTTTCTTTTTTTGTAAACTGTGATAATGTTGGAGACGTCGGTGCTCTTAGGCAAACTGAGTAACTGAGTAACATAAAGATCATGAAGATCAAATGCTGATTGTAAAAATATCAGACTGAAAAATTCATTCAGAAATTATTTTTACCACTTCCAAAGAAAATAATCTAAAGTTTAATCTAAAAATTCCTGATTTTTGCATTCAGCAAACACCTTAAAGAAATAAATTTTTGAAAGTACGTAAAAAAAGATTCAATCAAAATGTAGAAATTAAAGTAATTTTTCAGAAAGAAATTTTAATTTTTATGTTAAAAAAAAAACACAATTGTAAGCCCAATAAAACGATTTTATTGCAAGTTAATTATGAAAAAATATTCAATCTATTAAAGAATTGACGACAGCAATACGTCAAAGAAAAATGTTTTAAGCAAAATAAAAAAAATACTAATTTTTACATTTTAGAAGGTTATAGGTGTTTGGTAATAAGTCATAAACATATTACTAGGTATTCCTTTTACTAAACTTGACAATCTTGAATGGTAGAGTTTAAAATGTCCACTTTGAAATTACTTTCTTTAATTAAAAATAAACAAAAATAAATTTTGCAGACACGTGGGAAGGAGTTCATGTTCCACAATTTGAAGAGCAAAGTTAGCTGTAGAATGATGATTTGACCTTTGGTTAGAGATGACGCTAGACGTCTATAAAATCAAATTCAAATATTTAATAACAAATAATTTGGTAGTTTATTAAATAAAATGTAGACGAGTAACTGACCTATCAAAATAATCTACAGTTGTGTTCTTGCTTTCATGTTTCTAAAGTTTAAAAATAAAGGGTGTCTTCTTAGTCGCATAGTATGTGTAAAATCGTTTTTGCTGTTGCTGTCGAATGTATGTTAAAATAAAAACAAACAAGAAAGTTCTTAAATGTGAAAAAACGCGTGTTTTGCTGTAATTAATGTAAGTAATTTTGCTGTAATGTAATACCTGTTTTTGAGCACTTGTAGAAACAAAGACTAACAAAAACTTAGCTCACTAAATATTAAAACACAATAGAAGCAAAATAATAGCTTGTAGAATTTGAATTTTTTTTTATTTTGTAACAAACATATTAAATAAATGAACATAACACAATATAAAATAATGTGAGCCTGTTGATCATAGATAGCAAAAGATGAAAAAAAAGATATACCTATAAGTCCATCGTTCTAAGGATTATGACTTTGCTTTTACAAAAAGCAATATAATTTAGCATTCAATAATCCTAATAAAAGCCTACGTAAATGTATTATTAATATCCTTCTTCTTGTTTCAAACAAAAATCTTAGGTACCTGGTGAATGTATAATAAACAATCATAAAGATTAATAAAAGATAAATAACCTGTTAAAAAATATTTAACAAGACACTGTCATAATAGCACTAAAGCGATAGAGAAACTTTAACAATTACAATTAAAATATTGTTCACAATGTAAATTCCATTACAATTTCAGTTTGTCAAAAAGTTAATTAAAAATAGAAACAATTACTTTTTAATAATGGTACTTTATAGTTAATAAAGTACCAAAGTTCTCTAACGCCTTATCTTTTAAATTAATGTGAAGTGACTAAAATTTCTTAAACTGAACCTTCATTCAAATAAAAGTACAGCTTAGATAGAAAAAGTTAAGTTGTCCTATTGTTATTTCCAAAATGGTTTTGTGGCAATCTGTGGTATTGGGACTAGATCGTTCATAAAATAATTGACTTTATTTGGCTGATTTGTTGAAAGACTATACATACTTATAAATGTAGATCTAAATATTCTTTCTAAGGTATATAATTGCAATAATAGCAGTATATATAAATAAATAGATTGTCAAATTATTGCAGACTAGTTGTTATGCAAATAAAAGAATTAAGATTAAACTTAAAAAGAGAGGCGTAGCAGTTAAATAATGTTCAATAATCTAGATAGATTAAAGTCCATTGTCGATTGCTCAAAATTAACTCTTTCAAAGTAATTATTTAAATAATAATAAAAAAAAAATTATAGTTTTTAGTACAAATGCGCTTTTCATATTAAAAATGTACATTTGCTTTCTAATTCATCTAAATTTATGAGACATTTTTTATAAGTTTATTTCTGTCAATAAACATCATTTAAAATAGTTAAGGGTAGTGAAGCTGGTGGAAGTTTTAGTATACTTGTAACGGGAAAGTAGAACAATCAGCACATGCACTAACGTTTAATTAAGTGTATAATAAAATATTTGAATAGAGCTAGAGCTTAAACAAAATTTCCAGCAATCCAATGGTTTTTGCTCTTTCATGTTTTCAATTTAATTTGTACTAAAACGTAGGAGAAACATAATAAAACAATCAGCAAAACCACTGCAACATCAAATCAATACAAATACGCTAAACATCAACAGCATGTTAAAGTTTGGATGATTTTGAATTTGCTCAAAAACAAAGTACGTGAAAACATGAAGCTTCATTTGCTAAAAACCCATAAACATAAAAACAGTAATACATGGTAGCATTTACTGTATTTTGATAACAACACACATTGTATATAAAAAATATATTCAACAAAAGTCACATTTCCAGCCAGTAAAAAATAAAAGTATTATATTATATCCAACTTAATAATCTACCTACCCTATAGTCGTAAAACTTTATAAAATTAAAAAAAAGTTAATAAGTTACCTGAATTTACTGTTCAAAAACGAAATTCCAGCATTTGAAAGCAATTCCTAATACTTAATTTGATTCCCAAGTGCATTTTATTATATTACATAAATAAAAATACATAATTTTTAATCTTCCTAAGAACATCTTTCGCGATAGGCGCCTCAGGTAAAGTACCCAAGTGCAGAAGCTACATTAGTTACTCCTGTAACAAACGTATTTCTTAAAAAATAATTTTTTGTCAGATCAGTTAGTCTGCAACTCCAGAAGATCCAGAAGATAAAGAATGTAGAAACTTTGTTCTCCTAGACCGGAAGTTGGCCTTTTGCCAGACGAGTGATTTAGAAGACCGACACCAAAAGCGAGTCCTTGGAAAACCGTTTCCAGGCGTGTGATAGACAAGATTTTTTGTACCGACGTAGCTATAACAAAATTTTAATTTTTGTTGTTCCACTTTACGTTGCTACTAACACTAAAAAAATAAATCTGAATATACAAAATTAACAACTTCTTGCTTTCTCTTACATTTTGAAAATTTTCTAGATTAATACAGTCCTATGGAGAAATTTTAGAGCCATGCGATCATGGACTTTGCCTAAATTTCATGTTTAATAATTATGGTATGTAGACAACCACAAGTTTCATATTTTATTTGACATCTAAAAACAGTTTATAGTAGAGAGTTAATTTTTGTTGACAAATACACACGCAACGCGAAAATTAACAAAAATTAAAAAAAAAAATTTTCTAATGCAACCAAATTTTGTCATACATACGATTTCAAAAGACATCTTAAATCAAAATACGTAATTTGTCACTTACATTCTAGCTAAATTGTCAAAAGTGTTTGTTGATGTAGTCCGGCAAACGTTACTTACAAGACAATTTAGACTATATTCTGCAGAAGCAAATCATACAAATAATATATAAATAAAAACATAAATGAGATAAAGATCAATGTCTATGTGAAACTAAATACATCACCGTTTTTGGAAACTAGTTGCAAAGCCATTTTCAGACCATTTTGTTTGTCAACCTTTTAAGCATTAAGCCATTAAAAGATTGTAAAATTTAAAACATAATGTTGAAATATTAATTTTGAATGAAATCTTTTGTTTTCACCTCAACTCCAAGTTTAAACTAATTTTAATATTCCAAACAAAATATTTTTTAACGCACTTTTTACCCTTTTACGCTACATGCTAGAATAAATTGTAAATGCGGATTAAAGTTTTCGTTCCATCCAATTTACAATTTTTATGCAAATACGTACAAAAAGGCAAAGAATTGCAAACAACGCCAGCTGTTAGATGACACTGTATAGGATGTTGACTTTTCAATGCATACAAACTGCCAAGAGCTAGACGTATTATTCTCTATAGTATTATTGTCTGAAGCCGGTGTTGAAAATATTGTATTTAGTTTTTCAAGCGTTCTATGAATGCTATTCATTTTAATAGACATAAAAAACACTGTAAAATGCACTCTTCAACACTTAGACAGTATGAGTTATTCTAACAAATTTGCATTAAGTTGTTTGTTGTAAAGTTGTCTTTGTTGAGTTCTCGAATGAGTAATGAATTAAACTTTTGAAACTGACAGTGGGTTCTCTTAAACTAATTTAGAGTTTAGCTGCTAGATTATTCAATTTACTAGGTTAAATTTACATGCAGAGAGTAACGACTAACCTAGAACCTTTAAGCAATCATACGTACGTACATATATATTGCCAGAACTGCACAATCTTTATTGTTTCTGCTAGTTTGCAAACTACTCCATTTAACTTTTGCTTAACGCTTTAGGGACATAAAACGAAGTATTATTCATCCGCGACATTTATTACCAAATATACGAGAACAAGATTGGGAATCTCATAAATCAATATCATTTAGGGGAAGAGCTATAATCAATCGGTACATACAAACCTTAAAAAGACTCATTTTTCTGCGCATAATAATGAACGCAAATATAATGTTGACCATTTTAATGATAATGAGAATACAAAGTTTTAGAATACTTTCAGAAAAAATTACGTTGTTTAGAGAAGCTTCTTCTACAAACGTGAAAATGTGTTGAAAAAGCATGAAACTGTAAAATAAAGAAGCAATAATTAGAAATGACAAGCTTAGGCGTCCAACTGGTCGGTGAACTTGCCAGAATTGCCAGTTGTACGTTGTAGTAAAACTCTACATCACTGAAGCTGAAGAAATAAGAGCACAATAGACCAATAGATCGTAAAATAAATGACGTTTTTTTCCTAATCTAATATAAATTTATCTCTTATTAAATGTTTGGCAACACAATCCAAAAGTTGACCTTTCTGTTTAAAACTCATTAAACATATAAATAACATCAAGCCCTTGATTACTTTGCCGGATATAAAAAATAATATAATTACATTCGACATGGCAAAAAGCTGCTTGATATTTATTACATGCATCATGTGATCCTGATGTCATTTCACTTCTTTATCGATTCCCTGCCTTTTGACTTTATTATTTTTTCTCTGACGCAAATGTTATGAAATATGTCATTTTCGCAAAGAACGCTGGGAACTGCAAATTGCAGTATTCTTCTGGAGATAAAAAATTCAGCAGGTAATAATACTGCAATCCTTCGCCATTGAATTTCATTACCCACGGCAATACTTTCCGTGTAAAGTTTTGTCAGTGGCTTTTCATCTGAAGTATTTGCAGTCGCGACACAAGTTCAGCAACCGATGTTTAGTTTAACTTGGTCATAAAACGAGCTTTTACGAAATGAAAGACGGCGGTTGCAATAATGCTTTCATGTCGCCAATAGCAATTTGCTAAATTTAATCCAATGAAATAAAAAAACAACAAAGACTTCTGTTTAGTGTTCGAAAACGTGTGCTCCAAATGGTGACAATAAAAGCCAAAACATGAAATTAAAGCATTTAAGTGGTGCTGCGATGGTTAAGGGTTGATGTAGTTCACTCGCCCTTCGAGATTTTTTAATGAATGTGGTATTAATACCGCAGCTGCGGTTATAAACCATTTACTCCTCTTTTGAACATTGCAATTTGCAATTGATTATTTTACATTGGTATAATGAACTGAACTTGTAGTCGCTAAAATATAACTTATTAACATTATTCAGATGAAATGATGATTTGATAGATCCAAAGCCCCTAAATAACTGTGAAATCAATATAACTTTAACCGAAAATTTTAAGAAAATAATATGCTTTATTTAATAAAAAGAAATTAAGCCCATAAAAAAATAATTATATACCTTGAAAGGTTCGTGATTCTTAATTGAACTATAGTTTATAATTATTAACAAAAGTAGGCATAAAAAACTTTCCTCGATACAAGAAAAATGCATAAGTTCAAGTGTCACTTCTTCTAATGTACATTAGCATAAAAAAAAATTTTAAACCGGAAATAAAAAATTTCGAACAATAACACCAGATATTTTACGACGTTGAAAATACCAGATTCCTACTTAAAATTTTAAATTGTGAGAAACGTTAATTATGGTGAGAACTTTGCAGTAAATTATTGCCACTGAATAATTACAGGTTAAACGTTAATAAAAACAAAAATTCATACCGGTTCCATAACGGTAATGTTTTATAATAAACACCATAACAAAGCTTTGCTACTTTTAAGATAAAGTTTAGAAAAGTATAAAATCCACAAAGTTGTAAATATCTCAGAATAAAAAACAATAATCCTTGTTAAATTTAAAAATAAAAAATAAAAATAATTCGCCTAATTTTCAGAAAATACGTTTTGAACAAAATTACGTAGTCGAAAGGTAGTTTTCTCTATAGTCAAATGTCAGCGCCAAAAAATTTTGAAATAAAGTTAGAATCTTGCTTTATAACCGTGAATCACATCCCCGAGAACTTTTAATTTAAAATGGTGTTAGCAACATTTAAAATAATTTTTTGTCCTCTGCCTATTATAGCTTATCCTTTCCGTACAAAGAAAAAACCCTCTTAGTAATTTATATTGAATATATTAGGAATTATGATTTTTAAAACATGTCACAATAATCCTTAGTAAGATTAGGAAAAAAAATAGCGAATCACCAGTGAGAGGCGATCAATGTGAGTGAGAAGCAATAGAATCTTTCAAGTTACTATTCACAAATCGTTGTTTTCATATTTCTTTTTAACTTTAGACAAAGATACTATAGGCTCTGCTCAAAAAATTTGTGGGAAGTTCTTCTGAGCTAGAATAGTTCAGCGATCTGCCTTATTTTCTAATAATGTTTTCTTTCAAAATTGGTGTCTGTCGATAGTGACTTTTGACATTGAACATAAAAGTTTGGCTTTCCGACCTCAATATCGTAAAACGCTTCCGATAGATGTCACTACAAAGTATGTCAAATCAATAATAATAATTAGCTTTTTGTAAAAAACAAAGAAAATTATTAAATTATATTGCACAAAAATAATTTACCAAAATACCGAAAGAGTTGACTGAACAAAGAAGTAAAAATTTGTTGCTATACCCGCAGAACTAAAATGGTCTCAAATAAAACATAAAGTTTTATCGTTATTAGTAAAAAACCAGGTGCAATAACAAAACCTATTGATTATTATGGCCAAAGATTGACCACTACTTTAGCAGTTGGTGAACGTGAACGATTATTTGACATCTGGAAGATGCACCACACCTCCCACTGCCATTATAATAAAAGAAACCAGATTGTAACGTTTTCAGCTAATACTGAGGTAGAGTATAGAGACCGTTATTAAAATCATATTAGAAATTTGATTATATTGATTTTTAAAGATAATGGTAAAATTGTTTTAACGTTTCAAATCTAAAAATCTAAGTTATAAAAAAATCAAATTTAATTTGCATTTCACATAAAAGCTGCACGAAAACTACTAGAAACAAAAGATATCAAATGTAAAAAAGAATTAGGAGCATGTGCTTAAAAATTATAATTGAAGAATATTAATAGAACACAATTTATTATCAAGCAAGTAGAAAATTTTACCCAAAATCTTATTCTATTTTTTACAGCCTTACATAATTGTTTTCAAAAAAAAGTTTATTTATCAGTTACAATAAACTAAGTCTGATACACCTTTCTTAATTATAAAATATCTATTTAAGTAAAAAAAATATTTAGCCAACTTTAGCCATACCACATAAATCTTCAATCTACACTTTTGAAGTAATTTAATATTTTGTTTTGTCACGTAGTTAATTTTTGACCCAAAAGCAATGAAACACGTTCACCAAACCTTAATTTTTTATATTATTACTCTCACAAAACATTAAAATATTTTAGCGGTCGTAACTTTAAATCGTAAATTTGAGGCGTGAGTGGACTTAAAAGTTCAGTTTTTCTTTTATTATTTTTAGAACTGACTCTTTTAGATCAATAATAGTTTAGAGTACTTTATTATTAACACAAATTTAGGTCCCCATATTAAATCTTCAATTCATTTAAACAAATCTTAATTAAATCAGCTTTCAATATTTTCGGTATACAATTATTATTGTCATAGCCTGTGTATTCGGGCTATTCAAACAAAACGGCGTTTCAATGACGTTGATAAAGTAGGTATACAAATACTTTCTAGTGATTCAAAAATATCCTTAAAACTTTTAGTACAGAAACCATACTGAAAAAGTTTGGCGCACACACACAGAAAAGAGTAATAGATCTTTTAGCCGCAAGTTTGAAAAATAGCAATTTGTCTAAAATCCGCTCCAAGATGACATGAAGTTTTCGTGGTTTACAGTTACACGTTCCAACAAATTTCATTAGAATAGCAATAACGAAACATTACACCTAATGAAGGTACCCCCATATCTTCCAACACGTGCGTGCACTGTTTATTAAAGCTTCAACTTGTAATGGATTAAGTGCGCATTTTATTGCTGCACACTATTCTTGAATAACAATGTTTACCCTTGCAGAGCCCAAATTTTCCAAAAGCACATTTTAGAAAAAAATAACTTTTGATTTTAAAAGAATAAACCCTTGAGTGCGTTTTAGAGTTTATTGCATTCAGCGGTAATTTTCACTGACATAAAATTACTTAACCAACTGACAATTTGGAAAACGAAGAGGTGTAACTAGAAGTTAAGAACAAAATACGTTAGGTATTTATCACTCAAGTATCTCAGGTAGGAGTAATTAGTTTCAATTTGCAATTACCGGCAGAGATAGGAGAAGATTACCATCTAAAATGCCCGAATTAGATAATTCGACTGTAAATTAGTTACGGATGCTTATCAAGAGAACCATTTATGTGTGTGTGATTTCATCTTCGTTCTAATAAAAACAAGAACATCACGTTCTAAAGATATTTTTCTATAATTGAAATGTTTCTTATAATACTTTTTGAAGCATTGTTTTTTTTTCAATAAAATGCTGGTATTACAGATTTGAAATATATTGGAGCTGCGGAACACATATTATAGTAACCCGCGCTTTTGGCAGGAGCTGTCTTTTGCGCCAAAATCTAAATTAGAATAAAGCCTCCAATAAATTCACAAGGCCATAAAGATAATAATTGATAACATAAAAGCTGCATAAGCATATGACTCTATTTTAGTAAACATAATAAACATAAACCTTTAAACATACAGAGCTTAAAGTGTTTTTTAGCTGAATGGGTATGTTAGATGGTATATCTACTGGATAACACGAATACAGTATTATAGAACACGGAATTCTAAAACAGTCCGATGACTTGTTTTCAGTTATTTTGGATATAAGCAAATTATTCTGATTACGCTTACTTTAAAATCTGGAACAAATTTACGTAGTTTTGCTAACTCTAGATTGAATAAATTAAGCTAGGCCAATAAACAAATCAAATTTCCATACTTACATATGACGTTAAGTCTAGCATTCGCTCGAATTGCCTTGTGGAGGCGTGAAGGTCCCACTTGACATTGATATTCGGCGTCATCCCCAAGAGATGCATTGCTCACCCTCAAGTTATAGATGCCATGACGACGGTCACCGATCACTGAGTATCGAGGGAAACCGGGAATTACAGATGAGAAGCCTGTAATGAAATCAATTTATTTGCATAGAATCAACACTTGTTCAGTCAACCACAATTTTAAAGACAAATACTTGTAGTCGACAAGTTTTCAAATCATTTTCAACTTTTTCTTTCCTTGCAAAAACATTTAACAATAGTTAATTTCATAAAAGTCAAAGAAACTAAAACTAAACTTGCTCCTAAATGTCTGGATTAAATCAATGCAACTAAATTGTTTCCTGATATCGAAACTGGATAGATATGCCCAGGCAAGTAACTCGATTCAATGCTGAATAAAAATATTGTATATTGTAGTCACTAAATTATTAACGCTAATTTGATATAAAATCGCTTAAGTAGTAAGTTACAAAATGCTGGCAAAAGCTCAAGAATCAATTTTCCTAAAATACTAATCAATCCTTCAACGTTGTTGCCGCAGAATACATTACTTGAAAAATGTAATAATAATATTTACTAAACCTCTTCTAGACAACGTCCCCGAAATTTAAAAATAAAATATAAAAAAATAATGTCATCGTAAACATATTACAAATAAATGTGTCCCTCTTGTACTACAAAAGTTATACATTTGTTCGGTAATGGTGTTGTTTTATAGGTTAAAATACCATTTGCGTTCGGATAAAACTATTATAATGCAGATTTACTTCATTAGGCTTCTATTTAGTTTTTCTGTGTTGCTTGATATAGCTCTTAAGCCCAAGTCAAAATTATTAAGTTGTGTAAAAGTGGATTTGAATACAATAAGAAACATTTTCTCTCATGGAATTCCATACATCTCCCCCAAACTAGAGTATGTAGATACAAAAGAGCATATTTTAAAAGCTAACAAGTTTTATGACAGCAATATATCCTTAAAAAATTTATAAACCTATAGCTCCTCTGAGACCTACTCGGAGGAGGAATTACTTATTGCATTCCGACTTCTTTCTGTAATTCATAAACTTTCTGTAATACACATAAAATGTTGCTTATAAACCTACAACTATTTTTCTACAACGTTCCAAAAGTGGCAATCTATATTTTGTTTAGAGAAACCATTTTATTTATAAAATCGTCTTTCATTGAAAAATTAGAAGAGTTTACAAACTTTTTAACGAAAAAATGATATGAGGTTGAAAAAGTTTATAGCAGACCAAAAATTTATTTTATCAATCATATAAAAAAGAGTACAAACCCTTTTGTTTTTGTACTACATATATATTTACTTACATATACTATTAAAACATAGTGTTTTTAAAAAGTTTTTTTTGTAAGTTTTATATTCTTTTAAAGCCAAACTTTTTATTTTATAATTCTTTTTCTTTCTAATAAATACTGTTAACATCATGTTCTCGAAACAAGCAAGCGGGTTTGAGCAACATAGCACAAAAAGTTTCTCTCTTGACTTTTTACCTCGGGATAACATGGAAGCTAATAACGGTATTGATTTGAAAAGAATTCAGTAATGTACAAAAAGCCTCAAAGCAAAACCTGCATCTGAATCGTAAACCGAACAGGTTATCATGAAAACTCTTTTGTAGGAAAATGTTAAACATCATCGCTAAAAACTACAATAGTTTTACAATTGAAAATATATTAAAGCCACACAAAAGACCCTCTGATCTTTGAAAAGGTAGCTGTAGAATATTTTAGGCTAAATTAAGTAACAATGCTTTTAAGAAAATGCAAAACAGCTTCTCTTGAAACAATTATTATGTATATTCAAATTAATTAAGCTTCCGAAGTTGCTAATTTAAATGACAATAAAGCCGTTTGAATTGAATTCGGATTTACACGCTATGTTTCTAATATGTAATTACGAAATTAAGATAAGGTGAAAATTACATTCTAGCCTAGCCCAATCTCTGCCTAACAAAGAGCAATTCAATGAAAAGCTATTAATGGTAAACATTTGAGAGACTTTTAAGAAACCTATGTCTCAAAAACAAATAAAAATGCCAGGAAAGTTTACTTACAAGAATATTTTTTTTACCTCTAAACATGCTTATTTAAAAAAAAATCACAATTCAATGCATGAGAATCAACTATGTAACCAAATATTTCACAAATCAATTAAAGTTTTTTGATTTAATATTAAAAACTACTCTAATTCATAAAATTGTCTAGCGGAAGAGTGACTGAAAAAATGCGACGTCAATTTTTTATGTTCTGACTGGCATGGTATAAAAGAATAGAGTTTTAAATACATTTTTTTTTGAATATTTAACATTTGAAACATAACGCTTTAATTATTAATGTATGATTATATTAAATTAGATATAAGAATTTAGTATAGAACTAATAGGTGCATAATATCAATAAACATACAAAGCAAAAGAATAATAAACCAATAAACAACTTCATAAAAAACAAAAAGAGACACCGGCAGAGATGTCTCCGGATATAGTAGTGAATAAAAGTCAAGCAAAAGCTACAAGACCTGTCTCGGCGTCTAAAATAACAGATTATTAATTTTTTATAATAAAAACAATCTATCTAGCTTAATGAAAACTAAAGTGATAGTAAATGATATATAAGCTTGATTTTCTGAAAAATAAACTATTAAAATCAGTAGTTTTACAGCAATGGATAAACAGCAGAAGAGCTAGCTCCTAGTTTGTATCTTTAAAATGCCAAAAATTAAGATTCATTTTCAAGGAAAATGATGCGGTCAGTTCAAGAAAATTATTATGATAAAATGCAATAATCGTTAACCGTTCTTGGTTCTTGGTTGGTTCGTGAAAATAAGTCCAGCTGATAATTTGCTGGATTGTTGATCTACCATAATGCGCGAGATCAATATTAGGACATTTTACATTTATCATGTTATGTATATTTGTAATGTATGTATTGTAATAAATCGATTTAAATTTCATGGTTTGAATGGCACCGCCTAAACAATAACTGCATAAATTGTAATAATTTGAATTACAATAATTTTCCATGTTTTGATATGTTTTCTCCTATATAATTAAAATATTCCATTTCTCTATTTTTAGTTAAAGTCAGTTTTTAAGTTTTATTTAAGCTTATTTTGTTTTAATAATGTATACTGACGATTAACAAAACGACAAGCTTGCTGTCTCATAAGCAATTGAGCATAAAAATAAAATGGGAAAATAATAATTATACTGCCTCTTTTATCAGAACACATTGTTTTCTTCTACCTTCTATGATGGATTAACACAATTGATTTGAAACAACAAAACACGGAAGCGCTCTTGACGGTCATAATATTTCACAATTATCATTAGAACTGCTTTTTCAAGCTAACGGATGTCATCAATTAATACTTATCATGAAAAGATCTACGAGTTTTATGTTTTAGATCGAACCTGTTTCAGTTTTTGACCATTAATAGAAGTGATCTAATAGCACACAATTAAAATTCAAGTAAGATTCTTCAGTGCATCAACTCTTTTAAGATAAAAGTCTATCTGATGTTTGCTTTTTAAGTTGTCAACTCGATATCACTAATGCTCAGAAACCGGTAGAGCACTTAAAGAACAGCTCTTAAAATTTTTTTTTATCAATAGCTTTCACAAAACCTATATATTTTTATTAATTAATTAACACTTTATTTTGACAAAAAGTTGTCGATTTGAACAGTTACTAAATGTGCATAGGATCTTTTATTAGAAATACAGGTATACAATTACAACTAGCTAAAGTCCAGTACACTCTGTTCAAATGCTAATGACACTGTAGAAAAACAAGTATGTACATATTTATGTAGGTATTGGCATTAACAGAAGCTGTGGGCGATCAAGACAATAAATACCGTTTCCCAACATAGGATATTATTCTACAAATTAAGAGGGATGGACAAGAATCAAACAAGTTTTTACAAAAGATTACAGCGGCTTAGATTTCTTGAGTTAATTTACGAGCCGAATTCAATGAAATAAACTCAATCCTAGCTATAAAGCACAGTTAAGCAAAAAATCTAGAAGAAATAATTTTTTATATAAAAGCGTTCGGCGGTAAGCCGCAACAACAGATTAAATACTTCTCTTATAGGAACGTAAGTAGGGAACTTCCCCTTAATGTTTTTTTCCATCAAACTAAGTCTGGTGTTTAGTACAATTTTACAAAGACTTTTTTTGAATGGACATATTTTGATGACAAATTTAACCAATGCCGTTAAAACCGGCCTTTCATCTTGTAGATTGTAGCTTTTTTTAACCAGCACTTAAAAAATGCATTGTAAATGATTAATAACAACAATTTTATATAATAAATGAGTGATTTACAGCTTTTGACTCTTAAAAGATATTATTCTAATAAGATTTTTTATTAGTAATAACTTTTCTTAAATTACTTGATGGTTAAAAAGCTATATATGAAATTCAAACTATCTCTGCTTAATAGCTAAACCTTTCGTGTTGACAAGTCAAATGTTTGGTCTTTTTCCCTAAAAATCTCAATATTTTGACAAGCAAGTTGTTTTAATGTTGTTACTTTATTGTTCTTAATAATTGCAAACTTTAATTTGACACTAAAACGCCGTCTTTTAAAAACCATTTTTTAAAAGTGTGTTTTAACATGTGTTTAAATGGGAGCTAAATAATTTCGGTTCCTACCGGACTACTAGTGCTGCAGGTGATTATTTTTTCATACTTCAAAAAAATAGATTTCTAAACATCTTTGTAGTTCAAACAAATGTTTGTGAGTGGGTTTTCAGAGTATTTCCCACAAAAAAAAGATATTAAACTACAAAAGATAATCAAAAATTTTAACAATCATGCATTCATCCTTTGTAATATGCTACTGCTAGATGTTTATCGCACTCCACGATAAATATAATTTATGACTGTCACGAGACGAAATCACGACTATAAATTTCCGCTGATTCTAGTTTATGAAATGCAAGTTTAGCTCTAGCTGCTCATCTGCAGTTTCACCTATTTTCACGAACCAAGTTTGAAGTAATTCAGCAAACACTTCCTTCCAACTTACCAACTTATTATTTGGCTTTGAAATTATAACACTTAAATGAATTAGCAAAGAATGAATTATGCAAGAAAACTCATCCACCTCGAACTTGTCAGCAAAAATAAATAAAAAAAAGAAAACTTATATTAAATTTGTTACCTAAAGCGAATCCATCCTTGGTCCATTGCACTTGACCACCTAAATTGGCTACCTCGCATTCGAGCATTGCTTCACCGCCCTCCTGAACTTTGACGTCTCGAGGTTGAACTCTGAAGTACTGTTGTTGCCCATAAACCAAACTCAAACTGATCGTCATGAAGTACACTGGAAAACGTTAATTGCCATTAGCGTCAATAGACACTACTGAACTAGAAACTACTAAAGGGTACACAAGAAAACACTTCAAGCATTAGAATTACCACTATATACCTTAAAGTGATTCATTGCAAAAACAGTCATTACATTTTATAATGCTCCAAAAATAGTTTTATTTATGTTTATTGTATGAATTTTAAATTATCCTTTAACACTTTTGAATCTCAAATTACATATTACGTTCAGAACAACATTATTAAACAATTTTTTCTTTGTTTTTTACAATAGTAGAATCAGCTATTTGTGTATTAAGAGCGCAAAGTCGGGCATTGTCGATTGAGAAATTGTAGACGCAACCTTTTTCTGAAACCGATATGCTTGTGGCTCACTACAAGATTGTTTCTGCAATCACACACGCTTCCGATAAAAACGTTTTATTTTTCAATAATTCTCATCTCATTTTACAAAACCTTAAATTCAAAAGTGTGTTTACCTGTTGCTATGGAATGAACTGAACTTAATTTATTAGATACAATTTTGCACATTTTTTGAATGACAAAGTGACATTTGTTGAAAAAGTTGGCTTTTGCGTTGTCAAATGCAGGTGCAAATGTTCACTTTCTTTCTATTACAGGAAAAAGTGGTTTGTAAAATCAAAAAGTTTAAAGCTTTTATCAGGTTACATTTAACTTTATAACGCAAGACGTTATAATTAGCATTTGAGGATATCGCGTAATAAAGATACGACTGCTTTAAAAGGTCAATTGTTTTGATATTGATATAGAGGTAAACTCAATACAAGTACAAATTAAATTGAGGCAAACAAAACTTTTTACCAGATCACGCATTTCTGAAGGTTTTGCATATTGTGTTGAATGAGAATGGAGTTATGGTGAGTAGAAGTGGGGAGCCCGGCTAGAAGCCCAGTTTATGTTTTATTGTTACCATGTGATTGTGAAGCTCAAATAGGGCCAAGCCCAGCTGTCAAATAACAAGCTTTTCGGGCTGTCTGTCGGACTTGACTAACTTTGTTTCCCAATGTCGGGCCGGGGTCCTGTTTTTTTTTTTTTAATTTTGGACCATGTGAAGCCGGAGTCAGAAATTTTTCAGACGGGGCTGTAAAAATTGCGTATTTTCCCACCTCTAATGGTGAGCATATGTAAGAAGTGGTAAAAAAAGCAGCGGATAATGAGAATATTTGAGCATGATTTTATAAGAAGAGTGATGATACTGAAACCGACTACGTGGTAAAAACCAATGAGAATTAAAGAGCGAAAGTATCAGAAGACGGGAAACAAGAAAAGACAGAATAGTGCAAAATAAATACATTAGTGTTAGATATAAAAGCCCCATTGGTATATTGTGTTGGTAAAAAAAATAAGTAAAGAATCAAACCAACAAAAGCAAAGCAGCAAAGTATACAATTTAAATAAGAGAAATCCAAAAAAGTAGGTTATTGCAAAAGTTTATAACAGAAGAGAGAAAAGAGAGTGAAGCTGAGGAAAAGGTATTATAGAAAATGAGGATAAACAAGTATAAAATTCAATAATTTTAAAAATTCAAAAAGAAAATGTGTAAAAAACCAGCATAAACAGATAGGGTTGTAAAAAAGTAGAAGAAAAAATCCATAAGACAATGTACATTTAAATAGCATAAAAAAATAGTGGCGGAAAATCGATTATATTATGTACTTAGAAAAAACGAGAGAAAAAAAACCAAACCAAAAGAGATATTAAGCAGAAAAAAGACAGCAGAACGTATAATAAAAATTAAAAAAACATTAAAAAAACTGTTAAGCAAAGAAAGAAACAGGATTAGGTAAATAAAAAAAATTAAAGAAAGAAGCAGAAGGACTAGGAATAGAATCAAATTTGATTAAGCTCAATAGTTATTGTCAAAGATGGCGATTCAAACACAAAAGCAAAACATATTAAAAGAAACGAAGCGAGTAAATTTTAGTACTGAGTTAAAATAAGACCTACACAATTCATAAACTGATGCCGTCAAAAAATTATAAATGAATACTCAGAAACAATTTTACTTGCTTGTTTTGTCAAATTACTCAAACTAAAGGCACGTTATTCATTATCTAAAAAGCACTTGGATCACATAAAATAAGGATTGATATTAGCATTGACTAAATATATAGTTTACTTAGTCTATGATATTTGTAAATATCTCAAAATAGTTGTATTCTTAAAAAGGAAAGTCGGAGAGTATCCTGTCAAAAAACCCATAACATTTACAAAGACCGACTTTTTTTCTTTCTCAGCAACTCTGATAACAGTTACTTTCTCATGATAAAAGAAATTTTGTAAAATGATGAGTGTACTATGTTGTAAATAATAATTTTATTGTTATCATAGGTTGTGGTTATTATTTCTGTTTTTTCAAAGAGTTTACTCGTGTTCAATTTAATAAGCAACTGTTGTATCAATATTAATAATAATAAGCCTTAACTAAATATGAGTAAATACCATCTTAATTTTAGATTTTTGGTCACTTTTTGCACCTAATTTGTGTGGGAATTGTTTAATTCTAAAGCGGATCTAGAAAAAACTGTTTATTTCTTATGAAAATCTATATTTATCACTTTAAAGACTATAATTATAAACATATACGTAATATAATATTTTATGTTCTTTATAAAATTTTGTTTCGCAAAAAAAAACTTTATTTTTAAGATTAAGATTTTTTAATAGAACAAAACTTTTTCAACTCTTTTTAAGAAAAGTTTTGATAAATTTAATTCCCGTAGGTTTAAGCATAGGTAATAGCATTGACTAAATATACCTAGACTTCCCACCGTACAGTAAATTTTGAAGCTCATTAAAGACACCCGATAACAGAGCGGCGCTGGAAAATCCATCTAGGATGCGGTGCAATAACTAATTGAGTAGCTAGATAGGGAGGCCATCGCGTTGCCAGTGTTGTCACTAGCATAGGCATGTCGCAAGGTCATGCATGGACATTTGATACTCTTTTTTGTGTTATCTTAATGGGGACTGCTGATGTTATTATTGTGAAATATAAAGCTAACGCATTTATTATATAGTAGTTCATTTTGTTCCAAAAAAGAAATAATAAGTGATGCGTTTGTGAGCACTATAAAGAAATTTAGATTGATTTGATTTTATAGAATATAATTGTTTACAAAATAATGTTTACACAAATATAATTGTTATATTAAAATATAATAATAGTAATAATTATTAGAATACTATGGATACAAGGTGAAAGTATGAGGAAAAAAATTATTAAAATAAAAATTATAATGTTTCGACTGGATTTTGTTGTAGAAAAAAAGTATCATTTCTTTGAACCTTTTCAAATAGAAATTATAAATACAAATTTTTCAAGTAGAACAAAACAGAAATAACATATAACGTTTGGTTTTGTGCAAGTGCTCTTGCACCTTGTTTGTAGTAATAAATGATAAGATAAATCGTTGTTTTGCACTTTTCTTTAATTTACCAATAAATAATGAGAAAAAAAATGGTGGTCTCAGGTGTTATCTTGTATGTGCTCAATGATTGAAATGAAGAATAAAAAAAAGAGAAAGAACTCTAATAACAATAAAATGAAGAAAAAATGTGATTAATAACTTCAGATATCGACTTAATCATGTGAGCACAATAAAAGTTGGCATTTAAACGATGTTATTTTTAAACTTTACGAAAAAAAAACTTGACATATTGTATTTTTAACTGAAAAAAAAACCAAACTTTGGTATTTATTGACCTTTCATTTAAGTAAGTTTCTCTGGCGTACGCTGTAGATTAAATATTAAAATTTGTTAGCGTCATCCTAATTTTAACATCTTCTTCCGGCCCTCAGAGCAACACTATTTAGTAGTTTAAAGAGAATAACGCTATAAATGAATAAAAAAAACTAATTATGTGTTTAAGTAATGCAAAAACGGTGCAATAAAATCTCTTCAAACAGCTCATCTTATGTGAAGAGTATTTATAACATTCTTTTGAACGAGTTTTTGAGAGATTAGATGCATTGTCCAGTAATAGGAGATTATAAAGGCCTAACTTTAAAAATACGTTATTTCACTGGTACTAATTTAATTTTTTTATCTATTATTTTATTTATCAAAACATCAAATATAAGGCTCAACTAGTACAGAACAATAATAAATACAAGACAATTGATACAATAATCTTTTATGTTATTTATACAAATTATTTGTATTTATATAAGTTTGCACATACATACTTAATTTTCCGCAAAATTTGACTTTTCTAATTAATCAAGTCTTGTATGCAAATGTAATTTTGTTTGTTCCCTAGGTATGATGTGGCTATCTATCCTGTGCGGTTACAAAGATTTTTTTATAAGAGTTTGTAGTGACATTCGCATACTTCACTTTAGTGACATTCTTGACATTGCCTCAAACAAAAATCTTAGAGATACACAAGTATAATCAATTCTCATAAAAGTTAGTAGAAGTTAAACATCTTTTTTTAGAAAATATTTAAAAACATAAGATATTAAAATCATTTATCTTCTAATTTACTCAGTCACGCCTTCACTACTTAGCCAATCTCATTAAACTTACTAGCTACATTCTGCGAAAAACACAAAAATAAATTTAGAATAACGGTTTCGTCAAAAATGTTTTTGACGTGAAAAATATATTAATATTTGTTTCCTAATTGTATTTGATGCGGACATATTGGCAACGCATTTTGGTAACGCCGCATTTTTCTCATCTAAAAATTGTCCAACGTGACTGAAAAAGTTTACACTTTAATAAATTATCTATTTGCTAAAAATTCTGGCAACATGGCATCTAAATAAAATTTGCTTAACCTTGATATTGTCTTTTTCCAAAAATTCTCATTAAGTTCACTTTGGAAAAATTAAATACTAATACAAGATAAACCATTAGAAGCGCCGGTTGAATAAAATTTAGCAATATTAAATCTAGAGTTTTCACCAAAACTGACTTTATATTTTAGACCAGGGTCGATAATTTTTAAAACCAAAAGAAATAATAGTAGGATGAAACCCATTAGAAAAAGAAGGAAATATTATAAAAATAAAAGAAAAAATAATTTACGGGCGATCTGAGGTTGGGAAGGGGGTGGGGGTGAGTTTTTAAGGGTAAAAAACGGTTTTTCTTGATTTCCGGCAAAACTAAAAGTCCTATCAAAAAAAGTCAAATGGCAAAGTTGTAGGTAATAAAAAGATCTAAAACTTTTGTATTTACACTTTTTTCACATTACCTCAAAATTTCTGTGGAAAATTTAAAAAACCAAGTTTTTGGTTTTTTATTTTTATCTTTTACAAAAAGTTTTTTTTTTCAACGACATTTGGTGAAAACTTACCTTTTTATGTCCCAAATACGCTGTAATTTATTTGATTGAAAATATTTATTTTTCCACCTTATTTTGAATTAATATCGAAAAAACACCCTAATTTTCAATCGAAAATTCACCTGTCAAAATATCAGCTTTTTTCAAAAAATTGGTATGGTTTCTGTTCGTTGAAATCTCTACTTTCCGATGGTGAAAAAAAAAATATATGTTACTACAGTAAATCTTCTCAGAAAATGCAAAAATTAAAAAAAAAACTTAAATTCGAATTTTTTTTTTAATTATTATAAATAATTTTATCTAAAAAATGTGATTGCTGCAATTTGTTTCAATTAAAAAGTTGATTTATTTAATGCTTATTACATTTATGTCATAGAAAATCTTATTATATATAAATATAAATGTAAATGGTACTATTAAATGTAGATGCTTTATTCTGATTACGTTATTCATTACAATATTTTTAAACACATTAATCTTATCATTCATAAATACCTTATCTTCAATTCAAATCACTTATCCATTAGTTTTTGTCTTTCTGATGGCATTTCTTCATCGTTAGATTCGTCAAACATCTCCGATTCTAGTAGATCTTCGAAATCTTCATTACTATCACCTTCTTCCTCTCCAACATTATTTCTAGACTGCGTTGGTTCTTCATTCACAATTTCTTCTGAATCATTAACTTCCTCGTAGGTTTCTTCTTCAATATTGGAGCAATTTTTAGAACCATGACAGTTTGAACATAAATTTGTGCATTTTAAACCATAGTATGGGTTTTTTTGGAACGAATAAAAGTCTTTAGAAGTTAGTACATTAAGGAGTAGTTTCGTATAAAAAAAAAGCAATAAATTGGCTTGATTTTTGTTAGATTTTGACTTTCTAGACTTGTAAAATAAAAACTGTAATTGAACATAAAAACTGTAATTAAACAAAAAAACATAATTAATTCCCTTAACATTGTTTTACCCTTAAGTTTTTAATGTCCCTTAGCATTCTTTTACCCTTAACGTTCTTTTACCCTTAACTTTTTAATGTGTTTTTTGATAAATTCTTGTTAAATGAAGACTTTCTGAACTTGCAATTTCTTTCCAGAAAAAGTAAAATTTTCGGCTCGTGATCAAGCGTCCCGAAGGGACGGTTGATCACGTAAGCCGAAAATTTAACTTTTTTTGGAAAGAAATTGCAAGTTCGGGAAGGACATTAACAACAAACATAGGAAAAACTGTAATTAAACATACATTCCTTAAACATTCGACAAAAAAGTGTAATTAAACATATATTCCTCTAACATTCAACACAAAAAACATAATTAAACATACATTCCCTTAACATTCTTTCATTGTTTTCCCTTAACATTCCTGGAAAAAAACATAATTAAACATACACTCACCTAACATTAAAGAACAAAACCTAATTTATAATAATTAAAAAAAAAATTTCGGCTCGTGATCAAGCGTCCCGAAGGGACGGTTGATCACGTAAGCCGAAAATTTAACTTTTTTTGGAAAGAAATTGCAAGTTCGGGAAGGACATTAACAACAAACATAGGAAAAACTGTAATTAAACATACATTCCTTAAACATTCGACAAAAAAGTGTAATTAAACATATATTCCTCTAACATTCAACACAAAAAACATAATTAAACATACATTCCCTTAACATTCTTTCATTGTTTTCCCTTAACATTCCTGGAAAAAAACATAATTAAACATACACTTACCTAACATTAAAGAAGAAAACCTAATTTATAATAATTAAAAAAAAACTTTCGAGTTCAAGTTTTTTTTGAATTTTTGCATTTTCTGAGAAGATTTACTGTAGTAACATATATTTTTTTTTACCATCGAAAAGTAGAGATTTCAACGAACAGAAACCATACCAACTTTTTGAAAAAAGCTGATATTTTGACGGGTGAATTTTCGATTGAAAATTGGGGTGTTTTTTCGATATTAATTCAAAATAAGGTGAAAAAATAAATATTTTTAATCAAATAAATTACAGCGTATTTGAGACATAAAAAGGTAAATTTTCACTAATGTCGTTAAAAAAAAATTTTTTTGTAAAAGATAAAAATAAAAAACCTAAAACAAAAACGTTTCAGGGCGAACGTTTATTCGATAAAGCACTCCATAAGAAAGCATTGCGGAGGCAATAATAAATAATTAATATAAGGCATTTCCGATTGACGGTTATGCATAATATTAAATGACCATAAAGGTAGCGTACTAGAAATTTAAAAAATGCAAAAAAAATATTTTTTTTATAAAACCATCCTTAATCAACCCTTGCATAATACGATTTTTGCACGACCAAGCCAAATCTTTTTCTTTTTCGATGAGGAATCTCTAAAAAAAATTGTAGCCTTTATCAACACATTGCAAACCACAATCGATTCTAGACGACTTGGGAAGATTTTTGAACTCTACTAATACTAGACATTTATTTATTACGAGTCTCGCAACCCAGCCCGAAAAAACAAACACTTCAAATCTATTCGGTTTCAGGTTTCATACCCATTAAAACCTTATCTATTTCCATGTATGAATCAAGACCGTTTCCATAATATAACAGATTTCTTTACAATTATTCACACACTTTGAAGATTCAGCTTTTTGCCCATAGGTACCAGCGGCTGTCAAGCCCCCCCTTTCATCCTCGCGCCCGTCTTACCCACAACCAAAATGTGTTACATTTCTCCCATAAGCGTGGCTAGTCTAGGTTTACTTAGTCTATGGTAATAGGTAATTAATCAAAAAGATAAGATTTAAGAAAGTAATTAAATTGTTCAAAAAACTACAGACTGCACTTTTTGAAAAATCAAACACTTCTTTAAAACGCACAAATTGAAAAAAAAATTTTTTTTTGCAAAACTATATTTTGAAATTGAAAGAAATATACAATATTATAATTCTAACCTCTAAAAATGAGAAAAAAAATACATATCTTTTTTGTTTTTAATGCAAATCTGACTCAGTGCAGCTCTCTAGCAATAATTATTAAATTAAAAAAAAAAGTTGAAGTAGTTTTTGCATCGTAAATTTATTTCGGTGTCCGACTTTACGTTTAATCGTTTGCAGAAGCATAAGAAATCAATCCCACAATAATGACACACCCTATATACGATACAAACACTTTGCGTAAAAAAAATCTGAAGACTATTGACTAATATCATCAGTGAGCAATTTACTGTCGATTTAGAACGTTTGCACAAATCAAATCAAGACCAAAGATAATAGCAATAACAAATAATTATTACTCCGACTATTTTGTCAGTGTTGTGAATCTGAATTTATGTGAGGCCAATTCAATCTAAATAATAGGAGTAAATAAATCGAAACACTGCTTCAGGTAAATAAACAGAATGATGTTGCTTTCTACATAAAGTCAAGCTTTGTGAGGAATCTATGAACAAACTGCCCTTTAGGGATAAAGCACCTGAGGGATATAAATCTACACTAGCCTCCCGGACAGCTAGCTAAACACAGCAGCTTTATACAATATTAACCATGACGCCTCCAGAGTCCTTTAATGTTAATAGCTACTGAATGTATGAACTCCATTCGGCAAATTACTAGATTTCAAAAACATATGATTGCTTATCTGTTAAATTGATCCAGTAAGTAGCTTGGACATGTGCCAAAAACTTCTTAGCCATTTTCCGGACAACCTGTGTCATACTTCAGACTTCCACACTCCATTAATCTAAAGACGGGAAAATGGGAACGATTCTGCAAACCGACATAAAACAAGTTTCATTAACTTGCTGATACCTACATTGCTTGTCATCAATTAACCTAAATAGACGCATAGGCGTTTCGGGGCCCACTCACTAAGATCCTATTAGAATTTGAGATGTTATGAGACTACAAGACAAGAATTTTAAATTATATCGAGTCATTTATAAACATTCTGCTTCCTGTCCAAAGTTTATGTATGAAATTGTAAACATCGCATTAAAATGTATTTAAAAAACAAGGATAATCTTATAACCTAATAGGTACTTGCTCTCTTCAGGCAGTTATGAAAGGGTAATGTCAGTATAGGTGCTGCCAGAGATATAAGATTTGTCAGTTTGATCAAAATCGGGTGCTGTCGGACCCTGAAACGACAACCTTTGTTGACTAAGGTGACGGTAACTAGATGCTATTGTATCTATTAAATCTAATATCTTCAACAACAATTACATGTAGCTTATTTTTCGTAATATTGCTGTTGACTCTCAAGTGTCAACAAAATCAACATAAATTGTTATTTTCTCGGATTTTCCATTTTCAAATATGAAAGTTGAAAGAATCAAGAGTCGACTTCAGCTGAGTATTTAGCATTGAGTATTAGTTTATATTATTATAGATACTTCTACTTTTTATTACAAAATTCACGAAAAATGTAAGATCTATAACATTCCAACAGAACTTATATTGATAATTATCCGTACACCTGTCTCGCAATTTACCAAAAGACAGGTTGCCCTCTGAATTTGAAACTAACCACCAAGCATTTTATATCATCTAATTTGGTGCGGAAGTCTTCGTACATCTGAGTCCCTAATTGTACCAGAAAAGTCCCGAAGTCATTTAACGAACTCGGCAACAACTAGTTAGTTCGACAACGCTTTTATTATACAAAGCATTTTCGATACTAGCCGAGAGAAAAGAGAGAAGATTACAGATGAACAGAATTTGAATTGAACAGGTGTACTGCATTGCAGCTTTATTGTAATATGGACAATTGCGCCTGCCTTCGTTGTGGGTTTTATTTAAAAATAAGATGTAAATAGAAGCTCTACTGCAGAAAACAGAACGTATAGCCATATGTAAATAATATACTTTAAAGAAATGTTAAAATGAAAGAAAATTAAAAAAAAACTTGAAACAATTGTAATTGCTCGTCGTAAAAGGTCAAACAACTCTTGGACCAGATGTAGATTAGTATTAAAAAATGTATTCATTTTACAGCGTGGTACAAATCAATTTACATCTAAATCTAGATATTTTAAAATAAACTACACAAATCACGTTGAAAAACGCAAAGGACAAATGTTTTGGTGTATTATTGCTATTCTTCGGCAGTTCACAGTTATATTATGTAGTCAAAAATTACTCTTTGCTAAATTAAGTAACTATTCTGAAATATAGTTGTTCTGTCACAAAAATAATAAGAAAATAAGAAATTCAATAATAATTTTAGCTAACACTCTTTTTCTAAAGAGTGCTAGATTTTGAAAAAATATCTGTATTATATAATATGTAGGTATATTTCTTCAAAAAAAATAAATTTTTTGCAGATTTAAAGCTAGTCAATTAAAAAATGTAATGGTTATAATAAGTTCAATAATAACCAAACACTTATAAGTGGTAGAAACCAGACAGATAAACCAAATTGCATATCTTACATGCACGTTTCACACAAAACGCGTTAATGTGACAATTTAGTTGTCCCATCAGCGATGTCACTTTCCATCAGCAATGTCACAAAAAAGTGGCATTGCTGATAATTTTTATCTATATCATATCAAATGCCGTAATGTTTTTATTGGTTTTTCATTCAAACCATTTTTATAGCAAAATTTCTTTGCTCCGTTTTCACTTGTACAGTAACTCGCATACCCAAGTAGGTTAAGCAATTATTAAATTAGAATTCAACAACTGAAATAGATTTTTAAAAAATACATAACTTTCAAAATTTTGATTTGACAATCACTTTCACCTCTTGTACATACTGTTTTCTACTTATAACAAGTGATTATCTCTTGTTTTTCTGCAGATTCAATAAGTATATTGATTATTCTATGTTATGTGTGTTATTTGAAACAGTTAAGTAAATGCTTCTTACAAACTAAAGCAAATAAGTTAAGCAAAATGAAAAAGATTTTTAAAAACAGTATAATTTAGAATTCACCAGAAACACAATAGTTCATTAACTTACTCAAAAAAAGAGATAATAAGAAGCAAAACCACATAACACAACAAATTAAAAAACATTATATATAACGTCACCCTGTTTTTGAAAAAAATGTCACAAAATCAAAATTAGCTACATAACTTAATTAGAAAGCATTTCTGAGGAATGAGCTACTAATTTAGTTTTAGATCGATTTTAATTACAAGAAAGTAATCGTGGTTATTAACAACCTTCTACGTTTGGCGAAAAAAACTGCTACTTTCCTTAGAACATACTCAGGTTTATGGGGTGGGTTGTATTTGATTAATAGGTTTTGATGAAGTGTTAACTACGTGTAACTATAAATCTTATGTTTTTGCTGCTGTGAACACTTAGGTGCTGAATCAATATTCAGAGTTTCAGAAAAAATCTGCATCCCTTCTATATACATGGCAATAGTAAAACGAAAACTGCCACTCTGAAACTGCAAATAAAATTTCAAGTTAATTTTGTGAGCTTTCAACGAAATCATAAAACTGGTCGTAAAACGAAACAGTTATTTAAACAATAAAATTCCAAAATTGAGAAAAATACACAGAAATAATAGTTGAACAATAGAAATATCGATTAGAACAGTTTTTATTTAAGAGTTTGAACAAAAATACTAGTCTAAAAATTTATTGAGCCACTTCAATTATAAATTTTATTCAAAATTTTGCTTAAAAACGCTTAGATGCAAATTGTTGTTAATTGAGTGCTTACATTATCTTAACAATATTTTTCATTATGTTGCTTCCACAACTAGACATTTGTTATTATTTGTATAATGTAACATAATCTCTAGGATTCTCCAGTTTTGAATGATCTATTCGATCTTACCACCATAGTGAAACATCAGGTTTAGCAGTAGTTGGTTTTACCACTTTTTCTTCATTTACTTTTACCTTTTCATTTACTCATCTCTGTTTTTTATTTGAAAGATGGTTTTACATCAATCAATCATTTATATTTATATTCTCAATTCTTTGATGAAGATGAGAACAACTCTCACCGAAACATATATAATAGAATAAATAGAATAAATAAATGAATAATATTCAAATAACTTTTACAACTTCATATATCCTTTTCTCGCAAGAGTTATTTATTTCAAAAAGTTATGAATATATTTTATTGTTTCGTATCTAACTATGATTTGCTTGATCATTATTTTAATTTTCTTACACTTTTGCACAAATGCTTTAATTTGACAAAAAGAATTATGCAAATATTTTCTGATCTGCAAATTTCTTTTAAGAAGCTTATTAGCTTATTACCGTATTCTTTGCTTATCCGAGCGTTGAGATTTGAAATTGATACCATTGTGGTTGGGATATTTATTGATGTTATCGCGCTTGATTATCACAAGCGGTAATTATTTATAGAACTGCTAGACTTTGCTGAAACTCCATTTTAAGATTACCAATAACGAATGCTTTGTAGTCTTTGTACCTTGTTAAATAAAATCTCTAAAGCAACTTTTCCCTAGTGGCTAAATTTGTGAACAAATAAATGTCTTTTATATTGTTTTTTCTAGAACATGCAAGAATAAATTTAGTATTGCAGCTTTGTCATACAATGAGTAACTCTTTTGTTAAACTAACTATTCCTTTTAAACTAGCGCTTGATTGTTAAATTTTAATCGAAAATAGTGCGATTTTAGAGTAAATTCCTTTCAATACAACAAATGTTCAGACATGAATGATGTGGATGGAATTATTTGTATTCTGTTCCAAGCGCTAAACAAATATTGATTAAACAGGAGATTTTACTTTGGATTATAAATTCTCAGGGTGATTTATGATTACTCGTCTTAACATGAGAATATATGCTGGAAACACCACTAAGCAAAGTTTTTGGAGCCAAATGAAGTTTAAACAACTTTTGTTGAGAACTTTAACGGGTCAAACATTATATTATATTCAATGGTGAAACTTGCAACCAATAAATTACGGTTACGCAGACAAATAATGGGGGGTAATTTTAAGACGGCAGTATTCTTCTAGATAACAGCGATCCGAGTCTAAACGAAGTTTGTTTTAATTCTCAAACTGGAATGTCGTAGCTTTCGATCGTTAGGAACTTCAGATAATAGAACGAATTTCTATAATTTTTTCCACTTTCCAACTACTTAATTGCAAATCAATATTTTAAACTTCTATAAATAGAATTGCATTTACATAATAGGTTTCCTATTATAAAAATAATTTTTTTGTTTTTCAATTTTCTCGTATTAATAGCGAATAATATTCATACTTTTGACAAAGGTTATTTAACTACATAGTCAAATATAATTCAAAATTATAAGAAAACTAACTTTTACGTAATTAATTTTATTGAAAATAATAAATTAGAATTAAGCACGACATCATCTCTCTCCATAGTAAAAACAGTTCTTTCTTCACAATTTGTCTCTAAGACGGTCCTAATACACATTTTTCATTTTGTTTTTCCATAGAATGATCAACAACGGGTTGCCCACGGTTTGGCCAAATCATAGTTGATTATCAGACGACCGAAGCTTGCTTACCCAGCGTTCAGCCCAGAATGGCTACTGGCTAGTCATTCTTAGAATAACTAAGCCTGCGTAACCCAGAAATCAGTTTAGTTCCATGGATTATAAACTAGCATTTATGCTCTCAAGACATGTAAAGGAGTATACAATTTATATATTAATAAACGTCTGACTTAATTTTTTGTAGCTTTACCTCAAAAAATTTCCTGATAGTTTTAAGGACTTTTGAACTGGAGTGCAATTCTCATCCTTTAAATTTTTATGCAACCGACGCGTTATGGTTTAAGTTCTTTTTATTGTTTCGATTATACTCTCGTCCTTCAGCTTCTGAGATTGCAAATTCGCAGACTGCCATGGTAATAAAGACGTAAAGGTTGTGCACAGTTCATAAAATTTAACGATCGCTTATGAAGTTGATGGAATCATCAAGACTTGATTGACGCTTCATACGAAGCACTGTATTACTAGTGGAAGTAATTGAAGCATAAATTCACAACTCAAGATAATCTTCGTATGAACTAAGAACATCTTGTTATATTTAGATTTTCCATATGGTTAAACTATCTAATCTTAGTATAAGGAGTATTAAATTTTAAACGTTACTTAGCTTTGAATATTTTCCTTAAATATTGTAATTAACATAGCTAATTTGAAATCTATTTTTAGAACCTATACATTTTAAACATATAACAAACTATCAACAGACACATTATATAATGTTTTACTTTTACCAGTCAAGGCATAAGGCATAATAAGCTTGAAACAAAAAGTGAAAGAAAAGGCTTAAAGCTTTAATAATGCACATGAGCTAAACAATTTCAATGGTAAAACCTTTCAGTGCGAAATGCTTAGTAGTTCATTTACCTCACCGCAGATGTCGTTTAAGGTAACTACAATATGATTTCATATTTTCTTTTTGAAATTTTATGATTAAAAAAGTTTTAAAAATAGTGTAACACAAAAGTTTTTCTGTGGCTACAGTAACTTTCTTTGTATGATATTACTGATATCATGCTCTTGCTAACTGTAATAATTACCTATATTAACGCTGAAGGTATAAGGCTATATGAACCCTTCAAAAATACATGACCGCAGACAAACATTTTTGTTACATTGGTTGTAATTGCTGTAAGTCAAAGCAACCCATTTCAAGAAATTAGCCAATTCTTAATTACGCTTCTTTAAGAAAAAAACAGAATATGGTAAAAGTCATTTCAACTACAATAGTAGTTTCCATAATTGGAATAATTTTAGTCCGGCCATATAATCTTATAAATTCTTACTATAATACGTAATTTTTTGCTATTTTTAAAAATGAGCTTTTAATTAAAGCACATTGTTTAGCACTTTAGATTGTTATATAAACTAAGTACCTATAGCAAGTCCACACGTTAGCATCGTTTTAAAGTTCAGCAATAACGTAATTATTGTTTTTTTTTTTAATTTCACTATTTTATGACATTACTTTTCCATGAACGTATCGAGTGGCTGCTCATTTGTAGGATAACGCTTTTTTGCGAGTGCAATTAACTTGATCGATTGTTACATGTTATCCTACCATCACATCGTTCAGTTGAATGCACGTTCAGGTAGCAGACAAAAACTTTCCAATATCCCTTTTATGCACGTGAGAATGTCATTACTTCGTAAGAAAAAGTGTGAAGATGATAATGGAAATTTAGTACATAGCCAATTTAAGGCAATCATAGCACATTGGGCGTGAAGCCTACATCCATTCAGACCTTAACAAAAAAGCAATACTTATGTCGAATTTTTTATTGAAAAATCAAACAGACCACATACTGAAATCCACAAAACGTAATTGCATAAGCCTATTCTTATTTTTCAGGGTGGTCCCGCATCCTTAAGATGGGAAACTTATAAATGAACTTGCCGAATTTCAGAAAAATGTTAAAATCTAAATTCAAACTTCTGTTTTTAAAGAAGTTGAATTAAAAAGGGAAACCTTTCAATTCGAGTACAATTGGTTAATTGAGCTGAAGTAAAGTAATTGCAACATCTAAAGTTACCAACCGAGCATTAAATCATATTTTACACAGCTGACAAAGCTGTTTTAATAAAACAATCTAAGACAGAAAAAAAGGCTCTTTTTATTAATATACAATAATTTTCTATTTTAATGTCACAATCATTACAAAAGAGAGAGGAGTTGCACAATGAAAATTTCTGTGCAATTAATCACTATAAAAAAAATCTTCAATATTAAAGCAGTTTAAACCCAAGCATTTAAGAGAACTTATCCTAGATTTCCTAGTCACTTTATAAAAGCTTCGTACAGAATTAAAAAAAAATGTTCAGATAAATATTCATACTAATATTAATAATTTTTACACACTTCTCTTAAAAATATAATAAATATAGAAATAGTCTAAATATGATTTTTTTCTATTGTTATCTTTATTATATTTTCTTCCTGGCTCTTTTACTCAATGTCATTCATACTTTTGCTTTGCTCTTAATCACCTTTGTTTATGTTTTATATGTTGTTCACCATTAACTGTCTATTCCTTTCATTCCGTGTTTTTCATTTGTTATTTTCACTGACCTCCATCCAATCTTAAACCACTCAATCTTTTCTTTTTATTTATTACCATCATCTTACATTTTGTTTTTTAGCATATCTTTTTTACATTTCATATATATTCCTCTTTTATGCTTTCTCTTTTGTATTTTTCCACAGTGTTTTTCTAACCGCTTGGCCAAAAACTGTCTTTAGGTCTAAAGACATCGCTTAAACTTTTCCTTTCTCAACTTTCATGAACTTTGTTGACCAATATGAATACATTATCTATTAAACTACCTTTTTGTCTCTAAAATTTAAGCTCACGTAATAATATAATAATAATAAAAATAATTATATTTTCTCTAGTTTTTTCAATTATGATTCATATAAGCTAGTAATAATATGTTTTAAAATGTTGCTCCACCTTTGCCGCACTGATTTTTGCATTTATTTTCAAGCTCGATGTTTATAAGTAATACCATTGTTTTATTCTTTTGTGCATACAATTAATGTTATCGATTAAAAGATTCTTAAATTTTTCTATCCAGAATAAAAGCCTCAAATTTGTTGCACTATTTTTGTCAGATAGTATAATAAATGTGAAAATAACTTTTGACTAAATGTAAATTTTACTATTTTTGGAAAATTCAGAATTGGAATCAGTTGAAACTGTTCTTAGTAATTGAATATCGTTCTTTTCTTGGCTGACATGCTCACATATGTCATTCTAGAATGTTAAATTACAACAACCATGTTGTCAAGCATAAATAAAAAGGATTGAAAAAAATGTTTGACAAGCCTATTCAAGACTAATACCCGCAGATAGAAGCAGGTTCTGTCAGCGAACCGTTGAATAAAAACTCTTTTGAAAGTGAGACCAACCAACACAAAAGATTGCTTATCCAAACTCAAATCTAGATATATTATTTTCTAAAAAAACTTAATAACATCATAGTAGGTACAAGTATTTTTAATGTGAAAGAATCGATAAAACAAATAACGGTGATATAAGTTTTAATTTGCGTCAAAAACTTGTCTGCCACAAACAGTTTCAATGTTTTCGTTCGATATGCTAATGTCACAAATTTCTTTTTTATGTTAATATTAAATATGCAAATTATCGTTACATATAAAGTCCAGTTTTTTTTCTGTTAAAAATAATTAGACTTTTTTAAAAAGTCCTCTGATTGAACAACTTTTTATAATTTAAAAGTGATAACACTATATCAAAAATTGTAGCCTTTAGTGGGAACTTTAGATAATCAACGGCGGAGCTATAATGCAAATCTGAATTTAAGTCGATAAGTGGCCAAATGGAATTTGACTTAATCTTTCACATTGGAGTTTGTTCTTGTAGACTAAAGCTTAGAGACTGCTAAATCCATAAAATAATAAAAAATTATAGTTAAAGCCAATAGGCTAATGTAATGTCAATAACCTTGCCGAAATTAAAAACTGCTGCAATTCTGAACAAGCTATCCCAATTCAATTAATACTGCTTTAGTTAAAATAGAAAAAAACTATATGATGAATTAAATCACATTAGGAGCCTTAATCGTGCATAATTATTTGTATTAAATACAACCTGTTGATTTAATTTTAACAATCAGATGACAACCGCTAATGATATTGCAAGCACAGAAATAATTATTTTTCTAATAATTTAATAATTTATGTGATAAATTATTAAAAGTCTCAAAAAGCCCGACAGCTGATGTGTAGGGAAAGTCAGTACAAAAGCTAGATCTGTATAGCTACACTATACTATTTATAAAATTTTATCAAAACAATGAAAATAAAACAGAGAATTTGTCTAAATATTCAACTAGAGATTTTAAGTTAGAATAAATAACTATACCCTTTTTATTTACATAAAAAGTCATATTATGTTGTTTACAAAAATTATGACCAAAACTGACTGCCTTGTCAAAGGACAAATATGTAATAGTTATTTGTCCGTTTGGAAAAGCAAGGACATGAATTTGTTTGAGAGACAAAAGTCGGTCGTAAAAAAAAACTCGTGCGACAAACGATGTACATCGTCCGCCTAGTAAAGCTACATTTTTTAAGTCTATCAGCTCTTGAAATCTGTAAAAGTATCGTTGCCACCTTTGTCGAGAAAGCATACGGCCTTAGAAGCTTTTAGTCATAATTCCAATAGCCTGCGATTACTGTCGTACTGAGCAGGATTACTATCGCAAGAACGAGTCATCAGTAGCCTGTAACTAACGCCTGTCGCTTTAAAGTGACAGTAAAAAAGTTTTACAGAGATGTACCAGTCTATCGTTTATCATATTTATTAAGAGATTAAAGAATAATAATTCATCAACATCCAGTATCATGTGAAAAACAACAGTTAAGTCGTATTTTAACACCGAGAATCAAAGTACCCAAAAAACTCCTGATGATCTTGTGCTACAAACAAAAAACTAATTCCTGTTTAAACATAGGTAACAATTTTTTATTTTGATTAAAACTCTCTGTCATATTAAGCTTCATATATTTTTCCCTATAAAATTGCTTCTGTTAAATTTGAATAAAGTTTGAGCAATTAACAAGAAATGATAATTTAACAAATATATTGTTAAACGTCTTCGTCTAAATACAGTGTTTTTTTATATAATACAAAAACCAAAATTAACATTGTGCAAGGAGTGTGAGTTTAGAAACATAAAATAGGTTTCAAATGCAAAATCAAATTCAGCTTCCAGGTCTTAAATCGATTGACAGCGTATAGTAGGGTTTAAATTGACATATGTTTATTCCAACAAAAAAATATTTAAATAGATGAAAATTGTTTAAAAAATAATAATACAATTTGGAAAACTTTTCAGAAAACGCCACATTGCTGTAAATATCTAAGTTTTAAAAATCAATCAGCTCAGAAATGTAAATTTTATTGCCAGTTGTTTTTGAATTATCATTATTATTTTATAATTTGAGCTGTGAGTAATCTTTTCTCACCCTTTTCTTTATCTTCAAACTTATTTATTTGAAAAAATCTACTAAAAAGTTGCTGAAACTAAAATTTGTAAAGAAGAGCGCAACTACTTTTCGTCATCTAAATTAATACATATAAAAATTTAAAGATGACAGGTTATTAGTCCAAGAATGTGTAATTCTAAAAAACCTGTACAACTTTTCTATAAATTGTCTTTGAATTTGAAACAAATATACGGGCAAAATAAAATTTCTTTTTCTCAAAACCATTTTTAATAATTATAAATACATTGTATAATTTTTAATATTAGTAGTAGCGGCCATTGTCCGGCAAAATTTTAAACAAAAAATACTTCAAGGCTGTTGAATTTTAATGCCTTTGAAATAAGAGAAGACAAGCCACAGTATTAAATATACATAGCTCAACCCAAAACACGTCCTACAAATCCACAAAAGATCTGGATTGGGCGTCAGTGTTAGATCATACTTTATTAAGAAGCCTGTAACTTTAGCAAATACTCTTGCATAGCGTCTAGACAACATGAAAAATTCAAAACAAGTGCTAAGCAGATGTGATTTTGTTTTTGCAAACTGCGACAACGAAGACCAGACAATAAAGGTCGATGCCATCGCGCTTTTGTGGTTTTTAACTAAGATTATATGCGCCAATAGTTCTAATCGGTAGTGCACAAAATGCAGTGATCGTTGATTGCAAAAACAAGCAACCAAATTAGTTCTGGATTAATAGAACACAAATTGTCTGCCTGGAAAATTATTACTGTGTAAGTTGCGCAAATACTCTAAACTCCAGTGCAATATACTCAAATTTATAGCACAGCAGAAAAATTAATTCCGATTTTCCAGTAATATGAAAACTTTAATCGATCTGTAAGATTACTATTTTTATAATACGTAGTTTTAAAGTAGATTAAATACCTAATATTCTTTCATGTTAAGCAAGCTAATTGATTACTGTCAAAGCAAACGAGATAGTATATATATATAGAGACAGAGAGAGAGAGAGAGAGAGAGAGAGAGAGAGAGAGAGTCATGCATGCAATAACAGATTTCACAAATGGCATTCAAATGGTCTCAATTTTCCAAAAAACTATGAAATGGTAAATCTTACAGAATAACTTAAGACACGTAATAAACAAAATAAGAAAATTATGCTTATTGAACTATTAAAGAAACTGATTAGTTTTACACTCAGTGCACCCACTTTACCAAATTAAGCTTTTCATTAGCTGAAATGCTCAAATTGTTTTGATGCTACTCAAGACGTTCCTTTCTAATCTTGACATATTGAGGACGTCAAAATCAAAATTAAATTTATAAAATTAATTGTTTGAAAGTTTGAAACTTTAAGCATCCTTCCGTTTAGATCGATTGAGTTTGAAATCAAGTACGTTCAAACTAATTTCTGATAAGTAATTGTTGCAAAAAGGCTTTTGGTTTTATCTACAAATTCTAGAAATTATTATGCTTAAGAGCTTTTGGTAAACATAGAATGTAAACAAAATAAGAACTTGCTGCTTATAATTAGAGATGCGGGCTTAATTGCTTAATACGTCGCGACATCAGTTTCTGTGCAACAAAGAAAGACACCTTACACCCGAAACATAATCCCGTATGTTAGTGGGGAACTGTGGCGGAAGTTGAGTTTCGAGAAAATTAAGGAAAGGCATGAGGCGGGCTGCTTCTATGTGAACGTAGAATGTACGTGTATTACTTAGAAGGGATGATAAATTCTTGCAAATCGAGCTGTTTGTCTAGCAATTGTGGTTTCTAAGCTCAGTTTAACTAAAACTAGAGAATAAGTTTTGTTTTATAAATGTAAATTAGTAAATTGATAATTAAGCTTTTTGAAAATTTAAAAGAAAAGTATGAAAGAGCGACGAATGTACACTAATTGTGTAGCAGTTCTAGAAATTAATAAGAAGCAAAGAAGTTGTATCTCTGTAATATTTGTTCTTACAAAGGAAAAGATAAGGCAAAGAAAAAGTAATATTAAAAACTTGGTGGTTTAATTATTTTCTTGTGGAGTGAATACATAATGGAAGCTGAGGAGCAATGTCTTCTATATTTTTCAGTTATATATTTATCAGATATTCTAAACTTACCTTTTCAAGCTACAATAAACTAATACTGATATAGACTATTAACCGTAAATTCTTGAATATTGATAAAATGTTTATTAGGTGAATAAATAAAAAAATTTTTTTAGGACCGTTTTTTTTAAACAATTTTTCCCCCTCATTGCTCAAAGATCGGTAGTTTCCGATCGTTCCCAATGCATCGGAAAACGATTTTCTCACATCCCGGTGAGAAATGACTTTTACTTTGCAGCCGAAACTAGGGACAAAATTTTAAAACAATGTTTTTCGATTTCAATAAAACCATAGCAACCAAACGATGAAACCATTTTAAATTTAAAAAACCAGGTAATCGGCGGAGGCAACGCTACCAACCGCAAAATAAGTAGAAAATTAAATCATTTAATAATAAAAAATTCAAAGTTATTCTTTGCAAAAAGAAATAACATTTTTGAAAAGAAATTTCCCACATTCACACGGATAAAAATATTAGACTATAAAAAAACACGCTTAAAAAAGTGCATAGACTGAAAGAAAAGACTACACAAGACCCCCAAATATATTGTAAAAAATAATAAAAAACAAATAAAAACAGAGAAAAACCGAAATGTAAAATTATGCAATTATGGTGAAAAAAAAGTTAATAAAAAAGTACAAAAACGATAATTTAAATAAAATAATGTAGGATAAAAAAAAATTAAAAAAACAAGCAAGCAGACAAGAACTGTAGCAAGTTATATTATTAATCGGTACAAAAAAATGAAAAAAAAAAAATCAGAAGTAATAACAGAATAGAAACAGATAACAAATAACCAACCATATAAAAGAATAATAGCAGCGGGATTTAAATGCAAAATTAAAGAAAAAAAATACAAAAGATAAAATACTGCATACTATAGCATAAAATGTCTAAAATCAATTATGAGTCTCACATATTTAAGCAAAATATGATTTTGGCAAAAATCCCCTAGCAAAACGCTAATTAAAATTAAATGTTTTGTGTTACTTATTTGACGACGATTATATTTGAAAAATATGATTAAAGTTGAAACATTCTGTATTTTAAAATGCATTAGATGAGAAAAAACTAATTATCGTCCTTGCTCAACTAAAAGTTCCAAAAGCTTTGTTAAATAAACTTTTAGTGGAAAGTTGGGACTATTGCTCTAACTGTGTATAATCAAATGTGTGTATATGTATGTTAAAATGTGTGTTGGTTTCAATTTAATTTGGAAAATAGACTGAACGTGTTAGAAGCGCTGAACATGAGACCACAGTCATTTATGCAGAATAAAAGTTTTATTGGCTAGACATTAAGAGCTAAAAATTTGTAAGGTGAGTAAAATGTTATTTATTTTAATAATGTTTATTCAAAAATTAAAAAAAATCTTCCACTAATCTAATTTATATGGCACAAAAATAAAGATTTTTTTTTGTGCTATATACACAAAATTGAAAGCAATCAACAACAATTATTTTTGTTCATAATTCAAATAACCTTTCAAGTAACCTTAAAAAGTTTTGATATAAAAATTTGTTCAACCATTATTATGTTAAACGCAAACAAGAAATAATATGACAATTTAAAATTTTTAAAAAATTGACTTATTATAACTAAGTGATAATTTATTTATTTAATTAATTCAAACACTTTGCTTCTTAGCTTCATTTGTTTAAAAATATATGAATTATTGGAAGTCAACTTTGAAAATTTTTAATTTATTACTTGGTTTAAATCAATTTCAAAAAGAAAAAGGTTCTTAAATCAACTGTATTTTTTTGTCTAACTTAATTTTTTTTTAAGTTAACCAATTTTAAAAACTTTTTTTTTATTTGAAACCTGCTACTGTGTTCCATCAAGATCTGAATAGTAATTTTTAACTTCCTAATCCTAAATATTGCAAATTTTGACATAGCTTTTTAAGACTTACAACTGATTGAATAAATTTAAACAAGAACAAACAACATATTTTAAAAATATCTGAGAAAAATTATGCTAGAAAAAATTAAGGTTAACAAAAATAGGACAAAAAAAAAAGATATGATATAAAAAGATGTAAAAATAAAAAACTATTGAACGAAAAAAATAGAGATATGTAACAAAAAACGGGAAAAAATTAGAAAAGCTAGGTATAAAGCTAACGAATTCAAATAATGAAAGAGGATAAATAAAAACAAGTCTTATATAGTCAAAAACTAAAAAAAAAAACAGAATGAACAAATTTAAGTGACATAAAAGACTTGATAAATATTACAAAAAAATCAAAAAACAAAAAAAAATAAAAGTATACAGGAGAAAAATATCACATAAGTTTTTTTTGTAAGTATAAATTGTACACAAATAAATTTAAACATAAAATAATAAGTAATGAAGATTATTATGTATTCTATTTATTTTTAACAATACCCTTTAAGGCTTTAAAAACTAAAAACCATACCAATGTGACTCTTTAACAGACAAAATTTACAGTAAGTCTAATTATTTCATATTTTTTTGACTTTTAATTTCTAAAATGAAACACCTGCAACAACTGCTGACGCAAAATATACAAATTTCCATTTTTTTGCGCTCCTAGGAATCAACTTTCTAAGTTTATTATAAATAAGAATATGAAATGAAATTAACAAGTTCACACCGGAAACAATAATTTAGAATCGAAGATTCTGGAACGGATTTCGCCAAATTAGGCAAACACCTTCACTAAACTTGTTAGTTTTTGTTCAACTAGTAATTTTTCCCATGTTGAAATTTTGAATAAATAATATGAGATTTTCTAATTAGAAGATATAAAAAGCTGTTGAATAGCTTGTTGAGTTACTATTAATAGATGCCTTTAATAGTTTATTTATTTATAAGGCAATGAAATTTTTTTTTCAGTCTTTAATAAAAAGTGAAAGTGATTTAAAAGTTGTATTTTAAAATTCAAAAATTTTAATACAAACAAAAATGTGGATTTACGACAACAGCATTTGATTTTGAAGCACTAAATTTTTAGTAAATTAAAGTTTCACACGTCATCACGTGATCAAAGACTGGAACACATTTATTTTATAATCAACACGAAAATTCATAAGTTCTAAAATCAAAATAAAACTTTTATTTGTTGTTATTCAGATCTACACATTCAACATTTTAGCCAATAATCTATTGCACCAAAAAGGAAACTAAACTCAATTGTTTATGAAATTTAATTTCCGTTTTGGTTTCGTTAGAAGAAGTCAAAATTAATATTGATCTTTATTTACTTTATAAACTTTCCATTGGTTGGTAACATCACGATACATAAGATATAATTAAAATTTGTCCAAAAGTAAGTTTATATAATTCACGACATGACAGTTTAATTAAAAACTCACAAAAAAACGGTTAGGAAAACGTTTGAAGTAAAACAATAGGGCATTAGTTTGTCAGTGACAGTAATAGACGACATCTAATTAGACATAACTACAGAAAATAGACCATTCAAAACAAAATAATTATCTAGAGTAATAAAACTTCTGATAATTACCTTACAAGTTCAAATTATGCATTTATATAAATAATTAAGTAGATCGCCTTTTGACCCATTGGCAAACCATTGGTTCAAAAATTTTTTTTCTATGCTCAAGCTGCATCAGATTGCGAAATTTCAATATCACGAAGTTTAAACAACCATCTTTAAGAAGATATTAAGCCATTGTTGTAGGTACATATATAGATATTATCCACTTACAGTTCAATATTGTAAATGGATGTGAAAAAATTATTATAAATAAATTAAATTTCTAAAAAAAAATATTTTTGTTTAAAACAAGGCAAGTTATAAAAATATTTAGAAATCATAAGTTACAGTTAGCGTAAACATCAATAGATAAATTTTGAAAGAGAATTTTGGAAAAAAATGCATAACAAAAATTGCATAGATTAAGTAAATAAATCTGCTAAAGAGAAAGTAAAATCAATTTGAAAAAAAATAAAATAAAACAAGAACAGATACCTAATGTAAGACAGAAATATAATATGTACAAGTTGCAAAAAAAAATTGCCAAGTCTAATAGGGTTGGTACTTAGAAACTAATTCAATTTGAAAACTTTATATGAGGGTAAAATAAACTAAAATTTAAGACATTTCGTATAACTTAAAGGAAATAGGTATGATAATATTTATGTATTTAATGATAATACATTTTTCTGATGTTGAAATTTCTACTTCTGATTTTTCAACGAAGATAATACCTTGGTGTTTATAATAAACCTGATAACATATTTCCTAAATGCTTTTTGAAGTCGAGATAATTAGTATTGTAAAGACAGGCGGAAATAATTAAATCTTTTTGAGAACTTTTTAAGCTAAAATTTTTCCCATAATTAAGTTCATTATTAGATGAATTACAGTTAAATGGCTCACAGCAAAAATCTTTTTACACACAAATAAATTTTTAATAACGTTGCCTATACGAATTAACATTAAAGCGGCGATAATTAAGATAAAAAAAGGAGCCGGATGAAATGACATAAATAGTAATCATCCATTGCAGGTCATTACCGACGACCAATCTGGTCGAACAACTTAGTAAATATCAAGATATCAGATTGAAAAAAAAAGCTTCAACGGAAATGGGTTTTCAAAACCTGATTCGTATCCGGCGACCATAAAACAAGTTGATACAGTTCAGGATGAAATACCTAGAGGACGCTAGTAATTTAAAGAGATTCATGATCTGTGTTAGCTTTATTAGTTTTCTCCAAGAGGAACTGAGGTGTTTGATACCATAAAATAATAATATACGCAAAATTACAACCTTTAAAACTTTCTTTGCATTCACAAACTTGGTGCTATGAGAATTATAAAAGCTTGTGAGAAAATGAAACTTAAACAAACAAGCTATAAATATTTATTTGAGCTACATTTTACTTATCATTAAAAGCATCTTTTGGTTCTATAGATCTTGGAGAAACCGTCGATTGCTGCAAGCAATCGAGATCACAAAATTAAAACAAGAAACCAGATTATCCAGCCAAGCAATTATCATATTTTAATGAAAACCCGAAAAAACATTTATGTATCTCAGCAACTAATTTTACTAAGTTTTCTTATTCACATTGAAAAAGTCTTTAGGTAAAAAATTTTACCACATTGTCAGATCTAATAATTTTAATCATCACATATAGGTATTAAACAGTTTTACTGCAGAAACTTCAACATTTCTATTCATGGGCCATAAACCTGAGAATGATTCACAAAAGTTCAAAAACCTAAAAAACTCAATTACTTACGTCTTCTTTAGGTCATGGAAACCAATCATGCGTACTTTATGTTATTGCGAAATTATTGAAAAAGCAAAGCCATTGAAGCAGTCGACCACCATACAATAAGAAAAACTAGTGACATCTCACAAATTGTAAAGCAAAAATTTACCGCCGTTTATTTTCCACTAGCTGGCAGCGTCCTTATGAGTTCTTTTCATCTCTACGTTCGCTCTAAATGAGAATTTTAATTATTTTTAAATTTAACATGAGTTTGTAACGCAGTAACGCCCACAGAAGAATAAGCAAAGCTTATCATTCACAGACAAGCTGAAAATGGTATTTTCAGGTTCAGAATAGACATTTCAATTATTCAGGGATTACTTGTCCATTGATAATTTTGGGTAACATTGAAGGTTCTTTCTTACAAGTTTACTGTTTCTATTGGTATTAACTGCTTATTTATTTATGGTGAGAATCCGAGCAAGGTTATTGGCACAGCAGAAAATCCTCTCTTCTTGTTTAATATTCACGGTAGCTTTATAATTAGTTACAGTAAAATATAGGTACACCGAATCTTTAATTTCATATTTTATGATATTAAATAAGAATCATTACAAAAAAACTTTATAGCAAAACATATTCAAAGATATTAGAAACTTGTTTAATCCCTTGTTCTTTTAGTCCCAGTCGAATATTTTTACCCATTATAAATATCAACGTCGACAAAGCTTGAGGTTACATTAAAAAACGAAATTTTGTATAATAAAAATTTGTATAGACTATTGAAGAAAAATTGATTGACCACAAAAAGAAGAATATTTCAACATTTGACACTTAAAAGATCGTAAATTATTAGCAAAGTCTTTTTATTTAAATTCGTAAAATTTATTCTTGTCATGTATTGAATTCATTTAATCTATGAACAAACTGTTCCCCAAAAAAGAATGTATAGCGCTCTTATTTATAGTACGGTTTTAATTATTCATACGCCAAATTAAATAATCACCTATAGCCATGAAAACTCTGAAGCTAAACTGTCAACATTTTTTTTTAAGTGACACATTGATTGTTCTCAACAAGTAATTCTGATAAATTATTATTCTACAACCGCTATTTATTGTAAATACAACAAGCACAGCTAGCTTTTGAAACAAATGACAGACAAGATCATAAATGAATTGGAGCATACCCACATGTTAATCGGCACGCTTGCCAGATATTACCCCATTCGATACAGATTGAGGATAGACAAAATAAAGGTATTTTAAATTTTTGCTTATGAATGTAGAATATGCCTTTATGTTTTCAGAATAAAAATTAATAAGCGAAAAAAATTGATAAAGTAAAAAATATATAAGTGTCAACATAAAAAAAAGTGATAGTTCAACCTTAGAGCTTTAAAGAGTAGAGCTATCTTTTAGTACGCCATTTTTTAGCTTATTCGTAACTATTTAATTGATGTATATATAACTAAAATGCTATCCGGTTGCTTCGATAAATAAGAGAGTTTATTTTTGAAAAACAATTCTTGAAGAAACAGTCTATATAAATTGGCAAATGCAAAACAGCTAGGTACTATTTCCATTCATTCTATTTTGCAATTGATTTTAAATTATCTAGATTAAAGTTGTGTCTTTTAACTGCGTGTTTTTGTATTTTAGAGAACATGAGAAAATAAAAACTAAAGCTATCAAAGATACAGATAAGAACAGTCCATAGAATAAAAAAAAACATATAAAAGAATAATAAATTGATAGACCCTTTAAAAATAAAGCTACTTAATAAAAAAAAAACTGTTTTAAATATTTGATGCTGCTAGATTCAGCTTACTCAATGCGATTTTCAAACATTATAACATTTTTTGATGCATAACTTCAAATTCATTCTTATTAAAAAACTTACATTTTTTAAAGTATTAGAAAATTTCGATCAAAATATTAATCGCAATTTCCCACTAGCACACATTACCAAGTCATTTCTTGACCTTTTTATAAATAATAAACAACAATTTCAAAACCTTCTCTCTACAAATCATTACTGGTTAATATTTCAAATGATGCTAGAAATAACACAATCGCATTATTCAATTCCATATATTGACGAATATACAAATTGAAAAAAAAAACAAGTAGAGGACGTATTGAAAACTATTAAGATCGATTCTTATAAAATATTAGAAAGATAACCTCGCATTTATGTTGACCCTTCAACTACAACTTTAGTCTCTAATGAGTTCCTTAATTGATTTATCGACGCTGTTAAGACAAACCGTAACATAAATGTCATTGTCGTTTTTCTAAGAAAACTTGAAGAATTGACTGCCCGTAATAAATGTTTACTTTTAAATGTTTCCGGAATAAAAACCTAATTGAATATAGGAGATTTCCATTTTGTGTTTGTTGTTGGAGCACTTATAAATGCATAATGGGTAATACAAAATGTAGATTATTGTGAAAGCTTTTGCTTTTTTTAATTTGCAATGCAAAAATATTTACCACAAATGCTTTTGATAACGCGTTGGGTTTATTGTAAACCTATTTAAATCTCTGTTCTCCGTCCAAAAGCTCTAAATAGGTAACAGAAAAGAGTTTTGGTTTATTTGTTTTATGATAAAATTCACCAAACTAATTTGTAACTAATTATTTTCTATAAATCATCCTTCCAAAATGATTTTAAATTATTTTTAATAATTCATATTTTAATTGACTTGATAACAACCCATGTAGCTTTCTTAAAAACTTTATATTTTCATAAGACCTTGTCATAGCAATTATATAACAAAAATAACCGTTCTTAAGAGAAAAAAAATACGTCCGCATAGCTGCAACCAATTTAAAGCACTCATATCCTGCTTTATAATTTCATGAAATGTCAAAATTTTTATCAGATTTGACCTACTTTTAAAATCATCTTAAAAAAATATTTAATGACTCATTAGTAAAACCAATCTTATTCTTTGTTAATTAGATTTCAAAAGTCTACCGACTTATAGATTATTTAACAGGAACCAAATACAGCATACTTCTCATTAATGTAGATTATATCAAAACTGTTTGCTTGATAAACCATAAAAGTTCATTAGGTGAGAACAATGTAAAACACTTTTTTATATGTTGTAGAATAATTTTTAGTCAACATAAATATATAAAATTTTAAAATTTAATTTTTAAATAAAGCGAAGCTCAGTTATCGTTTAGTGCAATGTCATTAGGTAGTAGTGATCAATTGAAAATATTTGTTCCAAAATATAATCTTACATATGAGTACTCGATCAACAAGAAAATCAACTTACGTAACAAACTCAACATTAAATCCAAAATTTAAAAAATATATAATTCAAAATTAAATGTTTCCAAGAACGGTTGATAGTTGATATTGAAAAGCATACGTGAAAAATATTATTACCTATGAATATTACTTCGAAATCCTAAATACAGTAAAAACAAAATAGAATATTATATTTATTGCTCGACACTGTCAAAATATCAGATAATTCTTCTGTGTAAGCAAACTTAGAAACGTCAAATTATGTTTAAAGATTTTGAACACTTTACTTCACTTGTGAGCCATAGTTTAACAACAACTTGTAAAATATATAAGTATAAAATTGCGGAGAAAAAATTGAATTTCTTAGACTTGCACAATTAAAAACATTACCAATAGACACAAATTTCCAATTATCAATACAGAAACTGCTCAAAAAAAATTTAGTATTTTCTAATAATTGTTTTTGGTTCTATTTTTAGATTCTTCGATCAAAAAACTCAGTTTACAATAATGGTATTTAAATAAATGTGGGCGAAGTTGCTACAGATTACGCCTTCATTTCATGTAAACATAAAACTTAACATTGAAAAAAAAATTGTATTGACCCATATTTCTTCACAAATTCTTAAATATTTAGTATCGTACACAGTGTTTGTTAACCGCTTCTTTAATTTTTTCCGACCTTTGCAAACTTTTTTTTCAAAAATAAAATACAACTTTAACTTTTCATCTATGTTTTCCTGCAAAAATGTGACAATTTATCTTGAAAACCTACAGTAATGTTTTTAATCAGGTGCTGGAGAAGAGCTATTGGCATTCATTCAGCACCTGGACCCGACTCAGTTCATCAGACATAAAGTCAGTTACCTCGACTACAAGACATAACCAGCGGATCCAGCTTCAAATTAGTGGGCTGAATTAATTTCAACTCTACAACGAAGACTTCTAACCTAATAATTTATTCATTTAAGCTATTTAGTTTTACAAGCATGAGAGTAACAGGAAAAGATTAATAATAAAAGTACTTTTTTTTTTAAATGCTGTCTCTACTCTAATAACGGAAACCAGTGCATTACAGTAAGCATTGATTAAAACACGAGTTACTCATTCAGCAAGTGATTGTAATTTGCGAGTGAAATATAACCAAGGGATTAAATACTACACTTTAACTACAGTCAGATTGCTTGGATTGAAGTTTCACCGACCTTATTAATGTTTAACTAAAACACTTTAATATAGAAAAAATTGTTGTCGCAGTAAAATCAAATTTGTTTTTATTAAAAATAATTTAAATTATTCCTAAAATAATCGAATATAAACAAAAAAGAATGTGATAAAAAGCTTGAAATAATTATTCAGTTAAGTAATTTTGTACATTAATTTTCAATAAATTGTCCATTTTTTGAGTGTTTTGTATGTTAAATGAACTTGTTTTGTATGTTTCTTGAGAAACATAAAAATTTGATTCTTACATTAAACGAATATGATATAGAGGTTATAAAAGATTTATTATGTAGGTAAGTGTAATAAATTTTGTTAGACAAACAAATCAGTTCATTCATAAATTGAAAAAGGTAACAATAATTATTGATAAAAAACTACAACACATTTAATTTAACCAGCTTTAATTGTAAAAATACAATACATTTAATTACTTTGATTTCAGCACATTCTATAAATTAAAAAGATTGAGAAAAATTTTGACTAAAATTAGAATTTACTATTACAATGTCCATTGATAAAAAATTAAAAAGCAACAGATAACCTTTTTAATTTTTCTAGATTTTTTTTTCAACCGGTATTGCTACCAACCGAATACCGGGCTACAAAAATGTCCTATAATCTGTTCAGATTCAAGAAAGAGTATTTTGGTCATTTAAATGTTGAATAGTTTTTAAACCATTCAAAATTGGTTTAATATGAAATTTACAATTTTTTCTGCGGCCTGCCCTGTCCGAAAAATCGTCAACCATCTCCTACTTCATAGATGTGATCACGTGGAGCCTGTATGCATTTGTTTTCATTCACTCTTTCTTGAAATTGAATAGAGTATAGTTGTTTCATTTTCTTGGCTTGAAACCGACTATTTCAGATAGTCTTAATACGATTATAAAATCAATGTAGCTAGACAAAGGTCCGAGGGAATTATATATATCAAATCTGTCACAAGTAATGAAAAGTTTTAAGTTTCTAAAGTTCTAGGCTCTCAATCACATTTTTAAAATAAAACTCAAGCACCTGTAAAGCAGTAAGGAAATTTTTGTAGACCTACTAAACTAACGAAATAAGATTGCAATTTCTGTAAGACTAGAATAAAAAGAATAAAAGAAACAAATTTTCCTAAAAAAAAACAATTCATTAGTCCGGTTTTGATTCTTGATTTAGTTCAGGGCCAGAGTTGCGGGTCAGTCAGTCAATCAGTATTTTATCAGATCATGTATCAAACCTTCGAAAAAAGTCAAATTAGGTTTACACTATAAGACACATTTGTAGCTTCATATCTTAAAAAAACCCTCACTTTTTTATGACCAACTTTCATTAGGTTGATCAAAAAAAATTGTATAAAAATCTTGTTTTATGAGCAGTCTTTTTGTAAATTAATACTTAATGAAAGTTCTACAATAAGTGCTACAACGAAAACATTTCCACAAAGAAAATATAATTAATTTATTTTTCGCAAAATTTTCAGAAAAGTAGGCACCGAAAAGACTTTTTTTTGTTGACCAAATATTAAGAGGCACTCTAACGTTTGATTTTGACTAATAAATTGATTGTTAATCCACTTTATTAACTTAGGATGTTAAATTAGTGCACAATTTTGCAATCATGCACGATTATTATAATAATTTATACATCTATGTTGACCGAAAATGCCGACAAAAAATTCGAATTTTTCAAAAAAAGCTTTCAACAAGGAATTTTGTACGTTAATGAGCGGTAAATAATCTACAATTAACAAAAACTTTCCTACAGTCGCTCAAGCTTTAATAAACCGTCGCGAAAATTAATAGTTTTTATTAACACATTTGTTTGTTAAATAAATACTATTTATTAAACAGTTGCACTCTATTTTACAAAATTGTCAATAAATAATAATTGTTAATTAATAATAATGAATGATGGAATAGGTAATTGGTAAATCAGGGATAAATATTATTTTTTCAATAATATAAAAATTGTTGAAAAACAAGCTATCAGTTTTCAATTACTTTAAATAACAATTTCAGCATTCTTGCAGAATTGCTTGAGTTTTTATAGAAAAATCTGACTTTGAAATAGATCAAGATGGAAGGTTGACCAAAAATCATTTTGAAATTTAAAACATCGCTAAAATGTTTTTTGAGGTTTGTCTTATGATTAGCAACAAAATAACTTTTCTTACCTTATGGATATCATTAAATAATGATTAGAAGTTAAAAACAGAAATTATGATGATCATTTTTCTTCATTTATAAACAAACATGTTGCATTTTATGACATTTTTTTACTAAATTTAAACTTATAGAGAACAAAGTAATAGAGACTATCAACTTACATATTAAATATTGTGTATAATCCATAGTAAATAACGTAAAAATATCCAAGTTTTGTTATCACAAGATCACTGCTGTTATCACAGAACAAATAATTAACCTTTCAATTTGTGGGCTCACGCATCGTTAAAGTCACTTCACTTATTTGTTAACGCACTAGAAGACTTAGCTGATGATCACATAAAATCGCTGCAGGTTGTACTCGTCCTGCATTTCCACATCACAGGTAGTTTTCAGCAAGCACCTGCTTAAAATTATGAATGGGGTCCACTTTTTTTCGAAACCTGAACTCACCGGTCGAGCTTTTACTACGACGCGTCGCGAGCTTTATACGAGGGAAGCAGAAGCCACTATGAATGGATTTTCCAGAAGCACTTTCCGGTGAATGAAAAAAAGTCAATTGAAATTGAAAGATTTTCAGAACTGAAGCAGTTTTGATTCAGTTTTCTTCTGAAACCGTACTTTAGCCCACAGCCGACTCCGACAGCGCCGAGCTTCGAGACACACTGAACGTGTTCACGTGCAGCCGCTGATGGCTGAAGCGGTTAATCTCGAAAGCAACCGAAGAAACATCGTTTCGTTTCTTTAGCATCACCTGTTAGCCAAGGCGTACCACTAACTGGTAGTTAGGTGCACAAAAAAAGGAAGAGAAAAATAATGGACAGCAGTGGCGTAACTTGTAATCCATGTGCTTTGTGGAACGTGGCCCACAAACATTCTGAAAATCGATTTTCACTGAACGTTCAACCAAATCTATTTTTCCGAGATAAAATGATGGAAGCTTTTTCTTGTAAGGTGGCCAGAGCTTTACAAATAAAATAGAATTACTGGGGGTCGAATATTTTTGGAGACGCCACACGTGTGGGATGTAATCACAAAAAATACGTGATGACAAACTTGATTAGGAAGCAAAAATAAACATAAACGTCAACTCCTGCTCTCGCTCAGCCTATTCACAAATCTCATCTTAAGTTGAACCGACAGATTTCAACACCCTTTAGATTGGTAATTTGCATAGTTTTGTGTTATTTGTAACATCAACAATTTCTATATAACATTTGAATCAGAAAGTATAAGTCAAAAAAGTTCAAATTATTACTAGACTCAGACAAGTTTCGAGCTTATTAGCTCTTATCGGTGATGACAAACGAGAAATAATACATATTCCTACGACATGCCTGAATCCCATGCTTTGCAATATTTTGCATGTTTTGCAATATCTACACTATTTTTATTCTGAATAGTTTTATTTCAACTTTCTGATTATGTATATACTCCCCCTTTGTGTTAATTACTAAAAAACTACAAATATCTACTGTATGAACCATATAAGAAAGTATGACAGAAAACTGCGCGTTGTTATTTGTTTTATTAGTTGTTTACATTTATACAGTGGATGGTAGCCGTAAATTAATAGAAAATTTTAAATTTGTAAAATTATTCAATATCTATTAATATTGTAACTTCTATCTATAATTCAAATAATTAATCAGTTAAAATCACTAATGAAATGAAAAAATAACAAAATTGACACTAAAATAACAAGATAATAATTATTTTTCTTTTTTACTTTATTATCACTACACAGAAAATTAATAATGACTGTTATTTTTATTATTTATATTAATAATTAGCTCTTCAGTATTATGTGAGTCTACAACTCTTTGAGTGAGTTTTAAACAGCACATTTTTTTTTAAACCGAATTAGGGTAGTATAATAAATGATAAAATTATTTCGTATAAGCTTGCCTTATGAGTAAAATTGTGAAATTTTATTCCGCATGACATTTGAGACACAAATAAAAATATAAAGTTCACTTTTTTAAATATAAATAAATCAATTCTTGTATGCCTGCCGCGGCGGTTTCAATAATTTTAAGAAATATTTTTTTTAATTTGCGCGGGCTCTCTATGGCGTTAACCTAATCTAGAAATCGTCATAAATTGTCGCCACAGTACAAAGTAAAAATTAATTTCTAAAACTTTCAAATAATTGTTTGCAATTTCTAACACTTTTTTATCGAATTATTTAATTACATTACTGTGTAGTGTATTACAGAAAAAAAACTAGTTGCGTTGGATCTTGAAGACAAGAAAGAAGCTGCTGAAAAATGTTTTTTTATTTTCTGAGAAATATGAGCAAATAAAACATAAACTTTTGCAAAATATTTAATATATTATTTAAACAGTCGAAGTAGGCACACAACAATTTATCGCAAGTTATTGTTTTCAACAATGTTAATGTTGTCCCAAATGTCATTCGGAATAAAATTTCACAAATCTCACTAATAAGCCAGTCTATACAAAATAATTTCATAATTTCACTTCATTCCGTATGGTCGAGAATACCTCCCAAAGCCAGTTTTCTTGAGATATTTTACTGAGTGTTTCTTCAGATAACCTTTTAATATAATGTGATGTTTTTCGCAATTTTTTAAATGTCTTACACTAAAAATTTTGTGTGATTAAGAAGAAGTAATACCGTAGCATGAACTTGAGATTTTCATAAAGCGGATGAAAGTTTAAAAACAAAATGATCTAATGACTACATAGCAAAAACATTAACTTCTTAGGCATTCTTAGGTAAATTGGAAATGAGCCGTTATGTTACTCGTTTTTCATAGTTTGTGTGTGTCATTAATTTTCTGGAAATAGTTTTTACTTTTTGTTCCGCCTTTACTATTTGGGATCCGCCTCCTGCATAAACCATAATAATTAGAAGTAGGTCTTTTGTCAACATAATCTTTCAGTGTTGTTGTCAATTCAACTTAAATATTTTGTAGATTCACTATGTATATAACTTTTATTCAAAAACACAATAGGCTTATTTTAGCTTGAAAAATATCAGATCATTTCGCTTAAACTAAATGCTATTTTTTTTCATTTAAATTTTTTTATTATTTTGAGTTTTTTTTTTATGCGAATTCAAGTTTTCTTCCTCTTTAAAGAAGATTTTGAACCACAAAAACTGATAATAATTTTTGGCTTAATCCAACTTTACAATATGTAAACAAATGCAGCATTGTTTAGTTATTGTAAAAATTGAATATCATTTGTCAAAAACATATTATAAATTTCATAATGTTGACGATTTTTTTTGTCCTTATTTTTTTCGGCAGTTTTATTAAAACGGTACTATTTTTCGACTCGGTGTATTAGCTTCTTTATCTTTCCTTTTATTGTTTTTATAGTTATATTTTGTTGTCTCTGCAGCTTTTTCTTTAGTGAATTTAATACATTCTTCACGAGAGTGTAAATTTACAATCACACTGACACCATTTTCAAATTTTTCACAATTCTTAATAAGAGGGGTCTTGAGACTCCCCACAATTTTGAGAACAAAAAATTTGATTTAAAATAAATGATATGAAAATCACAAAACAGCTTGAAAAAATTGGTTTGAAATAATAAATTCAAAAGTCTGGAGATGGCAATTTATTAAATAAATCAGACGTCTCATGCTATTAGATAATAAATGTCTTTCGATAAAAGACTGAAATGTATTTCTATTTTCATGACGAGTTCATCAATATCTTTTTAAAACAGATTGCAGAAGCTTTCAATTGATTTGAGCGTGTATCTATTACATATTCATATAGGTTCAAATTACAAGCAAACCAATACAAAATTGATGTGAAAATCATTAATGTATGTGTATTGAGTGAATGGATGAGTTCCCTGTTTCATTTCAATGCATTTTCAATAAAAAAAATTTAATCATATTAATAATTGTTAAACATGAAAAATCACTTTTTTCTTACATTTGCAGGAGAGTAAAGATTCACACCTATAAAATGAATGAGACAAAATTATTATTTTGTCTTGGCACACTGACAACTAAGCACAAACATTGATGGCAGGCGCAGATGTGCTTTATCTTGTAATGCAACCATAAATAAATATGCATTTGTAGAAAGCATCCGATCTAAAAACTTATTCCAAAACATCTGGATTTTGCCAACGATATTTAGTTAAAAAAAACATTAGACATAAAAATAAACCATCTTTTATGTGTAAAGAGCGGATTATATATCAAATCATTTTGAAATGACAATCAAACTTTTTGGTACTTTTATGAATTAGGTAGTTGGAAAGCAATTAACGCTAATTAATTTTTTCATATTTTGTATATTCCTAAAATTTTTGTAATTTTACACATATTTTTGTTTTCTGTGCATACTTAGCATATTTCGGCTCCTTATCTTTTGGTGCAATCGGAAACTATCACTTTTAAATTCCCAAAAATCTAAAAAAAAAATCAAAGCACGCGTTATAACAATAAAATAAAATTTTACCATTTAGTTTGGCCGACCCTAGGCGGCATCGATAAGAGAGTCTTATCCTATGGTGGTTAGCATAAACAATTGATCTTAGAGTTTGGAAACGACATTGACTTGTAGGCTATTTCTAAATGGCAAAAATTTTTTAAGAAAAACCGTTACAGAATGAGCTAGCCTGCATTAAATCTAATTATAAATTGATTCAAAAACTATACCTAAACTAAAAACTGATCCTGTCCCTTTAACTCTGTCTGTTAAATTAGTATCCACATTTTGAGAAAAAATTCGTAAAAAATTAATAAAAAGTGCTAGGAAAAAACAAAAATAAGGTAATAAAAAAGTTAATTAGTGCATTGAAATATGCTGGTTGATGTTGAACGCAGTTTTTCAAAATAACATGTATATTAACAGATAGAAGACACAATTATTTAATGAAGAATTTAAAAAAACATATTGTAATAAATTATAATATTTTAATATTATCTAATAAAAATATGTTAATGCTGACTGTTAATATAATAATGTAAGAATTTTATAAGCAAACTTGTTTCTTTAAAAAAAATATATGTTTTAATTAAATAAGCTCGAGTTTTATTGTGTGTATTTTATAAGTGTGAATGTTCTTCCAACAACTTTTTCTAGACTATACTCGAATTAGCTTGAGTAACTTGTAAGTCTAATCCAAACACACTTAATTAAACAGTTTAAAAAAAATTATATCTAGCGCCTCCACCATTTTTCAACATTTTTATTAAAAACTACAATTTTTTATAAATGTATAGCTTTCTATTGATCTGTTAGACTATTTACATATTAGTTTAAGTAACTTATCAGTTAAGAGAAAAATACTTGATTGAGCAATTTACAAAAAAAATTATATCCAGCGTCTTCACTATTTTTTAACACTTTTATTAAAAACCACAATTTCTTATAGATAAATAGATTTGTTATTATCTTCTAGATTATTTTTATATTAGTTTGAGTAACTTTTGACTTGAATACAACAGAAACACACACACTTGATTAAACAATTTACAAGAATAATTATTCCGGGTGCCTCCATCATTTTTCAATATCTAAGCGAAATCATGTGCAAATTTGCTTAATGCATAGGCGCAGACAATTTGTGATGTCAAACGCTACTTTAAAATAAATCATATCTCATAAATCTTACTTATTGGAATTATAACTGAACATTTTATTATTATAAAATAAAGAAGGGCGTTATTTTACAATTGTAAGAATGTGTAATTAACTAACTTTATTACCCCTGACCGCCACTAGGAAACAGATTGTTTGCTAAAATGTCAAATGTTCAAAAAACGTCAATAAAGGAACGGTTTATTGTTGTTAAAACCAGAAAATAAAAAAAGGTTCTACTTTGTACCCTCTTGCATTGAATAATTTCAAGCCAGATATCCTGACCGGATAGGTAATAATGGTCAACAAATTTATCAATGTATTAAAATTAGTTTATACGTATGACTCAAACTAAGACAAACTCTGCGGTAGAACAAAAGATGTGGTCTCTCTTGGTTTAGTTTTTATTGATCACTCTATATATACGCACGCTTTAAGAGGAAAGTCTTTAAAAAACATTCCATTCAATAAAAAAAATATTGCAAAATTGATTCAACGCTTGGCAGAACATGTGATTTACGTGATGAGTTCAGAAGAAGATAAAAAAACATTTTGCAAATATTATTAATAATTTTACTTTTTATGTACAATTTATGAAAATATAGAACTTGTTTTAATTGACCCATTGGTATGTTAAACTAAAGTTTTCGAGAAAAGTTTTTCCAATTTCTTAGAAAACATTTTTATTATTATCATGCGAATTACGTCAATAATTTTTGTTACAACAATCTAAAAAAAGAATCCAATCGATGACCTGGCCTTATCTGAGATGCAATCCCGAAGAGTTTTGCAGGATCATTTAGATTGAGAGCTTGGAGAGATAATGAAATTCTATCAAGATGTCTTTCAAAGTGTGTGGAAAGAACGAAAAAACAAACGATTCAGCTATTGATGCGACGAATCTGTGTGTCACTCGTCAAATTATCATATGGTAGGTTGGTTTTATAGATTTCTTTATTCACTTCAACATAAATGGAATAATTTTGGTTATTGCTGCGCGCTTTCATAAAAAGCAATTGCATTTTCAAAAAATTAAAAATGATCGCATGCTATTTAATAAATAAACAATTTAATAAAAAATAATTTGACAGTTTTTACTTTTTTCACCAACTAATAACTTAGTTAACGTTTATATAACGTAAGATACATAAGATGATATAATTAAAAGTAATATAATTGAGTTTTTATAAATTAATAATATAATCAAAATTTCACGTTTCAAATAGATTCTTGATAGAAAAAATGTTTTGATTTTCTTACAAATTCACATCTTTCAGAATGCAGTAAAACTTATATGGTTGCTCATCCGAATAAACAAAGCATTCGAATTACTAAATTAAAAAAAAACAAATATTAAAAGATATACATACTCAAAAAAAATAGCATCTGTAATTTTTAAAAGCATCATCAGTGTGGCACAGTGGTCAAAATTCAGCGCCTACCATAATAAGACATTTATTCTTGTTATTAATGATTGTGTGTATTAAATGATGAGTTTGTTAAAAAATCAGTCGCTAGAGTGCAATGGAAAAAATTAAAACTGATCTGTTGCTCAGCTTTTCTACCTGTCATAGAAAATAATAATAATCCTCTATTAAAAATAATAATTATTTGCTCAATTAATACCACATAAACTACTGATTTTTTAAACATTGAAAAAAAAATAAACCTTATGTCAGCTGTTGCTGCAAAAAATATTATGCTACTTTTTCTAAAGAAATAAATTAAGAACAATTGCTCGTATTTCTGAGTATTACAAATTATATCAGGAGGCGGAAGCAAAGATTTTAATCTGCACATCATCAGCAATGTCTAACGAGATTTATAGAAGCTCTTGTAGAAGAACCGCTAACTACAAAAGAAAATACATTAGTTTTCAATAGTTATCTCTGCGTTTACAATATTATTGTGTTTTTTATATTGTTGCTAAATCAAGCTTGTTAATGAACAATAATGGAAATAACAACAGCGTAAATTTTAACTTCCGTTTATTTTTCAAACTTATCTGTTAACGTAAATATCATCTAAATTATAGTTAGTAGTTTTTTGTACGTTTTTTACCGTAGAGTTAATCAATTAACATTTACGACATTGTAAAAAATCAATTGCAGCATCTATAGAATCAATGTTAATGTAAAGTTCAAAAAAATATTTAACACAAGACTGTTATGCTACCAATTTATTGTGGTTTGTGCAGTATGCAGTGAGAGCTAATAAAACTGATGTAATTCAATGTCCAGCAAAGTATTTGCTTATAAAGTAGTTACTTTTGTCAAAATCATTATGTTTTCTACTTTTTGCAACGTTTCACTGCAAATAAAATAAACATTATGTATTTTTTCTGTAATTTTGCCAGCTTTATCAGAAAATGAGTCACTCAGTTAGCATTATCATTATGTGCAACTGACGGGCTTTAATAAGCTCAGAATGCTATTGCGTTATAGGATTCTTATCTTCTTTTGTTCTAATGATATTCATTGACTTGTTCAATATCTATTTACTTTACCAGATAGCGGTCAAACTTGAGCCAATCACAAAACACAGAAAACCTTTATTGCTAAACTCACAATAGTAGTTACTACATTAACGCTTGAAAAGTGTATTAAATAAGGTAAACAAAAAGAACTTCTAAAAAAAGTTTACTGCGTTTGAAATTACAAAGACAGTTAGAGCTATCAGTGGACTAGAATTTGAAAATAGGTATATTTTCCTTGTGGTATATTTTCCAAATCTGATAAGTTTACCATTATCTCACACCCTTTTATTTTACTTACAACTCTACAGCAATTAATATAATAGGCAAAGACATCTAATGAAAGATTTTGTAATAAATAAAATCTGAATTTGAATAGCAATGTTTATAGTCAGAAATCAATATTCAAAGTATTTTTAAAATATTTATTTTGAAGCTAAAACTAGAATGGCGGACAAGTGCGTTTATAAATTATTTGAATCTACTGTTGCCAAGAAATTTCAAACGTGTGTTTAATTTTTGATTAGTTTATACGAAGAAACGTACGATATTATAGACAAGCTTTGACGTTTCCTTGACATTTCTTGCCAATCATACTGTCAAAAACAATTCAAATCTGTCAAACTAAATTACATAGCAAGAGTAGATCTAAATAAATTATAAACCCACCGCGTGGAACATGATTTAAATAATTTAAATCTACTTACATATGTATAAATCATCGTGATTTACCACAACGTGAGTTACAGAACGCCTAGTATCAAACAATCAAAAACTCTTTGTTTTGCTGTCGATTTTAAAATATTCAATGTTGTGAGAAAGCAAAAACGATAAAATAGAATTTGATGAAAAGTAGCGGTAACTAGTGAGAAATACCTGCTTGAGACTACATTTTCTGTTTTGAGCTTCTAGTAAAGCTCCTAAGTATGTAATTATTCTATGGTAATTCAGAAAATTACCAATTCCGTTATCGACAAATTTGATATAAATATACTCAAGTTATAGCTGCAAATAATAATATTTCATAGTTTACAAAATGCCTGATACATGTTACTGATTAAATTTTTAGTTATAATAAACCAAATAAACAATTTTTTTATTGCTTAATTTAATACTTACATCATACAAGTTTTATGACATTTTTTAAAAATATGTATGTAGTATAAAAAAAAAATTATAATTGCTGTCAAAACTTTTATTGATAACCATTGACTAGATATATCTTGTGTGTTTAGGAATACTTAGTCTATGTTGGTAACTAAAATTTTTACATAAAAGCTGTTTTGTCCTAGACAAACATATTTTTTTGGAGTATGTGGCTTGATTTTTCCTATAACTACTTCACCACAATTTAATTGAGTTTTATTCATTTCATTAGAAAATTTAAAAAAGCCATTATTTTAACACTGAAAAAAATTGTCAACTTTAAACTGATTAAAAACCAAATACGTGTAGCATCTTTACCTATCAGAATTGAAAAAATCAAAATTCAAAAAACTGATGATATTAATCTTCTTTCTTTTTCTTCTTCTGTAAACTTATTTTCTAACTGTTTTATTCTAAGGATAATAATTTATGATGAATAAGTTTATAAATAAAAACTTTTTCAACGTGGTATAATCGTTATAAAATCTCTAAGATGTCTTATTTTCAAAGAAATTAAAGTGCCAGAATTAGTATAACTCTGATTTTGATTATACTTTAGAAAAAACCAGATTTATGACTAGAAGATCTACATTTTCTGGTGCTTAGTTGAATGTATTGTCTTGATGGATCTTACCTGATCTTATCAAAGCTAACAAGCTAAGAAACTTCCACCAGTTGATAGCAAAAGAGCAGATGACATTCCTTCAATCCAGTAGTCTAGTGTATATTTAGTTTAGAAATTAATTTGAATGTTAAACTCGTTGAAATCTGTTGGCAAACTATACTCACTGATAAACAAAATAATAGTTCTGCATTTTTGCGATAAGAAAAGGTGCGATTGTTAAAAATTTTCCCAAAACCGCAGCAAACATATGTTTAAGTGTTTGCTTAAGTTTGTACTTTTTCTACATTGAACGAGCAAAACAGCTTGCTCGTTCCAAAACCACCAACAAAATTTAAAATTGGCGTTCTTAAAACGTTTTTTAAGAGCAGATACATTTAAAAAATTTAACTAAACACTAGATTCTTTGCTTCAAACTGCAAGCAATTTTGCTTAAGTTTTTAAATCTGAATAATCAACAAAAAAATGTTTGAAAACATTTTACAAATAACTACATTAAGACTTGTTTAATTTTTTGACAGAGCTTGTTTTAAGATTTTCTTTGTAAAATTTGCTCAATGAAGCTAGAGCAGCAATCACAACTTTTGATAAAAGATTTATAAGTTCTGGTAGAGTCATTACTACCAAAGCAAAAACTTTTGAGCAAGAACTCAGGAACGAAGAAAAAAAGCAAACAAATCATATTTCCAATTTCTAATCTGCCGAATTTAACCAATACACAAAAACTGTGTTTAGAATATTGACATGTTTTGTCGGCCCACTGGTTCACAAAAGCAAGAAGGAATAGGTCATTTTTTAAATTGCAAACATACTTTAAGAAAGCAGCAGGCTTGGTCTGAGCTGATTTGTTCTAAGCCAGTTGAAGATAATTTGGTAATCTTGATTTTATTATCAAAAGAGAATAGTCAGATAACGTCATTTTATTATTTCATTAATTTACAAACAATTTTTTTTCGGAAGGTCTCTGAATAAGTGTACTTTTTTTGGTTGGAATTTTGTTATAATGTAATATTAATTATTGTGTTTAAGACACATAGATTATTACAAAAAGTCCAAAACGCTTTTTTACTTAATCAAAAACCAAAAAGTTTGTAATAAAGCAAGATTTTTTTGGTATTACATTACTCATACAATAATCAGCCTGAAATATGTTGTCTTCTATATAATTATGATTTAATATTGACCGTTCATTATAATATATTATACCTAGATCACTATTTTTTGTGTGGCAATGGTCGTTATTATTATCTCAAAAATTTTATTTATCTTAATTCAACTTTAGGTTAAAAGCAGCAGTAATACATTTTGAAAATTTTGTCATATAAAAATAATCTAACATTCCTGTTATAATAAAAAAAATGCTGTCAGTTAAAATATCACTTTTCTCATTCAATAAATTTTAGCAAATGTAATGAATGTATAATTTTCTGAAAACAATTGAATTCGTAATTGATACATCCATCTGGCTTGCAATTGGCCCTATATATTTTCCTCGTTGTAAGTCCGTGAGTGCGATCCAATTAAAACCCATTTAAATTAGATTCAAAAAATTCAACAGCGAGAAGGGATCCATTCTGGTTGTAACAATTGTTAGTCCCTTGATATTGAACATACACGAGCCGTATAAAACTTATAATTATAAGGCCTTGAGCATAAATGATTCAAAATTCATTGTTAGAGGTCGCAGCTGCAGAAGGGCCAAAATTTCTTCTTTCTACAGCACCTGTTGTAGTCCGAGCCAAAGAAGAGCAGGTGAACTGAATTCCCCAACAATTAAATTCTACACTGGTTTGATCCACTAAAATAATTCGGAGACAAGAAAAAGTCAAGACTAACACGGAATAATACAAAACAGTGGAACAGGTATTCAGTATTCAGTGGCGTAACAAGACATTTACATTGCTCTCATGCTCTCGTGTTACCTGTAACCGAGTCCTTTTGATGTTTGCTTCTCTGTTTATCTTATTAAAGATCATTACCTACATCAGAATTAAATGACTTTAGTAAATCTTGACTGTGTCTACACCAAGATTAACTAATTTGAGACAAATTGTTCATTAATCTGATTACCCATTGGAGTTGGTATTCACGATATTAAAACAAATGTTTGTCGGTTTCAAGACATTGTCTCAAACTATTTTATAAGCTTTAAAATTGTTTTTTTAGTATTTTCTTCTTTGTAACAAAATATTTCAATAAAATACTTGTACATATTTAAAAACTTTAAGAAAATTATAAAAAAATTAAGTATGATCCAATAATTCAGATAAAAACCTTGTATAAGAATTATTTTTTGAAATTGATATGAATATCAACAAATTAGGGCAAATAAAATTTAGTGGCAGACCTTTACCTTGTAATTCCGATTATAAAGCAACAAGATTCTATATCAATGTTTAAAATAGTTTGTTTTCTGACTCATAATTAGTATGTTTTGTCATAAAGAAAACAATCAAAGAGAAAAATAAATGTGTATTTGGTAATTTCTAAAGTGTTTTGTTAGATAAGATTCTAAAATTGATGAACGTTTTATTATAAACGAAATCATATAGTAATAGTGAATCTTAATTTTATTAAATCAAATTATTTAATCACGTGTTGAAATAAAAATGTTAGAATTAACAACAGATTTATGACAGAAAACAGATGCCAGAAAACGTTATGTACAAGAAGTGAACTCAGAGATTGTTCTGCACCATTTTATTTAAAAATAAAATTATTATGCAAGATTAAAGGGGTTCAAAACTTTTACTTGCTGCGTTCTAAAAACGCTATTGTTAAAGTTTACATTTTTATTTGAAGACGTTTTTAAGTAATTTTAATTAATGTCATTATTAGTAAGTCTTGACATTGCTGGAATTATATCAACGTCAATCGATTTTAATAAGACTTCCAACATAGAATCTCCCTATGCTGTCTAAATTTTTTTGAATAAAATAAGATTTGACCGCTAAACTCTAAAAGCCTCAGAGAATAATTTAAAAAATAGTTTACAAAATTTTTTTCTCAACTACTCAGTTAATATTTTTGTGGTGTTCATTAAGCAGTTATAAATAAAATAAAATAATACATAATATATAATAAATAATAAGAAAATAAATAAAATAAAGAAATTGTTTTTATTGTTGAAGGAATTGGGGTTTACAACTATATCATAATATGACTATTTAATTATAAAACAAACGTAAGAATTTTTGGTAGCTTTTAGTAAAGTGCGTAAGGTTTATATTATTTGCACCTACAGATCTCTTTATTCAGAGTTAGAGAGCTTTTTTTACAACCTTAGTTTACCGGAATCTCTTCCTCTAACGAGTAAAAATATACTGTGCGATGATTTAGAAATTGGTTATTGTATTGATATGATCTTTGATATCCCAAAAACACTAAAATTATCTCTTAAATCCTTCAACTTATATAATATGTAAATTTGTTTGATTTTCAGAATAAACAATAATTTAACTATTTAGTTTCTGACTCCATTATATCTTATAATGTGGTTGCTATGATTCTTAATACATTATAATAATGTTTATTTCTTCACATACTGCATTAAAAAATGTGCTTTAGGTTATTTTGTTCAAATTTCAATATTAAAATTAAACGTTCCTTTTTTTCTTCTTGCTTTTTTTTTAATTTTTTTTTCTCACTTGACTTTTTTACTATCTTGTTTAGTTTTTCTCACTTTTCGATTTTTTACCCTTTCAATATACATTGTGTTTAGCCAACACAGTGTATATTAAAATCAATTTAACTTGTTTTTATTGATAGAATAGAATTACTATATTGACTAAACAGAAAAAAAACGCGTTTCCACTTGATGTTTGAAAAGATCTTGAGACATAAAAGATCAAAGCAATCGTGGGTTGGTTAACTTAAAGTCAGTTGAGAAAGAAAACCGAATTTTCTTTTATGGAGCTCTTCATATTTAAGCATAAAGTTTTATTGACTTTTTTAATGGAATATTAAGTTTGAGTATTGATTTTGTAGCTTTAATAGAGTTTGTTCTTAATTTGAGCAAACTAGAAATGCATACTTACTAATACTAATCTAAGAAAGTCAATTTTTTTATGTTTTATTATTTACGTTTAGAAGGATAGATATACAAACTTTTCAATAATATCATTAAAAAATAATTAAATTTTGTCAAAATAACAACTATTTGAAGTGAACTTTATTTCTGCTTTAACGTTTTCAAAAGAAATAAGATGATCTGCTTACAGTAAAAACATTAAATTGCAGCTATAAATATTTGTTTTAAAACAACAAGTCCTGATAATACTCTACACTACCTAAAAATCCGTAAAACGCGTCGTTTTCCATAATAACTATAAATTAATAATTTTTTTTTTATTTTAAGCAAAAAGCTAAGAAGAAGAAAATACATTTTTTCACAATAGATTTATATAATATAAGATACATGTTTACAAGAAAGACTTAAGAGCAAGTAAGTTGTTAACTAATAAATATGTAGGCTAGCATCTGCTAAAATTTTCTATTGATCATTCTAAAGCCTTTCTAAAAACTGCGATTGATATATACAATAACAACAAGAGTTAGTGTTATTTATAGAGTAATAGTCTAGCATTCAGAGTCTCAAAGAAAGTCTTTGATAAGATACAAAGTCTAGCATTGTAATGATCACAAGAGCTAAGAGCAATGCCTCACTGCTGCGGCAGAAATCATAACAAACAGCATACAAATTTATTTTTATGCTGACTAGAAAAGATATTGAATTACTGACTCAGTGCACTTTCTGTGTGTACAAGTATATACGGAAACATTCTATTGCTAAATGCGGCTCTGAAATAGAAAAACGCGCATACGCAACAGACACTCGTCCAAACAAAGGGTATGATAAATGCAAAAGCAAACCAAAAAGAAAACAGAAGCAAAAAGAAAATCACATTACTCAATTATTGCTGCTAAACTAGCAGATTTACATCCAGATCTATATCCCCCAAATGCGAATTTCTTGTATTAAATATATCAACCTCTGTAGAAAATTTATGTAGCAGCGAGTGACTAAGAAAGTTAATTGTTGATGCCGGCAAATACAAAAGTTTAAGGTTTCTTTAATAAACTCAACTGCAATTAAAATTAATCTGTTTAAGAATATTCGGATAATTGATCTTGTTTTGTACTAGTTTTACAAAAAAATTTAGCATTGCAACTTTAGTTCGGTTTTGTAGCCTAGTAAAACCAAACCTCGTAGTAGAAGATTTTGATTAGTACCATCATTGGGTAACTGCTATCAATTCTAAAAACTAAATATTTTAGAAATGATCTTTGCACGTTTTCAAGGCAATACAATATTAGATCAAATACACAAATACACAAATTTAGATTTGACAAAACAAGTATACAAAATTTTAAAAACCCGTATGTCTTTGAAGTCTCTTGACGATCTTATGACAAAACCCAAAGCTTTCATTGCTTCATAACATACTTCATTCATGTGGTTTACAAAACTCAGACGCGAATTAAAAGTAACCCTTAGGTCTCTAACTGTTTCTGGTCGAACTAATATGTACGAGTCGATAATGTACATTATCGACGATACGATTAAGCACATTAGATGTTTTCATGTTATGACAGTGCATTTCAGAAAGCTTAACTTCAGACTATTTATCTGACACCACACGGAAATAGCCTTTAAGTTCTCTTGCAAGATACGGCAAGCTTCTTTGGAATTTACCACGCTATATATTATAAGGTGATTGGCATATATTGCAAACAAGAGCTGATGACATTGATTATATCAATTAGAACTAGATTAAAGAGCAGGGGACCTAAAACAGAGCCTTACCGCACATTAGAGATGATATCTTGTAGTTCCGACACGTGCTTATAGCATTCAACATAAAACGTCCTATTTAGCAAATAACTTTCAAAAAAAGCTACAAGCGTACTAGAAAAGCCCGTTGTAGATAGTTTCAAAGAAAGCAAATCGTGGTTGATAGAATCAGAAGCCTTGTTTAAGATTTGTATAGATCACATCCAATTGCTGACTCTTATTTAAACAATAAGAGACTAATTGCGTAAAACAAAGCAAATTTGTTGTAGTTGATCTACCTCTAACAAACCCATGTTGCTTCTCAACAATTAATTGATTAATATTAAAATAGATCTTATCTGTCTACAAGTATTCAATAACTTTTGCAAAATTATTGATCATTGAAATAGACCGATCATTTTTGATACTTGACTTGTCACCACTTTTAAATATTGAAACTACTTTAAATATGAGAAATAAAAAAATTAAATGTTTGATACTAATAACTTTGACAGAAATTTAATAAAGTAAAAAAAAAATTTTAAAAAAAGTAAGCGCTTTTAGAACTACATATTCAGAATAAATAGAAATACATCCTACCTTTGTCTAAGCCAAAATACAAGCAATTAGAGAATTTGCTGAATTTAATAAGTCGACCAAGAAAATAAGAACAAATGCAAACTCTAAAAAAAAAAGAAAAGCTGTAGCACGCATTGCCGTTACAACTCATAAATTATACAAGAAACAGACCTCTAAAGTCGATATTCCAGAAGATAAATTTTAGCCACCGAAATTTAAAACTACTTTAAAATAAGATTGAGACCAATAGACTATGATACATCTCAAAGAGTCCAAAAAAAGTACACAGAACAATTGCTTGTGTATATGACCCTTTTTTTCAATCACCTCCAATTCCTATCTTTTCTAACTTTTCTACACACGTTTTACTGTGGAACAGAAAGACAAATATATACCCCAACTCCACCATGTAGTTTTATCTAAAAGGATAGCAATGTCCTAACTCCAATCCTCGAAGGAATTAGAATACTGTTGGCTACAGTAGAAGTTAATATAATATTATTCTCAAGATACTAAATATTGCTTTTAACACAATTCGTTTTATATAGTATAAATGAATAGAGATTTTATTTTAAGCCTTTTCTGAAAAAGAAAAGTTATTTTTGACAAATCATAAAAAGTTAAGAGAAAAAACTGTCAACAAAATATAGCTATATCCATTTATTTTTAAAGCTGATCAAGCATAAAATTCATTTTCAAAATCTGTTTTGAAATTAACAATTGAATATTAAAGCTTTAGATTTAGAACAGTAAGCTTTGACAGACTGAATATGTAATTGAATGGAAAAAATATACTGAATGTTATACAACAACAATCTAAACAGTGTTCGCTGTCTGCAATGTTAATAATTAATAGGAAACACAATTGCTTCATGTCAGTGAATCCACTTTGAATTGGTCGTATAATTTTAGTAATTCAAATCGTTTTAGAATTCCGAAGCGAGGCACACATGTGGATTGTAATGTTAGGGAAAATTGTTCCTAAAATTGTATTCGCTCTACGAGGTCGATTGTTTTAAAAGTTGATGTCTGTCCGTCTTCCTTACGCTCCTTCTCGCTTGTTTTTCATTTTCGTTATGAACCATTTCCTATCCAAACGTATATTGCTGTTGTTCGTTGGTGTAAATTGGTTCTCTATTATGGCTTTATTGACAGGTGATTTAATTCTACTATCATGAGATTCCAATTTTATTGATGACATAATGACTCCAGCAATCTACTTGTGAAAAGTGTTTTAAAACCGAATTTATATTTTATGAGATTTTATATCAATTCCATCACAAATCAATTGATTGTGATGAAATGTTCATGATTATTTAAAAACAATTGTGTGTGATAGATCAGTCAAAATACATGACTCGAACACAAAACCACTCTTTCAAATGGATTGCTGATGTTCAGATATTTATGATAAAAATAATTAAAACAAAAAAAAAATCATTGTTAAACCGAGAAAAAATGTTGAATAATTTTTTAAATCACAAATTTAATTATGTTCAAGCATCAATTTCACTATTTTAAGTAGAATAAAATCCAAACTCTACCTTTTATTCGAGAGGATAATATCAGTCGATTATTTTTTTTAATCATTTTTATAACTTGAATTTACCTTTAATTTAACTTACAGGTTATAAGTTAACATTGTAATTGACTTTAGTCTTCATCTATAATTGATTTAAACAAAGTATTTACAACATATATAGTAAAAACGTTTAAGATATACACGGCAAAAAAATTGATTGCACTAATCTATGCAAAATGTCTTGGAAGAGATTGGGTAACAAACTCTTCATGACAATTATGCTACTGATCCAAAAACACTGAAAGTCAAAATCAACAACGCTTAAAGCTTATAGATGAAATGTCACAGGTCTCAATGCAACAAGGAGTCTTCTAAATCGTTGAAAGAACTTTCAAAAATCTAGTAGTAACCAAACTTGCCCAAACACAGGTAAACATCTATACTCTATTCACTTTCAAGAAAGAGTGCATGAAAACAAATGCATGCAGACTCCACGTGATCACATCTATGAATTAGGAGATGGGTGACGGTTTTTCGGACAGGGCAGGCCGCAGAAAAAGGCGTATATTTTATTTTAAACTAATTTTGAATAGTTTAAAAACCATTTAACATTCAAATGACCAAAATACTCTTTCTTGAATCTGAACAGACTACAGACGCTTTATAGATGATATCAACTGCAGAAAACTTAGCTGTATCTTCTAGCAATAAAAGTAAATCAAAAACCAAGCAAAAAAATGGTATAGCAGGAATTACAAATAAGAGCATAAAATACTTCCTACTAATTCTCAGATTGCAGGCGGCTAATAAACCGCATTACAATACAAGCGCTTGAGTTCAAGTTATAAAAAAATTAAAAGTTTCTACAAGAACTTCAGAAATGCAATCAGCAACTTACCATCACAAGAAATTCTTATAATAATTGTATGCTAAAATTTATAACACTAGCGAAGTTACACTTGGAAGTAATGAACAAGTGTGGTAAAGAAGAAAAAATGAATGAGAAAAAGACCATCATTAGATCACTAACTCTAACATTGAACATTATAAATGCTGTCTTTGCAAGTGACGAAACCTAAAAAAAATTTGACAAAACACATTCAAATAAACACCATTTGTAGAAACTGCTTAAAGACATTTATGAAAATTTATCAAATTAGGAGAAAAAACCAAAAATAACCAAAAAAATATACACGCATTGAAACGCTTTTTTAAAAAAAAAAATATCATAAAGTATTTTAGCCACATAATATGATAGATAAGCCTTCAGGATAGGGTTTAAAGAGGTTAGTTAAAATTACAGCGCCAGAAGAAACCAAACAAATTTGTTCATCAAATAAGCTCTTAGACACCAAAAATTAAAAACGTATAAAAGCTCTATTACCTCGCCAACAAAACCATCAAAATCATGACATTTTAGTTTGTTTCATATTGTACTCTTTTTGGTTTTTACGTTTTTTTCTCTCTTTCATTTTCTATAATATTTTTCTATAATTTTACCTATTTTATTCTTTAAATTAAAATTTGTTTTTGCAATCTTGCACAACTTAAATAGTTTGTGCACTGCTGTGTCAAAACCATATAGTGTCAATAGAAATTCACTATTTAATAAATCAGATCATAGGTAAATTACATACAAAAATGGTCAGAAAAATCTCATAGCAATTACTATCTATCGTTTTTTCGAACCAATAAAACCTAAAAGCGTGCAGGAACGATACAAGTAAAACAAATAAAATTTACATTTGAAGCAGCTGGTTGAAATAGACGAAAACAGCTGCATTGGTCTAAGCTGATGAGCATCTGCACAAATTTTCTTTAAATGTCAAAATAATATAAGCCATGCTTATGTCTGCCACCTGTCATCAGACTATGAACAACCGGCGACTAAAATTGGAGATTTGAAAATTACCGAAAATAAAGTGCAAATGCTTGGCTTGGCTAACAAACAAAAAAAAAGCAAATTGCAGGTGAAATAAAGGTAGCAACTGGATCTGCAATAAGTTGTATCAGTAAATCTTGTAGGTGAGCGTTGCATTTATGTGAAACTGTTGATTTAAAATTCTAAACTGCCAATTTTCATTTAATAATTGTAAACAATTGTTGTGTTTAATTAATAAACGAACCTTATATTAGTAGTTGCTTTAAAATTTATTTTTTTATTTAACTCTTTATAAACTGCCTTTATGCATTACAAGACAAACAAAAATATCTTGTTCAAGCAAAATCCGGCTTTTTAAATTTTGTATAAACCAAAATCTAAACAATTTGCATTTGCTCTATTATATCCAAAATGTTGCAACATAAGGTGCTTAGGTTCTGTTCTTTTCCAGATTTAATTCACTTCTTAGTTGCTAGTAAGTTCTTTAGATCGTAGAAAGAGTGAATAATTAATGCCATATAGTAAATTATCTTGAATTTTTCAATAATTGAAATACAAAATGTTTGTTTGTAAACCTGTTTTAATTACAAAAACACTAAGCAGACGTTTGAGTTACTTTTAGAGAGATGAGAGACAATAACTAGTATTTTTAAAAAAAATGTGTTTGCTTCTACTGGTCTTATTGTGTTAAAAATTAGATATTTTAATCTAATATTTTTTACAAAAAAGCTGAAATATTGACATCTTTATAAAAAAGCTTTTAATTGATTTTTAAACACGATCTTGTACTGAGCATTGGACACTGTAGTTTGAGACAAGCCCAGGACAATATTCACCCATTAAAGTCGTTTTCTGATAATAAATTATTTGAACTGCATTAATTACAGTTGTCTTTATTCGTTTAGAGGATCTATAACAAAAAAAGTTAATTCTCTGAAATTAAGATTTGGTGGTCTAACAGTAGAAAAATGTACAAATATGTAATAATATCAAATTTTAATGAACGATTTATCTATTACTGTAGAAAAAGTTATGATTTCTCTAATACGCTGAAAAAGCAATACAATTTAAACTACATTTTTGAATTTTTAAGGGTATTGATTGATTGGATTAAATAATTATCAACTTATAGATTAACATGTGGGAATAAACAGAGAGAACACAGATTTTGGATAGAAAAAAATGTAATAAAATGCAAGATGTGTGGAAGAGAAGTAGCACTAGAGTACATGATGAAGGAATGCGTGGAAGTAAAAGTATGGTAACAAAAGAGAACTAAATAAAAATAAAGAAAAACCAATAAAATAGATTAAATGATAGAAAGACAGAGAAAGATTAAACTTAGTGAAAAAGGTATAATGAAAAAAAAAGAAAAAAGAAAAAGCAGAGAACAGAAAAGAAAAATTGGAAAAAAAAGACAGTTTAATTTAGAGTTTTTCATTTTTTATATTATGTATATTGTTTAAAACACTGTATAGTAGAGAAATATAGATTATGATATAAAAAAATCCACTTACAATAAAATATTAATAACAATTTTTATTAAAATGTTTTTTTTTTACTTTAAAAATAATTGTGAAATGTATGTAGGTTACATCTGATTTCTAAAAAATAAACAAGTGTTAATTAAAAAGTACTTTACCTTATTTTTTCAATAAATTCAAAAAACAGTAAAAAATATTATGCTTCTCTTTTCAGTAGGCAATCACCGCTTTATCAATTATTGCAATTATCGATTTGTTTTTGTAAAATACCACTGTACTATTTATGGAATGATGGGTTACTTTGAAGAATCAAACGGTTCAGCGGTAATCATCTATAATTTAGTAGAAATTCTCACTGAATACGTGATGTCCTTGTTAATTAACTATCCTTTTGAAGATGTCATGTTATTCAGTCTTGTAGAGGACGGAATTATATTTGTTTGATTTTTTTCAAGTATATTTAGAAATGTATGAAAATTAACATCCTTACCCTTGGTTCGAGAACTCACCTGCAACAAAAATATATATATATATAAAAAGCAGTTGTACCTGAGCATATATTGTAACTAAACAAACATTTATGTAAACATTAGAATGTTTACATATTATTGAAAAATAAAAAAAAACTCATAATCGAGTTCACTACAAATTCAAATAAAAACATTATATAAAATAATTGTTATTTAAATATTTGCTATCTTTAAACAGTTATTTATGAAGGTGATGCCTTCATAGATTCTTCACAGGAAGAAATTTGAATCAATTTATCATACAACATTATATATGCTTTAAACATATGGATATTAAAGTAATAGGCGTAAAATGTTCTAATATTTATGTAGTTTCTGCATTTTCAAAGAACACCAATAAACCAGTAGAAGACATGTAAGAAAAACTTTTTGAAATTAATAGAATTTTTGTCTTAAAACCCATTAAAGCCTAGCGTCCCCGAACATCTCACATTTAGCGTCTTATCTGACAAATGATGAAATGCTTTTCCAATTAATCAATGTATACGGCCTCTTAAAACTGTATTATTTCTTATTTTCAACGGTTTTTTTAATTTATCGAGATTGCAATCATTTTCAAAGCCGGGTTTCATTTGCTTACTACATCTTCTTGTATCGATATTGAGAAAGAAATAGTACTCAAGAAGATGTTATTGGTTTCTTAAGAACAAGAATAGTTGTAAATATGTTATCTATTTTGTCTAGCCTTGCACCTCACGAAGTCTTTTTGATAACTTTTTACTAATTATGACTTACTAGTAAAGTTCAAAACTGAAGACATTTTGGAACAATCACACAGAATCTTACTGCAAAATGTCTTATAGTGTCATCAAAAAAATTGAAAAACTAAAAGAAAGACTTTTCATTATCAATTTGACGTTCAAAATAAAATTATAATTGTGAAGTGGCATGACACTAAATCTGTAGCTTTGGGTACAAAATTTGGCACAATAGAGCATTTTGCAGCAGTGAACAGAAGGAATAAAGAAGAAAAACAACTAAACGAATTTTTATTGAACATACAATAAACATATGGGAGGAGTACGATTGGCTATTAGAAAAGAATAACATTGCCATAAAAAGCAAAAAATTGTATTGGTGTTTTCTTACAAAAATTGTTGATATGGCTGTGGTAAACGCATGTATCGTGTATGCTTCATGAAAACCAAAAAATGTTCTTGACAAATTGTTGTTTCTTATTTGAAGCTTGGTCATGCTTTATAAAAGACAATAAAAAAACAATTAAGAATAAGATCGCCGAAAAAAATACAAGATGACGTTAACTTTGACAATAACAGCAATCTTCAAGGAAAACGTGTTCAAACAACAGAGAAGATGCCACTATCACAATAAGCCCAGAACTTATGAAACAAAATGCGACATAACTCTTTGTGTACAATATTCTAAAAACTTTGTGTTCCACAATGTTTTCAATACTTCCACTTAAAGTAATTTTTTTTTATTACACATTTTTTTATGTTTTTTGATAATTATATGTTTGGTATTAGATACAATTTCAGTTCAAAACATTTTTTTTTAATAAATTTATATTGCTGTGTCTAGCGTCTTTAATTGATTTTTTTTTCCAAAACCATATGTTTTTTTCAAATTTTTTGTTTTGTTACTTGAATTTTAGTCTATTAGATTTGCAACATATTGTTGAAATATTAAGCTTTTTTAGATTTTGACAATTTTAGATTAAATTTTTGATTTAATTAAATTTAGCAAACTTCTGTAAATTTATTACATTTTGACAGATCTAAAATTCTTTAACCAGCTGCTTAAGATTTTATTAATTAATCTAGCAATGCAACATCCGTCAGTCAATAAAATACTTCAAGGCAAATCCATTAAAGAGACAAACTGTTCCATTATCTAGATAAACTTTTTCATGTGTTATAAATAAAATAGCACAACAAAATTTAATGAGAATTCTATTAAAACATTTTATTTGATTGGTATTGATATTAGCTCATTTTACCGTATACTTTGTTTTTTTCAAAGTTCAGTTACTGATCTGTGTTTAATGAATAAACGCAAATTGTGTTATATTAAATATCATCAAATTGTTTTGCAAAATTACAGGAAAATAGAATTAATAATGCTGGTTTTATTACCTTTGTTTTAAAAATCTGTTTTTCAGACTAAACCAAGCGCTGCAAAACATTTAGTTTTGAATAAAACACACAAATCGGCACATGAGTACAGAAAACTATTCCACCTCAATTTTTTTATGCAATTTTTTTGAAATTGCCTTACTGTTGCCAAAAGGCAACTCGCTGTTTTATTGATTAAACAATTCCAAAGAATTGTTATCTTCCAACCGGACAGATAACCGGATTTATACATTTTTTATTAAAATACAAACATAAAAAGTCTATTAAATTTTTACGATAGAGTTGATATTTTTTGAGATAAATGAATTTTAAAAGTTCGAAAAACTTCAAATTTAGGTACTTTTGATTCGAATTTTTTTTTTATCTTTTATGCATAAGTTAATAATATTTTCAGTAGAGATTTAAATAAATTTCATTAGTTGTACGTGTTTTTTAAATTTTAATTTGGCGCGTCTACAAATTGTCAAGAGACCAATAAAAAGAAATTTTAATTACATGTTTTGCTTTAAGCTTAAATAATTTTTGTAACAGTGATCTCAGAAGAAACTTTGTTAAGAACAAATTGTAGACAATTTATCAATTTCAATCAAGTTAATAGTTTTTAAAATGAATAATAAATAATGATTCAAAACAAAAAAAAACCGATGCAGCGTATAAGTCCGAAAGAGACGACGCTATTGAACAGTACGGCATACTTGTAAACGCGCAAAATAAACAATTAAAAACCACTTGTTAACAATGACAATTTTTTCAAATTTTTGTTAAGATTACTATTAACTAATGTATTAAAAATAAAAAAAAAAATTTTTATCCTTTTTTTATTCTTATTTTTTTTTATATATTTTTTATAGGTCAAAAGTACATGTTAGATTTTTCCAACTTTCAAAATCTCAAAAATTATCAACTTTATCGTAAAAAGTCATTTTTTGTATTTTAAGGAAATATATAAAAAAATTTGTCCGGATCGAAAATAACAAGTCCTTGAAATTGTTGGAACAATTTCAGTTTAAACAATAAGGCACCATGTATTTATATTATCAGTAAGGCAATTTAAAGAGCATCGCATAAATAATTGTGGCGGAATAGTTTTTGGTACTCATGCGCCGATTCTTACTGAACTAATAGACAGTTATTAAATAATTAAAATAATTGAATTAATTTCTAATTAATTGCAGAAAACTTTACACTTTCATGGCAGTTGACACGTCAAAATTGATAAAATCAAAGATTCAAAGTGATAATTCTATTTATGGATAAAAGCTTATAAATCGCAATAAATTTATCATTTTCATAATGGATATCAGAGAAGATTAACTATTGTTACGTTTTTTTTGGTACCTTAACTCTACATAACATCAAAAACTGCCTCAAGATAATTTATTCAAATGTACCGGTGCTTGCAGTCTGAAAATAATTACAATTGGGCTCGCATGTTTCGTCTATAAAGAAATTAAATTTTGCGTCCATGAAAAGATCTTTTTTTTTGATGAATAAAAAATATAACTAATAAACCTAAATGAGAGCAAAACATGATTCACCTTGCTTGTTTCTATTATTTAAAAAACGGTTTTTTATTGTTGTTAACAATAAATTAACCTACTGAGTACAATTAGAGTTTTTTTAAAATTATGTAGGTACCTAATGATTAGTTGCGTGAAAACAATGATTGCAAATACATAATAAATTAAGTTCAATCAGATATTATTTATAGATGTTAAGATGAGTGTTGCAAACTTTAACAATTAATATGGAAATTGATACATAAGGCAGATACATAGAGATTTCTACTAATGACCCATCCATCATTCCCTGCCGCCTTCTGACCAGGACAAAAGCAATAAATTATAGTAGTTTGCAGAGTTTCATTACAAAGCATTCTGTTTTGTTTTGATAAAACAACGTTATTCGTTAAAAATAAACAAACCATCTGTACCAAAGCTGGGGAGTAAAAGAGTGTGGATTGCAGGCTACGCGGGAGATAATCAAAATATTATATTACATTCGTTTTGATAGTTACATGTGTTGCTGGCGTGCACTGAATCTCTGACAAAAAACAGATATTTTACACGTCAACCCCGCAACCCAGCGAAGTCAAATGTCATTATTTGTGCGGAGCCCACATGCAATTTGTTACAAATATTTGCGTTCAAAACAAACCGCCTTTTACAATTTTACTGCGAAACATCAAAAATGCTAGGCCAAATTTGTATTTTTAAAATGTTTTAAATTGAAATCTTACATTAAATAACAGTAAAAATTTTAGGCAAATTTACAACTGATTACAGCAGAATTTTGATTATCCGTTATGGTCGAAATCGAGCGATTGCCGGATAGTCTTAAATTTTTAATAATTTTAAAATAACTCATAGTTATTAATAATAACTCATATTAATAATAACTCATAATAAGTCATAGATAACTCATTTTGAACTATGACAGGATCTTCTCTAACTTCTTTGTCTTTCAAAGTCATTAACTTATAAAATGCGTTTGAATGTTGAGTTCTTTCCCTACTCCAGACACAATCTACAGCATAAATTGCCTCTTTTAAACTCAAAAAATTCTCAAACATTAACTAATTATTTTCTTAGACTTTTTTAAAAATATTTCAGTCTTCTGGAAATCATTTGAAAATCCCTGAAGCATAAAAGCTTTCCTATGGAATCTTTTCATTTAAGAAAAAAAGATTTTACAGTCTAAAGTCATTGAAAAATTGAAGTGAATTGAAGTGTCATTTCAAATTTTTACCATTTTTACTATATTGTTTGGCACAATCATAACCGAAAGACTTTAGTTTTTCAACCTTTATATTGTCTCAATCACGTTCTGATCTATTAGCTAAGCAATAGACTGAGCAATAATATTTGGAGAATAGACCAAACTTTTTTGTCAGTCATATAACGTCTTCTATGCGTTATTAGTCTGACATTGATTAAAGTCCAACCATCACTTCCTGGCCAAGATGCGATGGTGCGTTATTTAATTATAAAAACGTTTTTAGAAGCAAGAATTTTTTAAAGTAACAAGTAGGTTTGACTTGCAAGATAAATTTCTCAAAAAACAATTTTTAAAAAAATGTTTACTTTATCCAAGCAGCTCTTTGGTTATAATAGTCAACTGGCAAATCTTTATCATTTTTAAAAACTTGTATTTTTGATTACCGCTATCTTTTTTTTGCGTTTTTAAAATATTAGCACATCACACAGTTATGTAATCTTTGTTTATTTTAAAACCTAAATACATAACAACAACGGTTTGAAACAAGTAGGTGTCTTTGTCTTGGAAGCTGTTAAGTTCTTCAACCGAAGAGAATAACATAAGAGTCTTCAGAGTGCTAAAAAGAATTGCACCTCAGAAGGAATGCAAAGTGGTCAATTTTGAAGCTTAATCACTATGTGTATATAAACAATACAATTCAAAAAAATACAGATTTAGATTGTAAGTGTCCATCGACCAGCTTTCCACTATAAAGTCTTTTTTTTATCAAAACGGCGTGTTATAATTTGGAAGACTACGAGATTTGTTTTAGACTTCTCGTTTGATTTATTTATATAAATCAATTAATGATATCGGTTGGTCTTTGATGTATTGATTGCTAAAAACATCACATAATTATTAGATTTAAAAAAAAACAAAATTTAGTGAAAACTTAGTGTTTTCTCTTGTTTATCGGTCACATTTCTAATCGTATTTTAACAAGATACACATCTATTAATGTAGCTTGTTTATACATTAATTATTACTCGTTTGTTTTTTTAATGCTTTCGTATGAATATTTAATTATCTAGTTTTATATTAATCCAGTTTGCTCTTGATTTTGTTTAGTATATAGACGACATCTTTCTTGTGGTAAAACTAGCAAATTTTGAGAAAAGACCAATCGTTGTTAAAATTTCAAATATGTATTTTTCTTATGTAATTGATTATAATTTTCAATTTTCAATTCCTGTCTACAGCCCTATTGTAAAAACAGTTGAAAATATTTTCAAATACAGCCTTTAAAATATTTTCTACAGCCCTATTGTTTCAAAAACAGTTGAAAATATTTTCAAATAGATGACAGATTAGAGCGAAGCATCATTAAAAACCAATTTTGATTAAGATAACAAGTGATGCTACTACTTATTACAACATTTCATTTATTTGCCAAAACAATTAACAATTTCTTTGATGATATTAATTAGACTGTAATTTCCGCAATGATACTTAAGTGTATTTTTTCACAGTTCAATCTAAATAAAAACTAATTTAAATGTTTTTGAAAATTTTGTGTATTAATATTTATTTTAGTTCAATTGAAAAAGTGAAAAGCAATAATTTTGTATTACTTTCTTATCAAGATAATAAAAAAAAAAAACGCAAATTGATGTATAATAACTAAACAATGAAATACAGGCAATATCGAGTGATGTGAGAAGTATAAGCTAACAAACCATTTCCTTTGTATTAATTAGTTAATTGCACATCCTTGAATCTTTTGAATAAGCAAAAGATGAGATGAAGAGGATTTCCAATTTCAGGATGCTGATAGTCTTGTTTTCCATAAACGGCTTATTTCCTGCTGCTAAAACTGGTAATTGGCCAAGTCACCTTTAAGATTTCAAGCCATTGAGTATACATACATACAGTGGCTGGAAGCTGTTGGGCTGGACGCTGTGAGACAACTTTAAAGAAGAAAACATTAAAAACCTGTCCTAGAAGAGAAGGAGCTGAGATTAACATAATACTCTAGTGTGGGAACGCACTTGTGAATGAACTTTTGAGGCCACTTTTAATTATCAAGAAGTCATTAAATTTATTCACTACAGAGACGCCACTCCCCCCACCGCAATTATTTCAGATTTATAGTATTTTTTTGATAAATTAAACATCAACATAAAAATAAATGCTGTAATTGAATCGGAGGTTCTGTTGTTACTAATTTTTTTTGTCTCTGTTTATGAGGGTTGTACACGCAAGCTACCAATTAATTTACGATTAAGAATGTGTTAATTTGACTGAAATAAAAACTCAGTTTTATTATGGAAAACTTGAGGATTATCTCTATAATCATAGTCTGAGATAAAAACAATATTGAAAACAAATTACATTTGTATAAGTGGAGCAAGAAACTTTGGAAAGCTAGTTTGATCAATTTCGTTTTAAATTAAAAATAAAACAACAGAAACCACATTATTGACTTTATTAATTTTCTAATTTCTATCTTTATTTATTTGTTGAATTTTTGGTGTAACAGAAAGAAGCATACGCTATTTCTATAAAATCTATTATTTATTCGAGTGTCTTGGCTGTTTCCGGAAATTTTTTTGAAAGGTAGTCAAAATTGATTATTTAGTTTATATGTTTTCAACAAATTCAAGAACTAAAATTTTGCATTTAACCAACATACGAGTGGTAATTAGGGAGAAAAATGCTCACTTAATAATTATTAATTTTAGCTAAATAAATTGTAAAAAGATTCCTTGTGTTTTTATGGTAACAAATAATTTTGAAAAAGTTTTGTTAGTTTTAGCAATGCTGTCATTATCTATCGTTGGTTTTTTTCCGCCAAAATTTTAACCAAAAAATAAAGAAAAACTTATAATAATTGTTAAAATAAATTTTTTAGGAAAAAGAAAAATTTTTATAAAAAAAACATTTTTAAAGCTCTTGCCGTAGAGATAATTTGCTTTCAGTTTGCTGAATTTTAATTGAAAGAATCAGTACTGCAAGTGACAATTTGATAATACTTTGTTTTGGTTTTAAATACTAAGTTTTCTAGTTCTAATTTATTAATTTTTTAATATAAATAAAAGTAGGTTTATTATGTTTCATCACTTAACTCCAGATCAGCACTCACATTATTCGATGATTTTATAGAAGACATCTATTTTTTTCTAAATATTTAATTGCTAAAATGTAATAAAAAAAGAATAAGTAAATAAAAGAATAAGTGTCAAATATGTAGTCACATAATAAGTTTAAAGTTGTTTTGTTAACATAGGTATCTAGTAATAAAAAACATTGCCGGTATCTAGTTTTTTATATTATTTTGAAACTTTTTTTCAAAATTTTTGGTAAGTAATCTGGTATTGTATCACTTTTCAATTTGTTTCATGAATAAAAATTAGTGTAAAAATTGATTAAAGCAGGTTAGTATAGTTGTCAAAAAGTAAAAATGTTTCTAGTTAACTTATTATAAAATGAATGTAGTGGTGGCAATATCTTAAAATATAATCTGCGATCAAGTCTTGCACAAACTTTCTTGCTTTTAGTATCAACTTTCCTATAAATTTAACATCACAACTTTGAAACTCTCAACTCTCATGCACGATAAAATTTAGATACATGTTGAGTGTATGCTAACATGTTTAAATATCGGAGAATGTTTCAATCTAAAGCATTAGATTGAAACTTTTTACATAATGTAGGTAACTACAAAAATAATTTCTTCATAAATTAGGCTTTACTGAACAAAACCTAAAATAGAACTTTTATCAAAAATTAAATAATTACAATTAAAGTTTTGTATTCTTCTTCATATTTGGAGCTTATCGGAAGCGTTCAGTTTTTTGTTGTCAATAAAAACATATTTTGATTATGTTATACCATATCTAACATAAATGGTATACTATACCATTGTAATGTAACACGTTTCACTGTGATCTTGTACAATTGTCTTTACTATATGTATAATGTGTAAAAATAAAAATAAACAATCGAAATTTTAGAAGTTAACAATGTAAAATTTGTCAGCTCCAACGCATTAATAATTACATTTATTGCTAGAATCACATCTGCTAACCAATAAAATTCTATAAATAAGTTTATTTAATATTGATTACACATATTCACTGCTAAATTAATAATTCAAAACAATTTTATTAAAAAAAAAATTGTTCTTTATTAAAAAAAGTATGTTCATTTTAAGAAAACGCTAAAACATTTTCACTAAAACCAAGTTTTTTTCTAATATTTTCTTTTATAATGTAAGATATCATTTATTTAATTTTTAATTTGTATCATACTAAGATCTTACCATATTTCGTAGTATTATTAAAAAAACAAATCATGTTCTGCAAATCAAAAGACATTATTTTAAAATAACTGTTCAAATGTAGAAAATTATTGAAATGTTATTTAAAATAAAATATTATTATACAGTGCGTTTATAAATTATTCAGATCAAGCCTTGCCATGGAATTTTATACGTATGTTTATTTTTTGATCAGTTTATACGCAGAAACGTACGGTATTTACACACCAATTACACTGCAAATCTAGATCTAAATAATTTATGAACGCACCTTATCCCAGAGTAAACTGAATGGACTATAAAAAATTATTTTTTACTTTTTGTGGTCGAATAACCTGTTTATTTTTTAATGATAGTTCTTTACAAACTATAAATATCATAAAAACATTTTTTAGAGTAAGTCTTTTCATTTATTAATTGATAATTTTAAACACTACACAACATCAAAAATTTCTCGTCAAGCAAGCTATAGAACACATTAAAAACCATTATTTTTTTAACACTTTTTTTAGAAATTTGATTGCTCTGTTATTCTTGTGGTAACTCTTATTATTTACGTCACAGACTACCACCACTTTACGAGTTTTAACACCTACAGGGCAGGTGCTAGATCTTATAATATTATTTCTAAAACAAGAACCGTAATACGCATTGGAGTTGTTTCAAAGCAAGTTAGTTGGCATGTCAGTGCTATTGAAGTATTTTTATTTAAATAAAGCGTCAATTTGAATAAATGTTTTACGGATTATTAAAGATAGTGTTAAAATTAATTAATTACGTTTTTATTTAAACGTTTTGCTCATGAATTAGAGCTTTATTAGCAGTTTTAAAATAACAATTAAAAAAAATTATTGTAGACTCAGCATAACATTGCGTTTCAAAAATGATTTTGAAATGAGAATAACCAATCAACCCTTACAATCACTTTTATTCAAATCAAAATATTTATATTTGAGCCACAACTAAAAAGTTATGAAATCCAAAAAATAATCAAAAAATTACAAAATTTCAAAACACTACGCTACTGAACTCTTGCTTGATTGAGCAAAGTGAGCGGACGTAAACCATAATTTCTGCATAACATAATTACTATGTACTTCTTAGGGAACAGATAGTTAAGTCTACAATAAAAAAGTTGGGTGGTTGTAAATAAAGACATTGGAAGTGGTAGTCACTATCTTAGATAAAAGCTGACTTGTAAAATCTTTAATGACTGTGATAAGTGCACATTGTTAGCAGTATAGCTTGTTATAAGCTTAGATATGTCTCTTTCTATACACATATTATTATGTATGTATAGAAAGAAACATAGATATTTGAGCATCTATATCTAAGCTTATAACAAGCTAAAGACATCTAAGCTTATGCTACACTTTTTAAAGACACCTAAGAACCTAAAAGAGATATTAATATTATCTTTAGTCAAAAATACTGTTTTGTGATTTGAAATCTTTATAAATAATTATTTTAGATTTTGCGGTTATTGATCACAAGAAAAATTTGATTCGAGAGAAAGCGTTTTAATGATTTATTATTTCATAATAAATTGCTTTTTTAATTTCAAGTGGCAAATACTATATCCACTTTATTTAAAAGATTTACAGCATTTGGTCCCCCCAAAGACAGACGTTAAACATGCTCTACTTTTCTTGTCTCAGCTATAATTTAGTGAATTCTTAAATTTAATCACACAGCAACAGTTAAAGTTAACTAGACATAATAGGGACTTAGTTTTTATAATATTTTCTAAAGCTTTATTAAATTTGCATTAATGTGTATTAGTTTTGACAAGCATAGAATGTTTTCAATTAACTACATCGGGAATAAATTACAAGTTTCGATACAAATTTATGCAAACGACTTTTTCAAAATAAAAAAAATGGCTCCAATCACATTAATAATTTTTGCATATTTTTTGTTTAAAGAAGTCTATAAAAATAGATCGTTCTTAAAAGCTGAACAGTAAGTATAATTAATGCGAGTGCTCTGGGTTTCAGTGGAGATGTCAGTTCACAGCAGTTTCCTCTTTCACTGGGATTATAAATTATGAAATCGATAGGTACCCTCACCTTCTTCTTCTTCTATGTAACTAAATTTTGATCATTTGACGGTAATCTGTTATTTATGGCGAGCACAGCTTTTATGGATTCGGTCGACTTAATCATATTAAACACATCCGCTGCCTAGAGCATTTTCGCAGCCCGATATAAAAGAAACCATAAAGACAAAGCCACAATTTACAGTTCTCTATCTACAAGGTTCTTTATAGAGTATTTGATACAATCCTGAAAATGTGCCAAACCTTCCCCAATAGAACAAGGCACTAAAGCCAAATTGGAAAAAGCTGCTGGTTATATGAGACACATTAAACGCTAAACGCGTATAAAATAAAATAACTAATTTTTTGTTCATTACATAAAAAAAAAATTGTAAAAGCTTTAATCTTTTATAAACTTACATTCAGTAAGATTCAACAATTACGAATCAAATCAACTGTGCGTAATAGACACAGTTGAGCTAACTAATCTTGCTTGAATAAATTAATCTGATTGAGATGCGCTTATATTTAGCCTAAAAAATATCTTCAAAAAAAGCAATAATTAAAGAAATAAAACAATAAATTAATAACTAAAATAAAGTAGAATCTATGCTTGTCAATGTGTTTAGCAATTGTTGAAATAGATAACGCTTGCTTACATGTGTAAATAGTAATCAATCATATCCAATTTTTTCATGGTTATATCAGTAAAGTTTAAAAAATGAATACTAAAGTAAATTAATTGCAAATTTACCAACCAGTTTTGAAGAATTATTGTCAAAACAATAGCTTTTGCAAAACTAAAAAACAATCTATGTTGTCTAGTTTCAATAATAACAAACAAGCAGTTAAAACTGAAACTAGTTTGAGAAACACATTTGATGTTGCCAGTGAATTATAAACAAGTTTCATTTTCCAATTAAATCCAACTCATCGAAATCGAAACAGTTTGCTGATTGATAAATAAATCAGTTTTAGAAACTTTAGTAAAATCATTAATTGGTTCACTTTCCCTTATAATAAACTTTTTGTTATTTTTATTTATGTAAAATTTAAGAGCTTAAGTGGATTTATTTCGGCATCCGGTACATCGAATTAGTGTTTGCAAGCTACAAATCATATAGACGCTTCTCCATTTATTCATAGATTTGTAGTACAAATAGATAACAGAAAGGCAATGCTAATAAGCTATCATTGAAGCTCAAATTAGATCATTGGCACCTATCTAGTTAACAATTAGAAAAACGCAAACAGTTGTACACCTTAGGCTTATACACTTTTAAACACGTTTTAATGTGTCCTCGAGCTGCAATTTTCGTAATTTTTTTTGTGATGACAGCTGTTAAGTATAATTTATGTGATTATCAATTGACCTAAAACAGTGTTTTTAGAGCATTTGACCAAGTTTCTTTAATCAGCTGAATGTCTAACGATAACAAGAACTTTAGAAAACATTTTTGATTTTATGATCTATAGCAGGTAAAATCAATTACTAGAAAGATATTTAGACAAAAAACAATCTTTAAATAAAAAAGATTATACAGTAGCTCCAAAAAATATATAGTTTGTCGGTTAATATAATTTTTTTTTGTAATGGCGGTTTACGCCAAACTCTATGTAGATTAGACATTCTTTTCATCAGTGTTTAAAATTGGTCAAAATTGATATTACGGTTAATAATAAAAGTTCGTAATTGTACAATTATGGTTTCCTATCCCTACAACGGCACCATTAAGCACATTCATCTTTAGTTTTCTACAAGTATAAATTTAATTTTTGTGAACAAAAACGTTGCAGATAAAATACAATGTTTGCAAATTTCCTATTCATAACCTAAACCTTTTTTTCTAAAAGATGCAGTACAAAAAAACAAATGTGCTATTAGAGCATTCAATATATATATTTCATTTTTGTATAAGAGGCTTTATCGACACAAAATTACACGGTTTATGCTTATTAGTGCACCACATTTGTTTTAATGCAACAAATAAATACTAAGAACTGTAGAACTATGAGACGTTTAAGCGGATTTCGGCTTTCACACAAACGTTACTTTAAATTTACTGAGATCTGCTTAAAAGAGTATTACTACCAGATGTACATCTAACAAGAACAAACCGCAGCTAAAAGCTCTTTTACACATAATAATCAAAAACTTTATAAAGAATTGAATTTAATTAAAAACTATTTCTATCAAGTTGGGTAATTTGGTTGACCTAATAACTTTTACTTATTAATATCAAAGCGGAATAATAACTGTCATGAGTTAAGTATGAAAACAGTTTATTTTTTTTACTAAAAAAAAAGTAATTAAAATCAAAATAATAAAAAATCTTGAATTACTTTTACTTTAATTTAACGTTTAAAAATTGTCCATATTTTTCTTGCTTTGAAAAACTTTTAGCAAAAATAACAATAATCAAAATTAAAAAAATAAAAGCATTCAATTACTCTTAGTCTTAGGTTACAATTTGGCGTTGAATAGTTATCAATATTTTTCTTGCTTTTGTTTTGTTTATTTTTTCACGATTTTAATTTTAGTTAGTAATATTTATTTGTAATTTTTTTGATTTTCTTAAGTGTTTTATTGATTTTTTTAAAAATACATTACATATTATGTACTATTTCTTACTTTTTTTCTATTTTTGACAGTTTATCTTTTCTCTTAATTACAGACTCAAATTATATTTTCCCTGGTCTACTAACACAAGATCGTTTTTTCCTTATTTGTATTTTTTATCATTTTTCAGTTTCATGCGATAATTTTATGTTCTTATATAATGTGTATCCAATTAGAGATCGATCAAAATAATAGAAACTAATACATTATTGAACAAAAACTTTCTGGTTAAAAAAATAGCTATTGAATTTGTACATTTTCATGACTTTGTTTCTGCAAATGTGTAAGTCTAATAAAATTAAAATCAATTTTTTTTTCTTTAGTTTTCTGTTTGCTTCTTCTTTCACTCTCTCTTTGATTGTTACATTATTATTAATTGCCTTTCATTGCCAATTGCCAGTTCTTGTTTTGTTTATTTTGCATCTCTATCTCTGAATCAGTTTCAAATTTTTTTTGTACTTTTTTATACACGAGTATATTATTTTTGTTCTCAATCTTATCACCAGCATCATACGGTATAAATTCACTTACTGCATCACTTCTTTTAGTTTTGCTCAAAATTTAATATGATTTAGACTTTGGCCTATTTTTCTGCTAAATATATATATTTTTTGTGTTATCAGTAATTTAATGATAGCGTATATATATATATATCAATAAGATCTACGACAAAATAATTCCTTATCACAGATAATGTTTAATAATTCTCATTACCCTACCTATTATAATATATTATGTAGTTGAAAGGTTAAATTGCAGAAGTATTTTCAGCTTACAAATAAAAAAATATATCATAATTAATAAAATCAATTCAGGTACCTAATTGAATTAAGAAGGTTAAAAATCACGCCAGAAATGTAATAGAATAATTGCCTCACACTTAAAATTAATATATTTTTAAATCTAGAATTTCCCACGAGACTATTGATTCTGAATTAAATCAGTGGGAGGACTTGTAAAACCGGACTCCTATTTAATTACATTGTTTATGATATTGTGCAAATTGGTAGTAAAACTAATGACTCTAATGAATAAAATTTCATACAGAATGAATTCCGGATTGAACAAAGCAAACTAAATAATGCTAAAACCCAACGTAATTTTACAGAATTCCACATCTATTCAAACTTTGAAAAATATTTTTCCCGATTTTGTTGTGAAAGTTTTATAAATTCTGAACAGTTGATTAATTTGCTTTAGATTAAAAATTTCTGTCTTTTTTTGAAAGTACTTAGCTAGCTAAATTGCATTGAGCTGAAATAAAACTTTCAATTATTGTTAAAGGATGTTGGATATTATTAAATTGAAATTGTTTTGAATAACAACATCCGGCTGTATCGTGAGATTTATATTACATAAGTTTTTAAGACATCGGTTTGCTATAAATTTTTTTCCTAGATTAATTTAAATTTTATTTTAAATTGTTTTAATAGACCAGATAAATATGTAAATGATACAGACTACTTCTATTACCTTTATGTTATGCTGTAAATGATCAATCAACTTCTTTCAGCATCATATGACTATTATTAATTTACAAAAAGCGTCTGATTGTGTGCCTAGAAGCAACTTTGACAGTAATAAAAAACATAAACGACAAATATTAATAAACTAAAATTACAAACAAAGATTATATAAGGTAATAATAACATAAATAAAATTAGCAAATTAATTTACAAATTAAGATAACAATAGGTTTTAGTTAGAAGTGTAGCTTATCGCTCACACTTTCAGATGCTTGAAAATTGTAAAACTAGGCATTACAATAGTGCTTTTTTTTACCACTTGGTGAAAACTACTTTAATGCACCAAAAATCGGTACACTTTTTACCATTTCAAACTATTTTTTTGTTTTTTTTGCATTAAGTGTGCACATAGAAACCTATGCTACAATTGAGCGAGAAAATAGGTTTATTAGGGCGTTAGGGCGCTAGGCCAGTCATTCTAACTTAGTTTGCAAAATTTTAGGAGAAAACACAATAAATAAACCAACGACTTGATAACATATGGTTTTTGAGCTGAATGTGGAATCTCCGTATGACTAAAAAAACTGCTGTAGAAACGTGCAACAAAACATTAAAAAATAGAAAAAAATCCTTGATTCTCAATTTCTGTTGAAAATTAAATATCTTGATAAAAGTCAAAATTGATAGATGACCAATTGTAGGAATTTTTCTTGCTTGCAATAGAGCAGTTGCCTGTTTACTAGACAAAAAAGAAATACGGACAGTTTCACATCTTTCAAAATCGACAAAAGTTTGTAATTTTTTGCTGTATATGTTCATAATAATTAGTGTTGTATTTAATAACAAGGTAAGCAAGTCGATAATTAACATTAATTCTAAACACACAAATGTGGCAAATTAGTTTACTTTATTACTTTCTTGACACCTACATGCGAGCTATCAAAAGTACACTTTTTTTTTCATTACTGTTAATTTTGAGAGTCAGCCGCCGATGGTATCGCCATCTAAGAGAATTTTATAAGCTATTTATAAAGCACTTATTGGGGCTTGCAATATATCTGATATCTTGTTGATAAAATCTGAAGAATATAATACAAAACAACGCAACAGTTAGGCAAACTAGTCAGAGTTCAGAGCACGTGACAAAGTTTTCCCAATGTAAGCTTTAAAAAATTAAGCAATAATTCCAGTTTTTTTAAGCGTAGAATAGTTAATGGTATTGACAATAATTGATCAGTAAAACGTTATAGATTTTTGAAAAAAGGTTAGTTTTTGTTTCTATTAATGTAGATTAATCTAGATAAATAACATATGTATTAATTATCTTAAAAAAATCTAATGTTTTTTTACACTAATTACATATATTCATGTCAGCAAATGGGATAACAATGCTTTATCAAACTTAGCAAATTTTTCTCACTTTTCGAATACTTAGATTTTAAAGGTTTTGCAAAAGAAAAAATCAGCTGCTTTGAAGCAAACTGTCTTTGCGTTATTTTCAGATAAAACATTATCAAACATTTCTACAGCATTAACAATAGCTTTTTTTGTGATTTCTTGCAAAGCGACAGCAAAGTTTAAACTTTTGAACAATAATTGGAACTTCCGCAAACGATAAAATTTTGGAAGATAGGAAGATAGATAACGGTTTTAGAATTGAAAAGTAGTGAAAATGTTTTTCAAAATCCCAATTTGTTAAAATGTTAAATTTGGTTTGGAGAAAAAATTCATTATCAAAATCAATTTGTTTGTTTGAAATAACCAGATAATGCCATTATTAGATACTCTGTTTACTTAAAATATCAAAGTTTGCAATTATTAATACATTTTTGTTTGTTGGAAACGAAAATCTAAAGCAAACAATAAAATGTTTTAGTAAAATTAAATTAAAATTTTAACGCTCTTAACTGTTCCATGATGTTGTACAAAATGTTCTTAATATGTTGGTAACCGTTAACAATAACAAGTTTTCATGTACTTGTAGCGTGCTTTTCAGCATCGAATACATTGACTAGAACGTTGAGAATTTAAGAGTTTTCACCTGCAAGAATGTTTAATTAATGCTTGTAATGAATTTTATAAATAAAACAAAACCTTTTCACAAAAGTACACAATAAAAATATTTTCATTTGCTCCTTCCACATTCTTTTCATTTCTCTATTGACAAAACTGTTGGTAGATTTTTTCGTACGCTCTAGACTTTGTAGGTGGTAAACCTGACTCCGCTTCTAATACCGGTTGCAGAATTTTTCCATTATTTTTGCTTGATAAATACGTGTGCTTTTTATTTAAGAAAAAACGTGTTCTAACATTGACAAAAAATATGTTTTGATTTTGGCTGACAAAAAAAACATCATCTTCAAAATCTTAATTAATAACTATTTACATATTAATAATTTTTAAAAATAAACTACTCTTGTAATTACCATAGCAACCAAATCAATCAACAAAATAAAACATAAAACCAAAACGCTGTCAGTGGTTCTACCAAATTATGAAATTATTTAAAAAGAAAATTTTATGAAACTACAGCTATAGCTTAATGTAAACATAAATCAAATAAAATGTAATTAATGTATTTTATATTCTTACATTAAGAAATGAATTATTAGCAGTTTTAAAATCTAATTTCAATTTTGTTATACAATTGATCTAAGCTACAAACACTGATGGCAAAAAAATATTATAATTTTTGCTTTATTGAGGCTATTTTTCTGACAATAGAGTCATTTATTTCTGTTAAACATAATCATCGTTTCATAGACAAATCGATAAATTTCTGTAAAATATAATGCTTTTTATGTTATTAAAATGTTTGATTCAACTGTATATATTATTAGTCCAGCAAATGCAAACCTTTGCTTGAATCGATTTATTTTCCAAACTAAATAAAATTATTAAAATGACGACAACGATCATATTTCTTTAGAAATGAAGTAAAATTAAGAAAATAAATCCAGCTGCATTTCCGATTACATAACATTCAAAGTTTGAAAGATTATTTGAACTAGATGCAGAAAGCTGTAAAATAAGAATTTACAAATAGATTGGTTTATTATTCTGTCACGTTATGGATGCCTTTTCAGCAGTCCAGTCAAGCGAAAGACGCCGGATTTAAACAACAACTGCACTTAGATCTGTTGGGAAAAAATATACATTAACATCAAGGAAAGATAATCAAAATAATCACCATTTTTTAGATTACTCTGTATCAATTTAAAATAAGCAATAGGTTATCAGAAAACAGTTTTAACGAAAATCTCAGTTTAATTGATAACGTTGCAAATTATTCACAACCTTCTATTTTTATGACATTTTGACGGTAACAAAATATCAAACCATTTTAGACGCTACAGAAAAATGTGCTAAAGCTTAATACAGTTAGCTCCATTAATAAATTCATAAAAATTGCAAACTAAACTCGATCGAAAGTATACATTAACTTTATTAATACGATATTTAAATTAAATGAGAACCTGTTTATTAAATTTTCAATCTACAGCTTAAGGAGGTGTATGACCTTTGTCTACATGATAAGATTGATACAAAAAAGAGTAATATTATAACCAAACTCAATGTTTTGTAATTTACATTATATATATATGTATTCCTTAAAAAAGAACGGGTTTTGCTCTTGAATAAAAAAATAATCACTAAACACTGTTGATTGAATTTTATGTGTTGAAGATATTATTTCATCGGTTAGACAAATCGCATTTGTAAACAAAACTTATTTGTGGTTTTTATATCAATATTTTTATTCAACCTCATTATTTAAACTTTACTTATAGTAAAATGTGCACTAACTTATATGAGTAATATGAACACATCTTTCATGTGTTAGCAAAAAAGCAAGAAGGTGAAGTGGTAGTAGAGAATTAAAAATTGAATGTTATAGTGACGGTGGCGAGAAAAGTAGGAAAAATAAGTGGAATAATACAAATTGTAGAAAAGTCTATGAAAAAAAAAGATTTGACTTGAATGAAACTAAAAGAAAAATAATAGTAATTAGTAAGGAAGCATAAAAAAATCAAGATACATGTTTGAATAAAGAAATTGATGTAAAATGAGAAAATTAATGAAACCAAAAGTGTGGAAAGTGGCAGAAAGAAAGTTTAGAAGAGAGTATGAAGTAGGAATGGCAAATTTTGGTAATCTGGTAAAAAGTGTAATGTTGTATAGAGCGGAAATTTGGAGATAGAAAGAGAGGATAAAGATAAAAAAAAGTGCAAAAAAAATATATGAGATGAATGCTAGGATTGAGTAAGGGGACTTCAGGTTATATAGTAAAAAAAAAAAAAAAATTAAAATAGAAGCTGGAAAGGAAGCGGTAAAGTTTGAAAATTAAATGAAAGATGAAAAAGCGTGTGAAAAAGTGCTTAAAAATTAACAACAGAAAAGCTGACAAGGGAATAAAAAAGAGAGAAAAGAATACTATAAAAGAAAAGAGTTTAATGTAAAAACATTGAAGAAATTAGAGAAAACCGATATAAAAGAAAATAAGAGAAATTGATTACAGAATAACTACCAAGCTATCTAAAAAAAAATGAGAGAGAGAGGAAAAAATAATAGAAAAAAAACTTGATGAATAAGATAGAATAAAAGAAGAAAAAAAAAAGAAAAAGCAAGAAAGAAAGAAGAAGAATTAGAAAAAAACAAAAAAGTTTAAGTTAGAGTTTTTTTTATTTTAAATTATTACCTAACACTGTACAGTAGGGAAATAAAAATTTATTATATAAAGCTATAGTAAAATGTACAAAGATTTAACAATTTTCAATTATTAGGTATTGATAAATAATCAGTTTAGTCTAATCTATAGTTTATTATATGGAAAAATATAATTGTTAGATACAATTGAAATATAAAATATAAATAAAAATATAATTGAAAGATAATAATATAATATCTTTCTATCAAAAATGACTGCTCAGCCACTTAATATTTCAAAATCTTTACTGTAGCATATTGATGCTTAATGATGAGTGGTTATTATTTTTGATAGATTTTAGCTGCAAAGTTGAGCGGTGATCATTAAAAAATTTCATTGTTTATTAGAAATTTGTACAGTAGTTTATTTCAACATTATGAATATGTTAATTTTTAAATTATGTTTGTGAAAATACGTTGACAGGCTCTCATTGAAAAAGACATTCACCTCTTATTACCTAAGTCAGTATTACAATTCTCTTTCAGTGCACACAAAACAGTTTCCCAGAGTAACTTTTTATGTTTTTTTGCTGGTTTATAGTATTTTAAGACATATTGTTGAGAAGTTGTAGCAGATATGCTACGGCAGTTAAAAGTAAATTTACTATTACGACGTTGAAGTTGACACATTCTTTTATAGAACTCTAGGAAGTAAAGAAATTTTAAACACTTTGTGCGACTGCATGTAACTTCTTTTAATATTTAACGCTCAAAAAATTAATGATTTACAAAAACTATTTACAGAGTCGTCCAACAATTTTTACAGTCGGCCTATAAAGTTAGAATAATTTTTTAGAGTTCTTCAAAGTGCACAACAATTTCTCAAATAAAATATTTTTTTATGAAATTTTATCTAATAATTACGGTTAGAGCCCGCCTACTACAATAATTACTGCAGTGCTTTGTTTCTTAATCGTGGCAATCGCTCCAATCAAATTAGCATTAGCTTTAGTGCCCTATCATACAGCTATTGATAGGATGTAATTGCATTTATTAAACCACAATAGAAATAAAAGTTTTAATAATATCTCACGTAGCTAGATTTTCTACAATAAAGAACATAATCTTTTTCCTATTTGCAATATGACATTACTAAAAGCCACAAAGGTTCCGGTGCAAACAAGTGCTACACTCAATAAATTAATCTTTACGGCAAATGAATAAACTGCAAACAACTACTTCACGGACATGTATTTTGCCAGATATAAAATTATAGTAGTTCTATTGGCTTTCACTGCCTATTGCAAAGTCTAAGATAAATTTACTAAATTACACTTTAATTTCCATATAATCGATTTTAATATCTTCTCTTTAAGATGGCACTCAAGCACTTGTTACGATTGTGTTTATCTGAAATATTTTCGGTTAGAACATTAAATTTTAAAGTTTTCATGTTATTATAACCAAAATATTCACTTTAAACATTTTTTGGTTTATTTTCAAATAAATCCAAATAGGTTAAACTCTAAAACGTGAAAAACTCATCTTTTATCTAAATAATGCTGATCTCTACATGTGACACCAAAATCTGAAAATCTGTATTTAAAAAAAAACATGTATGGCAGGTTCATATCGGTTCTCCATCTAACTGTGTACGCGTCCTTGTTAACAAAAGCTTATGGAAATGCTTTTAATTAATTAAAATTTTGCTCATACGAGTAATTAGGGAAATTTTTTGCTCCTATTTATTCATAATTGCATACGTAGTTAATTCGAATTTTAATTGACATTCAAATTTTATTTGCACGACTACATATGGCATGCATACAATTTAGATTACTTATTTAAACGCTGAACTAGAGTTCATATAATATATGTGAATTATTAGTATTGCTAAGCTCAAATTTGGACCAATCGCAGTCAATGACTCAACTTCAAAAAAAGACAATTAGGCGTAAAAAGTAAGGATCATTGTATTTTATTAAAATAAAAATTTTGATCTTTATTTATTAAACACATTAATCTTTTTATTTTATAATCAGTATGCATGACAAATTTACATTCAATAATATTGAGGTTTTAAACTGTAGTAATACTTTTATTTCTAATATTAAAAGCATTGCAGGAAATAAAACTTTAAATGCACTTTTTTAGTTTTACCCAAGCTATTTATACAAAAGTTTGAATAAGATTAAGAAAAACTTCATATATTATGTCACAAGAAAAATAAACTGTAAAGCGTTAAAAGATGTATCATAGTCACCACTACCAATTTTAACGAGAGATTTTAATAACACTCGCTATAAGCTATAATGAACCCACACTTATGTGATGAAATTAGATTACTCAATTACGTGAAATGTTTTATTCAAAAGTTTTGAAAACTAAAAGTAGTTTTAAAATTGAAGTCGTAGTTTAGAGAAAACTACGACTAAAAAACTTTAACATTTTTTAAAAGCTCGAAATATTTTGTAAATATTATTTTTGTTAGTCTTTTATATAACTAATTCGTACGTGCACAAAAAAGCAATAATAAAAACAAAAATATTATATCGGTACGTAAGCTTTGATAACATTATTTTAACTTGCAGCAATAAACAAAAATCGATTGAAATGTTTGGTTGCCGTAATTTAAGAGATGATGGTTTTGCTCAGGTTTATTGAAGAATTAAAAATTTAAGTGCCTCGGCCGCTTCTGTGTTAATTTTTCATTTAACAAAGCTTTTTTTGTTTGCTCTACATTTTGCGCAATTTTCGTAGCCTATTTAGAAAACTTGAGCTAAAACGAAATACAAGTAAGCAACACACCTTAACAAGTTTTTTATGTTGAAGCTCGAATATATTAAACTTTAAATGAAGAACCATCAAATCAGCCTCCGTCTCTGAACGCTATAGTGAAGAGAAGCATCGTTATTAAACCGAAAGGGTTTGAAGTTGAATAATCTTGTTTTTCATTAGTTTTCTATATATTGTATCATATTGCTGAATTAGAATTTTAACTCATAAAGGATAATCGCTAAATAACTTTTTTCTAGTTTCAAAAACTAACAAACATAACTGATGCAAAATATAAAAACTTTATCCTTTTATCATAAAGCCCGCAATATTTTAAAAACTGTTAAAAATAATAACATTGAATTTTTGATAATTATTGTTTTTTAATCTTTATTAACACAGTTTTACCACATTACCATGTTTGCTTCTTGATAGTTTTTTCGACTATTATGTAGACATTATCAGAACATGAATAAAACTTTTTTTATTTGATAAAACTTTTATTTAACTTCTGATGATGGCCACATCATAAATGATCAAAAGAGCTCTCAAAATTTAATAAACAAACTTACAGGGTCAAATATTCCAAAGCAAGATTAATCTATAAGTTTTTACAAAAACCAAAAAAGTGACTATTTGTCAAAAAAATGTTATATTTTAAATTGGCTCACATGCTGGAATGTTTTACTGTAATTTTGATTGTCAACTACAAACTTTTAACTGAATTTCAAAATAATGATAAATAAAAGAGTTCAATAATTGCTTTCTGCTTTGCAATATAAACTGACCTAACTGTAACGTTTGATCTGAAAATGCTTAATTACAAGAATAAAAGTATTTCAATGTTTGTTTCTTAAACAATTACAGAAATCTAAATTGAATCTCTTTGTACATATTGACCTTTACAGTCTACATTACGTTTGGAAAAATTCAATCGAGCAATTGAAATTGGTTTCCTTCCCTTTTATGTTTGCTTGGGTTTTATCTCATCTAAACTGTTCGACGCGGGAAAGTAAATAAGAAATTAAAACAAGTTTTTTTCGATAAACACAAAAACCATGGAAAATTATTTTTTAACTACCAATCAATAAATCTACATCAACTCTATTTAATATACCTTTAAAGTTTTGCTCTAAATTGCTTTGTAAAAAAATTGCCCTCATTAAAACATTACTTGTAAATATAACATTTACGTCCAAGTACTAGTACTAGCTTTAGCTCATTTTGTATATAGACTATTCAAAATCATCTAACTTGGTGTAAATATAATTAGAACCATTTTATAAATAAAAGCTTTAAAGACTCGTTTTCAAGCAACTCTGTATATACATTTATTATGTAGTCAATAAACATTTTGTTATATACCACGTCAATATGTTTGTTAAAACAGTAAAACATTATTAAAATATAAGAAAAAACCTTTTTAACTTGCTTGAGTGGATAGTTGTACATACTACCTAATTTGTTGTTTGTTTAAAATTGTTGTACATTACATATTGAGAACGAATGAAAGTGAATGCTCCAATTAACCTTGAGTATTTCTTTCAAGACATAAAATTTATTCATTCACACACAGCCTGAGTTTTCTGAATGGGTAATTAGTATATTTATTATAACTTTGTCTTGGAGTCAGGGTGGAGTTCTAATATCACGAGAACAATATATTTGATGGCGTAACATTTGAGGAAAACTTTCAAGAATGGCTTAATTATATCTAAATAACTCGCTGCCTTATATAAGTTTCAACATATTTTGCTATTATCGAGCTTGATTTACTTTGTTTCACATCACGTGCGGCCACTACTAAATTATTTTCATCCTCTGATTTCTAATTTTGTTTGTAACAAGTTGATTGCGTATCCAACTAATCAATAAAATATAATCCAGTAATTTTTGTCTAAGTCTAGTTGGTAAATGTTGCTTTGCAAATTAAACAAGGAAATAAGTATCAATTTGCAACTTTGGATTTTTTTGTTTGCTAGAAAAATAACGCTTTTTTGGAAACAACACAATTGAACAGAATTTTTCTGACAGAAAAATAAGTCTCAGCGATGCGTCTTCACTCGAGCATTATACTTCAAACGAGTTGCAAGCACAAATTTCTTCTAATCCTCTTATGGTTTTCATATTTTATTTTGTTATCACCAAACTTTTAATTTGTATGCATATACAAATTAGAGTCTTGGAATTACTTTTACATGCTAAAAACTTCATAATTTTAAACTACATAGCTTTGTACAATATTTACAAAACTCCATTAAAGAAAGATCTTTCTTCATTATGAACTTTAATGCAACGTTTGCAGTTGACAAGTATTCTTAATAGATATTTTACTTTTGCATGAAAATTAAACAAGCAAAAAAGCAATGATGCTCGAATAAAAGCAATTTACGTTAACTAATTCCCTAAAAGAGCTTTGTTTTCAGCGAGTGCAGCTATAGTTGAATTCATCTTACTCGAATGCAATAAAACTGTCCAAGTTAACTGAAAGACGGGATTTCAATGTCCCATAACTTTAGTGAAACAGCAATGCGGAGAAATTGAAAAGTTTCCAATACCTTCGTTAAAGAAAACGTGATTGAGCACGATATTATTAAGGTTACTATGGATGCTTTTCTGAGAATGCTTCATATTTTTTTAGACTCTTCTTTGAACCAATTACGATGATTACGGTTTTTGTTCAATTGTTTGAAAACACTTTAGAGACGTAAAAAGCAACTTGAATGCTTGGAGAAAAGCGGTTCACATGATCGATGCAACTAATAATTAATTAAATAAGCATGTTGCAAAACCAGAGCGGAATTACCTGTAAGCGCATAAAAGGTAAGCTATGCTCAAAGATGTTTTTAATAAATTAGGAATTGTTATTAACTAGTTAAACAAGCATTCTGGAGAAAAGCTTTTAGGTGCTTTATTGAGAACCAGGCTGTTCTAACATGGTATGAAAGGTATTGTAATCTTAATTACATAAATTTTAACTGCTTATTTTGAAAAAAAATATGTATTTATTATTTCTTTTGAGATATTGAAGAACTAACATTTAAAACCATACAGTTTTCAAAAAATATAAAATATTACAACTATTGCTAAACAAAGATAGAGAAATGAGTTTTAACAGCACGTTGCTGAAATAATACAGTACTATCGTAAACCGCCTTTTTCAACTGGTCGCATTCAGCCTCCTACAAAATGCTAGCGTAAAATTTCTGTATAGGTCTGTACAATTTTCTGAGCTACTCTCAGTAGAATGTGCATAATATAGCATTTGTAGAATTCTGTAGCAGTTAACACAAACAACAAAAAATTCTGATTAATTCCGTATATGTATTTGTATGTAAGTTTTCACTTCAATTTGGTCTATAAAACTATTTTTTGCTCAGTGTTGCTTTAGTTTTCAGCCTCAGCATAAATAAGTGTAGTAAAAACTTTAATTAAAATAACCATTTAATAGCCAATCAAACATTGCAACAGTTTTGGCGTGAAATAATAAAAACAAATAAGTTTGTAAATTATAACGCTAGTTGTTGGTTATTGAATAGTTAATAAACACTTATAATTATTTACCAGGCAAACAATTCAAACATTGTGGTATTAAAAAAAGAATTTTTATTTCTATACCCACATCATCACCTTGCTACAATTAACAAATTTCAGTACGCGGTTAAATTGTAAAACCGTTTTGAGGGCGTTTGATACAATGTGAAGTTTACAGTATTTTATTTCCAATGTGATTTCACAAAAAAGTTTACACCTGATTTTCCACTTTATAAAACATGTTCTATAAACTGTAAAAAGAAATGTAAAACCTGCTCAAGAAAACTTTGAAATTTGCTACTGTGTACTGTTGACATAACACCGTAAATCAACATAAACAAAACCCGAAAATGTGTTGTAATAAATCAACGGGTTCGTAACAGATTAGTTTTATTTTTTTTAATTTTTGTATTTCAATCTCAAAGGAAGAGTAAATTTTATTATAAACTAGCTGACCCGGCGAACTTCGTACCGCCTAAGCGTAAATTTTATGCACTACTTTATTTTGTATAACTGACCTATCTTATGTATGCGTACCTATTCAATTTGAACTGGAATCTATAATATCCTCCATATAAAAATGAATACCTATTTTCCTGGTCTCGTCATACCCGAGAAGGACTTTACTAATTTTATTAAATATTGCCCCCCAGTGCCCCCTCCACCCCGCCCGCCGCGATGCCCGGCGCGCTTTTCAGACTGCTTCGCAAACAACGGCCACGGCGCTATGGCGGTTTTGTTTAAATTCAAGTCCAATTTAAATAATTTAAAAACTATTTTATAGGTAGTTAAATAGTCTTGACCATAAAATAATTTATAAGGATTAATATAAACACATAAATAGCATGGTTTGAATTTGGTTAGCATTTTCATTAATGTTTAAAATGAAAAAAGTTGTTGTAGTGACATAACTACAATACATAGTTGGACATATGCTACCGCGGAGTTTTTTGTAGACATTATGATGTTCTTCAATATTGTTGTACATTATTTTGTTCTACCGCTAATAGTTTCGGCAGCGCATTCGACGAAAGACATTTTAAGACTCATTTTTCTACACCTTCAGTTACATTGTTTAAATTTTACCAAGGATCCCTAATTTTTTTAAAATGAAATGTAGCCTATGTCAAATAGGAAGAATGTAGCATTCTATTGGTAAAAGAATTTTTTAAATCGGCCCAGTACTTTTTGAGCCTATTCATTACAAACATACAAACATACAAATCTTTTCTCTTTATAATATTAGTGTAGATTAATTTGGTTATGTCAATGTCAAAAAAAATTGACTGTCTGTGAAAATCAAATTTTCTATAAAATTATAAGAGCTTGTAAAAAAAAATTTGGTATAACAATATTATTTTACAGTAAAGTTTATAGAAAAAATTAATAAAATTTTACTGTAAAGCATTTAGTAAACTTTTTGAAGAGTCTACGACTTTTTAGAAAGCAAAATTGTTTATTAAAAATGCATTTCATGATAGTACATGGTTTCTATGCATGTTGCGATTTCAGAATCTTTCATATTAGTCCCTTTTTGGTTATAGTAGGCACAAGACAGTCCACATTTATATGTCAATGCACGGTTAATTCTTAGCTACAATCATCATTTTTAGAAACTCAACATATTATCTGAAGACTATCATCAGTCTCGAATTACAAGTTTATTTACAACTCCGAAAAAAATAGAAAAGACAAAAATAGTCTTCACATCCATTCGTGGTACACATAAAATTATCTACTGCTAATAAAAAAATGTTTAAGTAAAAATAAATGGTTTTATTTTACCATTTACCAAATTAGACAATAAAAAAGTACATTTTTTTTTATAAAAGTAAAATTAATTTTTTTCTGTTTTAAAAATACGTTGATATTTTTATGGTTATTAAGAAAAAAGTTGAGAGAAATATGACAAGAGTTATCACAATCGTAAATAAAGTTGCTCGCTACCAGGAGCCAGACATCTATTTGGAAGCAATATTTACACAAATATATGGGAGCAACTTTAAAGGAGATTTTATTGGAAATAAGCTGTCCAGTATTTTCAGTTGGTTCCTGTTTACGAACAAAACAACTCCAACGGACGCTTTTCTAAATTTTACTATATATAAGCAAATCAAATCGATACAGATGCTACATAATATTTCAAAGTTGAATAAATGGATATCTCTATATTATTTAAAAAAACATTTTTGTTAAACTTTAAAAAAGCTTATGCAAATTTAGCGCAATTGATGCGTCTCACGTTTTTGTCAAAACATGTAATTTTATTAACCGAAGAATAAATTGATTAAAAGATTGATTTTTTTAGTATTCTGTGAAAAGCATGAAGATAAGCAATTATGGTAAAAAAACTAAGATTTTTGAATCATTAGAAAGATCAAGAAGTAACAGTGAATAATAAAAGTATCAAAAAAAAGTATAAGTAAATAAAAAAACCACTAAATTTGTTAATAATTTTTACCAAAAAAAAAAAAAACGACTTCAAAGAGAAAACTGAAAACTAAACGCGAACTCGCATTAACAAACGCACTAAGCGTCACTACAATTTGCAAAGGTTACTCTTGATTTATCTAAGATGCCATTATCACATCTTAATTTTCTTATCATGATATTACCCCTGGAATATCTCCTTTCCAAAAAAAAAAAAAAATATCAAAACCAATCTATAATAAACCAACCGGTTCACAAACACACCTAAAAAAATATATACGATCGAATTAAGAAACCTCCTTTTTTTTTGAGGTTAAAAACGTCCTTAGGTAAAGTCAATAAAAAATTTAGAAAAAAGCGCAATAAAATGATATGTTTGATAAAATGTAATTATGTATAAAAGAATAATAATTAAAAAAAAATGCAAGAAAAGATAATTTAGCTAGAGCGACGTTAACTTAAATAATTGGTGAAAAATATATAATTAAAATATAAAACCTATAAAAGAGCTGTAAAATATGGAAACAAAATGGAAGCATTATAAGAAATATATATAATCCAAAATGAGAATTTAAAAAAAAGTATCATAAATAATATTATTAGAACATTACACAAATAAAAATAAAGAACAATTTGTAAAAGTTTATTTTTTAAAATATTATTATTATAAATAAATTATTTAAGTCAAAACGGCTTTAATATAATATTGCAAGAAAGAGTGATAGTTGAGTACAGATTGCCCAGGGCGATTAGCTGAGTGATAAAACTATTGCCGTAAAGGCAGTACACAACGGTCAGTGGGTAGTACTCAAGTCAAGGTTGAGAGAACTGGAGTGATAGTTATCTCTACACTCGAACGAGTATAGAGATTGTGTTATTGTGTGCAAATTAAGTACGAATGTGATGTCTTAACATTTCTGTTTCAGTAACCTAGCCAGGTCACAAATTCTACCATCTTCTAATAATGTGGCTGGTTTGGCCATGACAACTAGGTTTATATGTACTGAGACGACTTGCTCTAATCTTTGAAAAGACCATATGTAAGCTGTAATAAAACTAGGTAGTTTAATAATATCATTATAACTATTCCGCCGCTTTAATCATTATTCTTATAAAAATTGCGTCAAGAACATACCCCTTACAAATCATAAAAAAAAGTTGCACAGTAAAATAAAATTGAGAAAAATCTATAGGTACAGGTGTATTACAGGTTTATAAAAAAAAATCTTAGATTAAAATCAAACTAAAACGCAACATAAAAGATATAAAATGATAATGTTAAACGCTAAACAAATAGATAAAGCCAATTTTTAAAAAATTGTTTATTATTAAAAAAAAATTTTTTTCTAAATATTTTCTTTCAGAACTCTCAGAGTTTGGTTCTGATTAAAGTACGTAGTTGAGATTTGATTAACCTGGAGAAAACAAGAAATTTAACCAAAAGCTTAAACATTTTTTTTAAGATGGCTAGAGCGATGACAACTTCTTAAATTTGCTCAACATTGCATATATATAAGAATGGCTGCCGCTCAACAAAGATTTATACATATTTTTTAGTTTTCTGTACTCGTTTAAAGTCAGTCAACTTTTCGGGACATCCTATAGAACAAAACTTTGTTAAAACTTATCTTAATAAATTTAGTAAAAAAAATTCTTATTCTAAGTGCAATATAAAATTGCGGTTTATGCAAAAATTTTGTAAGACTGTAATAAAAAAAAACCCATTAAGTAATAAAATCAAAACAAATTAATTTAAGGCAAATATTTGACTCAGATATGTTTTGGCTTTTATTAGTACGACTTAACAATTAAAATCCAAAGTAGCTGTGCACAAAAAACACAGTTGAATAAAGATATACACTTGAGCTTTTATGTTTTGATGTCAAAAGGATGACCGATGTCAATCCAATTTTCTAAAATAAAATTTTACAAAAAGTTTTGTGAGCAATAAATTTATTGTTTCTATAAACATATTTAATAAGACCCTGTAGAGAGCTAAACTAGAATTTTGGTTTTGCTTCAGTATGTATAAAGAGAGCTTAGAGAAGATTGCTTTTTAGTCTCTTTTTTTTTACGTATTCAATATCACGTATCAAAAGCTGAGTGAAATAAAATAAGCAAAATAGTATATCAGATGCAACAACAGGCCTGCTGTTAAATCATAAACTAAGTCATCAAACCAAATAATGTAATCAACTCGTATGTTAATGTCAAAATTATTAATCTTATTTATTAACATTCTTGATTTATTAACACGTTTTTATTGACACGCTAATGTGATAACTTAATTGTCCAATCAGATATCTCTGATTGTATAAAAATTTATTTTCTATCAAAATTGACAGCTGTCGCTAGGAACGATCTTTAGCTAAAAATGTTAAAACAGATTTATTAAATCAAGAATCTGTTGCGATTTCCTGAAGAGTTTTGATAAAAACCAAAATTGTATGAGTCTACGACTTTTGGTTTGAATTAATTTGTTTTGACTTTATTTTTAAACTTGTTTATTAAGTAACTATTGAAATATTATTACCTACTGCTACGGTTTGAGCTTACGTAAATTAAAAACATTAACATTGCAAATAGTACCTAATGCTTAAGTGTTCTTCAATCAACTGCAAAGCAGAAAGAAGTGCGAGAAGTGAAATATTGCAACTGGTGCAAATAATGAGGTCAGTAGCAAAGTAATTAAGAGATTTTTACAGCAGGTGTTAATGTTAGCACGTAGAAGAGCATGAACGTGAATATCAGGAGAAAAATTGAGATTTTTTTTATTAAATCATTTTTGCACTCGACTAAATTGCACGATAAAGTATAATGAATAAAATCATGCACCCTCTTTTTAATTTAAAAACTCTGTAAGGGTCGCTCTTCTAAATGTAAAAATTTGTACTTGCCGGCAAAATGTCATAAGTCTTGCTTCAAGTTGTAGTTTTTAGTTAGTTATGTGAACAGATCTACACGCAGACTATAAAAAAATTGATTAAATTTTAATGTTAATCATAGCTTTGAGTCAAAGGTGACGCCACTAAATTTAAACAATTTAAAGTTAAAAAAATTGCATAATTAATAGCAGGTATCTGCTATTAATTAAAGTAACATTAATTATAGCAAAAAACCACATTAATTAAAAAAATGCTTCTGATTTTTTTACATAATAAGTACAGACTGGGTTTTTTAAACATTCTATGCAAACTTTTTGTAGTTATATTGCTAACATTGTGATGTGATGATGTATTGTAAAGGGGAATTTATATAAACACCTATACTATTTAGCTTATTAATACCGCTAACAATGAGCAATAATTCCACAGATAAAAAGATTTTTCAAGTCGGATTTTTCAAGACTGTTTAAGCAGCACAACCTGCAGCGCTAATGCATTGTAGACATAAGTGTCAAAAATTGGAATTATTTTATAAGTGTTCAAAGATTTTTTCTCAAATATATCAAGCAAACTGTCAAAATTTAACTTGCAAAGACAACTTTTATAAACAAAAACTTTCAAATACTTTAAGGTTAGTATCAAATTAAGAATTATTATTTATTTTAATTATGTTGGGTCTTACTGAAGAGTTTTAAAGAGAACGTAACATATTAGAGTCTAAGAATCTTGTTTTGAATAAATTTGCTTAGACTTTATTACTATTTATTGGTAAAAACAGGGAAGCAAAAAGAAAATATGGCTTATGTTAGATGTGCATTTCAAACAAAGACGCTTATGTGATAACTTGGTTAACCGAGCAGCGACTCAAGAATCTAGTTGCCATTAAAGTGGAATCTATCATTAGCATCTTTTAGCATAGAAATGTAAAGCAAACATGATTTGTTTCTCAATCTAAAAAGCAATGTAAAATATGATATAATTCTTAAGCAGCTTATTTTGGCTGCAAATAAACTTACCAAGTAAATCAATAACAATGAAAAATATCAGTGTTGTCAAACCATATGTGGAAGAGAACATTTGTTTATTTTGCAATCTTTTAAGCATGTTTCTGCTTTTAAACGGCTGACTATTAGAATGCTTTGATTAAATAGTAAGAAGCTAAAAGTTATGGTTAAATCTTAACAGACAAAATATGTATGTACTTGTTTTCATTTGCCAAGCGTTTTCTAGGAGAGCTAACAAATCAGGAACCACGACTGGAAGTAGGATTCAATTTGACTGCTAAGAAAGCTGCGCTCTAGACAAATTTGATTAAATTTAACTCTTTTTTTGAAACTGCAAGTTTGCAATGTATTCTGATAATAAATAACGCCAATTCAGAAAATTTGGAGTTCATGTTGACATTAGTTTTCCTGTTTACAGTGCTATTTAGTTTAGTGTTTTGTTTATTTTTGGTTCAGCTGCATTTCAAGCTGTAAATTAATGAAATGCTTTGTTTATCCGAAACTATAAATTGTATATGATTTTAAGTTATGATGCATATGCTCGGTTCTATTTAGTCTCTTTTTCTTACCAAGCCTGCAAATCTTAGCCAATAACCTATAACCAGTATTCATTTAATAAAATACCACAGGAAATTGATAATTGGTGTGGAAGAGAGAGGCGGTATTTTTTCAATCATTTGTAGTAGAATGACCGTAGTTATAAAATCGATTCAAGGATTATCGGATTATTTTCAACACAAGAAAAATTATTCCTCTTAATGCAAGACCGTTTTATGAATGAATTGCAAACGACTAGTTTTTGTAGCCTCGTTACTTTTTTTTATAAAGAAGCCTGTTCTTAATTAACGTGAATGCAAGCAACTTTTGCTTCAACTCGACAGCTGTCATAGCGGATGGTTGCAAAATTGAATATAAAAGGGTTATCAAGTTGCTTGAAAAAGGAATTAAACAACCACTTTGAATTAATATGATTTAAATAAACGTCAACTAGAAAAATTCAATGATGCAAGAATTTCGGATTCAGGAAAGTTCTACCCGCTTCAATTTACCAGAATGAAGAAATGTTGCACTTTAAAGATTTATTTTAAAATAAAACTTATATCTAAATTGAAATATCTAAAAAGTGTTTTTGAACTAATTAATTGTAGAAAATTATACAAGAAAAAAAATATTGACAAAGAATAAAAAAGAGAGTATTAATTTTTGGCCTTAACTTTAGCAGCCGTGCTAAAAACCTGTTGGTTTAATTGAAAAAGCAGTTAGTCTAATTTTGTACGATATTTTTTTTATTTGTACGATTATTTTTTCAAAATTAAAGTCTGAAATCACCCAATTCGATCCAGATTCTCAATAAACTGAGGTTTGTTAAAGAGTCTGTGAGATTGTCAAACTCAACAATTCAACAAAAGTAAATTAAAAAAACAATATCTTCCCATAAATAAAATATTGTTTTTTTAATTTACTTTTAATTATTACAATCTTCTTGTCAGAAATAAGATGGAACACCTTTACTTTTGACTATTTTTACAATTAATTTCAAAAAAGTAGTTGCACATTTTTTTTCGTAAAACTATAACTTTCTCGGTTTTATATTTGATGTCGAAATATTTTTGACATTACCAAAATATAGGTTCAAAAAAGTGCTGCATCAATTTTTGAGCAAAAAAAATTGATCAACAATCAGAATAAGACTTTTTTCAAAGGTGATCTAAAAAACCAATATAAACATTATTTTTATTTTTAACAAATACTTAATCAATATTTTTTTTAACTATGAAATATTCTAGAGAAACATGTCTACTACCACATATAATTATGCCCCCCCTCCTTTCCTTTAAAATAAAAAAGTACGCACGGTGTTCTTAGAAAAAATGTATTAAAAATTTAATACAGATTTCGTTTTTTTTTTAATAAAATTTATTTAAAATAATGGCTTCAGAATAGAGCATATTAAATCGCAAAATAGTAATCTGTTTAAAACATAATAACAAAAATACTTTTTCTATTTTTCACCTCTTTCTGTTTAAGAAAATTTATAAAAAATAACAATGGTCATAGATTAACGTTAAATCTAAAAACAACATAAAATTAACAATTTTTTGATAGTCATGATCATGAAAGACTGTAACTACATAGATACTAATTGAATTTTGTTCGCGTTTTAAACTTATTGTGTGCATAAAACTTAATAATATTTCTTATTTTATAATATATCTTGCAATCAGTGTTCGTGCATGAATTACAGTGTAAACACAATATGTAGCGAAAATTGATATTTAAACATCTCTCTGTTTGCAAGCTGCAGAAAAACTAGTGCGTTTCTAGAGAGCTAGAACTAATTAACAAATTCACGTAAATGTCACAGGCATTTCATTGTTATTAGGTACAAATTACCTTTTTTACCAATTAACTAACAAAAGCGTAAAATAAAGTACTTAATGCTTTATATCTAATGCAATATGCAATAATTTTATGCCAATTAAAAAAATTCTTAATCCTAAATAACTTTTAAATTAGACGAAATATTAATTTCTAGTTTCTACTTTTAAAACAAACTAAATATTAATTTCTAATTTTTTAGGAAAAATCTACTGAAAAATAATAACGAAATATCTTACTTGTTGCCATTCAAGCTTTTTAATTAATTTCAGCTATGTTTAAAAACAGCTGAGTTTTTAAACAAATGATTTTACTATCCCAATACTCCATTTTTTAAATAATACATTATTTTTGCAATAAATAGAAAAATCATAATTATACAGGTTCAAAAACAAAGCAATTTTTATTACTTATTTTTGTTATAAATAAGAAGCTACTCCAAATTAAAAAAAAAAAATTTCATTGGGTACTGTGTTAACGCCGCAGCGGGTGATGTCGCTTGTGTTTGTACAATAAAGTTTTTTGTGGAACTTTAGCTGTTTTTGTAATTTCACTGCTATATTGAAGTGATTTCATTGACTACAAAAGGTCATCTAAAGTATGAGGGTAAATTAAAACTGGACAAACGTGTAAACACACAAACTATTTGCCGTAGTCTGTTTGCTCAAACCTAAAACATCTAGGCATTGAAATAATAATAATCTTCTTTAATTGAAGAAAATTAAGTCTTTAACTAAGTCCATTGATATTCTATCCTCGTTTCTATTAAATAAAAAATTAAAACGTTTAATAGCAACATATAGTGAACCACTGTTGTTCTCTTCTTCACATAATTTTATCAACCACTAATTGAAATTTAATCTGATATCAAAAAATAAAAAACCAGCATCTGAGCGAATGGCTGGATAAAATATTGTTTCTCAGCAATATCTACTTTCTGATTTTTGCAAGTACCGCCACTGAAGCGATGTACGATCATGGCCTTCTGGATATACCTGTCGAGCGAGTCTAAGAGGTGAACAACGGAAATGACGCAACAGCGGATATCGGTTTTTTTTTTAATTTAAACTTTATCATGACATAGACGCTTGTATCCTCTTTCAGGAATCTGAAACATAATAATATAAACTTGATTTTCACCTTTATTGGGTCATTCACTTTTTTCAATTAAATTAAATTAGGTGGAATTAGTGTTGAATTTTCATTCATTCATTTTTTCATTCATGTGTGTTAAGAACTTGTTATAAAGGTTCCCATTACATGTATTAAAATTGTTTACTTTTTAAAATTGTATGATGTGGTTTCATAAATAGGTTTCAATAATGTATAATTATAATTCATTTAGATTATCCAAGATTATTTACATTCACATCCGGATTGTGCAAAGATACGCAGATTTATAATTAGAAAAACAGTTTTCTGTAGATCTTCAAAAATGTTTTCTAAAGTTTTAAGCGATTTATACATTATTTCCTTGATCAAATAATTTATGTTTAAAAGTAAAATTTAGAACCTCGTAATTGACACTAGGAATGTTTTGCTCAAATATGTTTCTCAATACTTATTCAAAGTTTTTTAAATTGAGGACGGAAAGCTAAGCTTAAAAGTTTAATAGTTGACAAAACCAATAACAGAATATATCACAAAAAACATTAAAAATTGTGTTATTGGAAGAACTTGGTTGTCTGACTAGCAATCTACCTCATTTCCGATAATGCTTATTGTCAAATCGACATCTGTTGTTAGTGAATTTTGACATTAAAACGTGAAAGCATGATTTTTCAATGTTGATGTATAAAGGGCTTTTGACAGATGACATAACAAGTTTTTGCGAGTTCCAGTTGATGTGCTTAAGGTGTCAAACTAATCTGTAAGCGAAAGAAGTCTGAATAAAACACTCGTACATTACAAATTGTAAATAAACCAAAAAGTACAAATAAAATGACATTTTTATACATTAAAAATTTTTATATAGCGATTATGCTCTTATGTAGATAGCCTTCTAAAATCAAAAAAGATCTTTGGGTCTTTGATTAAAATATTGTTTCAAAAAAGTATTTTTTTTTATATAAAAATGGTAGGTAACGTAGATTGTATATTAAAGAAATTGTTCTATAAGGGATAAGCTGAAGCACAAATTTCAGTAGGCAAGTGTTTTATTGTGCGCTAATACCTCTCATACAAGATTTTTTTCAAGCTATTTTTTAAAGTTTAATTTTGTTTTAATTTTATATAAAAAAATATAATGTAAAATTTAGTTGTTAACGGTTGGTAACAACCAAAAGTCCTTTAATTAGAAATTAAATTTAAAAATTTTGTTTAACCCAATTTGTTTAATTTTTAACAAAAAATTAGTAGGTATAATCAGAAAAAATAGAGTTTATTTATCCAGCTCAAAGTTTGGAGTCAAGCCAAGACAGCAACTACAAGTTTATTACTAACAACAATTCCAGAAGTTGGAAAATTGGCAAAAAGAGAACAAAATGCATACAAATGCGTTAGAAATACAAATCTTGTAAACTTAGGATCAAGCCATTAAGATCAATGTTACGATCAATATTTATTAATTATATAGCTGCCCTAAAGCAACTTTAATAAGTGTAATTGCCATTTAAACGCTTTAAACACATTACACAATTTAATCAACAATTCTAAATGTCTCCTTAGCAATTCTGCTTTAAGCCACTTTGTCTTCTTAAACCATCTTTCAAAATAGATAAAATGTACTTATTATAAAAAATAATAATATTGACTGTTGATGGAATTGAATTAACGTATTTATTATTTCTTTAACCGTATACCAATTCTAAAAAACACATCTATAAGAAAACTAGTGCTTTTATAGATATCAATAAAAAACTTCAAGTTTGAAACATTAATAAGCTTAATGAAGTCTCAAATTCGAAAAATAATGTTTCTATGTTGGCAGTTTTGTCTAAATTTATAACAAAATTAAACAATTCTTTCTGAACGTGTGAATTGCTGCAGATTATTTATTATTATTATTACACTAAAAATAGGCAACTAATCTGTTGCCTATCGGAGCAGGTTCTGATTAATTAATTTTTTGTCATAGATTTTTATCAATTCAAATCTGTATCTTATTCTAATTACTGCTATTTTTTTTCTTCATTTATAAAAAATGTTTAGTGTGAGTAATCTTTGTAAATTTTGACAATTTTTAAGTACACATCGTGTAAGAAATGTACTTAAATTAAATTTGTTTCTATCTCGAATCGAAATCTCCTTCGTGCAGAATATCTTTTAGCATTACCCCTTAACAAAACCTATGTGAATGGAAGTGTGGAGCGGTGGCTTTGTATTGGTGCAGTTCCACATAGATTGGTTGTCTTCTATTATGCACAATCTTATTATCGTCTCTTGACTAAAAGCAGTTCGATATTCAAATAAACAAACATAGCATTAATGAGTTTACATTGTCTTAATTACGTTTCAGTGTAATGAAAGACGTTCGCGCAAGTGTGCAAAAACCGCTTTAAAAGGGTTATTTTAGCCCTTGTACTCTTCAGTGTATAGATAAACAAATAATGTGGAAATAATTTGATTTCCGCATCAAGCTAGAATGAAAAAAACACAAATTATTAGATACCTAATCGTTTGTCCAATAAAATCTAAACAAATTTGTATTTGCAGTAAAAACTTCTTCAAGCGCATTTACCGACAGCTTTAAATAAAGCTGCGCTAGTGCTTGATATCAAGTTGTGCGTTATCACATCATTTGCATGGTTTGCAGTTTAAAGATCAAGTTTATTTGTTGAAAAAAATAAAACAATATTTTTCTGCATTTCAGCAACACATTTCAAAATATCAAATTTTTAACAAGAAAGTTTTATTGAACACAGTGGCTACTATGAATGTTTGGCTTAAAATAGAATAAATATTGATGAAAATAAATTATTTTATCAACGCAATTTGGTGTATAGTAATATTATATTATTATTACTTTAGTAATAATATAATATTGTAATTATAGTAATAATATAATATTGGTAATTTAATTTTTTTTATATAAATCGTTACTGTAATCTGAACATCCATCCACTAATTTATAAAATTTATAATTAACGCTTGTACAAAGTGCGAAGTATTAGTTTTCGTTAGCAAATAAATTGTAAAAAGCTGAGTTCTTAAATATGTAACGACTGTTCAATTTATTATGACTAATAATTTATCATTAAATAAATAAGTACTTTCCCAACACTAACCTTGAACAGAGCTTTGATGAATACATATGCAGAAACAAAAAATAGAGAAAATGCAGAATTATTGCCCTCTTTACGTGAACTGAATTTATAATCATATCTGAAAGAGAATAAACATAGTGTTTTATTTATAGCAAAACGAAAGCTGTTGATGTGAGAAAACCAGACGCAATTACCGCGCTAATTTAGCACTTATATTTTTTTAAGCTAACACGTTTAATTGTAATATTAATCGATCAGTTGGTAATATAATGTATTACCTCGTACCGCCTACCAAGCTTTAGAAATTACAGTATAAATCACGATGGGGATTGCAAAATGCAGCAAACTTAAATTTATTTTGCATCTTATAGCGTCTGCTTTGGTTACCGTCTGCTTCTGTTAAACAACTATTGACACTAAGTATACATTATGTTAAAACTTATACGAGACACGCCGTAATAAATTATATAGAATCAAAATTTTAAAGTTGCAGACTCACTTTTCTTCGTAACTTCTTCTTTGTGTTTTGTGTATTCAAGCAGTTCCAAACTCTAATAAATGACCATGTCACCAAAAAATATAGACACATTGGAACATAACTTTTTTGGGGTGTGTGAACGTAGGCGTTATTGAAAATATATTGTAGTATAGACAAATTTATTAGGTTTATCATGTAAAAAAACTTTTTTAAGATGAGCCAAAAGGGATAAAAACCAAGTTTGTTTTTATTCTAGTATAAGGTAACCTTATTTTAATTCAAATAAGTTTTTAAACAGTAAACAGTAAGTATAAACAGTCTATTGTTTTAAAAAACAAACCGCTGTATCACAGTGACAATAAAAAAACAATTTATTTTCTATAGCCGTATAATGAATGTGAATTTAACAAAAACTGTAGCGTTAGTTAAAAAAAATATACACATATATTATTTTATAGAAGTAATAACTTAATGAAAACCCAATTAGATAATTCAATAGCTATTTATTATGCAAGTGTTTTATAAAGCAAATAAGTCACGAAAAAAATGTTTAGCCATGAGAGCTTGAGTAGCCCTAATTTTTCTTGAGTTACTTGTTTGCTTTTAAGGTACGAGTACAATACATAGTTTTATCAAACACTTCTCTCTATAAAAGTTTTTAAAAAATATGAACCCAAAAATTTCATATCTGCAAAGATTAGTTGTAATCTATGATTTAGTGGCTATGTTGTTGTTGACAACATATTTATTGCTTGAGAGAAATTTTTTTGCCGAAACAAAAGGTTTCAGCGCTTGTGACATTTTTGAAAATAAAAAAAAATAGTTCTTTCTGGAAAAAATTGCAAAAGACGTTGAAGAAGTCACATCAAGTTTGCTACTCAAGATATCCAGGGACGCTTATTACAAAGAATTGACTGAGTTCAATAACTGGGAACAGAAAAACAATGTTTGTGGGGTAAGTAAAGAGCTGTTGGGATACTTCTTCAACGCCAGAAAAAGATTTACCGTTTTTTCAATGTAGACAAAATACAGCATGTTAAGATCGACATTAAACTTTATCGATTATAGAAGAAAGATTTGCAGTTAAAATGCTGGATATTTGCAGAAAATATATGTCTTTCTGACCTAAGAATATTTCTCACAGCAGGTTGTTTTTATGCTACAGAAATGAGAAATGCACAGTACAGCCCGTGGGAATAAAAAGTATATCCAAAAGATTGTCAGTAGTAGCTGATTTTTTAAAATTACGCGAATCAGAGTCTTACACAGGACACAATGAGACGCACATCAGCAAGTGTATTGTCCAACGCTATGGCCGATGGAAATCGACAACCGTGGGACAAGCGTATGTCGAAGAGTCAAAATAGACATTGTTAAGAAGATAGTGGGTGGGAATTCGGAAACGGAGGGTAGTGTTATTGTGAATACTGATAAGCAAAAATCGAATAAATGTGGAAACAACATTGAAGTGACAAAAATGAAGCAAATAAGGTTATCATTTAATATAAATGTTAACGTAAATCTCCATAAATGATTTCATCTAAGATTTGTGTTAATTGTAATTTTATGTTTTGTATTTTTTGATGTTCAATACGTTGTTCTGTTTTTTGTAAACTATTAAATTATATAAACACAGTTGCTTCAAAAAACTAATTGTGTTTTATAGACCCCACGATTCAATCAAATACATAATTTTTATAACGTCATAATAGAGATATTGGATAAAATATTCTATTTTATCAAAATGACGCAAGATTTAAATTATTTTAAGCAAAAGCAATTATATTAGTAAAAGATTTTACATTTATCAATATTTTATGGTTTTTGAGAAAAAGATTTCACATAGTGAAGACATCGCCAAACGCAAAATGTTTAGTAAAAAAGCTGTTTTATCACAAATTTCTAAGTTTTGTAAGTTGCTATTAAATGTAAATAGACCAAAAAAATAAAAATCTCGGTTTAATAACCGAGAACAAATATATTTATTTTTGAAACATGTATGCTATTTGATTTTTTTTTATAATAGTTTTATTGTAGAATTTCCATCTTTTAGAAAAAACTGTGCCAAAATGTTTTAAAAAGTTATTGACGTTATGGACTCTATCGAAATAGACGTCATTAGAAGAGTAAAATAAGGGTAACAAAAAGCACGGTAACTCGACTTGTGCATCACGCTAGAAGCAAAGCTTATTGTTTTGTATCAACTTATTTAAAATAAGTTTTGGCTCTTGCGTGGTTCATATGTTGAATTACCGTGCTGATTTTAACTTCTAATTTCTTGTTTATGAGGTAACTTGTAATAGATGACGCTTGTTTTACAGATTTTATTGCTATCTTTTACAAGCAGAATTAGGTAGTTTATAATGTAGAAATGTACTGCACATATAAATTTTTATCTATTATAGTTTAGGCAGAGACAAATGGGTACGCTGTTTTGTAAGTGCCATAATTTCTAATGTTGAATTTCGTATTAGAATAGTTTCTTTTTAAAAAAAGCTTGTTTGGCGTCATTGACTAAACACTAGATTTCAGTCTCTATAAAAATTACTTACAATTTGTCTTGCAGATCGTTTACTTTGATACAGTACTTGGTCATGAGCAACATCTCTTTGAAGACATTTGTTAAATCAACTAAAGCAATTATTTAATTTCCTAAATAAAACAAAGCAATTTCACTATTATGATGATTCAGGTTTATTACTTAGAACACTCATTCGGCGTGTGGTCGTTTTCTCAGGAAATATCTATCTTTCGAGGTCGTGCTCATCAATTATATAAATATTTTCTAGATTTCAGATGAATGTTGTTAGTTGTAATTGAAGGGCTAAAATATGAAATTTAGCATTCAAATAACTTGAAGTACGATATTGTACTACGATTTTTAACACCCAGACCAGACTATTCTAACGGTTTGTCAATCTGTAGCTTTAAAACTAACAGATAGATATAAGCCAAAACATGTTTGTTTAAAACAATTATTTTTAGACTCAGATATGTTTGTGTTTATGAGAATTCTTGCAATAATTAAGACTCAAATCAACTGTACCTAAACAGCACACAGTTGAATAAACCAATCTTGCTTGAATAATTTTGTTTTGATTGGTAATTTTTTTTTAAACTGGCATATGTCAATATTGACTTTTTGATTTCTAATTGAACTGTGAAATGTTTTTTAGCACACTCTAAATTTTAAAAACAAGTTTTTTTTAATTGTCAATATATGTTTTATTCATCTGTAAGATCAATGTTTACTATTTAAAAGCTTTGTAAAAAGCAACTAAATGTGTTTTGGGATAGATCAATACAATTTGAGCTTTTCAGCTTTAGAATGTAGAAACATGTTTGTCGATAGTCTTTACACTTGCAGCAGCTGAGATTTAGACCAAAAATGTTCATCATTTGGATTTACTACAGCAGCTCTTTATAGTGTTGTGAATTTAACGATCACACTCATTTTACACATTTTCAGTTCAGTTTACTTTTATTTATAGAACAATAAAACAGCAATAAATCTCTGAATAGAAAACGCTCAACAATGAAATATGGTGTACTTTACCTATCAACCGCGTAATAATTTACATTGAACATCCAATAACTTAAAGCTTTTAAATTCTTGTAGATCTTGTTGAGTGCTACTTGCATGCCAAAGAAATGGAAGAATAATTGGCAATAAAACAAAATATTAGAGCTTGCTTTTATCATTGTTTTCTCATAAATGAAAAAGAAAAATAAGTGAGTGAGTTCAAATAACTGCAAACAGAAAGTGGAAAACAACTTTAAACTGCTCAAAAGATTAGACTAATAGGTTCTAATTGATCGACAATCTTTTTTTTTAGCCCGAGAAGGGATTTTAAAATTTGCAGAGAAAACTTGATATTTATCAAGTGCTTATTACTTCCGTAATATTTCAAACATTGAATAGCAACATCTATTAGAATAAGAAGTTCTTTTCATCATAGTCAAGAAATCAGGTTTCTACATGTCAATCTATAGGTTACTCCAAATGACAGATATTGATTCTGATAGAATTTTTGTTTTGTTTCATAATTATTTCTATCGAAATCGATATCTGTCATTTGGAGTGACCCATACGTTGACATGTAGAAAGTTGATTGCTCAACTGCTCAACTTTAATGCAAGAGTGTTTGAATCTAATAGAGGTCGCCATTTAAAGATTTAAAGCAAATGTAGCTTAATCGTACTTTAACTGCAGTTAAATTACTAAGTATAGTTAATGCAAACTTTAGGTTGTAATCAAGTAGTTCATGACAGTATTCTTTTGCTTTTTATAATCGAAATTTTTAAAGGTTTTGTAAAAGTGTTTTCTATCAAAACTAAAATAGATTCCTGACTCTAGATTATAATCTGTCATCATATTTTGTATGTTGTCAGTTGTAGAAACTGAAAATTTTACTTTTACAACTAAAATAGCAATGTTATATATTGTTGTACTTTAATTTCTATTCTTAACTTTATTTAATAGATAAAGAAAATTTCTAGATTAGGATTAAACATACTTCTATAGTTATTTATAGAAAACTAGTTAACTTACTCTTTGATTAACAGGAAACTAATTAATCTTCTGACATTTCCGCTCACACTACTAAACTCGAATATAAGCGATTTATCGATTTTAGCTATTAATTATATCAACAATAATTGTTTTTTTTTATACAATATAGAATTAATTAATAATTATTATTTATACGTTTAGTAATAATTGTATCATAGATACAATTTTTTCTCCTACTTATTCATAGTCTAATGTAGTGTCCTGCAAAATTTTTAAGTTTTTGTGAACGATATCCTATTCTCTATATCAAATATATTATATAAAATAGTAACAACACAAAAGCAGATAGAAATTCAATAAAATTTCAATTATTTCATTGTAAAACTACACATGTATAATAATTTTTATTAAATAAAAAAAAATAGCTCTGATGTAATTACCAAAAAATTATATTTTATTTTAAAATTACTTTATAGGAGGTCTGTCAGCCAGCAAGTTTTTATTTATGTGCGTATAACATGAGTGTATTTGTTAAGCCAGAAAAAAAGTTAAAGTTTAAATAAAAAAAATATTTCGTCAAAAGCTTGGCAATATTGCCAAAATGCTAATGAACAATTAATTTGAAATAGCTAAATAAGTATTTTTTGTGAAAGAGTTTTGAGCATGAAATAATAATAATAAATTCAAAGTAAATTCTTTATTAATAGATTTAGAACTGTTTCGTGCTCAATAATATTCGAACAATTAACATTTAATAATAGCTCTACAAAAATAACACAGTAAAATAAATTTATTGTCTTTGTCTATTATTGTCTATTTATACTGAAGCAGATAGAGAGTGTTGCATGATTTAGATGTGCGTTTCAGACGAAAGGCGCCAATGTAAAAATTTTGTGTTCCGACCACAGATGTTTGTTATTGTCCGATAATGCTTTTTATCAAAATGATAAAAATAGTAAAATGTAGATGAAAGTTAGCTATCTGACATTGCTGTAGCAAGAAGCTTCAGATCAGTGTCACTACATACTAACAATAATAGTAATAGTGAAAACAAAGACTAGATTTAGGTAGTTATGTTATTGTTTATGCCATATTTTGACATAAAATAGAAGTACCAGCCTAATTATAATTTGATCTATATGAAAATTATGTTTAATTACTTAGTTTAGACATTAATCATAACTTTTATTTGAGGTCATTATTTTGATTTTAGAAAAAACAGCCGATAATTAGTCTAAAAGTCTTTGTTTCATCAGATATTAAGCACAGCTTGCTGCCTACATGCGAATCATCCTCCTTCTGCCGCCTATGTATAATGGAAATGAATTACCTAGGTGATTTTTTATAATTTCCGCTGCTTTCGTTTGGAGTGACCCAAAAGAGGCCAGAAGAAGCCATTAGATGCCTCAGATTCGGTTTCCCCGTTACGCTGCGTCCGTTTCATCTTTTCATTGAAGAGTGTAGAGTAGATTCTACGGCAATTCCTTCTTCTGCACCCATTAAAAAGAGATGGCTGGTTGAAGGCGTGTTAACATAAGTATAGTTAGATCGCCGAGATTGAATGAACTTTCCCATCATAAAAACAAAAAACTAGTTGTCCAAGAACAGGTGTAGTCTGATCTCTTCCAGAGTGATTAGGTTTGTTTTTTTATTCCAGAGGCGTAGAACGATAGCGTAAAAAGGAACCACTTTAATTATTTTGGAAGCTACTAACTTTAAACTAAAGACAAATAAATATTAAAACATTGGCAAAACAATTATTTTGATCTATAATTATTTGTATTTTTTAAATAAATTAAATTAATAAACTGGAAAACATGAAATGAATAATATTGTGTGCGGTCCCTGTATTAAGTAGTATTTAGGTATTTATGTCACTTACGTATGTTTAACCATGTCATCAGTTACATAATTTTACAAAATTTTGAGTACAATTTTTGTTTATCACGTTATATTATTGGCAAAATGTCGAAATTTTGTTGTTTTACTTCAATGTTACTAATTGTTGTACACCTGTTTGGTTAACAACAATTTGGTGAGAAGTTTTTAACAATATTTGCTTCAAATTTTTCTTCTACCTTCAATATTTTTTTGTTGCAATTTAGAGTACAATAATTTGTTTTCACAAAAATAACTCTATTTTTTTAACATTATAATGTAATAGAATTTGTATGTTTTGGTTCAAAATCAAACTTATTTGTCTTGCGGTTAAAGTTCCAGTCTTTTGTCGACGCAGATTTGGTGAATAATAGTGTTTATTGCCACAAGTTCTAAAACATTTCGGTGTTGTTTTTGTTTACTGTTCTGAACGACACGAGTTTTAAACTTGAAAAGATCGCGCTTACGCCTAAATTGTTAATGTATCCAAGATTCATTTTGTAACTATTTATTGATTTTGACTTGTCGGGCAGTAGATTTTCTAATGTATTTTGTGCAATTTACCTGATTTTCGACGGCGTTAGTTATAATTTTTTATTATCTTTAATTTCTAACGCAAATGTAAAAATTGACGTTTTAAACAATTTTTTTCCATAGCCGTCTAAAGTATCTTGCATAAATGTCACCAACTATCGCAACAATCTTCAGATTTAAAATTTTTAATTTTTAATTTATGTAATGCTAATAAAACGGCAAAACAGAAAAAATAGTACAAAACACTCGTTGCAGAAGGCTCTTCAAGTATTTCAACCGCTACGCGGCCCGTTTTGAAATTTCTAATTCGTTTTTGAATATAAGCGTTCTGCAACTTGTATTTTAAAATACTACTGTTGTTATCAATATTCTTTGAACACTACGACTGAAATGTTAATATTATAGATACATTTCCATTTTGATAAGCATTTATGCTATTATTATCTATAAAGCTACTGTTTTTTGTGTAAGATTTTTCAGTTCAAACTGAGAGTAATTGAGAAAACTTAGTTTCAGAATAAAAATTATAGAAAAAATTATTTACTATAACACGACTTTGCGCGTATATAATAAAATTTTATATCTTGAAATTACGATAGCAGTTGTAATATTTAAGCTTTTAAAACTTTGTTGGAATTAAAGTAACAGGAACATGTGCCAGATGTAAGCGCTCTTATTCTCTCTTAATTAAATGACATCTTTTCTGCTAATTTAGATGAGATTTTTATAACATGAAGTAAGAATAACAAAAATGTAAAATAAAAAAATGTAATTGTCAATTGATGAAATAAGATGTGTAATTGCTACTTTTTAGTTAAATTTTCCACCAAACTAAACTGATAATCTTGCATTTAAAATAAAACTTTATTCTGTATCGTAAATGTCTAATAAGCTGATAAAAGCTGAGGAATTAGAAACTAAATAAGCGCAAGATAGCTTTGTCATAGCTTTAATAATTTTTATATTCTAAACTATAAGAAGTAACTTTATTTCGGGTGAAATAAATTTTATATGCTATTTAGGAAGCTACAGGGTCATTAACCCTTTAGATAATTTACAGTTTGTTTAAAGTAGTGACATCTATTTGAAGCTTTACACTAGATTGAAAAGCTTTTTAGGTTTCAATGTGAAATCGCTAAGTTTCACTAACAACTAAAATGTTTAGGTCTACAAATGTCAGCTTTTAATAAATTTGTCTCAACTATATCATAGCTGGCAATAAGTGGTGAATGTAAATGTAATATACATATTTGTAATTTACCAGCAATCTGTTTATATTCAATGCAATTTTAAAAGTTTAGCTTCTTGCCGCTCAAAAGTAATACTTATCTTACAACGCATTTCCAAATAAATGTTCCCATGTAATAAATTGTTTTGTAAAACCCAGAGAGCTTTAGAATGAATTATGTTTTAGATTTCTAAGAAAAAAATTTAATATAAATGCAAAAACACGTTCCGGCTGACTAAATAAATAATATTTTTATTGCTAAAGACCTAAAAATTTGTCACACCTTTTTACATTTTCTGCGTCGTTTGTAGTTTTGGTCCTAAAGAGTTCCCATGTGCTTTTGTGCGTGCTTTTCAATAAATTACCAGTTATGATACATTAACGTCAAGATAAAATACCCAATTTCTATTCTATTATCTGTCAAAATGCTTCTTGGATGGGTTTTCATTTTGGTTTCCATTTCGATGAGCCGACCAGGCGACAAATTGGACTAAGCTGGGGCCATACCTCATTCGTACTTTATAGTAAACAAATCTTATATATATATTATTATTTAAGCAAATAGGATCTGCAGCACAAAATAAAACAATTTTTAAATATTTAACAAATTTTTAAATTGGTTTGTTTGTCAGACAATTTTTAAACATCTTACAAATTTTAAAATTGCTTTAAAAATGTTTTTTCTATTATTTTGACGTTTTTTTTCTTCTTCTTTACAGAGTTTGTCAAAGTCAATCAATTGTTTTTGATGTCTTTTGTTACTGTTTTTTTAGTTATTGTTTATTTTTTTTTCTTTCAGCTGCTTTTTTTTCTTGTATTTTTTATTTCTTATTAAACTTTTCGAATAATTGTTGTTGCTGCAATAGCATTTGCTTCAGCTGAAGTTGATTTCTTTCATTGGTTTTATGCGATTTTTTGTATTGTACATACAGTTTAAAAATTTTTTTTTATGCTGCCGGCTGTTGGCTTTACACAATTTTTTATTTTGCTTTATTTAATCCTACTGCTGACAATGTGATTATAATTTGAATGTTTCCAATAATAAAGCAATTCAGTCCAGATGCAAAGTTAATTATGATTACATGAGATTGATCGAGGATGCACTAAGACAAAAATGATCTGCTAATAGCATAAATGTTTGACTGAGAGTTTTAAAACGCATTTCAAACTCTGACGTTATTAACTTGTGAAAAAATATTATTTAAAGTAAAAGAGTAATTTTCTTGTTTGATTGAAATTCATAGTTTTGATCAACTTGGAAAAAATTACAAATATAATAATAAAAAAAAATCTAATAATTGCATAGTAGATTTTAAAACCTACAAAATTTGTTATTAAAAAAAAATTTGTTTGTATGAAAAATATTGTTTTTTTTTTAAATAATAGCCACAATGTTTACCTGATGGCTTCAACTAGAAAATCATATTCTGCATACTGTATACTTTACTTGCATAAAGATAATGTGTAAATATAATATAAACGTACTTTAGAAAAAAAAATGATACTAACATTGTTTTATTGCCATTAAAAAAATTCTTTTTACGATGATTTTAACTTGAGGATTTAGAGAAATAATTATAATTAAAATATTTATTTTACTTTTTATAAAAAAAAATATAATATCAAGATTTAACTAATTCATTTCATAAGTAATCCTAAGAAACTGATTGCTACTGAAATAATTTACAAAGAAAACGCAGAGTGAGGTGTCGCCTCTATATAAAGGCATAGCGTGAAAACAGCTTGGTAGCTGAGAAACGGAAATCACTCGTGTTACTTTTTTAATAAAAAAGTGTAAAGCTCTGCATTTAATTTCCGGGAAAAAAACATGTTATTTAAGTGAGTGTATATATTAAAAAACTTGTTAAAACGATCATATTCAGAAAAAAATTGTGTTAAAAAAAATTTTTTTTTTTAATTAATGGTATCTACAAAGACATAATACTTGATTTTGAGTATTTAGAATCAAATTTCATCAGTAGTTGTAGAAAATTTTTAACAATCTTTTATTGGCTGAATAAGATAATATTCTTTGTAGCTGGTTTCTAATTTTCATTAGTTAGTATTATATCCGGATTTGAAAACAAATGATTTAAGGTGTAGAATAAAGAGATTGATTAAATTAAGTTGTATAATTACTTTTTTTACTAATACACAGCTTCGGGTTTAAAATAATGATACACACTAATTATTAAAGCTGAAATGGGGCTTTTTCAACTATGTACAAAATCATTAAAAAGAAAGATTTAAAAAAAAAAGTATGAAATAACTACATATTTAAATTAATTTTTATAAAAAATTGATTTATTTTTGAAAAAATTAAAATCTATTTTTTGAGTTACATTTGTTGTCATAATCATCTCTTTTACATAAAAACACATACTTTTTTAATTAAAGAGAATAACTTACGTTTATAAGTTAAAATAAAGAATGATGGTTAACAAAATAACATACCTAATTTTTTTTAAATTTTATTATTTATATTTACAAAGTAAAAACTAAAATAAAACATAAAAAAAAAATTAAAAAAATTAAAAAAATAAAAAATAAAAAATAAAAATAAAAATAAAAATTAAGTAAAAACCAAAATATCAAAATTGGTTAAATTTAAATAGGTAGCATATATTATTTAATAAAAATCAAATTGAATAAAACTCAGATAAACTTTATGGTTCAGTAAATATTTACAAACGGTCACGTTTTTTAACCGACTGAATGTTTTAATGTTTTGTTTATAAATTAATGATATTGTTTTTAAAAATACAGTATTTTACAAGTTGACAAAATTGTACGAAGCATTTTTTTATCTTAATTAATGGTCCATTTATTTGCTTTCAAGATTGAAGACTTCTTGATTTTTAATAAATATTTTAAAACTTTAATTAGTTTATTTTTCAGCTAAAAAACATGAGAGATTAAACTATTATATAATGCAGATTGGTTTTCAAAATATCTTCTATTTTTTTAGGTATAATTGTACATCAATAGCGATTATTGTATTTAATGTAATTTAAGTAATTTGAAAGATATGTTTTTCTTGACAATTTTTGTCTGAAGCTGCAAAACATAATATTGGTATTGTTTGTAAATTTTTGAGACAATTAGATAGTGGATCTTAAAGGTTTCATTGAATTACAATCTGGAAACTAACCACATAGTACCTAGAAATTTAATTAATATAGCAATCCTGCTTGTACTGATTCCTATCTCTTAATACTATTTTTTGTCTTAAATAAAAGCAACCAATAATTGAGTTAGTCTTTGTTCGGTTTCCATAAGTAAAATATGAAAATCAGTCGGATTAAATCGACTGCTCTTGATTGAGAAAAGTTTAATTTTAGTTCCGTTTTGTTTTCAGTAAGCAGCAAAGTTGTTTAAAATCGAATAGTATTTTTCTTTTTAAAGGTCAGGTATTTGTAATACCGACTATATATTATGCTTTCATGACTGTTGCAGAAGGTTACCCAGTCACGGATACCAGCTTTTAACCTAAAATTAATATAAATTAAATTGCTATACAAAATAAAAATGGTTTAGTGCTCTATAATTTATTTTATTTTCTGACTAGGTGACAGAATGATATGATAAACAAAGTACAATAGCATTTTCCGTAAACAAATAAAAAAACTAACAACTGCAAATTGTTTCCATGTTGTTACCAATTTGTTAACAACTATTCTAGTTGTAATCATGAGTGGAAAAACAGTTATTTAGAACCGGTGTTCTACTGTTTTCATTTTGCATTGAGCATTTGAATGTGATTCAAAAAAGTATGGGGAAAATAAAGTAGAATATTGGAAATTATTCTGATAAAAAATTAAAATTAGCAGATGTTATAATCAAGCTTGTTTGCTTATTCCTACGTGACTATTATTAGAGCTAAAAAAGCTCTTTTATTTTCTGCGAAACTAGTGTTATTGTGCTTAAAAAAACAGAGAGACTCTTCCAAGAAAATTATATATAATTATATTTTCATATCAGTCCCAAATAACATAACCTTGTAAGTTTCTTGCAATTTTGACAAAATATTTGAAAATTACTGCTTTCAGGATTTACCTTAGCTGTTTATTTTATATTAGTGTAGTATGAGGAACTAGCTCATAAAAAACACTAGAATATTATTTTAAATAACTATAGGGTTCGAAATAGTGCCAACATTAAAAGAAAAAATTTAAACTATACTGTGATAATAACTCGCTCAACCGATTAAATTTTAATGTTTTATCAAAATATTTTGCTTAGAAACTTGTCGAAAAAATTTCCTACATAACAAAGCCCAGCTTTGTTGTATTAAAAAAAATTGATAAAAAACATTGGGAAAAATATTTTTAATTTATATATATATATATATATATATATATATATATATATATCTTTAAATAAATTTTGAAGTCTCAATTTAATTGATATAAAATTTATTATTTTATAATTGTTTAGTTAACATCAAAAAAGATAAATAAAAATAATATTGCATACTTAAGATATGCGTTTTTGACAAAAAAGGCTTGGTTGACCAATCAGCAATATTTATCTGTAGCAAAATTATTTTTATTAAAAATGATTTAGCTCTCCTAAAAGATGTCGTTACTTTAACCACATTAAGAAAGTAATAAAAATTTGGGAAGTTATAAGAACCACTGCAATCTTCAAAGTTGCAAATCACTGCAACTTTATGCTATAAAAATTTATAAATAACAAATAAGAATCTGTTGCGACTTACTGGGGTGTTTCAGTAAAAAAAAAAACATGTCTAAGTCTACGAATTTAGTTGAATAAATATGTTTTAATCTTATTTCAGGAAAGTTTTAATTATAATTTATTTTTTAAACGCAAGCCGAGGTAAAAGAATAACGACTTTCTATCTGAAAGCAAACTCTGACAATCTGAGACTAAGTTCTGCCGGCAATTTTTGCCACAAATAATGTTTTTTTTTATTCGATTTTGCGCAGATTGTTGACACACCAGGATTTAAAACTAATTAAAAGTATTGATACAAACAGAATCTTATTGTAAATATTAAACTATGATGGTATATTGTTTAATTGTGTTTCATGAAAATAAATCATTTTAAACGGTATTACATTTTATGCAATGCTCGTATTGTACAAATTTATGAAATATTTTAATTAAAAGTGCTGTTTTATTTTTTACGTGTTATGTATTGTACTGATTAAAAATAATATTATTTTTTACTTAAAAAAAATTGATATATGAGATTTTCAAATGTATTGGGATTGTTTACTCAGCTGGACAGTTCTCCATAATTTAACAAAATTATTAAACATTATCTGATATTTAAATTTTCGTAATTGCAATTAATACGCGCAATTACCTTCAATCAGATTATCATAGTGTTTTTGCATAATCATTGAATAACTTTATATGGAACAAATGGTTCTTTATAACATTTTATTTTTTATATAATTTACGTTTTATAGAGTTTTTAGCAAAATATGTCTCTATCTATGTCTTTCATTTTTAACTCTCTTTTGAGAAAACAAACATACATTTGCATCCTTCAAAATTATTATGAATGACTGCTTTAAAAATAATTTAATGTCAATGTTGTCTCCTACTTTCATTGTTTACGAAAAACGTTTGCTTTTAAAGTGCCATGCATTGTGCAGCAGGTTTCATGGTTGGTTGCATTTTCTTATTGAAGCTAGCACCTACTCTTAAAAGGCAAACAAGAGTTTATGAGAATGGACGTAGATATTATTGTGTCTAGGTGCAGTACCTATTTGAAAGGACTAAAACCATCAACGACCTTATTTAATTAAAACTAAGATAATTACTACTTATTATCCAATATCCATTCACGTGCAATAAAATGACTATGAAAGTTTTCTGTCGTGCTTTGTCTTCTATTGTGTAGCGAGACAACAATTAACATTCATGTTGCAAAACAACTTACTGCAATTTAAAATAATTGAAAACTTTTTACTTTTGGGTACTTTGTACCATAGCAAAGTGCATTTTTTTGTAAATACTATTACAATAATTAAGTCTGTCAATTAACCAAACATCTCAAATTGTTATAAAACGTATTAAAATAAGTTGTTAAGTCGCTTAAAAGATATAGTAAGAAAACGTATATTAAAATCTTGACAATTTAATAGTAAAATGTTTATGTAGTTTTTGAATAACGTGCTTAGAATATATCGGTTTTAAACGCAGAATATTTAACCAAAAGCAAGGAAGATAACAAAACAAACCATAAACAATGCAACAAAAAAACGTTTAACAATGCAGAACCATCCTAAAATAATAAAATTTATTAAAACCAATTCTACGTAAAATAAATGTTTACAATAACACGCAAACAAAAACATAATCAAACAAAAATGATCAATAAAAAAAATTAATATGGTTAAACAGACTAGTGCTATCAAAAAATCTTTTATATTCAAGACGAAACATAAGATCAAAAACAAGATATAGTCGATTCAAATAAAAAAAAATGCAACAAAGTGAATAAAAAAAAACACGTAAAAATGAATGAAATAAGTTTTAAATAAAAAAAAATGGAATCAAGCAAAATAACTTAACAAAAACCTGAATTTTCAAAAACCAACAATATTAGTAAAAATGAAGTACATAAACAAATTAGAAATTTAAAACAACAAAAAAATGCAAAAAAAAAATTAAAATCTAGAAACCGATCCAAGACCTGCTGCCAAAAAAGTACAACCGCCGTTGATTCGTGTTAATATTATACACCCTGTATAAAACAAAAAAATAGTACAGATAAGACATACAAGATTAATAATTTTTTTTCACAAAGTGAAAAAAAGTAGTAAATGTTAACTTATTTACCACAAAAACTTTTTTTTACACGAGCTGAATTGGATACGTCAATTAAAAATTAAAGATTTATAAAAAAGTGAGATATGTTTTCAGATATGTTAGAAAAAAATTCAAGTAAGTAGTTTAAATTAATAGAAAAGATGTGATAAGATTTTCTGCTAAACTGTTTGCGGTGTATTTGTTATTTAATTGTCATGCACAAAATGTTTTATCTGTAATAATGCGGCCAAAATTTAAAAATTGCAGTCTAATAAAAAAAAATCCAATTTTTAAGAGTTTAGACTTATTGCCAAACATTTTCGTTATCACAAATATATGTAAAATAGAAAAGAAAATCCAGAAAAGCTGATAAAAGACAATAGAATTAAAAGTTTTTATTTTGTGTTTGCTAATAATTACGTAATAACGTATTTCTGGGTGAACCAATTTTGATAATTTTATTTAGTCCTATTTTAATTTGATCAAGATCAAAAGTTTTTAAGTTATTTTTATAAATGTTTTTTTTGACATATATTTTTGACACTTAGTCAAAAATTTAAAATTTAAAAGATTGCTTTTAGTTTAATTAAATGTCAGTTTATAAGCCATTTGAGTCAATTCAAGAATAAAATAATAATTAAGAAATCATAATGAAATTGGGTTTTTCTAAATTTTTAATTTGTTTAATTATTTGTATATAATTATGTACTATATTATGTTTTTGCCGATTGCAAACAAATTTCAACATTGTTTTTTTGGTTTATGAGGCTATGATTCACAAATACTTGTACATAAATTTAAAAACAGTAACAACTTTTTACAAAAAAAATTTTAGATAAAGTACACGTCTAAAATTAAATTGTCAAAAATATTTATTTTGTTCAAAACTATAAAATATGTAAAGAAAGCCAAAAAGTTCTTAATTGTAATCCTAATTTAACCGCTCTATAAACTTAGAAGAATATCTTTTTTCTAGTAATTCAGCAGTGGTCGTAAAAAGAACAAATTAGCAAAGGGTTGGTCTTGAATTTTAAACTAGAAAATCAAGAATAAAAAATTTCTGGTTTTTATTCAAATATATGGTAAAACTCTAAAAGCGGATCATAATACGGTGACGGTGTTGTTAAAAGCAGTGCTTTTACAGTTTAGATTAATTTCAGTTTGGATTGGTGTGAGGTTCCAGCGTTCAAAAAGATTATACCAAAAGTTCAACGGTTTTATTTCGATATGAAAAGCGTAGTTGGCAAAGTGAGTTTTCTTGATTAAAAACCTAAAATATGTAAGTTGCAACTTGCACCAGTGCAATGCCATTTACATTAACAGTCTGAGGCACATCTTCGTGCAATTTAATGCCGTGGAAGAGTTTGGTAATTTTGGTAGTTCCGCCTTAGAAATTGTGACATTTCACTGAACACCTCCTAGACATTGTCTGTTTAGCCGCCCAAGAGAAACTATTAAACTATTATCGTCTTGTAAGATTACACGCTGTATAATTCAAACATGAACAAATGCTTAATAATAAATTTGTCTTAATACAACATAAGCATAATACTTGTTTGCAGAAAAAATTGAATTAATGGCGATATTAAATGCCTTAATATTGTCTTGGAGGCTGTGTCAAGCTTTATTTTATTGATTACTTACCCAAATTTTATACATGCTTCTGTGATTCTGATTACTGCTTATCTACTGCCTTCCCAGTTGATTGCAACTTTTGTTCAATAAATTAAGAAACAGATCCATGTTAAGCACCATAATAAAATTACTCAAATGAACACATATAACCTACTCATATGACAAGTATGAGTATATAAGATTCATATACTCATATGACTCTTATCAAAAAAATCTAATATTGAGTGTATTAGCTTTTTTACCACCGATTAGTGGTAATAATCAAATTTTTTTGTAATAATTATTAAATTCATGATAATAACGTAATAAATAACCTTCCCAAATTTTTGAAGAACAAATAAAATTAACAAATAAAAACATTTGGCTCTAATTCAAACCTGAAAATATTTTGCAAACGTAACACAATCTGTTGCTACTAGAAAATTGGTTTTTAAACCAGTTCGTTACTTATTAAAAGTTCAATTATTTTTAAACCTTATAAGAAACGTCAATATAGTGAAAAAAAACTGTTTTTAGTAATTGATTATTTTAAATAATCATTTTAAATTTGTAATTTAGCTAAATAATTAATTAATGGGAAGGTACTCGATCAACAGCTTGTATTTGTAATTACCACTTTTTGTAAAAATCTTATGTTGTTACTACTAATTAGAAATTTCAATAGCAAATAACAAAGGTACTACATATAATATTTAGACATTCAATGCTGTGTTTATTTTGAAGAAATATAATAATAGAATTTTGAAATGTACTTGCAGCGGTACTTACAACTTTTCCTTGAAATATTTCTTTTCATGCACGCAACTGCAAAGCTCTGGTATATAATTACAGTCACTAAACAATCCTTTCATACCAGAGAAATTAACACTAACACCTGGTTGTCACAAAAAATAAAAAACAGAATACGGTTCAAGGCAACTTTAGAGAAAAAAAAAATAATAGCTAAAAATAAAAGTATTTTTTGGAAATGTAGCAGTTTATACAGATGGCACTTCTTTAAATTACCAATAATTAGTAAACTCACTGCTTTCTGGCCTCTAAATATTTGGATAGGTTTATGTTTATCACGACAATAGCAAAGAACAATGTAAAACATGCATGTTTCGTCTTCATTCTAACTACATACTTAATGGCGTCAAACTTGCCAGTGGATTTGTAAATTCGCCGTATAAGCTGTCATTATAATTGTTAATTATTTTTTTACAAAAAATTTTTAAGAGGTTTGTACTGTTTGACTTGTTGTGTTTTTACACTAGGGTATAATAATAATAATAATAATAAAGCTACGACGCTTTTTTTTTGGCTTATGAAAAAAAACTAACTGTATACATATATATGTAATAGCTTAAAATAAAAAAATAAAAGACAAAACATGCAAATCTTTAATCAAGCTTTTTTATTGATCTATAGATATTTTCTGTTGGCATTTCTGCAAAATTTTTATTAGATTGCAAAAGTGTCTCAACAGATGAAGTGAGCAACTACTCAATCTGGCCTGAAACTTGTAAGTTGGTTCTAAAATCCGCCGTACAGTGCTAGCTGACACTATTATTTTAAAGTATTTTTGTTACAAAACGTACTAATGCTGGCGTTTTATCACTTGTTCTGCACAGTTGAATTTGTTGTGTTAAAAATATGCTTGTAAGATTTAGTTTTAAATAAACACTTCCAGTTTCTACCCCTGAATGACACTCCGTACTGTTTACAGTACTGTTCTACTTCAACTACAGTTAAATAGTTAATTGTTGTCAGTGGTAAGGCGCTTCTTAAATGTAATAACATAACAACCAATTGTTTGCTAAGCTTATTATTAATTATATAAACTTTCACCTTGAAAATGTGACATCAAAAAAATATTTTGTTGTGCTTAGTTTTACAATTTCTACCCTTGAATGACATAGCTAATTCGTAAAGTCTATTTCGACGGTTTCTGATCTTATTGTATTTAGCAGGCCCTGTAGCCGGTTGTTATCTCAATCAACTGTAACGAACGCTATTCGTTGGAGAATCGCAGGATAAATGCTTAATTACGTGACTCAGACACTATTCTTAGATGCTTCCCTCTTTTCTCTCTATTCATTTCGTTTATTGCCTGGTAAAGTAGACTCTACATCACAAACTGCATATAAAACACATTCAATATAAGGGCAAAATAGGAAGCACCAGTAGGGTTCCGAATATGCAATCTTTCATTGAGTCAATGAATCATGAAGGACTTCTAAATCGTTTCTTTTTATCGGTCAGTAGAAGTTTTTTAAGAGATACGTTAGATATAAAAGAAATAGCAACTCATTGTGAAACATAAATTACCATAACTATCTTTTATAATGTATTTTTTTATTATCAGTAGTAATACAATCAATACACTGCTATTTTATTACACTACGTCTAAACGAGAAACATTTTTATTGATTCCTCAGTTGACAACAAGAAAGTTTAAAAGTTTTTATGCACACTTGTGTAAAAACACTAAAGCTTTGGTTTTTAAGTTCTAATAATCATTTTTGTTATTATGGACAAGACGTCAAAAAAATGATAAACGTGTCAAAATGTAGAAACCGTTGAAAGAACGTTGTACATAAGCATGTGACAAACAAAACGACCGATTTTGGCATGTTTGTAAGCAAAAACAGTTTTTTCATGTTTTGGATTAACTATCAATGTTATTGATTAAATCATCTACGACTTTCATAAAAATATAACACTTTTTTAATTAAGAAACTCAATTCATATCAATTATCATAATAAAATAAAGTCAAATCACGTTTCATCAGACAAAGACCCGTAGACTCAGACATGTTTTGTGCTTATTTGAACCCTTTCGAAAGTCGCAAGAGATTCTTATTTGCATAAATTTAATGCAAATTGATCCCGCGCGATATAAACTGATACTAATTCTGCTTTTAGACATTGCGTCGCGTGTAAACAATACCATCTAACAATATTGTCACAGCAAGAAAAACAATTTATTTGTAATAAAACAATACCAATAATTATGTAATTATTCGGTTAGTTTGCTAAAAATAATAAATAAAAGTAGTAATATTGGGCTGTGCCTTGTTTTGTTGTATAATGCCTTGATTAGTAAAAATAGCAACATCTGTTAGAAACTCTTTAGGTACATCGAAGTTGGGAAACCAAGTTTCTAGACATCAATGCTATAGGTGACTTCTCTAGACATATATCAAGTTTGATAGAAAAGAATTTTTAGACAAAAAGATATTACTGATCGGACAACTAAGTGATCACATAATTTTCGGTTTTGATAAGGAGCTGTTTATAGATAGGCACTATTTATCATTGTATTAAAATTATGTATCATCTTCTAACTGAAATTTTTCATAAGTATGTGCATTTAATTTATTGTTCTTTATATATGTAGGAAAAAATATGAGGGAACTGTACGTTGTATATTTTTTTAAATGTAGAATAAATTTTTCAGTAATTTATAATCAATGGTAAAATAATCCGAAAATATATATTCATTAATGTAAAATTTCTCAAACTTAATTTAAAATTCTAGCGTTAATCAAACTTGTTCACCAACAATTTTCACTTCCATTTATTATACGTATAGCGTATTTGGGATTTGGGTCAAACAAAATGGAAGAACAAAATACAACGTAAATAACCATGATTAAAATTTCAATTGTGAGGAAAAAGCAAAGCTTTCAATAGATGTTTTCTCATCAGAATCAATAGGTTTTTTAATGATGACAAAAACCTTTTGCATTGGAGCAAATAGGTATTATGCCGCTGTAAAACATGTGGGAAATGTTTGCCTCGATACCCGAGGAATAATTCGGTTATTTCAAAAGTGAATTAACACAAAGCACTTGGATATTGCAATTAACAAATTATAGAAACCAGCATTGATATCCAGATTTTACAATTTATTTACAACCAGTGTCTAATATACCGCAACTAATAAATTGTAGATAATATTTAAGAGATTCCAAATAAACTTTGAAAGTGCTCCTAAATAGAAAGACATGACATGGCAACATACGACACATTGACACAAAACGACTACTAACACAGATACCAACATTGATTGCAATGTAAAACAAAGACATTAAACTAAACTATCTTACTGTAATTCTAACATATCTGCCAGCCCCTTACTCATCGGCTCCGACGTTTTCTGTAACTTATTGCTACTTTTGCTAATCAGACAAAACGTAGTAAGATAATTGTCACAAACGTTTTTTCAATTTTCACAGTTGGTAATGTTTTATAATAAAGCTATAAACTTCAAAATGTTTAATACAAGAAATCTGGCTGTTGTTTTTTGTTCCTTATCAATCTGCTAAAAGAACAAATCTTAAATTAATACTGACAAAATTTTTGTTTAAGAAAAAACAAAACCTCATCATTATCACACAGTGTATGATTTTGTTTTTCTCTGATGAAACAAAAGAGAGCATAAAGCTTTCGGTAATCTGTTTTAGTGAGAATGCGTCATTTGATTGAAATTGTCTTTATGTGCAATTGACAAGAGCTAGCAAGACCGGTATGCGCTATGGCAATCATTTTGTGTTATGTTTGTATGTTATTGTCTTACAATCATTGTAAGACAGTACACTGAACATCTTTATTGGAATATCCCAACATTCTTAGATGCTTCACCTTTACCAAATTGGATTCTACTAAGATGTTAATTTGGGTGATCAGATTAACACCTCACTGTTGTATTTACGGTAGAATGGTTGATTGTCAAGAAACCTATGATCTCTTCTGTCTTAAGAGTGCTGGCAGACAATCTTCTCATTGAGAAGTTTTAAATATAATTTAAAACATTCTCTAGTTATAATTAATTAAACTTTACCTATTAGTTTATGTAAAAATGATGGTAAGAGAGTTGACGGCATGCTTGTGATTCCATGGACACATGATTCACATTTACTTTCAGATGTACTGACAGACTGACACACTTGCTCCATCCCATTTATAAACCTGTGCAGTATTTTTAGAAAAAAGCTTTTCTAAGCAGCTGTCAATAAAAGGTGAAAATATTATAGAGTACTGATGAGTAGTAATATTATCTGTTTCTACACTTTGTTTTAGAAACTCTTAGATTTTAGTGCGTAGATGACAACAATTTAGTGAATATATTGTAAAAGACGTGAGAAACAACTATTCTTGTTAAATTACGTTTGAAAACATAATTAGTTTGATTTGATTCAATGATTTGAAAATGGCCCCAGCGGTGGAAATTCTTCCATCTACTATCCATCCCTCTAAACTAATTATTGCTTCTTATACGTTTTTAATTATTATTATGTATTTTAACTTTATTTTTCATTTCAGTACAATAATAATTTGCCAAAAATATAATGAAAAACATTTTTTAAATAAATTTGATATTATTTTGTATTTCTCAATTATAACAAGAAGATCTTGAAGATTTTTATATTACATTACAGAATTCTGTAAGTTATAAAACGTTTTTTTTCTTAAATAGCTAATAACAGAATGTTGCTCAATCAGTAGAGTGATACATTGTGAGACAACAAATAAGTAACACTGTAAAATAAAAAAAATTAGTTTTCTATTAAAGTAAAATGAATGACTATAATCAAAATAAATGAGGAATAATTTGCATTTGTATCAGAGCAACAGAATTACGCAGTAATTGTGGATTAACTTGAAGGAAGACGACGTAAGTTATAATTAAATCTGCAAGTTCAACAACCCTCTGCCAATCAAATTGTATAAGATAAATGAAAGCTGGGGTTTTTCTATTGAAAAAGATTGTTCGTAAATCTAATTTTTTACTCTATTGTAGTCGATGATCGGGCTTTACAATAATGCTGTGCTATCTGAAAATAACTTTGGGAAAAAAATTGCGTAATTTGATTAACCTATTTCAGACAACTTTCTGTTAAAGAAAATCAAATGATGCAAAATGTGTTGTAGTTTTATTGCTAATTAGTAGCAAAGTGCTAATAAGGGTACTTTTTTTTGTAAGAACTACGTATTTAATAGAAAATAGTAAAAACTTGTATTAGTATTTTTTATTAAATACAAGGAATCTAAAATCTTATACAATAACTTAGCTTTTGAATAAATTTAAAAGACGTAATTGTGTTCTTTAGCTGCGGGAATATTCGCCATTGCGTCTTTAGATCCCGACTTTAATAATTCTTAAACTTTCATTATAAAGTTAATTACGCCCAGCTCTAACAATGATTTAAAATTAAATACATCTAAAAATTTTTCACTATTACGCATTTTTTCTCAAGTTAACATAATTTCAAATAGCGTGTCACGGAAATCGCTGGTTTCATCTACCTCTGTTCCTGGAGACATGGTTCAGATTAAATTATCAGTTTCGTTCTGTGGGCAATTATTTTCCAATTCCCTAAGATTTAAGTAGCGGATGCGAATGAATGATTGGTAGTCTTAAGCATGGACTAAAAGAATTTGTTTAATGTTTTTAATTTACACAAATTTTCCACTGGATACATATTTTCAATAGTTTCGAAAATGTTGAAATTCATTAATAGCGTACCATCAACGAAGTAACACACATTAAATGTGCTTTTTTTAAATTGTCATAATATACATGTTTAACTAAATTTATAAGTCTGAGTAATTTGTATAATTATTTGAGATAAATTTTATGTAAAATAGATTTTTGAAAAAATAGTAAAAAATGGTCTAAACTTGGCATACACATACAAAGCTGCTTAATTTTTTTGAAAATATCTAGCTTAAGTTTTATATAATTTTTAATAAATCTAGACTAAACAAGAAATACAAATTAAAGCTTAGGTTAATAGTTTCATAAGATGTATAACTAATGTTTTAACACTACTCAACTTCTCGTTTAACACAGGGCATAATATTATTTTCTTATAAAAGTTTCGTGTATTTTAGTTTTTATTTTGTAAAAAATAGTCGAAATTGTTAAATTTACAATAATTATAAACTGCTACACAGAGATTACACAGTTAAGCCAAAATGTTGCTACATTTTACGTCTTATTTATTTGATCGGTTTTGAATTTTCACCACTTGCCAAAAAGATTGTTTGTAAGATCTCAAAAGCTCTTTCAGGCACCAAGTGGTTATCATCAGGAAATAAATAAAACTATGAATAAAACAGTTTTATTTATCACGTGGTGATCGAAGGGGCTTTCAAAATCTAGTAACCAATTTTAGGCAAGTGGTAAAACTGTGTGAATTTGTCTTTTTATAAAGTCAATAAATAATGTTTGTAGTTAGTGAACGCCAACAGTTTTTTTTGCTAATTCATATTCTCGGCAAATTGAAAACATACGAGTACCTATAACATTGACAAATTTAATAAAAACACATATTATAAACATTTTTCAAAAGTAATTTACAAAATATGTATATATTAAAAATACTTAGAATTATGCATTCATAAAAGCGTACACTTAAAGCGCTTCTTTTCATGACATTGATCGTGTATATTAATATAAGAATTAGGTCTGTTTACTACAACCAAGGGACAACAAAAAATTTCAGGTCTGTATCATTAAAGTAAACAATATAAAATCAATACATTATACTACGTCAATATCATGATAAAATTCCTCTTGAAACGAAAATTTCAATCCTGCGTGAGTAATTTTAAATTAGTCAAAAGTCTGGTGCTAATGTTTAGTGGAAAAGTAGGCACCTGTACACTCAATACTGATATTTTCACTGAAAGCGTGCAAAAACAAAATGTGAAAACTTTTCAATTACTTTTAAAAGTTCTATTTGTTAACGCTAACAAAGTTTGTTAAGTAAACAAAACAACGTTACTACTTCGATTCATTATTCTTAACAAATTAATTGTTCTATTGAAATAAACTGCAGAGTAATATCATGATTAAGGATAATGTTTTATTACAAATAAATTGTTTTTCTTGCTGTGATAATATTGCTAGATGAAATTGTTTACACGCGACGTGATGCCTAAAAGCAGAATTAGTAACAGTTTACATCGCGGGAAGGTTTTTACAGTGATTTTGATGAAAACCACTAAAAACCTATTGTTGAATTTACTCAACGTTGACAAAACTCGAATAAAAATGACAAATTGAGTGTGTTTTAAAAAATAAAATTTTTTTTGATACGATTTTGACATTTGAAATGCTAGATAGCAAAAGTGTAAAATATTGAAAAATTTGATTTTTTAATGTGAAATAATAGCTTGAAACCAAACATCTTAATAGGTTTTTTTAAAACGTTTTTTTTTACACAAAATTTATCGATAAATGGAAGACTTTATAAGACGTTAAAAAGCTAAAGTCTAACGCAATTTCAGTATCAACATTTAGGTGAAAAACCAAATGTATTTTAGCCAATGAATAGTCTTAATAAAATCAATCAATAACACAGACAATATATATTCAAAACAAAAACTCAAATGTTGTAAAAAAAATGTTGAAAAAAACACAGATTGCAAGAAAAAACAAAAGCAAAGCAAAACAACAGCTGATTTGTAGTTTGAAAGCTTCAGTATGCTCTAAAGTTTTGTAGTTCATTAAAAACTGCATAATGCCTTTGAGGTAAGCGCAAAGCAAGAGCGTAATAAACGGTTAACTTTGCATTAAGTTTTTGCTTGATGAATAATTATTGTCAGAAAGCTGTTTTAGACATAATTAAACGTGTATTTGAAAACATGAAATATAAAAACTTAACAAAGCCATGTAGTAAGCTGTTTTGGACACGAAAATCACTTAAAATTTGCATTTTTATAAACACAAAGTCATGAGCTGCTTGTTCATTTACAGAGAGCTTTCAGAAGTTGTCTTTGACTGCAATTTTTACGTCCATAAGAGCATACCACTTTAACATAATTAGCTCTTTACCCAGTTAAATTTCGTTACAAAAAGAACAATGTACTTGAAAAGCTGCCGTTTCCTGAATGAATGCTTCTTAAGCGTGTTACCTTGACTTCGTAAAATGTTCAAAATTAGATCGCTGATCTCTTATAATTTTGTTTTTAATTTTACCATTCTTATACACTTTATGCTGTGTAAATGAAAATTAATATAAAGATTAATAAGTGCTAAAGTTAAATACGAACGCAAAGTATAATTAAAAACTGATAAAAACAATCTTAGCCCTTAAATTTTACAGTTTAAATAACTTTTGGTTTTAGACATCAATATTTTAGACAACAAGTTATATTTCATTAGTTGAAAGTTTTGACACCACAGACGATTTTGTAAAAAACGCTGGATTATTAACATCAATTTAATTAAAATCAGTTTCGTAAAAATATTGATAAGTTATCGATCAATTTGTTTTTTAATCAACACTATTCAAAATTATCCATAACTAAAAAAATTAAAAATAAAAAAGAATTGGCTTTAATATAATTAATTATTATTTTATTCATTTAACTAATTCAAAATGTTTTTTGTTAGATTTGTTTAAAATAATCAAATAAATTAACTAGTATTTAAATATATTAAAATTAATTAAAATTTTTTTAATGTTTGATTATTTTTATAATCACAAATCACATATTGATTGCATGTGTTAAAAATGTCAAAAAAACGATTAATAACCTAACAACTACTATTCAAATTTTGATCAATTTATATATGACATGAAAAGCATCAGCTTTCAAATGAAGAAAAAATTATCAAAATCGGTTCATGCAGTCAAAATTTCTGACGTAACAAACATAAAAAATTAAATAATTTCTTCTTTTTCGAACTCTGTTAAAAAACTTAGCAAATTTTGGCTTACTAGTTTTTTTTCTATAAATTAACAATTTTTTAAAACAATTCTGACACGTAGAAGTGCCATAAAAAAAATCATCATTTGTCTGTCACAGTTAAAATAACAGAAGAAATGAAGTTTTGAACTGTCGTCCTTTATTAAAAAAAAAACATAATTTAGGCAAGCCATTAAATTCATTTGTTTTCAAAACGCCTGTTACAAATTAGAAAATTGAATATCTACTACTTTATAGAGAATAAATATGGTTTTTCAATCAATGAAAATGAACAATGTGAGATTTGCAGGTTTTGCTCTTTTAAAAGCTTACCAATCTGTTTGATTTATTTTTCATTAATTGAAAGAGTCAGTCTCTCTAATATATTTGAATATATAATCACAAACGTGTAGTAGCCTAGTAGGTATCACAAAACCAATAAGTTTGTTGTATATTCAGAAGCAATTCCAAATAAAACAATAAACTAGATTAAATCACAACCAATTTCCTATAATATATTGATAACTCAAGAAGAGGATAGAAAAACGGTAATATTTTATTCTCTTTCAGTATTGATAATGAAATTTGAAACAGAGAATGGTTTGTTTTGCTAATAACAACTAATATTGACTGAAATCTAAAAGAACAAGATTGAGTAAATTCTATAAATTAAGATATGGTTGATATTTTAAGTATTTTCTTTCAGTTATAATATTATTTAGATAATAATATTATTTACATAAAAGAATGCATTCAAAGAAATTGAAAATCGCTATTCTTATTAAATTTAAAGTTTTGACAATTATTGTAATTTAACAAACGTTTTAGGTTCCGTGCATTTTGACACAAAATTGGCTGTTTTTTGGAAAAAGACAAATTTTTTATTCATTCTTTCTATACTTTTCCTGACGTCTTGCTTGTTGTTAATGAGTCATATGCGAACACGGTTTTGATTCTTATTGTAAAGTCTGAACAATCGTGGGATTGCGTCTTTTTCACACCCAAAGCACAGAAGTGTAACGAGATCCTCCCCGCACATAACCTCTGGCCTCACTATTTGCCCTAAACGAGAAGTAAGGGGTTACCTGTGAACGGAAGCTTCTACACAATGGTCTAAGAAGACAGGTGAACGATTATGGATTGTCTGATGCTTGTGTATTCCATAATAGACTCTAACCTCTCTATGATATAGCTCTCAATTGATTCTAAACAAATGGAATATTCTTTGAATGAGAAAAGTTAATAAGGGTTTCGTTTACGGTTAGCTGAAGAAACCAGATTAAAGCCACTAATTATTTTTGAACAGAAATAATCATCGTAGATGCCTAATGACATTTTTAAGTCTGTTAAAATTAGCTGCAGCGTTTTGACTAATCAGCTTACCAAGAAAACATTAATGAATTAATTTGCAAAAATTATGAGTTTTAATTAGAAAATGTATTACAATGTATTTAAATTATATTGCTGATTTAAAACGAAACTTAATGTATATCTCCCACCTTGCAGCTATTGGGTAAGCAATGACGACATTTATTTAAAACTTCTGAAAGTGAAGTCATTCTTGAAGTGTTTTAACGAAAACACAGGTGCGAGATGTCTAGACGATTTCAGTACATCGTTTTTTTTTATAAGTATAAAAATATAATTCTTAGACAACATTAAAAATCTTCAAGGCTAAGCTAGTTTTTATATTTTGTAGGACTCTTTTAAAAGTGCAAATTATGTATTTTCTTAAAAAAACCCTATGTAAGAGACAACATCTATCAAGCTGATTGACATCAACATGATTAATGCCAATAATCGACATTAATCACAGCGATTAAAGATTAAGACAGTTTTTAAGTCGGGTTTTTCCACAACTATTTGACTAGCTTTTTAGACTGGTCAAAAGTATTTGTTTCATTTACAGTCACCTAACACTTTTTGTTAGGTGACAAAACTCCTAACTCAGTTTTGTTTTTTTAGAAATTGTTTAATCAAGAGTGTTTCTATTGTACTAAACTCACAAGTTATTCAAGCTAACAGGAAAATAGTCTAGGAGATCAATTGAAACTTATACATTTAAAAGAAATTGTAGGTAATTTTAAAAAAATTTGGAAAATGGTAGAAACGCCAAGCATTATTTTTTTGTAAATTGTTTAACTAAGTGTGTTTCAAAAAAAATTGTAGTGCATTTAAAAAAATTGTAGTTTTTAATAAAATTGTTGGAAAATAGTAGAGGCGCTAAATATAATTTTTCCGAATCTTGCGTTAAATAATTGTTTTTTCTATCTGTTTAACATCAAATAGCATATTTTAATGCACTAATTTAATTCTAATTCAATATCATATTGCCCACTCTAAATTGATATGTATATAGATATTGTAACCTAAATTGTTTTCAAAAATACATTTAACTTTTTTATCAACTATATTTCTGTTGTTGCCTGTCACTTTACTAATTTTTTCTCAAAATGTGGATACTAATTCAACAAACTAAATTAAAAAGACAGTATCAGTTTTTAATTTAGTTATAGTTTCAGAAACAAAATTATAATTAGATTTAATGCACGCTAGCTTACTCTGTAATGTTTTATTCTTAAAAATTTCTTGGCAATTAGAAATAGCCTCCAAGTAAATGTCGTTTCCAAAGTCTAAGATCAATTGTTTAAGCCAACCACGATAGGATAAGATGCCGCTTATGATCGGTCAAACAAAATTGTTAAAGTTTATTACTTTATTATTATAGCGGGTGCTTTGACAATATTTTTTCAGTCTTTTGCGCATTTTAAAGTAAAAGTTTACGATCGCACCGAAAGACAAAGAGGTGAAGTATGCACAGAAAACCAAAAAAAAGTGTCAAATTACAAAGTTTTTAAAAACATGCAAAAATCAATTACCGTTAATCGCTTTCAAATTATCTAATTCGTAAAAAGACCAAAAAGTTTGATTGTTATATCAAAATGGTACGATATGCAAACTTCATATAACCCGCTCTTTGCTACTAACTCACTGACAGCAGCTAAGAAGCTCCCAACATAGTCAAAGATATGCTTTAACAATTTGCAAAAAAATAATTAATTATTAACTAACAATGTTGTTCAAACTATAAAATATTGTATCCTAAGTTTGAAAAAGATGTACTTAAAATAATGATTATAACATTGTTACTGCTAAGTTTTGGGTTTATTTTAATTTTTAGCTTTTTCAGACTTTGTATATTGCCTTTTTGATTACGGTAATTCAAAATGGATTTAGTATGTAAAACGTTTGTGAAATTTATACATGGTTATACACTTTACCATGTAAATCAAAAGCAATAACCAACAAAATAAGTCTTTATTACCCAAACAAAAAACTATTTTTTAAATTACCTGCTTCGCACCTATGGCTGCATCCACACAGACCAATCGAGAGTGTCTTTATTACATTCATTATAACTTTGAACCATCTAAACTTCACCATTAAAAAGACCATACACGTAGTCGCTTTATTTTCTTAATTCACAAAAGCCAGTGTTTCTAAAATTCGTGTAACAATCCCTTCTTGCTTTTATTTAAAATTACTTTATAAGCAAACTTGAAATTATAGGTCTCAGGGATAGTTAGCAGTTTCCAACGCAAAATTATAGGACATAAAAAGAGGCTTAACCAAACTAAATTTTAGAACTAAAATTATGAAAGTGGTATCTTATTGAGATCAAAGTAAACTTGTTAAAAGTAGCTTACTTTTATTTAGAAGCAGACTTATAAGACATTCCAGTCTTTCGAAAATCTTGATTGATCTTTTAATATTCGTAAAAATATTATTTGCAAGCAGAGAATCTAATAAAAAATAGAAACAGGAATAAATATAATGTCTGCTTATAATATGAAAGCTGCAGAATGTAATTATTTATGGAACTATTATTCGGATAAAATTCAACAGCGTTTCAAATAGAAATTTACATATAAAGAAGTAGGTTGCAGTAATAATCCGATTATTCCAATTAAACATGCATTTCAGACAATTCCAGCTATAAAACGTTCAAAGTATGAAAACATGAGTGAAATGAGAAAACAATTTCCTAAGCTAAACTATTCTAACTGCGCTTTCAATTATCTAGTGCTTTTTGCCTCATTTAAACCAGCAGCAAAAATTGTTGATATTATTGTTAGCCAACAATGCATGGTAAGGCAAATTTTTATGTCAACTAGATTCAATCGTCTATTAATTAGGAGCTTTAAATTCTTAAATCTCATCGTAAGTTCTTTTTTTAATGTTAAAAAAAATGTTAAGCTTTTCAAAGCAGTTGGTAGTTAGAAATACCAAAGCGTGTCATGACAAAATTAAAAAAAAAAAATAATTAAATTAATACATTTTCTATTTTCCATTTTCAAGAAGTTTTTATATCCACATTGTGCTCAAAGCTTAAGTCTGTCACCAAATTAATGCAGAATATGAAATTTATTAATTATTCAAACGGTATTATATAATCTTGTATCAGAAAACAAGAATAAATGTGTGGTTTTATTAGTTGACATTTTATTTAGTATAAAATAAACACTTTAAAGAATTTATTTCTTAATTGTTTAGGCTAACTTGTTTACTTACTGTCATTATCTTGTTGTTTTGTATTAACTTTTTTGCAACTCGCATTGTCTTATTGATTCTGTAAATCTGAAAATGTTTAAAAAAGCTTGACTCTTGTTTATTTTAATTCACATTAAAACTTAATAATTTTGGTAATTCAACAAATTCGTATATGGACTCTTGTAAGCACATTATTTATTTTTGTTTTATTATTTGGCTAATATAATAATTGTCTTAACCGGATTGGCTGTGTGAAAAAGTGTAGCATTTTATCGTACATAAAGTGTAAAACCAAAAGAAAGCAAGTTTATTTTAATAAAAATAATGCTTCAAATAGATTGCTTTTTGTCTTACGCACTATAGAATGCAGGGAACATGTTTTTATTTAATTTAGTTGGTGATATGATATTCAGCTTGTCATTGCTTTCGTATTTTTTGAAACAGTGACAGTCTAGCCTAGTCTTGTGCAACACGGTTTAAGGGTTGTATATAAAACTTATTATTTATTTAAATGTTTTTATATTTGCTTATTAAATATATCATAGGTTTATTAAAGTTTACACATAAATTTTATATACATTTTATTTTTATTAAATTTTCTTAACATATGAAATTGCGGTATTTCGTAAATGTCTTGTACGCTTTCACATATAACATTTCTGTTTGCTTTATATTACGTAGCTTTGGCGCTATTAAATGAAAAATTTTGTATGCGAGCCGCGAAAACCGGGAAAGAGAAATTAATGGAGCTTTGAAAGGCAAGCAAATTCACATGTGCTTTCTTCCTTACTATATGTATGCCAAAAAACATGTTTCCGATGCATGCTGAATGAAAAATTAATTATTATTTTGGCAAAAGTCCTGTCTACCATGATGTACCTATGTATGATAATTTGTAAAATTCAAATCTGGAAGAAAAAACAAATCAGGTTTTTTCAGACATTTCATTTTGCAGAAATACTATCAAACAAATTTCCCACACATAAACCTTGTTATGGAAATGGAAAAGTTTTACTAAAATTCGACAGCGGATCAATAAATCTGCGTATATTCTCATTTTATCTAATATATACAACCGTTATTTTGAATTGCAGAACAAAAAGCTTTTACAATATATTTTTATTGAATTACTAGAAAAGAAATCACATCTGTGTCGCTGCGTCCATGTTTCAAAAATAATTTATTTCACATAATTTATCAAAAATTCTTTCTTTTTATTTCTTATATAATTCAAAATATTTTTTTTTAACTTTTAGCTAAAAAAACACAGTGAATGTCATACGTACAATTTTCTAATTACAGGATGTGTAGTGATCCTAATTTTCATGAAAAATTAAAATGTTTTTTTTACATTGATAACTGATTTTCGAACGATGCAAGTTCGAACGCAAACAAAAGTTTTTATTTCTTTCTACTTTTGTTTCCATCCTTTTTTACTTAATGCTTACTTAGTTATTTTCTCTTGGTAAAAACAGACGTTAGAGCACAGCACCCTTTCTATCGTTGGTGCTGTACAAATATTTTTAAAATATTGGTATTTATGTTATTGAAAAACATTGTTGCAAATAAAGTGGAATCTGTGAAAGTGATGGAAAATAGTGACAACAATGATGCTGAAGATTGTGGTTAGAACACGATCGGTGAAAATAATGTTTAAAAGTAAACGTTTATCGTATGACGCAAAAATTATAATAAAAAATGTTTATCAAAATCTAATTAAAAAAAAAAGTGTTAATTCTTTTCAGTGTATCATGGCCGAGAAACAAAACGTTAAATGTCATACCAATATAACAAAGCTAAATTTTACCAACATCAGTAATAATGTGATTTACTATTAAACTATTTTTAATAAAATAAAGTGTTCCAAATAAAGCAAAATAAATAAATATTTTTGTTTTCCAAAGTTTAGCAAAAAACGCTTGATTAAAAAAAGTGTGTTTAAAATAGTGAAAACAATGAGAAACATGTGTAGTTCATATTACATCCTACAAAAATTTTTCAAATAAACGATAATCGTATTTTTTTAGACAAAGTTTTATATTTAAAGTTATATATTTCAAGTCTATATATTTTAAATAAAATTTAGTATAAAAATTAAAGAAAAATAACAAATTGTCTAATTATAGGTAATTTCTTAAAAAAAATTAAACAAACATATGTTTCTTGTTTTTATTATACATTTAATAATTTTTGTATCAATAGTCGACTAAAGAAGCTTAATACAATCTTATCATGACTAAACGTGCTTTTATTGAAGTAGGTACTTATTTAAAAACTTATATACTAATAAAAGCATCTGCAAACAACAGCTTTCTCTTTCATAAAATATTTAAAAATCTTTTAAGCTTTATCAAGGGCGTTTTAGTTATTTACAGCATCTTTCAGATTAGTTGAAAAACGTCTGAGACATATTCAAAGTAATCTCAATTGAATGATGCACAGACCCACAAAACAATAAAATTATACATCAAATACTTTCCCACATATTACGTGTTCATTTAAAAGATGAATAGAGCACTGTTCTATGAAAATGTTAATTACTTCCACTTCTTTAAAACGGTTCCTAATTAATGCAATTTGTGATTGTATGATGAATGCTTTAGGTAAACGCTATGTCGTTGAGCATTTGAGATAATATAATGAATTGCTACTATATTTAAATAAATTGTTTTTAGCAAATAAATGTTTATTTTTACCATAAAAACAAGTTTGAGTAGTTTTTATTGTATCTTATATAAAGTTTTGTTGATATTTGAAGCTCCAGTTATATTGCAAAAACTGCGTAACACCAGTAGCTGTAATTTGTTCGACTACAGTAGTTAAAATAAATCATGCAAAAATTTCACATATAAAATAACTAATCACTTTGAATCACTTCATTAATGATTTGACATTTTGGCTTTTTAAAACTTGCATGTACTCTGTTTTCAAATCTTAAGAAAAGCACTGTTCTTTCTTATTAAAACTTATCAGCTGCTTAGATTGGTCTTTACTATTTGATTATCAATCTAAACTTTTGACAACAAAACATTGTGAGTTTATTTTAACTTTTTACAATTTATGCCTCAATTCACTAGCTTGTACAACTTTACTAGATTCAGTAAAGTTTTTTCAAAGTTATTCTTTAAGAAGTTAATAAAATGTTTTTAGTTTATAGTATTTTATAGATAAAAAATAATTATCTCAATAATGTAGATGTAATAATTTTTTTACTTACAGATTATTATTGTTACATTTTTAAAAGAAAATAAGAGTATTCATTTTAAACCATGATGGTTTTGAAAAATGATTTATAAGGTTCAAATTGAAGACTTCAGTGACTTCAAATAGCTTCAAGCAGAGCTGAAAAAATTAGTTTTCTAAAGAAACATTCAGAATTTTAGGCTTCTTTGAATTTATCAGATAATACATTCTTAGTCGTTATCTCGGCTAGTTTCCAAATTTGCGGTGGAGCACAGTGAATAAATTTTGTTTATGTAATATTAATTTTTTATTAAAAACAAATTAAATTATGTCAAATCAACCCTAATAAAACTAGTTTTTCCAAACAGCGTAGTCAACAATGACTGTTTGAGTTGGAAATCCTACATTATATTTCAAAATGGTAGAACTACTGCAACCACTTCTTGTTGTTGACGGGTGACACTTTTGACACCGACAACATTATTGACAGATGCCAATTAAAAAGTTAGTCACTGTGACATATCCTACAGTTTTTTTACAAGTGTTATGTCAATAATTTGTCAAACAAGCGTATCCGGTTACAGTGTTGCAACTAAGCAAATAAAAAAAGTTTCTAAAAAGTGTTGCCAACTTAAACAGTCATTGTAGACCATGCAGTATGTTATTAAAAAACCCCTATTGCTTTAAATAACAAAATAACCAAAATTTCTAATATTGACTGTAATTAGTTTGAGTATGCATAATGTTTCTACTTAGTGTTTAAGTTTAACTGTCAGTATTAAATTTATAATACATAAAAAGTTTTTGTTTAAAAACCATAACTAAATCTATACAAAACTATAATTTATCAAAAGTTTAAAGAGTTCACAATGTCTGTCGTGAGGAACCCACATATAGAAAAGACCCGTTCTATAATAGTGGAATAATTTCTGCAGTGAATTGAACTGATGAGTTTTTAACAAGAACAGAACAGCGCTGTTTTTATAATTGACACAGTACTTGAAATGTTTATAGAATATTTAGAGCTATAATCTTTCATATATTATCAATTGTGTGTTTGTAAAATAATTGTTTTTACGTAACATATGGGAAAAATATTGAAAGAAAAACTTACCATTTAAAAAGTTTTCCAAAATCATGTTTATTCTTGAAGTTTGTGATGAATTAAACTTTTAGTTTCAATAGCGTTTCATCGGCATTCCAACCTGAAAATTAAAATCTCGTGAAAGAATGCATGATTTGTATAAGTCAATTACACAAATAGTAAGATACACTGTATCTCAAGATATTATTCCCCTTATTAAAAGGCTACAATAATTAGTTAGCTAAGCTTATAAGATAAGCATGACATTACTGCTTGAACTTTCCCTGAGAACAAGATTTGAAGAAAGATACATCAGATTAGTGTTATTAACATTACGTATTCTATGAGAATTGTCTGCTTTGCTTTATAAAGCTTTTTACCAAGGGAAAACTTCAATTATTATTCCATTTTACTACAGATGCACGAGAGAAGACACAGCGGCAAACTGGAAACAATAGCGAGTTTCCTAATTACTGCAAAATTTTTAAAAACCTAATACACTTTTAAAGACGATTTGTTTTCAACTTATGTTAAATACTTCTTTGGATAATTTCCGCGCTTTCGGCTCGCTAATGACAAATACACGGTATGCGGCAAACAAATAAAAATTACTTATAATTATTAAATAAAATTAAAAACATTTTGCCACTTCAATTTTAAATTCCAGCTTGATTTAAAAACAAATTAAAGCACATTTCAATTTTTTAAAAACGTACTAATATTCAGTTTCAAAATATGTCGAAACTGCAAACATGTGTTAACATAAAATTTTTGTAGCCAAATGGAAAACCATAAGCTTTAAACTTCTTATGATTGTAATTTTTTTAATAGAAAACCCGATTCATAAACTACTAGAATAATATTTTTTAAAAAACCTGTTTTAATAATGATTATACAGTTTTTTATTGTAAATTTACAATAAATTCTGTTTATATACTGTTTTGTGCTGTCAGTATTAATAACTTTATGGATATAGTTTGCAAAATAGTTAGTATATTTACGTTCTCTCACAACCTTTTACAGAATGTAATAACATTGTTTTAATAGCAATTGTAAATTTTGTAGTTTAAATATGTAAAACGTACTATTGTGCATTTGTAATAGTTTTTTATGTGTTAAGGGCATAATTAGACGATTTTAACATGAGAAAATATTTAAAACCTGAGAAACGAAAGCTTTTAATATCCCAAGGGCTATAATCGACAATTATCCTCGTGGTACATGCAACGTTTAATTCTATTTTATATTCTAAAAGATTTAAACAAATATTCAGTAGACCTCAAAAAATTAAGTTATGTCAATGCAAATTTTAGTGTTGGGTAAAAACTCAACTATATTAATGTTGTTAAGGTTACAGCGTTTGTTTATACAACAATTAAGGTTTTAAAATAAACGTTCTTGACGCAAAAACTTTGCAAGAATTTGAAGCTGCTCTAGAAAAATTGATTTCCTCAAAATCAAAAGAACTGTATGTGATAAAATATAACACGTTTTGCAAGTAGCGGCGCGCGAAAAGTGTAAGCAACATTTGCAATGAAAAACTTGTAATGGCGTATTTATCTCTAATGGTAAGAAATTATGGTTGAATAACCAACTTCTACTATATTATTGTGCTTAACTTTTTGTAGACAAAGGTTCACAAACTTTTGTCTCTTTGCTGTGTCTACTCTAAGCTCGAAAAGAATAAAGGATAACGTTGATCTTAAGATTTCTCATGGTTACTAAATATATAAAGAGGAATTCCGTAGGCAATAAAGCTAAAAAATCTAAAATTACAGTAATTATAATAGTGTATAATTTTTTTCAATAAATTCTTAATACCACTGTTTGAATAATTAAATCAACCGTTGCTTGTCAAATTTTTGACAGATCTGTGCCATAAAAGCCAATTTATGCCCTCGTTTGAGGGCGTATAAAAGCGATTATCGACTAAAATAGAATAAAAATAATTATAATTATAAGTCTTTAATAGTTAATGCTTTAAGTAACAAATTGTGTTGTAAAAAATTCTTCAATTACTTCAACTAAAGTCTGATATTAATTTTTTGGATAGACCCATTATTTATAAATAATAATGCATTAATCTGTTTTTGAAAATTAGAATAAATCTGCCAAATATCATAATTTATACAATAGGTTGATATGTAATAAGTTTTATGTTTAGACAAATTTTTTTCGGTAAACTCAGAAGCACTATTTTTCGATCAGAGCCATAAAATACGTATACACTTTGGCTATTTACAATTATTGTATAGCGCCATTTTCAAATTTTTCAGCAATTTGCAGTTTGCAACTCTACATAACCCTACCACAGCGCTACTGCTATAACAATTGTGTCGTTTCAATGTCTTTCGGCATGCAACGTTTCTCTCTTTTTTAGGGAATTTGTAAAGGAAATATTACAAATAAAACACTGCTCTAGCACTTTTCATTCTTTTATTTTGCATTTTTTCTTCTATTGACAGATGACGATACGTCTTTTGTCTCACTCTAACATCTAATGTCAAACTGTTGTCTCAAAAGTTAATTGTATATGTTTAAAATGTCCGTAAAGTGTTAGATAACTATCATTTTAACAATTTACAAAGCTATAAGCAAATACTTTGAAATGATTATTTTTTCAAAGTTTTAAAACAAAAAAATTGCGGCTGTACTATTTCCAAACAGATTAATTATGTATTAGCGTTTTTCAGTGAGTTTTTTGTTTGTATCCAACTTGATGAAAGAGATAATTAAGAATCTTTTAAGCTGAAAAAGTCTTTACATACTTTGCAAGAAGGTTACTTCGAAGTTAAGTTGTTTTGCAACATTTTTTCAGCTACCTTGATTCGCATTTTCAGGCTTCTCTTGAATTTTTAATTACCTTGAAGAATATATAACGCGGCAAGATAAAAATGATGCTTAAGAAAAAATATTACCATCTAAAAAGCTCGCTTTTATCAAATTTTTTTCTTTGTGTGTGCGATTTCAAGCTGAATCACTAGGTTGCGGTCTGGCGATGCTACGAAAAACATGGTAATTAAAATTTTGACGATAAAACGATACGAATCTTGCAGTGTAATAAAATACAATCACCTAATATTTTTCTACATTTTATATAAGCTACGTACAGAGAGACCGCACAAATTATGCTGTAAAAAATACATCGCATATCAGAAGTAAATATATAAACCTAAGATAATTTGTTTAAAAAACATTTAAGTGAAAATTAAGAATCCACAACTTAATTGTAGACATTTTAAAAGTATTAAAGCACAAAACAATGTTTTAGAAAAACAATTTTATGCGCAATTATTCTTACTCCGATTTTTTTCAATACCAATGTAAAGTAAGCTCGGACAATTATAATATCCATTTAACTGCATTATGTAGGTTAAACCTGTTATTGTAGGTTATTGAATGATAAATTGACTAAAATAAAAAATAGAAAAATTTATATAAGATTTCATAGACGTTCTTGATCAGAATGCATTGTAAGATAAAGGTCTTTATGGTCAGGTGCTACAAACGCTAACTTGATAAAAGCATCTGACATTTTCCAATCGTTTAGTTAAAGGAAAGACATTAAAGCAGAATAAATTAGGTTTGAGACGATTGAAGAGGTCAATTCAATTTCTACCCTGTCCGTTTAGACTGGAAAACAAAGTCTTTCAAACAGCAAACTTAACAAACTAAAGAAGGCGTGAGATGTTTAAGAGTGCGTCTCTAAGAAAAAGAAAAGTCCGAAGTTGATGGAAACCCCTTCAAACAAAAAAGTCCTCAAGATATCTATCCGGCTATAGAATACAAATTTATCTAAAAATGAAAACTCGGCAGAAAACATTTATTTGGCTGAAAACCGTGTATTCCAAATCGAAACAGTTTTATGATTATATCTTTGTAATTATATTTTTATTTATAGCTTCACATTTCTACGCCATTCTGCTGTAAGGCTGGGACTCACTAGACTGTTTGACCTCTTTTCGAATTTAGCAGGAAAAGGCTCATTCAAGTTTGTTATCTGAGTCGATCACTACTACACTTTTTGTTAATCTTTCCCACTGCGCTGTTTACAACGTTTCCTGTCCTATTATAGGAAATATACAACCCTAAACAGTAACGTTATAAGAACATCGTTAGACATACATTTTTTTGTACGCTTTTGAATCAGTCCAGCCACGAGACTAAAATCGGTTTTTATTACATTTTGTAATAATGGAAGTACAGAAATGAAAAAACTCTATTACTTTTTGTATTTAGAAACAGTGCTAGAAACAATGTATAAAATGTAGAACCAAAAACCCCAGGGTACATAATCAAAGTAAAGATGAAAACACAATAAACAACAAAATAATCAAGAAACCAAACAGATAAATGATAAAAACTAATAACATAAATGTATAAAAACTAATTTAGAAAAATAAGTACATAAAACAAAAAGTTAAAAAAATTGCAATTAAAATATAGCAACAATTATGATGTGTTTGTTAATAAAAAAAATAATTAAATATTAATAGAATAATAAATTAAAATAGTATTAGAAAGTATATAATTTATAATCAAAGATTTTTACCATTCAATGTAAGAATAAATCACAGATGCTGATGGCACGCACGACAAATCAAGATGCAAATGTGTAACAAAAAGCAAAATTTAATTTTACCTAGTTTGGTTTTTGTAAACAGGAGAATATTCACTTTTAAAAACTTATTATTTCTTAATCGTAGAACAAAATAATAAAATTATTTAGTTTTAATCATATTTTCTTGCTCCACCCGCCGAATGTAAGCTTTCTGGCCGCATTTTACGCCAGAATAAGCGACTTTTCATGGCCTGCATTTTCTAGCCGCTACCATAGCAACACAACCACAAAAGTCATTATGACAGAACTGTTAAACGTTAAACTAAAAGAAATCCAACTTTCTGGCCTAAGAACCTAATATACTATTACATACATTGTGTTCCATCTAATATTACAAGCTTGGCAAAGTTTAAACGCAACTACAATACACGTAAAAAATTCTAAAAATTGTTAATTTATTGTCATAACAATAAATAAGAGCTTTTGATGTACTAATAAGTTTAAAAAAAAAGTTTCTTTGAGGTGTGCAGCAGTTTTGTTTGTAAACCAGTTTTTATTTAGTTTGTACTCGTAAGAAAACACTTTTAAAACAGTGTTAATAATATATATATATATATATATATATATATATATATTATTATATATATATATACTATATATATATATATATATATATATATTAACATCTGTCGAGAGTTTAGAAGTTATGTTATGTTTATGTTTTCAGATTGTTCATACCAGCTAGCAAGAATGTTTTAAATAATAATATAAAATAATTTATAAAACACTTAAGATAACAAAAAAGTAGAATGTTAAAAAATATTTTGAAACTTTAAAAAGTCAGTACATATGTTTCAGATTAACCTGTATATCCCCTTAAATCTTAATAAATAAACTTAAATAAAATCATTTAACATATTAATGACATTATATAGTTTGTCGAATTGCATTTTTTTAATATTTACAGTCTTGACATTTATACTTTATTATGCAGTAATAATATTAATCAATAATTTTAATTATACAACATAAAACAGCTAATAAAGTCATAGCAAATTATTTCAAATCAAGATACGTAGACTCAGATATGTTTCGTTTTTATTGAAGCTCTTTAGTTAAATAAAACAAATTTTGTTTAAATAAATTTGCAATGGCGGTTGAATCTTATATTTCCTCAAGTGCCTACTATTTTCGTAATATAGTAAAAATAGCAACATCTATTAGAAACTCTATAAATTAAAGTCGAGAGACCACATCTCTCTATTTTGATGCTAGAGGTCATTCCTAATGACAGATTATATCTACAATTTTGATGGAAAATAATGTTTGTGACAAATAAGAAATATCGTAGATTGAACAACCAAGTTATTATTCTAGAGTATTTTGTCTGAAACTCATATCTAAAACATGCAATATTTTTGCATTTGTTTTAGTTTTTACCAACAAATAGTAAAGTCAAAGCAAATTTGTTCAAATTAAGATAAATAAACTCAAACATGATCCTTAATTGGAACTCTTAATTAAATTGCAATAGATTTTTGTTTGAATAAATTTGTAATGACGATTGAGCCTACTAGTTCCGTAACATGGTGAAAAATACAAGGTACATCAAAGTCGAGACACTGCGTTTCTGATATTTCAATGCTAGAAGTCAGTTTTAATGACCAATATCGTTTTTCTTATAAAAGAAATCAGGAAAAAAGCTGATTGAACAAGCAAGTTAACACAAGATCCATATTACAAGTGACTCTAGCAGCGTCTACTAAGAACCCCTAATAAATATTGCTAATATTAAAGTGTTATTTATTGAAAACAAATACCTATTGTCTACTTTTTTAACGATTTTTTTTAATCAAGAATTTATTTATTTGTTTGCCTGCTCATTATCCCAGCTACAATATTGTATATTGTCAGTATCTTCAGTCTAGAAATTGTCGGTAAAAGTTATTTATGAAATTGAAAAGTTTGCTAACAAATGTTTAATTAAAAGTTAAAGTACACTTTGATATAATATTTTCCTCTCACAGTTTTGTTTCTTTTCTACAGCAAAACTGTTTGCGTTAACAGAAAATTTAAATTAAGCTATCTCAATTTTTAAAATTTATTCCATCAAAACGCCGATTTATTTTAAAAAAATACAAAATTTAAAAAAGTGTTTCTATTAATTATAAAAATGCAGGAAGTTCCGTAAATTTCCCCCATAAAATTGTATTTAGAAGAAAAAAGTGGTGGATTTATTACTGAATTATTATTCGATTCATTTCTTAAATTGGTTAATTTTTAACAGCGCACTAATTAAAATTTATTTTTAAGATAAATTTAATTCTCGATAACTCTAAATTAGTTGTGGTTGTTTGAATTTATTCTGTAGGTAAACACTTTATACGCTTCTGTTGGAATTGTTTGTTTTGATTTAATTAGCTCGTCCGTAAATACAGTATGACTCAATTGGGAGGTAATAATATCAAAAGGGTAAAATTATGTAAAATTACCCTATATGTTTCACATCGTTGGAATGTCATTTAAGCAAAAAATAAATCATAAAAGCCTTTGTCGCAAGTGTATTAAAATTTGTAATGAAGCAGTCTATTATTTCTGTGCGCTTTCTTTCTTTTATTTGCCACTCAATTATTATAATTGTTTATCAAATTATCCCTAACAAAGAGTTTATGTCGTGGCAACAAGTCTTTAATGTACAGCATGCATAAACATGTAACGTATTTTGTGATTTTTGCACCTAATTTCTCTAGATGCGCTATTTTGATTACAATAAGACAAATGCCACAAAACGGCAATACACTATTTATTTACAATTACATAGTAACTTTTATGTAAATTAAAAAAAAAAAAATATGTAAATACTGTAACCGTAGATAGAAAAAAAGCTTAAAAACTCAAGCAAATTACTCAAAAACTATTGTGATTTTTTTGTTGGCAAAATCTAAGAGAAATTTTGTTTAAAAAATCTTATTGTTTACGTTTATATATTAATATCATTTTTATTTATATAGCTATTGTTAATTTTTACATTTTGTAGTCACTATGTATTTAAATTTTTGAGTGAAAATAAAGTATACACAATTATTTAAGTTGGACTTATTGAGCTAAAAGGAATTTTTTAAAGAAGTGTTTTAAAATAATTCTATTAGGTAATTCAGAAAGTAAAAAAGTAAAATTTTGTTTTTCTTGTAACATACGAACCCCGAAGCCGTTGGATGTGACTAAATAAATAAAGTCGAATAAAAGTTGTAATTAGAACAGCGTCTGAAGAAAAAAGATCTAAAAATTCTAGCTAATCTGTTTTTTATGTGAGAATCCCCAGACGACTGTATATTTCTCTGTTGAATGATAGCGTACTTTTATATTCGTTAGTTCCAAAGTCTCAGTCATTAAGGCTAGGCAAACCATGTCTGAAAATGAAGATATATACGACTGTAAGCCTTAAGTGTGGCTGGTGTTCCACTCTGCTTCTACCCTCAAAAACAAAGAAACTTTTTATTACATTGTCCGCAACTTGGATCGTTGGATACTTTATCCAGAAACTTGCGTTTTGTTTTTTTTACGGATTTTCTAATAGTCATGCAACTTAAATGGTTTAAAAGTAGGTAGGTAAATATGTCATATCACCTCTACAATAATGCAGGCTGAGCTACATAAAAACTGTTTTACTCTAACATACCATGAAGAACTTTTCTTCATAACATGAAGATGCCAGTTTATAGACGTATTTAAATTTTCATCAAAATGACGTACAAGCTGTTACTATGAAAGTAGATTGCCAAAAAAACTTTGTTCTATTTATTATATAACATAAATATTGACTCTTTTTCAAAAAGTTACTAACAAGGAATAAACGCATTTTTTATATTGTAAAAATTTTAAAATAGTATATTATTATACAAGTTTAGTGAGAGATTGTATTGTCACACAAATCAAGTGTAACTTCTAAATTCATTTTCATCTATAAATTTTGTATGAAACTATTATTAGTGTCAATATTTTTAATACGTACGTAGTTAATAGCCGACAATTTAAAAAATGATTTTTTTTTACGTTTTATAAATCCATTCAAACAAAGGGTTGTCAAATTTACGAGTCGTTCTGAATTTACTGAAGATGATGCTATGCTTTTTCGACCAAAGAAGTCGTAGTCAGCTTTGTAAACAGTTCAAGATTATTATCAAAAGTTGCAGCGGGAATAAGAAATAGATAAGACCGTTCGGAGAATAAACAAGACATTTATCACTAGATTTCCCTCGCTTTGCCAACATTTTCCCGTGTAGCTTAACAATCTTTCTTGTCATTTTTCTTAATTTTTTTTCAAACCTTGACGCTTGAGTTTGAAAACACGTAGCATTTTTTTAACTAATCAAGCTGTCATGTTAAATTATTGCAATTTTATAGAACTGACCGAGAAATTACCAAATTTACCTCAAAAGTAAACCCTTCAAGCTTGCGGAATAGCTTTTTTGCATGATATGAAAACCTTCAACTTTATGAGAATGTTTTATTAATACAGTTTGCTAATTAAATTTCATGATTCAATTATTTTTCGTTCAACACCGTGCATCACGCTGAAATGATTGAGAGATAAAAAAAAAGTTAAAGTACGGCATGATTAAAACTGACAAAAAGTTTGTTTATGTTAAATAATTAAAATCTGATGTCAAACTCTTAATAATAAACAAACACAGTTTCAAAATAAATAAGCAAGACTTTTTTAAAAGTTATTAAATAGAAATTTGCAGGCTTTTTTTGATTCTTATAAAAATGTCGTTATAACATGTGGGTACTCAATTTCTAAAGTAATTTTATCAAAAAATGTGTTTTTTTACCTTCACTTTTTGTCTTCACTATGTAATTTTTTGACGAATAGACGCTAAAGTGTTAAAACTAAATTTTTGCAAGAATATTTATACCTATGCAATTATAGGTATACCTATATAATATCTATATAGGTATTGTATTGTCACTTGTGTGACAATACAATAGTTGCGTAATGCAACTGAGAGAGATCATCAAGCTATCGTCGGTATAGAGTTATTGTTCTAAGCTAACGACAAAACAACACATAAATATTTTATTTTTATATAAATTTTTAAAAGTGGAAGTTTAGTTGAGACAGAGTACAAGAAGCTTTAAGATTAAAAAGTCTAAGCTTTGCGTAAATGTTTTAAAGTCATTTTGAAAATCTTTTTGCAAAAATCAATTACCACTAGTAGGTATATATTTTTCAATTTAAGAGTAAATTGACATTTTAGATTATAATTGTTATTGATTCTTTATATTAAATAGTAATATATTTTGATAATTAATAATGTAGTCGCATTTTAATGTTCTTTTGACGTTATTGGAGAAATAAATTACTGCTAATAGTCTAATATAGTAAGTTTATGATAAATAAGATATCTATTTAAGACTTCTGCCTTGAAATATAGGTAACTTGGCTTTAAAACAAGCGCTGCTTAAAAGAACATTTCTTGAAAATAGCTAATAATTTAGAGTGTGTCATGTCTGAAGAGGCTCATAAATTTATAAGTTAAGCAAAACCGTCATCAAACTTTTATGATTTCTAAATACAAAAAAAAACGTAAAAAAAACTATGCTAAATTTTGAGCTTAGTAAAATATCTTGCTGTGATAGTGCTGGTAGCGCTCGAATGCTTTTATCTAGAGTTTAGTTCTTTACTAAGTTAGAAAAGTTGTTTTAAATTAACGTTGTTTTATTTTTTAGCACTTTGGTGGTTTATCTAAACCTTGCCTGACTTTGATGGCAACATAACCAGACTTTATGTGTTTTTATATAAAACGCTCGTATATTTGTCGTAGTTGACCAATTTAAGATTTATACGTTTTCAGAAAATTTACACCGCTGTTAAATTATATTTTTATGAAAGTTACATCCAGATGTAGAAAATTTTATTATCTCATTTTAGTGGTTTTCTCTGAAAATTTGGCTAGATTTTGACCAATTGTTTATCAGAACATTAGACCTATGTCAAAATATATAGGACATGTTATATTATAAATAACGTTCAGTTTGATACGTCTGAGACGTATTTTTTTGGTTTATATGTGTATATGTTTTTGGAAATTTTTTGATGCTTATTATTGAATAATTTGTTGTTTTATGTTTTTCAATCCATCACCGTAACAAGCAAAACGTCTTGACGACTAAATAATAGAAAAACGCAACTATTACTATTTAGCTCTTCTAAATGTTGACACATCAGCATTTGATAAAAAAAAATTAAATTAAACAAGTTTACACTCATTTTTAAATTATTAACATAATCAAAATTTAAAATTAATTTATTTATACAATTAAAGGCTAGAATTTTTTAATTTGTTTAATAAATTGGGCTATCAGTTGAATATAGAACATCATTTTTTTGTCACTCAGCACACAAAAAACGTATTTAAATAACATTCAAAAGTTTACTTTTATTTTATTCAAATGACACAATCAATCAATAATAGTGTCACAGGTAACAAAAATGATTGATTTTTATTTCAATTTAAAATTTTCTCACTAACATTCAAATTATAACAAGAATAAAAAACCTGCGTTTTTTAAGCGAAATTTTCTTTGAGTTTCCGACATTTTATCAAAGATGTAATCCGATCAATTTGGGAAGTAAATTTCGGAAGGTATTAGGATCCTCAAAGAAATGCAGATCTCTCTTTGGAAGCTTTCTGTTGGTAGCGTAGAATTACGTTGACCTTAAAGGATTTTTTATGCTGAGCGATACAAATTTTATTGCCAATATGAATGTTGTTTTATTTGTTGCAGTAATGTATTAATATTTTGATAAATTTCAAAGCGAGAGTAACAAATTAAAAATAAAAAAAAACCGCTTTCAGGTTTTGATGGAAACGGCATTTCATTTCCCGAAAAGGAAACTGTGTGAAGCTTTCAATTTCAGAGTATTTATTTGTGCGCCTTAAAGTATTTTTTTATTTTATAAAAGTACAAATTCACAGCTAGTAGTGATCTACTATTAAAAGATTTTTTTAAGATTTTATTTATGAAAAGCTTCTTACAGCCGAGTCAGAGGAAAATTATAAACAAAACAATAAATAAAATGGCTATATAAACAAACATGTTATAACATTAGCGTCTTTTGTCTGAAGCGCTTAACTAAGATTTTCAGTATTTTCTATTTGCGTTGGCCTTGCTATCGAAAAATAGTAATTTAATTAAAGCAAGTTGAATTTCAAACAAGATATTACTATTGTCGACGTTTCGCTCTCTAAAGAAGCATTCCCCAAAACATCTGCATTAATAAATTTGTATTTTATACAAGAGCAACTAACGTTGATTTCTTACATTTTCATGACATGTGGTCAAAGACAAAGTAATTTCTTAATAGGCGTCCCTCAATAAACACGGTAAATTGTTTCACATCTGTGGTTCGACTAGTTCTACAACTGCATTCGTATACAGTGTTGATCGTTCAGCATCTTTTTTAGAAGAGAATCTTGCATGTTTGTGCAGTGTTTTAAACCACATTGTAAAAATTAGAAATCACAAAAACAAGATTAGAAACGTTTTTATAAAATTCTTTCTAACGAGCACCGCTAGTAAAATTCTATTTTCTTTCAGTTTTAGAGTAATTTTACAAATTTTATTTAGTAATAGAAGTTGTATGCTGCTCAGTGGAATCAATTTTGCACTTAAGAGTTGGATGATCATTGACGTTTGATGTTTAACGATGAAATAAAACGGTCAAACTATCAAAAACAACTAAAATCTGTAAGGCACAACAAGAATAAATAATGCTGTAATTAATTCTGATCTAGGATCAGATTAGAATTACATCACAATATCTCCACTGTAACCTATTTGATCGTTTGTGCTCTACATTCACAAATATCTGCGGCCTTTTCCTCTTTATAAATTTTAGCTCCAAAAACAAAAATCACTAACATAAATACTTGATCTAAAACGAACAATAGGAATATGCATTTCAAACCGTATTTTATTAGAAAATATGTTGTTTTTTTTTATAACTCATCTAAAGAAAGATTTCAATAACAATTAATAAAAAATATGTTTGGTAAATTAACTTTCAATATTGATAGTATATGTTTGAAAAAATTTAAACTACGGTGACATTATACCTATGAAATGTTGTTGAAAGGCTCTATTTCGATGTCAAAGAGCAGACGTATTCAATTTTCATTTTGCGTCTTTACTCAAAACGGGAAAATTAAATAAACTCAAAATGATTAGGAAGAAAAGTTTTCATGGAAGGACACATTTATACTTGCAATTAATTATAAAAGATGAGAGGGTTGAACAGTTCTAAATAAAAGTTTAATTTGTCGGTTCCTCGCAGCAAAGCGACGTCGGGTCTCAATCATTTGTAATTTTGTTCGTTAACGATGACACAGGATTCTCCGTTAGTTTCAGTTACTCATTAATAAACTTAACGAACACTTCTTTCAGTTTAATTAAATTGTTATTTTTTTTCAAATTTTGAATCTGTGTCAATTGCTCTAGCCGTTAATCAAAATAAATTAGAAATTAATCATCTTTACATAATTAATGTTAAAATATATTTGCGTTAAATATCAATTTTAAAAAACGTTTAAAAGCAAGCTAATTAGATATTTTTGTCATTATTATAGATTCATATTTTTTTATATAATATAACAAGACTTCCCTTTTTTTCGGAAAGTTCTATTCATATGACAAAAATGTTGTTGCCTGGCCACCCCCATAATCAAAATTTGCCGTAAAAAAAAGTCGAGTTATATTCATCTAGACAAATTTCCAATCTCACCTTCAGATTTGGTTTTAAAGCAATTGTCTTGATTCATTTTGAATTAGTTTTGTTAAACGTCAATTTCTTTAGTTTTCAATCAGTTGTCTAATTCACTTGACAATTAAACAAATGCGTTAGTAACGCAGTTTTGAAGACGGCGTATTACTTTTGCGATAATCAACGCTATTGGCTGGTATCCACTGTTTTTATAGTGGGCAAGAATTTGTCAGTAAATAATTTCATTTCTTGCATGAGAGTGAATAAAAATACGTCTTGACATTCTTGGTACTTTATACTTATACGTGAAATTAAGTAATTAATACGCTGAATTAAACCTAAGTGGTAAACACGCTGCAACATTTTTATACACAATGGATTGAAGACACTCCATATTTTAATAGTAGTAGCTACTCTACATAACATAATTTTAACTTAGATGTTAGTTTAGAAAATACACATTATTTAAGCTAAATACGCATTTTTTTGAAAAGTCGGTGCTAAGCATAATATTTTTAATAAAATATTATCAAGTCACAGAACAAACACAGCTAATAAAACCTCATCCAAAATCTTCTTCTGATTCATTGTCAATTTAATGAATTAGAATGGTCACGAAAGGTCAGGCAATGAGATTATTTCTGTGAATAGTCCCAATTATCCTTCAAACGTTCTCTCCATTGATTGTGCTTGCTTTTAATCATTCAAGATTAATTAAAACAATAAAACAAAATTGTGATGCTGATAATTGAGCTGCAATTGCATTGCCAAGTTCTTTGGCAAAATCAGTGAGTTTGTTAATGGTTTTAATTAAGAATATTTCAATTGGAATAATATTTTAACGTTGTTTATCTTTGAGAATTATGATTAATATAAACAAGCCTGAGGCCTAATATGAGCTTTTGTGTTGAATTAATTAGGCGGTTAGCAATTCTGTAACCATTAATGTAGATCAAACAATAATTATTATTTCTATTTTGCTATGACCGCACAATATTTTTTTTAAATAGGTACTTTTCTAGATAAATTTATATAAAATTTTATGTAGAATATAGAAACATTGCTATATTTTATGATTATAATAATATATCAAACATTATTTGAACGACTTTGTTTACTCATTTTTCTAAAAGATTGAAAGTTTAATTTGATTGTTAAAAGATTTAAATAAATAATTTTGTAAATAATTATTTTGATTGATAAATTAAAATTTTTATAAAAGATAACATTTTGGTTTCATTATCAGTACGAATTTTTACCTACTTTTGACTACATGTTTCTCTATAAGACGACAATATTTTTATTGAAGGGTTGTATTTTCACTTAAAATTTACACAAGTGCTTTTCTTGTACAAGTAAATCTGACATTTCTATAATTTTTTTTCTAGAAATTCAACGGTAAAAACTGCTTCTGAAAAAATTACAAATTCATAAGAATTTGGTATTTTTTTGGCACTTACTTATTTAAGTGGAATTTTTAAGTCGATAAATAAAAAATAGAAATTATTTCTTCAGTGGTTTGAAAACTGCTGACTCAATAATTATTAATTTTGCTGATGAGTAAACTGTGAATTTTTTTGTGTTGTTATGATAATCATTTTGTAATACATACTATATTCAAACTGGTTTTTCATAGAATTATGCAATTTTCAAAATGGTCTTCTTAATTCTCAACTAAAATTTTTGTTGATAGTATTGAAAAAAAAAGAGTTTTAAACTTGAAGTTTATAATATGACTCTTCTTGGTAGTTAATCAGCTGGTTTATGTTTTGGTCTAACTTTAAAAATTGCTTTAACCGCTCACTTTGCTATTGAAATAATATATGTACGTATAATTGTATATCAATCTGTATTTGCGTAGTTTGGTGTTTTGCACAAACGCTGCATTTGTCAAAGTTTATCATACCAGAAATGAGTGATGCGCTTGCTTGTTATCTATAATTAACATACAACATACTATATAGAAAAATTTATTTTTCTTAATTATTAATTATTAAGTTAATGTTTGATTCAAATTATTGAAAAATTATCAACTTTATATCATTAAAAAAATTGAGTTTATAAAATAACCTGATTATGTTCACCTTGTACTGACTATTTCAAAGCAGAGGATTTATAACGGTCTCCAATAACCTGATTTTATTTATTATATTATACAATGTTAAATGTGCCTTCTTATTGGGATGTTTAATAGAAGAACGGTGCATTCGCTAGGTTTATAATAAATTGAAGCTTTCAGACATCTTTCAGGGTAATGTTCCTTAACGCACTGTGACAAGATAAACCCAGGTCCAACAATAGCTATAAAGTGCGCTCCCGGATTAACGCATAAGTTCAGGAACAGTGCGCTGCAAAAGAGAAACCGTTCCCTTGAGAGATTTCTAGCAATTTTTCAAGATCACTTTTTACCTAGTTACTTCACGTGAATAACAACCGCTCTTTAAACCTCTTGAATTATTGCTCTTTTAAATGTTCTACAACGGAACTGTGATTTTGTTTCACCTGATTTTAGCAAGAATTATTGCCAGTCTTTCTCATTCTTTTCTTGTGAAAGATGTCTGTCGTTGAACTATTCATTTTATTTTAATTATCTCTTTCAAAACATTACTCTTCAATTTACTTTATAGGAACTTTAAACTCGATGATACTATACTGTTTCGTTGTTGCAATTAAACGAAAGATATATCGCTCTTGCTAATGTCTACGTTTATTATAGGGCACTTAAATACCTTATTGTTCTTCTGCGAACTTTCTCTGCATTTTAATTACAGAGTGTAGGTTGATACAGAGAACTAAATAGGTGCTAGAATTCCAATACTATCTTTTATTATCTATTGAATGAGCATTTTTATGATAATGACAATGATAACAAAAATCTGCACATAGTATTGTAAGAAAACTAATTTTTATTTTTCAGTAGTTATTTATTCAATTACATTAACAAATTATCTTAATTAAAAATAATTTCTTTCAATCGCGTTTTGACGTAAGTGGGTTTATTTTTTTACACGCAATAGCAGGTATAAGAAGCTCAGAGTGTGATAGAAAAAATAACTAAACTATGAATTTTAATTACAATGACTGTTTTAGTTTTTGGTGAAAAATTGAATTTAGAATTTGTCATCATTTGTTTATATTTCTACAAGTTATTAATAATTTTTTGCAACTTTGCCAAATCTTAAAGTTAGCGAAAGATTTCGACAACTGACATATCAGCTCTGACGTGTTAAATTTTAAGTTATTGTTACTTACATCGTTGCTGTAACCAAATGGCAAAGATATTTTAGCTTAAGAGCGTTCAGTGACCCAGTAAAACAGACCCTGCACCTACGTGGAATCGGTAAAGAACGAGGTAATATTTTTTGGCTGCGAGGGCGGAAACTTTTTCTCTCACCACACTAGAAGAAACGGATTCAGTGTATATCCAGGAGCGCCCTGAGAAATCATTCGCAAGCATCGAGGGCTATTTCTAATAATGTTAATATTTTAGTATTGTCAATTTTAGGTAGCTAGATAATACCAACCACGAAGCAAATTTGTTTGTTTTTAATAGAAGAAAAGCAAAAATACATATCAATTCATTAAAAGATATTTTTTGTTTCAAAAACTAAAAATGAACAAAACAGATTTGTATTTTTTCTACACTTTTTCAAAAACCGTAGTTTTCTATGAAAGCGCTGCGTGTTTTCTGTAAAACCCTTATATGCACATTTTTATTCGGGTGACATAGTGCTCTTATTAATGTGTTATATTCTAGCTTACCTGATTTGTTTTGGACGGTGCTCCTAAATAGAGCTGTGCATTAACAGGATTCAGTGCAGATTTTCAAAATTTATGAACAAGCTTTTTAGAGTTATTTATTCTTGCAACTTCAAATTTCTAGTGAATAATTTAGAACGGTTCCTGAAGGGTGTTTTTCGATTTTACTATTGCATAAAGCAGCAAACATTTATTACTACTCTTGACGTCTGGAACTTTTGTATCTTTTGTAGATTGTTGTTTGCCGTAATCGTAAAAAATATATACATTTATATAATAAAAAAGCATTGAACCGCAGCCATAAAAATATTATTTTTGCTTCAAGGCGGATTTTACACTTTTTTATGCTTTATTATCAAAAGTAATAATAATTATGGCTTTATATAAAATTTTAGATTTTTACATCAGTTTTAAAATAAGTTAATTAAACCTAATTAAAATATGTTCTACAATTTAATATTTTTCTTAGAAAAAGCTTACTTACAATAAAAATACTTAGTCACAATTATTTATACAAATCAGTTGTCATATACAAAGCTTTTTGAAAATAAAAAAATTTTTCAAACTTAAAAAAAAAACTGAAAGTCAAAACAAAACTTTTCTAATCTAAACCCTACACTACTGCAAATATCTTGAATAAGTTTTAAGTTTGTTTCAAATAACTTATACCCAGTAATTCTCCTTTATCAATAAAATTGCTAAAAATAGAACACAGTATAATAATATGTGCAATTGATAATCTATTCAAATTATACATTCAAAAATAATTATCCTATTTATTATCAATTTCTCTTTGAAAAAATGTAAATATGTATATGAAGCACTTGGTATGAAAAACAATGCTGTATCAGTTTTCTTTCTTAAAACATTCTGCAGTAAATGTTACAAACAATAATTGTTGTGGTTAATATTATTAATTTTTATAAGCTTTTTAATTATCTTATATTAAAAAAGTATAGATTATTTTAATGATTGAAGCTTTCTGTTGTCTTACACACAAATATGATTTTCTACTAGTAGTAAATTTTAATACAATTAATATAGTTAATGTTATATGTACAAAAATGGTTTTCCAAAACGTTATTTTTTATTTTAATTTTAATAATATTAACTACAATAATTAATGTAGTTAATGTTATGTGTATAAAAATTATTTTCAAACAGGGTTTTATTTTATTTTTTGAGATTCTTTAGATTAAACAAGAGAGTTTACGGTAACCAGGTGGCTAACGATAATGCGTTTGAAATCTTCTCTAACAAAAGTCGTAGGCTCGATTCCCAGTCGATGTTCTTTTTCTCTAAAAAAAATGGCTTTTGTTTGGCTATAGGTGTTTGTATGTTTGTGAATGTAGGAAGCACAAAATATCAAAATATCGCCAAATAATATCCACTAGTATTTATAAATTGAATCTAAAAATGAAACAAACCCGCATTTAATGTGTTTTAGAAAAAAATTAGAGCCAATTTTATAAAAAAAAATTTAAGATATGCATTCTTCATAAAAACACTAAGTCGTTTAATAGCAATAATTATTTGAGATAGAATTTGAATTATTTAACAGTTGCTTTAAAATTAGTTATTTATAAAAATGTGTAAATCTAAAACACAACAGTTGTTCTTTGCTAAAACTGCCAAATATCAGTGAGCTCTAATGTGAGCTCTAATGAGTTTTTGTTTATTGCAAAATTTGTTTAAATAAAATATGTTTTAAAATTTTCTATGAGAATAACGTAATTAGACTTTAATAAACCTTAAATTTTTGAATAACACAAAATATTTATTATGTTATCTATTATTTTGTGATCAATTTTTGATTAAATGCTAGAATTGGATGTTGAGATTTCTTATTTACAAATAATCGTACTAAGAGCGAATACAAAAGAAGCACAACAATGAGCTTATTCAATTTTAATTTTCAATCTTCAGCTGCAGAAAATTGGGATTGGGTGAACTTTTATGTTTAGCAATCGTCTAAATCACAAATTCACTATTTCGCTGTTGTGTTCTTCACATAGGGAGTTCAACATTTTTCCTTAATATTACAATGTTATTTAAAAACAAAGCAAACTTAAAAATATAAACAAATCAAATTCATAGATTGTATTAAAAAAAATTAACAGTCAAATGCATTTCAAATTACAAATATGTAATTTGTTATATATATTAAATATATATAATATATTTAATATAGTTTATGCTTTCACGCATAAACTCAACTCCGGCTGTTTTATATTATAGCGTTTTTGAGATTAAACATCTTTTTTATTTTCCAAAAAAAAATTATTTTGTTTTTTGACTTTAATTTATAGAGCTACGTCAACATGATATAAATAACATCAATTGTATTTTTTTTTGTTTTTTGCATTAGATTTGTAATGCTATCCAAATTATTTTTACACAACCTAAATAATCCTAATATAGTTAATTAATTTCAGACGCTCTCTTTTGATTTCCAAAATAATAAGATAATTAGAAATGTTTTATTCTCAAATGTGAAACATCCGGTTTATTTAAATATAAGTTTGCATTTTGCAGCAATTATTTGGATTCGCATGGATTATCATTTATCGACTTTTTTTTGTTTTATTTTGTCGTGAAGACGTGTAGCTTGGGATTTTGACAAATTATGTTTCTTCATCTTTTCATGTATGTTACATTTCTTTAATAATACTTTCCTAAATATCTTAAGTATGGTTAAGCAGGTGATATTTTATAGAAAAGTGGATAAACGATTTATCCACTGTCCAAAGATGGCATTACCATAGCTTCATAACTAATGGATGAAGCTTGCCACCCTTTAATTTCAACTCAACTCAATGCTATTTTTAAAACGACTAATCCCGCAAGAAAACTCCAGTTAAAAGAGTACTTCAGGCTTTGCCTTAAATACTATCTCTAGGGAATACCAGGAAGACAGCGTTCATATTTACTCATGTACAAGCTTTTAATGAAAGAAAGCGTCTTTAGAAATATTAAAGATAAAAATGCATTTCACGTCAATATGTCGCAAAAATAATATTGTTTGCTTTAAATTTAATAGAATTATTGAGATTAATGAGATGTGTTAAGGTTTAGCTTGCTGGATACTGTTTTATTATAATTGATCAACCTTCTAATCTTATAACGTTTTAATAAAATAAAAGTTTTGTGAAATTTTAAAGTTATTTTGTTTAGAATTAAAACTGTATCAAAAAGCGTCCATATTAAAATGATAAAATTCGTTGTGAAAAATTTCATACATCTGATAACAAAAGTCAGCATAGGCACTTTATGATCTGATTAGTAAAAAATGTTACTATATTTTATTCTTAATATAATTTAAAAAATAAAAAAAGAAAAAAATATGAAAAAAAAAAATAAAAATTTTTACAAATAAAAAAGTTTGAAAACAATTATTATACATTCCCCAAAAAAAAACAGCTAAATTAATCTAGAATTAAATTATTTGCATTTTAATTGGTAATTTTGATAAGTGTTTTTTCAAACTTGACAACAAATCTATGTATTTAGATTTTTAATAAATATTTATATGTTTCATAATAATTTCCAAAAGTGTAATTGTTCATAAGCTGTGGTTAAATAATGCGACTAAGAAATTAATATGCTGTTACCTATTGAATTTCTTGCTCTTGCCGGGCACTTACGAAAAAAGTTGCTGTTATAATACTTAGTTTGTTTGTCTACTGTTTTTATTGTGTGTGGTAATTATTAGTTGCACATTAATATATACATTTTTCTTTAATTTGTTTCACATATTTCTTTTTAAAAATTGATGGTTTTTCAGGCAACGATGGCAGGATGGGGTAATTTAATAGGAAGGAATTGGCGTCAGATGGTGACCACAGTTTCCGTTTTAGCCCTAAAACCTAAACACAAAACGTTCGGAGCGTTATATACCTCGTCTATACGAAAACTTTTCCTATGCAGAAAAGCTGTGCGCTTTCATTTCAAGACTTTGGGAAAAGATTTATCGTCATTATTAAGAATATTGGAATCCATATTCTCTAGCTTGAATACAAAACAGTTTTCTATTATACGGAAATATATCTGTGTCTTGAATTCTACTCTAATAATATCTTTCAGGCTTTAAACTTGTGAGATTGATTCATTTTTACTTTACAAAACCAAAAAAAATGTCATTGTATTCTATTAACGCTATTGTGTCAAAATTTAAGTAAAAAAATTATATTAAATAAAACATTAATGTGTTTATATATGTAGCAAAAATAAGATTAAAACTAGTTATCTTTAACGCTATTAACGCTACTAATTATGTATAATATTGCTTAAAAAAACTGTAGCATCACCTAACATCATTATCTATTTTCTAAATTTCACACTTTAACCTGTTATGACAAAAATGCACCTGGCAACGTAGCAAGTGCAGCTCAGGAAGACAGTTGGTAACAAGTAAAAGAACAGGTGCAAAGTCAGTTGGTAGAAACAGGTCTTTGTAATGTATCTACAATACGATGCACCTTCTGGTCTGTTCAGATGTGAGACTTATGCACTTTTAACCTGATTGCATCTGAATATTTTAGGAGAACTGAGAAAGTGATTATAGAAGCGGATTTTCAAAAAAATAAATTATTAAAATTTTTTTATTTTATATGTGTTCATTGCTATTAACATTATAAATAAAAGCACTGTCTACATTTAAAACATACTATATAATTCATTTTATTAAAAAACACTTTTTTCTGAATTATATTAAATAAAAATAATAAAATTTGATAATAATCTATCTTTTCTTCCAATTTTAACATTTATAGAAAGTGCAATTGTCTTAAATTATAATTATTGTTATTTAGCATACCTACTTGCTGTTTTTCATAAAAAAAACTTTCAATGTATAACAGAAAATGCCTTTGTTTATTTTTTAATCAATTGAGAATAGAACGCAATCTGTTGATAAAGGTAAAGACTAGTATAGTGCTAAAACGTTGCTTTAAATATTGACTGCCAAGCTTAAGAAAAAATATAGATAAACTGTATACTGTTACCAACGTTCGTTACACATTTTGTCGCAAAATTTTATTTTATAATAGTTAAAGTAAGGTAGGTTGTTGAATAATAAAAAAATAGTATATTTTAATTAAATATTTTCACTGCATGTAAAAAAAATAAACATGATTAGCCTATAATAATCTATAACATAAGATAATTTCCTTCTATTTATTGTTTTATATTCAAGAGTTTGGTAACGTACTAATATTAGATTAAAAATAGATCGGCTCACAAGCGTTTTTACGAAATATAGTAGAAACTGTTTTTCAAATCTAATCAAACTATTGTTTTTTAAAAATAAGCTTGTAAATTTTTACTCTATTTTTAGTTTGAAAACTTGAAGACATTATCATTGTGGTAAACGTATTATTAAGTTTTGTAAAAATTATGTGTATTTTGTCTTTTCCTGTTTTTCCAAGTGTTTAATTTGTTACTTAATTATTGGGTGTATGACAAATAGAACTATTTAGCAGAGGCAAATTTTTTGAGGTTGGGTGCGGTTATTTGAACTGTTGTGTGGTAATTTTGTGGTGTAAGCAGAATTACAAAATTTGTACAGTCACTTAGGTAAGTTAACAATTAGTTAATGTGATCTGAAAGTCATACCTATCTACTTCTACGACAATAGACCCACTAACGCTGTTGCCAAGTTGATGTTCAAGGCTTGTTAAGTAGAGACAGCTGTGGCATAGTATAAAAATAAATGTTTAGAAAAACAAAACAAATTTCTTCTTCAAACTTTTTTACTAATTATTGGATAAAAAATTAAGTTATTTTTTTAAATTGCGTTGGCATTAACATTTGGCGAAAATTAACAAAACATATAGAGGAACTATTATTTTAGAGCAAACGAGTATGTACATAATATAAAATATTTACATTTCCTAAAGTTCGAGTTGATGACAAATTTTCCATAAAATAAAATTTATTTTTTTTTATTTTCTGATGACACAGCATAATATAGTTTATTTTTATTTACTTAATAGCTTAGAATAGATTTTTATGTATAAGATAGTCATAGTCAACACAAATTTATTCAAAACAACTGATTGTAGACTCTGTCATGTTGGGTGCTGATTAGCACTTATCAGTGAGACTTAACAATAAAAATAATCTTAAAATATGAAAAATTCATATTTTTCATTAGAAAATGTTTTTTAACTATTTTTTAATTGTTATCTTTGAACAATCTCAGTGGGTTCATGAGACATAAGAAAAATATTAAAGTGTAATGCAAAATATTAATCAAATATTTAAAAACTTAAGTAAAAATTTTTATTGGCTACAAAATTATTGTGATCACAAAAAATGTCACATATGCCAAAAAGTGTAACAGATGAGTTTCAATAACTACACGCTTTAATAACTAATTAAAACAAGTGTTTTAATTAAATAAGAAACAAAGATGACGTTGATTTCCAGTATCTACAAAAGTGCCTACGTTTTAGAAATATTTTAGTTAAGCTCGGAATTTTCGACTGAAGTCTTGTGTCAAATTTTATACGACTACGTTTTCGAAAACCTCAAAAGTTTCTAACAAACGAGCTACGTGCAACACCCTAGATAATATATAGATAGCAGTACAAGCCATTATTCTTACTATTAATTTTTTTTAGGATCAGTAATTGATAGAAGCAAACATAATAGCCAAAAAAACAATTTAAACTTTCAAAATATTGTTTTTGAAAATTACTCTCTAGTGAGTACAAGTTGCTATTGTTCAAAAAATATTAGACGTCTAAGTGTAATAAATTTCGTTTAAACACGGATAAAACATAATGAAAAATTTACAATATTGCGTAGAGAAAATTGATACGAGACCGGCAGCATCCGTAGAGATTAGTGCACTCTATTTTAAATATATATAGTAAAATTATGCGTAAAAGTTCTTTTTTAAGAAAAGACATATTGATAAATAGCTTGTGCTTGAAAACAATGTAATCTTATTGTTATTCATCAACTGGCGTAGACTGATAAATAATCCACCTTTATGGATTAGACCCACTATCTAAATGTAGATCAAGACGTGAAAGATCCCTTCTGGTCCTCCGTAAGTGCGAGAGCGTGTAAATTCACCAAAGTACATTTCATTGCATTGAAACCTTCATTACGTAATCAATATGGAATAAACCGGGTCTCAGTTTATCTACAGCTAATAGCAGCATTGACAGCAACCCCTCGACTACAATACCCTCCACCGCAGCACTATGTCAAACTACACCGGAACCGGATCTTAGATATCTTAGGAAATAGCAGCATCCTAACTCCCTGGCCGCCCCAACACTCCCTATTGCGTAATCTCAGGTCTCTTTGTCTCACCTTAATTGATGTCTGGAATATCCGAGTTCCAATATTACCACTCAACCGATATGCTGTTTGTAGTGTCTCTCTCGCTCTTAAAACTGCTCCCAAATTGCTTGATCGAGCACAATAGGCCCCTATCCCTATCTATCATGTCTATATAAAAAGAATTCTGAATAATTTATGAAGCTACATTGTTAAATGCAGTTTACTGTATTGCATCTTCAAAAGTAAAAGCTATTGTTTTACAGGATAATACTGCTGCTAAAACATAAAACTATGCTAACACTCTACAAAAATAATAGCTATAGAAATAAAAATAGCTTTCAAAAACCTTCAATGGGAATATTTTGTTAATAAATAAGCTACGAGTCTGCTATTTATTTCATAAAAATTCCAAATCTGTGATCGATTTAATAGCAAAACAATTACCAAAATCTGTCAAACTGCGGATCACAAAGAGCATTATGATCTTTTCTGATAATATGCTGTTACCGCCACAGGCTAGGGCGCCAAAGAGCAAAAATAAGTTATTTAGTTAGAGCTGTCATTAGGTGCACCTGACAGAGGCTGTCAAGCCTGAAACTCATATTGTGTAGTTTGTTTAATAACAATTCGTTTAGAAAACATATCTTTTTACTCTCTTATTGAAATGTTGTCAGGTTCTGTACAATAAAGTAAAAGGATAAAATTGATATAATTCAATATTTGGCATGATAATTGACAAAAAGTTAGTGGTTTTTGTGTTTGCAGTTTTGATTGCTTGTAATTTGGTTTACATTTGCTGCTTATGTTATTCTAATATTAATCTAGTGCGGAATCTTACCTTGATTATAGGTATTTATTATACAAGTGTCTTATAAGACAAATAAGTCACGAAAGAAACGTTTAGCCACGAGAGCTTGCTTAAGTGGTCTAATTTTCCTTGAGTGACTTAATTGCTGTTAAGGCACGAGTGCAACTACATAGTTTTATCCAAACTATAGACTTCTTAAAAAATAATCAAAACCAAAAAATTTTATATTTACAAAGATTAGTAGTAGTCTATAATTTGGTTGCCATATTGTTGTTGACAACATATTTATTATTTGAAAACAAACAGTTTCAACGCCGCTGGTAACATTGTTCAAAAAAAGAAAAAATAATTCTCTTCTTAAAAAAATTGCAAAAGATGTTGACGAAGTCACATCGACTTTGTGACCCAAGAACGCTTATTACAAAAAAATGAGTGAGTTTAATAACTGCAAACAAGAATACAATGTTAGTGGCGTAAGCCAAGACTTTGGGTTACTTCTTCAACGTCAAAAAAATATATAATTGTATAAAAAAAGATTTGTGGTCTCTTTAATGTAGGCAAAATACTGCATGTTAAGATCGACATTTAAGCTTCACAAAAATACAGATATTTTACGTTTCATCAAAAATATTTGATGTTAAAGGTAGACCAATTTTGTTTTTATTTTTATTTATCTTTTAATATAAATGTTAATGTAAATCTTAACAAATGATTTCACCTGAGATTCTTTTTTCTTATAATAGTATCTTTTGATGTTCAATAAATTGTTCTGTTTTTTGTAAACTGTTGAATTATATGAAAACAGTTGTATTACTAATTCATAAAACCACTTTTTCTATAGACTCCATAATTCAATCAAAAGTATAATTTTTATAACGTCATAATAAAGAGGTGTCGGATAAAATTTTTTAAGCAACACGTTTTTGTTATAATTACTTATTTGAGTTTTGTTAAAAAAAAATTTTATTTATTAAACTATTTGTTTAAATTTTAAGATTACTTACAAAATTGTAAGTAGAGATATTATTTTTTCAGAACAAAACCGTCATACAATTAGACATCAGAATATTTCAAAACAATATACTGTAGATAAGCAAGAAATCACACACCATAATTTCTGGACCAGTCGATAAGAGATTAAGACTTTTATCGTTAAAAGCGATAGGCGTCTGTTTACTAATAAAAAAAAAATAAAAAAGCAGAAGTTTAAGAATGGAATTGATAAACTTCAAATAATAAAAATGTTCGGAATTTTTTTGCTTAGTCAATTTTGCAATGGCACAAAACACAACAAAATTTTTAGAATCACTTCTTGCTTTGAACATACTGCTCTTTTACAAACTGGAGTTTTACAGATAAACAAATTTCTTTACGAATTTGATCAATTGCTTTATGTGCTTCAAAACAAAAAAAAATCAATGTTGAAAACTTATAAAAAATATTTATTTTTAATAAGTTTAACTTTGATTTATTCTAAAAATATTTAGAAAAAATTTGTAAGATAATGTACGAAAAATTTTCATAAGTTTTGTTTATCAAGCTTTTTCTCTTTATTACACCCCATTCTAGATAGATTTGAATAAAACAATATTTTTTTTGGATAAATACATTATAATTCAACAAAAATTTATTTGTCATTGGTAGACTACAAATAATCTGATATTTCATGCTTATTATCATCACAGAAAAAAAATTTAATATTCTGACTCTACTAATAGTTGATGACGGTTCAATTGAAATACTAATGCAACCCAATGTATTAGTTTTATTTTAAATTAATTTAATAAAAATAACCTTTTTTAGTGTAAAATATATAGTCCTGCTAAAAACCTAGCAAGAGTTTTATTACAAACTGCAATAAAACTGCGGTTGGTTGTTTTAAAAATTAGAAAATGCTATTCGCTGATTAAAGCCATAATCACCAAATATTGAAAGCCGGATCATACTTACCAACTACTATCACCACATCACCTCAATTTAATTAAACAATTTTCTTTTTTTAAATAATGTCAAGTGCACTGTGCGAGTTTTTATCTTAGAAATTTTACTAAGAAGGTTGTATGAGTTTCTTTTGACTTCATTCGCTTTGTAAGACTATATATCGAAAATTTGTCAATTATATTAAATTTTTTTTAAAGTTATAATAATAAATATATAATATATTCAGCAATAGCTAAAATGTAGAAGCTTTATTTGCTTTTGATTTGAGAACTAATTGGAGCATTCAATTTAATAAGGCACTTTTGTTTCTCAATACTTGTTTGTTTAAATTGAATAGTCAGAGAGCAACAACAAATAGCTTATTAAGGAATAATATGCTTTGCTAAGCTATACGCTGGAATTTTTACATTATTTTGTTTCTATTAAAATGTGTTTGAAAAGTTAAGTTCCAAAGTTTTTATTTCATCATACAATGCTGTACAAAATATCCAATGTCCAGTTGTAACACGACCAATTAGTTATGTATGATTGGATACAATTGCTCTATCTACACAACAAAAAAAAAAGAGTAAGCTTTGTAATAAAGTCTATTTTTCCAAAAACTTGACACTTCAAACAAGGTAGAAACAGTGATAAAGCCGCTTTGTAAAACGGTAAATCAATAACTTGTCAAATGCAAATGTAAAGCTGATTGGTATAAAAAGCTAAATTATTGTTTAAGCGATTGAAAAACATCTAGTTGCAAGTTTAAATACAAACAACATTCTTTAATCATAAAAAGTAGCTCCGTTTTAAACAAAATGTAAATTATTAAACAAACAATAACTTAATTGTTTGCAGATAATTAATAATTGAAACAAATTAATTTTCAGCATAGGTAGCACAATATTTGAGGCAGTTTTTCTAAATGTCATCAAATTATTAAAGGTAATAATTTTCTTTTAGTATACTTATCGCCTATCCCTACTATAACGCTAATTAAATGATTTGGATAGAATGATATCAAGAATATTTCATTAGTATTAAATTGTTCTCTTATTTATTTGCTAATCATATAATGTGAAATTTGTTACGGGGAAAGATTTACAGAGTAAATACATACTTTAATACTTCAAAATATTCAGTGTTATGATCGAGCCCAATTTACCACCGTCAAACTCAACTTTTTTTTGTAAAACTATTTTATTTTATAATTTGGCGTCGATACGACATTTTTACAACCGTTTGATTGTTTTCTGTTTGCATTGATCTAAAAAAGTTACGTTTTTTTTTTGGAAATTGAGTAAGTTATTAAAACTTTTTTTTAAAATGCTTATAAAATTTAACTCTATAATTATTTAGCCTTAGATTGTGTGCTGTAAAATTTCAATTGTTAACATAGAAGATAGTAGAATATTAATATGAAATTCCATTTTAAGATTTCTTTTCAATCTTGACTAAATGCTTATTAATTTTTTTTTAATAAAATAAAAAGGGTCAATAGTTCACTGACCTAAAAAATCACAAGATGTACTATTTGAAAATTCAAAACATTGAGAACGCAAAAATTTTAAAAATTAATATTTATGTTTAGCAAAACAGTATTTTAAAAAATTGCTGACCTGACCTGCCTTGACTTGACCTAACCTTCTTTTTCGCATGCAGTAAAAATTAGATTTTTTAAGTTTTAGTTAAGTCTTATATTATTTGTAAGTCCATGCCTTGGAATATTTTGAGAAAAAAAATCATAACTTTCTTATAGCTATTGCAAATTTAAAACAATTATGCAGTTATATAGCTTATATTACATAAGAATATTTTCAGATAATTGAGTTATTGAATAAAGAGCAAAACTATTTTACATTACTTAGTTTGGTCTTGTGTTGACAAAATTACTATAAATGTTCAACAATTGAAATAATTAGTTTTATGTTATTTTAACTCTTATCTCAGTAGTTTAGAGTAATATTGATAAAATAAAAATTGACATTTTAATTCATTAATTTAATAATGACAATTGTTGTAGTTTAATTAATATACTCTCCATTTAAAATGCTCAACAGTCAATATAATTTAATGGTAAATGAAAAAAATGTTAGCTATATGTTACATTACATTTTCTTGTGTGTTTTATGTAGAACATAATGCACTCTCTGTCACCAGTTTGGTTTATTTTAGCGAAATATCTCAAAACAGTGTTTTGCTTCCAACAAGATAAATTTATATTGACAAAGAATAAAAATGATAAGCGCTAAAATTGTGAAGCAAATATTGTGCAGACACAGTGCTATCCTTATTTCTTTTTATTGCATCAACAACATAAACACAAAAATGATATAACAAGTATTACTCATGTAAAAAAGTACACTACTTCTAAACTAGATTGCTTCAATAAATTTCACTCCATGGAAATAAAGCTGTAAAATTTCAGTCGTAAAGAAGCACGAATGTTTTGTTAGTTTTATTTTATCCTAGACTTGGTTCGCAATGTTTAATTTGTTTTTGAGTAAGCGATTATTTTTTAACTTACTGAGAAAGTTTTACCCAAACGACATATCTTTTATAAAGTTCAACAAACTGAGATGAATATAAGAGATGAGCAACAGTCCAGCACCCGCTAATTGACTTGAAGTTTTTTATGCTTTAAGCCAGTTTAAGCTGTTTAGACTACTGGCTCATAAAAATACAACATTTGGTTAGATACCTACTTTACCAAACAAACTCCTGTGTGTGGCTAACTTATTATTTTTTATCCTACATTACCTTATAATCGAGCATTATCTTAAATTTGGTTATGGGTTATTACCGCCAATTCAGAATGTCAACCCTCAACAAATGTCACAAATTTATAGATCATAATAATGTTGTAATTTACAAAATTTATATTGCACAAAATTAATTTTTTTTTATATAAATAAGATTAACGCTCATAATCATTAAATGTGATTTCAACACCGCTTATGAATAGTGACACGTTTAGAGTGTCTTTGGTGACAATTGATCAACCGTCTACATTTTATTTGCTTTTATCTTATAGCAGCGACGTCTGGCGGAAAAAATCCGAATTTTCCTAATTTAAAAACTTGCTTTTATTTGTCCAATTAAAAAAACCTTCTTTGTCACTTTGTCTCAATCTACACCTTCTCACTTTCACATTTTTTTTGAAGAAATTATTTAGTTTTTTTAGGCTCATTTTGACTCACCCCTAATAGAGTCAATGGAATTGGGCGAAGGTCCAAGCCAAACCGTTGAAGAAAACTTGGAGAATATACTTCTCCAAAGTCACAGCGAAAGCAGCGACGAAGAGGCTAAAAACGCCTTGGAACGCCTTAACTCGAAGGCGACCAAGGTGCGCCTTTCTGGAGCTGCACGGAAAAGATATAGATTTCTTCTGCAAAAGGGTATTCCGGCTGAAGAAGCCAAAAAACTTGCCCTCAAGCCTATGGAGCAGAAACCCACAGGCAGCTCCAAAAGAGCGAGGTCTGATGGCAGCACTCCTCCCAAGGCTGGAGCAGGGGAAAAACGTCAGAAGAGGGCGGAAGAAACGGCTGAACCTACCAAGGTTAAAAAGCCGTCTTTTACTCAAACTTTGACTGGCACAAGGGTTGGAATAATACCCTCCAACTATCCAGAAACGCTCCTGACAGTGGAACAACTTGCAGCCACTCAGGAGGCGATACTGGACAAAATTGTGGACATGATGTCAGAGGCTATCAAGCCTCAATTCCATCACATCTACAATCGCCCGGGTTGGCTAGCGCTTCTGTGTGCTGATGCGGCGACGGCGGAGTGGCTAAAAAGCATACAGAATGAGCTAAAGCCATGGGAAGGGGCATCCCTTAAGGTTGTAGAAGAGGCTGAAATGCCTCATACAGAAATCCTTATAGGGTATTTGCCAGGTAGTCAGGACTACTCCAACGAGAAAATCCTGAAGTTAATAGAGGGCCAAAATAAGGACCTCAAAACCTCTAACTGGAGAATTCTCCGGAGGAATCCGGTTGCTTCAACTTTAGAGGTAGCATTTTCGGTAGATCATCGATCTGCCGAAAATCTAAAAAAATTGGGAAATAGGGTTGGCTACCGATTCGGACAAATCCAGCTGCGTTCGAAGAGGGGCCAAAAGATCCCTAACGCCCAAATTGACTCCAAGGAGCTGCACAGCTCAACATCCAAGGAGCTGGAAAGCTCCGGTTCTGGTGGACAGCAGGTGGAATCGATCTCTCTTCCCGAGTTGCCGGCTTCACAGCCGGGACCACGGAGAGAGGGAAAGATTGCATTGAAGCCCCAGATCAAGAAGCCAATGGCCAAGGCAGGGTCAAAAGGTAAACAAAAAGCCTCAAAGCCCCGTCAAGAAACCGACCCCAAAAAGGGTGAGACTAAAGCCCAAACGGCCTAGGTCTCAAATGTATACAGATAAACCTCCAGCACTCAAAGGCAGCTTCTAGTGCCTTATTCTGGAGGTTTGTCAAAGAACAAGTGGGCATAGGGCTAATCCAAGAGCCCTGGCTGAACAACGGCGCAATCAAAGGACTCCCAAGAGGGACACATAGCCTTCTAGCTGACTTCAGTCATGTAAGACCAAGAGCAGCATTATTGCTCAGAAAAGATATAAATTTTGTCTCAATTCCAGAGTTCATCACGGGAGACCTAACGGCGGCTATAGTCGAGCTGCCGATTGGGACAGGCAAGAGGAGTGTAGTTATAGCCTCGGCCTACTTTCCCGGTGATGGGACCAGTGCACCACCAGAGGAAGTACAACGCCTCACTGAATGGTGCCGGAAAGGGAACAAACAACTTATTCTGGGCTGTGATGCCAACGCGCACCATGAAGTATGGGGCAGCTCAGACAATAATCAAAGAGGTAAGGATTTGCTAGATTTTATTTGTGCTAACAATGTAGACATTATTAATCGCGGCAACAAACCAACCTTTATGAACGCAATTCGCCAAGAGGTTCTAGACCTGACGCTGGCAAGTCCGTTCATGACGCAATTTGTCAAAAACTGGCAAGTGATGGATGAACCATCGTTTTCGGATCACGCGACCATTGCGTTTGAACTGGAAACAACCAAAGTGGTGAAAGTGCAGTGTAGAGTGCCAAAGAAAACGGATTGGTGCCTCTTCACAGAGACACTGCGAACTGAATTCGAAGGCCTTCACTACGGAATATCCACGGTAGAGGAGTTAGAAGCTGCCTCTGAACATATGAGGCAACAAATAATAGCCTCATACGAAACCAGCTGCCCTCTAAGGAAGCGTACTGTTTCTAGGGACGTACCGTGGTGGAACGCCGAACTAGCCAAGCTTAAGATCGAAGCTAGAAAAGCGTTCAATAGGGCCAAGAGATTAGGACTCTGGGAGGACTACAAACAAGCCCTAACACAATACAACAAAGAATTGAGGAGGTCCAAAAGGCAGTCCTGGAAGCGCTTTTGCGAGGGGATCGACAAGCTCGCCCCAGCGGTGCGTCTTCAAAAGGTGCTGTCTAAGGACCACTCAAACACAATAGGGCTTATTAAGAAGCCTAATGGTGAATTCGCCAAGGATACCCGAGAAAGTCTACAGGTGTTGATGTCGACCCACTTTCCGGGTTCCATAGAGACACGCAACATTAGTCAGACAAGCCCCGCTCTCGCGAGTGTTGTACACCAACACTCAAATAGAGACAGCAGACGTCTGGCAGGGAAAATCTTTTCCCTTGAAAAGGTAAAATGGGCTATAAACAGCTTCAAGCCCTACAAATCGCCCGGAGGCGATGGAATATTTCCAGCCTTACTGCAAAAAGGGCTGAACGTCATTGCCCCTTGCCTTACTAGCATTTTTAAGGCAAGTTTTGCATTAGTGTATATTCCCCAGTCCTGGAGGAAGGTAAAGGTAGTTTTTATACCAAAGACGGGCAGACGGCCTCCGGACGAGGCCAAATCATATCGCCCAATCAGCTTATCCTCCTTTCTCCTCAAAGCAATGGAGAAAATTGTGGATAACCACATGAGGAACGTGCTCCACAACGGAGCACAGTTACACTCCAAACAGTTTGCCTACCAACCCGGCAAATCCACGATAGACGCGCTTCACTATATTGTTAGAGAAGTGGAAAAAACTATCGAGGCAAAAGAAATAGTTGCTGGCATATTCATAGATATAGAGGGTGCATTCGATAACACCTCCTTTAGATCTATAAAGCTGGCAGCAGAAAAACACGGCATTGAACCAGCTGTAACAAGCTGGGTTGAATCAATGCTTGTAAGCCGCATAATAACGGCCTCATTGGGAGAAGAAAACACTTCGCTGATCACGGTTAAAGGTTGTCCACAAGGTGGAGTTTTATCGCCCTTGCTGTGGTCAATAGTGGTGAATGATCTACTCTGTGAGTTAACGCAAAGGGGTCACTGCGTACTAGGGTATGCAGATGATCTCACAATTCTAGTCAGAGGCAAGCATGAAGGTGTCATTTCCAGCCTAATGCAGAACGCCCTGAACACAATCAAAAGATGGTGTGATAAGGAGGAACTTTGTGTTAACCCTAAAAAGACCACCATAGTCCCATTTACCAGACGCAAGAAGCTAAACCTTAAAGCTCCGCAACTGGAAGGATTATCGATTCAATTTTCCAACGAAGTGAAATATCTAGGAGTAACCCTAGATAGTAAACTTAAATGGAACACCCACGTCGACAAGACTCTTACCAAAGCAACGGGCTGCTTTTGGGCATGTCGAAAGCTCTTTGGCAAGACATGGGGTCTAAAGCCGAAAATGATACACTGGTTGTACATTACGGTAATAAGACCCATCGTCACATACGCATCTCTTGTATGGTGGACGAAAACCAGAGAAACAACGACACAAAGCAAGCTGCAGAAATTGCAGCGGCTTGCGTGCCTGGGCATTACAGGAGTCATGTGCACGGCTCCTACTACCGCTCTAGAGGTGCTGCTGAACTTAACGCCCCTTCACCTACAGGTGCAAAGGGAGAGTTTGCAAGCATCTCTGAGGCTGGCCCAAACAAAGAAATTCAAATTAGGAGACCGAACAGGTCACCTCAAGATACTTGACCTTCTGCAGCCGGGTTTTCTTGAACAACCAAGGGACGTCATGTCAATAATGCATGACTTCGAAACCCCGTTTGAAACAGTCATTACTGACCGTCATGCGGCTCGAAGTCGAATCGCACAAATTGGCGTGAACTCCTCTATCTGGTACACAGATGGATCAAAAACAACTAAAGGGACAGGTATAGGAATCTATGGTCCAAAATACCGAGCAACAATAGCCCTAGGTAGCACACCCTCAATTATGCAAGCTGAAACACTTGCTATAGATCTAACTGCCCAAGAATGTCTGCGAAGGCGTATTAAAGGCAAAAAGATCTGCATTCTGTCTGACAGTCAAGCGGCCATAAGAGCTGTCAGTGCAAACAACACTAAGTCTCGAATGGCCTGGGAATGCAGACAGTCCCTCAAAAACTTGGCAATGGGCAACAAGATTGCCCTCATTTGGGTACCAAGTCATGAAGGAATTGAAGGAAACGAAATTGCCGATGAATTAGCGAAAGCAGGTTCGAAAGCTCCTCCAATAGGCCCCGAACCGTTCTGTGGACTAACGAAATCGCATGAACGGACGGAGATCCTTAGGTGGGAATTGGCAACTAAAATGCGCCACTGGAAGAATACTCCTGGGCAAAGACAGGCGAAGAAATTCATCGAATATTCGCCAGAGAATGCAAAAAAGCTTCTTCTTCTATCGAAGAATGATATAAGAATCATTGCAGGCCTGTTCACTGGACACTGCTCAGTAAGGTATCACCTTAAAAAGCTGGGTCTGGTGGACAATGAGAACTGCAGACTATGTGAATCGGAAAGTGAAACCGCTGAGCACATACTCTGTAATTGCGGTGCGCTAGCGTCCCAAAGGCTGACCTACTTAGACAGTGCGAGACTAACGCCTGTCGAAGTCAAAAACAAGCCACTTAGGAATATACTCGGCTTTACAAAAAGTCTAGAATTCCTGGGGAAACAATGAGCGTAGGGTTCAAGAACAATAGATCAAATTGGTCGCAGTTCTGTAAGGTGGAAAGCGCCAAACGACCCCTTCTCAATCTACAATCTACAATCTAGGCTCATTTTCATTCTTAGAAATTTTTTTTATTGAGTTTTCAAAACTTTTAAATTTTATGTTTTTTTTGAAAACTTTCTTGAATTTACTTCTAATAATGTTTTTAACAAATATTCAGTCTTAAGCAATTTTACGTATTTACAAAGTTTTTTAGAATAAAAACTGTTTCTGCTCTAGATGTTTTTTGCTATTTATTTTTCTTTTATTGCATTAACCTTCTGAACCAAATGTTTTACAATTTTCTAAATTTCACACATTTTCTTTTCAAAGTGAAAGAGTTTGATACCACATGACTTGTGTTTATCTTCCTACAAAATTTTTCTTTCCTAAGTAGACACTGGTTGATTTGCATAAAGCATTTTTAATTTAAGACTGGCTTTTTCTGCTTGTTTTGATGCTAATGCAGAAAGTTGGTAAAACGCTTTACCTGGTCCGTTCCTTAATATTCTATGAGATGACAATTGTTTTAAAATTGCTATTCGCTTTTGTCTTGTAACAGATTTATACACTTGTTTGATTATAAATTATAGCTCCACAAACCTTTTTGCGTTTAAAGTTAAAGAGAATAAATGATATTATAGGTTTAAGTTGTTAATTCAGCTCCGGCCAGTTTTCTCGTCCTCACGAAGTAAACAATTTAATTAGAAAAAGCTTTTAATTTAGTAAAAAAGGTCTCGATTTAAGAACTGAACTTATTTTTGAAATTAATCGTGGTGATTAGAATTAACGTTCTGATAAAATGATTTTAATTTCTGGGAAACGAAACAAACTTGCTGTTTAAGACTTGCTATATTAAGTAGTTTTAGGAAAATAGCCAGTACAGATGCATACAATATAATTATAACTAAAATTAGCTACATACAATAAAAACTATAATTACTATAATAATAACTAAAAAAACGTGTTAAATTTGAGATACTCACTGAAAAGAAGAAAATGTGATAACTTTATCGTAATTAAACGTTAAAATACAAGCGTTAAAATAGTTTTTTTTTCATTCCGGATTCATTAAAAGAAAAATACATTAGTTTTTATTGCTCTCGGAAAATTTTTGCTCAAGGCGTTGAAGAAATATTAATCTCGTTATCTGGTCTGTTTTATTGATTGGGGTGGATAAAACAGTTTATAAGAAAATTTCAAAATCCTAACAAGCCAGATATACCTACTACAGATCTAATTTCTGGTAATTTTGAATGAGAATTAAGAATGAAATTGCTTGCAGACTCCTAAGATACAAAAATACACAATAAAAATTAACAATTTAAAATTTGAAGTAATCGCCAAGAGCTTTGTTACAAGCAAGTTCACTGCAAAACAACAGGTTTGAATAAATTGGCCTTTTTATTATACTGAATGTCAAATACAAGACATACATTCCTTCAAGGTTTAGAGAAAATAATATTAAAATAACCTATTTAAGAAAACAGTTACCAGAGATATTACCTTCCAAGAAGATTTTGTTAATTAATTTGTGATGGGCTTCAAATAAAAAAAAAAACAACGCCGAGTAATAAAAATACCTCTGCAAATATTTCAAAGAAGACACACAAAAAGCGAAACTCATTAATTGTAGTGAATAATTGCTGGTAAATTTAAACCTTTTGTTGCAATATAAAAGCGCCACAAATGAGAAAGATTCTAAATTTAAGAGAGACGATTTCTGCCAGTTGTTGACAAAACAAAGATTTAGGGCGTTTTCAATCTTTTTTCAAAACATAACAATCAATAAAATGTTTGGAACTTGAAAAATGGTTAAAATAGTGTTGTGATTTAGCATAACAATGATTTAAAATACAAAAATATAAATAGACAAATACTATTCATTTTCTTAATGTGGTGATAGATAGTTTAATATTTAAATTATTTAAATATGCGTTCAAAAAGAAATAATTATATGCAGACAATTATTAGTATAATTTACAGATTTCACTTATACGAATACAAAATCATTAATTGCTGATTATAATGCGTATAAAAAAACCAATTAAACAAATATGAATTTTTATTATTACGTCGCCTCAAAAAATTAATGTATCATACGTCTCAAAACGGATTTGCAAAAGTTTTTAGTCTAAAATCTACGGCTTTGAAGCATACATAAGTGAATGTCTTCTACATAATATAAATATTTGCTACGTTTAATGAGTGAATTTATACAGCGTGGTAAAAAATGCTTTGCAGTGTAATAGAAGAGACTTTATAGAAATAATTAATTTTAAACAAAAACTTACCACAGTTACACTTATGACCATAATTTTCATAAATAATAATACGTTAATAAGTGCTTAAATTTTTACTTGATTGTGCCTTTTGCGCATCAAACAATTTTTCTTTTAGATTTGAAATGAAATCAAGAAAATTCCAAATACAGTCATTGACATTAAAGGTTCAAATAGATGCTTTATGGTAAAAGGTCAAATGATTTAATAAAAAGGTTAACTTGTAGAGCATATTCATAATAAAATTAAAAGGTAAAAATTATTCTAATTAGATTACCATTATATGAAATGTAACAGGCTTAAATTATAATAAATCTTGTTCTTACATTCAAGTGATTGTTTATACAGTAAATTTGTTAATAATTTCTTAATATACAAAGATACATATCAAAACAATATCTTTCTCATAACGTCTTTTTTTCAAATTTTTAACAGAAACAAAAAATTAATTAGGTTTTTTTATCAATAGATATTCAAAAATAATTTGCGTTCGCATTTGAGAATGCAAAATTTTCTAATTATAATTAACGTAAATGAAATACATAACACATATTATAGTCTTCATAAGGCATACTATTTACCAAAAGCATAAAGCATAAACAATGAGCGTAACATTGATGAGTTCACTAAATAAAACTATTGGCACTTGATGTCGCTTTTGGCACTGCTGGCAGTTGAATAATTTACAAAAGCGCATGTTCATTTACTTGTAACACGCGTCTATAAATTATTTATTATCTTTGAAAGTATGATTGCTAACAAATATCAAACAAACGTCAAATCTTGTCTATAATATAGTACGTTTCTGCGTATGAACGATTCAAAAAATAAACATAAGCTCAAAATTCCATGGCAAGGCTTGAACTAAATAGTCTATGTTGTTCTCAACAAGTGTAGTGAGAAGTGATGAATAATATAATCTTTATTTGTCCTTGAGCTTATTTGATTCCCTATCCCTCACCCCCTCAACTTACATGCAAATTATTTACAATTTAAATGTTACATTTACAAGTTACAAATATTTTACAGTTCAAATTAACCGCTTTTGAGATTCTCTTTTCTTCCTCCCTCTTTCTTTACTGTTCTCCCTACCTAGCTTCCTCTCTCTGTCTTTCTTCTTCTCTCCCATATTTCTCTCATTCATTCTCTTCCCTCTCCACAGCCTTCTAGTATCCCCTCCTTATTTTTTTGCCCCCTTTCCTTTATTCCTCCACGTCTTGTTAGCAAGTGCTCGATTGTTTCTTTCTGTTCTCCTCGACAGTTTATCTTCAAATTTTGCCGCCCTCTTCCTTTGGGTTTCCTTGTCGACCCCTAGCACCAATCTCATGTTCTTTTTCTGTACTTTCTCTATTTCTTCCTGCTCTTTCCATCCCCAGAGTTCTGCTTTATATAGTAATATACTCCCTATAAATCTGTCGAACATTATCATCTTTCTTTCGTAGTTGATCACAAATTTTCTCTCTCCTATTCCCCATACCAGTCCCATAATTTTATTTGCTTTTTTCCTTTATACGCTCTCTTGCCGTTCCTCTTTCACTAAATTTGTATCCCAAGTACTTAAATTCTCTGACCTTTTCTATCTCCTTCTTTCCCCAATTCCATTTTTTATCACCTCCTCTTTTTTCCCTTTTGTTGAACACTATCATTTTCGGCTTATTCACGTTAACCTCTAGTTTTTTTCTCTCTACATATCTTCTCATAGCCCTTATTGCTGCTTCTATTTCATTTCTCCCTTACGCTAAAATGGCTATGTCGTCCGCGAATGGTAGACTCCACACTTTTTCTTTCCCTACAACCATCCCTCCTGCTTGCGCTTTTTTGAGGACTTTCTTCAACTCTAATATGTACAGTGTAAACAGTGTTAGGCTCAAAGGGCAACCTTGTTTTACTCCATTTCCACTTCTAAACCAGTTATTCTACCAGTGCTCCCTCCTTTAACTATGTTCTTCGTTTCCTTATATATCTCCTTCACGCTTCTTACAAGATGTTTACTTATCCCTACTTTCCTCATATGTTCTAAAATTTTCTCCTTGTCCACGCTATCAAACGCTGCTTTAAAGTCGATAAACAGTACATACAATTTCCGTCTTTTTTTTCTAAGTTCTCCCCTTGTTATATGATCTAGAATGTAACACGGATCACTGTTAAGGAAAGATGATCCGATTCCAATCTCTCCCCTACTCTAAATTCTTCTACCTCTTTCCATTATTGCTATCTACTCAGAATACTAAAACCAGTATCAATTTATCAACTTCATATCACGTTGTTTTTGCGTTGTCAAAATTTTACATTTCAAATTAAACACTTTTTAAACATTAAATATATTATCTTTGTTTTATTTACACATTTTAATTGAGCATTATTTATTTGTAAACCTACAGGATCTGCAATGACTGAATCTATATATACTATGTTCTTTATAGAATCGTAAACTATACATTTGATCATGTGGTAATCTTTTAGCAAAATTGTGAGGCATGAACCCATAAAGGTTTCTAAGCTGGTACGATCAATATATTACAATAGATTTCGTTTACGCATCTGATGGAAAAACTAGAAATATTGTGTATTCTACAATACTTGCAGAAAATGATCACCTGACTTTGTACTTGCCTAAATCTCTAATCTTAATAAAATTAGACTTTGTTTTTGAGTGATGTAAAATTTTGTTTTTATTTCGCGTTTACAATGTCGATTTTGTAACACCGGCTCTAAAGAAAGTAGTTTGACAAAATTGAATTTTGTGAAATTGTTTTTAGTGACTTTTGCCGTGGGTTGGTATGATTAGTAGTTGGGATGTCAATAGCATTGACATCACTTTAATTGTTATGAGTGAGTGTTATGTTACAGTTATTATGTTATACCAACCTGAAAAAAAATTCTGATAATAACAATTTATCTTGTAAAATTATATTTTACACTACTATTTTTTTATCATTCATCTTAACAATTATAATTTTACAGCACACAACAAAGGCCTAAATAATTATGAAACCAACCATTATAATCAATTTTAAATAATTTCATACTCTGGAGGTTTAGGTATTGTGTTAAAAAAAAGACTAATTTGAATTAAATCAGTAGCACAAAAGCATAAGAGACAATCCAAATTAATGACTTACTCAGCTTATGCATTTCTAACCGTTTTTTAAGAAAATCACTATTTTTGGATTTTTACATAACTATCTAATTTGCTCTGAGATATAGTTAGCGCTAAAAAATTTAAGCTGGGTTCTACTTTGCGTTGGTTGTTAGTTTGTTGGTTGTATGAATAGGGTATAATCAAATGTTTTGCCTCAATATATTTTTCAGTTAATAATACTCAACTACAGTTCAAAATCGATTATAATAACCGATACTCGTCAGTAGATATGTAACAGTTGTCGTCAATCTGAGTGTAGAATCCTAGCATTTCCATAGCATAAAGTATGTCTATAACGGTGTTTAAAAAAAGAAGTTTGTTTTGCTTGAGGCAAACGGCTTCAATGCAAATGAATTGCAGCCTTTTAATAAGTTCACACTGATTTCACTAGTTTACTTTGATCACGCAAGCGTAATTAATTTCACTTTTATAAAGCAGCAGAAGTAAATTAATTAATATTCTGGTTATCACGCGGAAATTCATAACTTTTCAAACTGAAAAACATTTTATTAACACAATTTTGTGCTCTATCGTTGGTTTGCATTGCGTTATAAAATATTAATTTTAAACATAATAAATAGAAAACACTTAACAAAATAAATAGAATTATTAATTTCTAAAACTGCTTGTTTGCAAAATTTACAACACAATTAATAGTATAACTATTTTTGTAGATTATACAAACAATCAATAAAATTATTTTTAAAATAGTATTTTAATGAAGTTATTTTATTTAAATTGTTAAAATAGCTAAATAAATAGTAATGACAGTTTTAACTTTCACGTTACTTCGATCAATAACAGATTAGTGACAACTTGTAATATATATAGATAAACAAATAATGTAAAATAACTAAATTCATTCAAAATTTTTAAAGTTCTCGAATGAGATCATTCAAATAAGCTCAAATAAAATACTTCTGCTGCAAATTAATAAGAAAGTTGGCTGTTTTGCAAATTTTGGGTAATGTCGCAGTATTATTTTAAAGTTACAATATTATAATACCCAATTTTGACTAGATCGAATGTGAAAGATGTTTACCATATTTTTACTTACAGCTAAAAACACAGATACACAAAACACACTACAAACTTAAACTCCTTTTTATTTGGTGGAAGCTAAAAGTAGGAACATAAATAAAACAAATCAGTACATAAAAAGTTAACTTTGTTAACAAAATTTACAAAGATAATAATAAAACAATAACATTAGAAAAACAATCAAAACAAGTAGCAAAATGCTATAAGAAACGTATAATTCAAATAAAAAGCAATCATTTAAATCCTGTATCAATCTTGAACACATTTTGTATTTGGTAATTCAGATCTAGAAGACACACGCAGAAAATAGTTTTTTATTTAGCAATTTTGCTTGTAGCTGATAATAATTTTCAGAAAGAACTTGCAAGAAAAGTTGATAATCTTCAAAAAGGAAAAAAAGTATCGTGGTTTTGATCGATTCTTTTATAGAGATTGAGAAAATGATAAAATGCTACAGACGATGTAATCGTTAAACCTCAAACACTCCTGTTTTTACTTATTATCACAAAATAGCGGCACAAACTACGTTTGCGTATCATAACCAGTGATTTTTCATATAATTTTTTTAATAATGTTCAATTACAAAAATGACAGGTGTGAAATTCTTTAGAATGTCATAAACTTGCAGAAAGTAGAATAAACAATTAATTAACACCTTTTAAAGCAGTTAACTCCACAGACAAATAATCAACCTACAATTGCAATTATACATATGCATTTAACTGTTCAAATATACAAAGCAATTCATTTGCCTTTATAAGTAATTAAATTAGACATATCTGTGGATTACAAACGGCTTCTATTATTCAACTAAAGTTGCTACTAATGTAATTATATTCTACAAATAGACACTTTTTATGTTCTAAAATTTTATTGACAATTGAATTAGTAGCAATATGATGTTGGCTCTTTTTGAAATCAAACATTTGCTGTTTGTGCTTCTAATAACCAATTTCCTGTTGCATTGCTGTGTTTACCTTCAAACCTTACATTTATTTTTTTTTAACTAGAGTCTCAAGCATCAATTAGCACAAGTGGAAGAAAAGAAGAAAAAAACCAACATTCAAATATGTAATAATAAGTGTCTGCTTTTAAAAAAAATGTTTTTGTGTAACATAGGTGAATGTTTACACTAGATGTCTTTTCATTGTTATTTTTTTAGACTAAAATTGTAATATATTTAATTCTTGATTTAAAATTTGTTTAATACTAGATTGTTAACCAGTCAAAAAAAATGGTACTTCATTAAAATATAGATCAAAAGAAACGGAAATCATTTTATCAGAGAAAAAATAATCAAAGAGTATAAAATAGCAATAATATCGTTCTTCTTTCAAAACGATAAAAAGCTAATGCTTTTTAAAAATAAATTTGTAATTTTTGATTTTATTTGTAATACTAAAATTTGAAAAAATTGTTATTGTGGTCAACATATTCGATGCCAAACCGTACCTACGTTAAGACTGTGACATTTCAAGAACAGTCAAAAATACGAACTAAATATAAAATATAAACAAGGAATAAAAATGAAAACTAAATTGAAATGAAAAGGAAAATTTTTATTCAAAATATATCTAATTGTATGATACATATTTATTAAATTAAAATAATTATTAATTTTTTTTTAATAAATGTCATACTTGTTTGTATGTATAGTTGTGTCAAACGCTGTTAACTAGTGAAGTGTTGTTAATTTATAAAATATAAAATTTTCATATTATTAATACTTAACCAAATCTTTATAAAAATACAAAAAAAATGGTTTTTGTTGTCTTAAAATAACCAAGCAGTGAAAAATAATAAAAGTTCGAAACCCAATTCATGTAAATACAGTTCACAAGATTTGTACTAATATTTTCTAAAAAAAGCTTTGTAGAATTGCTTCCTTAAACAAAGATAATAAAGTTGTTTTGAATCTCTGTAATGGATAGCATTGTTTCTCAAAGAAGAAATTTTGCATTTTCAAATTAAAGTGGAAAATTTCAATTTTCATTATTTATTTTATTTCAGAACATTTCTTGTATCGTGAGACAATACGACGTTATTTCTTCACTTAAGATTACTTACATTTTTGCACAAATGATGCATTTTCAGTGATGATCCATAAATAGATATAGTCCTTTATGTAGTTGTCAGCATTGCTTAAATATTTTTTGTTAATATTTTGTGTAAAAAGTGCTTGAAACTTATGTTTTAAAAAGCAATATATAACGTGAAGCATTTTAGGATTTACCGGTGCAGGACAGCAGAATACTGAAAAGGAAATGCTTTAGTTTGCTTAAGAGGAGTAACAGCGCGGTTTGATGTTGAATATTTTATTAGTTTTTTAAAGTTTAGAAAACATTATGCTAAAGAATAGAATTTAAAACGCTAGAGTGTTTATAAAAATTTAAAGTTTTAGAAATTGAATTATTTACTAAAATTTTATTAGATTTATATTCAAAATAGTTCACTGCCAAATTACTGTTCTAAAACCTGCCGCCACATTTACGACAAAACAAAATTTAGTTTTAAAGTAGCCAAGTATAATTTGCAATATTCGACAAATTAAAATCAGAAATCAAAAATCAAAATGCAGTTATAAACACCATTTTTCCAAATAGAATCAGAAATATGCAAACAACAGCTTCAATCATCCTGGCCTACTCAGCAAAAATAACACTCAACAAAGAAAACTATAGAAAAAAAAACAGCATTATCAAACCAATTGTCAGAAAAAAATAAATATGACAATACTTTTAAAGATAAAGTTAAGAAAAAAATAAAAACATTGAAAATAACAATAAATGACAAACAGCCAAAAAAAAACAAAAACAATTGTGTGAGACACAGTCAAAAGCTTTCCACCAATCTACGCAAAAACAAATAGCGTACACTTTTTCTTCAAAAGCAAGTCTTACATGTTCACTTGGGGCTAACACTGCATTAGTAGCAATATAAACGTTTCTAAAAACCAGAAAATAGTTTATTTGCTTTAGGATAATTACTCAGCTAGTCGATTGAATTTTTTTTAAGATGATTGATTGCTTATGACAAAGATTTCTAAGAAACTAGATCGGTCAAAAAACTGAAATTTTACCAAATTGCTATTTTTTTTTTGTTGCGGAATAAAAAAACAAGCTGCACAGCACCCAGCTAGCAAAGATTTGTATTTATAGAACTATTATCTGTCACCTTTAAGGATAAGTAATAATTATTATATGTATCTATAATTCTTTATCTCCAAAAATTTGTTTTTTAAAAAATTGTTTAGGTTTTTCTGTCTGTGTTGTTGTCAGGCTTAAACAAAAAATATAAACAAAAGTTTCTTTAGAAACAATATCACTTAGTCCAGATAAACCCTAGTACAGCTTTTACAATTAGGTTTTTTTCAACTCTTGACAGTTTTACAGGTCTGATTTGTTCTTTAAAAAAAAGCGTTAACTTGCATTTTCAGCTGACTGTTGTTTACAAACATTGTTTTAAAAACGTGCTGTAGTTGCAAAACGTTTGTGGTTTTTTTATATTTATTTTTCTTGATTTTTACCGATAGTTTGTTTGAGGTTTTGTCTGATCGCTTGCTTTATTTAAAGTGCTTGTAAATTATCATCTGTTTTATTATAATTTTATTTTTTTTTGACTTGCGCAACACTTTTCAAAAGTCGTTGCACAATGAATTTGTAGCATTCATGGTCTCTCTGTTAATGTAATTTTTCATAATAATTTATTTAACTTTCTTAGAGCAGTTTAAGCACAATAGTGTCATCAATTTAAAAAAAAACTAGCATTTGAAACAATATTTAAAATTAAAACATTTTAATTTACCAAATTAGAGCGTTATAAGCCATCCAGATGTAATTCTAAACATTGTTCTTAGGTTATTGATTTTATTCGGTTTTCTGTAAACCGATAGGTTATCAATTTTATGAAAAACGTCAGTGTCAAAATTTCAAGATTGTAGTCGGCATTGGCCAGTTTTTTTTTAGTTTTTTCTGGTATATCTTGCGCCTGAAATTATTTTTGCTAAAAGTTCATTTTGTTTCTAAAAAGTATTTTTTTTTTGCTTTCATCTTTTACTGTAATCAAAACAAATATAAAAATACATTTTAAATGGCTGACAGAACGTTTTAACCGTTATATTTTTACACTAAAGTTTATGAAAAGTGCATTTATGCAGAGGTGTCGTCGGCGGACCCGTCTAGGAGCAATATTCCAACACAAAAACTTCTCAGATTTGATGAAAGAACCAAGACAGCAGAATACAGAATTGCAAATGCATAATGTTTCTCAGGTGAAATGTACGCACGTTTTACTATGCAAATGTTTTATGCTTTTACTGCTGTATTTTGCATGTAGATTCCTCATTTTATGGGTGCTGTTAGCATACTTGTCACCTGCAATTGCTTTATACATTGTCGGTTGTGCAGCTTTTAAAATGTGAGATGTGAACGCTTTTGAGCACCAAGAACCAAAAAGTAACACTCTCTATGATAGTAATGCCTGCCTCTAAAACTCCAATAACATGTGAGATCTATGTTAATCTGTCATTTGTTTATCGAAGAAGCATTACCTGGTATTCATAGTTTATCAACAAATTATCAAAAAGTTGTAAAAAGCAAGAAAGAAATATAGCACAAATTCAAACAGGCATAAAAAATTAGATTTTTTTTTAGAATTTTTTATACCGCTGATTTTTTTTTAACAAAACGTTCTATTTTTCTAAACTTTTTAAATCAAAATTGCCGCGGAATGCTTTGATGTAAAAAAGTACAATAACAAATAAACAAATAGTTTTTAGAGTAGAAAAGTTGTTCTTTGATTGGAACATTGAAACAATCTAAATTCAAATTTATTTCAATTTTTTTTTAATTGAACGTAAGTTTTTGAAAACTTGACGTACAATAAAATATTATGCAACAAAACTAAAACTTTTTTCAAGCCATCAACAATCGAATTTTAAGTTGATCTACTATAGTTTTAACAATTAAAATGCTTTTTGAATATCTAAATTCAGAGGTAAGGCTTACAGAGGTGGTAGATAACAAAAAGTTTTATAAATACAGCACAAGGTTTTTAAATGTTTGAAAAGAGAATGCGGAAGACCACGTTTTATTTTTGGGATCCATTTTTGAAAAAACGGTTTAGATAAGAGTTTTGGAAACACCTTTGACTGCAATCTAGCAAAAAACTACTTGCTTGAAATGCAATTTATTCAAAGCTGTTATTGACATCAAAAAATGATTCCACAGGTCCTAGAAATTACAACATTAAAAATTTTTACAAATTATATTTTAAAATATTCAAAAATATAAGCTTTAAAGCGGATAAAGATTGCTTCTTACAATCATTTTAAATTTTTGTGTTTTCATTTTCAAGAAATTTTGCTTCAGTGATACGTTAAAAATGCCTTAAAATTCATATAATATTTTTTTTATTTATATGTCATTGTAAATTTTGTTATTTTTCAGCAGAGTCCTTAAATTGTACGCGAATTTATTACGAGTTATTTGTAACTTTTGTTATCAAATATGAATAACTTGTTGTAGACGTTGGTTCACCTTATCTTTTTTAATTTTATAATAAATTTTGTTTTATTTGCTATACAAAAGATGTTTTTGTTTTTAAACAAATTAATAATTTCATCAATTATTCAAAGATATTTTTTGTAAGATTTTGTATTATCAAAACATTTGGTATAGATAAGATTTATGATTGAAACTTGAGAGTTCTGCTAAGAGAGCAAATGTATCTTATATTTCATAACTCTGTGTATATTAGAAAACTGTCTCTTCTTTTCTTGTATTTTGTCGAGAGAAAAGACATAAAAAATCCAATTTTGATTTTAGGTGTCACGTATCATAAAAACAACCAAGATAACCTCATCAATAATTGTACTCATAACAATAAAATAGATTAAGAATTGATAGATTCTTAATAAGAATTCCAAGAGTATAACCATTTTAGGTACAGCGCAGAATTGGTGGGAAGTTTGAGAATGTTAGAACTCATCAATATTTAAGGGCTGGAAATTCGTCTCTCTGTTTTCACTCGGTCTAAGTTTATGGGCTCATAACTTAGGAAATCTCTGCTCAAACTCTGATTCCCCGGACAATGTGCTTCCTTTTCATACCGTTTTGGCCTGCCGGTGATAGATTGGCTCTTGTAATTACAATACTTGTGCGTCAATGTTTTATTATACCTCATCAATGCATCTAGATCTTTATTGAGATGTTTTAGTGTTTTTTCTTTCTTTTTAAAATACTGACGAACGAAAACCAAAAAGAAGCATCACCGAGTTTAGAATACGCTGCACAAGTTGGCTGTGATAATATATTTCAGCGGCAACTTGGATTTGTAGAGGATTAGATTGTTTGGAGTTTGGTTGATTTATTTATTATACTTACTTGATTTGTGTACCCCTTTTGGTAACGCCTCATTTCGGTTAACGAACAATCCTCTTGATTATTCTACTTAGCCCAAAAGATGCCCGGCACAAACTTAATTATGTATTAAAATTGAAATAATTCTTGCATATTTTAATACTAGTTTCTATTCAATTTATCGAAATAGAAAATGAAAATTCGGTTTTATTAAACTATTAGAAGTAGCTATTTTTTATTAGTTTACTTAACTAGGTATTTGGCTATCTAATCATATTCTTAATTAGGGAAATTAAGAAAATAAATAATTTTAATAACAAAAAATTAAATTGCAGATACTATAAATCATATTAGCATACATTAATTAGAGCAAATTTATGCTATTTGTGTAGATACTATAATAAGACTAAAAAATTTAAATTAAAACTTTATTATTAACAGCAATCTACGCATCAGACGGCTTCAAAAATTATAAAACTGATTTTTTAAAAAAAAGTTTAAAAAATTTGTATAAAAACAATTTGTACAAAAAAAAAATTTTTTTATGATGCAAATTTTATTCTAAAGTTAAAATATCATATTTTGTTTTATAAAAACATTATTTAAATTTTTTTTTATGGTTTGATAATTTGGCTCTTAATATATTTGAACTCAAATGCATTAGAGACATTGAAAAATTTGATTGATTAAGAAAAATTAAAACTAGGCAAATTTAAAACCCAATTTCGTCAATATCTTCAAATTCAAAAAATCTTATTAAAATAATTTTTTACATATTACATAAAATTAAAGCAACACAGTATTTTAAACTGCAGTCAATAAAAAAAATATTCTTAGAAAAAGAAACAACAATAAAAACAAAACATTGCTCGTTTAATAATAGCAACAATTTAAAATTTTCAATACATTAAAGATGAAATCATAAACGGTCTTAAAATTTTTTTTGCGAAAATTAGTTAGCCGCTACGTCAATGTTTTCTTTAGTTACGTGATTTTAATAAAACTAATTGACAAACCTCTTCTTTAATGACCTCAAAAATAATCGTCGACGTACTACTTACTGGTGATTTGATTGCTCGTACTCGTTGACGCACTACTTCTTAGGAAATGCCCTTTAAGGCATTACTTCATCAATGACATTGTGGAGACTCACTGGGTTTTCAAAGCAATTTTTGCTAATAGCAAAATAATCAATTACTGAGTTTATGACAAGCTTTTTAATAAATTATTCAAATTATTAATTTCAAGTGATTACTGATTAGATTTTTTTTTATAGTCATAAATGACTATGAGTCTTGATATTAAAAAAATTATATACTTATTGAATTTCAAATTTTATCTGAATCAAACAAATTAGAAGAAATAATTACAAAACTTAATTCACAAAACTTTTTTTGTTTTAGAAAATGCAGGACAAACATCAACAATATTGATTGTTTTTACATCAAAAACCGAAACTTAAAACTTAGACATTAAGTGTAATTGCGTAATTTTATTAAAAATTAGTAAAGTTCAAATTAAACTAATGCAATTGCAAAAACCTAGTTGTCTTGCAACTTTATTCAAATAAGAAATGCTGCAATTTATTAAAGAGTTCTACCAAGAACAACACATGTCTAAGTTTACGGATTTATATTGAATAAATTTGGATATTATTTTATTGTTTTACCGTAAAATTCAAAGTAGATAAAAATATTGCATACTTTAAATATGTGTCTTTCAGCAAAAGCGCTAATGTTATAACTTAGTTGTTCGATCAACAATATCCTTTTAGTTGTCTCAATAACCAAGTTGTTGTTGAAATCAATATCCGTTATTAGAAACAATCTTTAGCATCATAATGTAAAAAACGTTGTTTTTTGACATTGATATAAAAAGCTACTAATAGATGTTGCTATTTGTACCTGAGCTACTCTCTGATTTGTTTTATATACACTAAAATTTTAGATACACTTTTTCTAAAAAAGACGAGTCTATAGAATACTTATTTCCAAAACAATTTTAATTAAGTTTATATAACATTAAACAATTACAAATATTTGTACAATATCAAGAGATATTAAAAACTGCAGCTATTTTTTGGCAGCAGGTCTTAGACATTCAGGCTTCATTTCACATTCAAAAAATAGCGACTCAGGGCATTGCCCTCAAACGACAATTATAGTAGTGATAGACAGGTGCAATACTAGGCACTAATCACATCACATCAATCAATGTTATGATTTTTGAAATAGAATAATGCAAAAAAATAGAGAATAAAAATATTTGATTAACCTGTGGTTTTAAGAAAAATGCAAGCTGAGTAGTTATTTTAGTTAGTATTAGTACAAACCAATCTAAAACCTGCTGCCAAAAATAAACAGCGTTAAATCTTGTTAGTATTATACACCCGGTATTATGAAAAAATAGGAAGGTATAGACGTTATGGCATTATGGTTAAACTCTCAAACAATTTTTGACAAAAACGTAACAAATTTTGTAGTTTTTTCGATAACTACTGCTAAAGTTATTTATTTCAAAACTTGTATTTGTGTCAGAACTATGTTATTTTACATAAGAGTATTTGCTAATAAAACTTGTTTTAACAAAAAAATTATGTAATAGCATCCTTGTAATGTAACTTTCTTTCTAAAAAACTATAATAAATATAACAAACATGTAATAATAACAAAAAAAGATATATAAATAATGTTATCTGAAAAAGGTTATAGGATATAATTTTGGCTAAACTCATGATCATTGAATTTAGCGTACCCATTAGCAAAATAATATTTTGGTTAGAGCTTTATAAACTTTTACTTTTGTCATAATACCCTGTACTAAAAATAACATATTTCCCTTAAACGCATTTGTAGGTGGCTTACAAAATGATGATGATGATGATAATGCTAAGCAATTGCGTCAAACGTAAATATGATATAAAATTGCAGATATAAATTACAAAATAACTGGTTGGCTGTATTTTATTAATTCTGCGACAACCGACATTATAATAGTTTAAAATTACAGAAATGGACAGAGTAGTGGGTAAAATAAACAATTTGATGTAGAACGTGCGCTAACTGGTTAAGTGCCTGGCCTACACTTTATTCCAAAATTGAAAATTTTTGTGAAATAACTATTTCACATGTGTGTTTTTATTTGAGACATAACGGATATATTATTTTATAAAAAACTGACTATGAAGTAACTATTTTGCATTAGTTTGCTCGATATATAGTATCTTTATATGTATTGAAGTATTTATCAAAACATTATATAATTAAATTTACGGTTTTCACTTTAGAGTCTCTATTGCTTGATTTTGACGATAAGCGGGCTTAGCTATTAGATGTATAAATTTTGAGAATGTTGGTGAACTTTATGATAGCTATATACATTTACCATCCTAAAACTTGAGAAACATAAATTCTTTTACAAAGTCTGAAGTATTGTCTCAATTTTTTGCGCTTCTTTAGAAACTTTTTTTGCGACAGGAAACACCTTAAAAAGAGGACTTCTCACATCTTTAGCCGCTCGAGTGAAACTTTAAGAAAATCTTCAAAATAAATATATAAACTATTAAAATCAACCGCAAGTTTTTGAAAGGGAAGCTGTTTTAAAAGAATCAGTTTCAACATTGGTTTAGTTTATTACCCGTAAAAGTTATTTTGATTGCCGTCAAACTTTTGTCATTTTTTATTTTAGCTGAAAATAACTTTGTTGGGACAGATCTGGCTTGGCTTTAACTGAAAGCGTTTATTGCAGTAAAATGTCTTTTATGAGATTTATTGTTCTGATGTTGCGACACATGGTGTTTTATTAACAGTAAATACGCGGTAGGAAGTGTCAGATAGGATTTTGGTAGCCGGAGGGTAAAAGCAATGAAAAATTTTGTCACTTATTCAAAATATTATTTGTACAAAATAAATTATATATGGATACGTAGAAATTATTTTATTCAACAACTTCATCTGATAGGTATAATCTGATGCACACATAGATTGCAAAATTTAAATTTAACAAAATAATATCAATTTGCAAGCTTCAAAAGATACAAACAAAGTTATTTTCAAGATCATCCCATCAGAACTTACTTTCTTGGCTCATACGTTTTTCATAAAGAATCTTTAATCTTAATTTTTTTCATATCTATACCAACAAGACATTTCAATCTCTGTCGTTTTTTGCAATATTGTGTCACAAAGTAATTATTGTAGTAATAGTTTAATACGTAGTTCAGCTGCCATACACTAAAAATACTGTGTTAAATTAAACATTTATAAAACATATGTCTTCAATCATGCAATGATACTACAATCCTTTTCTTTAAATCTGTAGTATCAATAAACGTTTCATAGAAGAAAAAATAAAAAACAAACTTTTATAAACATAGTTTTAATTATAATACAACAGTTAATAAAAAAACAAAAGATTTATTAATAAAAAATTTGTGATAAACAATAATAAAATAAATAAGTAAATTGAACATATGTTTCACAAGAAACAAAAATTTATTAGTGCGGCATACCAACAAAATAAGTTTAAGTTACCAGCTAGAGCAACGAATTACACTAATTAAAATAAAACTACTCATCTTTGTAATCAACACCATTATGTGGTTTGCTTTTACGCATTTTGCATCCCAAATTAGCATTAAATGAAGCTTTCATCTAGTTACCATTAGATTTTCCACTGGCCTCAGAGCTTCATATTAGATGAAATGATTGCAAAAACATGTACTTACTGTTTCAGCACAAAGTGATTTATAAACATTTTTAGTATTAAGCTAAGTGATTAAAAATCTTTTGATAATTTCAATGTTTGGTGTAAGGCGTTTTAAAGATAATTATTTATACTATTTAAAAACTTAATAATTTTGCTCTTAATTCATCTTCTACAATTATACGCATTTCAACTTGTGCTAAAAATATTTTTCTTACAATTGACACGAAAAGAAAACTTGCTTTTGACAGCGCAAAAAACATGTTTAATTGCTAATTTTCTAAATATAAATTTAGTGAAAATGTTCTGTTGGCTATTTTTCCACTTTCTGCATTTTTGCACTTTTTTAATTATTTGTAAAAACTTTTATATATCTATCGTTTGTCATTTAAAACGTCAACTTTGTTAATTTGCAGACTGTCTTATAATTCTAAAGTCTCATATTAATACATAATTGCTATTGCGGCTCACTTTGAACTTAAAACTTCGGTTCCAGTGTTTAAAAAAGATTTAATATCTGAAACAATTATTCATTCTTATTATCTGATACTTTAACAAATAAATTTCTACGCAATCGTCTGAAAATTAAAGATTATAACCTTTACTAAAAAACTACTACTTTTAAACGGTTATTCAATCATTTTACAATTAAATCAAAGTAACAGGCGCTATTGAGCTTTGATGTAGTTAGCTTGTTTTGCTGATTAAATTGCTTGCAGACAAAAATGTTTTCCAGTACAGACAGCTTTATTTAGCATTATATTTAGATTAGTCAGTTAATTAATCGCATTTTGGGCTGCTGCTATAGAATACAGGTAATTTTGAGTTTTGTAACTCAATTTTTATCATGTCAAAAGTTGTTCATTATAAGAAAGTTATGAATATAAAAAAATTGTAATTTGTTTTAAAAATACATAATAGCTTTAGGTTCACGCATAAAAATAAATAAATTTTGTAAACAAGATTTGTTATGTTAGTCTAAAATCGCTGACGTTTAACACTTGCGGCGGAATATTTGTTATTGTTATTATTAACAATAACAAAAAATCCCATCTAATATGAATTTTATGTACAACTAACTTTAATTTTGATATTTATTTGACACTAAAATACATTTACTTTTGATTTTAGATACAAACTGTCAAATATTGCATTTGTATTATTAAAGACGACATTAATGCAAACGGTACCGTTTAAAGCATACAAATATTTTCACAGCCACAAATATTTTTGAGCGACCAAGACATCTAGAAAGTTGTGTTGTGTCTACAAGCGCAAAATACAATTGAAAATTTTTTTTTCCGATGGTTGAAAAACAAAATGACATCTGATCTATTTCTCAGTCTTAAGTTAAACTTTCTAATCTAAAAATCTAACCTATCCCTTGTAATAACACGCCATAAATCACAGAGAGATTTGATTAGTTAATTCGAATACAAAATGAACAGATCGACCAGCATTAGATTTATTCAAAATTTGATAGTGATAACAATCGTATTATTATTTCGCCTCCTAAATTAAGCACGTATTTCAATTTTCCACCTAACAAGCATAAGTTGCCATCTCAAAATGGGAGTAATTGCGTCCGGTCTCTGTGCAACTATGTAGCGTTTAATAAATTAATAGAAAATGACCTTTGTTGCTCCTATCTGGGCCTGAGTCAACCTTATGTTGCAAAAACAAGACAGACAAAATGTTGTGCACAATCTTCTCGCTAAAACAAATGAACTTCGGGAACCACATACGCGTTGTTACAAGATGTGTCAAATATTTTGGTGAGAACGTGAAACAACACTTGTTCTGTCATTAAGTTATCAATAGTAGGTGTAGAGTAACTAAATTAAATATTCAAATAAAATTCTTATTAGACATCTAATCTTATTAGATATTTTGTAGGTTAAACAAAAAGTTGATCACATTTATAAGAGTACATTTTTACGACTATATACAATGTAGCTAGAGACTAACATAGAAGTCTTAAAATTATAAAAATCTGGTTTTAAATATATAAAAATACAAATAGAGTAATAGTTAGAATTGATCAGAAATTCATGTAATTTGTAACAATTGTCAAACAGTTATATATATTCTAATAAAAAAAATATATCACAATGATACAACATTGTGATATATTTTGTGTTTTTGACGTTGTTTAACATATAAAAGTAGAAAAACAGTTTAAAGTAGCTGACCATTTCAGAACAGCAAGTGTGTGATAATAAAACTTATTATTATCATTTTTTTCTAGCTGTGAAAGATAACAATCTCTAATGTGGCAATTTGTTTCAGAAGCTCTGTAAACACATGAAAAACTTTATCCAGACATAGCAGGACATCTTCTATGTCTAGTTTGCAAACAGTTGATTTAACATCACATTTTCACTTTTCTTTAACCGAAAAAATTTCTAAAATCTAAAGCTAATTTTAAAATAACTTTACTCACAACAATAATTTATTAATTTATTGTAAAAATTTGACAAAGCAATATTAGATCATATTGAGAGCTATAAAATTGATGTCACACAAACCAAAATTGCTAAAATTGTTAAATTTGTACTGCAAGCAGAACTAAATTAAATATTCAAATAAAATTCTTATTAGACATCTAATCTTATTAGATATTTTGTAGGTTAAACAAAAAGTTGATCACATTTATAAGAGTACATTTTTACGACTATATACAATGTAGCTAGAGACTAACATAGAAGTCTTAAAATTATAAAAATCTGGTTTTAAATATATAAAAATACAAATAGAGTAATAGTTAGAATTGATCAGAAATTCATGTAATTTGTAACAATTGTCAAACAGTTATATATATTCTAATAAAAAAAATATATCACAATGATACAACAGTGACGTTGTTTAACATATAAAAGTAGAAAAACAGTTTAAAGTAGCTGACCATTTCAGAACAGCAAGTGTGTGATAATAAAACTTATTATTATCATTTTTTTCTAGCTGTGGTAACAATCTCTAATGTGGCAATTTGTTTCAGAAGCTCTGTAAACACATGAAAAACTTTATCCAGACATAGCAGGACATCTTCTATGTCTAGTTTCCAAACAGTTGATTTAACATCACATTTTCACTTTTCTTTAACCGAAAAAATTTCTAAAATCTAAAGCTAATTTTAAAATAACTTTACTCACAACAATAATTTATTAATTTATTGTAAAAATTTGACAAAGCAATATTAGATCATATTGAGAGCTATAAAATTGATGTCACACAAACCAAAATTGCTAAAATTGTTAAATTTGTACTGCAAGCAGACCTTGTAAATTAGAGCTTGAGTACTCTTAAAAAAGTACACCTGAGTCATTTAGTACACCACCATCTTGAGAAATCGTACACTACAACAAAATGTACTTTCTTGTTTTTATTTTTGTCTTAACTTAAGATGATGTTAATAATCAATGAGTTGATATTGATAAGATAACACAAACATAAACTAAAGTAAAATTATGATTAAATTGGTTACTGTTAATCAATATCTTTAATTTATGTTTGAATAATTATTGCAAAAGTGAAAACTTGAAACTTTAGTTTTTCAGTTTTAATAACTGAACAATGTGTTCAGTTATTACCAAGACTTCATTGTAGCAGGTTCTTTTTTATTAAAAGACAGCTTTTTCTAAAGAAATTAAATTTTTAACTATTGAACAATTGAATATTATTAAATTTTTTTCTAAAAATTTTGACCTAAGCAGAGGCATAGGACTATAACTAAAAATTTCATCTAGTTTTCTTTTCTCCAAAATTCCAATTAATTTAAATTTTTTAAATCATCATAGCGAGTAATTTGTGAACTTGTAAATAAGTCACAAAAAAATAATGATTCTTTTTCAATATAAGATGTTCTGTTAAAACTATATTTCTTTTCTTCATTTCCTTAAAAAGTAACCAAAGAAGAAAAAAAAATCTTCATACACATTTGATTTTTGTAGCTTTTTTTAACTCACTAGAAAAATATTTGCATTTTACTGTTTAAAACATTTTGTAATGTTGTGAAAAAAACTGTATCAGAAAAAGATTATTGGAAAAGTTATTGATTAATTTCTATACTTTTCTATACTTTTTTAGACAAAACTAGAAAAATTACTTTGAACATATTTGCTTTTATGTAATCACTGTAACAATTTCAATCTCACATCATTTTCTGTAATCACATTTTCTTAAGACCGACAATTTTTAAAAACGTTTTTTAAAATAACAGAGCAACAATTTACGCTTTGTTTCTAAAAAGGCTGTTTGATATTGAAAACAAAAATAAAAAGTTCTATAAAATGCGACAAATTTTTAAAGGGTACCTAGATGGAACCGGTAAATTAAGAAACTGAAACATCGACTGACCATCTAATGGTAAATATTTCTATACACCACAACGGCTTTACTTCTATCTCTCAAAAAAAACCAAAACTCTTCTAATAATAAAACACAAACAAAAGTAAAAATGCCTAAATGTAAAATTTAAGTTTATAAAAAAATAAAAATAATTTACTCAAAAGTTTGTAGGGTTGTATTTTGTAGGGTAGTAAAACTTTAGAAGAAACTTAAGCCGCACCGCACCCTTGCTCTAAAATTACTTGATATTTAATACTATGAGCTGATTTGAGATCTCAGGTTATGCTCAAAAATCATCTATTGATGAAAGCTTCATGAAGCATTGTACTCTAATCAATACATGTGTGTAAATTAGATTTATTTAAAATGTAGAATGTTTGACACATTAAGACATTCTGGTAACTAATAGTCGGTTTGGGAAATCACTAAATGGATACAAAATCCCACAAAAACAAATCAATTTGTGCTATATTTCATCTACACAAACATGTGGCAGCGCAAGGGTAAAAGTACCAGCGAAGGGCGGAAAGCAAGGGGGATGTAATTAGTTTCTTAGGGTAATGAGTTACGTAGTAGGTCTCGAATATTTATCACGGTCTCTAGAGTCGACAATGAGGATAACTCTATAATGCTTAGCTACGTCTCGCAACCTCCCTATAAACTTCTCCGGAAGGAAAGAAAACAACTCCCTTTTTGTAGACGGTAAATGGTTTCATAAATTTTTATGAGAATTTTACGTTTTTAACACTAAATTTATTAAATATACCTTGCCTCAGATGAGCGGTTTTACATCCAATTTTTGTGAGAATAATCGAAATGGAAATATTACTTCGATGAACATTCACGCTATCGTTGCAAAATAAAAAATAAAATGTGTTATTCACATACAAAAAACAAATGCTTGTTACAAAAATAAAGCCAAAGAAAAATTTTAATAACTTGAAGCGTTATTACTACTGAATAGAAATCTTTTGATAAAATAATAGTTTTCTTCATAATAATATATACTCTAATTGGCTTTAACAACGTAATAATCAGTTTATAAGTACATATTATCTTCAAATTGGACCCTAATAAGCAAATCACGATAAGCAACTAGACATTGTCATTTTATCGATTTACAACTTACCAACACTATAAAAGAGCTTAAGCTGGTTATATACGATTGAGAATAAAAAAGGATAAAGATCTACAACGAAACATGCATCCTAGACGGTCAGTGTTGTAAAACCATCGGTTTAAATCTTTTATGTACAGGTAAAGCTTAATAAAATATAGAGTAAATTTAAATTATTGTTTGTTTGGTGAGTTATAGATTACTTAAAGAAAAAAGGCCTTCACGGCTAGTAATGATTGAAAAATTGACGTCTTTCGGATAAAAGTTATCGACGTTTTTGTCGGTTTGAAGCGTGCATTGGAACAGGAAGATAAAAATAACATTAAGCACGGTTACTCGACGAGGAAACCACGCAATAACTGAAACTTAATTTGATAAAATTAAATATTAAACAAAAGATATTCAACATTTTTTTGTGTGTTATTATTATGTACTAGAAAAAAAAAAGCTTTAAAATAGACAAATATTTTAACGAGTAAAATATACAAGTAAAAAGTCAAACAATAAAATAAAAATTAAAATTAAAAAAAAAACAAATGAACAAAAAATAAAATTAAGTAATTGAGACCAAATTGTACAAAAAGAAAATATATATATAAATTAAACACTTTACATGCGACAGTATTTTACACAGATATTACACTATTGGAAAAAAGTAGTTATTCAGTTTAGAAAAAAGCTAATGATTGCAAGGCTTAGTTAATACTATAATAATAAATATAAACAAAAAAGCACTCTAATAAAGATGAAAAAAACATTAAATAGAAAAAAACATCACCAATAAAAAAAGAAATAATATAAACGAGAAAAATACTTAAAGCAAGATTTTACAGGAAAAACAGTTTTACAGTTCTTTAACTAGAAAATAATTTGTTTAATAGTTTTGCACTTTAACTTAATTTTAACTTGATTTTAACTTAATTATATTTGTGACGTAAATATTGAGTTTATTTTTCTAACAGTTTATAAAATTCAATAATAATGACTTAGGTCAGGTCAGGTCAGGTCAGGTCATTACATAGATAATTAATTTTTGTAACAGTTTTTGAAATTAAATAATAATGAGCTAGTTATGTTGTAAAAAAGTGTTTAAATTATTCTCAAATTTAGCAACAGCATCCTATAAATATAGCTTTTTAAAAATGTAATAACTTAAAAACCTATTACTGTTTCAGCTAATAAAAGATGTCTTTCTAAATTTGCTTAAGTGGGATTACAACTATCCATTTTAAAGAGGTTTTGCTTAAATACTAAATCAGTTCCTATTTTGCTTCATAGGATATTTTGAGAGTAATGAGACATAAGCGGCACATAATCTGCGTTATAAAGCATAAGACGGTAAGAAAGACTTAGTTAACTTTAACATATTTAATCACAGCTTAAAAACTGAGTTGACATTAATTAGATATCTAGATAAATTTAATTGCAAAACCTTTCAACATTAATTATAGAAGCTGAAGATCTATAAATTTACCGAGTTTTTAAAACTTCTGATGCAAGATCTTGTAATTTTAACTAATTCTTTAAAAAATTATAGTTTTGATAAATAAATAATTAGATACTAAAAGTCTCTTACTTAATTGATATTTATTTTCAACAACTTTAAACAAGCCATAAAATATTCTTTTACATTAAAATTTTGTATAAGCAAGTTTGGTCAACTTAACATTTCAAAATAATTACAAAAAAACTTTCTGTTAAACAAAAAAACACTAAACCGAAGCTTTTGATTACTTGCTATATAGTTATGTATGAAAACTAAACTTATAGAGTCTGAACTAATAAAGCAAACTTGTGAACCAAAAATTTATTATTTCTCTGGCCAATGACATTTATTGTAATTTTTGCGTTTCCGGCTTTAGTCAACTTTCACTTAGTTGCAAAAGAATAGCAACAATTTAATAACCTATTGTGATAACGCAAAATAATATTTCTCTAATGTAGTGTTATGAGATAATCTAACAAAGTATCTAACATGCAATAAACAAAGGTTCCTACCAGAAATTTCTTGAATAAGTCTAGTTCAAAAACTTGATCTTTTGCTAACATTGAATGCAGTCGTCTACGACAGACAGATGCTACGGTGTAGATCTAGCAACATTTCCATATTATCAAAATAATAACTTTTATTGACTTTAGAAACTGACATTATCATTCTGTTATCAGCGTGAGTTTTATTATTTATTAAACCTAAAAAAAACCTATCAAAACCTCTTTAAAAAAATCTTATAGTTAAAAAAAAGATATCACATTGTAACTGATAAGCTAAAATACAGACACAACATGTCTCACATTGTTTGCTTTTACTAACTCATTAACACTGTTTAATTTTTGCTTAAATGTTATTATTTCATCTTTGCGCTTCAAAATACATAATGGATCTTAAAACGATTATTACTTAGCAAGCAAAACAAAATAGTAGTTTTTGTAAAAAGTGCCAAAAAACGTAAACAGCAGAACAAACGCTGCATGTGAGTGAACTATGCTATGCAGGCTGATATTTTTCCACTGCATTATTCAATTTTAGAAACTTTTTCTCTGTTAAAAGAAGCAAGCATAGAAGGTTTTTCATAGCAATGTCAAAACAAAAAAAAATAACAAAATACAATACTGTACTAATAAGCATGAAACATGCCTGAGCCTGCAAATCTTTGCTTTGAATAAATTTGCTTTGTGCTCATTATTTTAAATTCGGTTGTTGCACATTTCTTTGCACTCTATCGTATAACTATTTTTAATAATTTTACAATTGTTGCTTACTGACCTACTAATAATTACAACAAAACATGTCATAAAGAAAGTCGTATACAACCCCCAATTTCCAATAGTGTACCTATTTAGCTTATCGTTAGCTTACCATTGTAATTAAGCACATTGAAGGACCAGAGAAGGAAAATTAACGTGAGGTCATCCGCTGCCGCATGCAGACCTCATTAATCAGAAGATGCGAAAGCACGTACAATCAAGCATTACGCAGGCCATAGGGATATAGTCTAGTCTGTAGGTCCTACGTGTTAGCTCATTCAATTTCGATGTCAGCGTCGACACCGCTCGGGAGCAACTTCCGGACTTTTATATATCAAAAAAAGGCCTTGGTCTAAACCTTTTTGGGGCGTTGAAACGAATTTTGCAGCTCGTAACGGGGATGTAATTTAATGATAATTCGTTAAATACATACCAAAAAAAACCTGATATAATCAGAGGTCTTTTGGGTGCGTCATTCGAGCGTAGCAGCAGATTCTAAACGGAAGACATACCTGAAACAAAATTAATTTCAAAATTATTAGCGTTTAGGAAGACATTCTCATAAAAAAGTATTTTATTCGTTATAAAGAGAAGATTTTTTTATAACTTTTTTATTTATGTTTCATGTGCCACTTTCTTTTAGAAGCACATTGGTCACAAGTTATTATAATTTTAAAAATTTAATTATTTTCAATTTCAAGAATAAGACATAATATGCAGCCAGTTGAACATCCAGTCATTCTGCAATGTTGTAAACAAGAAATAAATAGAGTAAGGATGAGCTTAACTAACTTAAAACACAAGAGAGAGATGAAAGATGCTTTGACCAGCCGCTGTCTCTATTCCATTCCATTAGAAAAAGATTATTAGCACTTCCTTTTTAACTACGTCAAGTAGTTTTTGTTGAATTGAAAAAATTTAAACAATACAAAAAAAAACAGTTTGCAGTTCAAATGAAAGGTGATGACAAGTGGTAAGGTTGATCAAACTCAGATAATGTTCCGTTCACCGCAAACACTATTTATAAGACAGATATCAAAGTACATGATAAATTAAAAAAAACACTGCAAAAAAAACATAAAAATAGATTTTTAAAGATTTTTCCGAAAATCGTTTTGGAAACAACATTTTCCTGCTTATTTACGCGCAGGAAAGTTGAGTTTTCCGGACTAGTACTGTAAAAACTTTACAAGACGCAAAATAAAAAAGATACTCTAGTAACTATAGTTGCCAACAAAATTGACAAACTTAATTTTTGTGGAATTTGTAAAAAAAAATCTAAAATTTGTAAATTTTGTCTTTTTTTACGGTTTCCGGAAAAAATTAATACAAAACACGTCAGTAAAATCTCTTACTTGACTCGGAGCTTTAGAATACTTGGCACAAAGTGCCTCGTATTTCAATTTAGCTCCTCTTCAGTAATGTGAAATTTTCCTGACTTTTATGTAAATAACTCTTTTTGCATGATATTCTTTCTTTACTGCGAATGCTCCGAGATCAGTAAACAGTGTTTACAGGTTACTAAGACAGTAATTACTTACCGTCTCAGAACGGTAAGTAAAAAATTTTATAATGATTATTTTAAAAGATTGAAAAAAATTTTTAATGATACTCGTACATGTTACTATTACACTTCAAAGAAATTATTCGCAATTTGAAATGGATGTACAATTATTAAATGTAATTCCGCCGGCGTCTTCAGTAGATGCATTCACAGAAACTACTGCTGAATTAATTCCCCTTTCTACATATTTCTGTAGGTAACATTTTGCTAGCTAAAAGTACTTTTAGAATAAAAATTTCTCAATTTAGAGCTTCTCTAAAAAATTTCGTCTTTCCTCCGTGAAGATAACACTTTTTATGGCTTGTGCCCAAAATTTTTTCTTTTCTTTTAAGGAATGTTTTCAACAATTCTATTATAATTAAGTAACATGAAATATTCAGTCTAATAAACCAAAAAGACCAACAAAATAATATCATAAATTCTACTCTTTTTTTTTCACACCAACTTTAGAAGGCTTTAATAGTAAATTGTAAACCTAGGCGGCAAAGTGGTATTTTTCCAGGCCGAGAGAAGATATGGAAAGGCGAGCCAAAGGCGAGCCTGGCCACTTCTCAAGGCCTGGAAAATCACTTTGCGGCCGTGGTTTACACATTATTTTTTATCCTACACAAATTACTTTATAATCGAGCATTATCTTAAAATTGATTTGAGGTTATTACCGCCAATCGCCAATTCAAAATGTCAAACTTTGACAGATGTCAATAATTTATGGATTACTTTACTGTCGTGATTTACACAATTTATCTTGCACAAAAGTAGTTTTTTAAAATAAGATTGATGTTTATAAACAGTAAATGTGATTTAAAATTACAACATCCTTCATAAATAGTGAGACGTTTAGCGTTTAGAGTAATTTTTCTTATAACAGCGACTCCTGACGGAGAAAATCAGATTTTTTTTTCTCGGCTAGCCGACAAAGTACATCTTTTCTCGGCTAGCCTGGAAATGATGTACTTTCACGGCTGTCGAGAGACGAGAAAATTTTATTTTGAGTTGGTGTAGGATAAAAATATATTTTTATAGTAAACTCTTGACTTTTCAGAAATTGTTGAGAAACATTCAATATCCCAGGCTTCACCAATTTCACTATCTAAACCGTCTGTTTTCCTATCACTCATTTGTATGGAGAAAAATTCTGTTGATAGCTGTTTCTGGTCAGGTAAATTACAGTCAACAAACTATTCTCTAGACAACATATAATTGGTGATTTAAAACTATAATTAATACTACAATTTTAATGCAAATCAAGCAAAGTTATTTTAAGGAAAAGTCGGTTGTTTTGAAAAGAAGCAATTTTCGGTCGTGCAAAAAACGCTATAAGTATCGCCAACGCTAAGAACGACCGATCTCAAACAATAATTAGCAGTCGTCGCTCCGCTTCTCTTCCGTAGGCTTGCACATTTTTCGATTTTATTGTAACGAAACATCTTCATATTAGTTATAGCTGCATTCAAATAAAAGTTTGTTTATCTGTTGTTATGGAATAAACTATACTCAATTTGTTACGTAGCAAGCGTTTTTACATTTAGATAGATAGATAGATAGATAAATAGTTTATTGTCACTGAAAATTTTTCGATTATGAATGACAAAATGACAATTGTCAGAAAAGCTCACTCTTGCGTATTGATATGCAAGCGCAAATGCCAACTTTCTGTATAAATTACAAAAAAAAATATTTTTAATATGATTTTGGATGACATAATCATATAATATGCCATATAATATGACATGTTGTATCCGATTTATAGCGTTTACTAAAATGTATATACTACAGGCCAATTTTATTATAGAATATTGTGAAGAAACCATTTATTTTTTGATGATCTACCTAAAGGCATAAATAGTTTCACATTATATTGAATTTCTCATATTATCTCTGATTCTGGAAATTCACCCGAGTTTCACCATTATCATATCATAACCGAGTGATCCTATTACTTCCGCTCCACTGTGCCATAGAACGTGGTGTTGTGCTAGTAAAAATGACAACACGATTTGTGTGTGCTCCTTTTCGTTCAACACGAGCTCCAGCCAAAGTTTTCGAGAAAAATTTTAACAAAAATTTATACGTTTTGCTTTCCAACTTGGAAAAATTATATTGGTGACGTGGCGTTTTTCCATAAGAAACCAAGCGCATATAATGTGTAATATGGCAAGCCCAAGATCCTGCTTGAAATATCTGTTTCTCGGTCAACAATAGCACCACTGCAATGCATCTTTCTATTTCTTTAAAATCAAATTTTACGCTTGAACATTCTTAGCAAAAACCAACAATACTTTTTTTTAACTAAATCAGCCATCAAGCGTAAACGATATATCAATATGTCCTAGGAATAGTGTCTTTCTGTGATGAATATTGAATACAATTAATTAAATTATGCAATGTGATGTTGTTCGACAAGCAATCTTCTTTACTGTCTTATAACGTTTTAACTTGAGTAAATATAAGCCCATTCTAAGCAGAGCAAATTTGATTAAAACAAGATCGATTTCTGAGTTTATTATTACATTAATTTAAATCTTAATTGTTGAAGTTCACTGACGAGTGTCAAAGATCACAAAACATGTTGAAGTCTACAAATCTCTGATTTGTATAAATTTACTGTGACTTAATTACTATAAAATATTCGATGCTACAGAGAAATAATAAAGGGACAGTGGACAGTGTTGTTTGTTATAAGATAACTCCCATCAATAAGACAAATTGATTTTATGAGTGTTTGATCTCTGCTGTGAAAACGGCATTCTGACAAATAATTTTTATTACTTCTCCCAGTACTGCTTAAATAAATTACGTGATTGTGTTGTCAAATGTTTTATTTAAGCAAGCATGTGTTACAAAATGTCTTTAATAGTACCAACCTCCAAAAAAAATTGTTATTCTAAATTTTACAAAAAATGTAGAATTGGTATAATTTGTTCCAAAACCGATAAATTTTCAACTTTGGGCATTCAATCGTAACTCAAGACTCAATTTATTTCAAATTTTCAGATTTTAGAAAAAAATCGAAATAAAATGTCTTCTGTACGTTCAAATAATTCTTAAATTAAATTAAGTAAAGTCAAATCTAACTTACCTAAAGCAAAGATTTGTAGACTCAAACATACTTTGTGATCACTGATCATTAGCCCCGCTAATAAGACTAAAATTAAGATTTAACTCAGCTGTATATAAATAATAGAGTGAAAGAAACCAATTTTAATATCTCAATGTCAAAAGTCACTAGCGACAGATGACGTTTGGATCAAAAACATTATTAGACAATAAAGAACTAAGTTTTCATATTAGCTTCTTTCGCCTGAAACGTAGATGTAGTTTTTACCTGTTATAATCTGTATTCAGATAAAAAATCAATAGATTTATCAAAAGCCTTCAAAAGAAGCTTTGCTGAGTTACATGCGGAAGCATTGTTTGTATAAAAACAGTAGGCGGTTGATTTTCTGTTTACTGCCGGAGGCAATAAAAAATATAAAAAAGCATCGTCTAGTATTAAAAACACGTCTAATCAATCACAAAGCAACAAAATATTAAATATAGCTTATATTATAATGATCTTGCGTAATATTTAGCAGAAAATTTGCACTGTCTTTTAAAATATTGAGGTTAAATAGAGCTTAAAGCTCAAATTGAAACAGAACAACATTTGTTGGGCTTTAGATGAACGAAATAAAAGCATTGTATTGTTTAGTGGTTAGAAAGACTTTTAGAGGCACTTAACTTTTGTAAATCTCCCACTAGAAAACGTAGTAAAATTTCTATAGGCCCACAAATCAACTTTTTTCGCAACTCACTTTTTGCATTCAATGCACTATAAAGTAGGTGATTTATTAGAGGTTATATATCTCCGACCGCTTTAAATAAAGAAGAAGAATGAATTCCCTACCCTAATTCCGCATTTACTCCTGCGTTCCTTTGATGTCGTCGAAGAGGTTTCATACTTTTTACTGATTCCAACAAATAAATTACAGTTTTGGGGAATAATAGGCTACTAATTTTGAACCATAGAATTTCTATTATTTTAAATTGTGCCTTGTAACGGGAGCTAAAGACGGGCTGGCATGATTTATTCGTAAAGAGTAATTATAAATTTGACAAATTGTTCGTATAAGCTTTGCTTTATATTACTAAATGACCATAAAATTTTAGGTGCAATTGGAACAATTTACAACGACATCAACTTTAATGCGACGTCAACATACTATAACATTGTTGTAAAAAAAACCTTGCCAACAGTGCTATACTAAGTGACTTAACCTGACTTGCATTATCCTAAACCGTTATGACTATATGACTATATGACTATATTTAATTTACTAAATTATGGTTCAATTTATATTTTTTTGACATACTTGTTTCTGTTGTTTTTTAAACACGCTTTTCTTAGTCACATAAATCAATACTTCTAATTGTCGCAAAAAGTTTACCTTCCGTCTAATTAATTTGAATTTTATAAATATTTTCTAAAAAAAATATTTAGCTTACCTTTATCTTTATAAGAGTTTACGACAGAATTTATTGTTTCTACATCTTGTTACAAACACAATAACAAACTTTTATAAAGAGTAGTAAAAGTTGAACAGTTAATTAAAAAAGCACCGTCATAACTGCACTAAAAGCGATGTTTGAATTATTATCAACCAAATTATATGATAGAACTATACCTTCTAGTTTTTTAAACTACATATAATTTTAAAATCTATACAAAAAGCTGTACAATTATTAATTGTAATTTTTTTTATTTTTGCGAATATCAACTGTTTATTTTTTTACGTTTAAAAAAATTCTTTTAATTACAAAGAACTTTTAAACAGCAACATAATAATTTAAATTAAAAATTTGAAAAAAAACCGACTTTAATTTGATTAATTATTATTTTATTTATTTATTAAATAATTTAACTTGATTAAATAATTAAATAAGTAAACTGTTTTTTAATTATTTAAAAATTTTTTTTTTATTTTTCGCAAATTTTTGTAATAAATTAAAATGTCAAAAATATATGTCAAAAAAAGCATTAACAAGAATAACTTAAAAACTACTAGTCAGATTTTGACCAAATTTGAATGGGATCAAATGACAAGCACCAGCTTTTTAATAAAAAATTCTTCAAATTCTTTTCACACAGAAAAAAGTTATGCGGTAGCACATTAAAAAAAATACAGTCGAATAAAGAATTTCTTTATTTTTTTTCAAGTCGGTTAAAAAGTAAATATAGTGTGATTGTAAAATTTATATAAATATGCTGTTTTTGCTTATTCAAATTGTTTTATAAAAAATGTTTTATTCGAGCTTTACATTTTTGACAAAAAACTAAAGTGTTTTTTATAGTGATAATATTGTCTTATAAATCGATATATAACGCCAGCAACACAAGCGCAAGCGCGAAACAAGCGATGGACAAGCACGATCAACTGCAAGTATTTAAAACATTGATATGTAGCTGTACCATATAGCGTCTTTACTATATGTGCACAACAGCCAATATGTGCCACCGTTTTTGATAGATATTCATGTCAATTTAGCCGTTCTTTTTACGACGACTTTAACACAAACGTGAAAATAATAAACATTTTGAATGCATATCAAATGTTAATGAGTTAACAATGCCAAGATGAACAGCCATTAATTTGATTTCACTTGCAATTAATTTGTATAATTTGAGAAGATATACTAAAATTGGCGACTGCAAATAAATGTCTCCAACGCATGCAATTTTTATCAATATCTTCTTATGACATTATTACGTAAAATCATCGTTCGTAAACCGACTTAACAGACAACCATGTTTCAAACATTACTAGGATTGTTAATTCTAAAGCTTAAGTGTCTTCAAAAAAAAAATTTTATATAAAAATTGCTTAGCTTGTAGATAATTTAGCGTGCTTCGCGCGCATTATCTAATAGTATGTGATGAAAAATAAACAGTTAAAAAAAATGACTAACTACATCGTGCTAAATCTAAATTTACTGTTCTAACAGTGTCTTTTAATAGCAATAAATATGAATTCAACAACCTAGAATATGTAATTTTTCTAAAATACAATAATTGTAATTATTACAAAATAGTTATTAAAGTATTTAGTGTGTAAAGAGAGCCATTTTGGAATATGAATGCGGATTTAGTGCGAGGTGCGTAAAAGCAACCGCACATCAAAATGACTCTTTACACTCAAAATACATACAAAATATTTTCTATGCTTCAAGATAAATATTTTTTTAGCGGAATGCTTCAGGAAACTGCTGCCAATTTAACTGTCAATACTGTCAGTGTCAATAAATTTTTTAGGTTTACATAACTTCACACAAGCACCGGAATCTCTAAAAACCTGCAATAATGGATAAAAGGTGACATTAGTTGCCATGGAAACCAAGCTTTGCGCTGTAAACGACCCAGGATTTGCACGCCGTTAAGGAAAAATCTTGTTTGACAGACAAAAGTGAGGTTAAGATAAATTGATGGCTGACAGTGCTGACACCGCTTTTTCATAAAATTGTGCTGTGTAAACTGGACATTGCGTCAACCAATAGAAAGGATTTTAGATTTTAAAAGAGTATTTTAAACGCCTTTCCAAAGATGCCCGATTCGTCTTGCCAATAGCCGAAAAACATAGTATATATTGTTCAGTTGGTTTGGATGTTAAAAAGTTGTCAGGAAAAAATTACGGGATCGCTATATTTTTTTGTATTGATAGTAAGCTTTTAATAGTCAGTTTAAGAGATGACAGTAGAAAAAAAGTTTTTATTTTAGATTGCGATACGAACTATTTATGTGTACAGGTCAGTAAATATAAATTATTAAATTGTTTTAATTTTTAATAAAAAAGCTATAATACATAAATAGTATTTTTTTAAATAAATCTGAATAAATTTAAACGTTGTTCCAGCAAAACAAATGTGTATGCTTTCATAATCACTAATACAAACATAACAGTCATTGTTTGCTTTTGATTTGTTAGGATTTGAATAATCGAAACAATTATAAAATAAAATAAATCAAACGGTTATGACAAAGCAGGCACATTTGTGCAAAAATCAATTTCTAAAAGCTTTTTATCAGATGAAATTGGATTATTAATGCTACACTAATTGTATTTTATATAATCGCCTTAGAGAAGTTACAAAAGTTTTTGTCGGGTGAATGCGGTAAAGGCTTTTGTAATTATTATACTGTTTTATATTAGATTTTAATTAACAAGAGAATAAAACGACCAAAAATGCAAATTGTTCATATGCTTTTTGCATTTATAGCAACACTCATTAAAACCCAAAATTTTTGCATTGAAATGTTATTTGACAAAAAATAGATATTGAACGAGAAATAAAAAGTGTTTGCAATAATTATTGTACAATTGTACAATTGTACATATTATATTCATCAAATAACACATACACTAAAACAAAATATATAAATGCATTAGCATTTGCATATTTTACTGCTTTTGCGAGATTCCAGATAAGTTATTAAAATAAGCTATATTTTTGCTGGGTTTTCAGTTTTATACTAGCTTCATCCAAACACTGATACTGCTTTTAGCACAAAATTACTTGTTTTTTTTAAGAATTATAATAAAAGACAAAAAAAAAATTGTTTTCAAGGTTTTGTAACATAATACGATTTTTAAATTAATAAATTGCATAATACAATGTTTTGTCTGTAAATTGGGCTTTATCAATTATTGTCAATAAGTGCTGGAGAACCATCTCACTCAGAGCATTATAAGGCTAGAAAAAAAATGTTTTAATAAAATTAATAAAACTGTTATTTTAGTTGTAATTCAAAAGTTTTTAGTGTTGTATTCAAAGTGTACTTTGCAAAAACATATTTTGAGCGTTAGGTGTGTTCTTCTTAGCATGGAACACACAACTTTCATATTAAATGTGTGTTGTTGCTGTATTTTGTTCTCTTGTTTGTGATTCTAATATTGAACTTTTGAACTTTGAATTAAAATATAAATTTTATTACAATGAATTGTTATAACTACTTAAACTTTAGTAAATTGAGAAGATTGAAAAGAATGATCATTAAAAAGAACAATACTTAAAAAAAATACAAAAACAAAGATACAGATATATTTGATTTCAATAAAAACATTGGTTGTCAGCAACATTGTTTAACATAAAATAAAGAAAAGTAAAAGGTAAATAGTAGCATTTGCAAACAAAGTTTTTTAGTATTAAAAAATAAAATAAAAGTTTGAAATCATGTTGAAAAGAATGGTAAAAAATGTAAAAAAGCATTCTATTAAAAAAAAACAAACTAAAATAAAAATAAAAATAATTGGTAAAAAAAAACTGAAAAAATTTAAAAAAATGCCAAGATTGTAATAGCCGTACATACAAAGGATAGATTAGGATTGCATTAACTAATCTTAACATTTTAGTTCTCACTGATAAGAATTAACCAGCTTGAAACATCTGTGAGTTTACAAATCCCAATCATAAATAAAATTTCAGCTTACAAATAAATAAATAATTCAGCGTTATCAAAATAATTTTTGCAAAATCATCCCTAATGTTTTTTCACATATGCTGAACGCTTATCTCATCCTAAAATAAATTGCAACCTTTGTTTGCCTGGATAACCAGCCACTTGTTTTGCATAATGTCATTAGCAAACTGATATAAAGCAGCAATAAATTCCGGAAATTTAAATCGACTGCTTATTTTGTCTGCCTAGGATACACATTATATACGAAATATCTTAGAAATTTAACGACAATGCTTCATCTTTTAAGTGTGGCAAATGGTAAAATATTAACACTTCTTGTACTGAATTGTCTGATATTTAGTAGAAAGGTCAATGAAGAAAATATATTGTAGAAATAATTGATGTATATTTGTGTAGCTTCCTCCATAAATTCTGATGATTAAAATATCAAGACGCTTCCCCAATCATAAATCACAAGATCAACGAAAGCCCAAATTGTGCTTTGCAGCAATTGCTGTGTATAATTTAAATCCGTTTTTTTTTCAATTTAAGGTAAAGAAAGGAATTCTCTACTGTTGAAGATCTTTTTACTGAAGCACTGTCCTTTGAATGATACCTTAATTACGTTAACTCAACTTACACTAAGCGCACACATAATTGTGACTCATGAAAAAATTTATTCAATTTTATTATTTTTAATTGTTAGCTTAGGACAAAACCTTATGCTTGTTAAACACGTTTGACATTATATAAATATTTATTTACAAAATTTTCAAAAAAAGTCACAGCAATAAAGGAGCTCACGATGCTAAATGTCTAAGCTCAAGCGTCGTCAATACCTATTGGATTTTGAAGCTTTAATGTTTTAAGAAAAAAAAACGTCTTTTAACGTTTTTTTTATTTAGCGGTAAAAAATAGTTTACAAGTCTTCGATCAGATTTGATTATATAAGAGTGTTTTATAAACTGTGATGTATTGGTCTATTGTAATGTCTTTTCTGAAGCTGTTTGAGGTGTATTTCTGTTAATAACTCATCATTCAATTCCAAAACTGTAGTGAAATTCAGCAGTTTAAATCTCTTCAACATTGTGATGACTCTATCCGGTGTAAACCTTCTAAGATGACGCATTTTGTGATCACAGGTATTTTAACGTTTTTTCATCATCTCTGCAGAATCTGTAATCGTTGTCATGTTTTAGACCAGTTTTTCCTCGGAATCAACCGGTAAGAAAGTTTTATGATGACTTACAGACCTCAGAAAATGTATATAAAAAAGTCCCTGAGACAGATTCTTAGAAATCACTCAAACTAACAAAGATCCGATAGTCTTACGATTTAAAGGTGACGCAAGGTAATTTCAAACTTATGTTTGCGATTTATAAAACTGGTGGCAAAAATTATCAGATTATTATATTTAGTAGTCTACAGGGGTTTCATTCACTACAACTTCCTTTTTTGCAACTTTGCAAACCTTCTATTTTCTGTCAATTTTTTTTACTGATTTGATTGGTAGTTCTATGTGCGCGATCTAATGGTAAAAACTAATATTTAATGTACATACTTAAAAAAATCTTAGCAATTTTTGTATACGTAATACAGCGCGCTTGAGAAACTCTTCAATAAAGAGTAAGCGCGTTAGTCTTCAAGTTTATAAAATATTTTTAGAGAAACACTTATCTGCATTTTTCTGTATCTTTCTGGTCTAATTGCAACGTTATTGAAGTTAATCCAATATCATTCTAAAACATTTTTGTTTATCAAATAATTAACACCATATGCTTACAATCTTATTTTAGGTTTAAACCTCGTTTTAGTAAACGACTGATTTAGCTTAATTATTTGTTAGCAGATTGAAATTAAGCTGTACTATTTAGATAGTACAGCATTGATGTGAAGTAAATAAAATAAATAAAATAAGCAACAATAACGGGGTGAATAAACAATCGAATTGAAATGAAGAATAAGTCTACTGCACCTGGTGTATGCATAGACGTCACCTGTTGAACGTGTGCATATAATAATTACTTTGCCAACGAATGATGCTGCATAGGTGCTGACATAAGTTGGTTTTTGTTTGTTATGTTGTGATACCGCAACTACAGCTCCCTGGGGCTTGCTACCAATGGCTGTCATTGTCAAAACGCCTTCCTATCTGCCACTACCAGGTTATCACAACCACATACGTCTGAACCATAAACACGGCTTTAATGAAATTGATTGCAACAAATATTGCTTTATTTTCATAGTAATTATTGAAGCTTTGATGTGGTAGAAGCAAAATTCTATCTTTGTTTTCAATTAAACTTTAATAATGAGTGCGTTTCCTTATGACTAGCACGTTTTGAAACCTACATTTACTAATTAAAAGTCTAAAAAAAAAACCATTGTATAGAACCAAACTTTAACGCAGTTTTACGATTTTGATTTAGGTTTACAAAAACATGCAGATTTATGCATGTTTTTTTGAGCTTACATGATTTCTGTTAAAACCCAAGAATAAATTTTGTCTGTAACATGATTCGTAGGTGAAGTTACCGTGCTTATTCTCACTTTTATTTTTTGGTTTTAATGACGCTTTTACAGATGGCATGCAAAACATAGACAATTAAACCAAATTTTTTCACACGATCTATCCGAAAAGTGTCAATTTTTAAAATATTCTTTTTTTCAGATATAAAATAAAACTTAGTCTTTAGCAAATTACAATTTTAAATAGTGAGCTCGGGAGATATTTTCTAGATAATGGATACCGCCATTAAAAAGTAAATTGTTCTCTAAGCAGCGAAGTCAGACGCAACGTAATAATATGGTAATGTTCCAAAATTCAATGTCTTATCTATTTTGAATTGGATTTTATGTTTGATATAAATTTAAAGTTAGTAAACCAGACTACTGCTCTTTTTAAGCCGTAAAATTGTTTCATAACAATTATGTCACACATCAAGGTTAACTTTTAAGTACTAATTTTATTCAATTAAATATCTAATCTACTATAAAACATATCAACCGCCGTAAAGATTTCCTTCTTTCTTATTTTTCGAAGCTATTTTATTAATAGCTATCTGCAGAAAAGTTAGTAAATCTTTAGGGTTACTTGATTTTATAGCTGCATGCTGATAAAGTTTTTGGCGCATTTTCTATTTGATATGTAAGATCTAAGTTCTGCTTTTATATTAGAGATAAAGAGACCAACATGTTTAATAATAAGTTTATAAAAAGTTTTTAAACTATAGACATATAATTTATATCACTTTTTATATTGATTGAAACACTGAAACAATCAAAGTTTAAATGTTGCGATGTTGTACTTGTCAAAATCATAAATAAAAATTTTAATTGCCGACATTTGTTTTTTAACCATTCAAGTACACATGTTTGCAACATAAGCTTGTTGCTGCTTGAATTATAGGAATATGTACAGAAATTGTAAAAAATGTCTTACAAGACTTTGCCAGTGCAGTTGCTGCGGCTCTTCACTTACCAGAATACACCGTGTAGCGCGGTCAAAATTTACCAGACAACATGCGTATTGGAATGATGATGATTGAACTATCATACTCTTTACAGATGAGCCCACATTTGGTTTCTGTACTTAGACTAACTAATTCTTGTCTATAAACATGTTGAGAAGCTTTGTTCTATGCAACATAAGATTTTTGTCATTTTTGTACTTAAGCAATTGATTACCGACGTTTTTTGCTATTGGCAACGCACATAGTCAGAATAGTTTAAGACTATTTTTAGCAGGTGAATGGGTTTTATTACACTTGCCTGCCTGTAGCCCAGATGTAAACCCTATTAAACATGTGTATTTGGAGTAACGTTCAAGTTGTTCACTGCTGAAAAAAGCAATGAATATTAATTTATCACCAATAAACATTGTTAATAAGTTGAATAAACCTGACAAAAAAAATTTTTTATTACCTATTGAAGATGTTAGAGACTATTTTTTACAAAGGGGTAAAACCTTCCAATCCAAACAGAAAGCAGTTTGCAGCAAAAAAATTATGTCAATAATCATACCACAAATTTTATTAATAGTATATTACGTTCTTAGACCAAAAAGTTGGATTTCCTGGCGTATGTGATATGATGGCCGAGGCGAAACCGAGGTCATGATATCACATACGTCAGGGCATCCAACTTTCTGGCCGTAGGTCGTATACTATTTTTCTTGCTCCACCCGCCGAATTTCTTTTAGTTTAACGTTTAACAGTTCTGTCATAATGACTTTTGTGGTTGTGTTGCTATGGTAGCGGCTAGAAAATACAGACCATAAAAAGTCGCTCATTCTGGCGTAAAATGCGGCCAGAAAGAGCGTACATTCGGCGGGTGGAGCAAGAAAAGTTATTTTTCTGCCCTCCGGCCGGAAAGTGGCAACTTTCCGGCTTCGTCGAGCAGAAAAATAGTATACGCACCTTGCCCAGTAAAAAAGAAAGCCTCAGACCACATGTTTGTCATCCTCGGCTTCGCCTCGGCCAACAATTACATGTGCTCTAAGACTTTTCTTATTTTACTGGCCTAGGTATGTAATTTACTATTTCTTGCTCTTGCGAAGCCTCGGCCATCATATCACATACGCCAGGAAATCCAACTTTCTGGCCTAAGAACGTAATATACTATTTTAAAATGAGGATTTAGAGCTAATAAAATCTATTCGCTATGTGCGCGACTTCAGCGCCATGGTACGTTTGAACTACAGGGGGCTATTGTAATATATTTTACTAAGTATTGTAATAATAATATCGAATGATAAATAAAAAAGTGCTTTTTTAATTAGAGAGAATATTTATAATAAATATTTGTTAATGTAAAGTGTTCTTGTTCATTAAAAAATAAAATGTAAGTATAGTTAATATCGAAAAAGTAGCATAGAAGTTAGCACACATAAAGATAGGTTAACTGAAATCAAATAAATCAAATTTTTGGCCTCCAATAAAATGATCACTACAAATATAATCATGTGCCTTTGGAGTCCACAATGAGCCATCAATACTGCAAGGAAAATAGAAAATTTTTAATATTTAATACTTAAAATTTATGATCATTGGAATGGATAATCTTTCAGTTTAATATAATAAGTGGCAAAGAGTAAATTAATCTTAAATAATTAAGGAAAAGTTTATAATAAAAAAATTTAATCTTATTTTTTAATATATAATTATGCTAAATTATGCTAAATTTAAAAATGTTTAAAAATTTTTTTTTTTTAAATAATAATATTCCTAGCATTTTCTAAACTTACTATTTTTTAAAGTTTTACTCCTTTCAAGATTTTTATTATTACGGATAGTAAGGTTATGATTCTACTTACTTTTGTCTCCTAACAGCGGCTATTCATTTTTTCCTTTGATTTATTTTCCAACTTGCTGTTGGAAATTTATAAAAATGACAAGCACTTTTTCTACCTGTATTCTTACAACTTACAACACAACAACTTTTGTGACTCATTTTGTATTATTTTATTTAAATAAATTTTAAATAACAATTCACTTGTATATTTAGCTAACTCAAAATATAAAAACAGCCCCCCGTAGTATCGGATATAGCCACGGGTAGCGCTGACGGTAAATCAATTTCTCCCCACCATGGCTTCGCACTGAGCGAATAAATACATCGTCAGAAAATAGTTAAAAAAAGTGGAGAAAGATTTTTTATTTGCTCACACATTTGCGAAAACAATTAAGAATCTCAAAAACAAAATAATAATTTTCTTAAAGCAAGAAATCCTTTTCAAATGTATTTTAAGTTGCGCTCAGATTTTGTCAGGTTATGTCAGGTCGGGTTAGGTTTCCTTAGCAAAACACAAAGTATGGGTAAAAAAAGTTTAAGTAATCTTCAGTGAAAGTATTAAAGTATTTGTATTTTAGTGCTTTGATACATTTTGAGTGCAGAAATGTTAAGCTAATTTGAACGGTTGGGTATTAGTAAATAAAATAGACACGAAAAGTGCTAATAAAGTATTTCTAGAAAAAGCCAGACATAAAAAGTCGTTTAATATTTCATTGCTATAAATAAAAAGTGTTTATTGTTAACGTATTGACTTAACAATATATGAAGAGTTAATTGAAACAAACTTTTAAGATTTGACGTTATTTAGCGTATCTACTAGAAGATAATTATGATTAGCTTTTAAAATGTAAGCGAGTATCTCTGCAATGATATTTTTATATATATTCAAACACGGAAAGTAATATGGCGAGTCAATGTCCGGTGCACACAGAAGAAGGGTATTGTAATTTTTAAAATCTATCCTACAGCTACAAAAAAGAATTTGCAAAGTAATAGAGATAATAATAACAAAGGAACGAACACAGAGAATATGACGCAAAGCAATTATTCTTACCCGTTTCTACATTTTTAAAATATAAAATGACTTAGAGATAACGATACTTGAGTTCTAATTTTCAATCTTTTAAATGGTTTACAATCATCTTAACTTCAATATTGGCTTTTATTGCTGTTATGATTTCAGTGCTGTGATATAATCTTACATCTTCAGCGTTACTATAAAAATAAAAATTAAGTTTAAAAGTTTTACATTTTACAGAACAACTATATTGCTTAAAAATAAAAAATGATTCTCAAGTTCAGTGGCGTGTCAGGTGTGATTTTGATGTGATGAGGTCATCACATTTGAAAGCATACAGACAATGGGTTCACATCACGTGTGAAGAGCCATTACGATCTACGGATCATTGCCGACAACACTGCCTAATGGGCCATAGGCGAGAGAGACACCGTCTCTCATCCACAAACATAAATTTGGCGATAATGGTCAGTTGTGTCCGGCCTTCAACGTTCTAGGAGCCCTTCTGTCTCCATACCTTATCCTAATCTTCCACTTAATCCTTTACGAATAGAACTGTTTACCGACCAATTAGACGTATGAATAGCGACTTCGAATTATAGTCCGTGCAGCAAGGCAAACAAAGAATCAATTCTTGGCTATATTTCAAAGCAAAAGCACGGAAACAACATAAATTTCAAATGTGTAGTCAAGGAATGCGACTGCAGAAAAGATAATCTGTCACAAACAATTACTAAGCAATTGAATTTAAAGTTTATTGTTTGCACAATTTTATTCACATAAATTCAGATGCATAAAATTGTAATTAAACAAAACATATTTACGTTTTATTCTTGCTTGCAAAATATGATTGTTTTTGTTTTAAATCTAACAATGACTTTGTTTGTTTTTCCCTTGCCAGCATGTAGCTTTACGATTTATATCTGCAGTAGTTATAATCACTTCAAAGAGTTTAAAGCAGTTTCAATCTATTTTTTAATGTAAAAAAACATAATATAAATCATTTTATAAACGTTTAAAAATATTACATTATAGAAATTCAAAACTAGTAAGAATAACACCAATAACCTATTAATATTGATACATTTTTTATCTTTCTTGTTTCTTCTTTCTATTTTTTTGTCTCTTTTTGACACTCTTTTCAATAATCTTTTTCTCATTTCAACGTCGTTTATTCGGTTCTATTTGGTAAAACAAGCGACATTTACTAGAATCAATTTTGTATCAAACATTTCTGAGAAAAAAATTAAAAATAGGTTAAACTCCAAATAACAAATGTTATTCATATACAGTGGATCATTTTAATTTGTTCTATTTCTCTTAGTCTCTTTGCAACTTTTAGATGTAGAACTTTTTTTTACTTTTTTAGCATAATACTACATCATTTTAATTTAGTTTACTTTCGGCTTGATTTTTGCTAAGAAATTAAATTTTTCTTTTTGTATTTTTTACTTTATGTAATAGGCTTCGACGATTTTTAGTCACTTAATTAGCAGCCTCTATAGTAAGTTTTTATAGTATATCAAATGTTTCTAAGCATTCTTGTTACAATGTTTTCTGATTCATATCTACACTAATATTATAAAGAGGAAAGATTTGTATGTTTGTAATGAATAGGCTCAAAAAGTACTGGGCCGATTTAAAAAATTCTTTCACCAATAGAATACTACATTCTTCCTACTTGAGATAAGCTACATTTTATTTTGAAAAAAATTAGGGATCCTTGGTAAAATTTGAACAATGTAACCGAAGGTGTAGAAAAATGAGTCTTAAAATGTCTTTCGTCGAATGCGCTGCCGAAACTATTAGCGATAGAACAAAATAATGTACAACAATATTGAAGAACATCATAATGTCTACAAAAAACTCCCCGGTAGCATATGTCCAACTATTGTAGTTATGTCACTACAACAACTTTTTTCATTTTAAACATTAATGAAAATGCTAACCAAATTCAAACCATGCTATTTATGTGTTTATATTAATCCTTATCCAAATAAATTATTTTATGGTCAAGACCATTTAACTACCTATAAAATAATTTTTATATTATTCAAATTGGACTTTCCATTCAAAAGATATTACGAATTAAAAAATTTAAACAAAACCGCCATAGCGCCGTGGCCGTTGTTTGCGCTGCAGTCTGAAAAGCGCGCCGGGCATCGCGGCGGGCGGGTCGGAGGGGGCACTGGGAGGGCAATATTTAATAAAATTAGTAAAGTCTTTCTCGGGTATGACGAGACCAAGGAAATAGGTATTCATTTTTATATGGAAGATATTATAGATTCCAGTTCAAATTGAATAGGTACGTATAAATAAGATAAGTGAGCTATACAAAATAAAGTAGTGCATCAAATTTACGCTAAGACGGTACGAAGTTTGCCGGGTCAGCTAGTAGATTCATAAAATAAAGATAATTTGGACTATTCTAACAAATTATTAAGATTTTTTAACATTATTTTGCTAACTATTATAATATGGCTGCTTTGATATACATTACTGCTTTAACTATTATACTTTTTAGTTTTTAGCCTCCGACACAAAAAGAGAGGAATTATAAAGAGCACGAGAGTGCAGCTAAGTAATCTACCAGTCTGACAAAACTGTTTAAAAAACTAGTCTTTTTGAATTGCATTTTGCAGCTTTACATGGATTCTACAAAAATTATTTTGCAAAGCAAATACTAAGAACTGATTTTATTTAGCTTTTACTACACTTGGATATAATTAAGAAAAAATACCAAAATATAATCAAAAAGATCCTACCAATATTTTGTCTTTTATTGAATTTTTTATGAAATGGTATTATGAGAACGTTTAGTTTATTGCACAAAAAACATTTGTGATAAAAATACTATCTAAAGTTCTTGATAACCATACATTGCAACATAAAACGTATAGTATTATAAATTGTTCTACTCAACTAGATTCATGTCAGAAAGTTTTATCTGAAAGTAACAAGGTTACAATGTGCAAGATTCATTCAGTCTTCCTGAAAGCATTTTCCTCAATTTTCAAGCAAATAGAAAAATAAGTGGCCGCTCCCTATGTATAAATAACTCCTTTTATGCTGAAGCGTTGACATCTGATCGTCGATCGGGAAAGCTGGCAAATGTGTTTAGTCGTGAGTTAGGATAAGAAGCTCATCAATAGATGAGTACAGAAACTGATCGATTCAAAACCGCCGTACATTTAGAGAATGAATTGATGATCGGACTTCTCCAAAGAGTAGTGATGGCATGTATTATTCATGAAGACACATTCACACACATATATTAGGTAAATGGAAAAGCGATCATGGGCGCAGGTGTGTGGTGAAAATATTCACCCATAACTCTGTAATCCCGTTCGAAATTTGATTTAGACGCAGTTTGCGAACTCGATCACTCATTGTGCTTAAGCTCTATCGCCGCGGTTAACAACTACATTTGGATACCTATCCCTCGACAGGACATAATCCACGACATTATTCACATGGCGCTTTGCTTCTGAAAGTTTGACGTTAATTCTATTCAAATTTGGCGGCTTTATTTCATACGGGCTTAATGATTTGTCATACACTAGACCAAAAATAAACATGCTGGTTTATATTTATTTTTGTAGATGCATCTTGTATTTTAAACCCAGAAACTTACTAAAATACCTCATAACGCAAGCAGATTTTGATTATAACCTATATAGTAATAGCCTTGTTGTTTTTTTTCTATTTACAATTTTTGCAATAATAAACTTAAGCTTGAGCGCTCACTCTCGAACAGCATGAAATTTATTTTTTGATGACCTTTTATTAAAAGTCATTTTAATGTTTGATTTTCCTCAACAAATCGATTGTTAATGTATCTTATTAATGCACAATTTTGCATTTATTTATCTTTTTACATTAATAGAATAGATTTTGCAATAGCTTATTCATAGAAAAAATCTCACAGAACCGAATCGATATAGAATGGGCACAGTAAACCAGTATTACGAGTATAAACGTTACACGTATCTGCAACTTTCACTCGCTACAAACGATTTAATACAATATAATTTTTTTTAATTATTTTATTGTCGATGTCTACTTCAAAAGAAAGAGCTCCTAACGTAAAGTCTTTCTATGATTATATAATACAATACGTGGATAAGCGTCAAGCTAAAGAGACCAATAAAAATTAAACAAATTTTAAACACAAAATATTACAAAATGTCGAAATGACCACTCAACTGGTCAGTCAAACTGTCAACTCAAAATTCAATTGTGTTAAAAGTCAATTAAAAGTTATCACTAAGATAAAGAGATGTCATAATAATATTTGCACAATGTTTTTTATCATTTTTTACTTTTTATAGTTTATATTCAGCAACTACCCAACTTCTCAAAAAATTATAATTCTTTTTAAAAGTAGAGATGTATCACTGAGCCAATATGTTTAATATCAGAAAGAACAGTTATAAGTAAAGGTAATAATCGTAATATGTAAATGCCTTAAAACCGTCTCAAAAGAGCAAATGCTATCAGTGAACGTACTTTAATAAAATGATGGCTTACATTTCTATCTGAATAATTAACATTCTGCTATAAATTGTGAAAATTATGATACTGATAAATTGTTACAATTAATAGGGGAAATGTGCCCTACATTTGCTAGCAAGTATTTTTTTACTTTTGATAATTTCCTCTATTCCATAGCCTAAAAAAATACTTAAAGATTGTTGCCGATGACCTAATGCATCTTAAGCTAATAATTAAAAAAGTAATGCTTTTACTTCACATCAGCTAACACAGGATCACCACATATTCTCATTATTTTTATTTGGTATAAAATACAATTAATATCATGTTTATAGCAAATGCTTTTCTAATCGAGAAAAGCTTAAAGCAGTTTGTCCGTCGTCTGAACAAATATTATTATAAAGCTTATAAATATAATTTTGTTTTCCTTTGTCTATTAATATTTTGTTTTGCGGAAAAACATATATTTTGTTGTTTTTTCTGAAGAAAGTCATTTATTTACGAAAGATCAACACAAAAAGACGTATATTCATTTTAGAAAAAATATTGACACAATCTTCAAAACAGCTTTGATTCTATATCGCAAGCAAACATCAAAATACAAAGAATGAAAAATTCTTTTAAATTTAATTGAGTTTTGTTTTGATTTCAATTATTGTTTGTATCGAGCTAAGTTGTCGGCTGATGCCAACAATGATTCCAAAGAAACATACTAATGAAGTATATTCCAAAAATATTTTTTAAGAAAATGAGTTGTGGCAAAAATAAATACTTTTTAACAAACAACTAAATCTTTTAAAAAGCGGACTTGATCAGCAAAAAATCAAATGTTATTATTCGTACACTAATGTAAAAATCTAAATAATTTCAAGTCCGCGCCAAACATATAAACTTTATGTAATGTCGATCCTTTGAGTTAAAGTTTTCTTCACCCAGTGACAACAACACTCCAATCGGGCATTTTTTTTATCTATACTTTTAATCATATTCTATACTTTCAACTAGCAGACCAAAAAAAGGAGATAAATCAAAATGCTCACCGATACTCTCAAAACATCCTTACAACAAATTGACCTATCCTACAAAACCTAGAGAAATATTTTAAAAAAACAGTTACACAGATCTCTCTATCGTATTACTGCCATTTGCAAATTACTTCCACTATATCTTTTACAGAGACAATAATTTAAACCAGATTAAAAAAATAAAGAGGTATTTTGTTTAAATATTGTTGTAAGATTTATAATTTTTTTTTTGGTTTTCATGCTTTTCAGTCCAGTTTGTTATCAGAAAACTTATTTTGATTAAAACGTTTATATTTTGTGATAACATTTTTTACCGTTTTTTATTTTTTGTTAACTAGCTTTTAGTTCTAATTTTTTAATAGTTACCAAGTATTTTTAAATACATTTCTTAAGATTTTGGTATTATATATATATTATATAAAAACTATATATATATATATATAATTAATTTTTAATTATAATGTCTAATTATTTTGAACAGAAATCTGATATTAAAGGTAATTAAACATTTGTTTATGAAAGATCAGCATTTTTTCCAGAGAAATAATAATCAACAGTTAAACTTAGATCTCTAAAGTGAATAAAACTTGTGGCTGAAACGACTAAACTGCAGTCAATTGATTTTGATTTTAATTTAATACAGAATTTGACCAAGCAGTTTGATTATCAGAGAATGTAGATTGCCTCATTCACAACTTTATTCTATGTTATGACTTATCAAAAAAAAAAAAATTATTTTTGTAATTGTTGTTAAACATTAACGTCTTCTATTTTCAAACCCTTGCTTTTTGTGCATACAAAATAACTGATATTTAAGTAGAAATATATTTATTTTGTTTAGAAAATTGCAGAAAATGATTGCAGTATTTTTAAATCCCGGAATATTAAAGCTTTAGATAACTTGAAAGAAAAGCGTCAAGTGGTTCTGTACCACAAAGAAGATGAGTAAACTTGTACTACTAGAGAAAAGTCCAAAACAAAAAGTCGACAAATGCATGTCACTTGTAACGAAACAAAGAAATTATTACAACCATTAGATAACAAAACGGCCTAATACAGAAAAAAACCCAAAAGAAACAAAATTACTACAGAACTTGCTTTCTGATAACACAAAAGAAAATGATAACGGCACCGGCTCATTGAAAGTAAAATACCAAAAAACTTTTTAAGATAATAATAGTTTTATCAAATTTTTAGTGTGATACTAAAATTCAGCTGTGGAGTGAAGTAGCCAGATTTTGATTAAGCGTGGTCATTATGTAAATTGTTTTTATTTATTTATTGTTAATTTTGTTGAGTAACTTGTCTTGTATATTTATTTATTTATATGTCTTGTATATTTTGATTTGACATTTTCGATGCCAAGTGACAAATATAAAAAAAACAAACTATACTATTTAAAACGTCTCTAAAATATTATAAGATTTTGATCTTACTGTCGATTGTTTTTGAAAAATACGTCATAATTTGATTTATATTTGGCTAAGTTGCGTTATATGGTTATTTCTTAAACGATAAACACCTCGACTGTAAAACACGAGAGGAAATTGTATAAATGAGCATTAGTGTAGCACGTAATGTCCATCTGCGTGTTCCACTATGCTTTCACTAAGACCGCTTAATTAGAGATTAGATGGTCACGCTTAACGAACCGAATAAACCGACCACTGCTAAATGCATCAAAAACTGCAATTATACCAGAACGATAAGTTTTATTGGTATGATTTATGATTCAAAGTTAAAACATGTGTGAAAATTAATATCACTCAGGAAAGAATCATAAAAATCCGTCGATGCCGCATTCAACGACGTGACATTGTTTTAAAATGTTAGCAATTAGCCCGGTACAGGCTATATTTTATAATTTGGCACATTAATATTATAGATTTGGTACGTGACCGAAGTATATAAATGTATATGAAAGCTTTTATAGATTCTATTGATTTTCTTTTTACCTGTCAACTAACAACGTAAAACGTCCAAATGACAATTATATATTTGTAAAATTCAATTTGTATATTGTTAATTTAATGAATAAAATAGAACCGAACGTTTATCAAATTTGTGCGAACGAGCAGTTATCTTCCCATGCGTGCCCTCGTGTGAAAAAAAAACCTACTACATCATAGTTAGTTTTCATCGCATCTACATACCTGCAACAGATAATGAAAAAACAATTAGAATTCTAATAAGTCTGAAATATTATAAAATATTGACGTTTCGCACTCCATAGAAACGTCATCAGGACAAAAAAATTAAAGAGAGATCAACCCCGGTAACTCGACGTGTAAACCACACTAGAGACAAAACTTATTCTGGTTAGACTTCCTTGCTGCTTGGGCTCATATTGGTAAGCGAGGAAGAGAAAGCGGCGGGAGAGACAGAAAAGAAACTGACCCAACCCGGGGGGTTGGAAGAGAGAGCTGCGGAGAAAGCCGAAGCGCTTTGTCGATCACGAAGAAGTGTTTGTGAACAAGAACTTCCAAACGTTTAAGAGATAATAACCTGAATCTCTATTAAAGTTGTTTGGGTGTTTTACAATTTCGATTGCTTCTCTGATTTTTCTGTCATAGAAAAACTCCGATTTACAAATCAAGGAAGATTCATCTAAACAAATTTTGTGACCGGTGTCTAGATGATGTTCAGCTAGTGATGACTGTGAACATAAACCCGAATTTATGCACCTTTTATGTTCCAAAAGTCAAAGTTTAATTGAACGTCCTGTTTCCCCAATGTAAACTTTGCCACTAGAGCACGGAATTTAATAAACATCTATAGACCAAAGTGAGTCAAATCTGTCTTTTGGAGATGGTGGTTTGTAGGTGGTTTGAAAACCGTTCTCAATCCTTGTTTACGAAGAATTTTTCCGATTCTGTCTGTAACCCCATAAACAAATGGAAGAAAAGCAGTTTCAGTATTATTTTTCAACACTCTCGTTTTTGTGCGAGCATGTTGATAGTGGTTTATAATACGTTGAATATCCTGTTTCTTATATCGATTATTCATTAGGCTAGTTGTTAACCGGTCTAATTTTGTTTGAAGACTTGATGTTTAACAAACCAAAAAAGCGCGATAAACAAAAGATTTAATAACAGATAATTTTTGAGCAGGAGGATGATGTGATGTAGCCTTAAGATAGCAATCTGTATGAGTAGGCTTTCAATATATTGTAAGGCCCAAAGACCCGTTAGAATATCTATTTATATGTTGTGAGCAACATATATATTATATGTTGCTCTAAAATCTGTTTTACTGATGAGCTAGCTGTTGACTAGATGTTTTAAGAAATGCTAAAAAAAGGTGAAACCTTAACATTATATCAAAAAATAGTTTGTCGCAGCATATTTTTCATTAAGTGTTTCTTATTTAAACTTTTTATAAAAACTTACTCATTATACGGCATTGTCGTTTAATAATAATTTTTAAAGAAAATTTTTAGTTTTTATGTAAACAAATATAATGTTTTACAAGTATTAGTAGTATTAAAATAGTAATGTGTTAATTTTGCTCCAAAAATCAACGCATAAATGTAAGTAACTCAAAACTCTTAATTTCCAACGCGTTACTGCAATGAAAGTGACCTAAATGGCTATAATGGCTATTGGAGTGAAAGGAAATTGTGCTTGTCGGTGTATTGTACAAAATTTGTCAGAGCAACCCTATTAGTTCTCACTGGTCAGTTTAATGTGATTTGAGTTAAATTGAGTGAACGTTATTTTTTTAATTGATTGGTTCAAAAGGCTTAGCCTATAAAGGTGCGAAGTAAAACACTTAACGTTTTATGTCAACTTGATTACCTAATATATCGGTATTTTGGTGGCTTTAAATGGAAAAGGTAGAACATTCATAGTAAAAAAACTGTTAATAAAATTTTATTTATAGATCAAATTTTTAATTTTAATTATAAAATCCGTAAAATATTTTTTCATTTGTCACAAATGTTTTTCCATAAGAAAATGCTTCTATGAATGTTTGAGGTTACCAGCAATACTTAGGACAATAAAAGAAACAAACACTACTAGAAAATGAAGGCAAGAAAATGCTCTACAAAGTCGAGCAAAGAGTTTGCAAACCGTTTTAAATTACAGAACCAGAACAAAAATTCTTCTAAGTGATCTTAAAAAAACGATTGATAACAGTCATTAAAATTTCTGATAAGTAAGGAACCAAAAAGTTTAAACCTCCTTCTACTTACTTCTCCACATCCTCAAAAAAGTGGTCAAAGAGTTTTCCAAACAGCAAATGTGCAAAATAATTGTGCATTGTATCACAAATATAATATATATTTTTTATATTATTTAGAACAAGAAGTCGAGTTTACAAGAAAAATAAAAAAACAAACTTGAATTTTAATCTCACTAGACTTTTTATAGCAATTTACTACAAAGATTGTAATTTGTGACTACAATTATCAGTATCGATTATAAAAATGGTAAAAAGGATAAGAGATAGATGGAATAAAAGTCTGATAATCAACGTGCTCTTCAGGAATCCTATGACGTACGATTAAAGTGATTGCTAGGCTAGCGTTTACAGTAAATACTGACTGTTCTGACGAAGAGTCTGACTACATGAATAGCAATAGTGATGGGTTCGGCTCAAATATAAGTAAAGTATTGCCACTAGACTGATGTTATTTTTTTAATTTTTCCTTATTTAAATATTATTAAGTATCATTTTTTCTTAATAAACACCATAAAAATTGTATTTTGTGATGTTCGGTTACTGTGTTGGTCTCATACACATAAATTGCGACCAGTATTAAAAATTGCGTAATTAATTAATTTATTTAATTTTAATATTTCATGTCAAAATTTATTCTTGGATATTTATGTGACTGCTTTAAAAGCAAAACGTTATTCGCGTTGATCGCTTGTCATTTAAAGCGACACCACACTTTTGGTATTTTTGCAGTTTTTAACTCAGAGTTTAACTCACACAATTTAAAATAACAAAATTAAGTGACTGAGTTTCTTTCTTATTCCTAATGTTTTTTCATTAATTAGGTAATAATTAAGACCAATATAATTAACAACTCTGTCAATCTAACTCTTAAGCATGAAAATAATTAAATCCCATTTGTCTTTCCAGCGCTAAAAATCACTAAACCGGAAAAAGGTTCGTGCTAGCTTTACATGCCAACATACTTAATAAAACACCAAAACTGTGCCTCTTTATACAAAATAATTGCTCAGAAGAGCAATATGTTTACATGTACAAAACAACTCAAACACACAGTAGTCTTTAATAATAAAAGTGGTAGCCGTCCCAAATGACAAGCTAAAATATTCGCGTAAAAGTAAATTGAGCTCATGTGTGTTACAAAATTCGTCAGCAGAAAGGTCCTATTAGTCCCCAATGGTCAATTTAATGTAATTTGAATCAAATTGGGTAAAAGGTATTTTTTTAAATTGGCTGGTTTCAAAGGGTAAATGAGATAGGCATTCAAGGTGAAAAGATATAATGTAAGGCTCGTCTGAAACCACCAAATTACTCTTTTCAAATTGCTTTTGATGTAAAATCATAATGAACTATTTCTATAAAAGAATACTTCAAATTTAACAACCACAGTTCAGTCGCTCAATAGATATAACAATTATTGAAACGCTCACTAAAATATTGTCATTTAAAGTAATTTTTTATTCGTTAAAATAAAATAATGCAGAAACATCGTTAGCTCAATTCACATTGTAGCCTTTTATCTGACACACCAATTACCATTCTACTGATGCCCATTAGTTGAAAAACGATTTTAACTCCGTATTTTATTATTTAAACTTGTATTTACTAAAATACATTAAAACGCTTATGTTACATTCAAATTATCATTTATTGTTTAACCGGTTTTTTTTTGTTTATTAGCAGCTTTGCTCTTCTATAAGTTCTATGCATTTATGTGAATCAGACTAGAGCATAGAATGTCAGGACATCAAACTCTGGTTTATTATTTTATAGCTATATATGTCCAGCGTTTTAACTTAAGAATTTTTTGCATCTTAATAAGCTGGTTTGTACAAAATTTAAAGTCTTTTATTATTTCTATAAAAACACTAATGCTCTTATAGATTATAGCTGAATTATGTTCTCAAAAGTTGATATAGCATAGCTGTCAAAACCATTTAGTCTTTAATTCTGTCAATTTGTCATATTTAATTGAGGAGTCAATTTATTATCATTGATTTTTATTTTTTTTACTAATTTCTAGTGTAATATCTTTGAAAATAACCTATTTGAACAAAATGTAAGATTAAAAATCGTTGACTAAGTAAATCTCACGACATTTTACATTGTGGATAATACTATGTAATGTGTTTTAAAATCTTCAAATAGCAATTAAACTTTATGTTTAAATTTTTTTGCTCCAGAACATGAAATCGCAGCAGCTCAATAAACATTGATCGTAGCTGGATGTTGAAACGAAACTGTTGATGTACAACAATAAATGTTATAAAATGCTAATAAGAAAATTTTTGCCTTTATCACACAAATTGCTCAAAACTAATAATGCTAGAATTCTCGTGCAAATTGAATTTTTATTACTGTTAATATTATTTACGTCAAAACAAGCCAAAGAATTTTTAATATTATTTTATAATCAAGCTCTGTTGTTAAGTTTTTGAAACTACCTAATCAAAAAATGTACAACCTAGTCTTGCAAATAAAACAAACTAACTAAAAATTTTAGGATAAATTGGAAAATAAAAGGGTTTTTTGTTGGTTCTACCAATTGTTACCTACAAAACTTTATATCATGATATAAAGCCGTTGTACACTATTTTGACTACTATTTTCTATTGTGTATTATTATTTTATATGTATGTGCAATTTGTCTATGCGTATTATTATTTTTGATATTATAATTGGTTTCTTTCTTGGACTGGTATGGAAAGAGAATTTAGATTTTTGGAGACGTTTTGTGCACTATATATTTTCTACTTCCTCGGGCTTAATAATAAATATTAAACAAAGAAACCAATAAATTTAGGTGAACGAGAATGACCCTTATATTAATGATATTATCTTACCAACAAAACTGCAACAGTCAATCATATACCTATTAGTGTAATCTCAACTGTTTTCTTGTCAACATAGTTACAAAAAAATAGTTTTTGTGTCTTCTTCTAGCAAAACATGATTTGCAATAGTTTAATATTTATCATTAAATACTTTGTTACAAATAATTTTAAAAAATGATGCCAAACAAAATCTAATTGTGGTGAAAAAAAAAATTAAATGTGTGACTTTCAACAAAAAATAACAGGAAATAATTATCTACTATAAATGAATTTATATGTCAATTAAATATAAAAACTTACTGAAAATTTTTTGTATAATCACACTTTTGGAAACTGTTTTGCAGAAGCTCGTGGCTTGAAAATCATTTGTTTTATAAAATGATTTTCTTTGGTTCTGCGATGCAAATAACAATTTTAATACAAAATATGTTATAGATTGTTCTTGATGAGCCTTTTTATGTTGGCGTAATTTTATTGGATGTAAAAAATTATTCTTAAAATAGCAGATAAATTACAACGTGTACGTATTTTATGCCTCTATGTTATGCTGTCTTATTTTCAACATTGACATGATATTTAAAGATAATAAGAAATAACGCTTTTAAGATAGCAAACTGTGTTTCTAAAAATACTTTATAATTTAAAATTTAAATTTTCAACAGAATTGTATCGGCGGGAATTACACACTAAATGAGCATGTAATTGAAACTAGTGACCATGTAAACATGCATCACAATCTGGCAGCTCATCAACGACCACATATTGGTGTGATTTGGAGATATGCTTCGTTAGAAAGTACGTCAATTCCCATATGACATATAATATAAATTTTTTACTACCCAAGATTTATGAGGGTTTTCCTTATAAAAAAAAACTTCTTTACTTATATCGTCACCCAAGCTCAAACTTAAACGAAAGTATTTCAAACAAAAACACGTAAAAATACTTTTTGCGTCTCTATTGTTCTTTGTGCTGGCTCAAAGTTCGCTGAAATTTTTTTATCATAATTATATTTGCTTAACCAGAAGTTTCCCGAATATATGACGGTGGCTCTCATCGTCTATTTTTCATATTTCAATTTTAAGTGTTGGAAAACTTTGAAATTTTCAAGATTTGTAAACACACATATCGGAAGATTGTGTTGTTGGGAAAAATGACGTCCGTTAAGAGAAAACTTGCAAAGTTTCTGCCCTGATACAAGAGATGATAAATTATATAGTGAGTCATCAATCAACAAAATTTAATATCAAACTATTTTAAAGTTAAAACGACTTTTTTACCACAGAAAAGTTATTAAAGTTCAATGTCTCTACTGTGAGATTAATGCATCTATATCTTAATGTTACCCGAAAATTGATCTTTAATTCAAGGCTTTTAAAACAAAGCTTTTATTTATTGATTAAATACTTAAAAAATTTTAGTAAAAAGATATGTATCGATTTGTGTTGCAAGATACTATTCGGAATAAAATGTAACAACTTAAATATTCTGAGTTCAAATTAAACTTAAACACCTGACTTAAACTAAACGTTTCTGAAAAAAAATATTTCTGAATTCTAAAAATTAACAGTAAAAGTACAAGTTGTTTTTTTAACAGTACACTTAAATTCATAGTGCGAAGTTAAAATAATTTGCACTACAAATATAAAAAAAAACATATTTAAAAACCAGAGATTTACCTTTATACCATACGTTGTCGTGTTAATATATTCACCCTCAGAATGAAATTATTCAGTTTTAAGGGAAGATACTGTTGCAAATTGATGCATTAACTGAAGAGCTTACATAAAGTACCTATCATGAAAGGCTGAAAAATTGCACAAAACGTGTCATAGTTAATTTCAGCGAGAAGCACCTGTGGATTGTGATTTAATAACAGATTGAAATGTTATTACGTTGTGCCACTTCCGACAGCTCCTTGATACGGAGGTGCTTTGAACTCACTTTTTTAGATTATTAAATTGGTTAATGTCATCGCGTAAAAATCGACTCTTATAACAGAGAATTTTAAATTCCTAACTTTGTCACAAAGCTTTTTCAGACAAGTTTAGCAATATAGATTATCCATTTTTCTATTACCTGAATTCCGATGTGATGAGCTTTACACTAGGAAACCTTTTAAAGAGAAAATTTCAACAGATTAAGCAAGTAAAATTTTTATAAAAAGTTGGCGTTTTATTAGATTTTTTAAATATTTTGTTTAGCTCAGCAAAAATCTGATAAAAGTTTTACCATGTCTTTTACTAGAAGTTGATATCAAAATGGATTTTAAGAAAATCCGACGCAAAATTTGTTTTAACTTATAAAGCAATCTAAGTTTCAAATTTTATTGGTTATTTTTTTTTTCAAAGCGGATTTACTGTAAGCTGTAATGATAGTGCTTCAAGATCCTCGCTAATATTTTATATATTATCTACGCTTATATATCAGCGATTTGCCTTTGTAAAGTTGTGCTTAAGCAGTGATTATTTTTAACAAAATTCATCTAAACCGAGCATAAATTTTCAGAGACGGTATTGAAAACATTAGGTACAATAATTTTAAGCGATTGGTAGGTAACATTAAAAACAACCCTGCGGTCGTTAATTATTATCAACTTGTAATGTTTTTTGTGTTTAAGTTTTTTTCAATAAAATGTCTGTTTTCAGCTAAAAGTTGTTCTATTAAATAGGTTTTATTTATTTTTACTTATATTTTGAGTAAAAGTTTAGACGATATATACAAAACTTTTAAAGACAAACAAAATTTTACATTTTCTAAAATTTTACTTGTTTGATATATATTTTTTTTCCGGAAATCGTCTTGGAAACAACATTTTTCTGCTTATTTACGCGCAGGAAAATTGAATTTTTCGGACTAGTACTGTAAAAACTTTACAAGACGCAAAATAAAAAAGATACTCTAGTAACTATAGTTTGCCAACAAAATTGACAAACTTGATTTTTGTGGTATTTCAATTTAGCTCCTCTTCAGTAATGTGAAATTTTCCTGACTTTTACGTAAATAACTATTAATGTTGTCTAAAGTCAGATCCGCACGTGTTACATCGCACAAGCCAGAACATAATGCTTTTTAGAAAAAATTATAATTTGACCCATTATGCTTTTTGAATAATATTAAGACAGTCATAAAATTAAATAGAGACGGAAATTAGATTTAAGAAGCATTTGAGACAATGGAATTTAAATACATTTAAGCATAAATCAAGTTTTGATTAGTTGTTTTTATAATATATAATAGTATCATTAATTTAAGCGATCCTGTATTTAAATCGTGTAGTACAATAAAAGCAAAAATTCAATCTCCATTCTAATATAAGCAAGAAAAGAATAATTTTTTGTTAAAATTGGTTTAAAAAGATTTGTTTGGCAATAAAATTCTCACAGAATATCACCATTTTCACTTGCACGAACAAAACCGTAGAAAGAAAAACCTCAAAAAAGTCAATAAGTTTCTTGCATCAAAATGTAAATACTGTTTTCAATCTTGAAGTAAGAATTCTTCACTTACTTACGCACAACTATGTGTTTGATATATTATAAATATAAATAAATGATGATTATTTTCTCACTAAACAGTGTTATTATAAATAACATATAAAAACAAAAACTGAAACTTTTTTGTTTTTTTATGATTCTTCTTTGCACTTTCCTGTAATTTCTCCTTTCTTCTTCCCTCATTCTACCTCATTCACCAAGTTTAACTTTTTTCTTTCACTTCCTATCATTTCTATTCATTCTTATCATTTTGCTTTTCTTTTCATCATGTCCTCTCTTGCTACTATACTTTCTTTTACCTTCACGCATTCCATCATCATGTGCTCTAGTGTTTCTCTCTCTCTTTTACACATTTTCTGCATTTTCTTTCAGTTTTTTCTCTCCAAAATTTCCTTCACTGATTGTCTCGCTTTTCTTTTCCTTCAATCTTTTTTACACTAAACCTTTTTTTTCATAGTATTCCTTTCTATCTATCTTTTCTTGTTCACCTTTCTGTTTACCACTTTCCAGCACTCTTTCAGTATCTCACATCTTCCTCTATCTCTCATTTTATTTTCAAACTTTACCGTTTTTTTTCTTGCTTTTATACTTACTTTTTCTGTTTTTCTTCATTTTCTTACTACATAACCTGGAGTCTCCTACTTAAACTTAGCATCCCTCTCATATATTTTTCTTTCACTCTTTCTATCTTAGTTTTATTTACTTCATTTTTTTTTACATACTTTCATGTCATTCACTAAACTTTCTCTTTCATTTCTCTTACTTTGCTTGTATATCTTATTCACTTTCTCTATTACTGCTTTTGCTATTCTCTTTTTTTCCATGCACTGCCTTAACTTATTTTTATATACCCTATCAAACGCTGCTTTTACAATCACAAACACTCCCACTCTCCCTTCTTGCTTTTCTAAATTACTTTCAATTGGCGCATTTAAAACATATGCATTATCTATTAGCTTTTGTTCTTCTCTAAATCCTGCTTGTCAGTCTGGTATTCTTTCCACTCTCTCTACCTTTCTTTTGAAGATTTTTGTCACACACTTGTGCATCATACACTTTGTACATTGAGTTTAGAAGCGTCACTTCTTGGTGATTTTTGTCATTATTTTTTTTTCACTTTTTATGAATTGGTACAATTATTTATTTTGTCAATTCCCAAAAAAGTTTTTCTCTCTTCCGCACTTCATTCAGTATTTTACTAAATCTTTCTTTAACTCTTTCATTTCCATACATCCATTTCTCATTCGGTATTTTATCCGTTTCTAACAACTTTTTTTTTAGTTTTATCAGCTGTTTCTATACCTTTTTTTTTCTATTCGTTTTTTCAGCTTTTCTTAAAAGTCTTTTTTTGTTCTCCTTTCAGTAGTTATTTAAAATGTTTTACCCATTTGCTAATTTCAATTTAATTTGTTATTTTTTCTCCTTCTTATTTTTTTTCTTTCAAGTGTTTTCAATTTTTATTTTAAGTTGTTGTGGTTTTTTATATTTACTTTTTTTTGTATCTGCTTCTGCATATCTTTAAATAGTTTTTACTTTGTTTCTTTTTTTCTCTATTCATTCAATTTAACATGAACTGTTCTTTTTTGCTCTTTGCATTTTCTATCTCACCATTTTTCTTTTCTCCATTGCCTTTACTCACATTTTTTTAATTTTGTTTTTAGTTCTTGTATTATCTTTCTTGCTTCTTTTTCTTCAAATTCTGTCTTTTTTAAATTTTCCCTGTAACACAACAGTGTGTTTAAAACATAAATCAAACCATGATGCAATACTTCACTATCTAATGAAATTTAGCCTTTTTAATCAAATAATTAATTAGTTTTTTGTCCTTGAATAGCTTTATAACTACCCAAATAAATAGGATCAAACTTTCAAAAACTGAATCAACCAAACAAGCAATACGTTTGCAGTAACAAAAGTGAACAGAGTAGTAAAATTCAATAATAGCAGATAATGCGTTTAAACTTTTCACATGCAGTTAATACAATAATGCATTTTCGACCAGGCAATAATGAGTCATGGCCACATAAACAAATAATTTCAATAACAATAAATTCTTTGTTTTTTTACTAGAGTGACACTATCTGAGCGGATCTGTCGCCAATGGCTTTTAATATCAAAACGTAGGAGCTTGGCTTTACAATTTTAATTCAAAGCTTTTTATAGCTGTTACTAGGTATTACATTTTCCGCTAGTAATAACCAATTTGATAAATGTAAGCTCATCCCAGTCGATACACACATTAAGCCAAACAAAATTAATTTATTGCACAGCTGATTTAAATCGTAATTGTTAAGTCTTACTGATGACCAATAAGCTCAAATATTATTAAGCTCTGTTTTTATATAAATCTTTGTTTTGAATAAATTTGACTTAACGTCTTACTTTCTGACTTTTTTCTAGCAATACTTAAAGAGATCTAATATTACAGTAGAAACTAAAAATATTAAAAAACAATATTTCTTGGTATTGATCAAATTTTACAGATTTTATACCTTAGTGGCTCTATAATGGGAATTACCGCTGGGACTAACGAGTCTTTATTCTACGTGTAGTAGGTATAAAAGAGTAAATGGAAGAACTATAAGCTTTGACGGAATTTCTTAAGTCTGTCGGTCACTAGCCCTTAGACGATAATAATACCCGACTATACTTTTCAATTAAGATTGATTTTCCTAAGCATAAGTAAATAGATTTAAAAAAATAAATTCAAGAAAAACTAAGACCATTTTAAATCACTACTTATAATGAGTTCAAACTAAAATTAATAAGTTATATGACAAACACATGTTGTTTGAATTTCCTTTAGGATTCAATTTAAGAAACAAGTTTTTATAGAAGAATTAAAAAAACTTTCTCAACTCTCTTTTTTTATATAAAAGTAAGTACATAGGCAATTACCACTCGATCTTTTCTTTCAAGAAAACAAATTGTTTTTTTAATTGAAAAAGACGTATAGAGGCAGGTTTTTGTAGGAGTAATAGTGGTGTAATTGATCACGTCAACCGCACTTATCACCAGTTTTTTTCACTTTTCGCCTCTTCCGCATAGAGCGATGTGTGAAGCTAATTCTATAATTGGTCTGATAAAAGCCAATTTAAACGATTCGTTCGGAAGACGAAAGCGTTTGGTGCTGTCAGTCTAGGAGATTCCTGACACGCCGAGAGCAAATTCAGGGAGTCTCCGCTGACGATGCTGTGGCAGCACTGAGGCCGGCTCTGGACCGATCAATATTATAGTACACTCCCCAAAATTGGCTAAAACAATGCTATTTGCCGTAGTACAGTAAACGCTCCGATTATTGTCGCTCTTTTGTACAAATTTTAGATGTAGGCTGAGGTCGTTATTTATTCCAAAACTTGCAAAAGCTGTGTATTTTTAATTCTCTTCTCTAATAATTTTGTATATCGGCAAAATGATAATCGAATGTTGTAGTTGAAAACGACAATATTATCATTTATTCTCTGATTTCTGTGTGGTTGAGCCAACAAACTGTTATAATCACAGAATTTGTATCTATTGAACATATCAAAAATTTACAATTTATATTTTCCTCTCTCAAATAGAGCAAATATATTAATATAAAACAACTCTCTCCTATAACTGTTGAAACTTTTTACAGATAAAACTGTATAACATAAATTTTTTATTGACATAAATATAAGCTCAATAAAATTTCAAAACACTATACAAATTTAGTGAAAGGGAATAGTGAAAAATACCTTTTCTACCATTACAGAAAAAAATTGATGGTTGCACAAACTCAAAACCTTTCTTTATATAGTTATAACACGCAATTACAAGTGCAAACTTATTTTGCTATATGAAAATTTGAGTTACTTTCAAAAAAATGACTTTGTCAGCTTTGTTAATTATAATTTAATTGAATAATTTTTCTCTGACCTATTTTAAAAAAACAGTATTTTTTTTATTTATTTATTAAAAACAATCTTTATTTTTAAGAATATTTTTATGTTTAATAATTCTGCTTGTCTAAAAACACTAGCAGTCACAGAAAACTATTACAGTGATCCTTACAGATCGATACAGAGTGATACAGAAAAAAGTTATAAGTAAAAAGTTACCAGCTTTTTATTAAATAATAAAAAGTTTTGACCATCTGCCTCTTTTAAAAAGTCAATTCAAAAAATACCTTTACTTTATATTCTATTCCGAGGACAACATTCTTTCCGATTTTTGTTTACATTATTAGCTACAAAAACCCAGTTCAAAATATTGTTGCTGTTAGTTTTAAATAAATTTATTTTTATTACTAGTAAATCTGCTGGGTAAAACTGAGTTGTTGTACCAAAAACGTTTTTATATTAGGTACGCAACGCTGTATTTTGAAATTTTAATTTGTTTTTTTTTGTTTTATCTTAACAGCTTTGACAAAAATTTAGCATTATTTAGCTCAGCAAACTCTGATTATTTTGAGCTTTTAATATAAAAAGAAATTGGCAAAAAAAGCTACGCAAAAGTTATTTTATTACCACAAATATTTTCTATGCATATAAGTAATTTAATAGAGAGAGAAGAGGGAATAAAATACAGAATAAATACTAGAAGTTTGAGACGAGAAGAGTGATAGAAAAATTGATAAAAGTAATAAATGGAGTGTGGAGAGAGAAATAATGAGGAATGTTAGAAAATATTTGAGAAAGAAAAAGCTAAGAGTAAATGTAAACAAAACAAAAACGATAGTGTACAACAAAAAAAAAAGAAAAAAGAAAGGAATGATTGGGAATCGAAAGAAGAAGAAATAGAGAGCATAAGAAAGTTCAGGTATTTAGGGTATACATTTAATGAAAGAGCAACGGACAAAGCGCATGTTAAAGAGATGGCAAAGAAGACAAACAATATAGTGTGGTGTGTATAGGGAATACAAGAGAGAAAGTAGAAAAAATATTTAAAAAAAAGAATGATAATGTTTAAGAGCTTGTTAGAGAGCGTATTGATGTATAGAGCAGAAATATGGGGATGGAAATCGCAGGAGGAAATAAAAAAGGTGCATTAAAAAAAGTGCATGAAAAGTATCTGAGATGGGTGCTAGAGGTGGACAGAGAAACCCCAGGGTGTAAAAGAAGAATGTAAGAGAAACAAGCTGAGTGTAAAATCGGGGAAAAGAGCCACTAAGTTTGAGAATAGAATAAATGGAAGAAAAAAGGTAAAATATTGAATAAATCTTAGAAAAAAAAAATACAGAAATGAATTAGAAAGAAAACTATTACAGAAGAAATAGATATGCGTGTGAAGAAGTGGAAATATTAAGATCAGAACAAGGCAAATGGAAAAACAGTGAGACGTGTGAAAAAGACAAAGAAACGGTGAGACGTGTAAAAGAGACAAAGATGTAGATAAGCACAAAAGAAGAGATCAAGTTAAAAAATCTAGGTACAACAAAAATTATAAAAAATGTATAACAGAGCAAATCTCGGTGTACCTGGGAAAGCAAGTGCGAAAGAAAGAAAGAAAGAAAGACAATAGTGAGGTTCAGGCGCGGATATGTGAAAACAGAGGCAATAGAGCACATATGAAACGAATACAGTGAGATGAGACAGAGATAGAGCAAAAAGAGAAAACATACTGAAAAAAAATGGAAGAGAGATAAAGTGGATGAAAGCGGTCTGGAAGAAAAGAGAAGCAAAAACAGGGAAAAAAAACACAAAAGAAGAACAGGGAGGATAATATAAGAAAATTTTGTATAGTTGTGCAATAATGAAAAATATATACATTATTTCACTAATAAACCTCTATAGGCAAAAATAAACCTATTAGTATTTCATATCAATTTATTTTTTTTGGTTCAACTATATTAACGCAATGCTCTTACAATGTATTTAGATGTATTTTTTCTATTTTCATGTATATAGCTTATCAATTGGTTGAACCTCAGCTTTCTATTTTTATTTTTGTTACTTTTAATTCATCTGACTCCTACACATCTATTTATCAAACTATCTTATTTTGTTTAACACTTTTGTCTTTATGACAAACCGGCTTGTTTTTCTTTTTGAACATTTAAGTTTTGCAAATGCCCACAGCTTCTCCAGTTTCTGTTTTTTTATTCATATTTTTTTTTATTTTGCGTAATTACTAATGATATTTTTTTTTAACTAATTTAGTTATTGAATTAATTAGTTTATAATATTTTATTATCAACTTAGTTTTATTAGTTATCAATTAGTTTAAACTAAAGTTTATTATTTTCATCACTTTTTACATTACTTCTAAACTTCTAAACTTTTCAACTACTTTTCTTATTTACAGTATTTTTTTTACTTACAAATAATATACACAATAAAAAACTCAAAAGACTTCATGGTTAAAAACGGACTTAATCACATCAAAAAAGGATGTGAGTAATTAAAACCGCAGCTATTCAAATTTTACCTTAGCCTCATAAAAAATTAAGTTAATAATTAAAATTTAGATTAATTATTAACTTATAAAATTATTTATAAGTTAACAATAAAATTATTAACACAGTTTTACCATTTTCCAAACGGTTTTTTTATTTTAATATTGACAGATCTTTTGACCACTATGTGGTTATCATCAGGACATCAATAAAACTTATTTTATGTAAAATAAGCTTCACAGCAGCGCAAAATACTAAATCATTAGAATTTTATTAGCAAAATTAACAAAAAATTGATGTTGTCAAGCAGTAATTTATTCCTGACAACTTTACAAATTTTTAGTAGAAATTACTTTTACTTAGCTTTTGGTGTCAACAAGTTCTACATTGCGTTAATAAGCTGAGGATTGATTTTTAGTCATATTTTTGGGTAGCCACACATAAAAAGTTCAATTGTAGATGCTAATAACATCCTGTAATAACTACGACAACAAATCAATGAAAAGTGGTTTGAAACAAATAACTTACCCGATATGATTCAAAGTGAATCGGCAGCGTTAAGAAAACGTAGTCGTATATGTAACATAATTAAGTCAGTGGCTTAGATAAAATATGATTTTTATTTATTTATTTCAGTTATTAATTATTATTTACTTATTTTTTTTTATTTTCTAATTTTTATCTTTGTTTTTTATTAAGTTTAATCTAAAAAAACTATTTTACAAAAAAGAATGAGTTTTTTAAGTCTACATCAATTTTGGCTTGTCTACTTATTTAAATTATGACAAGATATTACGGTAAAAGCAACAGATAAATTAATTAAAAAAGAAACAATAAATCTTTGAAATTTTAAACTATATCTGAAACTTTTTTACTATTTTCAGACCCCTGAGAAGGTTTGCTATAAGGATAAGATGTCATGCTTATTGTTTTTCTAGCAATCTAAATCTTATACAATTTTTGATAATGTACCTTCTCAAACAGAATAATTTAAAAAGGTGTAAGTGCAAATTTGTATTTTAAAAAAGTTTGCAACTGCTATTGGCTGTGGATTGGTGGTTATGAAATTATATTAACTACTTTCCAGCCTCACAGCTGCCGTAAATATCTGTCATATCAGCGACAAAAGAGCAATATCTACTTTAACACAACATACTAATTATGAAATTCAATACATGATTCCATCTTTATCTGTCGAATTCTGGCAAATGTAACGTTTTCATTTCCGACTAAACAAGTTATGAATTATTTCTTTGCACATCCGTTTCCGAGTTTTCATATACGCCGTTCTCTGTATTTTATGGATAGCCTTTGTGATTGATTGCCTCATACTGAAAATCATTGGTTCAAATAAATTACTCTTTTTTCTGAATAAAATGATTTCACACTGGTGAAACAAGAAACAATAAATAAGAAAATATGACTGTCTTATTGCGGTGAAAGAAATAATGCTTGCAGCTTTCAAAAAACGTACGGTTTTCACACATTTTTTTCTTTGAAACTTATTTCGATTTTCTTCAAGAAATTTATTTTGCAGCTCTTTTAAAATATAAGTTGGAAATTCAATACTGATGAGACGATAAACGGCTTTTCACAGCTGGGAAATTATTGCTTGGTCTGTGATATAAGCAATGCAAGTGTTAAGATAATTAAATAATGTTTAGTAACTTCAGTTTGATTATTAGTTGCTTCCGTTAGTTTGCAGTTGAGTGTTTGCAAACTCAGTCGTAAATATGACAGTACTGCAAATAGGTATGAGCTCTATTGATTACATTAGAATTTATAATTAACTAATAGGTAGTGTTGATTTTCATATTTAACCTATCATGAATAGTCTTCTGACTGAACAAATAAAAAATTGTAAACGCGAGTAAATATCATCAAAGTCTGAGATTTCAAAATTGGAAGTATTTGGTACTTAGTGACATCTATCAGAAGCTTCTTACTACATTAAGTTTGAAAAGCCAAGCTTTCACGTTTTAATGTAAACATTCACTAACGCCAGATGCCGATTTTTAACACAAAACATTGTCAACTAGTTGAGCTCTCGTCTCAAGTTAGCGTTTTTAGTCAAAATTGCTTATTCTTGTAAGAACAAGTTTTCATTATTAATACAGTTGACTTTAATTTCAATTGTTAAGTATAACTGACGAGTGATAATAAGCACAAAACATGATTGCGTCTCCACATTTTTTTACAAATAAATTGGCTTTGACTATATTAATTAAAAACTGTTATATATATAATGCCTAAAAATAATTATTGCTTTGCATGTCTTTCTTTGTATGTTCAAAAGATTGCTTTAATTACGCTTAAGAAAAACAATAAGTTTTGATAAAACAAAACATTTTTAGGTTTTCTAAACCTGACCTGAGCAAACAAAATTAGTTAAGAAAGTAGTAATCTATAAACTATAAGCATGAAAAAACAAATATCATAGGATTTTAGTACACATTTATGATTGTTATAAAAATGCAAGTGAAATCAATTGATTTATAATTTTGCGTAAATGACTATAATTTTAATAGTTCTGCTTTTTAATGATTTTGTTTTTCTAAGAGATAATTTTCTCTTTTTCGAAACAAGCTCAAATATCCAGTGGCAATAAGACTAAAAAAACCACTATACATAAATCAAAAAAATCATGTCTTCATTTAAATAAAAGCAGTTTCTGATGTTTTCTTCTACAGGAAATTGAAAAACTTTCTGAAAACTGTCTTTAAAGTCATTAAAAAAGATTACACTTGCGCATTCGCATTTGTTCAATAAAACTCTCTGATCTATCGTACAGGGTGTTTAATATTAAGAGAAATCAAGAGAGTCTTTAGAAAATAAAACAATTGTCTTGGCTTGATTCAGCTATTTTCGCATCTTGTTCTATTTTTAAAATAACATTCTGTTGAACAGTGAATGCCATTTTACCACTTTGTCTAAATAATTTATATCGAATAATTAACAATCGATGTGGATGTGACTAAAATGAATTGATCTAATAAAGAGTAAAGCTGGAAAAATTTTCCGGTAAACATTCAATGACATTAGAGTACAGTTGCATAAATACCGGGCTGATGCATTAGCTCCATTTTCTGAATGTGAAATAAATTTTCAATTATTTAAAAAAAAAACAAGAAATCCTGAAACAGGATGATAATATGTATTTTCTATTTTACAACGTTTAAAAACAACAACGTTAATTAATTAAATTTATATATTCGTAGACACAAAAATCTCTATGCCATTGCGTAAGCGACTTTATGTTTACAGATTGTTAGACTCGGCTTTAGTACAAACCGATCTCAGACCTACCGCCAAAAATCACAGCCTCCCTTGATGCCTCTTAATATCGAACACCTTGTCCATCATTTTAGTGTATTATATAAAATTCTATTTACTGTTTGGATTATTTTTCTATTAACATTGGTGTAATGGGCGGTGAAAAAGCAACATCAATTTTTTCTAATGCGCCACGTACATATGGAGCAATAACCGTGGAAAATAATTGAGTTTATAGTATGATAAAAATTTACGTTCGGTAACACGTGGCTGACTATATGAAGTTATAAAAACGCCTATGTAGTTTATTCAATAAAAACTTTCATCCAGCACGTCACTGATTGCTTTAAATTGATTCTCCTTCACCAAGATGAACTTTTCTCTCGAATTTTAATTTACACTTGAGCTATAAATTATTTGCAATAAAAATGTAGAATGTGCAATGCAGAAGATTTTTTTATTTTCTAGTTGATAAAGTGTAAACGACGTAAATCAATTTGTCGAGGAAATTAATATAATGGAAAATGTCTGGTATGACAACTTCTGTACAGGATAATATTCTAGAAACTGTAAATTTTGTTTCATTGGTAAAATACCTGAGCATCTTGAATAATTCCTGAAATACAGTATGTAAATGATTACAGTAGTTAATATATGAATTACAAAGATAATAAAAAATAGAGTTATAAATAAGTTTAGCTCGTCAAAGAAATTTACCCCTTTTGTTTTATAATTCTTAAAACAATAATGAATTGTTTGTAGAATTGTTTAAGCAATTTGCTTGCAAAACCTTAAGTCGATTTAATATAACAATGTATCTATAAGAAAAAGCAATATTATGCTTTTTGCGATCTGCAGTGAAAATATCACTAAAAGCGGAAAAAGTTTTGATGAACATTGATTAGTTCTATCATAGACTAAGTAAACCTAGGACTAGGTATATTTAGTCAATGGTTCTATTGACTTTCATCAATGCTTTCACCGCGTAGCACAAAGTTTATAGTGCAAAACTAATTTGGACAAACGCCATAGCGCAATATTGGTTTCGAGTTTCTTAGCCTTTGTCAGATGCTCACGACAACTTTCTTAGCATAAACAGCAATATATGAACAAAAATCAGCAACATGTTGCCTGTTTCGGCACTATTCAATCAAGTCGTCTTTTACATAATTTTATAATTTATTGCCTATTGTGCACGTATTTAACTTCCCTAAATTTGAGCGAATAATATCTAATATCAAACTAAAAATGAGATCATTATACTAACAGCCTTACAATAGTTGGCAAACAAATTTTGGTAAGTATGTATATCTAACTAAATTTATATTATATCTATTATTACAATTTAGTTCTTTCTTTATTATGCTCACTTAAAAATTTAATTGTTTGTAAAATTTTCAACAAGATATTGCATTTTCCACGCTTGATGCTATTCATTTTTCAGTCAAATCGTTTTTGTTGATAACAATCAAATGCGGTTTCTAAAGCTTAAAATGAATGCAGTTTGTGTACGCGCAGAGGGTTGTAAGCATCAAACAGGATTAATTTGGTGTACTTGCACTACACAAAACATTATTTGAAATCGCTTGAAAATACTTCTTAAACTCAAAGCAAGAGGCAATAATGAAATGCAGTGTAGATTTATAGCTTTTGCTCATTCACATTAGTCCTGATATATACGGGAGTGCTTGTTTGATTTAGACAAACAAATGGAAAGTTTCTTAATCTTGGGGTTTGCAGAAGATGCAAGTCGGAATATAGTTTGTTAATTAATTAAACAATATAATTTAAATTAAAACAGTAGCTTTCAACATCAGATTTATATTTGCTATTTTTGGATTATTAGTTAAAGAATATAATTTTTATTATTATAAATAAGATTTAATAATAATAACAGTAATTAATTTTATTGCTGTAAATTATATAATAATAATAATAAAACGCTTTAACTACATCACATATTATCATTTAAAACGCCACAGAAGATTCAAAGCAAATAATGTTAGAAAAGCCAAAAAAATTGAAGACTATTGTATTTAACTTCTAAAGGTGTTACCTTATTTGTCACAATAGTATCATAATAATTATTAGTTAATTAAAAACGATATGACATTTAGATATGACAAATATTTATGGAATGATAGAGTTTTTAATTTACTATTAATTATAGTTTTTGCCGGTAAAAACTACTGCATACTTATTTTATTGGGCAATTAAATTTCAACTCTATCAGTCAATAAGCAACATTTAAATGGTTAAAAAATAAGCAGATATCAGATGAATAAAACCAGCCGCGCAAAACCAAACCCTCAAATTATAAAAAAACATTCTAAGAAATTATCAGTGACAGCAAGTATATGTACTGCAAAAATGTGTGAAAAACAATTAACCACCCAGTTTCTGATAGTTGCCGCGTCCTCAGACACTATATCTACCTACAAAATAATCTTATAATATTTTGAAAATTCATAATATAAAATCTACAAAAAAAAAAAGAATATAAATGCAAATTATCCATTAAGGGTAGAAATGTCAAAATTCTGGATAACATGCAAATCCACACTGACAGAACAATATCGCCTAGCAAATCAGGCATAGTTATACAATGGTTATACAAAACAACGTAACAAGAAAATGAGGTTGTCGTGTCTAGACTGTAATATAGATAAAAAAAAAACGTAAAATATAATAATATAAATGTTCTTCTTTCAAAACCATTATAGAATCTAAATATTGAGATAATAACATATCAGTAATAGAGGCTTTTGAAACAACATCTTTCAGCCATATTCAATACCTAGATCGAATTAATGAGAACATTGATATACCTAGTGCATTTCAGCTATTTTCCACACAACTTTGTTAGAGTTACATCAGTCAAAAGTGCATGGTACCATACCGACGTTCAAAGAGTATATTTTGATAAAACATTTGAAGTTTTATATCAACTTTTAAAAAAAATTTGAAAACTATTTAGAAAAGCCTTTAAAAAAATTAAACATGCTAAGAGAGCTAAAATAAACTATAGTAACATAGTACAAACGACCGCGCTATATTATGATATATTATTAAAGCACTCTAGATAGCACACGCTAGTGACTAAAATAGTAAAGTTCTCGGCGAGATACGAAAATATATTTTTCGGGCGGTAGAGAACTACCAGACTGAGAGAAACAGAGAGCCTATTAAATAAAATAATAATAATGACAATAATTGATATGCTGTGCATAAAAACGCATTTTTTGTAATCGTTCACACTTAAGAGGGTGAGCTTATCAAGCACTGAAACAAAACGTTGGTTGTTCTAATCGGATTTTGCTACTTTTAAATCTTCATCTGTAAGACAACAATACCAAGTGAAAAAGTTTATTGTTAAAACCAAAGTTTAAGTCGTAAATTTTGTTTAATAAAACCAGTGTAAAGCTTTTTATAATCTAGAAGATGAATAACTCGGCTACCTTTAAGCAAATCAATAAATGACTACTAACTCTAAACAAAACATTTTTGAAAACCGCTTTCTAAAAGTAGATTTGTTATTTTAAAATAATCCTAAGTATTTTACTTCAAAGGGGTAAAATGATAAGTTAGCAAAAAACACTAACGTCAAAAGTTGGTTTTATATAATTGTCTGCAAAAATATTCTGTAAATATAATAAGACAGAAATTAGAGTAAAAACATCTTAGAATAAATTTCAATAAATAAAAATTGTAAACTACAAGCTAGTTAATATATATAAAACCGTATATACCTACGACCATAGTAGACCGCATCGCGCTTAGACTTTGAATTCACAAAAAACATTTATAATTAAAGCGATGTTAACTGGAATAGACTTTACTTTATAAACAAGAAGTAAATATTGTATTTGCGTCAGCTGACGTTAGAATGTATCGTTAAAATCTATATGAGATTTGTTCTCTGCAATATTATTTCATATTTAGGATTTCAAAAAGCAAAAGTTTTTAACGTAAAGTGTTGAAATGGCAACACGCTTTATAATAATAATTTATTCAAATTGAAATTTAAATTTAAATACAACAAGATAACCTACATCTTGCAATAAAAGAAAAAAAGCACTTTACATATCTATTTTTTTAAATCAATGGATAATATATTCAATCGGTACAAGACCACCTTGAGACAATTGTTATTTCCGTTTAATAACCTATCTATACAAGCATGAAACGTTGGATACACGTAAACAGTAATCAACTACGCAGCGTTGCACTGGTCGACTGCGTTATGTATCTAAAGCTAATACGTGTTAGACAGTTAGACAGTAAACAAATTGCGATGAGTAATCTGGTAGATAAGATAAGCGAACTGCTCTATTGTAAAGACATAAAATGTGCCAGCCGTATATGTTTTAAATAAATTATATTTCTAATCATATTATCTTACTTGTTTAGCAACTGACAGATTGTTATATCCAACAACGCTTTTTGTATATTTGTCAGTATAAAATGCGTTTTATAGTTTAGAATTTATATACATCAAAATATAACATTATTTCAAATATAAAAATCATGGGCATTAAGTGGAACTTATTGTGAACCAACTTTATAAAAAAAGAAAGACGTAAAGAAATACTTTTGTGCCTCTGTTTTGTAAGTTCTGCAATTAGTCATGCTTAGACATGTTAAACAAGCGCACATTAGTCAAAATGTTTAACGTTTTAAAGTTTTTTCAAATAATATTATAATTGGTGCATAAGTTTGCTTTGCAAAATAACATTTATTGATTTTCCCGCATTACATAATCAATTATATTTTTTGAATTTAACGGTACTCCTGTTAAACCACTTGTTTCAAGCTAAAAAGCTTTAATATATTTCTAATTTCTTCATAATACAAAGTTTTACTTAAATACTCACATGAAAGTTTTCTATTTACAAGATCATCATATTCTGGTTGGCTAATAGATCATACCAATTTTTAAGAGTAGTACACATTCAATTAACCATGATCCAGATGTCAATAATATTCTAAAACACTCACTAAAAATTTTACAACGTGTGATTTCATTATCAAGAAATTTCCGTTAATTCAGTCGTTGGTTCTTGATTTAATAATAAGAATTTATTTTTTTAATTTTTTGAATCGTTCGAAAAGTATATTAAATTGATTAAAAAAAATTCTAGTCTCAGTTCTTAGACATTAATATATTTTATTGTTTTTCTGTTGTCTTATTTTGCTTTTATCTACTCATATTTAGCTTTATTGTCTTTACAGAAAATTTGTTAATGTCAGACAGAGATGGTAAAAAGCTTCTTAAAAAATTTGTATTACAATCTTCGGTAACCCATCTTTATTGTTGGCTATGAATAGATTTGAACTAAAATCTATTTAACAGCCCCATAAAGCAACAAAACGTAACGCTGTCAAAACCCAAAAATAATACGTAAAAATAATAAAATATTTAGAAGCAAGTCATCGCATACAAAGCATGTTACCTTCTACGTCGATAACAACAATTCATGATGTTGGATCCGATCCATTGACAGTCTGAGCGTATAAAAGAGTATATTTTTTCAAAATAATGAAACAGTCAAAGTAAACACATACAAATTTATCACAAGTTTCTGTTTTAACAATATTTAAAAAAAAATAATTTAATTTTTTTATTTGTTTCTCTTTAATTATTATAACACAAGACAAACTGATCAATTCATTTTAATAAAAGACCTTCATACAATGCAGTTTCAGTTAGTTACTTTTGTGCTAGTCAACTGATAAATAATATTATTTTAAAGAGTTACAGATCAACACTTTTATAAAATGTGTGTTACAACAATGTGCAAATTTAAATCCTCCAATATATTTTATCCATAAAAATGAAATTGAAGAAAAGCAAGAAAGAAACAAGAAAAACTGTACGCTCATAAAGATGCGGAATAAGCTTTTTACGCCAACAACTAAATCTAATCGATTTTAATGATGTTAGGGTAGAGGTTGTGCAGCTAAGATAATCCAGGATTAGGACAGATTGCACCTATTACAAGACACAAAATGGTAAAGGATTTACTGCTGCGCTTATTTGCGAATGAGATAAGCCTCATTTTCAAACTTTTTCTAATTTAATTTATTGAATTCAGAAATAGGATCTTAGAAACTTATTTGCTAATGCGATTTGCAATGTTTTTATGAAAACTCCCATCTCTTTTGTCGTATCTGAATAAATGCTCTATTGCGGCTTATGTTTTGAATTGTCATCCCCTTCGAAAAACAATCAGATTGGGATTTTGCAAACAGCTTAAACTCTGAACGCATTAATTCAAACATTACCTTGTCAAGTTTTGCTTATAGGGTTCACTTGTCTAATTGAAAAAACTGAAAGCACTTGATTTTGAAGATTTTTTTTTAAAATACTTACTTAAAAATTGAGAGATTTATTAAAAAAAAAGATTTTTTTATTTTTTTTGATGTAAGAAGGAAGAATAAACACTAATTATTTTTTAACTTTAAATTAGACGATTGTTATCTAAAATAAATTATTTTTTTAAGTAAACTTTAAAAATCTTAAAATAATAAATGCTTGCTAACCAGAATATCACCTTTGATTTGTTTTCAAAACCATTATTTTTCGGTAAAAACGTAAATATTTTGGAGTTAGTTAAATTGAAACATGCCTGATCTAAAGCGTTTTGGTTCTAAACAAATTTGTTTCAGTTCTCTATACAATACTATTGTTATTTTTTTTAATAGATTATTAAAAAAGGCTCAAATTGAATTACACATTATTAATGTGTGTTAGTCAATCAAATACAACACAAAAAGACACATCAGCTTTGCTGTACCAGTATGCATTCTAGCATTTTATTTTACATTACTGGTTTTAAAGACGTCACCCAAATTTTTATTAGAGTGGCTACGTGATGGTTTTAGATGAGTAATAGGCATTTGAGTAAATATAAGCCCATTTTGGTCAGAGCAGTTTTATTCTAAATAAAATTGTGCCTTGCTACTTTGTCACTCATGCGCAGTTGATTTGAATCTTAATTGTCAGTAATTTTTATTGGAAAGAAAAAACATTGCTTTTCAACTTTGATGTAGTAGGAAACTTTTAAAACTGCAACTCTTTACTTGCATACCTATTTCTGCTGTAATATTTCTCTCTATCATTCATCTTTGTATTAATTTCTTTCTTCTTTGTAACATTCATTCAATCAGATTAAAACTTTGCAAACAGCTTAAATTCTGAAATCATTATTTCAAACATTACCTTGTCAAGCTTTGTATATAATTACAGAGTTCAGGTGTCTAAGTGAAAAAAATTGGAAACCACTTGATTTTGAAGATATCTTCCTATCTTCTACATTTTTTCCATCTATTCACTCTCATCTTTGAAATTAGTCGTCTTTTTCCACGCTTTCACTCTCACTTTGTTTTTCTTACATTCTTCTCTTACAATATTTCCCAGATTTTTTTTCTCCCTTTCTTGAACCCATCTATCTCAAAATTTTCTCTTGTACTTCATTATTTTCTTCTTGACATTTTTTTTTCCACTTTCTTCCTTTTATTCCCCATACACACTCCATTACTTGGTTTACCTTCATTGTTATTTCCCTAACATGCGCGTTGTCCAAAGCTCTTCTACTAAATGTATATCTTAAGAACTTTCCCAATAATCTTTTCCTTTCTTTCTCTTCTCTTTGTTGAACACGATTATATTTATTTTCTTTACATTCACTTCTAGCTTTTTTTTCACTTATTTTCCTATTACTATTATATTACCATTACCACACTATCCGCAGATGCCAGGCTTCATACTTTTAATCTGCTTACCACACATCCTTCTTCTTGCGCCTTTTTAAACATATCTTTTATGTCTACCATATAATTTGTAAAATAACAAATGGTTTAGCAGGCACCCTTGCCTCACCACTGTTGTTGTTTCAAACCATTCACTCTCTTTCTCTCCTACTCTTACCTTACTTGTAGTCCTTACAGATATTGTTTCTACAGTTTTTTTTATATTTTTCTTTAACTTATTTAAGTAGTTGCACCAAATTTAAACACGTTTTTAAAATAGCTGAATAATTGGTCAGACGTGTAGATAGAGCTTAATTACTGTAAAAAACAGATTCAAAAATATTCAAAGTTACTACCAAATAGTGGTTTATAGAAGATGTAACTCAATTTAAAGCTTACAATTATGTTTTTATAAGATATGTATATGAGCACAAAAACACACTAGAGTTCTAGTTAACATTGACAAAATTTTAAAACAAAATTTATGTGGTCTAGATCTCCTTGTTAGTTAATAGTATGTTGCTGCTGTTTTTCATTTATATTATGTTTAATTGATTATTTAAACAGAAATTAGAAGTAAATTTTGTTTCAAACAGTATTTTTATATTCAGATAGAATAAATTAAAATATTTATTGCAAATGTTTATGTTGAATAAAATGTTGAATAAAATTGAGTTACCAGTTACAATTGGTTTATGATATTTTTTTGTCAAAGCCTTTTTTTCTCCAACTTAATATCTTTTCTTAGTTCTGCTTTTGAATATATCATATAACGAAAGAGAGTGAGAGTCGTATTTCGTTAGAGGCAATATTAAAAATTCCTCAAACCGCAGATAGAATTAATCCTTTAAAGAAGAATTCGAGTTACAACTGCGGAGAAGTTTTCCACCCGAATTTAATTTCATTTCAAGTCTTTATTCTTAACGTAGGATAATCGTTGAAGTAAAATTAGTTTAAAAATTAATTTAGTTTGATATTGTTGTTCAGGCAATGACAACAAAAGAAAAAAGTTTTGTTAACGTTTCTTTTATCCATATCTAGTGAACTTTATTGTGGTTAGAAGTTTTCAGTTAAATTTTGCGTGGAATGGAGTTGGTTTCTGGAATTAGATCGGACCCAAATCAAGCAAGGTGAAAGCTGATGATGTAGCTGAGAGATATATATCTAGCAGTAAAAGTCTTGAATCTATAAACAATGTGTTGTAAGAAATAACTTGATTTTTTTGAATATTTTTGAAGCTTATATAAAAGATTAAAAATCTTGATTTAATTGGATATACTTTAATAAAAAGAATAGCCAAAATTCATTTTGTCGAAAACATTTCTACTTAAGCAGGTTATAATATTATAAGCTCCCATCATTGAAATTTTATAATCTAATATTAATTCAGCTATAATATTTGTATTGATTTATCGGTGTTGTGTTTAGGATAAATGCGTTCAGTATCTCGGTGTGTATAACAAAGCCACAGTGAGACAGAAGTGTAGTAAACCAATGTCAATGTTAATGAGAATATAAAGTAAGACAATTCAGCAAAGCTGTTTTGATGCACTCTGTTCACATAACTAACACATCCAGGATGTGCCATATTTACATTTTTTATATCTACTGAAACATAAAAATAATAGTCAAAGCAAATTATGTAGAACAAAAGACCTATAGTTTTGAGTTTATAAGCTCTCATCAGTTTTTGGTTATTTATATGTTTCGGTAAATTACTAAGAAGGAACAAATATTGTACATTATAAATGTATGCTTGCCGATTCAAAGAAGTGCATAAAACGATACAAATGAAAAAATTCACAAATCACATAAACCTTTACCGATAGCTTTTTTTATTGGTGGAAATATATGGGAGATTTTTTTCATATTTTGATATAGTGAAAATGGGATTATTCTAAGAACACACTTTTTCAAACATATAAAGAATTTTAAAAATCCAGTTCACAATTAGCAGAAAAATTAATAAACATCTATATAGATGAGCATCATAACCTACTTCTTTTTTAAAGTAGGTTAAAAAAAAATGCGATTAGAATTCTTATAAAATCAATCACGTCTTGTATTTTGCACGCTTTTTAAATATATATGTTCAAAGTGGCACATGATAATCGCTCTCCGGTCACTTTTTTTATCTCACTAATTGCTGAAAACTTCGTAAATATTTGTTCTTAAAGTGCTACTTAAAAGTTTATCGTAGAACCGTCATCTTGAAACATTATATTGTTCACATTATTACGGTACAAGAGAATTAGCTTAAAAGCTCATAGCACGTGTTGTCTAAATTAACTGATTCACATTTATATAGGCTATAAAACTTCATTCGTACCTCACATGTCGATATATCTTTTGTTGATTGCTGCCATTTGTAGCTCACCTGAAACAAGAAGAATCAATAAATCAACTGAGGAGGCATTAACTTTCTGAAATGGTTAAAATCAAAGCGAAGTGATACGAATAGTGTTCAGTTCAGTGACTTTTCTTTAACAGGTTAGATAACGTATAAATTTCTTGTTATCTAAATTTCCAGAGAATGTTATTATTAGTGACTTTAGTGAAATCTAATTTACTTGTATCTTGACTTTTATGTCCTAATAGACAAAATAATAAAAGAAAAAGATAGCTTACATTTTCATCTAATACTAAAACCGTAAATAAACTTGGCAAGTGGATAATAAAAATCTAGTTTCTCTTTTACGTTATATTTAAACTTTAATCTTTAATACAAATTTATTACAATTATTAGAAATTCTTTACTTAGTGCTCAAAGCATATTTTATTTACTACTTAATTTCAAAAAGTAGCTGCAAAACCTCAATTCCATCATAGAAAAAGGAATTTATATTTATACCCATTTTACATCCATAAAGAAAAATTTCTATATAGCTGGTTAGGTTTTATTTAAACTAACGGAAATAATATTTGTGACATGCATATGCAACACACATTCCTCTTGAGTCACAAATAAGCAGCTCTATGAAAAGTTACTGCAAAAATACAGACCGAAAGTTTTTAATTTCAAGCTATTAGCAGTTTGCCAAAAGGTTGAGGTTTTACAATTTTTGTTTAAAGCGCAATAGACTTTAAAAACAATTATTAAAATTAATAACATTATTTATGCTTCAACTAAGACATATTTAATGAGTTTAATAAGTCTTAAACCTATTTAAATTAATAAAAGCCTAAATAAATCGGTCTTTGGTGGTATTAGACTGTAAGCATGATAATTTTTAAATTTTTTTTGTGTGAAAATATACTTAATTTAAACTAATAAAAAAGTTTTTTAAGTACGACAGAAAAGTTTAATAAGATTTTATTAAAAGAATTTCAAATTTTACGTAAACGCAACAAGATTTAGTATATAATTTTCTTACTCATAATAGAAACGTTATTTGTATCTGACAACAAAAAATGATAAAAAAACACAACTGAAAGTATTTTTCATGACCCAATAGCAATCTTGATCCTTGCACATCAAGAGTATCGCTTAGTTAGCGCTTACAGAAATTTAGCGAGAAATTGCCTTTTGGAAGATGGCTCTGACTTGATAGCTGTAGGAACAATTTAATGTTAAGTAGATTTGATTCTTAAGAACTTATTAACTACCAGCAACATAAAATGCAAAAAATTACTTTTTCTAAAAGTATCTACGATAAAGAAAAATGTGCGTATCAATAACATTGAAGTACCTAATTGATTTCAGTATAACTTTAACTTTTATGTAACAAAAGAAGTGTTCACTTGAAGTTGCCTCTTACAAATATACATTGTTGCATCTTATAAATATGTCAACAAAATTTTTGTCAAATTTTATTTGAAGTTTAAATGTTAAAAAAACTTTTATAGAGAGAAATAACGTTAATTTTTTTTAATAGCAACAATTGCATGATTTGTGCAATGTAAACACCCGTTTTGAAAGGTTGTGAAAAAGTTAACTCTACGCAATGTTGACTAGTTGTAAAAGTCTGGAGCATACTTATTAAGATATAAATGAGTAACGAATATAGAGTTTATAAATAATTCAAAGCAATCATCAAGGCCTTTCTGCCAGACTAAACAGCGCTTTAACCTAAACACACAGATTTTATTGACTCTCAAAGCTCTTCAATTGATCCTTTAAACTTCTGAGAATGTGGTCAAACTGAAAACAACTTCAATTCAGACTAAGTTGTGCGATTATTTAAATTAGCAGTTTTGCGTAAGAGCGCTCAAATTGAATTACTAAAGATAAGTGTTTATCTTACAATATTATTTCACAAATTTATAAATTAATAACAAGACAGCTATTTCACTTATAATAAAATAATTTGTATTACATTTTTTCTGGTTATTATTTATTATAAAAAAAGTTTGCTGAGTCTTTAAATATAAACTAGAAAATAATAATTTTTAATGACACTATTATTTGTTTTCAATTTCTTTCCGCAGCGCTTAGCATAAATATTCAACGTAATTACCGCATCAGTAAAAGATAACAATTAAAGTGTTTGATTTATAAAAACATAAATTTATAATCGAATAAATATACAAGTTTTAGTAACAAAACTCAAAAAATATACATATTCTATGAAAAAAGATTTCAGATAAAATTAACTGTCTTTAAGGCATGCTGAATCTAAAAACATTTTTAAAAATTGTTTATTTAATTAAAAGCAGAAATGTTTGTATACATTGGTGACGCAACCGATCTTTTTGGGTATCTTTACAGCATCTCATCGCCAGGCTACAAATTTGCAACAAATGATGTTGTCTAGTACTATATAACAATTATTAAAACCTCAGAAACCAATTAAAATAAGCATTAGGTCAATCCAAATTGTAGTTTATATTTTCACGTTTTTTTTCTAATATGAAGATCATAAGTGTGCATAAAATAATTGCTATGTTTTTTATCCCAAATTTACAAAAATAAATATTTTTAAAAATATTCATCTGTTTTTAAGTTAATCTTTACTGAATTAGATTCAATAACAGCAATCATTTGATAAAACTATATTGACAGTAAAAATTTAACATAACAATGCGTGAAACAAATTCTAGATATCTGTAAACCATGTTTTACAACCCTTTTTTCATGTTGTTTTAGTGGCCATTGTTAATCTGAATGTGCTCTCAAGGGTCGGAAGGGAGTATCAGGTGATTGCATACAAGCGTCCGGTGCATTGTAAAGCTTTCTCGAGGGACATCAAAGAAGGAAGAGGACCTTTCTCAAGGGATAACTACAAGAACAATTTAAACTCAATGTGCTGCAATTCAGTTCATAATATAATCCTTTAACGTCAACACTTTTAGCACAACTTTTGCACTTTCTTAGAACAAAGAGAAAATTTGATAAGTTTACCGACAAAAGACAGCTATGAATGGTCGCCTACGAAAGGAGATAATAGTGCATCTTTGAATTCAAGTTTCAACTACCCTCTGTCTAATGTAATAATTGAATAATTACTCCACCTATTTCGTGTTTAGTGCTCGTTATGTCAGTTTTTAGTCCTATTGTTTATCATTGTGATTGAATCTAAAAGAGGGATGAAGTACCAAAATGTAGGTTGCTTACGTTCAATTCAGTTTATTTACCTCATTTCCTATTGTTTGAATACTTCTAGTTTGCCAACTCTTGTTTATTGTTCTGCAGGTTTGTTTTGATTTCAGGTTATTGTTGTTTGCTAAAACTTATTTAATAGTCTTGTTTCAAAATTGGACAAATAAGAATTACTTCTTGAAGGTTTTAGTTTTTTTTACCAAATGATAGTTTTATCACAGCAAAAAGTAAACCATTTTAGCTGATATTTCTAGCTTATTACGTAATCAGGAACCAATGTCACAATCAAAGTCACCAATAAAGTATAGATCTAATTATTTTGACTTTTGTTCAAAAAATAGGCTTTTGAGTTTCATTCGTAAATTTACTGCCTATTATCTTTGTTTTTAATGCAAAACTCTGAAAAAAGCAAGAAACAGTAAAACAAGCAAAGAAAATAAAATGTAGCTTAAAAAATATTGAGCACAAAATTTTCAGATCAGAGAAAGCGTTGTAAATATTTTGCTTGCTTCTGATTGAACCACTGAAACAATCACAAAATTAAAAAAAATAATTATTTACAAGTTTTGCTGTTTTTTTTTTCAACAAAAAACTATGAATTTCACATTAGAAATTTCTTTTTTATTTAAAGCGTATATTTCTAATGCATTAAATAGCAAATATAACTAGTCGATTGCCGGTTGCTTGAAAAAAGTATAAAATAAATTTCCGCTAGTAAATGTTTAATACAGGAATTTTGTCAACCAGTTAAAATACTCGATAAAAGTATTTTGCAAAACAGAAAGTGTTGCAAAAAAAGATGCAAAAACCAGACTTAAAAAAAACTTAGCAGATAATTGAAAATGATCCTCAAATTTGGACCAAATATCTCAAAACATTCTTACGTCATCTGTCACTAACATATTACTTATCCTAGAAAACCTGCACAAAATATTACCACAGATTATTATTTATAATAATTTTGAATTGATTAGTTTTTAAGGTTTCTATATTGTAAAAAACTCAAACATATATACATATTTATTGGCCTACCTGTAAAAATATAAAATTAAAAGTTTTATTTGGTAGAAAATAGTTATTTACATAAAAGTCAGGAGAACTTCACATTACTGAAGAGGAGCTATTTTAAAGCTCCGAGTCAAGTAAGAGATTTTACTGACGTGTTTTGTATTAAATTTTTCCGGAAATCGTAAAAAAAACAAAATTTACAAATTTTAGATTTTTTTTTGACAAATTCTACAAAAATCAATTTTGTCAATTTTGTTGGCAACTATAGTTACTATAGTATCTTTTTTATTTTGCGTCTTGTAAATTTTTTACAGTACTAGTCCGGAAAACTCAATTTTCCTGCGCGTAAATAAGCAGGAAAATGTTGTTTCCAAGACGATTTCCGGAAAAATCTATTAAACAATAAAATACTAAAACCGAGCTGTGAAAGCTCAGTTTTTCTTTCAACGCCGTATCTGCTGTAAATAAAATTATTTGAGTAGTCATTAATTGTAATTGATTAAACCATTTTAGCCGTAGAATAAAAAGCTTTTGAAAAAAAAAACATAATTAAGTAAATAAAAAGATTCTTGCTTTGATTTTACAAATTTCTACAATAACTTGAATAACTTCAGTATAAAATCGAATTATCTCCCCACAGGCGCTCTAGTTAATTGCAAATTTAATTATTTTCAATATCATTTCTTTATTCATTTCTATAAAACACTTTTTCAACTACAGTTTACATTTTACAAATTTATGTATAGAGCTTGATATATAAATTTGCAGATTTGTAGTTTTTATCTTCTTAAAACAGTTGTTTGAAAAATTTTCGATTTTACCTATTATGTACAATACAGCAGTTTGGCTACATATTTCATGTCATATTAAAACTCTTTGTTCTAAAAGTATAGTTTTAGTTCATATGATTAAAATTAGAGGTAAAATTGTTTTTTGCATCCAAGTATCTTTTTAGTTTAATTAATAATAATAATTAATATTGCTTGCTTTTATGATAATGTTCAAAATTTTGTTTCGACATTGGTTAAAACAAAGTAGTAAAAACAAAGCTTGACAACAATTGGGATTTGTATCCTTCAAATTCGTTTATTTTTTATTCTATTAGATTATTTATCTCATACTTGTAGTTTTTATAATATTAGTAATCATAATATTTTGGTGGTTTTACATAATTAATTATAAAATAGAAAAGTAATCAATTTCGGTGCTCGCCCGTTAAATTTGCTTAATCAACCAAGTGATTGTACCTGCTGTCAAGTAGTGTTTTTAAAGATCTGTTTATTTTTTGTCTAATTTTGGCTGTTTTTATTTTATTTCATAACATATTTTGTCAATATTAAATAAAAAAAAATAGCAAAAAAATTGTTTTTAGAAACAATAAATACACGTTTATAGTCATTATAGATGACACTATCAGCCTTGCAGAAATTGTGTGTTGGTAGTTATCAAAAAGACAAACTCTGTCTTTTTTACCCATTAAAATCTTGTATTTTCTTAAAAGTTTTCTGTGAATTTTTTTCCATTTGTTTTTTATACTTTGATACGTTTACTGTTCAAATGAAAAATGCTAATGTTTTTATTACTTACATATCAATTTATTTTTAAAACCATTTCCAAAATTTTTTTTTGCATAAAATTTTTTCTAGCATTTTTAATTTATTTTGTTTTTAAGATTTGTCATTATTTTACATTGTTTTTATTAAAGTTAATGTTTATTTTTAAGCATTTTTTTAATTAATACTTATCTACAATTTTTAATATAATACAACAAATTAGAAATCTGGGAAAAACCGAATTCAATGAAGAAATTAGGAAACTTTTTATTTAATTGATATAAACAAACAGCATTTTTGCTTAGATTATTACTTAGATATATTAAAATTAGTATTATTAATATGTTTTTATAATCAGTTTTTTTTCAGTGGCAAAAAGTCAAAAAACGCTAATTAGAACTTTTATTCCAATTTTGCTAAAAATTATCAAAGCCAGTTTACCCGAAAAAAAGTTTTGAGGTAACAAACACACATAAAAAATACAAACACTTTTTTTTATAAAGTCAGTTAATAGTTGTTGTTAACACAAAAAAAAATCTAAATGTTTTATGTTTGTCTACAATAATGAGTTCCTGTATTTTAGTTTCAAAAATATAAAAAATAACTTTTTATTTTTAAAACTAATGCTAAATACGAACCATTTATGTTTGTATTATCTGTCATCAATTATGATAAAGTTTTTATTGGCTAGGTTTAAAGATCAAAATTTATTTTAAAGATTTATATTTTCTAAATCATGAAATGAAAAACAGCGTAACATTTGTTGAGCGTAATAATAAACAAGTATTCTTACTACTACCAAAAATTCACAAAAAAAATTTTAAAAAGTTCTAGAGAAAGAGAGTTGTACGATAGATATTTTTATGCATTAAAATAAGGCCAAAACATATATTGTCGACATTATAATACTTTGTTTTAAATTTTTGTTTAAAAAAAAATGTTTATCTGTTATGAAATAAACTACATTTGATTGATTGGATAGCAAGTGTTTCGTACATGCTGCCGCGCGTGAGCGACGAAGTGGCATTGTCAGAAAAGTTCACGTTTGCGTTGTCAAATGCAAGCGCAAATGTCAACTTTCTGAATCGATTGTTGAAAAACTTTATTTTAGTTTAGAAATATAAATCAAAGATTTGACGTAAAGGAAAGTTGAATTTTATAGCTACATTATTATTATTTATCTCATAGATTTACGCATACAGTAATTTAGAGACTATGGTTAATACGTCTAAAGTGTAATGTAAGTATTTTTCTTTTTATTTTAAGTTTAAAAAAAAATATTCTATTGGCATTATAGACAAGAATATAAAATATTCTATTTTGAAGTAAACTATTTATTACGTTTAAAGTACTTTGTTGCATTCAACTTTTGAACTTTTATATATTGATGTATTCAAATGAAGTTTGACTTTGTAAAAAGTAGAATATAAAATGTCTTAAAACTCGCAAGAAACATTCGCTTAGCTTTAAATTTTTGTAGACAGTTGTGTAGGTTCAATAGTTGCTATCTCTCTGTAATCCTATAGACGCCAATCCAGTGTTCAGAACTTGTAGATTTGCTTTGATACAATCAATGTTGCAGGTCAATCCAGGCGTTTCTCATGTGCGCTACCACAAAAATGATTCCTTTTATCCACCTTGTAGATAATAAAGATAACAACCTCTTTTAATCATCACTTTTAGCAATTTATTATTCAAAAACGGCTAAATAAATTCTCTAAGAAATGCAAAATGCTTGTCAGCTTCATCTTCATGAAATTTGCAGATAGCCGACTGTCCCGAAGGGTAAGTAAGCCACCCTAAAGAAGACTACTTTTAAATTGAAATGTGGAAGTCAATGTTTTATTTATGGATGCCCATAAGACTGCTCCTTCAGCCTGGGATCCAGCTACATTTTAATTTCAATTTTATTATTGTTTTTACAGAAGAAAAATCAATCAAATCACTTTCGAATGCTCTAAATTTCCCCCAAACTTCATAAAAAAGATAAAAGAAACTGTTTTCTATGTAAATGCACTGTGTTATTCCGTTTCACTTGTTTATTTGTCGACTTAAACGAGTTTTTGGCACATTCAATATCGATTCTTTTATAGTTGCTATTCGAATTAAAAACAGATAATGAGAGGGAAACATAAATTGGAAGCTAAAAAACAACAATAAGAAATTAGTTTCGCAAAATTCCAATTCAAACTGTTAGATACTAAAATTGCAACCGAGAATTTACAATAAAGACACAAATTGCTTTAACGTTTATTCAAATTAAACAAAAGAAAGAAGTCATACAAATCCCGGAAGATGGGAAATAAGATTTAGAAGTCGCTCTGAAAAGTTTCTAAAGCAAATAGTTCATATTTATAATACTTAACTAGCGCGCTTAACGTCAATAAATTGAACAAAATACAAATTAAATATAACTAATTATAATTGATTATTGTTGTGTTGAAAGTTTATAAAAATGTTCTAAAAAATCATAAAAATTTTGTTTCTGAAAAAGAAATAATTTCAATACTATGATTTTTTCACAATTACACAAAAATAGTAAAAAGTGCTTATTTTTTGTTTTTAATTTGTGTGCTTTGATTTTATTTCAAGCCCGTTAGTTTTCATGTTCAAAAGTAGCTCTAAAAGATATAAAGTAGGTACTTGTCTTGAAAAAAATTGAGCTGACCTTTGCATTTTCTTAAAATTTTGGTTTAAGAGTTTCAGGATCTTTATCATTTTTTTTGTAAAAATAAATAAAATAATAAGAAAAACAATTTACAACAAAAATGAATTTTTGACGATATGCAAAAATCTTCAAACACTTGCAGTGACATTCAAAAACAGACTGTTTTTTGACCTGTCGTGTGAAGAAAACTTTTAGAACATTGCAAACTTACTGTTTTTTTTTTTGGTTATTTTAATATAAATCTTTATTTACAATCAGTTGATATCATATAGTTGACAACTAAGCAGTGTAGGTGATTGCTAGAACATCACTCAATTTATTACATGGTACCTTCTATAGATTATTTTTTTTGTCACCGAATTTTTCAAGTAAAAAAGAGAACGAGGTGAGGTACCTTGCATTAAATATTTGAAAAATAAAGTCTATAATATGTTTTAATGCATATAAGTCACTCTAAGTGACAGATAGTAAAATTGATAGACACAAATTGAAACAAAACGTATGTTACAGTTTGAACAACTATGTTTTCAATCATAGATTTCACAGATTTCATAGCATATCAATAATATGCTATGAAATCTATCCTTTTGGTTACTACTAAGAAGAAGAATAATAAGATCAATGCAAATTCATTCGTACAATTTGAATCTGTTGAAACCTGCTGATAAGAACAAAACATGTTTGTGTTCTCATTTGTACCAAAGAAATCATTTATACTGAAATTAGTAAAAAGCTGATTTTTTGTGCTCTTTAACTCTAGTTTACCACTCTTGCACTTTCTGTGCATAAGTTAGTTAGAAGACAGTACCACTTTTCAAAAGTGCCAATTTAAACTATTTAGGTTTTTAAATAGAGCATATTTGTGGTTAAGAGTAACATTATATGTCTGGCGTATGCAATTTACCTTAACTCTGATTCAAAGAAGACTAAATATTTTTAAAACAATATAATTTTTAAGAAAAATATTCATTTCTATTAAATATTAAACCAACCTAAAAATAGCTTTCTAGTGTCTTCTTTTGTCAGCACAGTATTTTAAAACATTCTCAATTTTATCGGCTCTTATTTTATCAACTTTGATTTGATTTCTTGTGTGTATGATAGTCTAATAACGGTTTTTTTGTACCCACTTGTGCCTTTGTTGCATTGTCATTTAAAACTCTTTAAAAGCAATGTGCAAAAAAGCCATTTATTTGGTTGCAGTGTAGCAAATTGCAATTGCGTTCTGTGGAAACATAATCTTGAGTGTGTTTTCCCCTACATTTGAGTACCAAAAACTTGTTAACATTTTGTTAGCGTTTTATTGAATGTCAAAATAGCTTATTACTTATTAAAAAAAATAATGATGCCGTTATTTCATAGTATACCTATACAGTTACTTCTTCTGAATGCATTGGATTTTTTATGAATCTAACCTCCAAAGATAAATCTAACCAAGAAAGAATTCAAGCTGTTTTTAAGCATAAACGCTATTATTGTCACCTTCATCTACAATTTGATAATGTTAGATCATACACCACAATATCTACTATTCAGCAATGATGAATACACGTACCGTATTTATGATAATGTTGATCAGCAAAACCATTAATTAAAGTAAACCTAAAGCATTATTTAGAGCTTTTCACGTTGTTTTTGCAAGACATATCTTTAAGCAATGTTGGTATCGTGTGTTGGCTTACCGATGAGAGCGGAACTGCTACTAATGCAATGCTATTTCCGCTCCCAGAATTGCTCTCTTTTGTTGAACAACAATTTGGTTTCTGCACTCCGGATACGACTTCAAGCTTTTGTTTCAACAAAACAGTTAACGCAGACAACCTTTAATATATTACATTTTCTATTTTTATTTATAAAGACGTTATTGTGCATCAGCTTAAGCGAACAATATAAATTTATGGGTTATTTGGCCATTGAAACTTTTATGATAAATAAAGTTTTATAGACATTTTTGTTATGGTAATGTGTTATAAAAATGTCATGTGTTTAACGCAAATATGAAACGGTCAGTCTTAATCTCAGCAATCTATTTTAATACATGTTCAAAACCATATCACATTTTAATGTTTTATGAGAAAAGCATACAAAGTGACTTTATGCATATACCTGTTCAAATTTTACATCAACCTTAAACACGTAATATGCAATCAACTTTATTGCTAAAAAGCAATATTTATGTATCATTTTATGTCAGTGCTGTTCAAATTTATTAATGCTAAACAACTTTATTTTTATAAGGCAAATCGAGGTTTGTAAGCTCAAATTAAATCACTATTTGCAAGATTTTATAAAATTATAAAGTCCAAAAAACATCTTCAACCAGAACCAGGCATTTCTTCTACATTCAAAAATTGGTTTAAAGATAATATATTTAAAACTTAAAAATAACAAACTGTATTCATCTGTAATAGTATCTGATAAAACAAAAAGATTTAAGATCGATTGGTCTTTAGTTTAAGAGACAAAAAATATGCATAAATAGATAATATACTTTGATTTTTTATTTTAGTATATTATTGACTACTATCCCTGACATGTTGAACTATAGATATAAATACAATAGCAGATGAATCAGGGATTGTTGTTGTTTTGAGTTAAGCTACACTATCAAAATCCCTCTGCAGTGATCAGCAACTCAAACGGGATACAAAACAATTTATTCTCAGAGGGGTTTCTTGTTTCCACTTTCGATTCCATTATGGAAGAATGTTGCCGTAATATATTCCGCTTAAGCGAAAATCTTATCAACATATGCAATAACGCCTAAAGTACATGAATCATTCTTCTTATATAATATTGATTTGTGGTTTTTCCTGCTTTTACCAAAATCGCAAAGACACTTTCTATCAAATCAGGTTTGAGTCGCATTAGTCAAAATCAAAAAGCTTTCTGATAAATGAAATGACATACATTGAAAACAAGGTTCGTGCATTAGTAAAACCTTAAACTGGAAAAAAACACAGTTTCAAGCTACGTTTTTGCATGTATTTATTGACTTATACCTATATAGGCATTGTAAATTATTTTGATTTAATATGAATTTTTACCTGCGCTAGGTATATTTATTTTTAATATCCATCTAGTTCTTAAACCCTCTTGCCAATTTTTTTTTTCTATAATAAAATTGATACAGAAAGTTGACATTTGTGCTTCCATTTTCTACAACGTAAAAGAGAAGTTTTTCAACAAATGTTTCAAGCATTTTGAATTTATAATTTTTTCACTAAAAACATTTAGTGACAGGCAACTTTCTTAATTATTGCCTTCTTTGCCTTCTTATAATTTTTTTGAATCGTAAATATACAAATGTATGATTTTATTCCTAAAACAAAAATTGTTTTTTTTTGTAATTGTTGACAAACTCGGTGCTTACACCTTAATAAATATTATTAAGTGTTGGTTCACACTTAAATTTACTGACAATACTTTTATTACTAAAAAGTCATCGTTATCTGTTTTTTATTTACAGTATTAACTACAGAAAAAATCTCTTTGAATAAAGTCGATTTTTTGAAAAATAAACTTGCTAGGTACAGTTGCGCAGCTGTAAAAAAAAACGCTGTGCATATTACGTGCACAAAATTGGTATTTTAAGCTTTCAAACTTATTTTATAAGACAGCATTTACCTAAATTAACCTTTTAACTGTTTTTTTCTAACACTTATTTAAAATAAAATAATTTTAAAAATAAGTTTGCTGAATAAAGTCATGAAATATGTTCAATACCCATTTGAAAATCGATATCTTTTAGTATTCACACAGTTTTACCACTTTCCAAAACGTTTGCTTAATAAATCTTAAAAGCTCTTTCCACCACCAAATGGTTATCATTAGGAGATGCATAAAATTGAATTATTACTTGCTTAAATTTACCTGGTTTATAGATTTTTTTTTGGTATTTTCCAATAATCCTACTAAGAAGCTGAAAAGAAAACCATTATCTGTATTAAGAGCATTTGTCTTATTTTTATAAATTTCATTAAGTTCAGCAGCGTGCAGATGTCTATAACTCTATAGCTATTTATTTGCTTGACTAATTTTAAACTGTTATTACTAATATAATTATTGTTATTAAAAGCGTGCTCTGCTATACTTGATTTGTCCAATCTGCCGTATTTTAAATACGCTAAGTAAGTGCTTTTTGTATTTGATTTGAATTTATGTATGAGGTAGCCTTAAATGTAATCAGCCACAGCTATTACGCCATAGGCGATAAATTCTAGATTTTTTTAGAAATGAATGATGTTTAGTCTTTTGGACCTCCTATCAAACTTTTTGTTAGCTCATTTAAAAGTTAATAGGCAAATAATCCTCTTTTAAATGCACTAACTTGCTGTCGCTTGCTCGTGCTTTAATAGTTTTGATTATCATTTATCGCTTTCATTAACCAACTAGTTCATTAAGTAACTTTTATTTGTGGTAAATTAAAAAAAATCAAAGTTTTTAGCAGCGGTAAGCTAGCTACTGTGAAGCACGGTAGTAGTGTAGATCTTTCTCTAAAACAGTTTCTGATAGATTTTTGGAGAAAATGTAACTTGCAAGTTTTTTGGTAATATTAGTTTTTAATATAATAGTAAAACGGTAAAACAAGAAATAATTAAATAATGTGTATTAATTTATATAGTTTCTAACTGTATAACTGTTCAAGGATTTGAAAGCTTTGAATTTATTATGTGATTATTAAGCATATTATTGCTAGAGAGCGTTAAAGTTCATAAACAAAGCCATACATCTAAGTCCGAAATATAGGTTCTATTCATAGTTTAGATTAGATGCATAAATTTAAGTAATTAAAACGTCCGTTTGAAGAGGTTTTGTTCATTAGCAAGTAAATGTGAAGCTGCAAAAGGGAAAATTGTATGCAATAGCAACACCAGCTCTAGACTTTAAATTATAAGATACACTACAGCACTTCTAAGTAAGTGAATATCTTATCAAGCCGAATTGTAAGCATAAATTTGCAAAATTTCTGGAGATTATAATAGTATCTGATTCAAACTCCTAAAGTATTTTCTCTCAAGGTAGATTCTTTATCTATTTGATTTAATTAGAAGTTTGTTTCTGTATTCCAACCAATTCGGTTGTAATAAAAATTAAGCAATATAAAATTATAGTAATATTAAAATTGTTGTGATACCTATACTCTTTACAAAAAATGTTGTACTTAACACTCAACATCAAGGAGAATTTTCCGCATTAACGCTGCAAACAAACGTAAAAATATTAATTTTATATTTGTTACATCTTTCATGCGCTTCCACATTTGTGAAAACGAGTAGAAATATTCAAAGCTACAATTATAGATTTTGTTAAAGCAAAAATGTTTTGTGAAATGTATTTTATATTTTATTATCTACTATTTTGTTTGAACTGAGAGAAACACCTGGTATATTTGAGCGGCAAAAGATAACGTATTGGTTGATCACTCTTAAACTGATTGTCATAATTATTATGCAATGTTTTATTAGTATTATTGTAATATTACAAGAAAACTAGCTGTTTTTTTACATTTGTGTGAAAGAGATGTGTTCTATAAGATAAGAAAAGATTGAGTCGGCGACACAACGACGCTTCTTAATGTATAAGTGTATAACTCAATAGAGGCGACAGTATAGAACCCCTAATGCCATCAAGTCAGACCCGTAATACGGTTTGCAATTATCTCAGGAAATTGAGAATCTTATCTGCTTCATTATGGCAGAGACATTATTCAAAATACGCGGCCGACCGTAGGAAAGGAGCTGCGCAACCGATAATGACGTTGAATTGCCAGACCAGGACAATATGCGAAAAGCGACATTCACCTCTACATTCTCCAAGAAGCAATTAAAATTTTCATTGAAATATCTTTGATAATGATTGTAATCAGCACAAGAAACCAATCTCCGACCAGGCTGGAGATCAACGAAAATATTTTCGAAAACGCTATGTTATGCTTACATCAATAATTGCCAACCGGAGACCTACCAAATTAGATCTCTAGAATAGTCTGTGTTAAATTGATGCTATTGGTCTTACTAAACGGGATTCTACTGCAATTGATAGAAATTTATCTTTGAGAAAGCATGACTAGCCTTTAAAGCTTTTTTATTAAGCTAGTGTCTACACAAAAGCTTTTACGACAAGAATTAATTTATTCACTATGTATTAAAGCAAGTGGTTATTAATGTAAATAATAGTATATTGTGTATCTAGTGCGTGAAGAAAACTTTTTACGCGAGTGTGGAAGTTTGTAAAACAAGCCGCAGGCGTGTTTTACGTGGAAGTTTGTAAAACAAGCCGCAGGCGAGTTTTACAATCCACACGAGCGTAAAAAATTCTTCACGCACGTGGTACACACTATACCTTTTCTACGACCTGACCTAACCTGACCTTTCTTCGAAGTTTTATAATTGAATTGAGAACAAATTTGACTAATTCTCTTTTTTGTAATAATTATAAATTGTAATAGTACAATTATATAAATTGTCCAAATGTACATTGACTTTCTCTTTCTCTACAAAATTGGTGTTACTTGTACAGATTTATATACTTTACAGCTTATCAATTTGATTACACGTATTTTGACAAAATCACTACATTGTCAACTTCTTTGGTGATTTATTTTGGTTAATATTAAAGCAGCAAGACCAATAAATTTTTAGCATTAATTTTAAAAAGAACTTTTTGCTAATATTATTTTTATTTTTCCATCAGATATTTCTGATGGTTTTCAAAATATTTGCAAAAAACCTAGCCTGCTTGGTTAAGATAAGTGAGAAGAAGCTTTTTTTACTAGATAGCTTTGTTGCTTTTGCTACTTTGCCAAAATTGCAATTGAAATTGGTAAAAATTGCTAAAATTGACCAGACACCAGAGCTCTAATGTTCTGAGGCCTTAAACATACAATATTAATTTTTACAGCAAATAAATATTTATTCTATAACAAAAACATTTTCTCCTAACAAACAAGCACAAACTAAAATGTATAGTAGCTGCATATACCTATATACTATACGGGTATAAAATTTTACATTTTGTTCTAAAATTGCATATCACAATTAACAAAAAGCTTTGAAAGCAATCAACCTGCTTAGAATCACACACGACTATCAGCTCACTGTCGTTAAAACGACATATTTTATATCTATTTCAGCTACTACAATCAAGAAGTGACGCGTGATAAATTAACTGAGCTTTGCCTAAAAGTGGATAGCTTGAAATGCATCTTGATTGACATTTAATAGCAAAGTGCATTGTTTCTATTCATATCATCGCTAAATCAGCAAGACACTAAATGTACACAATAAGACGACCTAAATCTTTGTCAGTTTGAGTCGAGATTAATTATCCTCCTTGTAATAAGTCGACCCAGCAAACATTGACAAACTTACGTTTGTTTGCGCTGCTAAATTATTGTCTACTATAGAAGTTGATTACAATCACTAATAACATTCGGAGTATTTAGCTATTGTGTTAACAATCCATGCAAAACTATATATTTAATTGTGACTAGACATTCCCAGCTAAAATGGAGAAGCTATTTATCACATCATCCCATAATTAACTGAGACAGTTGCAAATCACTATCTAATAATTCTTGATACACGAAAACTTCCTTTAATGGAATTTTTTTTATAAAATAATTTAAAGCTTACACCTAAGAATAATAAGAAAGCACAGGTTCTCTGAAAACTTTTGCTGCTAGAACTTTGATGCTGAAACAACGATAGCCACAAGAGTTTTACAAGCGCGGTTGTTTAAGAAGCTTGAACCAAAACTTTTTTGTGAATAAATCAATAATTAAGACTATACGGACATTTAACTTTTATGTTTTAATTTAAATTAAATTTTTTGACCAATTTTAACATAAATTTTTTCGCATATCTCTGAAACAGTATATAAAGCTAAGATTCATAAAAAATTTTAAACTATAAAATATAGTATGTTGACTATCAAGAACAGTAAAGACATTTTACTGATTGAAGACAATTGTTTGGAGAAGAAGTAAAACGACGACTTTTATTATTGTTTGAGATCAATAGCCCTTAACGTCTTTCAATGCTTATAGCATTTATTGCACGATAGTAAACTGCTTTCTTTGAAAACAAACGGTCTTTTTCTGGTAAGTCTTTGCTTAATTTGCAAAAACATTGTAGTACTAATTATTGTTATAAATTACCAATCATGTTGCCCAGAAAATAGTTTGTTGGCTGAGAAAACAATATACCTGTGAAAAAACAGCTGTCAACAAAATTTGAACATTTTACTTCATACAAATGAATGATAGCCAATGGCTTACATAATGAAATTGAAAAAGCCTACGATGTTTGTTGTTTATCAATAATTTCTGATGTATGTCGCGTTAGGTCATTTTGCTCATCTAGATAAACAAAGTCTTAATCAGGCAATACTTGAGCAGCGTAGCAGCCAAATTCTCAGATAAACCATTTTTTGCAATCTTTGGTATAATAAAAAATGACAAAAAAAAAATTTTATATAATGGGGTGTACGGTTTAGAAAAAGTTTTAACGGTACACAAAATAAGAAAAAATTATTTTATGTGGGTATTTAAGCACTTAAATAGATACATATTCTCCTATATTGCTAAGAGCAAATCTATTCAAACAATATTAATTTATGCCACTGTGTTATTCTTGTCCAGCTGATTAAAATATTAATTATTAAAAGTTTCTCTGACGAGTGGAAAATGAGATTAAGTCATTTAATAAGCTTACCTCTATTTGATTTAGTTTTTCAACGTTTTTACTAAAAATTTAATTATTTTCAATCTAATGCCAAAAGTAGAACCAAATTTAAGTGCTTCAAATGCTTTAATCTGAATTTTTAAACCTCAAGCCTGCTATTTGATGTTTTTTCATCAAATGTAGGTATTTTGAGTTATTATAAAACAAACAACATAAATTGATACCTTATTGTGGTTTTCTGCAGCATTAATGTGTTCATATGTTACAATCAAATAGACAAATATTTCAATAGTAACGATAAAAGCGGCATTAATATTGGCACAATATTTCTCCAAAAAAGATATAACAGAAAAGTAAACAAAACACTAAATTTAATTTTATTGTGAGTTTTATAAATTTTAATGTGATTTGTAATGAAATTTTAAAGAAAAAATATTGATTTAAAATAAATCTGTGCTTGTAACTTAAAGTTTGGCAAAGAACTTAATTGCTTTTCAATAAATGACAAGATTTATTAATACTTTTTATGTAGTGTATTTAATTTTCTAGTTTGTAAAGAAGTGCGCGCAAAATGCCGCAAAAACAAATTAGTTTTAGATGCTCAAAGTTTATAAAATGCGGTAAAAATTAAAAATAAACTAAAATAATATAATAAATCGCCTGAAAAGTAGCCCAATAGTAAGATATTTTAATATGTATTATGGTTTATTATTTTTAATTTGCTTCTTAAAGAAAGGCCAAGATTTTAATTAACCCTCTTCAAAGCAGTGTTTAAAATTGGCCTATATTTATAGCACATCTATTTAATAACGTATGATTTATATAACCAGTGTTTTTTCTTAATCTGGCGCAAAAAATTGCCATAAATGTAAAGAATCTTTACCATTGGATTAAAGTGACAGTTACTAATTTGACATTTTAACCTAATCTAACCTCACTTTTAAAGTAATGAACCGATAGTAGAACACATAATCTTACATACACGATTTGTGCTTAAAAAATATGATATAAAAGCATTTAATCACAGTTTTTATTTTTTACTTCAATTAGAGTTAGTTTGAGTGGTGTGTCAACAAGCTGAGCAAAGACAGATGAAAAAGAATGTTTTTTATGGCACAAAAAATGCCGATTAACCTAGGATTGAATATGAATAGACAAATCTCTGCCTTCTTAGAGAAAAACTTGTTTTTGTACAGGCTCACGTTTGGCGTCAGTACCATTTTAAGTACCTAAAGTAAGCAAAATAAAAAAAATGTTGAATAAAGATTGCACTTATTGCTTAGCCAAGAAATAAAGCAATTTGCCTAAAAGGCAATAATCAGTGAGTAGTCCTGCTAGTGAGTATAGGGCTCATGCATAGTCTAGTCAGACAAGAGTAGAGGAAAAAAAAGTCTAGAAGCTATCCGCTCTGATAATATAGCAATCGTATATTGTTGTTGTGTGCAAATTGAGTGCCAATGTCAATGATTTATTAACTTTTTTGTTTCAGTGAACTAACTCCGTAAAAATTTTGCTTCTGTGTTACATCTGTGTTTACGCAATAAATGTTTTAATAAAAAGCATGCAGATATTTTTGTGCCAAGCTTTACACGATTTATACATTTGGAATTGTTCCTAAAACAAGCATTTGGGTAAATTTGTACAACTCTAAATCTGTTCTGACTTGCTGAAAAGTTTCAATAAGAACAAAATATATCCAAGTATACAAATGTAATTTTAATGATTTTGAATTGATCTTATTATCTTACTTGTTGTTAGTGAACCAAAGAAGATAGATTAGATTGTATATCAATGAAACACGTTTGAGACAAAGAACGCTAACGTGATAACTCGATTGTCCAATTACCGATATACCTTTTATCTGAGTTTGTATCTATTAACAATAATAACTATCAATTAGAGTATGACCTATATGCGTTAAGACATGGGAACAGTGTGTTTCTCGAAAAAATGTTTGATGCAAGCATTTTCTAGTAGTTGTTGTTTGTTTTACGATTGTTATTATTTATAATTTTTTTTAATATTAAATGAATAATAATGTAAACTTATGGCAAAAAATTTGTTTTGTGTTTAAGTGGTCTTAATTTATTTATAAATAAAACGTTTTCTAAAAAATAAATGTAGCTGAAAGAATAAATAAATTAAACCACCAAAAAGAGGTCTATCACTGTTAATGATAAAAATGAAAAATTTCCAATTAAAGAAATAAATAAAATTAAGTTTCTAATGTTTCAAAAGTTTCTTGCTGATAAACTTAACTTTTGAGTGTATTGTAACTGTTATCGCAAATTCATATCTATAACAAACGCGATTGAACTTTATTGAGCCGCCGTTTCACATAGTTTAAATCAGAAAACAAAACATTGTGAACCCCCGGTTTCAATTTTTTCGGTCGTCTTACAATATTGGCGACGCCCAGCGGAGAAGTTCGCTTCTTGAGCGGCTATCACAGGTTATCAAACGTCTATAGCACTGATTGAAAAAGGAATGCCAATAACAAAGATTCACTGCAAGACTGGAAGCATTTGGGTTTTTTGTTCAACATAAAATTTTCTCTTTAAGCGACTTGCGACTCTGCTCATTTCTTGTTTAGCCAGTTACATTTTTTTTTCATTTATCTTTAAAAGGCTATAGCTATTCTAGGATGTATCATTGTTTACGTAAACACAATGCTTTTCAAACAATTTTTCTGAGGTTGTTGGTAAAAGTTTTTGAAAACAAATACCTGAAGCAGATAGCTACATAAGTTTTAAAAGTTAGACAAACTGTAATAATTAAACAGCGTAAAACAATCACATAAAAAATTGTCTGTTTTAGAAAAGATATATTGTTACACAAGAAGATATTGTAAGACTTCAATAAATTAAAATACAGACTGTATTATATCATTTTCATAATTTTAATTTATGAAATTAAATCTGAATTTGACAGCTTGAATTTTACTCCAAACATGCAGCGTCAATTTTTTTGTAATTGATAAGTCTGCGGCAATTGACAAATGGTTTAATTTTTTTTTAGTAACTTTTTTTATCATTACAAATAAGGTATTATAGGTAACTTTGCTTGCTTTCTATTTTCTTTTGTCACGCTAGTAATCTTGGTCTTACGCGCTTGAGATAATTATCGCTTTTTTACTAATTTGTTTGTCTACCCTACGCGACCGGTATTTGCATTCAGTAAAAGTACTTAGTTGTACGAAACTCTTGTATACTTATTTCATTTTTTATTTATTGTTTGTCTCTTTCGGCTTTTTTATTATTCTTAATATTAAAAAAACTGTTTTATTTAATTAAGTTTAATCTTATAAATTCAGTTTTCAAAGAGAAAAATTTTTAAAAACGTTTGAGATGCTTGAATGTAAAAGTGCACAGCTAATAATATTTCCCATTAATGAAATTATCAGACACTATCTAACTTCTTGTAATTAAGATTTATTGTTTCATATCACGCAAACTTCACATAAAGAATTGAAAGTTTAAACGTTGTGGTGTTATACATAAACCCTCAAAACCAATTTTTCTTTTTCAGCTTTTTTTTAAATCTTTGTTTATTAGAACAAACAAAACTTCTTTTCAAAACTTTGAACATGAAATAAAATTTCCACTTGAAACTTTTAAAAGCTTATCGAAAATAAATTATTGTAAACGTGTCTAGATTTGAAATTGAGAAACGTGTTGAGCATTCTAACTTTATAATCTAAAGGTTAAAGTTAAGGCAAATTTGCCAGGGGCAAAGCTATTGGTCATCTTAATTGTGACAAACAATCGCCAAACCATAACTCAAGCCGCTTTAAACAGTTTTCCATTTGAAGTGACTGGAAAAGGTTGACTCTTCAAAAGTCAGTGAGACAGACCAAAAAGAACGCCAATATATTTCTCTTGACACTTTTTATTCTCAGAGGAGTTGGAAACGTGAAGCCTTTGCTTCTGTTCCACTTTGATATCATAACCTTAGGATTTTCTTTAAAATACTTTGGTTTTGTCACGTTTTGGTCGTATACGAAGGTTTTTCATACGAACCGCCAACCCGTCATCTCTAGTTGGAAATAGTTTAATAAGCTTGATATTGTGTCATAAAGAACAGCTTGTATCTTTATTATTACCATGATTAATATACTGCTTTGACATGTTCTGATTGTATTATAGCTCATTATTAATAAAGTGTTCTATATAGCATATTGCGCAGTCTAGTGCATTGAATTTATTAATTAATGATGTTAAGAGCACAGAATCTATACAATTAATAAACAAAAACAAAGACTTACATTTTTAAATTAATTATTTAATAAACGGTACATGAAATACTAGTTTAATAAGATTTAAAATTTCTAAAAATTGCAGTACAATTTTACAATATTTTATGTTATTATTTTAAGACATCGTACATACAATAGTATTTTATTAAATTTTGAAAACCATCAAACTGTACTAATCAGTGGAAGGAAAGTTCAATAAGAAAGCGCAGTGGTAAGCCGTACGTACACAGCAAACATTTTAGTGAGAAAATAGGAATTTAAAAGCGAACGTTTAGGTTTTTATTTAAGTTTCGTTTACAAATTAATCTTTGACAAAAAAATAAATAATCTCAATATTAAAGTAAGATTATATAAGAAATTATAGCATAAAATCGCAAAATTCTTGCTTTAGGCTTATTTCTATGAGAAAAAAATTATTTAAAAGTGTTTTGTTCACATTTTAATTTCTGCGATTTATTTTTATAGTCCTTAGCTAGCGACATCTATTAGAAGTTACGTTGCATCAAACATTGTTTGAGGAAAAGATTTTTTCTACATAGTTATAAATGCAAATTGAACAGAAGTTTCAATTTGCATTCATCAGCTTCAATTATATCGCTGATTAGACAACCAAGTTATCACGTTAGCGTATTTTGTCTCAAACTTCTATCAATGATATACAATGTAGTCTATCTTCTTTTGTTTGCTACTAAGTGATTGAAACAATAAATTAACAGGCAGTCTATAAACTGCTTGCAATCTTGGTAACAAATAAAGAGTAAGCAATGCATTCGATAATAGCCCAACAAGATCGGTAATGTGCTATACAGCGGTGCAAAGCATAACAGATCGCATTACACTAAAAATGTTACAAAAAAATTTTTTATCTATACAGCTTTAGAGTTAAGCAATCAAGACAAAATTGAAAGACTTAATTTAAAATCATAGTATTGAAAACAATCTGTTGATATCAGTGATAAAGCACACTATTACTGTTATGGTAGTGTAAATGATGAAAATTGCCGAGACGGGGCTGAACACAATGTCCACCAGATCAATCAAAAACCGCTCTACAGTCTAAAGCTAACAGTTTAATGTGCAATTTCGTCTACAAAAATCGTTGAATCTTTATTTTTTGAGAAAAATGGTCAAACAGTCACAGCTACATCTGCACGCAACGCTGAAATGCTGCATAAAACATGTTTTTGCCCATTCTGTATTATTCTACAAAAAAATTAAATTTGTTTCAATTTCAAAACACTTTTGTAGGTGAAATACACTTAACCCAATATAATTATTAAACCAACGTAATAGATGCGTATGCTCGCATGCTCGTGAGAAGATTTTGTTTTTGTGTTTTTGCCTATAGTTTTATCAAAATTTATAGTTGTAAATTTAAAAGCTATTGAAATTTTAAATTTGGATGTCAATTTTTTCTCAGATAATTCAATTTCTACTTAAATCTTTGCATTAATAGAATTTTTAGCATCTGTATTTGTTTCATTCAAATCGTCTTTACACTGCTACACAAGATAGAAAAAATCAGTTTTTTAAAAATGTATTAATTATTTGAACAATGACTAATAATGTAAAACAAAGTTGTGATCAAGCATACAAACTTGGGTTAAAGCAACAAGCAATTGGTGAGTTCGCTTTTGGGAAGAGATAATTATCTTCTAAACATACGCACGAATACACTATTATTGTGTACTTAGTAGCGTAGTGTATAATGCAGAAGTTAGGCATATTGCCATCCTTAATAAGGACTGAACGGCTGGATAACTTTCCATATTAGGCTTACCGAGCTTTAGTCTTCAGAGTAGGAAATTCATGTTATAACGATCATGATTGGAAAATTGCTACAATTTTAAGCATATAACACATGACAAGTCTGACGACAACAATTTATTAACCCATTGTTGGATATAAATTGAGTTACCTTTGTCACACCTTAACATGTTTCCTTTGATTTACATATTCGTACCTGTAACAATATAAATAAAATTAGATATTTTAAGTCATTGGTAGAAAATAAAAAACATTTATTAAGTATTATTAATAACTTAAAATTAATTTAGAATTGTTTTTGCAGTAGCTACAGGCTAGTGGCTTATACTAGTCGAGTGTTCAGATTTAAAACAGTTACAAATTAAATAAGTGCACCATTCTTGCCCGCAAACAGATAAATAAATTCTTAAAAAGCATTTTCTTTATTGTGTATTCAAGTTATCTATTAACAGTTATTGTACAAATAAGTTAGGTATTATACGTAGGCTAAAATAAATATTAAAAATTACGATTGATGGTTACTCTTTGATATTAATTGTTTATCTTTTTTTTTCAGTTGTTTTATTTTTCTGTATATCTGTATTCTGTATTGTAAAAAGTTACTAGACTTATTAGTCATCTCTTTTCTTAATTTATTTAATTAATATTAAAAAATAATAAATTAAGAAAAGAGATGACTAATAAGTCTAGTAACTTTTTACAATACAGAATACAGATATACAGAAAAATAAAACAACTGAAAAAAAAAGATAAACAATTAATATTTTTTTATTATCTACTGTTATTTATAAATAGTTTATGTGTTTTCTTTCTTAGTTTACTGTGTGATCGAGGCAAATCTAGACAAATCTTGATTTATGCTGTTTCTAATTTTATTACAATTTTTTTTTTAACAAAAACTTTTTTAAATAATTATTGTTGATAAAAATTAGCATTTCTTTCTAATAGCAACGTTATGTTACAATAGTTTTAATTACATCTTCAAATTAGTTTTAATAAAAAATCAATTCCACAAAGATTTTATACCGTTCAGAACTTTAATTTAGTAATAATCAACTAGCCGTGCTTAACACGCAAAGCGTTTTCAACAGTTTTTAAACTATTTTCAAACTTAAATGCGCACAATTTATTTAATTTTTGTTTTCCGTATAAAAAAATTTGAACGACTCTTGAATAATAAATTTATAAATGTATTCCAAAGTGATATTTTATATATTTATTTTATTAATAGTAACTTATCATTTCGAAATAGTAAAAGCAAAAAAATTATAGTTACTAAGAGAATCTTAAAAAGAAAGTATTAAATAAAAGAGGGTTTTTTGTTTAACAAATGTGCTAAATGCGAATTAATGACATGTGGTGGCTGTACTTACTAGTGCCATTTGAAAAGTTGCTTAAAACTTTACTACGTATACAACTGTTTGTTTTCTTTTAACATTCTATTAGCAATTGTACAATAATTGTAGAGCACTGATTTCAATCTAATTTTAATTTAGATTTCAATGATGCTTAATAATTGAGCAACTTTGCAACTAATCGGCATTAATAATTGTCTGTACTTTACTAATGGATACTGCAAACTGAATAAAAATAAATAAAAATTGATAAAAACTACGTTGAAATAGTCCTACATTCATATGCATGTCATGACTCAAACAAAAATCAAATTGTATGGCGTCTGAACTAACGAGCGTTTTAGCTCTAACGCTATAATTATTTTACAATTCGCTGTATTTTTAATTTTACCAAAATAGACGACTATAAAAACCGATGCTTTGGAAATATCAAGTTATATGGCGAAATAGAGATTCCACAACACACTAATTTGCTGCTTCCAAAATTTGTATTTCACACATGCGAAAAACGTGAAAATTAACGCTAAAATAACTTTAATTAAACCTTATTCAATTACACACTGTGTAAAGTTTTTCATGTATTTTTTGTTAAAAAATTATTAGTTTGTGATTAAAAGCATTGGAATAAATAAAATCTGCAATTTTTATGTAGGTGTGGTCAAAACGCTTACAAAAATATGACATATTTATACAAAACAATTTTATTTAATTGGTTGAAAGTTTTTTTGCGTAAAAGGCAATAGATTGATTTTTGACTAAAAAGGGTTTTATGTGAATAATATGACATTTTAACATATTTACTTTTTAACTCCTGAGTCGCTGCTAAACTGTGCTATGCAGAATCAAAAATGTTAATTATTAAAAATTATAAATTACCAAATAAATTATTAAAATTTGTAATTACTTGACTTTTCTTGTCAGTTCTGTTATTAAAACTCAAAGTGATAGTAATTAGTAACAACTAGATAATAATTAATTACAATTAATTGTAAAGTGATGTGATACAATAAATTATTTTAAGTTTTAATAACTGTAATTATAATATTGTATTAATAACAGTAGTTAATTAATTAGTTAACAAATTACAATTTATAATTAATTGAGTTTCTTTTCAAATTGTATTTTAAACAGATTATATTGCTATCTAAGCCTTCTAATTACATATATCAGTGGAAGTATCATTTATTCAAATGCCAACAAATATTCTTCTATAGCCTTCGAACTGTTTTTATTGCTAAAATAGTAAAACTGTTTAAGTAAAGAAAAAAAGTTTTAATTTTTTTCAAAAGTTATATTTAGAAAAATTATAATATAAAAATAAATTATAATAGAAAACAATATTTTTGTAAATAGATAAAACAATATTTCATTTTAGTTGTCTTTTTTTTATACTGATGTTTTGCTAGTTGAAACAATTAAATGCAAACATATTTACTAAAGTTGCAAAAAACTATTTAATTTAAAATCGCTATTTGGCACAATTTTGACAGTATTATCTATAGTATTGCATTCTAATTAACTCTATTCCCTCTAATAAGCATGACCATAAGCACAAATCATATGGGCACACTCCCATCAATCATGGGCCGGCATTCAAGCATTCAACCATCTGCCAAATCAGCAGACAGGGAGGTCATTTGGTAATATATCAATCATTATTGAAATTGAATATTAAATGCACTAGTCGAGCACTGAATGCGTAACCAGCTTAATTAATATTATTCACTTCACACGTACATAATACATCGGTGATTGTTCATGACAATATACTCTTTATAGAGACATTAGCGATTAATTCACATGCTTTGATTTGTAAAATCTCTGTTTCCAATAAAATGAAATCACTACAGAACAATTATTGATTGCAAACAGCTACCTAATCAAAGGCATCCCTCTTTACTCGTTCATCACTTTGAAACTTAAACAGCAAAAATTCCATACGTTCAATACTATTCTAATAAACCGAATGTGTACATTGCCAAAACTTTAAATTGAGAGTCGACAAAACTCTTTTATTAAGGTTTATTTATATAATGTTTTCTTTTTATCTTATGTCGTTCCAGTAGCCCATACTTTTAATTTGTCTGTTATTCCCTGCAGGTTTACACACAAGGCCCAAAGTTAACTAGAAAACTAAATTTTAATTTGAAAATGTATGAAACTTTGCCAATTTGTGGCCGGTTATGTATTGCAAAAATGCTGAGCTGATAAATACTACCAAATTCGCAGCCAAGCTTTTCATATAGAATTTTGTAGAATTTTGAAAATTTTGCTTTTATGATCAATATTGAAGAAAATTTTTTTAATGTCATTAATGTGTGTATTTCACCTGAGACTATGAGCTTTACGTGATCCTAAATGCTCTTCTTATTTCAAGAAAATTATTAATTTATAAGCAAATAGAGAGACAATAAAAGTTTTTCATTTTTTGGAAATTAATAAAAAAGCTTTTTTATATTATTAAAGTGCGTAAACTGGAGCTGATGTAATTCTAAACAAATATGTCTACTTTATTAAAATTATTACATGAGGTGATTTTACGTTTGTAATAACATAAATTAAAATCATCTCCACTTGTTTGTTGTTTGACTAATTTTTAAGCACTGCTTTACATTTAAATTGCAAAAAGTGATCTAAATCTAAAATTAGAAACAACAATTAAAACGTTTAAATATTGGAAATACACGTTAACATTTTCCAAAATAGTACACAAGCTTTTATAGGCACGTTTTGTGTTGGGCGCAGGCTTTGTCAGAAAGAAAGACTTATAGCCAGACAAAAGCAAACTTCTTTTTAGAAAAAAAAACTTTCGTCTGGGTGGAACTCAAACTCACGCCATTTATTCGGCCAAGCTCTTGTAGCACTATCTTTAGCCATCTGGGCACCGAACAACCTTGGTTTTCAATGAGTATTGTACATTATAAGTTTTTTAAAACAAGATCTTAACAATTTAGCTATGTAATACCAAACAATTGATTTTAAAAAACAAAAATTTTGATTGTGAGAAAGTATTTATTATATTCTATTGTAAGACTTTTTTATTCTAATCTTACATTTTGCCAAATTTCAACAATTAACTTGAATTAAATAACAGTTAACTCTTTCTGCATAATAAATTTGTCAAGATGTCTATGTTCTACGATTATTAGCCTTAATTATTAACTCAAAAACAGTGTACAGAATAGCAACAACCAGCTACATTATCATCAACTATCTACTTCAACTCACCCCTCTATGTTCATTGTTAGAGAAACGCTTGAGCAGTCAGACGGATCGATTGAGCGACACATGAAACATATTTACACATAACGTACCTGTCAATAATACGTGTAAAGTAACTCACCGGGGGCTTTTCTCCCCCTCGCAGGATTCTCTTCCTCTCGAACTGATTGTGGAAGACATCACAAGACTCATTGGACTTTGACAACCACTCCATGGACTCGATTGACTCAATCTTCACCCCTTTTCTTTAGCATCGTGTTCTCAATGATGTCTTCATTGTTTCGGTACCTCATTATTCCTCCGAATGCACAGCACTGATTTCACAATATTTCACCGAATTCAGGGAGACAGCACTGAATTCAGATTATTCCTCCGAATTCAGGGAGACAGCACTGAATTTACATTAATCCACCGAATTCAGGGAGACAGCACTGAATTCACATCATTCCTCCAAATTCAGGGAGACAGCACTGATTTTGCATTAATCCACCGAATTCAGGGAGACAGCACTGAATTCACATCATTCCTCCAAATTCAGGGAGACAGCACTGAATTTGCATTAATCCACCGAATTCAGGGAGACAGCACTGAATTCACATCATTCCTCCGAATTCAGGGAGACAGCACTGAATTTGCATTAATCCACCGAATTCAGGGAGACAGCACTGAATTCACATTATTCCACCGAATTCAGGGAGACAGCACTGAATTCACATTATACCACAAAACACATATGATCAACAAGATCAACACGTTAACTATCTTTCTCTTTCAATAAACAATTAACAATTGTTAACTGTAAATATTCATAATACTGCCCGTCCGACCGCTCTCTGCCTTTTTAATCAACATTCTTACTCTCGCCCGCTTAGCTGACTGACTGGACTCCACCCTTCCAGGGATGATAAGCCCATGTTCTCCCTCTTATTGGCTTATTTTTACTTTAAAAAATAACTATAAATTATTATAAAATCAAAAAGTCTCACACTATATTGAATAAAATTTGAGTAATGTGTGTAAAAAACAATGTAAGATAAAAAAGCTGCAAAGATAATAGATAGAATTTTTTTAATTATTAATTTTTGAAGATTGCCGTTAATGATAATGTTGTATACATATTATATTTAAACGACTCTGTTGTTTTGAGAGTAATAATTTTTACTTTTTTTAGTGTTTACTGCGTAAATTTTATCAATAGTTTGTACAAGCTTTAATTTTTCAGGTTATTCAGCTGTTGATCAAACATTTCATAAAAACTTTTTCACCAGTAAAACATAGTAACAAGTAATAAAACTTCTAAAATATACAGAGATATAGTCTGCACTACTGGTTGAAAAACGTTGGACATTTTATTTTTTAATTAGAAGTCTTATATCTATGAGAACAGCAGAGTATCTATACTGACTCGACCTGACCGGATTGGACCTAGCATAGTCAATTTTATGATATAAAAATACATATTTTAATATTAACCTTTTTTACGGTGTTAGCACATTAGCTGGCGATTTAACTGGCGCGAGGCCTAAGATGAACTTTCATGGTAAACATGTTAAATACTGTTGTTCATAAAGATATCTTTTCATAAATTTTAAGTATTTAGGCAAAATGTTTCACAAAAATTTATTGTCTACTTATAATTATTACAGATTTTTAACCATTAATTGTTACAAGTTTCTTAGGTAGCACCACGGATACTCAAGTGTTGCCTCTTACGATAGCATAGCGGATCTTACTAAGTGAGATAAATACATCATACTTACCATAAATATTCATCATAATTATTGTTTTTTCACAATTTCTATATAAATTTTCCAAAATAGAAACCGCAGCATGTCACACTCGTTTTTCTTAAAAGCATCTGCCGCTTAGCTCGTGTTCTAAATCTTTGGGTGCAACCAAAGATCTTGTACAACTACTCGTATAACAATATACTATGTGATTTCTTTAACAAACATTCAATCAAAATGTATTTTCCAGAAAATAAACTTATATTAATATTTTTAAGAACTTAATACGATTAAGGTTGGACAATAAATGAAATAACACAAACGTTTTGTTTAAGCATAATTTATTTTTGACAATTTACACCAAAAAACAGGGAAGAGTCAGATGACGTTTATCATATAAATAGTATTATAATTATAATTAGATTTATATATAACATATAAATAGTATTATAATTAGATGCAATACTGACTTACCAAACAATTTGTATCATTTTTTAATCAATATTCCTCTGCAAAGCTCCTCCTGCTATTCGAGCAATACTTCAAAACGGTAATGGGTTTGTTAAAACTGAAATAACATGCATTTTCCGGGAAACGGAGCACACTAATTTCTCCGGTGTGGGCTTAATCCGTGTTTGGCGTTGACTTCACACTATACAGATCGTCCATCATTAGCTGTCCTGCGCCGATAGGTCGTGCAGAAAAAGCTTGGGATAACGAAAAGCGGTTCTTGTTGAGATTTCTGCATAACCCCTTTGGGTCAACTTTAATTTTCAATTTTTAACTGACGGTGTAGCTGAATTTTAATGATAAGGTTTCCATATTTCATGTTTGCGTGGGTAGATTATGTTGAGGTAGGTAGCTAATATAAGTAAATTAATTTTTTGAACAGGATTTTCAAAATTTAGGGTAATATTCTCAAGCATACGTAATGGGATAAGATGTGGAATTGTTTGGTATAGGCGTAGCTTGTCAGTGAAATTTTATTCCAAATAACATTTGAGACACAAATAAAAAAATAAAGCTTTTATTTTCTGGAAATTTAGCTCAAAACCCTAACTTATGATAGAATTTTGTGTGTTTACGTCGGCTGTTTCTATATTTTAAGAACACATTTTTTTAATTTGCTCAGTCTATCTATGAATCCAACATAACCTACAAATTGTCATGAATTGTTGCTACCGCACGTACAAGCTGATCTTGGTAATTCTTGTCAAAAGAATTATAGTCTGGCTAAACATTTTATGCAAATATGGTTTTATTGTAACCTAACTGTCACTAATCTTTATGAGTGTTCACCGCAGGGTTTCTTGTCTGTGCAGAATCTTAAAGATACGGCGCCAGAGCTGCACTCAGGTTGCTTCTACTTTCTTCACCTGCATGTTATCAGCCATAACAATTAAATTACAAATAATTACCAAACATAGATTTATTTATTATTGGATAATTTAAAAATGATGTAGGTGGGTATGGAAACATTAGTAATGCTCATCTAATCATTTGTATAGATATAAAAATCACGGTTACTGTCATTATTAACTTGAATGATAGAAATGTTTTTCTACAATTACGTAACAAACGCAGTTTTTCAAACTTGACGGTGAAATTCCGACCGACTAAAATTTTCATTACGGTCTATGCTGACTAGAACGACAGACGCATCTGTTGGCTACCAGTTTTATGCAAATTGGGGATTGACCTGTTGTAAAGTATTTAAGGAGGCAAAGTTGTAATCGCACTAAAAGTTTAGCTAAACTATACAGAAATACTTAGAAACTAATAAAATTATTTGAAAATAAAAGTAAGTAAGTAAAGTGCACAATTCGTAGCAGTAGTTTTTTACCAAAATTGTTATTCTCTCAGTTTATTTACTTGAAATAACACCCCATTATTTTCAAATGTAGGTTTACCATCATGAATAATCCTAAAATAAGAAAAAATATTAAGAATCTCTGTTTTACTTCGAACAAAACCAATTATAGCTTATTACGGGTGTTTTATAAAAAATCTTTTCACACAATATTGTATTTCTAGTTTTATTAATCAATTAAATATTATGGTGCGTAACAGGCCGAATTTACCTCGTTTTAGTCAGCAGATTTCATGGTATGTAATAATAACAACCAACATTTTTTTATTATTTTGTTTTATTTACTCACTATAAAAACAAAACAACACAACAGATGTAATCTCTCACGCATTCCATGTAATGTTTATTATTTATTAAATGCGCAACGCCTCTGTGTTGAATACAAGGCAGTTTGGGGTCTCAGAAATTTGATTTATTGCGGCGTCCGCTATACTTGTTTCCGCTTGCTTGTTTCAATAAATGTTTTTTTTATATGTATATAAGATTTACGTTAATCGTTTATTCTCTCCTAAAATTGATAATTTTTTTTTTTGATTATTACATAGAATTGTAAGAAGATATAATTATTATGAAACACCGCCTCTGATAAATAAACAGTTGTTAACTTAAATCAACGGTTATTTCATTAAATTAAACTCTAGAATATCTTAATGTATGTTTTAAAAAAACGCTATAGAATGGAAGATGTTTTTCAGCCTATTTAGATGATTAAGCAGAAAACTTTATATCAACTGATCATTTAGTGGGCAGTAAAAATGCAATTTTTATGTCATTCAGGAAATAACCGTAACCAATAACCATAACCGTAAAAAATATTTCTTTCATCTGAATTAAAACTGTCCACTTACTTTGATTGTTTATATAAGATAAAAATGCTATCAAAGCATAAAAATTATTAAAGAGAATATAATTCGTTCTTTTGTGTTTATATTTTAAATGAACTTTTCGGCATGAATGCAATAAAACGACTCAAATTTCATTTATATTTATGCTATTAATTTAGTTATTTTGCTTTCTCTGTAAAGAACCTAGCATTCTAATATAAATATCTAGATTAAATAATAAATAAAGAAGAAAGGCAGAATTTGTTAGCAGATTTTAAACCTTTGGTAAATGTTAATTTTAAACGCTAATACATTTAAAGAGCACTGTGTAGAACAAGAGATAATAATTATTTATAAGTTTGTTGCAACCATTTAAATACCCAAATTTCAAGCATAATCCTAAAGGGTATTTATAGCGTAAGCTTTTAAAATGAATGGTTTGCAAAGGTCAGAAGTTGGTCTTGATGTTTTATGTGAGTCGACTTTAATTATTTAAGTTGTGCAAATGTGCGTAAATATTGTGCCTTTCACAAAGCTTGGCTCTTAGCTTGAAGTGCCTCCAAGATAAAAACCTTTACGAGATGTCTCGTGAAACAAAAAGCTAAATTTGCAGTGAAAAACTGTTATTAAAATGTTTGGAAGCTTCATTTGTTTATAGAAATAATACTAATTTTTTTTTAATTATACACATTTAATTAGACGCAAATTTATTTTCATTTTCATTCAAGTCATTAAAAAAAATTTTCAATTTAAAAAAATTTGATCAAAAATCTGTATAATTAATATTTATTGTGTTTTTAATTAATTATAAAATTACAAACGCTGACGGTACCTGTAGATTTTTAAAAAGTTGACATCAAAATTACAAAAAACGTATGTAGTGAAAAAGTGCTTTAATAACAAAAATGTAATTAAAATTTTATTATATGATTGCTATCAACTTTTATCGAGTTGTTATTCCGCACAGTTCGATTAGAAAACTTGTCAAAGAATTATTATTTTATTTTCAGTGCTTCCTTTTAGATTCAGCAGTTTGCCAAACGTATCCTAAACTTTCAAAGTTTATAATGTTAAAGTTACATTGCTTTTTGATAATATTATTTTAATTAAGTTTTTTAATCTTTAACTTTCTTAACATAGCAAACATAAGATGAAATAACATTCCACAGGAGTTAATTAATTGTAACAACGTCTGTTATTTTATTTGTTTTAAAAGCAAATAGGCACCCTTGCTAAAATAAATGGTACAATTTAATTAGAATTTAATTTAAATTCAAGTACTGCTGCAGTAAGTGGATATTTTCCCTGACTAAAATACACAAGCAAGTGTTTCAGATTGTTTTTCCTTGTTATTGGTGCTATTTGTAAAGTTTAGTTGTAATTAGAGTCAAGCGTTTGATTCACAGCTTTGAAATTTGATTTTGGCTAAGAATATTAAAAATTATAGCTTCCTCTACTGTACAAAATTTAATTAAGTCGGTAAAATTGAAACATTAATGTGATGAAAAAATTCTTGTTTTACATAAATATTTTCTTTTAGAATACTTTTAATATCAAGATAGTAACGACTTTTATTATTTTGTGAACATTCAATTTAACAATGGTGAAGGACTAAAATTATGGTAATCACAATCTTAGTATTTAAAATAGTGCAAAAATTTTGACAACAATTTATAACATTTTTGCTTAGCCGTTGGTTGAGAGTAGGAAATAAGATATCCAACAAATTAAACAGGATGTTGCTCACAACGGCAACTTTAACGCCATCCTGTTTTAATTTATTTCTTTCTACCACTAGGATAAAAAAAGATCACCCTGATTTGCATTATCTAATGACAGAAATTGTTATATTTTGGAACATAAAACAACCCTGGTCCACTATGTGACTACAATTAAAAAATGTGCATATTTATTTACATGTTAAATAATAATATTTAAAACAACAAAAAATAAATTGAAGCATATAATAGCACTGAAAAATTATCATAGCACCATCAAAACTTATAAATTGTTAAATAAACAATAAACCAATAATATCATCAATTCTTAGGTTAATACGTCTTTATCGACAACAAAATGGCATTTACCATATACATTTAATCGTGATGACAATGAACAAGGTTTCCTTCAGAATTTGTCACACAAAGCTCAAAGCTGCTCTACCAAAATGGCATATATATGCCATATTTGTCTTTTTACCTGCATTCATACTGTCTCATTTATTTATAGACTAGCTTGCCTTATCAGATGCCTGTGCAGTGTGCAAGTTACGTGACATGAATTACTTTTTGATGACAACCTCTCTTTTACTATTGGTAAAATAATGTTGCCTCTTTAATAGTTTTTTTCTAACTTCAAAGATGATTCAATTAGTGGTTTAGTGCATTTAGGTATGCAAGATGGTTTTGAAGTGCTCTTTTGGAATTACATATCTCGTACAGCTAATATTTGGTAAATGACAGGTTATACCAACACCGTAGAAGCTAAAAAATTCCCAAAAATTTGTTAAATACGAAACCAACATAAAGGATGAGCGATAAACAATAAATGATAAACCATAAACAATAAATCATAAACGTTAAACTCTAAAATGTAGCCTTGCTTAAACTTTAAATAATTAGCAGCAAAGACATAACTTTCCTCAATTTCTTTTTCCAAATTGACGAAAAATATTGTTTGTTCTATGTGATCCACTATCGTGCTATAGATTATGTTTTACAAAACAATTAGACTGTTTTAATATTCTTTATGTAAGGCCAAATTTACAATTCGCTAAACAATCGACAACTATCTCGTTTGACGGATAACGTCAAAATAAAGTTTTTTTTTCTGCATTTTAAAATGTCAATTTGACGTTTGCATGCTCCCTAGTTAAATTTTAATAAAAGCAAACTACCACTTGTTCAACCGCCGTTACATATTTAAATCGTAACAATTTTTAACAAAAAAAATAAATGTTAAATACCTAATTATAAAACAACGTATAATAGCGTTGAAGCTCTAAAAATGTAATCTGATAAAAATGAAATTCAATGTTAATTTTATATAAAGAATTGACTTGTTGCAAAGTTAAACAAAAATCATAAATGAGAGATATAACTTGTATGTACAAACTAAACGTTTAAGGTTTTCAAATAGCAAAAAATACGCTCCAATCTTTGCTGTCGTTTAAAAACCATTGATCAATAAACTCAACACACACCAGCTCCGGGCCTGAAATCTAGCACGTTTTTGTAAAAATTAAAATATTCAGATTTTCGAAGTTAATTTTTACGACTTTATTGATCTATTTTGTATTACAATGTGTTACTCTTGACAAAATTTATGGCACATGAGGAGATTTTATTTATTGTTTTCTGAATTATCTGAACAATAAATTACATTGGCAAAATTTTATAGTTCTAGTGACCCACAATACAGTCAACAAAGCAAACATTGCAAAAATGTTGAATCATTGGCATTAGATCGTATATCATTTCATTCATCACGCGGAAAAAATGGAATGTCCGTCCGTAGAAACTAGCTTCAAATCCTATGTCATTCGTCTCTGTCGAACTGTTTTTAGAGAAAAGTTTTTGTTTTAGTGTTTTGTTTTTATCGTCTTAAAAGTCATTAGACCGTTTTATAATCAATTTGCACTTGATAGAATTGATATTGCAAGAGTCGGTATAAAACAGCAAATGATCTAATAGTTGTAGAAAATTTATTTACCTGCCGTTCTTTGTTAACACTTCAATTTATCCAGCTTAAATAAAGAGTATTTCCATCGAGGGGATAATGGGAGACAAATGGCATTTGCAGGCTAGTATTGGAACGCCTATTCCTCCCAAACATGACAGGCTGTCGTTCGACTGGGCCTTACAAACGATTTAACGATTACAATAACTGATTAAGCGTATTTTAAAACCGCCCGCCTAGACAGGATTTACGTTTGTTCATGCTCACGCATTTGCATATCGTTTATGAAGGGATGTAGACTTGTCATATTTAATCAACTTAATTATTGGATATTAGCGTTTCATCTGCGACGAACTGTATACGGTTTGGACATTAATGGTTGGTATCAATTGTTCTACAAACAAAACCTAACTCTGATAACGAAACAAATAGAAACAGTGATTGACGAGCAAACAGTTTTCAAATCAGAACGACACAAAATGATTTTTAATTTTCTTGTCAACAACTCACGGAATATCAAATGACAGCCAAAATGTAGCTAAATGTTTTCTGTGCATTAATTACGCTTTCCTTAACATTAAACAACATTTTTTTACGTAAACAAGCATCAGTTGAAAAACTTGATAATAAAATGAACATTGTTGATTTCATTAACAAAATTGATAAACACATTCAATTTGTAGCATGAAAATGCTAAAATCACATCAAACTATAATTTGATTATCTCATATATGTAAGCGGAAAATATATTTTTACAAAGCATGAGTTAATTTAAAAGTTAATGTTGGTGGTCAAGTTGCTTTTAGAGCCTGGTTGAATGAGTAGCGTGGGTGCAAGTTGGGTCCACCCAGGCGAGAGTCGATACAAGAAAATGGTTTTTGTCTAGCCATGAGGGTTTGTAAATGTAGAAAAAACAAGTCATTAAAAAGTTGCAGTGTAAAATTTCTGTTAACCTCAACCACATAATTTGAAAGTTATTGTAACTTTTAAAACAATCAATCGTGCAATAGAAAAATTAACATCGATGGGAAAATAACACAGCTCAAAAATGGAGAAAAAAGATTCACGTTTTGCATTCAATTCATCAGGACTAAAATCTTTAAAAAAAAGAAAAAAATTGATAATAACCTAAAATATAGTAAACAACTGACTGATGGTTATTGAAGCGTTTGTTTACTATTATCAGTCTTAGTGAACAATACTACTAGGTAGTAAACAATAGTTTACTTTTCAAAATTTAGTAGAATAAAAATACGCCTAGTTGTTGATCAACTGCAAGAAAAATTGTGATTTAAAACTGATAGTAATAGGTTTACCACTGCTGCGGCCCTGATGTGTTAAACAACAAACATTAAACAACAAAGTTTTTTAAAATTTTTTCATTTCTTTTCCGAAATTGCATTAAGTAAAAATATGTTTCTATTTTTTGTTTGGTGTTATTACCCGCTCTATTGTGAGTACTCGTATAGTGCCAAAATACCTTTTTTAACAATTTTTAGTTTGGCCAAGATGTTTTAAACGCTGAATTGTGCAGTGTTTCAAACTTTTAGTTGCATTTTAAGTTTGTATGTTTACATAGACTACGGTGTATATAATAAACACAAAGATTTTTACTAAATATATAAATTTATTTAAACAAATCCTTTGAAAGTGCTTTGAGTTTATTTTTACTTAAATCAATCTGCTGAAGTCAGCAAAGAGTTTTTTTAGTTAGCTCCTTTGTAATGCAAATGTCGCTACAATGTAAATAACGTTGTTTGTTGTTATTGGATGTCAACCATCAAGTTTTGCCGTAAAACTCGCAGTTCGGCTGGAGTTATCGACACTCATGCTCAAACCGAGCGACTTGGAAGTAAGTTCAACAGTAACACAAACACAAACGGTTGTTGCAGCCGTGGCAAACGCAATTTCCTCCATTTCCTTTTAATCGAGTATTTTTAAAAAACATTCAAATTGAAATAGTGTTGCACCCCCTAAACTCGCCAACTTTAATTCCTGCATCGATTTAGTCGGGCTCCAGCAGAATATATAAATTTTCTTTTATGAAGGCGTAGGCGCCAAATATAACAACGACGAGCTCCTGCCATTGACACCACTCAATACAATATTAAACTTTAATCTTTTCTGCCATAAGCAAACATTAAAAACAAAATAGTTCTACGATTTATAGCTAAACTAAGTTTAAGTTATTATATACCTGTATTGCAAACAATACAGGTATATAATTATTCACAATTCAAATTTATTAAAACTGAGCCATTAGCTTGAGGTAGTAATTTCATATATACAGTATCTTTTGTGAAAAAATATTTGAATATTTGCAACGATGACTTGACACTGTAAACCTCAAAACCACCCGGCAACTTAACTGATACAGCTGAAATTTTTTTCACTCAAAATGTGAAAATTGAAACTTAAAATAAGATTTAATAAAAAAAAAAATTATTAGCCACACAAATCAACTTTTGTCATCTTAAAAAAATTTCTATTATATTATAATAAAAAAAAGTTTACAGAGTTGTCAACTCTTTTGTATGTATTGTATATATTATAATATAACAATATAGTTTTATGTTTTCAACAAACATTTTTTCAAAAAACTAATTTTTTAGAAATGTTTTGTGTTTAATTTGTATATTTTTGATAGCTTTCGTTCAAACTTACAAAAACAAAGAATATATCGAAAAAATAGCAGAGAATTTTTTCCATTCTTATTTAAAAAGTTAAAAATCTAAATTTCCGGTCCGGATATAGATTATGGAAACGTAGAAAACGAGAAGATCCACTTTCTCTTAAAACATTACTAACAAAAAAGGATCAAGTTTTGCAGAGGTTACAAATAGCCCAAGAGCAAATTATTGTGATTGAAGGATCTAACGGCCGGTCAAAATATTAATCCACTTTGACATCAATAGAGAAACAACCGGTTGACGGCTTCACACTTTGGAGAAGTTTGCAAGCAAAAATCTACAACTAAACCCAGGAATCTAGCAAACAGGTGGAATAATTAATAGCGCTGCCATACCATGGAGTAGAGATCATAAAAACACTGCTGAAGAAAAATTTGCCAAGACTTTCAACGTAGCAATTGAAGATTGTGGGCTACTTATATGTGAAGAGTTTTCATATTTAGGAGCTAGTCCGGATGGTGTTATTGGTCAACAGAGTATTGCAGAAATCAAGTATTCTTAAAAACTAAGCTCTGCCCACTTGGACACTAGCCCACAAGAAAGCAGTTGAACAAAAGCTTCATCTTACCTTATAAAAGAAAATTTGTCAGTGACATTAAATAAGAAACACGCTTATTATTATCAAGTGCAAAGGCAGATAAATACAACCAAAAAAAATTTTTTACATTTTATTGTTTGGAGAAAGAAAGGGATGATATCTTTTATTATAAAAAAAGATTCTGAATGTTGAGAAAATGTTGCTCAAGCTAAAAAAAAATTATTTAGACACTAATAATAGAAAGTTTTTTTACATTTTTTACTTTAATTGTGTGCAGATTAAATGTTTTTCATGATTGGCTAATCTAATCCGTTCAATTTGTTCGAGACGACAAAGGATTCACGGCGCTCACAAAGGGAGTGAGTTAAAGTAGATCGTAGTTATGCAGTATTTAAGTTTTACTCATGTCAGAAAGAGAATATGGTATAACAATCTGACAAGTATTGTATTTTAAATGAAACTAGGTAGTTAGTAAATAAATATTATTAAAACATACATTAGTTTATTTTAGAGATTTAAAATTAATAATATACACCTAATAGGCAATAAATTAATCAACTAAGTCTAGCCAAACAACAATGAGCTCTTGACTAAAAGCTTTTTCAAAAAGATCGTAGTAGCGAAAATACCTGTGGGAATTTCTAAGACTTAATTCTTAGAAAATGAAAGATATAATTACAAAAATACTCCATGCATTTCTCTCTTAGGATAGGGAAGGAAAAAACTATTATTATTCCTCAATTTTACAAAATAGTGCGCTAAAAAACACTTTTTGTTAACTGGTGTAATTTTAGATACCTCTTATTCATAATATTTTCAGTTTTAAAAAACATACTTTTTAAAGTTGTGAAGAATTCAATCACAAATTATATAATATACGTTTTTAAAATTGATTATTTGTTATTATATATAATATTGATGTAATTTTAGATACGTCTTATTAATAATATTGTTATGATGTTATGAATTTGAAAAGACATACGTTATCAAAGTCATGGACAAATTATATTCATGAGAATTATCATTGAAGCCTTAAGTTTTCTTTAATTTTATAACTTAATATTCAAAGTTGAAGCTCAGTTTCATTGACATTATAAACATAGTCTGGGGATCAGAGAAGCTGCTTTCTCAATCAAATAGGATTTAATTATAAACTCTTAATGAATTCATAAAATTTCTGGACCCTAATACATTAATACCCAGTTTTGCACACCTGCAACTACTCGACAAAACTTCAACAAAAGTTAGAGAGCTTGATATAAATGAGAATTAATAAAACGCACCGGAAACAACCTTTTCATTTTATCAAAATTTTGATCATTGCTCTAGATGTTTGGCAAAGCATACTAACTGTTTATTTTACGGCAGCTCTTTAACCTTTATCTCAATAGAATAAATATTTGTTTTAAAATGCTCGCATCTGATGTAATTAATGTCTGGAGTCTTTGTGTCGTTACATTTGCTTGTTCAAATATAAATTGCCAACCAATGTCGGTAATTATAAATCTCTTTTTGTTTCATGTTTGTTATTGTTCAGCTTGTTCGTGATATTATTCATTGAGTTGCTAATGACTAAACTTGTATTTATATCTAATGAAATTAAAAATTGCCATAAAAGTGAGGTAAAAAAAATATATTTAATTTTTGCTGAAGCATCGAGATACATTTTTGCAAGTTGTTATTATTGTAAATAATTTATTTGAAAAAATATTTCGGAAAAGTTTAATATAAATTTATTGTAAAAATAGCGTCACCTATTAGAATTAAAAGCTCTTCATATCAAAGTTAAGAAACCAGGTTTGTTTCTATACTTAATTAATCTGATTATCAAATACTACCCATTGAAATCAAATTCTACAAACTTTATAATAAATAATATATTCTATCTTATAATTTTGATAATCTTGTTTAAAGTTTGTGATTATAAAACGTATTTATAATAGTTAGAATTTGAATAGTTTATATTTGGTAAAGTTTTTGTGATTTAATATATTATAAATAATTTTAATATTCTGATATTTCTCATCTCTCAAATTTGCACATTTCTGTTAATTTTATCAGAAAATACAATTTTCTAAGATTAGACAGAATTTGTAGAAAATTGTCGCAATGATTTTTTGAACAATTTGAAAACAATGCTTATATACCAAAATTACTGTGAAATGTAACGTCAATTTTAAATTTTACATAAGAGCGTTAAGACTTATTACAAATTGTAAAATCGTTAACTTAATTTTTAACCAAAACGTTACAATTAAAAATCCATATTTATAAGTTTTAAGTAGAATACATTCAGTTTAAAGACAGTTGCTGCATTTTTTGTCGCATTTGACTGTCACTTAAATCTTTCATAAATTTTCGTTCGAATGTTCAAAATCAATTTCAAAGTTCTTGTTTTTTCTAAAGCAAAGAAGAGAAATTCTAAATCTGCGAAATTAAAAAGTATCATATAGCAAACACCGTTTTCACCGCAAATCAAATAACGTGCTTTTTATAACTCAGTTGAAGTTGATATGATCATCGACAAACACAATTATTCTTATTTTTACATGTTAATATTTATAGCTTTTCTTTTTTTTTAAACAAAACGTTCTAAATTTATAATCATGCAATTAATATTATTGCCAAAGCCGTAAAGAGTAATGTAAATATTTGCCAAAACAAAAAAGTTTAACATAAGCTATCCAAATAAAAATGCCTTTTCTTAAACGCCGAGAAATTTCGGACTGTAATAAACGTTTTTTTTTATTTTTTGGTGGCTGCATAAAACTTAATAACAGTTTATGTAGGTAGATATTCCGATTTACATTAGGATTACAGCCGTAAAGCTTTGCTGTTGTTTTTTTTCTTCATTAAAATGCTAATTTTATTTACGAATAAATATTGATTTAAGACTATTTTTTTTACATTTGATCAAATCAGACAATCAACCTAATGTCCAAACAACACCTATAGTTGGTTTTTGTCTAAAATTTATTCATTTTACTCTGTACTTGGTAATAATTTAAACAGCGTTCTATGAAAAAGTCCATAGCGTCTTTATTTTAACGAGCAAAATACAATTAAAGTAAAATGCAAAAAATGATAATTCTTATACGTTGCATTAATTTTAACCTATTTTTTAAAATAAAAAAAACTGTTTATGTATATTTAATTTTTTGAAATTAATTTTTGGGGCTTGAATAATTTGCTAGCTATTCTGATTGGTTGAAAAGAAACTTCTGTAGGTCAAGATCGGAACGTAGAGTCATCAAATAATTTTATGCTTTAAATATTAAGGTTGGTTATAATATTATTCTTAACACAAATATAATGTTTGTCAATTTAATTAGAAAGTAGATTAAAAAATTCAAGTCTAATAAGGTATTTAAATTAAAAAAAAGTGTGTTAAGAACAAAAGCTGTACAATAATATACATTGCACTTAGAAGCAAATAATTTAAAACATGTGTTGGTCGTGTTTTTAACCGACTTTAAAAAGAAGAGGAGGTTTTCAATTTGATTGTATTTTTTATTTTGTTTATGTGTGTTATCTTACTTTGGTAAACCGATTTTGATGATTCTTATATTATTCGGAAGCTGCTGCTTTCCATTTGGTTCTATTTTGATCAAGATTTGACCAGTAGTATTTAAATTATTCTTATAAATGCTTGTTTAACATTAATTTTTGACACTTACTATTAAATGATAAAATTAAATTTAAAAACAAGTGAGAAATTAAAAAAGCAAACTTTCTTATATAAAACTAAGACCATAATTTTTTAGTGTAGTGATTTTGCCACTAAAACTGCATAAAGTTGTACAAAATTATTACATATTTTAGTTTTAAAAAAAATTTGGTGGCAGATATTAGTTAAATGAATACAAAAGCAAATTTTTGTTTTAGCTTTACCTACATTTTAGCAGACTGCTTATGCCATTTATATCTCAACTCTGAAAACTATTTTGATACTTTTTTCTTTTTTCACAATTTTAGTTTGACTTTATTTTTTTTTCAAAATTTTATTACTATTGTTTCTGATTTCGGCTTATTGAAATTTGAATTTTTTTTTAATTAAATTTAACAAAATTACTCAACAATATAGAAAGCAATGTGAGAATGCTATTTACCAAGAAAGACGTATTGACCACCTAACACAATGGTGAGAAATAGATTTGTTATTTTTGCTTGATCTATATTTACTTATTTATTCATTTATTAGATAATTTTTATTGCAACAATTTTGTTTTGTTTTTCTCAACATTGCCTATGCAAAGATTTACCAAAACAAACGACTAGCAAATCAATTAGCTATTTCCAAAAGTAGCAGTGATCTAGTGAATAGCATTTTTAATACTAAATTTAATAACTGGTTTACTTAAGCGTTTTCATAAGCAGTTTCTTTATTTGGTAAAAAAATACATTAAAAAATTGAAAGTTTTAGAAGGTTAACAACAATTTACCTAAATATTGCTTTAAAAACTATTTTTAGTTGTAGCAAATGTTATGTTTATTATTTTAAAACTAAAAGTTAAAATAGTTTTAGTCTCTCTCCATTTGTGATTCAGTATGGTAATACAATCTAGGTGAATGAAAACTTGATGTAGACTAAAAGAGAACCACAACTTTCAGAATTTTATAAACTTTTAATTAAAGTAGCGTTTGTTCTAAGGTAACAGTAGATAAAGTTTGCATTTTAAATTAACAATTTTTTTTTATAAACTACAATCCGAAAAATAAAATTGAAAGAAACAACATATAAAAAAAGTTAGTGTAGGAGTTTGACAGATAGTTTAATGAATGTCTGCAAATCAGAATAAACTTTAGATATAAAATAAAATAAATTGTTAAGGCTATTAAACGTATTAAATAACATTAGTACAGGCTTGCCATTATAAACTTTGATTATTTTGCAAATCTCGCAGATAAATGTATATCACGTACCTAATAGAAGAAGGAAAAGTAATCCAATAAGAGAAATCGGCACAAGTTTTCACAAAGTTAGTAAAACATTTGAACTAGATGATAAGCACATCTACAAAAGTTTTAAAACACTAGAGTTTCTGAAAACACTTTTTAAAATTTAGAGTTTATTTAAAATAAAATGTCTGCATTTAGATTGAAATTGAAATTTTTTATTAATTTATAGAAGCAAAATTTATGTTTACCTATCTATTACCGGTTAAAGCTTGAAATAGCTACTAAATAATAAATCCTCAAAATTGTCGGACATATAGGGCGCGAATTTTTCGCTCTCTTAACTCTCTACGCTACCGATCCGATAGTAAAATTCGGACTGGGGAGCAAAACAGAATTCGCGCAATGCTACTACTCGATTCTGCGACGGAGCAGATAGGGTGGGAACTACCAACCCCAAAGAGGGGATATCATTATTTTGCAGCATCTGATCTTTCATAGTCTTAAATCTTATTTTTGTGAAATCTAAAAACAAATTTTAACTTACAGTAATTATTTCATTTATACGCAAACTATTCTTTTCTGTAATTCAAAGAAAAATAATGTTTGCTGATAGAAAACTATGTTAAAAAATATAAGATGACACGTATCAAAAGTTTTTTAATAAAGAGAAAAAGTTTGCATTGACTGTGTGCGATTAATAATCTCTTTGTTTCAAAATAATGCGTGCGTTTAAAAATTATTATACATCAATATTTTCAATATTAGACAATAATTGTTCAAAAACTTTTCAATCTTTCTGGAAAATTACGCTTTACACATAAAATAAGTCGTGTTTAAGTATATTCGCCCGGCGCATCCACCAAAATTAAATGCAAAGCTAAACTCGTATGAATTAATATTAGAAACAACTCCGAGAAAGCTATAGTAGATTCACGTTAAAAATGAAGCTGAAATAAACAGTAATTTTCGTGTTCAATAACTATAAAAAAAAATTAATTTTAGGTGAATTATCTAATAAGTTTTGAAATAATTTTTGGGTTTCTTTTAATAAATTGTCTGTTGGAAACTCTTTCACTCACTATTGGATGTTTTTTTATAATGTTTTTCATTCTCTTTATAGTAACCATAGTATTATTAAATAGATTTCATAAACGTAAGATTGTTCATAAAAATTACATGTGATTTACTTACTCAATGTAGGAAAAATGTTATGTCAAAATGTCATTAGAGAAAAAGAAGGAGAAGGTTTACTTAAAATCATCCAAACCAATGTTTATGCGCAAATAAATTAGTTGAGATTGATATTTCTCAACAATCGCAAGTTATTCATTTCTACATACTCATTTAATAGAAATAATTTAAATAAATCTTTTCACAGCTTTCAACAAAAGCAGGATATTTATTTAGATCTTATGATCATTCCATTCAGTGTTATTAGTAACTTTCTTTATTAGTAACAGTTTGTCACTATTATTTACAATACCTAAAATGTTTGTTAACTTGTACCGCTTCGTCCATTTCTCTAGAAATTAATTTTTTGCATGAAAATCCTTCTACGTTTGAAACGCTGATTTTAAACTAAACCATTCTTCCATAAAGTTTTGTTTATTAACTGTTTACTACTCATTGGTTTATATTTACATACCAAAAAAAAACCTTGTAAATAATGTTTGTCAAATATGTCGACAATAAAAATTTTTAAAACATGTTAAATAATTGTTGAAAATATGATCTTTAATTTTCATATTTAAAAAATTGTATTAGAATCTAATTTGCAAAATTTTTATTGAATTAGGTTAAGCTCAATGCTAACGGTATCATAACCAACAAATAAATTGATATGTTGACGAATGATAAAGATAAAAAAATAAATTTGACTTTAATTCTTGACCACTTCCAGCTTTGACAAAACCCGACAATTTTAAACCTAACCTTAGTTTAATCCACCTTTTTAAATGCCGTCAAAAAAAAACTATACTCTATTCAATTTCAAGAAAGAGTGCATGAAAACAAATGCATGCAAGCTCCACGTGATCACATCTATAAAGTAGGAGATGGTTGACGATTTTTCGGACAGGGCAGGCTGCAGAATAAATCGTATATTTCATTTTAAACTAATTTTGAATGATTTAAAAACTATTCAACATTCAAATGACCAAAATACTTTTTCTTGAATCTGAACAGACTATAGGCAGCGTTACCAAGCATCAACAATTAACAATTTGTAATTTTATTTGATCTGATTAAATAATTTATCTTAGTGTCCATTACTAACGTTAAATATGATGCTAGTTTAAATTTTAATTGTTAAATTTTACTATCTCCTATTGTTTGATAATGTTGTGAGTCATATTGAAATTTAGTTACAATTTTACTTATTATTTTATGTATAAACTGTTCTTTTTTCATGTTTTTTGTTTTTATTAATTTTAGAGGTTAATATATTTTACTATTAAACTGAAAAGTTTATATTAATTTATATATATTATATATATAAATTATTCGAATTCTTTGAATTGACAATTGTAATTTATAGTCTAAATCTGTTCTTCACTTTTTTTACTGTCATCAGCAGGGCTTAAAGTAGTGTCCAAATTAATATCATAATCGCTAAGTCCTATAAAAAAAATTAGTACGATTTACGATGGCCGTCATCTACAAATCTGCCAAAGCACGAGCAACTGTATCTCCAATTTATTACAAGTATTCAATTCGCCTCCAGGGACTCGAGATTTGTGCTTTTTCTCGTACAAAAAAATCTCATAAAAACGTAAACAAATTGGAGCAAGTTAATTAAATTGCGGATATGAATGGACTAGCATACTTAATCCTACGACATTTTAAAATAATGTTTTCAGCTAAACGTTGAAAAACTGCAGGCGAATTGGCTTTTTATGACAACTTCTAAGAGCGGTTCTAGATGTGCTTTAGCTTCATGAAATAACCAGTTTGTGTTTTAATTTTAACTGACGCATAAATTATGTAACGTATTTTTAATGCGTTACATAATTTAATGTTTATTTAATGTAACGTCTTCTAAAACAAACACTTTTTTTTGATAAATAGAATAACAAACAAAAGTAAATGATACCCCAATGTTAAAAATAAAATTTTTTTAAATTAAAAAAACTAAAGATTCATAATTTATTTTGCTTTTACTATTATTGAATGATAAGTATCTTTTTTGCATTTTAACAAATTGGTAAAAGCCAGTTTAACGTTCGATTATTAGTAACAAATTGTGATTGATATTTTTTTTATTAATGCACAATTTTACAATAATGCACAATTTTTCTAAAATTTCACAAAGGCATTTGAAAAGTTAGACAAAATTAGCAGCAGGTTTACAATATAAAATTGATATTTATAATTGGGGATTTTATTTGATATTTGTATGCGGATCGAAGACAACTATGTTTATTAGCATAAATAGGAGTTTTATCACAAATTAAAATTTTAAAAGCAAATCTTAGTCATTTAATTGAAAGATTTAATAAATCAAAAAATGTTGTAACCAACTCTTATGTTAATAAACTATTAATAATTTCGGCTGTTATAGATTTAGACAGTCTCGATTATTAATTGTCTTCATTAACACACTTGATTAGGCTTAACCAAAGTGAATTTAACTATTATTCTTAGCCGTCTTAGTAAATTCAAATTGAACATCTAGATTTATTTTAACATATTCTTTTAAATACATAATAATGAGAATTACTTTGTATTGAACCTTCTACACAAAGTTACTATTAGTAACGCTCAGAGCAATTAACAAAACCTTACAAATTTAAAACCGATAATGCGCTACTAAGCTTGTTTAGATGATATATTATTATGTTTTCATCATTTTATTGCAGGCTGCAGTAAAAGCCAATAAATGTGCTGATATAATTCAATTTCTGGCAAAGTGTTTGTCCGCCGCAAAAACTTTTTATATTTTTGTTAAGAGTATTTTTTGTTCTATTGACACATAGCGCTACATTTTCTGTGTTATGAATCTCATTATATATAGCTGAATTGCTTTTACAAACTTATTGAGATTAGAGAAATACTTAGCTATTCAAACTAAATTTATTTTAGTCTATAGATAAAAGTTAATAAACTCAAAACAATCTTAGTTCTAAATTAATTCATTTTAACTGTTGCTTTTGTTATAAGCTTGTTATTGCATATTAACTTTAAGTCTATTATTTTGTGTATTTTATTTGATATATAAAAAAAGCAATAAATAATTACAATTTTCTACAAATTGCTGTTGTGCTGTTCTAAATAAAAAATGTATTTAAAACGTAAATAAAAACGATATGAAAAGAACATCGTTCGGATGACCATAAATTGTATGCGATTTGTGTATTTGGATCGTAAATTTTAATCGTGCGCTAAAAATTCGTAAAATGTTTGTCATAAATAATTAAATCCTTAAAAGAGCTTATGCTTGGCAACAAAGTATTTTTTGCAAATACCTATATTTTATATTATGTTAGTAGTATAATTTAGATGAAACAAGTAATAATATTTTCAAGATAATCAACAAACTTTTATGAAAATGTTTTTTTTGATACAATAAGTTACAGAAAATAAGTTCAAAATTGAAGCTTAGCTAACTTTAAACATTACCTAAAAAAATTTCAAATATTTTTGTTTTACAGAGGAAAATAAATGAACACAGCATAGAAAATAATTGCTATTCAGACATTTTCAATTATAAATCAGATACTTAAGAGTATCTGATTTGCCAGTCAAAACCAAAAAAAAATTATTTATTAATTTGAGACATAAATATAATGCACTATTAATTATTAAAACTGAATTAAATAGTTGCAAAAAAAATGTTCTAAGGTATTTATAGAAACTGGTGGATTTTAACCCATTTTGTCATGTACCAAATTTATCTTTCTTTCAGTGTCTTCTCAAAACTGGATCCGATATTAGCGTTTCTGTTGAAATGCATCATTATAGACGTGACCGTCTCGGCCTATCCACTAACACCTTCATGCAATCCTCAACACTTGTGGTAATTTCAGTATACGCTGGATACACAGCTGTCATCAATAATTCTCGTTAGAAATACTAATTTAACTTGCTAATAGATTTAGTTATAATTCAATAATTGTGTATTTTAGAGTATACAAACTATTATGAATCAAGTGAACAATTAAATTTTTCACAATTTTTAAACGTATTTGTGCTTATTAACACTTAAGATGTAAATAATTTGTTCACAAATAATTACACAATAAAATAAATCACGTTGGTTTGAATAAATTTGCTCTGATTAAGCTAGTTTTGAATTAACTCAAGTTCTTATTACTGACGTAAAACACCCATTGTCATCTTTCGAGAGCTTCTTACTACATTGAAACCCAAAAGCTAATCTGTTACATTACATGTCGCTGACCGATTTTAGTTTTGATCAACGACAAGCGTTGTTTATTTATATACAATTGTATATAAATAATTATGAGTGTAACAAATACACATCAGATAATTCTAATGTGTATTTGAATTAAAGTTATTATTCGTCTAAGTCATTAACAAAGTTTTGATTTTTTATAATTAATTTAAACAGAAAAGAAGTATGTACTTTACTTTTTTATGACTTTTCTGTTCAACTACAGCAAACTCGCATTATGCAGGAGAAGCTTTTAAGTGCTAAAAGCTTGAGAATTTTATAAAGTAGGCAATATCTTCTGGTTACTGCAACATGCGTTTTATTGTAAATAACAACGAAATTAAAACTGTTAAAAGAACAAAATCTTGAGAAAATACTACATTTAATGAAAATCTGCAATTTGTTACAAATTAAAAAAATAATTAAATTGCCTTATTTAATCACAAAGTGTGAGCCAAAACTAGCAAATTTTGAATAACAAAACTTGAAAACTCATTCAAATTGTAAGCTGAACATCTCTTATCAGTAACTTTTGAAGACTTATAATTATTATCAACCATTACATCAAAACTAATTTTTTTTCTAGGAACTGAAAACTTTTATTGCACCGTAGCTTTCGTGTGGGTTATTTTATTCTTACATTTACTGAATGTAATTGTATCTAATATTTCTAACCAATTTCCGACAATTTAATTAAACATTAGTCATTATTTAATCATTCTAAAAAAAAACCTCAATTACGTTTTTGAATATAAACCCTAATATGGTTTCTCTATGCGATAAATAAAGATCTAATAGCAGTCATACAAATATTTTCAAGTTCTGGAACATATTAAGTTACAATTAATTATTATTTCAACGTCGGTTTTACTTTCCAAAATTACCCCTTTGAGAACGATCAAATACTTCATTAATATTGAGAACAAGTCATTATGCGAAAGTCACATTTAGTTACTTAACTTCTCTTTTCACTGATCTATAGCGTGCTTAGGAACAACTATGCACCCATAACGGATTTTAAGTGTTCATTAGAGCGGTAAAAGGTTATTAGAAAACGGAGTTTTGTACAGTAAAGCAACAGCAATAAACTTTGTTGGTATCAGGTGTAAGATTATTAAAAATTAACCTTCAGATAAAACCGCTTTAATAACTTTTAAAATTACTAATTTAAAAGCCGTTACTTTCTAAATCATCTAAAGTACATACATCCACTTAATAATATACTTTATTTTCCCACAATACAAAGTTTTAAATAATAAATCATATAAAAAATAAAAACTTCATTTTGTTGTTCTTGTTTCCTGTTTTTCTCTTTATTTCTTCTCTCATTCTACCTCATTTACCAAGTTCAAACTTTTCTTTTCTCTTTCTATATTTTTTATCTATTATATTCCCTTTTCCTTTCCGTTCTTTTCTCTATACGTTTTGTCTTGCTACCATACTTTTATTTACCTGCATCAATTCCTTTATCATGTGCTCTAGTGTTTCTTTCTTTTCTTTACACACATCCTACACTTTCTTCATTTTTCTTGCATCCAAAATCTGTTTTCTTTTTTATCATTCCCACATCTGAATCTTGCTTTCATTTTTTTCTTTCTCTTATTTTTTCTTTTTAGATATCTAGGTAGTTTTTCTATAAGCAGTCTCTAATATTTTTAGTTATATCTGTTATCTTTAATAATGTCTCTCCTTTGTTCTTGTTTTTCTATGTTTCTATCTCTGTTTTGCATTTCTCCACTCACCTATTGCCTCGCTTTTTTGTTTCTCTTAATCTTTTTTACACTAAAATCTTTTCTTTTCATTTTGCCTTTTATTTTCTCTCACCTTGCTCTTTGTTTGTTTATCTCTTTTATTTTTTATTACTGTTTTCACTATTTCTTTTTTTTCCATGCACACCCATATCTTATATTTGCCTATTTTATCGAACGCACATTTTGATATTTAACTCATTCTCAATTAGCGTATTTACAATATATCTTACGTCTCTTTCTAAATCCCGCCTGCTAGTCTAGTAGTTCTCCCACTTCTACCTCTATATTCAATTTTTCTGCTGCACATCACATTCACTTTGTAGAAAAAAAGTTATTTTTTGATAATTTGTTTCATTTTTTTTTCTATATATATTAGTTCGATTATTCCCTTAATTCACGCTCAAGAAAACTCTTTTTCTTTCCACTGTTCATTTAGTACTTCTATCAATCTTTCTTTAACTCTTTTATTTCCATACATCTAAATCTCATTTGGTTTCTCATCTGTTCGGGACAACTTTTTTTTAGCTTTGTAAGCTGTTTCTCTATCTTTTTCTGGTTATTTCTTTTTACTTAAGTTTAACTTCAACTTTAATTAGATTTTTGATAAGGTTTTTTATGTAAATATCATTGTTAAAAAAACTGTTAAGAATTCCGATTAAAATAAATTCCCTCAATGTATAATTATCTTGTTATGTTTCTCTTTATCCTAATAATAGCCTCGGTTAGATCAGACTTCTTATTCTCAATTCTAACGTTTTAAGAATTAAAACTAGCAATCATAACAACAACTATAAAATGCCTCAAGGTAGGTGTTGAGTGTTGATCCTAATATGATAAAAAACATAAGAATCGCTGTTTGCTTATTAAACTCTATAAAATTTTAAAGAAAATAATTGAAACTTTTAAAATGCTAGATTAAATCTGAAAATATAGTTTTAACATTTAAACCGCACGATTTAAACTCAAATCGTTTGTAACATAAAGCAGTGATGCTTATTTAAAGTTTCTTGTGAAAGCATTTTTTATTACTATTTATTTGATAATTACTTATTTATCGCTACATAATTCTTGTCAAAAGTATTATAAAAAACTAAAATTAATTCATAGAAATCAAATGATTTGAGATAAAAAAATATTTATTCTATTTTATGATTCGACAAGTCATAAAATCTAACGCACGAGAGATAGTCCACTTTTCAAATAAAATCAAATTTCATAGCGACCGATCAGATTAAATCGAAAGAGCAAAAGGGAAAACAATAACTTTAGAACCAAGTCCTGGACCTGCATTAGAAAGCTTACGCGTGTCAGTTGAATAAATTGAATCTTAAGCTAGGACCTGATAAGAAAACTTATGCTCTTACTGATTCTAAATTGCAAATCTTTGCTTCTGTTTAAAATGGGTGTAAAAAATGTATAAATTAAACTATTTCTTCATTTTAATTGTTGTAACATAGTTTTTACAACGAATGAAAAATATAATTGAAAAATATACTTTATTTTGAAAAAATCAATACCAATCACAAAAACCCAATTTTAACAAAATCGATTTTTACAAATGTCAAGCTTCAGTCTAAATTGCAACGTCACATAGACCGTATTACAGGTATTCAACTATAAGTTTTTGCTGAGAATTTTTTATATTAATATTCTTAATACATATTTGTGCTACTAATTTTTTTACAATTTATCAATAATGCTTTACCTGTATTTCTTTAAATTTAGAAAGTTAACACTACATTCATATTCCTCTTTTAATCATGACGCAAAACAACACATCAGTAACAACAGCACGTTGACTATGTTTCTCTCTTAATAAACAATTCACAGTTTAAACAATATTGATAAAACCTAACCACCATACTGTTTGAAGACATTTACCTTTAATCGTCACTTTCTAATCATCACTATCACTTTCAATTTCTACCCGCTACTCAATCTTTCTAAAGATGTTAAAGACCAACTTTTCGTCTTAACTTAAAAATGGCATAAAGCCTTCGCCAGGATTAACCAATTGTTTAAGATATTTTTCGCTTTACTGGCACATTTTACTCTAAATTTAAATTAAAATTATAAACTTTTACAATATATTATAATTTAAAATAATCACTTAAGAAATAAGATAAATTATTATTTAATTTGCACTTGTAATCTAATCAAAAAATCCTAAAATATTGCATAAGTTCACAGGCTTTGTAAATTCTAATATTCTGAAAATTTAAAAATTAAACAAAATTGAGTTAAAAATATATTTAATTGTACAATAAAGATTACTAGAAGTTAAATTCGAAAATTCTTGTTATTTTAGCATTGTTAATGATACAATGCAAAAAGCTACTGGCAGCAATCAACTGATCAGTTTTGGTATTTCGAATCTCTTCAGGTATACTTTTCAAGTATTTCTCTCTCAAGATTGTATAGTTTGTTTTGCTAAATAATTTATATATATATATTTCAAAAACCGGACTCTTTTAATGTGGGTCACATCAATCAAAATTTGTAACCTTTTTATTCACTAACAAAAACATAACCATTGTGGTCAATAAGTTTAATCCCAGTCCTCTACATCTTTGACGCTTTTCAAAAAAGTAGAGAGCTTAGATGAGTTTTAAACTCATCCAACCTCAAGATCATACAGATCTCTTTTTGGCAAGTAGACTGTTGATAGTTATTATTCATTTGACAAGCACTATAATCTTATAATAGCTATAATTTTATAATGATCTAATTCTATTATAAGTATAGTATAAAAATTAGAATACCTAACTGAAGATCTACAAAAAGCTTTTGGTTAATTAATGTATATTTATTTTAAAAATTATTATAGAGACTATAAAGTTGTACAAAATATAAATTTAACCTAATCTTTTATAATCGCGTTTGTATATAGCAGAGAGCAAATGTATTTGTGGTAAAATAGCGATGTTGCTTATATCAAGCTTTTTATTAAATTTTTTTAACTGACAGGATATAAAATTAGAACTGAGGAATTTTCTTCTGGCCTGATCTATTCAAAAATTGATATTGATTTTTTTGTGATACAATGACGATATGATGTTCAATTTGATATAAAATATTTATAAAACAAACACTGTTCTCGTGTGAGACAACCGAATTTACCCAAAGCTGAATACTGAGATACGATATATTAAGTTAGCTGAGCTAAAATCGAATAACTTCGTCGAATAAAGAGGAAGAAGATATAGCAAATTGTGTACGGTTTTATTTGAACATTATATTTGAAATTAAGGTTTTGTAAAAGACTTGAATGCAATGTAAACCCCAAGAGTTTTTAAACCGTGCAGATGCAGTTTGAAAATAGGAAAATAAATGAGTAAATTAAGAAAGCAAGTGAAGGCCGATTCATCTATTCAAAACAAAGGATGCATGAAAAGGTAGTTCATTCATTTAATTGACTAAATTAGAACTAATTTGATTATTCTACACATCATTCATTTACATATTGCAATTCTTTGCATAATTCTTTTAGGTCTTTTTTGTTATTTTTTTCGTTTTTGTCAGATTAGGCCGCTCAATAAATGTAGCAGCTAAAACGCCTAATAAAAGCTCGACAATTTAAAAACTATTTTTTTAAGTTAAAATAATGCGAACACGTTGCAAGCCTTACTCACATTGTAACGCTAGCTCTGACCATTCAGCTGTTTTTTGTCAGCTGGAATAGTTAGTATTTAAAATTTTTAGTAGTATGTGTTTACTATGTTTATTAAAATAAATTCAAATGTTTATGTTACTGTTATGTTATCAATTGTTCTCTTTACGGTCTGGCCTATGTATTTTTTAATAGTGCAGTGTAAATCGAACTTTGACACAGATTATACTTGTTACATGAAATACATTTTTTTAATAAATTTAAAAACACATTAAAACTAATATTAGTTGTTTCTTAAAATAAAACAAATTTGCTTTTTTTAGCGGCTTTCTTTTTAAATTATTCCAAAAAACTGCTTTATATTTCATCAAAATCTGCAAGAAAAGAATAAACAAAACAGAGAAAACAAGAGAAGAATGTAAACTTATCTATAAACTTATAAAACTAAAACTTAGATGTCTTTTAAATAGCTAAATAAAATTTCCAAGCAACTAAATGACGTAGAATATAACATGCTAGTTTAGCAAATTTTATAAAGTTTTTTATTTGTAGCTGTCAATTAAAACAAAACGTAATTTCTGTTTAGACCTTTAAACTCTGCTTTCAACACACTTTAGAATAATTGTTGGCATATTTTAATTGTTTAGCTAGTTTTTAATCAGAATTGTAATTTGTGACACTTTTGTATTTCAATGCTTTTAATTTGCACTAAACTGTTAAAAAAATCAGAAAACTGTTTTGTAGGATTAACAAAGTACAACATTTTAACATTGTTTGTCTACTTTGAAAACTGCGGCACGTTAAATAATAAACAAAGTTTTATCATTTGCTATTATAAGCAGTTACTACTTATATAACATAAACTCATATGGTAAATTTTAAATAAAATGTTTTTAAAATATTATAATTTGGTTATTTTGCTAAATTGGTCATTCAAAATTTTCACGCAAACAAAATATTTATAAATGCTGTTAGGTTTTTATTAACTTTTAGCTTTAAAAGCAAGCTAAAAGTAAACAAATTAGCATTATCTGCAACATCCAGACAAAATTTTTACAAAAATAAATGCAATAGATATGAATTATGCAAATTAGTTACAAAGCGTTTTATGTTGAAAAAGTACAAACTGCAATTTGCGGCAATGATAGATGACGAGATTAATGCTACTTCATTTAGCAAGCTACAGTTATAAATGACCAAACTTGCTCAAAAGTATAAAAACTATCATTTAGGCTATTATATCAAAAATTTTTGTATTTACAAACAAATAAAAAAATTATAAACTAGATGTTATTTAACGAATATTTTGGTAATTAACAAGCAAGAATTGAATATTGTTCTTTACGTTGTATTTAGAAGATTGTGACAATTCTAGAGCTAATGTGGCACCAACCCATAAAAGAGGAGAAACTTCAGTAGCGTTTCAATTAGCCCATTGAATGAGTGTTGACATTCGGAGTAGTTAATTATTTGTAGGACATTGCGCGCATCAAAGTAAATAGTTTCCTAATCTAGTTTAATACATTCATAAATAATTGTTCTATTAAATAAAGCAACAATTTTAATAATGTATATAGATAAATATACATTTTTCATGTAGTGTCTTATGTACATTGCTAGCATCTGTAATAAAACAAACGTAATTTTGCTACAATCAGCCAAAATCCAAAATAATAAGAACCAAATATTAATCAAGTAATACCAATCAAGTAACAAATTAAAAATGTAATGGTTGTTTGCATGCAAATTGAAACTCTACTTAACCTCAAGTTGGTAATTATTGCGAAATGTTTTCAAATGTTTTCAAAAATCTTTAATTTTTTAAGTTTGCTTAAACCTTCAGTTTTATAGATATTTTCTATGTGAAGTCTTAAACTACTTATTCTGTGAGAATAAGTGAGAATAACTTAAATGTGAGAATAAGTTTTGCCTCTAGCGTGGTTTACACGTCGAGTTACCGTGCTTGTTCTCATCTTTATTTTCTCGTCCTGATGACGCCTCTACTGATGGAGTGCGAAACGTCGACAATTTTAATTAAAGATAACTTTTCGGCACGGTCTTTTCCGAAAGATGTCAATATTTCAATGACTTCGGGCCGTGAAAGCCTTTCTTCTTCTCTTAAACTACTATTAGCTGACGTATTTTCAAAACGCTACACAAAACAAACTAAATAATTTTTACAACACTAGTACCAGTTGAATTCTAAAATAAAGTGTTGTTTTTCAATTCTAGACGTTTATTGATATAATTATAAATGTCTGGCAAGGTTAAAATTTATATTTGTTTTGATATTTATTAAGATTAACCTTTGTAAGCCACTACATTATTTTATTAGTCACTCGGGTGACGATTAAGTTTAACATTTTGACTGACACTTTTTATTTTTACTTTTTTATTGTTTATTAAATATAGATTTTTTTAATTTATATTAATCAGTTTGACTCTGCATCTAGGCGCTTGTGAAAATGAATTATTAACATTTTTTCCATAACATTTGAAACAGTTTTAATTAAAAAAATTTTTTTTAACCCATTAACAAATACTAAATTTAAAAAAAATAATAATTATGTCATATTATTTGTAGCAAAAAAGATAAGTATTGCAATTGCAAGTAAATGTATATTACGTATAACGTGCATAATAGTCATATAGTTTATAAACCTGATTTCAAATTGCGAACATAAATTTGAATTCTGTTACACACAAAAAATTTTTTATGAATAATTAGCTATTGCATCATCGTGCATTAATGTAAAATTGTGCGATAATGATGCACATTAACTAACGATTTGTTAATCTATATCAAACTAAAAAATAGTTCATAAGAATTTGTCAAGTTGTTACATGAAATCTTTATAATTAAAATTATATAAACCAAGTTCAGGCTATTTCGTGTTAATGAAACTTCTATATTATAAATGATGTGAAAGCGTTTTTGTAATAGATTTGATAAAGATGACTACTACAGCAAAACAGATAGCACAATCAACTTCGTCTTTAAGTTAATTGTGCTTATAAACAATTAGCTTTTGTTTAGAGCAATTCATATCCTTTATTGCTTTATGGCACGAAATCCAAAACACAAAACCTCGACCATAACAAACCCGACGAAAGTCAACTGGCAAGGAAAGCATTGTTAGTGAACCGGTGCGGCAAATACGAGCGGTCCAGCTAGACACTCAAAAAACCATCTTACAAAACCTAAATTACCCTACCTCGGAAACAGTATTACCTCACTGCGGGCTTCTGCAAAAACCTTAACAAAAAGTAAGGATTCCAAACTCAAGTTGTGCCCTACGATCACCGACTTTACAAAAGTCTCTTTAACTTGACCCTGTTGATGAGATGCTTGTAGAAAGTTTAAAACTTTCAGCGCACTAAATATATCGTAAATTATTGGAAAATACAAACTACATGACAGACCAAACATCTTAAAAATGTAGAAATATACGGTAATATCACAAATTCTTTTAATTTTAAAAAGAAAGGCGAAGCTAGATTGAGCACTTAGGTAAACTGTTAGATAGTAAATATTAATGTCCCAAGCGATTCTGGCAATAGTTATTGTTACTACACTATTATTAGTGCAGTAAGTTTTATTTTACAGCGCAAGGCTTTAATTTTAAAGAAAGACGTTCTGCGGAGTGTTCTAATAAGACCCAAATTTAAATTGACAGAATTGGCAGTTGAAATTGACAGCTCATGTGAAAGGTTGTAGCTCAAAGCTCAATCGATGGTTAGCTACGTACCACACTACAAGACAGCGACTTAAAACTTGCACCAAAAATATTAAATTGTTTTTATTTTTGAAATCTTTAGGTCTTATTAAGTCTGGTATAAACGAACTATATTTATAATTAAACAACACTTTTTTTAGAGGTAGCGGTTTTCAAGATTGTAGCTTAATAATATTTTATGTAGATTTTAAGCAAATCAAGGTAATGGTGAGACTGTAAAAGATACTACAAGTAATAGGAAAATATAATCTTGTTTTCTCTAAGCAGTTTTAAAAAATTCAGTAATGTTTACTGGAAGTGTTTTGTTTATTTGCACAGCTTCTATTGTATTATATTTTTTAATTTTTATTCTCATAGACCTTTTCTTTTTAAGAATAGCGTCAGTACTTTATCACAAAATTTACAGTAAATTTCATATGCAGTTTGATGATGGTATGAAAAATATCTAACTTTATATTGTTGTTTTTAATTAAGCAAGCAAACTTCTAGAAATTTTGCTATACTCAATGCGTTTTAGACTGTTATTAAATCATTTAAAAGTTAAGATCAATTCACAATTGAGTGTTTTTATTTGGCAGCAAATGATTTGTTATTGCACTTGATTGTATTAATCCGTAATATGTGAAAACTAAAACCTCATACATTCTAAAAAACCGATTTTTTATAACAAATAATACGTGAAAATTGAATAATTTTTTGTTTTGACAATGTTTCACTCATTTACTTGCATTTTGAACGTTCAGAATTCTACTAATAAATTGTAAGCAAAACATTCTTAGCATTATTCACTTGAGAATTAGATTTGTAGAAATATATGAACGTATGTTGGTAGCGCTTTATAAAGTACAAGCGCTATAAGTGGTTAAGCTTGTCAGTGTCCATCTATCTATGTGGAGCAACATTTAATGGTAACCCGTAAAGGGAAACAACCACAACCTCTGCAATAGGGAATTCTCGGACATGTGTTTGATGCAGGGAGATAATACATGATTATGTCGTACGTTTGATCCATAGCATGCATTACAATCAATCTGCTTTTGACAAAGCTACTAAATAATTAAGAGCATATTGAATCTGAATTGTTGCCAGTTTTGTGTTACGTGATAAAAGAAACTATTAAGACTGGTAAAATTTAAATGCAGAAATAAATATTTAACTGATTGCTTAGAATAAATTAAAAAGACAGTTGAAAGCCTATCATTGCTTATTAGAAACTTTTTCTGTTAAGTAAAAACATAGAATTTGCTTGGAATCAATGAAAAGAGACATATTATTTAAAAATTATTTTTTATCTTATAATTGGCTGTATAATAATTAAAAAGTCAACTATATGATTTTTAAAATATGACAAGCGGTCATATATTCACTCTAAACATACATGAAATGTGTATGTAACATTTTGTTTTGCTATATGTTTTAGTTTTGTCCAATGGTATGCTGGGTGTATAAAAATTATACAAGAGCCCAAGCAGCATACTGCAAGTTAGGTTTTGATTTAAACTCTGTAAATAAGCCTTTTTACAAGCTTAGCTTATCTCAGCGCAAGTGATAGCTGATGTTAAATATATCAACTTTGTACGTTTATCAAGCGTAATGAAAACAAGAAACCAATTTTACTTATTTCAGCTCAGAGAGCCAAATTTTATAATTTTTTATTAAGTTTGGCAAAAATTTTAGAGCATAAAATAATTTTTGTTTAAATGATTTGGACAGTTTAAGCAGCAAAAATACAGAAACATGAAAACCTTTACTTTTATACACAATCATTTACTCGAATTTCACGAGATGCATTAAACAGATATTTTACTAATATTAAAAATAACATTAATAGTAAAATAACAAACTTTAAAAAAAATTGAAATAAATATAAAAAAACGTAGTTTTAAATTTAGAACAGTTTTCGACATACGACCATATTAATCTTAAAATTATTAAAAGAGTAAAAAACTATACCACCTTTCACCTTATAAGCTAATTATATCTCACAATCAAAAATATAATTTTTTGTCATGTGTGTGATGGAGAGCTTAATTGTCTTCTATATTCATCATATAAATAAATAAGAACAAGGTGGCGCTAGGAAAGCTGTCTATCATCTTCTCTATTAAATACAAATATTATAGTAGAACTTTCCACCTCACTCCCACCAAGAGCTGTTTAATAAAGCTCCTTGAGTGAATTCCTATCACAAAAGCAAAGTTACACCTATATAGTTCACAACAAATCAGCTAATTATTAATATTATTTGTCGCTTGAGTGTTAGAGCTTGCTGGTAATAATTAAATAGTTTTGTAAACTAAAATTTATTATTAATTTCTAATTAACACTGCGGTGATTAGTAATATATACTTGAATACTAAACAGAAAATATTAACTGTTAAATCAAAAACTTGTATCTTATCTCTCTATAAGCGCTGAGCAACTGACATTGCTTATATTATGTTTCCCGCATTTTCCATCGTGTTTGTTTTGCTTCAACCCGGTTTGCCTCTGGCTCTGTCATTAATATAAAACATAGTCGTTCAGAGTTTTCTATAGAATTGTACATACAAACACATTACTGCAACATATTTTCTTTAAGCATAGAAAAATGTGAATACGTATGCTATTATCTTTTTTTAAAAGTTATTTAGGCAGAGACGAATATAGTAGAGAAAATTTTTATTTTTATCTTATGGCTAATTATCAAAATCAACTTACTGAAAAATTGTGTGTACAACAATATAAAATAATATCATTAAACAATAGACAGCACAATGAACTAACAAGAAATATAAAAGATTGAGAGTAAATTTACTCATTGATAGCCATAAAACGGTATAGTAACCACCAAATCTATAGGATTTTTTTCTTATTGGTAGTTATCATGATATTGATGTTTCGATTTATGATAAAAAAAACTCATTTACTATCATTTCGATAACAAATCGATGGCGGTCAAGATCCGGATTCAATTCGAACCGTAAATTCAATCCATTCCGAAAGCCATTATTCATCACTTTGATACAGACCCACAAAAAAGTTCTACCTTATGGCGGTATCTACAATAACTCATCAGACTACATTTTCACTTTGTATAAGAAAAATTTACAAATTTCTTTGAATTATGCAAAAATAAAGTGTTAGCAGCTTTACAAACTTGTTTCTTAAAGACTGCTAAAAGTTTTCTGACAGATTAACACCATAATTGATGAATTTGATGGAAGTTAGATTTGGGGAAACGTAGCAGATTAAAATATTTGTGTGACAGAAACAAATGAGATTTTGGTTTAGCTGAATTATTCATAAGACCAAAATAGATTGAATGTAACCATATAGGAGCAAATTTTATATTGAATAGCTTGAAATATCTGTTAAATATAAAATTCGTGTAGATATTCGCTTCAACAAAAAAAACGACAAGAATAAATGTAGATAAGGTCTTTCCATAAAAGCTGAATGAAAAAATGTTGAATGAATTTTAAAGTGATAATTAAAAGAAAACGAAACGCAATGCGTGACATTCTTGCCAAGCCTCTAAAACTTAGAAAAACAAAATAATTGTCAATATTGACTTAACTGGTGGAATATAACACACACTTTCGTTTTGAATAAACTGCAGTGTCGTGTCTGCTTTTGTTATTATATCTTAAGTTAAATAAAAATCAAATGAATATTGAAAGTCAAGCTTTCCTCAAAAGCTTATTTTATACAAAATTGCTTATATAGTTAATGTCAAAGTTGTTTATCATACGTTTTTAAAAAAATATTTGTTTTGTTTTAATTTGGTTATCAAAATTTAGAAAAATTACAGAAAATTTTTAATTTTTTTAAATTTAGTTGTTTAGTTTAACATGGCGAGCAGTAAAAATACTAAAAGTGGTTTTTTTTTTTATATTATTTATAATGCATCAGACAAAAAACACTACGCTGACCGAATGTCGTATACAAAAATTATATCTGACTTTGTAAATTTAAACGTCAAAATTAATACTTTCTGCAACAAATGATCTATTCATACCGCATGTTCCAAATAAATTTGGACTAAGCAAGTCGTAAAAAACCAACGCGTTGAAAACGTATGTCTGTGCTTGTTGCTAAATAATTAAACTTCTACAAACATCATTAAGTAAAAATCATTATAAATTTAATCGCATAAAAAATGTTGTAATAAAATTGGTTTTTCACATCTGAGCAAAAACATTTTTTGCTTAAATCTTATTTTTTTGATAACCACCAAGATGAAAATAAAAAGTAGTTCTATTAAATTACACCAGTTTCTAGCAGCTACATAACCTAACTTTATTTTGATTTAATACCTCATTATTGTACAATAGCTATTTATGTAACAAAGCAGCAAAGAACACTTTATTAGACAAGTCTGGAAATTGCAAGCTAAGGTGAGTAACCAGGCGAGTTTATGAATGCACTTTGTTGCCGTGTTGGTAACAATATTTTTTCGAATACCATTTATCAGCGTAAATCTGTCGTAATGTATAGAAACTTTTTTCAAACAAACACACAAAATGACAGCAGTCATATTCAATTTTAGTTTTGTGTAAAAAATTGCAAAGTAAATTGTTGCTATTGTTTTGTATTTTGTTATTTTTAGTTATTCCGTCATGGCAATACAAGTTTTATAAGATTCAAAATATAAAAAAATTTATAAAAAATTTTTAAGCAGTTGAAAACCACTATTTTTAGTTTTCAAACATAATTTTTTAAATTAAGTATTGTCAGACGTCACACGTGACTTGTCTCAACGCAAACTCTAAGAAAAAGGTTTGTGACACAATTTGACCGTACTTGCTTTAATTACTCACTTTTTCAGAAAAAAATAAAAATATTCATAATTTTACATATAAATTTTAACTGATTTGTTGTTTATAATTAGCTAATAATGCAAATGTTAATGATTTAGTGGTTTTCTTTCTCACTTTTGCTAACGAGAATGAAATACTTTAACCTGACAGGTAAAATTGGATTGACCTGTATATGATTAGTTTTGCCAGACTAGGCAGGTGAAGTTTTATTTTGTCTAGTCAAATCAATATGACAAAATAGTACTTACCTATAATAGTATTCAAAAAATCTAAAGTATAATTGTTAAGTCAATTGTTGAGGTTGATATTAACAGAATAATTGTTTTATAGCTTGGTTTGATCGAAAGCTTTTAGAAACATACCTAGTATGCGATATTATGTACAACAGCTTAGTAATTTGTCAGAATAGCTAATACTTTTGAATTAAGTTCCTACAGTAACACATTAAGTGTAAAATAAAAGAATACACGTACAAATATATACTAAAAAAATGTTACATCTGGCAAGAGTAAGGGGTATTTTTACGTAATACCAACCAATCAATAGTAATCTGAATCTATAAGCAAATGTCATAACATGACTATTACTTATGTCACAACATAACATGAGTATGTGTTTGACATGAGTAACAAATCAAATGTCAGGCAAGTAAGTTAAACTATTAGGTTTTAATTCACATAATTATTGATCTTAGGTATAATTTTTCTAAAGAAAATATGACTTGACTACGATTTTTTGAATTCTTGTTGTATTAATTATTTAATCAATTTTCGTTTAATATTGCATAGATAAAAATTAATACAATGTTTAAATTAACTTTTATTTAAATTAATGTACTACAGCATGCTGTAAATGTACTTGATCCACTCAAATTAATCCAACCATTATGTTTAAACCAAAGCGCTAAATAATAGATTAGTGTTTCCTTTATGCAACCGAAACTAAACATAACGTAGCTAAAACTTTCATGTACAATAAATTAATGATATATCATTCCAATCTAGGTACATTAGAAAATACGGTGTTGTAATAGAAAAGTTGATGAAAACAATTTTAAAAATAAAATCTGTTAATAGTCAACTTTTTATATTTGGTAAACTAAAACTTATAGTAATAAATTCTAGTACGCTATTATAAAACTTACTTTTTCTCAAATTTTCAATAACAAATTTTTCCTTTTGAGTTAATAAAGCGACTTACCATCCGATTACTTTATCGATTCTATAGCAAATCCTTGTCTTGGTCACGGTTTGGACCCAACAGCTTCTGCAGATCAGGGCGTGATTTATTAGCTCGTCGCTTGACTCTGACATCATGCAGCCTTTATGGACACTAAACTCTAAAAAACCATTTATGATTGGCGTCTGCTTGATGATCCGATGCTTTTGATGTGTTTCGCGATATTCTTGACAAATTATATTCGGAGCGTTGCCGTCATATTTAATCCTTCATTGTAATTGGAAATCAGAATGATGAAATGTGTTTGACCTTTGTAGAATGGTGGTAGAGTTATCCGCTGTACGATCATTCTATGCACTACGGTTTTCTATTTACAGAAGCTTAAACGCTTTATTTGTCACAATTAATTTGAAACTAAAGTTATAAGAATAATCAGCTTTAACATGGCGGTGTGATGCTTGCTCAATTAAGTTAATTTATTTGTTAAACAAATAGTTTGAAATAGCCAAATTTTTGATACTATTTATCGGTATTTTTCACAAAAGTTAAAACCGTTTTCAAACTTATTGCCAAAAATTAAAACATTGTTATAAAAACAAATAATAATGTTTGGCAAAATTTTAGGAATCGTCACAACAGTGTGATTATTTATACAAAATGTGAGCTATCTATCTAAAAATCTATTTTTATCATCGTTTATAGACTATTGACGCTACAAGAGACATCAAGAGTAGATAGCGTCATTAACAGATGACGACTGCTATAATACTGATGAATATGTAAGGTAAGCACAAAATGAAATTTGACTATAATCGAGTTTTGTCAATCATAACGAGTACTTCAATAAACAAGAACGATTAGGCAGAAAAAGCAGCGCTTCAATATCCCGAGCTTAATTTTAATAAAAATTAGAAAACAATTTTAAAAAATATATAAAATAAAACATCAATTTTAGAATGTAAGACAGGTATTTTCCTACAATTGCTGATAAATCAAGTGATACTAATGTAAGACAAAAACTTGAAATAGATATAAAGCTAATATTAAAATTAAATTGCAAAAAATTAGAGTAAAGTCGAGCAAATGTAAAAAACGCGAGCAAAACTGTTTTTTTAGATATCAAATGTATGTTTTAGTCTCATTAAAAACAACATTTTCCAGCTTAAGACACCTTGTTCTCATACTTAAAACAAAAATAACTATTTGACAACGTAGCTATATTGTTTCAAACTGGTTTATCTATAGAACATGTTAAAAAAAATATATTATTTTTGTAAAGTAATTTTTTAAAGCAAGATTTTCAAACAAGGAGTTGCAAGGAAATGCTATAACGGCACTCGCTGGCTCTAAGAAGTTCAATTTATGTCTTATAAATAATAAACATCAATAGTTTTTCCAAAGTGGCAATTTGATTTCAGCAAAAAAACTTTAGAAAATTTGCTTTTTAAAAATTGACACTCAAAAATAAAATAAAAAACATTTTTTAAACTAAATTTATTTTATAACAAATATAACAAAAATAATATTAATATTATAAATTTAGTATTAAATTGAAGCATTCGAATAAGTAAATCTAGAGTGTGTTCCAGATTTATATAGAAAAGTGCAAGTGTCAACAAATACAAAATAAATTATTATAAATATTTTGACAATAAATATATATCTGTTTCTGATAAAGTGCATAAAAAAATTATTTGTAGTTAATTTGTTTTATAATATCAAACACATTTCACCTAAGAAGTAACGTGGGATTAAATTATTTATCTATCTATTAATTAATTATTATTAAAAATTATTTATTAATCTAGTCTTGCTGTGCAATTTAGCTTGACAAATTTTCATGGTCTTTGATAGCATGATTGCCGACAAATATCAAACAAGCAACAGCGCTCTTCTGTATTAACGTACGTTTCTGCGTATGAATAGATCTAAATAATTTATGAGTTTAGATATAATTTTTCTTTACATATTTGTCTCTTTATTCTCTGAATTAAATTCAGAAGTTATGTTATGATCTGTTTCTAGAGAGGTTGTAATAACAAAGAAATTAGCTTTTTACGTCACGGTTTAAGATGCCGTCTAGGCTTCAAGTAGAGAGAAAATAAGTTCCTGAGGAAAATGTAAATTAAAACGTTACTGAATCATGAAAGATCTTACTTAAAAAGATTTATGAACTATTATTTTTTGAATAATATAATATAAACGTTTGTTGGAGAAACTTATTTCAATTGTGGTGCTACAGTATAATTTCTACAGATAATAATTTGTTTGCAAATGACAATACGCAATCAATGCCACTAGTATAAATGTTACGGCTCAGATAAAACGTCACTCAAGCATCCACATAAGAGTTTGGGGCTTGCCAAATGCTAAAGGAGAATATTTGACCCGAAACTGAAATTGGAAACCCCATCTAACTTTCTTGACACTCGTACGAGCTGCAGAACAAATAAAACAAAACCATTTAACCTTCGCTTTTATAAAACTAATACCTACTTTACTACCGCCCATCGGGTTCAATTTTACATATTTGATAAAAACAATAGCAATTTTAATAATACTAAGTAGAAAATGTACAAAATGCAACAAATTTGTTATCTTACAGATATTTGTTACATTTACAGCTTTAGATACAGAAAAAAAATAGTTTTCATTGCTATCCGTCGACTTTAATAATTATCAATGAAAAAAATGTGAAAGTCAGCTAAAACAAGAAAAAATGCCGGTTTCATTGTGAACTTTTAATTTGGTATTCCAACACAGTCTCAGATCTTTAAAAAAACTTTTCAAAGTTTTGCAAAACTTAGAGGAGATTATTAGTAAACAAACTTACAACGTATCTACTGAACAAACAATGAATATTGCTTTAATCCAACTTTTTCCTTCAAGAGCTTTTTTTTGAAAAGCTTTTAATAAAGTAAAGCTTCATTTTTAAACAGAACATTATGATATTATACGAAAACAAATATCAAACAATGTTGAAATTATAAAGAAAAACGCATTTTCTAAGAAATGCAATTTATCTGCTTTTAGCTGTTTTCTAAACATTTTTCTCAACTACGTGGCTTCTTATTTTTACAAAATACCTAAAAAAATTATTTTTTAGTCTTGTTGCTTGTAAACCGCACATTTCCGTCTTGTCAACTGATATGGAATCTAACCTTTTTAGATGCAGAGTAATTTTTTCATCTGTCACTGTGACTTACTGCAGTGTTGTGAAATATTATGAAAATTATCTGCTTTTAAAGACTTTCAAAAAAAGTGTTGTTTAATCATAAATATAGTTCTTTTATATCAAGACAATTTACCGCATTCAATAAAACCTACAGATTAGAAAAATAAAGACAATTAAATATTTTTGACGCAGTTTTTAAAGTTATCTTCAACTGTCAATTCTAGTTTCAAAATTTTTAAAACAGACAAAAATTAGTTCTCAGCTAAAAAGTGTAATACATTATTTGTAGTTTAGACATTTTACACCAAACGGTATTATTACAGCACTCCGCAAGGCGTCATGCTTCTAAATTAAAACCTTGCGCTGTAAAATAAAACTTACCGCACTAACAACGTAAATAACTATTAATAAATTTGTAAAAGCACAAACACAATGTCTAATAATATGTTCTACGATGCAGTTTCCAGCGTAAGTTGCTAAACACTTAGGTGATAATTGATTTTATCATACACACATAATAATGCTAAGATCGTTATATCCCTCAGTTGATATTGTGTGAAATGTAAAAAACTTGTCATTTTAAAAATAACGTAACGTTTGCAGCTTTAAATGTAAAAAAATAAAAGTACTTTTTTTATTGATAGGAATAAAATATCAGTCAGTTGAAATAAAAAAAAAGGCTTTTTTTAGTGATAATTTTTAATTTTATATTCCTGTGTTAAATCTTACAAACATTTTTTTTTTAATTTTGCAAAGCTAACAGAAAATTATTCTATTCAAACTTACAACGTATCCACTGAACAAACAGTGAATACTGTTTCAATCTAGCTTTTACCATCGACGGTATTTTTCTTAAATACGCATTTTCTTAATTCCCAAGCTTTTACAGTCAACAAATTACTTCTTTTTTTTTAAAACTTTTAACAAAGCAAACTTAAATTATTTTTAAAAACGTTCTGCTATTATACCTAAACCAATAACAAACGGAATAGGAATGCAATTCATTATCAATGACTCTGCTTTTAGCTGCACTTAACAATTTTTTCTTGAATTCGCATTTTCTTATTTTCTAAGTGCCTGAAACAACATTAGAATAAATTTTCAGAAGCACAAGCACAATGCTAATTTTCTAATAAATCTATGATGTTGTTTCCAGCTTAACTCACTAAACACCTAGGTATATATTAATCTTAGGACCTTTAAAAAATCTTTCGATTACAAATTTTTTTTGCTACTTACCATTAAGCAAGAAGTCGATAGAGCAATTTCAAAAAACTATATTCGTAAAATTGATATTCTTATTCTTGTGAAGATTAGTTTATGTTATTTTTAATGCTGGCTATCTTTCGATTATAGAAATGTATCGATAGAAAATATTTCTACAATCAGAGTTATTAGTATTTTAACCCTAAATGTAATCAATAGGAAATCAAAAAAAATTATAATTTTAAATAACGCACTTGCGCTATAAAAATCTTGTTTTAAATTAATAATTTGTTTTTTTGTTTGTTATGATAATACGCTTGGTTCTTCCCATGTGTATCAACGCTAATGATACTTGTCACTTATAAATAACATTTTCGTCTCTCACGCGACATACATATATGCCTACCTACATTTGCGTGGAAAGCTCGTTTTCGAATGCATTATGCATCACTTTGTAATGTATACTCGATCCCAGAATTTGAGTTTTAAAAAAATGTCATATGCAATGTACACTGGTAAATAAAGCCAAGGAAATGGAAAATTTAAATCAAAAGTCACATTGCTTTTGTCAAGTTAAACCAACTAAAATTTTAATTATTAAAACATACAAAAATGTAATTTAAACTAACAATATCAAGAACTTGAAATAAACGTTGTTGTTATTAATTTGATTTTCTAATATTTTGAATAAACAATAGTTACGATACTTTTTATAGCTAACCATTATACCGTTTGTGTTGAATCATTATTTAAACAGCTACAAAATTTAATTAGTTAAATTATAAGTGCAGCATTGTCAAAAATTGTAATGTATAATGTGCGGTGTAGAGGTTTATTACATTAAAAATAATCATAAAATATAATATAATTAGGAAAAAGAAAACTATTTTTAGCTCACGATTTGAATAATGCTTAACAATGTTTTTAGTTCTATAGTTTCTTTTTTTTTTCATATACTATGATTTCGATCTAGTCTAGTCTAGTATGGTCTAAAAGTCTAACTTACTATTTTCAACTCTAAAATAAGGCTTGTAGATCAAATTAAACATGCTACTAGTAATTTTCTTTGTTGAACGATTGAGACTATAAATATTATTAAACGTCTGTAATCTACTATTTTTCCTACTATGTAATGTTTTATTAAATATTTTTTAAAAAAGTTGTTATCAAAAATATTCATCGAAGCAATTTCTTTTAAATAATGTACAAAGTTTTTATCTTACTTCAGAAGGACATCTATAATGTATGTAGTGGGCTACTACATACATCATATCATTTTTTTCGCCTCTAAAATTTTGCCATTTCAAAAATTTTGCCGCTCTTCAAATTATGCCGCCCTAGGCCTGAGCCTTGCGGGCCTAGGCCTAAATCCATCATTGGTAGTAGCTGAACATTTTGGTACAACATTCTGTTTTTATAACAATTATTTATTTAAAAAAATTGAACAGAAAAATCTAAATTTAATGCCGCTTATGATGATCACTTATTTCGCATTACTTTTCAGCCAAAGAGTCGTGTTAGGGAGAAGATGTAATTGTAACCAACAATAGTTGATTTGCGTAAAAGGGTCTGTGTTTGACCGTCATTAAAGTTTATAGGTCCCTCAACCACAGATTCATTAGATATGTCCATGACCTCCATCACTCAAAATCTTTTCCAAATATCTGATTCACCCTTCGTTAACCACCAATATGGTAGAATGTTAAAATATGGATGTGTAGGACAAGCTTGAATTTTAGTCAAGTTTGTTATAAAACGGAAATAATATGGTAATTATCACATTTTGATGTGTCAGCACAAATACAAAAGGGTATAGAGCGGAACTCAACAAAGACAAGTATTATTGCGCTGAGTCACATAAAAAAGAAATGTGAGTAATAGATCGTCACATTTTTTCCTCTTTATAAAGCGGTTTTAATTGGACGTAATCTTGACCGAATTAAAATAATTGCAAATCCGGTAGAGAACAATTTGACGTACGGTCTCATTAGCACATTTTATTCTCTTTTCTACAAACAAAGAATTTTTATTATTTGACGTGATTGGTATTTGTGATTAATTATTTTTCAATAAATACTATTGTGTTGTAATTGGAATAACTAGTTAATTATTTACTTCACTCAATAGTAATATCGTTTCAATAATTTATTTTATACCTGCAGTAAAAGGTTATGTAACTATTGCAAAACTTAACTTTCTAGTTATTGTTTAAGAAAAAATAATTACAATAATACAATTCCTAATTGAACTACTTTTAATTCATCAAAAATTATAGAACAATTTTTTACTATATTTTCTTAGCTTTATTTTAGCTAAAATTTATTGCTTTGTTTTTGGGTAATTGAAATTCAGTTCAAACTACGACTATTTTAATCACAGAGCAGTTACGTAAATAATCGGAATAGGCGTGATAAAGATTGGTAAATTCATTGGTGATAACGTAAAATTTTGAAAGAAACTTGCAAAGCCTGTCATAAAATGCTTGAACACTTACTACTTGCAAACAAAATTTATTTTATTTGTAACACTTATAAATAAAATAAGATTTTTGTATATCACAAAAATAAAATAAACACAAAAATAAAATAAGATTTGATACGGCTAAAATACCAATCTATTTACCAAGACTAATTAAAACGTAATATAGTTTGTTCCTATAAGAAGAAAGCTTTTACAGTTCTAAGATAATTACATCACATTGTTGCATGCAAGATAATTTTAGAGTTTACATTACAGTAGACAAGACTTTTATTTATTGACGGAAACGATAAAAAAGCTTTTAATAAACGGGTAGCAGTAAATTGAAAATTTAAGGGCATTATAGAAAGTTAGAAAAGAAGTTGACAAAATATTCTTCAATTCTAAAATTAAAAACAAACAACAAATCTGTGTTTCTTTTAGTTAAGTTTTAAAAAAAAAAATGCAATATTTAAAAATTTAAAGAAATTTGGATATCTTTAGACAGAATTGTTTTTTTTAACAAGACTTAAAGTTATATTCGGTTAGCGTTGTTACTTATGCTAGTAAACCATTTTTACAAAAAACTCTTTTTTTTCAATATTGACCGCTAAAAACTTACCAGAATGTGTCGAATCTACTAGTCTACTAATCTTCAAAACTCATTAAAAAACATTTAAACAATTTTATTTAAAATCAATAACGTTTGATCACATATGATTTTTTACTTTAACTAGGTACTTAGTAAGATCACAAGGCCTGCAAAAAAAATTAAATATGCCTGCCATCACTTTGTTTGTGGATAATTTTATACAATATTACCAGAATAAAAAGCTTATTCTTTTAAGAGAGAAAAATTGATAATTTAGTTTGTTTACTTTTCGATAATTTAGTTTGTTCTTTTAAGAACCATGTTTCTTACAGCTATTATGTCTTCATAAGTTAATTAGCAATCATAATCACATTGTTTCCTATTAGTGCATGCATACTACTTTTAGAGTGGTTTTTACTGCAGACAGGATATTTCTTGATGGAAATGATAAAAAAAGCTTGGTGATATGGAGGGTTTGAAAAGAAGCGTACAATGTATTATGTACTACAATTTGCAGAAAATTTACAAATTATCAAAAAAAAATTTTAGAAAAAATATGCTTTATGAAAAAAATTTTTTTTTATATAATGTATTATTTAACGTATTATTTAAAACAAAAAATTAAGAAAAATAACATACTAGCTAATATTTCATTTTGGAAAAAATTGAAAAAATGAATACAGTACCAAACTTTATCAAACAAAATCTTTTTTCATCTAAATATTTACTAAAATAAGTTTGTTTTGACTCGTTAATTTTTGTCTTTTTAACCCGGTAATAAAATTTAAAATAATGTAAAAAAAATTTTTAAAATAAAAAAATTAAAAATTATATAGACTTTTAAAAAGACCATACAATAGATTAAAAATAAAAAAATTATATCAAAAGTTTTTGCAAAAACTATATTAAAAATGTTTTATTTGTTTACTAAATATATTGTAATTTTGAAAAAAAGTAAAAATCTTATATAGATGAAGTTTATGATAAAAATTTGTTCTTTTTTTTGTTTTCTTATTTTTTCTTTACTACTCTTTCTAGGTCAATTTTTGTAAAAAAATTCACTTAAAATTTGTGTTTTTTGTGTTTTTTGCCTAATTTCACACAATTTGCAATTTTTGACGGTTACTTATTAATTTTTTTATTATTTTTACAAGCAAATTTTGCAAAAATTAATTTCTGTTCTTTGTTTCCTGTTTTTACATTTTTTGACAACATTTTTGTTATTATTTTTTTACATTTTTATTGTTTTTTCTAATTAACTTAAATATTTCTTCTGTGTCTACATATATCTATGGCTTTTGTATTTATTGTTTCATGCTCATATTGTTTCGTTTATAATCAATAATGTTTATTTGCTAACTATACACTGATATTTTGACAAATGTAGATAAATTTTCTTAAGAATCATTGAGATTATCAAAGAATTAACCGCAATAGATGATTACTTGACAATCTATATATATAAAAGAAAGTCTGTTAGTTACTCCACTTATAACTCAAGAACGGCTTTACCGATATGGTTAAAAATTGGTGAGGTGGTAGCTTAGAGCCAGGAGACGGACATAGGATACTTTTTATTCCAGAAACCACCCTCTAAAAGAGGGGTGAAAGTCAAATGTGAAATGCGATGTCGGAAACGTTCGGTGAGGCTCGACAAATTACCGAGAAATTTGACGCAACCACGAAGAAGCGTTTACATTAAAATTTATTTGACGTGGCTCAAGAAATTTTCCCAAACTTGGATTTTTATATCAATTATAGGTTAGAGTCAGGAGAAGGACATAGGATACTTTTCATCCCATTCGACAGCATTCCCGTGTGACTTGACATGAAACGTCAGTCACTATAAAACGTAGAATAACAAAACGCAAATGACAGCTATGTAATTGACGTATAATGACAGATATGTAATGACGTATGGATAACAATTTGATATTTGTAAGAAATCAATAATAAAACTGTTTCTATTAAATAAATAATTAACAATTATAATGTAATGATAGTGCCGTTGCCCATTCGTAAAAAGTGAAGTGAACTATAAAACTCGGTATGATTGAAAATTTTAGTTTTTAGGTGAAGTGAAGTTTAATTAATAATGCCGCGACCAAGACGATCGAATCTTTCCCGACAAAGCCGTGATGCAAGAAGAATACGAAATACTGCAAATGAAAGGACTGAAGAAGAACAAGAAATTGCACGTGAACAGCGCCGCGATAGTATGGCTCGACTTCGTGCTTCTCAATCACGAGAGCAAAGTGAAGCAGCCCGTGAAACAGCTCAGTTGGCAATGCAGAATTGTCGAGCGAACAACAGAGGTCAACAAATAGATAATTTGCGACGCAGAACAAGATATTTATCAAGTGCTGATTTGAATCGAGCAGCGAGTTTATTAATATTAATAAATATTTAAAAATATTAATAAAATTTTTAATTAAATGTTAATAATTATTTTAATATTTAATTATTAAATATTTAATAATATTTAGTAATTTTTAATTATTAATTAGAAAAAATTAATAAAACTAAATAATTATAAACAGCTACTTTTTATTAACAAAGGGATGAAAAGGGGAGGGATAGAGACAAAAAATGACATGTATCAATATATAATTTTCAAAGACTTTGGTTTGCTTATTTTAAAAATAATATCTATGTTTAGGCGGAACAAAGTTTGCCGGGCCAGCTAGTATATCAATAAAAATATGCATTATACATAGACCATTTACACAGAAACGGTCAAATATTTTTAAAACCACTTATCAGAATCAAATAAAATTTGGCACGCAAAAAATACTTATTGACTGTATTTTTTTTCAGATAAATACGTTCATTTGTTTCCAAGGTCCAGGGCTAACTAACTTTTTTTTTAATAGGGATAAGAGTAAAATTTTAGGTTTTTAAAAATTACACTTTTTTCTGATTTTAACAATGTAGTTCATGTTAACGTTTTTTTGTTTCAAAATATCAAACATTTTTTTAAATATTATCAAAATTTTGAATCAACGACAAAATTTAGTTGGCTATGAAATTGTTCTCTGTTTAAGAATTATATATACATGTTTGATCTCCAGCCTTATAAATAAACCATTTTTCGGTAAATTAAACAATTTTAACCACTTTTTTAATAACCTGTCAATATTTAATAACAGCTAAGTCTCTAGCTAACTACATTTAACTGTTACTCAAATTTTTAATGTTATAAAAAAAAATTTATTGGCATTTTGAAACAAAACAAGATTAACATGTTAAAAGTTAAAAACAATTGATCTTTTTAAAAATAAAAAACTTTACTCTTGTTGCTATTTAAAAAACAAGTCTACTCGAATCTTTAAAACAAATGAACGTATTTATCTGAAAAAATTACAGCTAATAGATTTTTTTTAATATTTTTTACGTGCCAAATTTTATTTTATTCTGACAAGTGGTTTTAATAATATTTGACCCTTTTCACACTTTTGCGCAACTCTGAATAGAATAACAAAAAAGTTTTTTTAAAGAATTTAGCTGAAAAATAACATTACATTTTACTTTGTATTAATAAGTAAATTTGTTAGAATAAAAATGTGTGTAAAATCTAAATTAACTAACATTCTGCTTTAAAAGTACAAAGTAAATTATTTTCTTAGTTCTTTAACAAATCTAATTTACGCTACCCTTCAAGGTAAGAAGGATCACGTTTTCTTCACCGAACAGTAATTAAAGCAAGAGTTTTCCCTTCATTAGATTCAGCCAACGTACATCGTTTTAAACTATATGGGTAAAAGTTCTAAAATATTATAAGTTTTTTTTATTGAATAATGAGAAAGTAAAGGAATTTACAATAATTAATCCGTAGTTGAGTGGCTAAAGTTTATGTTTTACGTTTGACATTTGCACGTTTCCTAATATTAAAAGTATGTTTGATCAATTGTGTTTAAGCCAAAATATAAATGTAAATACTTTATTAACAAAAAAATTTTTATTTACTTAATAATCTTAAGAAAGCACCTTCAATGTTTCATTTCTCAAAACAATATCTAATTTTGTCAAAAATTTTTATAACAAGTTTGTAGTAAAAAAAGCAAGCAAAAAAAATGCGTTTTTCGCATATAGCATAAGTAGTAAAACTTGGCCGGCAAATTTTTTTTATTCCTACGAGCGTTTGTTACATAGCAGCACCAATAAACAACACACAAATAGTTATTTGAATCACAAGGCCGGAAACAGGCATTTTTCAAGGCGAGTAAGTTTTAGGCCCAAGCTAAAGGCCGAGGCCCTCAAACTACGAGCCCTTGCAAAAGCGTTTTCGTACGTGTGATTCACAAGATTTTTGGTGCCGCTGCCGATTTTTCATTTTAAAAAATAGAAAGAATTTTTTATTAAAAAAAGTTTTTTCCACGTTATGGCAACGCTAAGTAAAAAATCCAAATGTCCTGTTTATTAAAAAAAAAAATTTGTTTTGACATTTCAAAAGTTACCTATTTGCGTTCTCAAAAAGTGAAAGTGAAAAAAACGTTTTCCTCAATCGTCGGTTAGAAAACTTAAATTCAAAAAATATTAAAAATAAAACTTAACATATGCAAAGTATTGTATGATATTGTTAAGTATTTGCCAAAACTGTAATTTGTAAGAACTCATTGTTAATAGTATATTATTCAATGAGCGGTGGAGAAGGCAATAGCTCACGCGGATGATTACGCCACTCGACACGAGACGTTAGTCGAGTGGCCTAATTCATCTATGTAGCTCTCGGCTACGGCTGCTGATTTCCACCCCCCGTGCCGCTTTAGAGCAGTGATGTCGCCGCCAGAATCAACCAGTAGTGTTGCGGAAACAATGACCCGTGTCTAATCCGCTATCCGGTAATCTCAGAAATGTGGCAATGTCTTTCCTCATAGCCCCAAAATTATTAATGCCATTTTTTTGAAAAAAGTACTTTCCTTTTTGAAATTTTAAAAACAGTGCTGTTAGTGAAATATGTGACGGACAAAGATCTATATATTTCTTACAAATATGATAAAAATCTCCTGTTATGGCAAATCGTCTGCTTATTTTTGTTTTTGTGTTAGATACAGTGACTATAAAAACCGGTCCAAAGCCTTAAATATCTGCAACCTGCATGGAGTTCAATTCAGCAGCACGACAAGCGCCCATAATGCCCATTATTAAAGCAACCTGAATCATTAGTTAATTTAGTAAAGAATATAATTACTTACACTAAAACATACCTTTGTTGCTAGAAAGTTATCATCTAGGGCTTCTTGTATGAATTTGTTAATTTGTTCTGGAGTAAATGCTTTTGCTTTTGTAGGTGTGTAGTTCTTAGATTCACGTTTCAGAAATGCTCGCAGTTTTACTAAACTTTTGATATTCACCCCATTATTGATACTTAAAGAACTTCTGAGCATGGAATAAAATGTCCATAATAATGAAGCTTTATATTTACCGGACAATTCTCGGTAAATTCCCGGAAGATCATCTTGCGAAAAAAAGTTTACGTTTTTTTTTAGTACGCCAATTCATGAAAATCTTGTGGGCCGTATGGTACTTTTGGCGAATTTCTCAGGAAGAAGTTTAAGGGTTGTTATTGTAGCTGGTTCTTATACGTGTGGTGGTGTACCGATTTCCGATATTCGCTTCGGGCACTCATTTTGTTCAGTACTAATGCACAATGTCAAATTTTTAATTTATTTGATATTTGTTTAAAACAAAACAAGATAGGTATTATGATTCCGTACGGTTGTTATAAAAATACGATAGTCTGTGAGTTATTATAACTCACGCTTGTAACTCACACATCGTAGTTATCTATACAATTATTCCTCAAAAATCATTGTGACTATATTATCTAATGGGAGTAGATATAAAATTTTAAGTATTCTTAAAAATAAAGTGAAGTTTTAGGTTAGAAATAGCAACAAATAATTAATTAAACAAAAAAGTGTTTTGGAGGTTGCGCCACCGGTAAATGTTTTGGAGACACTAATACCAGCAGTCAACAATTGGTTTCTAACAATTTAAATTTTTATTTCATATAAAACATTGAGATTTTGGATAAGATTTGCGTGATTTAAATTTGAGCGTTGGTTGTCAAACATTTCACCTTTCTTATTACTATTACCTTTCATAACCTGTCAGATAATGCCAAGTTTTTTACAGTTTGAGAACAAAATGTTTTTTACATCTCGTGGATGCTTAGATTTTCGGCAAAAATTTTTTTGTTTTGTTTTAAATATATACTGATAATAAATGATAAATAATTATTTTAATTGTCTTTTTGTCTATCTGGTTTAGTTTTCTTTATTGCTAAACTTAAACATCTTTTATCAACATATTCCATTGTTTATTTCATTTCCAGCAAGCGTTTGGCTTTTGAATTTGAAAATTGCGGACGTTTTACCTAGATGAGTAGCTATTTCCACAAAATTGCATTTGCTTTGTTTTCATATGTTTCCGAGCCAAATGGGCAGATATAACGCGGTAGGCCATGGATTTCTTGTATAGTGCGTCAGCTCGGCTTACCTCATATTCCCTTGGCAAATGATATAAATGACTACAAGCAATTCCTTCTTGTTTGTTTCTGGCCGACAATGTTTTGTAATATCACCTTGAATTTTCTTAAAAAAATACTAGAACAAACTTTTTAAGAAAATAATATTTTTCTGCTTTAAACGCTACTAATCACTCACTTTCCTTTCTCTTAATTTTCTATACAGCATATTCTTTTAAAATTTAATATGTATAAAGAAAGCAATTATTAACTTTTTTCAAAAAAGATTGAATTCAAAAATTTAGTAAAACAGTCGGCGTTACGCTCGTTAATAACGCCTCTTTGAAAAAAGTGTCATATAAAACGAGATTAAAAAAAGTAAGAGACAATAAACACAGTAATTTGACGTGTGAAATACGCTAGAAACGAATCTTAGTCTAACTCTTATTTAATAAGTTTTGTCTCTAGCGTAGTTCACACGCCGAGTTATCAAGATGATTTTTATTTATTTTTTTTTTCATTGATAAACTTTAATAACTATTGCTCGTACTACTAGGTTTTTTATTATTTACTAAGCATTGAAACACAGGATGGTAATTATTTACAAGAACCATTTTTATGCAATTGTCAGTTTTTCAATAAACTATAAAAAACAATTCTTTGCTTGAGTAAAAGATGGTGTTAAAATAATTAACGTTTGTGATATGTTGTTAGTCAAATAAAGTCCTACTAGAAGAAAAAACGTAAAAATTGAATAATTAGATGCTTCATATAAGAAATGAGTGTAGATTTATAAAAGCTGTAGCTGGCAGCGATTGCTAAGTCTACCCTTGAAGGAGCTTGTAAAAGAGGTCTGAAAACTCATTTTTACTCTGAACAATTTCTAACCTTCACTTCACTATCTGTCTGTGAAGTTCTCCTAGCATTAACTTGACAAATACTGTTCGGCGTGCATGGAGTGCACAAGCTGAAGCAAAGAGAAGTAATAATCCTGTGAGGAGCAAGGTTAAGTAGCGGTCACCAAAGGCGCTGTCATCGTATATCCTCTAGGTTGATTGGTCAGATCTGTCATGACGACTTTCAGCGTTTCCTCCCATTTCCGTTGGTCCCGCGGGTTTGTCACGTTACCAAGTTTCCGGAGCTAGTGATTTGTAATTTGTCCTCTGGGTTTCTAGAATTGTTTGACGCAATAGAAGAAAATTCTCGCTTATTTTGTCATTAGGTTTGTGCGGCTTTAGTTTAAAAGCAGTTTCACAAAACTTTTATAGAAAAGTAAAATACAATAATTTTATCTATATTAAAAATTTAGAAAGAGAAGGACTCCCATACACCTGTATCAAGTTTAAAACTAAATATTATAATAATCATTTCTTAAAATAAATAATAATACTAATAATAATAATAATAAAATTTTCAAACTCATATAGGTATGTTTGAAAATCAAATCTTTACATTAAAAATTGAATTATTATAGGATCGTCTCAGCACAGCATAGAAAATGCGATGATAAAAAAGCGATTAAGATAAACATGTGATATAAATTTGTTGTTTTTTTCTGAGTATTTACAGATTACAAAAGACGAACGCGGAATTTCTAGATACAGAATATAAAATTTTAATAGTTTTAGACTAAAATATCTCTTTAATTTAAAATTTGTATGTTTGAAAACGGGTTATTATAAAAAATTGATATATCTTGCTAAATGTGATAAGTTTACTAAAATTGAAATTTGATGTGTTTTAAAGATTAGAAACCATTATAACATTAAAAAAAGTGAAATTACAGTAAATAGTTTTCAAAATTTGTCAGAAAATAACAATAGGCTTTTTCTGTCTAAGAAGATAATAGAATAATCAAACCAGCTCCAAATACCGATACCGAAAACAGTAACCAACGGATTTTTGTATCATTCAAATCTTGAAATATATCTAAAAAATAAATTTATCAAAACTTTAAACAATTTTAAGTTAGTCGGTTTTAATAATAAATAATATCTATCCCAACAATATTTTGCAAAAAAATTTCTTTGCTTTAAATCAAAACATTATTTTAAAATACTCAACTCAAACAATAATTGTTTGTGTTGGCAATCCTGCATATGGTACAACTGCAATCACTTCCTGTTGTTGACGGGTGACACGTTTGACACTGACAACATCATTGACAAATGCCAATTAAAAAGTTAGCCTCTGTGACATAACCTAAAATTTTTTTATAAATGTTATGTTAAGTATTTGTTAAACAAACGTATCCGGGTACACTGTTACACCTAGGCAAATTAAAAGAGTCTCTAAAAAGTGTTGCCAACTCAAACAGTCATTGTTGATCTCGCTGTATTTAAATTTATTTTTTTAATAAATTACATGAAATTTTAAAATAATATTGGTTTTTTTTAAATTTGATAATTTAAAACCTTGTAGAAACGTAATTAATTCTATAAATAAACTTTACTTTGCAATTGCTAAGAAATGTTGCTGCAATCAAAAATAAATTGATTTTCAAATTATTGCAAGTAATAACCAAATTAGTAATTATTATAAAAGCAAAAATATTATAAAAATAATAATTCTTAAAAGATTTTTTTTTAATAATTAGCTGAGGCCAACTGACTTTTTAATAATCTTAAAAAAAATAAAATTTAGACAATTGTTATCTATTCAATATTTTGTTTTGAGAAAACACAAGCAGGTATCAGACAATTGCTTTAATGGCTTATTTCTAAACCAATAATTACAGGTGTAATCAGAACAATAATATTCCTGGAAAATTTCTTAAAGACTAGTCGTTTGGAATATTTCAACATAATTATCACATATAAGTAAAAATTAATTACCGATCGTCAGAAATAATATAAAAACTTGAGTCTTGAGTAATTAATCATCATTTATTGACAAACCTCAATGATGAAGTTTGTGATCATTTTATTCGCTGTTGTAGCAGCTGTAGCCGCTATCGACACGTATCCAACCAAATACGATCACATCGACGTCGCTGCTATAATTGCAAATAAACGATTATTTGATAATTATGTTCAGTGTCTGTTAAAACGAGGCAAATGCAATGAAGAAGGTACTGTTTTAAGGGATATTATCCCAGATGCTTTGATTACTGCATGCAGCAAGTGTAATGCACATCAGAAAGCGTGGGTGGAAAAGGTAATCAGACATCTTGTTCAAAACCGCAGAAGCGATTGGAACGATCTTGTTAAAGAATACGATCCAGAAGGAAAATATAAAGAGCATTATCAAAACTATTTATAAAAATTGTAAATCGAATAATGTTCTCACAATAAAAACATTTTAGTCACATGTTTAGATATTTTATTTTTCTCAATCCTAACACCACATAGCAATAATTATTGAAAATACTTTGAGTTACCTCAACTTGTTGATTTTTTTCATTCTAAAAAAATTGTTTAAACTTTATTTATAAAACTTTACCATTTAGCTTACACTTGGTTAAAAACATATACTAGTGTTTAAGAAAAGTTGACATTAAACAAAGATTAACTAAGACTCGAAAAGTTTTACGTTTAAAGCTATTCTCAATCACCTCTCCACATTTAAACTTTGTCTCACAATTATTTTTCTAAACTGCTAGACAGCTGTTTAAGAAGTAAAATTAAATATTGTAGAAAAGCTTGAGATATATAGATTGCTGCCAATCTCTGATAAGCACTATTTGAACATCTAAGTTATTCTTCCGGTTTCAATCCAATCCTCTTTATTTCAAATAAGATAACTTCTTTTTCTTCATATTATGTCGTCGATACTTTTCAATTAATTTTATAGTTTACAGATAGAGCGGTTCTTGTATTAAAGATACTCCTTTGAGATAATAAGCAGGCTCAGAAGATCAGTGCTTATCTACTAAGGTTTTCCTAGTCAAACAATGATGTTTTTCAATTTATATATTAATAATTTTTATTTTAATAAACTTGACAAAATTTAATAAAAATTAGACAATTTGTCAATTGCATATCAAAAAAATTTCAGAAATAACTTGTTTTGTTTTTTATTGAAAATAACAATAGATCATAATGTAGATGTTATTATTTACCAGAAGCATAATATGCTTTATTAGATTTTGATCTTCAAAATAAGAAAGACAGTTTTTGGATTTGTTTTGACCTGACAATTGCCATATACGTGAATCTTACCTAAGCAATCATTACCAGTTAATTGAAAAATCTAATCCAATAATGTTTAATCTATCGCCACATTAGTGTTTTCTACTTGAAGAACACATCTATCATGTGCAAATTTTTCTAATGTATTATATATGACTTTATAATTTATTTGTTTAAAGCTCTTTGAAACAAATCAAACTTGTGTTTTATGCTTGTTGATCACAAACATTAATTTTTGAGTAATTTTGTTATTATTTGATTTAAAAAAAATATATTGCTGCAATAATTCTGACGTAGGTACTGCTAATAGATGATATAATAACTCTAATGATTTTAACAAATTTTAAACTTTTGGCTACAAAATAAAACTGGCGCCAAAATAAAATCATTTTGTTGTTAAATAAAAAAAAATTAAATTAAATTAAAATTACAAAAAAAAATTAAAAAAAAATTAATAATACTTTTATATTAATTAAAATTAAGATAAAAATAAAATTCCTCTCAACGAAACAAATAATCAAGTGTCGATAAGAACACCGTTTTTGAACTCAATCTTGACAAGTTGTAATAGTTATTTGTACTTAGTGTGTAAAGAGAGCCATTTTGGTATAAGAATGCGCTAACAAGGCGCAAAAAAGCAACCAAACACCAAAATGGCTCTTTACACTTCCACATTACAATAATAATCAGGTAGCCAGGAAGATGGCGGTATTTGCTACATTGTAAAATTTCGTATTGTTTTATTTTACATATTTATGTGAAATAACTTTACATACATATTACAAGTATTTTTATAGAAATTTAAGATTAAAAAAAAACCTTTTTTTTGAACGTAGGGCTATATTATTTTGAATACTCAATAAATCCAAAATACATCTGATGGAAACATTTCAAAGGTTTCTTAACTCAATTGATAATGTTTGATTTAAATTTGACTGTTCTGAAAATCAATTGATACTTTCTAAGAAACAGCTGATTAATATTAAAAACAAGTTATACTTTTTGAATTACTTGATTGAAAAAAGTGTTGTTCAGTTTTAACGTATATATATAATTAATTGTAAACAACTGATATGTTTTATTTACAATGATATTTTGAAATTATATTATTTTGGTTAAATTATGTTCGTTAAGAACTGGTTTTCCGTGATTATCGCTTTTCATGATTCAGCCATGACGGGCATCGCTTTCTTTTGTTCTATCGAGAAATGACTTATATCTCCCTAATATTTTGATAGATGGACTCAGATACCAAAGATGATAAATGACCTGATGTCCCCTGCAAATTCTATCCATACACTTCGACGATCATAAATTCTAAGGTGCGAACACTTCTCAGGATTAGATTTTCATTTTTACATCGAAATTTGATTTAGTTTCAGATTTATCGGAAAATTACTTTCGATGTGACTTCCTTTTCATAAATTACGTCAAAACTAGTCAGCCTGGTTAACAGACGCGCCTTCCATGTACTGTTGTATTAGGATGCTACTGAAATTTAATGTCCGCTAAAAGCTGAACCATTCAAATTAGGTCTATAAATATTTTTATCCTTTTAATTGAGAAAAGAAAATGTATTAAATTATTCTGAAATGTTTTTCCATGACACACAAAACAGCATTAGATATTTCAATAGGTTTTTTATGTAAAACTTTCTATTATAACATTCTAAATTTTTATTCCTCACAACATTTAAAGAAAATAAATTTCTTAAATGTTTGAAATATGGTTTAAAAAAACAAAAAGTCTATAGGTTTGTATAAGAATAACAAAACACTTTCGTACAAAAAGCTCCACAAAGCAAGAATGTTTCACAAACACATATTATAGAAACTAAATAGTAAAACATTAAAAATGTTAATCAATCTATTAAAAATAATAATTATTAAACTATATATTATATATATTATATAGTATATATTTTACAAAGCGTTGATTTTAAAAACAATTTTTTCTAGAAATCGTCTTGGAAACAACATTTTCCTGCTTATTTACGCGCAGGAAAATTGAGTTTTCCGGACTAGTACTGTAAAAACTTTACAAGACGCAAAATAAAAAGGATACTCTAGTAACTATAGTTGCCAACAAATTTGACAAACTTGATTTTTGTGGAATTTGTAAAAAAAATTCTAAAATTTGTAAATTTCATTTTTTTTTACGATTTCCGAAAAAATTTAATACAAAACACGTCAGTAAAATTTCTTACTTGACTCAGAGCTTTAAAATACTCGGCACAAAGTGCCTCGTATTTCAATTTAGCTCTTCTTCAGTAATGTGAAATTTTCCTGACTTTTATGTAAATAACTATTTTTTAAAAAAACAGGTTTGTTTTATCAAAAAATGTATCTTTAGAAAAAACACGCAACAAATTAAAATACGTTTTAGTCTAAGTCTTACACTCATGTGAATTGAAATGCAACTGACTGACTAAAGCGTCTTTTACCGGGCTCATTAAGTTGTAAATCTAAACCGTCTAAGGCGCCACCCAAACGCATACAGAAACATTTATTCAAATCGGTTCAGCCGTTTAAGAGGAGTTTGGTGACATACACAAACATGCAAGACAATTTAAAAACCTCTTTTCTTTTGTCGGTTGAAAAACATCTTTATCATTGCAAATTGACTTGATGTTAAGCTGTATATTTATGTAAGCGGCTTACGCAAACTGTTACAAATTATGACAAATGACGCCACTAAAAAATAACTAATGTCAAAGTGCCAGCTCCAATTGTGATTGACTATACACTACAAAACGCCAATCTCTTTAAAACGTTCAACTTACAAATCGAATGCGACAGGAAATTATTGATTAACTGATCATCAGCATGGTTGTATCACGATCAAATTTTCATTTAATCTAGAAAACTTTTTCGAGCTTTGAGCTTAGTGAGTTCTTTGAATATTTTGATGATGACTACTTGGTAGTCGAAAGAGCTCTTGAGATTAAATTAGAATCGTTTGGCAAGTGTTAATAACTGTGTGAATAAGACATTTTTTCGTTTGATAGCTTGACAGAGCGAGCCACTATTACGGAGAATTTTATTTCTTTTGTTTTTAGTGGATATTTCGTAATTGATATATCTATGACATAATAAACTTTTAGCTACAAAAAACTAACAAGTTTGGCTGATTTGCTTATAGTTGTGATTACCACAATGATAAATATTTTATTTGTGATTATGAAAATCAACGTCTTTCTAAATGTAATAGTGTTTGTTTAAGAGAGAAATCTAATTTATCCAAGATTTATATCACCGATTTTTTTATTTTTTTTTAGCGGTGTTGAAATATTTGTGTAATAGCATTATCAAAAATAATCCTAATATCGTAATTTATATTTTGAAATATATTCTATAAGAATTCAGATTTTGATTACGACAATAGATAAAACAATATGAGAAGAATTTCATAATTTAGGTAACACCGTTCAAAGCAAACACCAATGTAATATATAGAATGACCGTAGGATCCATGTAATTTTGAATACCCCGTTTTACTATTCACTATTATTTCTGCACGAATAATTTTGACAATTAAATCGTTAATATATCATTGTTTCAACCGCAAACAAAATTCCGGGTTTGTTTGAATTCTAATTGAAAAGGAAATTATTATTGGATTAATTACGTGTCTTGTCGCGATAAATAGATTATTAACATCAAAAACGTATTTTGTTATTACTGCCCAAATACACAATAATTTGTTTTAATCGTATGCAGTATATCATTCTAAGCATCAAGAGAAGCACTATTTTATAAAATAATACACATTGTACAAGATTTTTCAATTTTTTATTACGATTTAAAGTGACACAACACAGTTATCTGATTAACAAAACACTTATTGATAACTCTTGAGCTTGAATACGCCACCTAGCAGACGTTTGACGCACTAAAAGAAAAGAGTCACTTGTATTCAATTTGATTATTACGGTTTATTTTCAATTATTTAAAAGTTTATTATTATAGAAGTGAAGAAAAAAAGGTAAGACATGTTGTTGTGTCGTTAATTGCAGCAGTGTTGCGAGCAGAAGACCCACATTTAAGTTTCTTAAAAAAATGTCCTGGTTGTTGCTATAGAACTTAAACATAGAAGACATGAAAAAGTTGACAAGAAGTTTGCGTGAAAATATGCATTAAAAATTGGGAAAAAAATATCAACTTTTATAAAATTTTGTTCACTGCACTTTGCACCTAAAGATTTTCACCTTTCAAAAAGTTGATAAAATTAGCTTAAATTTATTAATTTTACTGCTTGTTTTGTCTATTCTATGCGGATCCTGGTCTATTCTGTGGAAATATTATAATTATATCTGTGGAAGGACTATTCTATTTTATATCCATATCACCACCATTACAATATTTACGATAACACATTTGCTTACCTTTGTTAAAACATCTTAACGATGGGGTAGCATTTAGATACCTAAATATTTCCTGGAGTGTCAAAAACAGCTTATAAACAGTTATAAACACTTAAAATAGCTATTTTTGTCACAAGTACATAATCTATGACTTTTTTGGACGAGTCGAGTTTATGGCCAAGCGAAGCGCGGCCATAATAAAGACGAGTCCAAAACAAGTCAGATTATGTACGAGTGGCAAACAAAGCTTTATGTTCGACTGCTTTGAAGAAATAATTGGGAAAATACGCTGACACGAAGATACAGGAGATCATCCAGATCATGTACTGAGTTTAGCTTGGGTGCCTCCAGGGTAACGGTTGCTAACAACTGTTTTTGTTTATAGAAACGTAAAATTTTTCAAAATATAATCATTCTAAGCTGTTCCAAGTGTAAAGTGTAAAGTTCTGGGTATGGATGGAGTAGAAGACGTGAGAGCTTTGGCAGCAAATGCCCGGGAATCATTGTTGCCTACTAAATCAAAATCCGTATACGAAAATATGTATGCAATGTATCGCAAGTGGTGCATAATGAAAAATATATCGAAAACGAGTGAGGACAGCATACTGGCGTATTTTAATAGTGAACTGGAATGTTACAAGAGTTCTACACTGTGGTCTAAATACTCCATGTTAAGATCGACAATTAACATTAAGGAAGGGGTGGACATCAGTAAGTTTCCAAGTGTGATTCTTTATCTAAAAAGAAAAGCAGAGGGACATAGGCCGAAGAAGTCCAATACATTAAGTAAAGAAAACGTTGAGCAATTTTTGACTGCAGCCGATGAAAAGGAGCATTTGTTAAACAAGGCATGTCACTGATTTTTTATTTTTTCCTATTCTCATAAATGCTTCTTTGTACCCTAGGTCATTCTTATATTCGGCATCGCTGGGGCGTGTAGGCGCCAAGAATTGGCTGCACTAGAGACAAATTTTGTGGAAGATTGTCAAACACATTTCTTGGTTAAACTTGTTGACACGAAGACCAAAAAAGATAGATCTTTCGTAATATTGCCTGGAGATCTTCAAAACTTAAACTTTTTAGAAATTATTAGAAAATACATGCAGCTCAGACCAGCGCGGACACCACATAACAGATTCTTCATAAACTACGTTCGAGAAAAATGCACTGTTCAACCGGTGGGAGTGCACAAGATTGCGGCAGTGCAGAGTGTTGTGGCAAAATATTTGAATTTGGAGAATCCGTCTTCATACACTGGACACTGTTTCAGGCGCACTTCTGCAAGTCTTTTGGCTAATTCGGGAGCTAGTATGGAGAATATAATGCGACATGGAGGATGGTCTTCGTCGTCCGTCGCAGAAGGATATATAGTTCAATCAGAAAACACTAAAATAGGTACTGCTAGCAAAATCTTGGGGAAAGATTCTCTTCCAGGGAATCCCTCATCGTCAACCATTCAAATTCGAAATTCGGAGAATTCTTTATCGTCGGGCGTTACTATTTGTGACAACAAAAATTGTGTTTTAAACATTAATTTCTATAACAATAATTAATTAATTGATCCTCACTCATAGAGCAGTGTGTTTTCTTGTTAATATTTGTAATTTTTTGACGAAAATAAATTATTTATTTAGTTCGACATTTATACTTGACAATGACAGATGAGTCCAAAAAAATAAACAAAAGGTACTAGTCCAAAAAGTGGTAGATTTTGGACACTAAACAATGTCAAAAACCTTATCAATATGATGCAGTCGAACATAAACAATTTTAAATTATAAACGGACACTTAAAAACACCTAAAACAAAACACCGACACGCATACTCAAATGACAACAGATGAATCAACTCTTTTGCACCTCAGCTGATCAAACCGCTTGTGGCGCATTGGCAAAAAGAGTTGCCAATAGGAACTATAAACCGTATAGACTCGAACAGAAGCAATGTAGTTAGAGTTGTTTCCAAGAAAAGTTTTAAGTGTTTGTGCAATGTAAATAAATAAAGAAATCTAGAAATTAAGTATTTATTTTTCAACAGTAAGATCATAAGTTCTCAACTCTTGTCGGCAAGATTTTTATTTTGTATGAGCATTGGTTGCTTGGCAATTAAACAAGATCAATATATTAATCCGAGCACAGGGCGCGAGGGTCTCTTTTTTCCAAGAATTTGATCGAGTTTTATTCCTTTTTAACAATCAATGCAAATAAAAAAAATAAAAATCTTGCCTGACAAGAGTTGAGAACGAATGATCTCCGGTTGGAGAATTAACTGAATGAAGCGTTAAATACGAGACATTTTTAACAACCTTATTTATGAGAACAATTATAATTAGAAGTACAATTAGTGAACGTAGCTTGAGAATTATTTTGTTTTAAAGTTGATGGAAATGCGACACGAGGTAAATCTGAACTAGAATTTTGATAAATGATGTTCGAGTTGGTGTGTCGTATTTGGTTGATGATGTTGGTGTAGTGGTTCTCGTTAATATGAAGATATAGTTTTATTGAAGATGCATTACTATGACCAGTAATCTTAATTAATTCTTGTTTATTCATTCCAGATTTTGCCAAATGCGAAACAATACTAGAACGATGCGAGTGATTTTCTTTCAATTTTCTTTTTTTAATATCTAATCCAATTTTTGCCGTGGAGGACTTAGTCCGCTTTGCAATCTCGTTGTGACCTAAAAGAGAATTTTTGTACCGATTTCCAGTTGTTTTCCAGTGAGGATTTGCAGTCAAAAATAGTCTATTAGATTGTAATGTGTGGGCTACGTTTTTCTTGCAGTTTGTTCAATAACCTTACTGGACATCGGTTTATGTTTTCCTTGTTAGACGAAAACCACTTATTCTCTGCGCATTTTTTAACACCACCTATATTATTTAAAATTTAATGAGTTTCTTAAGTTATTGTTAACCTACTTTGACAAGTTTTTGTAAATATAGGATTATAAATAATCCTGCCTGTCGCACATCCAAAATTTCTTATTGCTTTTTTAAAATAGTTCGTGATACAATTGCTTCTTTCCCACCCGCGGAACGCTAATTCAAAAAAAAAAAATGTGGAAAAACTTTTTCTGAAGACCTTCTGGAGTATCTTCGTCAAAGCTGTTTATAATCTTGTCAATTTCTTCAAGAGAGAATGCTTTAGCGCCTACTTTCTGTTTCTCCGGAATTGTTTGCAGCTGCTTGCGTTTGGTGTTCCTTGCTTCTCGTGCAGCTTTGAAGACTATATCCGAGAAAGGGTCAATTCTTCTATTATATTTGTTAAAATATAACTCTTGCACTAACTTGGCGGTTGTATTCCATATTGTTTTGACACAAGATTCCTTATAATCTTCTCCTTTACGTTTCCGCATATTAAATGCATAATCTTTTAAAATACTTGCAATTATATCAGTGAACAAAAATTCGTTTAATTCATATTTGCGTTGTTGGCAAAATTCTGCAAATTGATTCCACACACTTTCTTTACACTGAGTGGTCTCTCTCGGAATTTTGGATATTTTCATTAATTGAAGCGTTAGGAATGTTGCCGAAACGCGACATTTTTACTTTTGTCAAAATAACATTTGCTTTTTTAAGTATTAATGGTTGCAAAAATAATGCTAAAACAATGAGGTAGCGGCAAGAAAATTAGCATACATTCTCTTCAGTTAGAGAAATCATTTCAACTTGTGATTGGTGCATGTGACACTGTTTTTAATGTCTCATTGGTCTACAACACTATGAAGTTAATTATCTATTTATTTTTTTTTACTTATTTATTGTTTTGATGTAAATATTTTTATTTCATTCTTTTTTTTTTTTTTTTTTGTTAGACGGGTGGAAAATCTTCAAAAAGACACCGGCCGATGTTATTGGCCGGTAGTGTGGGATTCTTACCCACTAAAAACCACCTCTGCCCTATCTGACACTACAGTGGTTCGAGGCCTAGCCTCATATCACCGAGAATGACTTGCGATACATCGAGGAATGTATCGGCTTATCTTGAAGACATCGAATAAAGCAGTAAATGCTAATACGATGCCTCCGGTTTTAGTTTAGGGGCTTTGCTGTCTTACTGCCCGGAGCTAGTGATTGCAAACCTTTGTTGTAGGTACAACTGGGATGCCTATTCCTATATCCTGGGACTCTAAAAAAAGTTTTTTTTAAAAATGCATATAGTGTATGCAGTTTGGTTTTCGTCCAAATCACTCAACCACAGACCAAGTTGTTCGAGTCACTGACTACTTCTCAGCTGGCCTCAACTTCAAAGAGTTTGGTGGTGCAGTCTTTCTTGATGTCTCCAAGGCTTTTGATACTGTCTGGCATGATGGACTTATTTATAAGTTACTTCGTGCTGGCATATCTCGCCCGCTAGTGAGAAGAATTCAATCCTTTCTGGTAAATCGCAAATTCCAAGCGAGAATCCAAAACACCCTTTCCACAGAGCGCTTCTTAAAAGCCGGTGTTCCCAGGGCTCAGTTCTCTCTCCAACTCTCTATTCTCTTTTCACCAGAGATTTACCCAAAGTTCCTCGTTCCCAAATCGCCGTATATGCGGACGATACGGCTATCCTTGCTCGCTCCAAAAGTCCCGTTCTTTTAAGCAGGTATCTTCAGGAAGCAGCAACAGCCATAGAGGAATGGTTTTCTAAGTGGCTTATCATAGTCAACCCTGAAAAAAGCTCTGCACTTTTTGTGACTCGCAGATTTAAGGAACCCTCAGGCCACATCCAGATGTTTGAGGAGAACATCCAATGGCAAAAGAAGGTAACTTATCTTGGTGTAATTTTTGATTCCAGACTCTCGTTCATCCCTCACGTGAACTATGCAGTTTCGAAAGCAAAAGGAGCAATGGCTTGTTTGTTCCCGCTAATTTGCCGAAAAAGCAAATTAAGCATAAGGAACAAATGTCTTCTCTACAAGATGTGCATCCGACCGATACTCACCTATGCCATCCCGGCATGGGCTACAGTATCGAAAACTCAAATGAAGAAACTTCAGGTCGTCCAAAGTCGAGCCATTAGAAGGGCCTTTGACGCCCCTTGGTTCATCCGAAACGATCAGCTTCACTCTGAGTCAGGAATTCCATCGATGAGAATATTCATCAAGGATCTCCTCACCTCCAACCATCAGAAGGGTAAGGAGCATCCAAACTCACTGCTGAGAACTGCACTGGACTACGATGAGGGAATCACCACCCGCTTCAAGAGGCCCAAGACAGTACTTCTCATGGAAGTCGACTGGGGACCGACAACCTAGAGAGGAACACTGATGCAACAAGACCAGCCAGGACAAAAATAAAAGATCTTCTCAATTTTCACTTAAGCTTCGCATACTATATGCATTTTTAAAGAAACTCTTTTTAGAGTCCCAGGATATAGGGATAGGCATCCCAGTTGTACCTACAACAAAGGTTTGCAATCACTAGCTCCGGGCAGTTAGACAGCAAAGCCCCTAAACTAAAACCGGAGGCATCGTATTAGCATTTACTGCTTTATTCGATGTCTTCAAGATAAGCCGATACATTTCTCGATGTATCGCAAGTCATTCTCGGTGATATGAGGCTAGGCCTCGACCCACTGTAGTGTCAGATAGGGCAGAGGTGGTTTTTAGTGGGTAAGAATCCCACACTACCGGCCAATAACATCGGCCGGTGTCTTTTTGAAGATTTTCCACCCCTCTAACAAAAAAAAAAAAAAAAATATTATCATTGCAGAAAAATGTAGCACATCACTATTTCACATTTACGAGTTTTTACTACTAGTAAAGAAAGGAAAGTAAAGCTAGTAAAGAAAGGAAAGCTGTAGACTTTTTAACAAGATAAAACTAGCGACATAATATATGAATGAACATTCAAGTGTAGGTTTTAAATTATTATTTAAGGTTTTCCTAAATCTTTCAAAAAGCGTTGTGACTACTTTAGAAACCACAATACTTTTTAATAAAAACTTTTTTATTAAAAAGTAAAAACAAAAGTGTTTACGTCAAACATTGGAAAAAATCTTACTAATGTCGTTTGAAGACGTTCAGGAATTATAGTGTGTACAACCTACACAAACAAAAATCAAAAAAATTATAATTTTATTAGAAAGTTTGATCATTTTGAATGACCCTAAACTAGTTCCTATAAGTATTTTCTAATTTTTTCACCTGATTTTTAGAGATATTTCTCAACGCCTAGGGAAAACTTTCATATGAGAAACGTCATCACATTGAATTCCACCACGTGCTACCTGTATTGAATGCCTGTAGTAAATCTACACCTGCTCTTTGAGCAGATGTTTTGGTTTTGACAAGCCACTGTACATGCAGCAAAAGTCATGTGAGACCACCTACAAAATGCTCTATTAATTAAGTGGCGTACGCCGGTACGTCGACACACTAGCATATAGATTATTGCTGGCCAATTTTATTATACAATGTTTAGTTAATTTTTGTAAATTACTAAATTCTAGTTTTAAGTTTTTTGTTTTTATAATGTCTATAGTGATTATAATGAATATTATTATAGAATAACATAGAATAATAATAATCACTGCAGATTTTACATAGTTTTTAAGCACTTAGTTTTATGTTTTTCAATTTTAGTTGTAATAATTATTTTTTGTTACTCATATAAGTTTGAACATTTCTAAAGTGTAAAATAATTTACACTTAGGTAATATTTTTAATTTAATTTTTTTGTATTTTTTTTAGATACTTTTTCCAATAATTAGTTTTTTCTTTCAGTTCTTTAAACTGTTTCATCATATACTGTTTTTAATTTATTTCCACACTTTTCGCATCTTTTTTCATTCTTTTCATCTATATATTGCTATAATTCTCTTATGTTTTCCTGCTTTTTTTTAAATCTGACATTTATATTATAATTTTATTGCATTTGCTAATGTATTTTAAATTTTTGATTTTTGTTTGTTTTTGTAAGTCTTTCCTGTTTTGACAGTATAATTTATTACGTTTTTCTTATTTTTTTATCTTTTTACTATTTTTTTGTGCTGAGTATTTACACTTCTTGAGGAATAAGTTTCCTTCTCTATTATATTTTTGTAGTTATTCGCATACTATCTATCTTTTTAACCGACTTTAAAAAAAAGAAAAAGGTTCTCGATTTGACTGAATTTTTTTTATGTGTGTTACCTTATAACTTTTGACCGGGTGAGCCGATTTTAATGGTTCCTTCTTTAGTTAAAAGCTTCCATGTAGTCCCATATAAATTTGATCAAGATCTAAACATTATTTTGTACGTTTTTTTTATTAATTTTCTTTTTGACATATATTTTTGGCACTTTAATATAATTAAATATTAGTTTATGTATAATTAATTTTAGCAGTTTAAATCAGTTAATTATATAAAATAATAATTAATAATCATATTGAAGTCGGTTTTGCCCAAATTTTGTATTTGGTCATTTATTAATTTTAGTTGTAAATTTTAAAATAACTGATTGAAGTTTAGGAATGAAACTTTATCAAAATTTAGAGATGGGTTTGATTTTAATTCAATTGCAGAGTTATTATGTTCAAGATAGAACCAAAGTCATTTGTAGTAAAAACGACTATAGACAATGAAATCTCATTAATGTTTGATTAAAAACAAAAAATGTGTATTTTTAAACTCATTTTTGCTACAAGCTTTTTGCCTTAACATGTTTACCATTTTATTGACAACAATTTTATGATTGGTAAAGTTTTAAAAATTAATTCAGTTAAGAAACGTTAAAGTAAATTTTGCTTAATATTGGTTTATTTTACTACCGACTTACTCTTATCATGAAAGAACGAACATGTCATAAATGACAAGTTAAACTGTCATTGGTTGCCAGTAGTTGTCACATTAATTACAGTTGATTTTTATTGTATAAACTCAGTTTCAAAATAGAAATGTTATTGTAAACACAGATTTAAGAATTCTAAAAACAACAAGTCTGACAGATATAAATCAATACAAATGCTATTTATCTCTAAAATTCGGTTCCAATAGATGATAATATCTTATTTATAATCAGAAAATTCACTTTTAACTACATTTTCTCGACATTTCCTTTTGACATCAGAATCGTAAACTCTAAAGTATAAAATATATTTCATCTTCTATTCAATATCGTACAATTTCTCAGCGTGAAATAGTCTAGCGGGCAATCCATAGGACGTTATTTATTTTCCCTATACGGTTGTAGTGTGTTGTGCGTTTCTCGCCAGTCTTGTGACCTGTTATCCTGTTCCTGACAGGGACAGGTGAACAAAATGATGAAGCGATATGCGACCCGATCATTTCATCTTCACCAGATGCCGCTAGATAATTCAAGAAACACGACCGATATTGCAAAGACGGGGTCGAGATAAACTTTGAGTAATTCAATACCGAACTTACACTCCCCACAGCATTGATTTTCAAATCTAAGTTTAAACATAAAACTAATTAAATTGGGCAACCAAAATGTTGATTATTTATCAATTTATTAATGATTTTCCAAATTTAATACCAATTTTGTGGTAATGAAGAACATTTAATAAAACTTAAATTATATCTGTTGTATCAAACGTTTTCAGAAAACCAAAAAAATTTTTTGTTTTTTTAAGTTCGTTGTTTCAAAACTTTTTTTAGATAATTTTTTTTTATTTAAAAGTTGATGCTATATAAAATGTTTCTAAATAAATTTGACATTATTCTACTAAAGAACTAAAGATATCGTTTTTTGATACATTTTTGAGACTTACAACTAATTTCTTGCTTGATTGGTTTAAATTAATTATATAAATTAATTAATAATTTGTTAATTTGAAGACAACTTATTTAAAAATTTTAATTTACTATATTGTTTATATAGGTAATTATATAATAAAATGTAATATTGAGAGTATTTGTGCCAAATTTATTTAATTCTGTATTTGGGAGAAATAAGTTTAGATGTTTTATTAAATTTTCAACTTTAGATTTATCAATTTTTAATTTTTTTACAAAAGTGAACTCAGTTAAGTTTTATACATTTGAGCAAAATTAATACTTACTTTTAACATAACTTATAATGTTCTTAGCTCTTAGTGTCCTTACGATAACAGCTATTCAAAAATAGTTTTTATAATTGTTTTATATCATCTTCTGATGATGACTCCATCGATCATTTAAGTGCAATATCTGATAATTTTACTATTTTGAGACTTTATGCGCTTTCAGTTTGTTAAGGTAAGTCATAGATGATAATAATCAGGGTCATCTATGCAGTCTATGCAAAAACTTATTAGCGAGTAAAAAAACGGTGTCATAAGTTTCAACAAAAGTTTGTATAAGTTATTGTAAAAATGAACAACAGAACAGATTTATGTCATAATTAAACGCAGACGAACTCATAGTTTTATAAGTTGATAAAGATAAGTTGATAGTAAAATTATATGTGAGGGATTATCGTCCATCTTTTCCACAAAGAGTTCAAGTACAATGACAACTAGTTTGTTTTGTTTGTCTCGGTTGGAGGTAACTGCTGTCAGAACTGTCAACGTCCGGTTGTGTCAATTAATTATTGTCAAATTAATGTTAAACATTATTTCTTCTGTCAAAAAAACATTTTTTACAAGAAATATAATTTTTATATGTATAAATTGGTGTAACATAAATAATTTTTATTAAAAGTTAATTTTTACGTTGCCACATGCAAGCACAAATGCCTACTTTCTGCATCTATTGTAAAATAAATGCTACTTAGACAAGCAAGTTCTTAAAAACTTTATTTCTATAAATTTGTTTTGAAAGGTAGAAAAATAAAGTTATCTTTGTTACCTTTATAACATAATTTTGCAGATAATTATTTAAAAATATACCTTAAAACTTTGTACTTGTAAGTTAATTATAGTTACTAAGTATGTTTAATGTTTTATCAGTTTTAACTGCGTGGTGATTATTGGCCTGTTTCTTCCGTTGCTTAATTTGTCAGAAACATCAAAACGTCAAAAAAAGGAACATCATAAAGTATCACTTGATGTCTTTAAGTGGTTCCCATTTGAGGTAAACTCTTTTCGAATTGCAACAGTCAAGCTTGATTCATCATGAATATAAAGTCACGATACAGTCTATTCACAAACACTGGCAACGTCTTCTTATTTCCGTCTAAAATTTATCGCGGATGGCCGAAATAGCAGTAAATGGAAACAACTAATGGCAAGGAATAAATCATGGAACAATATGTAGTGCGCTCGGGTAGCCTTCTGATAAAACAGTACGGGTTCACTCAACTGAAATCTTATTTGAAACTTCGCGATTGGAAAAGTAGCATGGAATGCAATATCTCAACTAATCAGACGATGCTTCTACCTTTGTACGATTTTTACACTTCACTCCACATATACGGGATTTATGGCTAAATTAATATTTTTCAGCCTAAAGCCGCTTTTATACATGGCTCAAGCTATTTATTTGCGCTTTGATGTAAGCATAATCAAATTATTTTTTAAATTTTATATTGCCATTACTGCAATTTTCAACCATTTGAAAAGTATTTGCCATGTTTCGTAAACAAAATATCAAAAATGAGTTCCAGAAACTTTGCAACCTAACGACCAACTTTTATGCAGTTTTATAGTAGTTTTTCACTACAAACCTAAGAAATTATTACGTCTTAGCGGACGTAATAATAATAATAATATATATTATATTATTATAGTCTATTTAGTTTTAAAGCACAGTTTGTTGCTTCTGTTTGTAATTTAATTCTGAAATTAAATTTTAAGCTAATTGAAAATCTGGTTTTTCAACAACTTTTATGTTATTTGATAAATAATATTGTCATTATCATTACTTATCGAAGACCGTAATGATTTTTGAATTCAGCAAAATGGCTGTGCCTCCGACACAGGGAGAATCAAACATACTGTAATTTAATATAATTTTTTTTAATAAGGAATCAATGACAACTTCTAGTGTCTGTTGTAAACTTGGTTGTCGTTATAATTTTTGCAAAATTTATAAAGAGGAAAAAAGTATATTCAACTATTTCAACCACTTTCTCTATAACTTAGCAGAATTTAGTAACAGATAACCACATTTAATTTTTACCTTTTAATGCTGGTGAAAAATTGTTTTTTTACATTATTTGTAACAAAAAAAGATTAACATGCATTACATTGTTAAAATTAAAAAAATATATACTTTTTAAAAATGTAACAAAAGTTTGTCTTGTTGCTATTGAAAGAAAAGTCAAGTTGGCCTTGATTGTTTGAAACAAATTTACATATTTATCTACAAAAATTACAGCTGATAGATTTTTTTATATATTTTCTATGTGCTAAATTTTTATTTGATTGTGATAAGTGGTTTTAAAAATAATTGACCGTTTCTATACTTTGGCGCAACCTTGTATATTTTAGAAGATAAAATTGTATTGAAATAAGGTGTCCAACTTTTTCTTTGAAAACTTTAAAAGAAAAAAGGTAATAATTATAAAAAATTAAATTATTTCAACTACTTCAATTTTGCTTTTACCACGGCTTGCAGTAAAATGTTTAAATAACATTGAGAGACAGGCTTTTGTAAAAAAATTATTAGACTGATTAAATAAATTTTGAAAAAAGTTGTAGAATTGTAAAAATAAAGTCTACAATCTACGAGGTCACAACACAAACTTTATTTAAGAAAATACATACCTACAACAAAACTACGGACAATAAGTAACATTTTTTGTGAAGTTTCGTCAATATTTTAATATACAAATTGTTTTTCAAAGTGAATTATTTAAAAGTAACACAAACAATAACAAGAAAAAACTCTTACAAGAAACCTAACTAGCTGCTGCTTAAAATAAGATTTCTAATTTAGTATAGCTTGTATCAGAAGCCTTGCTAATTACACATTCAAACATGTATTTTATTAAAAATCAAGGATAATTGATACTTCTGAAACCTAATGATTTGCTTCAATATTTGAATTATTTTGTTTGGAATACCAACTAATGCTGCTCGGTTAAGGATTGAAAAAATATGTAAACGAGCTTTGAAACAAATTTTAAACTTGATAAATTGTTTGTTTTTGCTCTCATATTTGTTATTTTTGCTAAAATTGGACCGAAAACTCATTCAACGCTTTAGCTAAATTTTCAAATAAATTTTTACTACAGTCTTGTTGAACATGTGCATTACGATTAGTTTGTTATATTCTTATGGAAAACTTTTATCCAAATCTTTAATATGTATTTTATAGTTTTTGAATACGATGGTAATGGATCAAGCAAAACAATATGATTTTTTAGAGTTTTTTAAAAGTTTATGTGAAGAAAATTTTTATCAACTGAAAATCTGTTTGGTTTTATTTTTACAAACCATAGATAAACAATGAAGAGACAACATTATTCCAAAACTAGATACAAATTTCCAAGAACAATTATTATCTTTTATCATTTATAAACTTGGCAAAAGAGTATAGGTCATATAGTATGAGTATATACCGGGTGATTATTTAAATTTTGAGTCGAGTAGGCTATGACTTTTTTGACAAGACAAATGTATTGAAAACGTATGGCGTAGCTTAATTATTCAAACCACAATCAATTTATTTTACAAAATACTTTACAGACATTAAAATATCAAAATCATGACCGGTTATGAGATTTTTTCGCTGTTGTGTGCATTTGGTTTTGCTTAAAATGTGATTTCAACGTAACATTACATGACTGAAAAATGAGGTTATGTTTTATTAATAATTAATCGATTATATAATATCGTAAAACATTGAAAAAGTATTACTTGGGTACTAACAACTACGCAAATTTAACATACATTTGCAGCAAATGCAATGTCCAAACCTTGTTGAGATAAGCTACGCCATCCGTTTTCAGAAAATTTATCTCGTCAACAAAATTATAACAAACTTTATTATAATATAAATTATATTAAATTATAATAAACGTAAATTTACAAAATTAATTAATTAAAAATCATCCGGTAATAGCATTTAAATAATTCAATAAAAAAAATTAAAAAACCACAATTTGAACTCGATCATTCTAGACTTTTTTAGCATAATATGTGACAATATTGAGTTTATATTATGTTTCTGTTAAAAACATTATATACATACATAAAACTATTAATAACACACAGATTATAATCTTTGATTCTTACTAAAGGTGTCTCAATATAATTTGATCACAAAAGAATAATTATTTAATTAAAAATGTGCGCATTGATTGCTTATCGCTTTCTTTGCATTACGTCATTTGACAAGCTTGCACTAATTTATGTTTTAATCAATATTTAAGTTAATTATGGTACATAATGAGCCGCAAACCGACTTTATCTACTATTAATAGATGCTTTAAATAGTTTATAGGTATATAATCTCAGATCACGCCTCAAAAAATATTTTATTGTGTTTTAGTTCTTATTCCACAAAATTCTCAACTTCATAAGCTAATTAGAAAAAAGTTTTTAAAAGAAATTTTCTCTAATTTCAGAGTTTGCATTAACTTAACGCATTTTAATCAAGAACCGATTCGTATGCTAATCTGAATAATTTTCACAAAAATGATTTCTTTGATTGCTGCAGGGAGTTTTGTGCATAATCAGTTTTCTGCTAACGTTCTAAAACACAAAATAAATAAATGAAAAAAGTATTATTAATAACAGTTTATAAATAATAAACAAGTACGTCTATCTAGATGCAAATTAAATGATATGTTGTTTATGCAGTTTGTAAAACTATTTATATATTTATTAAAGTTTATTTTTTACCTAAGAAGATAAACTTTATAGTTGCTATTTATTGTTGATTAACCTTTTATATTTTGATTTTGACAGGTACAAATCTTGTGACATTTAAAATTTGATAATTTCAATGACTCAATCAAAAGATGTAAAATATTTTCAAAGTCTTGTCTAATCTGGAAACTATTTGCTCGCTTGTTTTATATTTCTAATTTGTTAATTTGTTCTAAATTTAATTGGTAGTCATATTAATTATTTTAAATCTGAAACATTTTTTTTTTAAATTTATACAACTAACTAGTTGATTTGGATTAATGACAATATAGAATAAATAGACAGTAAATAATAATACTTTCAACTTTAAAGTACAATTCCTCGTGTTTAACGCGATCAATAAATAAGTAATTATAAGTAACTTTTCATAGTCGTCATGAGTGAATAAGGACAAGGTGGCGCTATAAAAAGCTATTTGGTTCGCAGCTATTGAAAGATTAGCCATCACATAGACATAGTTACATCTCTCTATATTGTTTCACAAGGCGACTAACTATTTATCATTATTTAATGATAAAAACGTATAAATTGTGTACAACATTATTTTTACAAATTGCAAATCTTTCTCGTTTATTGCTCTTTCTATCAGTGAACCTGATCAGAATCCGTTGCGTTGTTTAGAAAAACAAAGTGTGGAAGCGTGCTTTAACAGCAAATAAGTCTCACTCGAGAAAAAATAATTTTCAAGGCATTTTTTTCGTGATTTGTTTGCTTAATAAAACACTTTACAAGTGAATTATAAATGATAATTATTTACAAGTGAACGATATACCATTACTATAGCAGTGGTTCAATACTATTGAGTTGACAAATATAACAACATTAGAGTATCAGTAATGTAATAAAAAATGAACAATGTTTAAACAAAACAAAATTTATATTATTAAATAAAATCATATTTTAACTTAAGTAATATGCTCACTTTTCATCAGGAACACATTTTCTAATACTAAAAAGTAAAAACATTTTGACATTGTGAAAACGCACTTCAAAATATGATTAATGTTTTTAAAATCTAATGTCAATTATTCTTAACAATAAATACAATAATTATAGTAGCATTAATTCTGATAGATAATTACATGTAATGAAGCTTTAAAACCCAGAACATGCCCAACGTCCTATATGTAGGCCGGTTGCATTTCAGGTTCAAACTTGTAAAAACCTGCAATCTAGAAATAATTTTTCACAACCAAACAGTTTTTGGTCAGAGTTAGTCAGAGTTGAAAAGTTATTGTTTTAAAGTGTAGAGCCTGTAAATATAAGTGTTTTTAACAATGGCAGATCACGATATACGTTTTGATAACTGTAACCTATAGAGAAAATGTTGTGAAATAATAATGTAATTTAGCGAATATAAACTACTACAATAATATAATTTTTTTCAGACATTTTTCTTTCAATGAGGCACTTGAAATGGTAGAAAATGATGAAGAATTTCAAAGGCAAGTTAACTCTATTACAATGTTTCCTCTTGAAAGTCCTTCAGAGGATCAGACTGACGAAGATTCAGGAGAGGAAGGTTTATGCTATATAAATAATTTAGCTCCTGCAAAAGTAAACATGTATGTGAACACTGTTGTTAGAGATAATGAATATTTATCGGAAGATGAAGCTTCAAAAAAAAAAAAACTTTGTCGACGCAAAAATGTCGCAGCGTAAAGAAAAAACACTACGAGTGGATACAACAGGACTTACCAACAAACATAATAGAATTTTTTGCCACTAACAGTTTGAGTTTGGAGCAAAAATGTTCCTCAGAATTATTCGCTGTTTTTTTTTGACGACCAAATTTTAGATCTAATTATTGTAGAGTCTAACCAATACATACAACCAAAAAATCAGTTAGTTCGTATTGCGATTTTTTTTTTTTTTTTTTTTTTGAGAGGGGGAAAATCTTCAAAAGACACCGGCCGTTTGGCCGGTAGTGTGAGATTTTTACCCACTAAAAACCCACCTCTGCCCTATCTGACATCCGGCGGATCGAGGCAAGTCTCATTACACACCGAGAATCACAAGCGATACATCATTGGGATGTAACGACTTATTTTGAAAGCAACAAAAAGCAATATGCTACTTTGGTGCCTCCAGTTTTTTAAAAAGGGCTTTGGTCTTACTGCCCGGACAAAGGATATACATTCCTTGAGTGTAAGTGCACCTGGAATCCATATCTCTAGGCTGGAACTCTAAAAAAGATTAGAAATGCATAAAGAATGCGAAACTTACATCACTAGTACTTAACATAATTATATTAATAAGTGAATGGTACTTAGCGTTTGCCTCCTAGCTGATGTTGGTTTCCCTTGTTGATTTTTATGAAGTCGGTTTCCAGTCGACTTCCATCAACAGACTGTCTTCGGTCTCTTGTGTCGAGTTTCATCATCCTCATTGTAGTCCACTGCCTTTCTCATCAATGGATTTGGATGGTCCTTGGCTCTTGCGTGGTATTTAATAAGGAGGCTTTTAATAAACTTCCTTATTGGTGGGATTCCTGACTGGGCGTGGAGCTGGTCATTTCGAACGTACCAGGGAGCACCAAATGCCCTCCTGATAGCTTTGTTCTGGACAACTTGAAGCTTTTTCAGCCGAGTTTTTGATACATAAGCCCATGCCGGAATAGCATAGGTCATTATCGAACGGACACACGCCTTGTAGAGATGACATTTGTTCCTTATGCTTAATTTGCTTTTTGGGCAAATTAGCGGGAACAGAACTGCCATTGAATGAAAGTCTGGAATCAAAAATCACGCCTAAGTATTTTACCTTTCTTTCCCAATTGATGTTCTCCCCAAACATCTGGATGGTGGTAGAAGGTGATTTACGCCTGCGAGTCACAAACAGTTCAGAACTCTTGTCTGGATTGACTTTGAGAAGCCATCGGGAGAACCATTCCTCGATGACTGTTGCTGCTTCCTGTAGGTACCTGCACATAAGAACCGGACTCAGGAAGCAAGCAAGGATTGCCGTATCGTCCGCATAGACGGCGATTTGAGAATTCGTCAGTTTGGGTATATCTCTGATGAAAAGAGAATATAGAAGAGGAGAAAGAACTGAGCTCTGGGGAACACCAGCCTCCAACGAGCGCTCGGTAGAGAGGGTTTGACGGACTCTAGCTCTGAATTTCCTTTCAAGAAGGAAGGAATTTATCAGTCTCACCAGCGGTTTAGACATGTCTGTATGAAGAAGCTTATAAATAAGCCCTTTATGCCAGACTGTGTCAAAAGCTTTAGAAACATCTAAGAAAATGGCTCCACCGATCTTTTTGAAATTTAGTGCCACTGAGAAGTATTCAGTGACTCTTAGAATTTGATCGGTGGTCGAGTGTTTCGAACGAAATCCAAATTGGTCATCAAGCAATAGATTATGTTCTGTGACACTTTCAACCAGGCGGTTTCGAATAACCCTTTCAGCAATTTTTCCAATTGCGGATAGAAGACTGATAGGTCGATAGTTCTGCGGAAATTTGGGAGATTTTCCTGGTTTTTGTAAGAAAATTACATTTGCAGATTTCCATCGACTTGGGAAAGGTTGGAATGTGAAAGTGGCATTGATAATGGTGGTAATGTATACCAGAGCTTTGATTGGAAGATTTTTCAGAGCTCTATTGGATACATTATCTGAACCTGGTGCCTTTCGTTTTCTAAGTTTGCGAATGATATCTCGAATTTCTGATGGTGAGGTAGGCGTGATGATAGCCTCCTCGTTTCCATCTTCAAGATTGTTTGAGACAAAGTCCTCAACCTCATCAATGAAGTCCAGATCAGCATGCTCCAGAGAGGTTCTGCATTGCAATTCCAAACTGTCCGCAAAAGATTGAGCTTTTTCCTCATCAGTGTGGGCGATTCCTTGTGCACCATGAATTGGTGGCAAAGGTTTCCTAGGACTCTTCAGTTTTCGGACCATCTCCCAAGCTGAGTGGTCTTCAATCGACAAGCTCTCAATCTTTTCGTCCCATTTCTGAGAGCAAAAATCAATAAGAGCCCATCTTACCTCAGTCACTAACCTGTTGAATTCAGTTCTGTCCGCTTGAAGTCTAGATCTTTGCGCCAAACGCCTAGCTCTATTTTTCTCGCGAATCAGATCAACTATCCAAGCAGGTAGTTTCTGAAATGATTTTCTAGGTTCTGAAAAGAACTTAGAAGCGTTTGTGACTGCTGCCGTGATTTTTTCTTCCAGTTTGACAACTGCTTCTTCCAATCGTTTTTCCGAATCGATTGTTGGGATTGGACCGAGATCTTCATTCAAAACTTTCTGAAATTTCTTCCAGTCTGTTTTGGTCTTGCTGATGTTATCTTCTTGTGCTTCGGGTTGTTGTCCTAGGAGGAGAAGCACTGGATGATGGTCAGAACTAAATTCCATTATCACTTCGACACTAACACTATCGCGAATATTTTTTAGGAGTGCCATATCTAAGATATCAGCTACTCCTCGCGCAGGAAAATGCGTAGGTTCGTCAGGTGCCAATAATACTATGTCTTGGTTTTGATCAACGTATTGAGATGTCAGAATTGAAGGCTTTTATTGGAATTCTGTTACTAAGTGGATATGTTCAACTTCCTCGAAAACGCACGCTTTGGGAAAATGAAGCCGATACTCGCAGTAGTTTGGTGTCTGAAGCCTTAAGCTTTATCTCGAAACAAGTTTGAACACATTTTGTCTCATTTTCATGTTGTGGATAATACGGCAATAGACACTAAGAAAGACAAATTTGCTAAAGTATGAAAAATTTATAGAATACAGTATATGTGAACAACTGCATTCTGTTGGTTCCAACATTAGTAAAAAATACAATGAACTATGAGTAGGCCTATCTGTTGTTCTAAAATATTCCAACGTTTTGTGCAAAAAATGGCCAGACGTTCAAATGCACTTATTTTTTGACAATTTTTTTTCTACAATTCATTTGCTTGAATTACTTTCTGAAAAATTTTTGTGAAACTGGCACAATTTGCAAAAATTGAATTCCCAGCAATAAACTAAAAGATTCCAAAGAAATAAAAAAGAACTTCGAGAGTGTTACGATTATAGAACAATAGTTGATAAAGACATAATCGTTGTAAAATAGAACGACAACAGCATAGTGAGTTTGTGTTGATATTCAGACGGAGTAAGTCCAATTCATAATCTAAAAAGATTTTGCCAGAAGGAAAGAAAAATATACAGGTAACACAGCCACATTCAATAAATTTATATAACGCAAAAATGGGACAGAGTATCTATAAGAGACTAAAAGTGGCATTTTCTTGTAATTGCTCATTGCTTAGATATAGCTGTTTATAACGCATAATTTTTACTACACCGAAAAACTGGTGGCGTGTTAACCAGCTGAAATTTAGAAGACGAATTGCTGTTACTGTGTTACAACAAAATAAAACTCAAACAACAGGACATTATTTACGCAATGAAGGTGTAGACATTCGTTTTGACCAAACAGATTATTTTGTAATGCCTCAAGTAAAACAAACCAAATGTGCTTTTTGTCATACAAAACAACTACAAGATGTAGAAAGTGTAACAAGGGTTTACATGTGAAATGTTTTCTTAGTTACCATTCAACATCTAACGCTTTGTGAATATGTAGTATATGTCACCTATATGCCCAACGTCTTACATGCAAGACGGCATTTTTTTGAATTTTTAATAATAAATTTATTTTTTTTTAATTGTAGAATCCCTTTTTGTATATAAAATAAAAAGTTGCTACAAAAATTTCTAAAAAAAGATTACCATATTTGCATGGGCATATCTGGGTTAATTTACAGTCAACAGAGCGTAGTGTTCAAATAAATGAGTAAAATATTATCATTACACTTGTGTCAAGTAATAAATACGCACATAAATATGAAAGATAATTTCCCTGGAAAGGTCTGGAAGAGACCTTGTTGAAGAAAATATAATTCGCGCCATGTACGACCTTTCTCGTTTACACTGTTTATTTCTATTTTGAACGTTCTAAGTCTCGCATTCAGGTATACATACACCTATTTGGATAAAACTCCCTGTCATTAGACGAAAGCTACCCTGAAATGAGATCATTTCAATTTGGATACGACCCTGTATTTTCGCTTGTTTCCTCTCTGCTCTAGATTAATGTGTTTGATAACATTCAAAAATTTTCCAAGCCGAATTCATTTCGTTATACCAGTTTCTTCTTTACGCTTTTGAGCGTTTTTTACGATATGTTAGCAGATGCTACCGTTACAAGCGCCATAACTTTTGTTAAAAAGCTCAGGATGTTTTTTATATGAATAAAATTCGCTGAAAAAGGTAATAAGTATATCAAGATTTCAACATCCAGTTTGGATATGAATTTTAAAATTTTTAAAAGCGAGTGGTTAGATCACACAACAAAGTCCTAAGTAAGTTACTTTGTCATGTCTGTTCTTCTTTGTTCATTAACCTACCAGTGTGATAGTTTGCATAAACATCTCTGCAATATTCCAACATCAAAGAAAATTCCATAAAAGCAGTGTTGTAAACACACGAAAAAGAAAATAGAGACATTTTACTTTTATCAGAAGCTTCATTTTAGATGAACGGTGTTGTTATGTACCACTAAAGCTAAGAACAAAATTTTATTGATATAGCTTTCAGGAATTATTTACATTAATTGTTATAAATTTTAAATACGTCACAAATAAGCTATTTTAGAGAGACAAGTAAATATTTTTAGAATACTTAGGTTGAGCAGTTTCTCGATCTTACTTTTTTTTATTATAATTATAATATTTATTATATATTTGTAATAATAATTTCTGTTGAAATAATTATTATTATGCTTGTACAAGTTTCAGCAAATATTTTTAAACTTCAGAACTAAAATTATTTAATCCAGCTGACATGTGAGTTGAACAATTGTTAATAGTAACAAATTAACTACTTAAGATTTCTCTACTTCTAGAATCCTTTTTTACGGTTTTTTAAAAACCAATTATTTACTAGTTGTGGTAATTTAAACTTTCAATTTTTTTTAAACATAATTTTATTTTCTTAAAAATAACAAAAATCAGTACATTTATGTCAGTTAGACAATTCTCATAATTAATAAAGATTTGTCAGTTTAAATATTACAAAAATATATATTTTTTTAAATATGTACAAACATTGATATTTTTTGAGTTTGCTTGAGATTTCCAAAACTTTTGATTGTTATAGTTTTTTGTAAATTTTAAATAACAGTTATTGAACTGGATAGATATTAAAATTAATATCTGTCATAAGGAGTAACCTAAAAAGCTTCTAACAGATGTTGCTATTTTTACCATATTATAGAAGTAAGTAATAGGAACTTGAACCAATCGTCACAACAAATTTATTCAGATGAGAATCTGTTGCAACCTGTTGAAGCGTTCCAATAAGAACAAAACATGTTTAAGACTGCGGATTTTAGTTTCTATAAAAGTCTTTCATAAAAAATTTAACTCATGTTTAAATTTGAACAGATAAAATCAAAATCATTTAAATACATTATTATCAAAGATCCACAACAACTCATCTCTTTATGTTCATTGCTACAAAACAGCCTTAAACAGTCATCATGTCTATGATTTTCAATATTAAAAAACTCTGTTAGAAATACATAATCTGAAAATAAGTGTGAAACATGCATGTCCTACACTGTTTACAAAAAATGATTTAATTTTTATTCAAATGTTGATACGGTAGTAGTTTCTGATTTTTTATATCTAACCTGCAGAACATTAACAACATTTTGCAATAATTATTTGTCGTTTTTTATTATATTGTCATTTTGTGATAGAGAAAAAAGGTCAAATAGTTACAGTTCTGCATTTTTTTAAGATTTAAAAAAATATAATCTTAACGCAGTTTTTACTTGCTGTGGAAAAGCAAGCAAAAGCAACAGTTCGAATATTGATAAAATCAAGATTGATTAAACAAGCAAACGTGTAGAATGTAGCTTTTCCTTTGACACGCTAGGGTAAGTTGGAAGAACGCAAAGTGTGGTTTAAGGGCACGTAGCAGCGGTGGACGACTAGTGGTATTTAGCCTTGGTGGCGGTGTATACGTTAACTGATGGTGGTGAATAAAGCTGGAGCACGTTAGAGTTTCGAGTGTTCGTTCGGTTTTCGCAGAGAGTCGACGTCATTTTCACAACAGCCCGGCCACCACAGCAAAATCGATTGCTCCACCCTTAGCATGCTAAATTTTTTTAGCTTTTTTCATTTGTGTAAAAACATTGCAAATGAAATGCAAGACTTGCAAAGCAACACTAAAAAATAAATTTAAAGTAATTGTGATTAAACATTGCTAAAAAAGCAGAATATATCTATGCAACAAACCGAAGTCAATTATTAGAAATAAGCAATTTTAGATTTCAAATTTTTTAATACCAAAAAGTTAAAGCAATTTTTGTTTATTATGAGGCCTTAGATGTATGCTTCAAATCAATGACATTAATGTGATAACTTGTTTATACAACTAGCGACATCTTTTATTGTTTTATAAAGTTTTCTGTCATATTGGCATTATGTTGGCACTTTTCCATGAAAACGTGGAACATTTGCTTTCCAATCGTATTCGGAAAATCTTTTGAGGTGTTATCACGTTATACATTTTACTTTAGACACTAAATATCTGTTAAAACATGGCAGTTTCAACAATTTATTCAACTGACTGGTTTTAACACAGTTGATTTAAATCTCAATTGTCAAATTTCTCGAATGAGTGCTAATAAACACAGAACATGTCTATTTCTACAAATATTTGTTCCGAATAAATTTTCCTATTATTATTCTATTATTTTATCAAAAGTAGCTTTACTTTAGTTTGTTACCAAAAAAACAATGCTAACATTATGTTTTAATTTTTTGTAAATTAATGACATATCTAATAAGTCATTAGACAAATAGAGGAAATAAAGTATCGGTATTTTACTATGTATAATCTGTTATAGAAATCAATCTAAATTTAGTATTTAATTTGATTATTATAGCAACGCAAGAAAATTATAATTGTTATCTCAACTATTTTCTTATTAAGTACCACTTTCATGTTGATTGAATCTGAAAATTTAATTCTCACAATTCAAATTTGTCAAAAATGTCTGATTATTCCTTTTTAAAAATCTCTAAAAAGAGTTCCAAAAACAATGAACACAACTCAAGGTAATTAACTATTGCTCCGCTTATCGAACCAGCATGCCCATGATCTTTATATTCGAAACAGAAAAGAGTTGGTGTCACTAATAACAGTTAATGTGATTAAGAACAGCAAATATCCTCAAAACGTGTCTAAATCTAAAAGTTTCAATCTAAATAAGTCTAATATAACTTACACTTTTTAATTAGAAACATGTTTTTTGATAAATCTAAAAAACTTGTAAAAAAAGAAAATTTTTAAATGATAATTTAAATAATGGTACTGATTAAAAAATTATTAATAATACAGTAGAAACTATAAGAACGGAAAATTTGTTAATAGTTGCATCCATTGAGCACTCAGCGAGTTATAAAATTTGTACTGATAAAATATTTGACAGCAATCAAATGTTTGGAGAGTTAATTTGCGTTTACGCAACCGGTTCTAAGTATTTGTTTTTCTGCTTTCCATCAATTAACACAGTTCTGGAAAAGTTTTTTACTTTTTGTTCAACCTAAGCTTCCTTGACTAAATATTTGTTAAATTTTTATTTTTTTGTATAAAATTTTTAATTTGGATAACAACATAACGCCCATTCCATTGTCTCTGAAATCCCTTTAAAGCACCTCGCGAGCTAAGATATATTTCTGTAAGCTCAAATATGCCAAGCTCTTTTAGTCTCGTTGTTCACGGAGACCTCCACGGAAAGGTAAATATTCCCAAAGCACACAAGACACACGTTTTTATAAATTGTCTCTACGTGTTTTTTGTTGTATATTTTGAAAAATGGAAGATTTATATCCAAAGTACGTCTCGAAGGTATTCCAATGCTAAACGTAAAAACATCAAATTTTCTAGCTGTAGTGTCTGTCTCTTATGCTTTTTAACACAATTAATTTGATTGCAGTTTTGAAAGATAAAAAAGCAATATGTCTTTGGAACATGCTCTTCCACATTATTCTTGTGTTGCTTTTTTTGCTCGAACTTAAATATAAATCTTATTTCTAATTAGGTTGGCACAAACTCAACTTGCATTGCAACAATTTAACATTGGAAAGATATTTATCCAGTTTTTAAAAAGATTTTTGTTTCTGAACTGTTGTTATATTTGTGATTATTTATAAAACGTAAAAACACTACCACTGTTTAATTCTTTCATAAATGTTTTAAGATAGATTAGATCACTAATCAGACTAATACAAATTTGTTATATGTACTGCAATAAATTTATTGGTGTATTGTGCTTCTCTTATTCAGCTGTCTGAGGTATACCCCAGTCTATGACCCCAATTCAATTTTTGAAAACTGTAATAAAATTCAATATCTCAAATAGCTTGAGGAATGTTATTGTTTTCTGTTTTTAAACTTTGCACCCTCAAATCTTTGCACCCTCAAATCTTTGCACCTATCTTTACAATCTTAATCCTAGTTCATTATTTTGTGTTTACGTTTCTTTTTGCTTTTGATTACGTACCCATTTTGCATAAATATTTTTTAATTTACATAACATGTTTTATTACTATTTTTGCATCTCAATTCTCGTAGTAATTTCTAACTATTTTTATTTGATACCATTTGATAATATTTTATACCATTTTGTTATTTTATAATTTTAAACTTTGCTGCTCATTCATAGTTTTATACTTTGCATCTAACATGTTTTACTATTTTTTAAGTTAACGATTCTTTTTCTAGATAGATTCATATTTTTATAGGTTTTTAATAGTTTGCTATACAAGAGCTATATTTATTTAGACTTTTTCTTGTTTATCTATAACATTCTCATATTTTTGTTTTATGCTTCATTACTAATCACATTTTTAGCAAACTATTTAAATAGCACCACTTTGCTTTCATGTTTTTTTTAAAGTTGGTTTATACAAATAAAATTGATTATCCATTTGTTAAAAATCTGAATTTTTATTTTATATTATTCAATACAGTTATAAACGACAAATGAGAAACTTTCGTTAAATATAAAAAAAAACTAGCATTTTTGTAAGCATTGGAAAGCACTTACATAGAAACTTTGCATATTTTTAGATGATATTAAAATTTTGTTTTGATTAGCAGCTTTAGATGAAATATTTAAGAGTTTTAGTCCAAATCTGGCTAAAATTTAATTATTTTTATTGTGGTGCGACGTAAAATTGAATACAAAATGAAGGAGCAATGAGTCTTGAAAATTTTAAATGAATTTTCCGATACTTGTAAAGTTTGACAAATAGATTCATTAACGAAGCAGAAGCGCTTCAAGAACAGGTTAAAAACTCGATAGCAACCAACTTTAACTTTTGACGCAAACACAATTAAAAACTTTCGATTATTTTAATCAGCGTTTAATGAAATATATTTCAGGGTAGTTGAGCAAACTTGGTCTCTCTGAGTCGGTTTTCTACTTTTAAAATTTTTACAAAAGCTGCGCTGTCAAATGTTTACGCAAAACAACTGCGTCATTAATCATTTTATTTAAAAGAAATGTCTTGATGGATTATAAACATTGAATTATATTTCGCCAATTATAGACATTACGACCCTTTTTAAAGCAACGTCAAAAATCTTTTTGATTGCTTTTTAACCGACTTCAAAAAAGAAGATATATACATACCTATTATATATATACACTATTCTCATTTGTCAATAATCTGACAAATATCTATTATATTAATCTTCAGAGTTATGATTGCACTACATTTTATAAATTGCGCTACAACAGTGAAAAAAAAATGTGAAATAATAAAATAGTAAAATTAATTTAAAACAAAAAGAATTTAGAAGTACATACTAAAAAGAGTAATATTTATATACACATTGATAACGTACATAAACTATCTAACTGAACGTAAGAAGATAGTTTATAATAAAACATTCTAAATTGAAAAAATCTTGAAAATTTATAATAATGTATTATATAATTCAAATAGTATATTTAGTTTAATACTTATAAAAAATGTTCTTTAATATTACGGTTATTTTTGAACATATTTAAAGTTGCTTAACTTATTTGTTCCGCCCTTAAATCAACATCTTCTTAAATAAACACACAATATTAGGTACCTAACAAATTATTTTAATGTTTTGAAATAAATTATAAACTAATAGCAAAATTACATATTAATGCATTTTTGACTTAAATCAGAGCCAACACTTCTATAATTCAAATGTGTGTGGTTTTGTTGGGCTAGGCCAATATGTAGCAACTTTAATAGTTTTTTTTTACAATTGTGGTTGTAGCAACTGCCGCTCTGGCTTATGTACGTAATAAGTTAAATCTTAAATATCTTATGAATGTTTTATCTACCTTGCAAGTTTTAACAGATTTGGTCTTAGAGTGTTAAAATACTATAAACATTTGTAAGAAAAACAGGAATTTAATATAATTTATTTCTTTAATTTGTGGGCCAACTTGGATGACGTTGTGGTTTCTAAAAATAGTTCATGGAATGTTCTTATCTCTATAACATAAACATACCGTTTGCACATCGTATACTGATGTTTATTTACTTAATTATTTGTTGAGTTCGTAGTTTAAGAAACTGTGTTTGTCTTTCTATTTTGTGAATACTAGGGTGAGTTTTGCTCATTGAGCGTCTGCTTTAGTTATAATGGATATTAATTATTATTTAGTAAATTATTCTCATTAAGCGTTTACCTTGATTGGTGGTTCATTATTATTATCAGTAAGTGTTTCTCATTGAACGCTTGCCTTGATTGTTAATATATTTGGTAAGTTTATCTTATTGAGCAATTGCCCTACTTATAATGCATGTTTTATATTATTAGCTTAATTATACTGAAAAAGTATTAAAAGTAGAGTTGAGTTTATAAAGATGTGGCAGGTATCAAATAATATGTAATAATAAATCATGTTCATGTAATTATGACACATGATGGGTTTGTGCTTTGTGTTTTGGCTGATAGCGACTTGCCGGTCAAGTTTAGGAATTATTAAGAGATTTCATAGGTAGCTAGAGCGAGTATACAGGATGATCCTGGTATTTTGGTTTCTTTATACTCATTGCACAACTCACTATCTGAGGGGTAATTCCAAGAAAAAAAATACATTTTGGAGTAAACCCGTTATTGTGAGTAATAAGATTAAAATAATTATAAATGTGATGTCTCGTTAAATTGAGAGATTAATGGTTAATAAGATTAATATGGTTAATCTATGTTTAGCATGCTTTTATGCTTATTGTACACTCAGTACCATGTACTGTTTATTTTGAAGAGATACAAAGCATTGTGCGATAGCTTTAAGAGTATTACATGCCTATAAACGACAATTCTAATTACGAGAGATGTTTAAATATGAAAAAATCCAGAATATTAATTTAATGATCTACATTGAGTGTTAAGGCTAGATGCTCACCATTCTTTTTGTTATGTTTATTCTAGTAGTCTATTTTCTATTTAAGCTATCAGATGTATTTTTTTACAAGTCAATGTTTGGAGCAGCATTGCTTAGACATCACATATCAGATTGTTAAACTTGCTAAAAAACTGATTCAAAATATTGTTCTAGAATTGCCAAATCAAAATAAATTATTCGTATTAAGTAAGATTTTTTCTTCAATTTTGAAGACCTCTAAAACAAAGCCTTTTCATTGTGTAAGAAGCGACGTCCAGGACTAGCAGCTGTAAAATATGCTGCTATTTTAAACAGGATCACGTTCCAATTGAATACGGGACGTACATTTCCATAATAAATTTACTGAAACGTGTCCAGACTCTCTTTTGCTTATGTCGGTATTCTGAGTAACCTTTTCCTATCGTCCACCTAAAGACATTTCCCTTTGTGGCTGTATCTTCTGTTAGTCGGAAATAATTCATTATGGCTGTGCTTTTATGCAAATATTATGCACAAAAACGCTCAATATTTACTCTTAGTTTTTTATTGTAAACCTACACAATAATATTGTTCAGCATAATAATAGTTTAAGCAGAAAATTTCAAATCTTCCAATCTATAGATTTTTAGAATATTTAATGTAGCCGTAGAAACAATGTCATATATTATGGTTGATACAGTTTTAACTATCTTAATTATTCTACTTGCCTAAACCTGACAAGAATAAAAACTTTATGAAAATTCTACGTATTTCATTTAAAGTTGGCAACCGTTGATGGGAAAAGATGTCAGATGTTGTAGAAATTCACTGTCAAGCCAGTTCAAGAGTTTTAATCATTAAACACACTTTAATAAGTCTGCTAAAACAATATGCGCAGGCTGCGCAGCAACTCTTACCTGAGAATTTCAGCTTGTTGTTACATTTAGACGAATTGGTATTTATATTACAATGTGGCTCAACGTTTTTTTTGAAAAAACATCTCAAATTCATTTTTCTTTATTTAAATCATATAAAAATTTTGTCTCGTAAATAGCACCACCATTCCACTTTCCTCCAATCAAAACCAACGATCATCCATCACCGCTTGTCGCTTTTTTGTTACATTGAATTTGTGTACTTCCAAGTTTGCCTTCGACTTGACTCGTATTTTTTGCAGATATTCAATAAATCGTTCTACAGCTAAGATGTGTAAATTGCTTTCAAAAATATACAGCAAAGCACTTGAAAACAAAACTTAATCAAAATAATATTGTTAAATATATTAAGGTTGATATTGAGGTTACACGTGACGTTCCTAATTCTTAATATATACTTATTAAGTTCTTATTTTTTTAAATTTTTTTTTCATAGAAAATTATTTAATTTTCTAAACCCACCAGAACAAAACGCTATCTATTAGAAACCACCTCTAAATGATGTCAGTGGTGATAGGTACAAATTAAAACAAAAGTTTTTATCGCTTATTGGGCAACCAAGTTATCACGCTAACGCTTTTTGTCTCAAACGTATATCAATGATATACAATGTAATCTATCTTCTTTGGTTATCCATCAACTGATAAACTAAAGATAAACCATTGCAAATTTATTCAAATCACATCCGTAAAATGAAAATGTAAATCAAATCTGTTAGCTTTACTTTATTGCAAAATAAATAGAAACTTAAGTAGATATAAGCCCAAATGTGTCATTGCAAATACATTGAAATTTAAATCAGTTGCAACTTGAGTCGATGAGTTCCAATAAGAACAAAACATGTTCAAGTTTACAGATGTGATTTGAATGAATTTTCATTGGTCTATCTTTACTAGACCAAGTAACTTTCATATGCGTTCTTTCTATAAAACTCAAAAATTATTTTTTCTTAAGTTTTTAATGTATTTTTTGAAAATTTATTGTAATATCTTCTATTAAACTAGCAGGGCTCCAATTTCCAATAAAAATTATAGACATCTTATCTAGAGGAAAATTAAAGGTGCTGGTTAAACCAATTAATTAAAATAACTATATTTAATAAATAAATAAAATTAAAGAAATTAAAGATGTCAAATCGATCATACATCACAAGTACAAATCAAATTCCAAGATATTTCAAAATCACTTAGAGTACTAATTTACGACCAATTAAAGTAGTCAATTAATGAATTAAAGCTTAGCTGGTAGATCTCGGTTGTGATCTGTCGGGTTTCTTAAGATTCTGAAGAGCTGCTAGTTCTCTGGTTTAATAAAAATGTTAGCTGATAGGTGCTTTAGAGCATTACACTATGCTTTCAAAATATTGAAATTAAGACCAATCTGTAGTTTTGGTAGATATTGATTGAGTTTCTAATTGTCTTCTAGAGACCATACTCATTCACAACGAATAAAAACTCATTGGTTGAATTAATCACTCTTATTGAGTAAATTTCAAGAAACATTATTTTAGAAGTCATTTCTATGCAATTCAGACAATATTTTTACACTTTAAGCTCTCTTAACCGTACACTTTATCTCAGTCAATACCCTCTGATCAGATGCAACTTGACTGACTTATTAGTATCACTTGACTATTTTTCTTTCAGCACTGCTATTCTAAACGTATCCAAATCATTATCCACCGTTTGCTTATATTTATTAGTTTACCCAATAGATCTACAAATTTCTGCATCATCTGGCAATTTCTAGCCATTTCCTACTTCTCTCCTACTTTTTTCTCCTAATTATTATCTACCATTCGCTTATATTTATTGGTTTACCAGATAGATTCACAAATTTTTTAATCATCTCGCAATTTATATCATTTCCTATCTACCTCCTACTTTTGTAAAAATTGTTGTCTTTCTTTCAGAAGCACAATGATTTTTGCAATAAACTGTAATGAGAACCTTTTACAATATTTAAAAAGGAATGTATGCATTGTTTTTCATAAACTTATATCAGTTTCAGCATCAATACACAAAAACAGTTTCAGTAGAAAATTGGTATTAAATTAAGATGATTGTACAGTGTACAATTATTATAGCAAAAGTACTCTATTGCTGCAATGAAAACCAGCCTATCTCTCTTTAATGTGTTACTTGTTTGCTCAGTAAAATATTTTACAATGTTCGGTTCTTTACGGTCTCATTGTCAAGCCGTGATCTTTAAAAAATGGTTAGTGCAAAACATTTATAGTAGCATTTTAGCTATAAAATTAAAAAAAGCTGATTAGCCGTGTTGTAACGTTTTTTTGACAAATCACTTTTTTTTGACTTCACTGTTCTTCAAATTTTGTTGCTATCTCCAGCAATAAGTGTAGGACAAGCCAGGCAGGTCACTTGCAAACAGTTGCAGAGAGACAAGACAAACTAAAAGTACAATTACATTTAAACTAATAAAAATTTACCATATTTTTTCAAGTAAACAATATTGGCTAAAGTGCACCCAAAGTGATTAAAGAAACCTATACTAGGGAATAGCAATCCTTACAATATAAATAAATTCCTAAACTCTCAAAACCAGCAGTTTTTATAAATATTTTTATAATGTACCTAAACGTTGATGGATAATTTTTTTAAATGCAAAAAAAATACTGTAAGTATAAAATACTGCTGTAAGATGGAAAATAGATTGTTGATTTTTAGATATTTTTTAACATAATATTTAACATAATTCAAAACCATTTCAAACTAACTTCTAAAAATAGAAATAGCAATATTGGTCTAAAACTTGAAGCATTGTCATTATTGCTCGGTGTGACTCTAGCTTTATCACAACTAATAGAAAGTGTTCTGTTCCTACATAAACATTGAAAAAAGTTGGTACATAATATGTGCAACTTTTGGAAACTCAATTTGTAATACCAAAACAGTCGCTGACATTATCTACTATTTTTTAATCTTTCAGTTAAATTAATTACTTTGTTTTACTGAATATCAAAAACAATATTTAAATTTACGCTTTATTTTATATCAAAAATACTGACATGCAAGATCTTGACAAATGTTAGAAACCTCTAAGCAACGCTATTAATTAATAATTTTCTAGGAGCTTTTATCTTTATATAAGGATTTGGTTAGAAACCTATAAGCAACGCTATTAATTGATAATTTTCCAGGAGCTTTTATCTTTATATAAGGATCCGGTAATGTAGCAACTATAAGTTTCTTTCTTTCCCCAAGGCATTGTTTTCCTATATAATTTGTTATTTGTTCTAAAATAATCGAAAATCGTTCTCATTTTTTTGCGTTTTCTTTTTGTCTATATCTTACGTGTAACCGCATCTCTCTTACTGTTCTACTTAACATTGTGCAAAATATTTTTGATTTTTTAGAATTAGCGTTTTAGAATTTCTTATGTTTTGATTCACAATAATATTATAGAATTTATTAATTTCTTAATGCATTTTATGCGTAAATTGTTTATTATTTAGTTGATAAACAAATTAGTTATAGTACACAAGTAGGTGCAAGCTGTTTAAAACATATTGTTAAACCGGCCATAAAAAGAATGAAAGTTTGTTTTATTTCTCCTTATTAACCATTTATAATTCTAAATACAATATAAGGTTTAATTGAAGTTTTAAGCCGTAAATTTTTTTTTAATCATTCGGATCACAATTTTATGGATATACACAACACACACATTTTTAGATTTACTTGCTACAATCACGTTTATTGGCGTTTTAGGTTTGCTATTTAATTATTCAAGCGTTTCTACTGTATTAAATGAATCGTGAAGTAGTGGATTCCAATTAAGACCCGAGGGACATTTGGGTTTACAGGAATTACGAAGTCAAGGCAACACCTGAGAGCAAAGTATCTTACGGTAGAGAAGACAGGTAGATTAAATGGGTCGATGGTGGTTTCAGGCGACAGAATACAGACATGCTGGACATGCATCGAATCGTCTTCAAATTGCAAAAGACTCAGGTGCATAAAGCAGAACTTCCTTCTATTAAACCGGATAACAATTCAATCAGTTGTATATCCGTCTAAGTCTAGCTGAATGTACTCTCTTGTAATTTCTATAATTAGAAAATACAACGCAATTATTCTGAGAGGATTATAAAAGACTGAACACTAGATTGTCAATATATACAAAGTAAATATATTGTAAACCAAAAAACCACTTAATAATAATAATACAATATATTAATAATAATAAATAATAATAATTATTGATGGTAATAAACCCAGCAAAATTGCTGTGCCTCCGAAACCAAAGGGGTTAAAAACATAATAAAATATTGTTTATATTTTTAAATGTTTTTAAATGTAGAATCCGATAATTCATATAATATAATAGCAAACTAATAATTTAGTTAATTTTTTTTTAAACAATCCTATAGCTTGAAACACAATTTGTTTCTCACACCGCACAGCGTATAAAAATGACAGCAAAAAGAATGTAAAATACATACGGTTGAATGATGACAAATGACCTGAGGCAGACTTGGGGCGCTGATAGACTAAATATTATGCCTATACATATGGGTGCTGCAAGAGAAATACCATAATTGTTAATAATCATATGAATGATAACAGAAAAACCAAACTAGTTAGCCTCAGAGTAGATCTAAATAAAAATAAAATTTATGCTTTTTCAATAAATTGTTTTTTTTTTGCAAAATAGTTTAAGTTTTTACAAGATCTGTAGTATCAAAAAATTAAAATAAATTTTGATTTTGATAGGTATGAATTTTCTAACATTTGAATTTCTATCGATTCAATGTTTCAATCAAAACATTTTCAACTCTTTCTTTAATGTAAAAACTATATTTGTTTATCTGTCGTTTCTCAAGGAACTATTAAAGTGATGTAGCTGATAAAAACAATACAAGATTTTACAATATTTTGTTTTGTACTTGTATTGCTTAGATAAGTTAAAATATAAACATTTAACTTTATGCATGACTGCATAAACTTTCTCACACTTTCAAGTGGCAATAATTAGTTGCTTAACAAAATATAATTATTATTATTATTCAGAGAAACTAGAGATGGTTCAACGATTTTAAATTCTACAATTTCAATAGTCACACTTACCATTGTGGTAGAGAAAATTAAGTCTGACAATATCAATTTTACTAAAACATAAGTAGATCAGTTTTCAGTCAGCTTCTTTTATAATTGTCAATTTCAAACATTTCTCCGTTTAGAGTAGATTTTAAATTTTAATTACGATGCTATTAATCAGAAGGACAAATTAAACGATTATTTTATAACGAAATTAGCAATAAATCAAGAACAGCTTTCATGTTGTAGAGATCTCCCAGCAGGCATTAATTTTCTTTAATCCTGCAAATATTCATGAAGCCCACGCCAGCCTTACTTCCGGATAAAAAGTCGTACAGAAAAGGTTTGGAAGTGTCGTCCTTTAACCACCACTAAATAAAATTAATCCGATACGCACATACCGTAAATTGTTTTCTGGTTCAGTAATGTCGTTTTCGACAAAAGTCTGCAAAACTGCTCTAGGGCAACGTTCTAATGAATTTTCTACCCAGTATAACGTAAGTCAATTTTTATTAGAACGCTTTGTAGAGCTTACGAAACCTAGTTATTTATGGAGAATTTTGGTGGATGCTCTTTTGCGCTTTGCTCTCTTTCTGATAAATACCTGAGCAAGGCGAAACAGTAGACTATCTTTTCTTGCGATACCGTCTGCCGACTACTTGTAGACGAATTATTGTGTAATATATTTTCAGAAAAGATGTTTTACAACTTTGTAATTTATACACACATAATGAATTACATTACTGACACATTTCAGAGCTTCTGCTTTTAAGAGAAGACTGTATTCATGCTAGCGAGGAAATTAGTTTTTCAACAATTTGCCTTTAAAATTCGAAGCAAGAAAGTAGGTATTTTATAATATAATATTAGCACTTTGCTATATAACTATAATTTATTAAATAAGTACGTCTAATGCTAATTACCAGTAGAAAATTTATAATAATAATATTTCTCCAACAAATTTCATTTGAAAATTCAAATGAGAACTTTAGATTGTTAATTATTATCCATTTGGAATAAAAATAACCTTGATGACTTGAGGTTATTATTATTAATATTATTATGTTCCGCCCTCTCTGTCCTAGAAGCACAGCAATTTTTCTGTATTCAAAAATCATTACGGTCTTCGACAAGTAATTATAATGACATATTATTTATCAAATAATATAAAAAATGTTGAAAACGAGCTTTCAATCAGTTTAAAATCCAATTTAAGAATTGAAACAAAGACAACAAATTGTGTTTCAAACTAAATAAACTACACAAGTTTGTTTTTTAAAAAATCTAGCTATATTACTATTTTCCCACGCATCTGCAATCACATTATTTGAATTGTTAGATTTAACATTATTATTATGTTCAATCTTCTCTTTCCCGGAGGCACAGCAATTTTGCTAGATTTAACAATCATTACGATCTTTGACAAGTAATGATAATGATGACAAAATAACTTTTTCAATAATATACAAGTTTTTGAAAAACAAGTTTTTAGTTTTCAATTAGTTTAAAAACCAGTTTAAGAATTAAATTAAAAACAAAAACCACAAATTGTGTTTTAAGCCAAAGAGAAAACAAAAGATTGCTTTTTGGAAAATTAAGCTAAATTACTATCTCCCCATGCATCTGCGATCATATTAATAGAATTTTCAGATATAACATTTGAAATTTGATATAACAATTTGACATGAATATAATAATGCTGCTTTTTGTATTTCCGCGAGAATTTTTGAATCCAAATCTAAAATTTTGAGATTTTTACTTAATGATATAAGTACACCACCCATATTTAAAATAACTAAAGGTAAAATTTTTACCATTTTTAAATTTCAAAGATCCCTAATGGCCACCGAAAGTAGCAAATATTTAGCCATTTTCGTTTTAAAGATATCAATAATATTACAAGAATTTGGAACAGCAATATCTATAAGATATGCAACTTTTGTTTTCTTTAATACGATAACAATATCCGGCCTATGGTTATATTATTATTATTATTATGTTTATAAAATGCACTCAAATCTATAAAAAACATTTCAGTTTGCAAATAAGCTTGACTTAAAAGTAATATGTATGTTAAACTACACGGCTAAATTTTGGTAAGCGTAAAACATAATACAATATAAGTTTACAAAATATTATTAAAAATATATTCAATAAAGCTTATTAAATTATTTCTTTCGTTGAACTTTTATCAATTCAGACAATTTTGAAACAAATTTTATTGCAGGTTTTAATAAAAACGCTGATATTGCATTTTATTAGATAACATTTATTAGATATTAAATATATGAGTTTTTCAAGTGTTGTTTAGCAGCGAATATTGACTTTTTGTATTTATTTTACGACAAACAAGATCTTATTTTTTTCAAAATAAAGTTTAGCAAATTATTTTAAACTTAATGAGTGATGTAAAAAAAATAAAACACGTTAATTGGTAAACTCACATGTGATATAAAAAGAGTATTTGGAAGAAAAAATATAAAATGTGTTGTTTTTTCGTCAGACGTCGATTGAAAGCCTCTAATGCAAAACACTTTCATAAATCTTCAGGGTATGCTATGATAAGTATTTGCAAATTGCAATTCTAAACAGCGATATTGTTTACTGTGAAAATCTGAATAATTAGAACGCATGGATAAAACAAAAACAAATTTTTGCTATTTTTGAGTGTTTTGCTTTGGTAAATATTCAATTTTGTTTCAAATTGGTTATGTACCTTGTTGTTTTTATTGTTTTAAGTTACAAATGACAACAGGTATTGAAAAATGTGTTTTAGAGTTGAACTAGCAACAGACATCTTAAAAGCAGCAAAAAACCTGCCAACAATTAATTAGTTTAGTTTAGCTTTTAGCAAAATACATTTTTTTGAGATGAAAAAAATGTGACAATAATGATATATATTATGTTGACAGTTTCACTCGTATTCAAAACATTAAGATTTTGTTAAAAAATCTCTGATGTTGAGCGCTAGAGAATTACACTTTTTTCGCTTAAGCAAAAATCTTCAAAAAAAATGTTTGAATTAAATTTTACTAATCCGAATTACTTGTTACACTTTCTGAATTAACCTGAAAAAGTTGTCGAATAAGTAGATAATAACTTTTGTTGTAAAGATTGACAGGTTTCTTGTTGTAGTTTTTTGTGGCAAAAAACTATATTATAACTATTATTTATGGCGCCAATAATCAATTTTATGTGAAATTTACTTGTTTTATTTATTGGTGTTGTTATTTTACTGGTTATCTGTATTTGGTACAATTTTGGTAGTTGATAAATGTTCAATTATTTTCACATGACTCTATATTCCTTATCTAAGTCTAGCAGCTAACAATATCCACATATTCATTTAGATTTGTATAAATTAAAATGATTGCTTAAAGTTTACCTTGATTTACAATCCATGCGATTCACAAAGCGCACTCTAATACATTCATTAAAATTATTAAAGCAACGCTGAAATGAGATTGTAATTTTGGTCGAAACACAGTGTGCATGTAAATTTCTTGACAATTCCAAAATGTAATCGCTTTTCCAACTCCATACTAAGTTCTCTTGTTAGACTAAAATAAATAAAGTACAACTACTATTTAAAACCATAATGCAAAGCTCAGCTTAAAATAAAACCTTTAAAAGTAACATATATTTTGTAATCAAAACCATCAGCAGTAAATCAAAACTTTGATATTTTTATAGTTTTGATACTAAAACTAATTGTGTCTTGACGACAGAACGCTACGAACGTACCTGAAAAATATCGCTTTATCTATTTTTTTTTGCTTTCAATTAAATAATAAATCTTTAGAAAAGTTTGTCCTGTTCATTTAATTTTGTGTAAACTAAATTAGAATCATCTTACCAATAAAAACTCTATGAACTTGTTTTTGTATTTTTGGAGACAACGTGCGTATTATTACGTTTTGAAATGATTACAAATAACAATGACGTGTATTGCCTTTTATTGTATTATTATTTTACACATTTTAAAAAGGTAATTACATAAATTGTCTTAAAAAATAAATAAAACAATAGTTGTTTTCATTTATCCAGTTGCAAGTATTTTGTTTTGTTATAAAGTTGACCGGTTCCAATGAAAATCACACACTTCGCTGCCTCTTCATTTTTGCCACAGTGCTTTCCAGCATAGCGCCTCAAGCTTTTCCAGGTTTCAAAAGCGCTTACATTTAATAGAGCCTTCCGGTTTTGTTTGGGTCTACAAACCTAAACCAAATCCATTAAAACGTATTTAATTGCGTTTCTGAAAAATATTAATAAAAAAAAAGAGCTAAAAAACCTTTTGTAAACACATTTTTCTATAAAAAAAAAGCTTTTAAATGCTAAATATTATTGTGAATTAATAAATTCGAGTTTATTGAGCAAGAAAATATTATGTTAACAAATTTTGCAGTGCAAATAATGCTTCTATATAAACAAAGAAAACGTTTTCGAATCCTAAACAAACGATATTTTAATTAAACTCGTTTGTACAAATACTCATATTTTTAGATATTCAAAGAACATTACAGATAAATTTTTAAGGCATTATAAAGCTATGCCAGCCTACTAAGAAAAATATATATTTTTTTTTAATTTCAGAACTAAATAATTTGAGTTATAAGACGACAAAAAAATAATTTTCATCTAGAAACATAGAGATTTAAATTTTTTGTCGTTTTTATTATGTTTTTGTGTCTATATAACTAACTATAAATATTATGTGTGCAAAGTTTAAACCTAATCGGTTCACAGGAGAGAATCCTAGTAAACTTTTTATTTATAATTAATAACTAATTTTATATCTAAATAAATAATTTCGTATCTATACTTCTTGAGAAAAAAAACTATTTTTCAAATTTATTAGATAGGTACCATTTTAAGAACACACTATTCAATAAAAAAAGTTGATAAAATTACTCTGTAAAAGTTGGGCTTTGTCACATTTATAATATGAATTTAAGCCAAATTAGCTTTATATAGAAAGAAAAAAAAAAATACGTTATTAACTTTTATGAGTGAGACTTAACAGGCAAAATTAGGTTTCAAATGTTTTGTGTCATAACTAAATATTGTGGTAACTTACCCTCAACCTGGCAAAGTTATATAATTATTTAAAAATATTGATAAACAGTTTGTGAGTTAATTTTAGCAGCGTCTATGATTAATTATTTATGTACAAAGTTCTGACTGCTGGGGCAACTACCTGCATTTTTCAACCATCAAATACTATTAAAACCTACTCAAAAGAACAAAATATACTTTATTAATAAAACATTTATTTCAAAAGTATCTTTTCTTGCACTTCGCTTCGGTGTAAAACAAAGATTCCAGTCTATAGAGCATTTGTGAGTAAAAAATAGGATATATAAAGAAACAAAAAGCTTTTTTAAAGATCATAAATATCTGCTATATATTTGGTAATAAATAAAGAGGTTGCTTTGCATTCTAAACTGACAAAATAAAAAAGTGGCTTCCTGTCTAAAAACTGTCTTCTTTAAACGAGTTTAAGTGGGACGCTGATAAGAACTGAGAATGGCAATTCTCCTACAATACTCTTTTATCACTACATATTTTTCGACGTGTTGGGACATTCTTTCTAGAAAAGATTTCTAGAGTGAAAAATTGATTTACTTTGTAACTTTTATGTAAATGTGAAGAAATGTAGTGTAAGAATAGAGTTTATCAATTTTTGTTTTGCACAATACAAGTTTTTATATTATTGATGGTGATGAAAACTGAAACATTATTTATTTAGAATGTTATCTTACAACAACAAAAAATGTGTTTAACCAGTATAAATTTGTATGGCTGATTAAGTGAATTGTTGATAATAAACTTATTATCTAACAGTAGAGTTCGTATTACATGTTAATACGTCTCTGAATAATGCTTAATTTGAACATTATGGAGTGTTTCATTGACATATAAGTAAACTTACATTTCTTCTTTTTGTTTTTCTTATTCTATCATTATTTTGATTTTTCCTTATTTGTTTTAATTTTGTTCTCTTTTTTTTTTGTTATTTTTATTTAATGTTTTTGTTTTTATATATTTTTTTATTTTCTATATTTATTTTGCCTTACATTTTTTCTATTATGTTTCTAATGTTTTTATTTTAAACTCTCACAATCTGCATTATCTATGACTTTTAATATTTTTATTATAAGTGCTAATTCAGTAAGTTATTATTTGCATATTTCAAAAATTTGACATTGTTTTAGGTTATTTTTAGTTGTTTGCCAAACTATGAAATTAATTTATAAACAAACAAATGATAAAATAATAATATATCTATTATTGATTTTCTAATTGTTGGCACTCTTTAGTCAACAATAAATTAGTTTTAACTTAATTTTAACTCAATTAAAAACACTGTTTTGGAACATTTTTACTTTTTTTTCACACATATTACAAATTTTGTTATTTCTCCAAAGTTTTTTTTTTATGAAACGTATAAAATTACAAAAGCCCTTTCTAAAGTAAGATATTTACGATTCTAGTTTCAACATGTCTCTTGGTGCTGCAGCGACACATACAAACACTATCATTTATCGCACCCTTGACTCTCTTATAAATTTTCTTAGGGCATCAAAGCTGGATGCGGTTTTCTACAACCCCTATATTTTATGACAGATTCATTACTGCCCAACACAACATTATTGAACAGTTATTTGAACATATTTTGAGTTTTAAATTGAGTATTACATTTATGATCTTATTTAGCCTGTGCAAACTTTTTAAGAAGATTTGCTCGTTAATGTTTAATTGTTTCATTGGAAAGAATTGTTAAGCTTGAAGTGAAAAAATTTTACGAAACAAGCAGGGCCAGCATTTGAATTTTTCTTTAGGAATAAGAGCAAGGTTATTCCATTAATTTGGTGAATAATTAATTCTAATGAATTACTTGTCTTTCAGTTAAAGTATAATTTTGTGCATTTAATTACATAATATAAGGAATATAAGGCGTAAATATGAAAAATAAACATAATAATTCTGGCAAATCATTAAAAAAAATCTATTTTTATAAAAAAAATGATAAAAATTGAACCTAATATAAATAAAAACTGTAATGATTTTTAAACTCAATATAACTGTTGTGCTTCTAAGACATTGAGCTTTAAGCATAATAATAATAATAATAATAAATAATATATAATTATAATAAACCGTATTATAATTATAATCCAAAAAATTTCTTGGAAAATAATAAGTACAAATTATATTGGGATCGAACTTTGCTAACTGCTTCAAAAATTGAAGCCAATAGGCCGGATATTGTTGTCGTATTCAAAAAAACAAATTGGACATTTGTTTTCGAAAAAAAAATTATTATTGGAAAAATAATATTGTCATTATCATTACATTCAAGAATAATATTGAATCCAGCAAAATTGCTGTGTCTCTGGAACAGGGGGGGTTGAACATATTAACATCAAACGTTCACATACACGCACGGTTCAGATGTGCTTGTTTGGTTAACTGACAAAAACTTTCTGTGACCGATAAGCGGTAATGTGAGCAAACCATAGACTGCATTGCAAGATTTTATTGCTTGTTTGCTTGAAAATATTTTATTACACTGAAATACTTATTTTTCATTTATTATTGCTTCGATGCTTAAAACTTTTTTTTTAATGTATTAAAGTAATACATATTTAGTCAAGTCAAAAAATACTGAAATTAAAACATGATTGTTAAGCGCGATTTAGTAGTTCTTGGCTTTATTATTTTTTGTCTACCACAAAAGAAATATATCAGCAAACATCACACAAAAGGTTGAATTTATACAATTGCAATGTTGAAGAGTACATGCAGCATATAGGTTTCAAAGGCTGTCAAAACGTCAATTGGAACAATATCTCGAAGACCGAATGTATCATTGATTCAATTTGATCGGTGTATCTTTTCTTTTTCTTTCAAAAACCTACACGAGCTTAGAAATTCGCTGACAATCACGTAGAAACTGCTTACAATAAACGTCACAAACCGACGAGCCAGCGATGCTTTATTTGTTTAGAAAAAAATGCAAAAGTAAACTGTAAATTAAAGTTGTATGTTTATTTTGAGCGATTCGTCAATGGCGTCAGCGTAGCTACTAATTTTAACAAAAACTATATTTCACTAAAGAAAGCGACAATAGCATTTCTTTGACATTTTCAAATGGTTTGCTAGGTTTAAAAGCAATGCTTCTGGGTGTACATTCACAACTCAATCTCAACCATCCAAGTTTCTATTCAATTTTGTCGAAAAAGCTTTTCTAGGATTGTAAAGTAGTTCTATACACACACTTGCTCTACACAACAAGTAGTACAACAGATAACACTATCACACCACTACTATTCTTAAATCCAGTCACCTGCGCAAATCTTTTAAGAAATATAGCAAAATATATTATGAATAAAAATTTTGTACAATGTTTTAATTTATATAAAAGTTTTGTTTACTTTCTAGAAATCAAAATGATCAATAATTCTAAGAAACAAATACTGCCTAGTCTCCTGTCTTTTTATGTAAATTGTTTAAAATGTCTAACAAGGTACATTTAATAAACAGACAAACAAGAAAAGAAAACAAGTATGAATAAAAAAATGACTAAAAAACACAATAAAATGGATGACAGCTAACTTGACAAGAAAACAAGCTAAGCAAATTTAACCAGTTGTATAGAAAAATATCTACATTATGCTCAGTTGTATTGTAAACAAAAAACATCTAATTAGATTCCTTTCCAAACTTAGAGAGGAAGAAACAAGTACAAACATTTATTTTTTTAGTGTTTTTACTAAAAAGATATAGGTAGTGATGGAACTTCTTAATAAGGTGAAATCGTAAAGTCAATTTTTTACAATAGTTTAAGACGATCAACGTTACATTGTAATAATCTTCTGAAAAATGCTACCAAATAGCCTTACTTTATTAAAAAAAAAATAAAAGTTATAAATTCTGTTTTGAGACAGATTCAAAAACACATTTAAGCTACTTAAAAAAATGACAAGTTTTCGAGCAATTTTGTTCTATGACATACTCAAATTATTCAGAAAAGAGTACAAATGCTTATTTGCACCTAACTAGAAGGTGCAAATCAAAATATTGAAAACAACAAAATGGAAATCTAGAAATAAAAACTTTTACAATTTTTTTTTAAGTTTTTTAAATTGCAGCCACTTGGACAATTGGTAGAAGTTTGAGTTAACTATACAATACTCTAATTTTGACAACACAAACGCAAAAAACAGCCTCAGCCTTGATAGTAACTTGCAACATTACTATTAGTTACAAATGAGGGTTTGTTTCCCACTATGGTTCATTCTTAAATCCTTTATTTAGATCTTGTAAACAAAATTGACGTTTACTGTTTTTTTTAAGTAATTGCTTTACATTTGCTAACAAATAATTTCAATTTTTTTTATAGGCATACTATTATCCTACAGATCAGAGCAGTCAGATATGGGTTTTACACCGTTTTCGGTCGACGACACAAGCGTAAGCATAACAAATAAATTGACGTTGAGTCAAAAGCTTTAGACAAACCTGTGTAACTAACATCTTACTGATGTTGGTTAATAGCAAGATTTAGGTGCAGAAATGATAATAGACCAATACTAAACAGAAAAAAAATGTAATAGTGCAGATTATGTGAAGTAAAAAAAAAACAAGAAAAAAAATGTTTATTAAAACATACAAGATAAATTTAAAAAAAATGAAAAAAAAAATAGAATCAAAGTTTTACTAGGAAATAATGTACTAATTAGTTTTGTTGCTCAAGTTTGGATGTATAAACCAAATAAGCAGAAATAAATACATGAATAATAAAAAAATTTATTTTTATATATATTCGAAAAACACTTGAGAAAAACTGCTGAATACAGGAGCTGTTTTTATAAGTTTTGTTAAAAAGTATTTAATTATTACAGAAAAATTGTTACAGTATATAATACCGTTAAGATTTTTTGACTAAAATAATTGTTGATCGTATAGAAATATTTGGTTGAATTTGAAAATTATATATTGAACATCTAAGAATTTGTGATTTTTGAAAAGTTGCTGTTTGTTTTTGTTATAGGAAAAAACAATTTTGTACAAAATTAATAAAAGTAGAGCAGAAATAATATCTTCTCATTTTTCATTGGTTTATCTGTGCCATAGTTCTGCGTTGATGCTTTATCCTTTTGAACTAATATTTTAACATTACACGCTTAATTGTTGAATATTGTCTGCGTCATCTCAATTCGGGGATTGTGAGGTTGTAAAATACGACGTTCTGAAAAGGTTTTACTGTTACAGCCCACAATTACTTTACATCGGTTTAATTGCTTAAGCTCGCCAGTTCTATCTTTGTCGTTGTTCGACTCTGAAATCCCCGTTTCCTTTGGTACAATTACCGTCTTGTTTTTCAGCAAAATTTCTCTTTCAATTATGAAAAATAAACTAATGAGGATGATGATTGTTGGCAAACCATTGAAAAGAGGGAAATTAACGTTTGGTTCTTCAAACTATTCAGCAAAACGCTATTAAAAATTTTCATTATAACCGTCTACTAACAAAGTATGTAGTCAGTGCGCATTATTGTAAGAGGAAATTTTAAGTCAAATAAGACTTAATTGTTGGCATTTGCTCACAAACGACCAAATAATAATTCTTCAGAGCTTTGTAATTGGCAGGACGAGAATAATTACATTATACATGCAAAATACGCCATAAAGAAGTTAGAGCTTTTAACAACTTCTCAAATTAAATCAATCTCATACGCTTACATCCCGATTACAATTTGTATTTAATCAACATCAGATCAGAAGTGTTGTTCAGCTGGATCTAATAAAGTTTTTTTTTGTGTTTATGCCACATTCATTCTGTGTGAAAATTACAGGTGTTTTATTGGATTCTTAAATTATGTACTTAACAAAGTGAAAAAATAATTAATCAGTATTGAAAAAATTGTTGAGTTGATTTTTACTAAGAAGATTAATTCTTTACGTGCAGTAAAATTTTTTTGAAATTTAGTAATTAGTATTCTTAGTTTTTAGTAATTTAAAAACAAACAAGTTTGCAGTTTTTTGGTTTGCCAAAATTAGTTCTCTTGTGTGCAGCTCCTGTATATACCGAAGATTTTTTTAGCATCTTATAATGTCTTACTGCAGATTATAAGAAGCATTTGTTTATATGCTTTCATTTTTACCAAACTTGGTTACAACATTTTTTTTTATCAAGCATGTTATGTGCAAATTGACAATAACTAACAATCTCAAAACCAGTATGGCGCTTTTGTCTAAATGCTTTATTCTTTGTTTTTTTTACAATTTTAATTATGTAAATATAATATAACATTATTATGAGTATGACTGTCTTCACAAGAAACTATAAGATTTTATTATTTTCAAGAAATACGTTCTTAACTCCTAATACATGTTTAACAGTTTTTTGACTACAGAGAAAAAAGCACAATCAGACCCACTATGCGATCTTACGATGCGTGAAATAACTTGGACGTTTGGAAAAGCTGCAATTCCAAAGTTTTGTTATTTTGTTGTGCGACCCTTCTTTTTAAAATATTCAAAGCCACCGAACGCGATACGGAAGAAGGTTGGTAAATGTAGCAGCTTCCTATTTTCCACATTTGATTACGATATAGACGTTTGTTGGGGAGGGTGATTGACAATTCCATCAACCGTATTTCATGACGAGATTGTTAAAACACAACGGGATATTCGTCATAATATTGAAATGACGCGTTTACTGATACGATTAGAATTTATGCATATGGCTGTATCATTTAATGTACGACTGTTATTCAACTCCCTTTGATGACACATGAGCCTAATGGCTATTCAAAAGGTTGGCGTTTTGTAATTTACGTTTTTTTTTATTTTTTATTTTACATTCACTCTTCTATCAGCTTGTTTTATTATCTGTAAAATCCAGCATCAAATTATACGTTTTTTGTACGATCAAAGATTTACAACCAATACAATAATACAATATTACATCAACGTTGACATTGCTAAGTTAGTTTTTTAAAAAAAAGTATTAGTATATCAAAAAAAAGTTACGCATTTATGATCGTTGATAAAAATGTTTAAAAATATAAGAGAAAATTTGTAGAAAATTGTACAATCTAGTAAAGCGTCATCTTAAGAAACTATTTGTGGATTAATAAAAAGTTGGGCATTCTTAATACCGAACAGGGGTTAGTTTAGAAATTTTTAGTGAATCACAAGTCATATAAATTAAGTTATTATAAAAAAATTTGTAAAAAAGTAGTAAGTTAAATATTTATAATATTTTATAGCTTTTAATAAAAAGGTTAAAATTGGTCAAAACGTCAATTACAAGATTCTTAGTATTTGTTAAATTAAGTTGGCATTATGTAATAAACTCACAATCTATTCAAGCACAACTAGTTTACAAAACACGATAAATTAATTAATAAAATAAAATTTCGGTTCATAAAGAATAAAAATTGAAGAACCAAACATTTTTAGAACTTAATTATTGAAGAGCTATATTACTTTCACGTTAAAATAAAGTAGAAATAAACACTACCACGCGCGGTTTACGTGATCTCTCATCAAAATAGGCCTGTTTGTTTTTACAGGATTGTATTCAAGAAGTGCATGCTCTTCATGTTATGCTTTGTGTGATAACGTTTCTTACAACAAAACCGAACTATAACTGAAACGTACATAATCAGGCTCTGTCTCGTCACACAAACTACCTACGCCTTGTGATCCTTCCGTCCAATACTATCTATACCACCCCACTATGAGATACCAGCCCCGAGGTGATCACGAGGTGTTGTTTATTTATTTCCGCTTTGTCTTTAACGTAAATATACTATAGGCACTTAATAACATAATAAATACAGATATTTAGATAAGCATAACGCGTTGTTTGCTCTGTGATATTATTTTTAGATTTCTACTACCTATTCTTTAAATTTGAAATAAACTGTATGTATTACAAATTATTTTTTTTATCTTTTAAAGTAGAAGCTTATTCCATTTAACGATTTTTCTTTTTTTTCCAACTTAAAAAAGATCTCTAATTTTATCGTTCTTTATTGTTTCAGATTTAAATTTTTTTCAAGTGTTAATGATTTTTTTGTTTATAAACTAAAAGGTGCTTTAGTTTTAATAAGAGTGTGTTTATTAATACTATCTATAACTTAAATTTTTTTTAATTAAAAAAAAATGTTTGCTGTAAAACAAATTTTTTTAAGTTTGCATTTATTACTTTTAACGGTTTGCGTCTTGAGAACAATGTGGCTTAGCTATAAAAAACACCTTTTCTTTCTTCTGGCACAATTACTATTTTTTTAATTTGTAAATATACATCATATTTATTAATTACTGCAAGTTTTGCTTTTGCTTTAGTCATTTATTGTTATTATTGCTATTCAAAATTATTTGTGCTAACATTTACAGATAAAATGTAATAATAATACTCTAAATTTATTCAAAATTAGAAAACCTTCTAAAAAGACTATTCTAATAAATCTAAGCAAAATACTTTTGTTGCAATTTGGATCAAAAGTTGGGTTTTTATGCAAATTTTTCCACTTTTTTTTAATATTATAAAAAAACTAAACTTTTTTTTAATATTATAAAAAAACCAAGTTTTGACCAGATTAAACCTGTGAAAGATGCTTACATCCAGGAAATAAATGCTCAATTTTAAACAGCTGAACGATTTTTTTCGAATTACTCTCGATTACTTTAGCTCTCAGAAAAAAAAATTAAATCAAAATGAGTTGAGAGGTTTGGTAGCTACAGAGCAATATACAGAAACATACAGTAAGATTTCTGTTTTACTGAACATAACGTTATAAAACGCATGTTCAGTTTTAAAAAAACTATGTCAATACATTGTCGCTAGGTAGGCAACCAAATTAACAAATGTTTTATTTTGACACTTGACAGAACAGAACTCCGAAATTTTATAATAAATGTTCAAAGTGACCACCTTCTTGTTTCAAGCAATACGCCAAACAATTGTAAAATGCTTGTACAGTATTTTGTAAAAAAAACTGGATTTATTGCGTAGCAGGCGGTGAGTATTCTATTCTTTAGTTCTTCTGTACTTTCTATTACGGTACTGTTGTAGACTTTGAATTGGAGATAACTCCAAAAAAATAAATCGTTTGGTGATAAATCTGGCGACCGAGGTGGCCAAGCTTGGACCAAAAATAGACCCATAACAATATTGGTTTATTGTTTATTGTTTTTATTGATGGCAACCTAAATGCCGCCAAGTTTTTAGAACTATTGCAAAGACACATAATGCGACGACTAAAAGACTTGAATCTTGAGAACGCATGGTTTCAAATGGACGGCGCTCCACCACATTTCACGGGCCCTATTACACGTTTCCTGACTGAAAACTTTTAGGATCGCTGGATTGGACGGTTTGGACCAATAGCTTGGCCACCTCGGTCGCCAGATTTATCACCAAACGATTTCTTTCTTTCGAGTTATCTCCAATCTAAAGTCTACAACAGGACCGTAATAGAGAGTACAGAAGAACTAAAGAATAGAATACTCACTGCCTGCAACGAAATAAATCCAGTTTTTTTACAAAATACTGTACAAGCATTTTACAATCGTTTGGCGTATTGCTTGGAACAAGAAAGTGGTCACTTTAATCATTTATTATAAAATTTCGGAGTTCTGTTCTGTCAAGTGTCAAAATAAAACATTTGTCAATTTAGTTGCCTACCTAGCGACAATGTATTGACATGGTTTTTTTAAAACTGAACATACGTTTTATAACGTTATGTTCAGTAAAACAAAAATCTCACTGTATATAAACAGACACACAAAAAAAATGTTTTGCACGTTTTGTGTAGAGTTTAAATGTAAATGCATGATACTGGCAGAATCAAAATAATAAATCACAATAATAAAAACACTTTGGTGTGAACTGTAAAATATTCTACATATTTATATACAGAGCGCCCCAAAAGTATGGAATAATGGTTCTGCAGTCGTAAACAAAATCGCGAAAAAAAATATAGAGCTAAAATTTAAAAAAAACTGTCGATGACGTTATAACTCAAAAATGACAATTTTTGTCCGAAAAGTTTTGTAATAAAATGTACGGTTACTGATTATTCCATATCTTTGGGGCACCCTGTATAATGTTTTACTGTAAAAACTAGAGTTTCTTTAAAGTGTATCTAAAAGAAAGTTAAACTTATGTATAATTTACAAAAAATTTTTCTTATCATGTTTTTAAAATGAGATTTTTTACCTCTTTGAGAGATAATAGATCAAAATAATATCCAATCTTAACCAAAATTTAAATCGTGTGCATTGAAAATAGAACAGAACACAGATTTTTTAATTAAGCATGATTAAAACAATTAAAATATTTACATTTTAATGGTTTTCAGATTTTAATAGCATTTGTCTATTTTTTATTACTTATTGTTCAAACAAATATCTAATTATTCGATTTAAGTTAGTAGGTAATAATAAAATCTATGATTTTTAATTTGCCTGCACAATGATGTACGCTTTCAACAAATATAAATTATGTAAATCATGTCAACGCACATAAATATGCTATTTTGACAACAAACACCATATAACAAAATTCCTACTACAAATAAATTGATGCATGTTGTAATTGGAAATGAATTTGCCGATTCTATTCCAGATAATATTAGCATAATGTAATTCTGATGTGATGTGCTATTATTTACTCTAATGTGTTTACATTATTATTAATACAGAAATTGACATCAATATAATTATTTCTTTTCCTAAGCATAAACATAAAGTTATTTATGTACACCAAATCTAATTAAAACTGCGCGCTTTTGAATTGCTAGTACATCAATTCCAAGAATGACGATGCCCTCTTCTCTCTTTCAAATAATATTTATTTTGTTATCTAATCATGACATAAATATTTTTATTTACTTATTTACTGTTCAGTTTTTGTTCAGTTTTTGCGACTATGAAAGGAAACAACGTGTACACAAGTTGTTAATAAATCAATTTCAGTGTCTTGTGCAAAGATCCATTTTGTTTTCTCTTTAGTTATTAGTAGTAGTACTCACTTGGATTTGCTGATTTGCTGATGACACAAGCATCACAGTAATTCTGATGAATTTGCTTTTCACCACATGATGTCCACCGATCTTCAGACCATTCTTAATGCAATTCAAACTGTCTTTTGTTAATGTTAATAAAACAGTTTCTCTTTATATTTGTGCATTGGCACTCTATTTTTAATGATTGAAATGGTTTTGTTGCTAGAAAAACATATTTTTCTCTCTTTGCTCCGTCTCACATTTCCATAATAGACTGTGCTATTTTTAAACACAAAAACAAAAAATTGTTCATGACAAAAATTGACATGCTTTGTTCTTATTGGAACTCTTTAGTAAGCCGGAACAAATTCTTGTGTATTTATTTACCCAATTCGATAAAATGGTAAAAAAATGTATCCAAAGTAGAGCTCTATTTTATAATTTGGTTTAAATTACAAAACACATGTATTAAAAACCGACTACTACTTCTTTCAAATTTATTTATCGTTAATTAAGAATCAGTTTGCTTGTTATTTTAAAATTAAAGCAATAAAAAATATGCTATAAAGCTTTAACGCGGGTAATTATAGCTTGTTTAAATAGTTTTTCTTCCCATTTTCTATCCAGCTGATGTTGAATCTATCTTCAAATATTATTTATAGTTATTATTATTTATGTGCTCTGACTCTTCTACTAATACATTCAATATGTAAGAATTTTAAATGAGATTTTATAGTTTATAAAAATGATAATAGAAATAATTACAAAATTAAATTTTTATCAGATACATTATTTAAGACATGCATAAAAATTTTTATGCATAATAATTTTAATTAAATAAATAACAATGTCTTGAAATGTTTGTCAAGAAGCTAATAACCTAAAGAGGTAATGATGAGTAACTGGAAAAATGAAGACGGAGGAAGTTACACAATGTATTTTAAAATTACATATATATCTTATTATTTTTTTGATGTAAATCGATTTATTCTTGTTACAGAAAGCATTGATTCATATAAATGTATGGTTCAGCAACCTACCCAAAAAAAAAATTGAAAAAATGGTCATTCTATATAGAATCAAGTTCAGACTGATTAATTCTAACATAAAACACAACTTAAATAAAGTTATTCTACATCCTACAGTAAATCTCAAAAACTTTAAGCAATCTACAACGTTTGTTTCAATGTATTTTTTGATAATATATGAAATGGCCGCGCCGCGTTGTCGAATTTTGGTGATTTTACCAATTTACAATTTATGCGTTTAGTCAATGATTTTGGTTAAAATTTGGTTGAAGCAATAATTTTTTTTTTAGTTGTTCAAAAACTTACTACGCAAATTTATATTCAGATATATTTTTCATGGCATGCTCTTTTCCTTAATTACTAGAGAAATAGTTAATGTTGTTTGTTTGTTGTTACGGTAAGCGGCTATTAAATTCGATCCAGTCAAAAACAATATTTTTATACTCGAAACTAGAAAAAATATTTACTTTTATTGTGATATCTTTGATGGAAATAAAAGAGCTGCATCTTAATGTTAGCCAGATATAAAATTGTGTACATTGAAAAAGGATCTTTGAATGCCAGAAATACTACAGAAGATATCCGCAAGTTATTTCAAGTGAATTTTCCTTTTCATGAACTAAATTACTACATTCTCCGTCCGGACTCAATACAACTTTAACACTCAAGGAAATGCAGTTAACTAATTTGCTTACTAAATTTACTATAAATTTGCTGCAATTCTAACAAATTAATAATAAACATTTGAAAAGAATTATATTGTGTAAGTTGGTTGAGTTTTGACTAATACCGCCTGTCTCTGCAAGAACTTTGGTTTTATAATTATAACCTAAATTTACCAATCTAAAATTAATGATATCAGAGCTAAATTTGTGGTTTTAAGGTCAAAACAAAATAATAACAAACGTCAAATGTTTAAATCAATTTTTGCAATGTTTTGGTTGTTGATGTAACGTTCATCAGGCCTAAAAAACTGAAATATTCTAAAGTCAATATTAATTTAAACATATGGCTTAAAAACTTAAAATCACGAGCAAAGTAAGAAAGAAAAAAAAAGAAAAAAGGAAAGACTTATTTTATCTGCTTATAAACTAATCAAAAAATTGACATATGTTTAAATTCAATTTAAAAAATGTATGAACGTACAGTATAATATAGAGTAATGCAAACAAACTAAAATTATTTAACTGCTAATTTAGACAAAAGTGTTGTCATGTAGACCTTAGCGATACTAGAAATATTATTTATAATCTAAAATATTACAAAATAATTACTCATTTGAACTAAAATTTTTAAAAATGGCCGATCTTTAGTTATTTCTTCTTAATTTTAAAGATTAAAAAGTGTAGCGACTGTCATTTACTAAATGACAGTTACAAAAATTACAAAATAATGACTCATTTGAAACAAAATTAATAAAATTTGTCTTATTTTGTTGTTTTTTGTTAATTTTAAAGATTAAGAATAGTAGCGACTGTTATAGAACAATTTACTACAAGTTTTGTATTTGGCGCATCTACGATTTTTTAACAGTTTTATCACAATTTGTACAATATTACAAAATAATGACCCATTTGGACAATAATTAAAGAAAAACGTCTTCTTTTAGTTATTTTTCTTTACTTATATAGTTGAAGAACGATTGATATAGAATTGATACGAGAGCTTAAATATATATTAATAAAAAAAATTATAATTTCTCATAGTAGAACTAGTCCTTTCTTAAGAACTATAACTATAATTATAGTGGCCTTGGAGGGCTGTAATAGATATCAAAGATTGTTGAGAATCATCTCAGCTGACAGTGTTTTGAACCCAATTTTGTATTATTTATAGTATTAGTGATAATAATTTAACAATAATTGATATCTAGAATAAATAAAGTGGTGCCTTACAATGTGGATATTTCCAATTCGTATTTAATGAGTTTTTGGATTTATTTATCTATGTATTAACTCAGATGTGCTGTTGCAATAGGTTAGGACAGACGTTAGATGTCATCTTTTTGCGACAATGCAAGTTTACATACCTATTTCCTATAAATACCGCTTCTGTTAATAATAATTTGTTGATGCGTGTTATAATTGTTTGTTGAAAATACTGAACAAATGTTTAAAATCACACACAAAATACATTTTTCTGATATTGATGTTTTTGCTTAGAAAATTCTGAACAATTTAAAATCACACACAAAATACATTTTTTGGATATTGATGTATTTGCTTAGGAAAATATACTCATAATTATGTGACAAAGGAATTGAGCCGTATTTTGTCATTCATTGTCCTTACATTTTGTAGATGGTGAAAAAATAATCATCAAGATTTGTTTACCCTGTGGTAAGTTATAAGGTAACACACATAAAAAAATACAGTCAAATTGAAAACATTTTCCTTTTTTGATCTCGGCTTAAGAATTTAAAAAAAAATAAATTAATTAAACTAAAGTGGTTTAAATACTGATGATATTTATGGCATAAACGCAATTTAGAAATACATTATTATTCGATAAAAAATTGTATCGACAATTTTCTTAAGCTTTTTTTTTACTAAAGCATAACTGCCGTTATGACAAAACGCGGGCGGTTGTCTTATAGAGATTGCATTGTTTTGAGTGCTTTAAATTTACAAAAATTTGCAGTATTAAAGCTTAAAAGAGAGAAAATGTTAATAGAATTTTACGCCGCAAAGGATTTGGAACGTAATGGAAGAAAAACACTCTGAAAGATTCCAAACGCATACAATTAGAGCTGTCTTATGTTTTAATTATTTAAATTGCAAATTTGTCTACCTAACGTAAAAACTTATAACCAAAGATGTATGCAAATGAATATGTATCAGTTTGCTTTAAAAATTGAGAAAGGATAACAGTGTTTGCATTTTCATCATTTTATTTAAAACAGAACTTTTTTTAAATTGTGGTGTTATTATGTATATTGTACAATTAAAAGTTTTTATCAAAATTCAAGTACACAAATGCTATCTTTGATAAATTTTACAAAGTATTGAATATATAAATATTGTTAAAATGCTTACAATCAATTCAGTTTTTATTTCTCAAAAAATAAATGGTAAAATGACATTTTTCAATGACAAAATAGTAGAAACTATAAATGCTTTCAAAAATTAAACGTTAAACAATTGCAATAATAATCAAATATGACATTTTCATTTTATTTAGTTTAAAAATAAATAACTATATGCTAATATGTAAAAAATACTTTCTATAGATAAAATGTTCTGTTACAAAATCACTATTCGTTTACTTAACTTATGTTAGTTAAGCACATCTGATGATTCAAAATCATTATTGATTTATTTGACTATTTTAATTATGCACATCTGATTTAAAATTTTAATTGTAAATCTTAATAAAGACTGCTAATAAGCAAGAACATGTCAAGAATGAATTGAATTTGTCTTTATTATATATCTGTCTAATGTGATTTATGGGTAACAATACCAAAGGAGAAAAAGAGAAAGTAGCATATCTTAGATAGGCGCTCCAAACAAAATGCTTAGTCCCACCAAAAATCTTGTTTAAAACAATTCTTTTTTAATTATTGTTTTAGCATTTTTGTTGTTTTACATTGAAATATAGAAACATGGCTTTTTGTCAAACTACAGTCAAAGCAAGTTTATTCAAACAAGATTGGTTTAATCATCTGTGTTAATTAAGCACAGCTACTTTGAGTTTTAATTGTTAAATCTTACTGTAGAGTGCTCATAAGCAATAACCACAAATCTTTATTTAGAAAAAATTTTGATGTGCTTTTATTACTTTAAAATATGGTAGATTGTCATATGGTAGAGTTCACATTTAAACTTGGTATTTTATGTTTTAATAAACGCTTTGTGTTTAGAAAATAACCCAGACAAATTTTTAAAACGCATCATTTGTTTTTAAAAACTGAAATAAAATGCCAGGCACGTCAAAATCAAGATGGGCATAAGAACTGTGCTGCACCATTGCAAAATCAAATTTGAATAGTAAGCAATTGGAAATTATAATTCCGTTCGAGAACCGTGAATTGAATTGGCCTAAACATACGTCCTCTATCTGAATATTTGAAATCGCTAGTCCTCTCTTTTCGTCCTTCGGAAGGACTATGCATTGCGGATAGAACATCCCGACGAGAACAAGACGTAAATACACATGGGCAATCTTCCAGGCTTTCATGAATAACAGACATAACTTTGAAAAGTTGTACGCTGTTATTTCAATTTACGAATTATCAGACATCTCTTTGGTCAAAGTTCATGAAAATATACGCTGCAATAAAGTTTTTATGTTTTGTTGTGCTGTCAAGAGTAAATCTTACAGTTTTCTATTTTCTTTAAAACACTGAAAATTACGTCAGCATTCAAAAAAACAAATTGAATTTTAATGGAATTTTTTAAATGGTTTAGTTACAAGATCTATTCTATAGAAATAAATTATATGTAATAAATTAACAATTTTTTGAGGAATAATAAACTAAAATTTGTAGGTTTTTTACATCAACGTTTCGCCTCTTATCAAGTCTAAAAATATTAATTAAATACAAAAAAAATAATACTAATAAAACATTTTTTTTTCTTTTACATATATGATATTAAAATGAAGTTTACATAGTTACATATAGAATAATTGATGCTATTATTAGAATTTAATACCATCTCAAAACTCAAGACAGTTTCATCACAGAATGGCCAAGCTATTGCTCAAGTCGTTGACTTTCTATAAAGGTCCAAAAAAAATTCTCCTTAAAGCAACTTCAAAGCCCACTAAATTCAAACTAAAACTTTCAAACGGTAACACAAGTATATCATTTTCAATATATTGAAACAAATTAGAATAGTTATTTGGTGATATTAAATAATACAATTATGGAATTATAATTAAATATTTATTCAATATACATATATATATATATATATATAAAATATTTGATTCAAATCCTACAATAAGATGTAATTTTAATTATTTTCTATATTTTATCAGCGTAGACGTTAATTTTTTTAGGAATAAATATAAACAATGTCATGATTTAAAAATAAGTCAATAATGAACACATATTTATTGATATAACTGGAACATAATAGAAAATAAACTGAAGAATAGTCTGAACTATTTTTTTCTTTGCCTTTGGCATTGAAAGTGACAACGAGCAAGTTTATTGGTCTAACGTTTACATCATTTAAAACAAACAAGTACTTTAAGTTAACAAAAACATTTGAAAAAATTATAAATTCAGCTGTTAGCTGTTACAAGTAGTATATAAACATAAGCATCAGCATATTAAGCACCATTTAGTAACCATCAATGACAGTAGTATCATTGGATCAATTTATTTTTTTTATAAACTTAAATTTAAATATTGCAATTAACATTTTATGTCTAAAAATACTACTAAGTCATCACGGTAGCAATTTTCGACCAAATTGCATACCTATAATATGCAATATTATTTATCTACTTTAGTTTCTATCAACTAATACAAAAATAAAGTCAAAGCAAATCTGATCAAACTTGAAAATGTTTCATTCTTATTGTAAAAATGCAAAAACTTGTAACAAATTCTTTTTTGAGTAAAACAGCAAAAATAAGTGATTAATAAAACAATAAATCAATAACACATAAATTTTTCGAAAAAGAATACAATTAAACCAAGATTAGGATAACAGCAAAAATGTAACAGTTTTAAAAACGATATAAAATAACAGATGTGCACATTTAAAAAAAAAACAGAAAGATATGTTGTGATTTTTAATCAATCTTTTCATTAGAATCAACCTAATGTTATGAAGGAAGCAGGCAATAATATCCACAGCATCCCAAGTAGTCAACCAGTAAATAATTTTACCGTCTAGTCCTTCATTTACTTTTTGTCGGCCGAGGTGTGGCAAAGTATTTTGTTCCAAAAGAGACAACTGATTGATTGTATTTGATTGCAAGCAGTTTTTTCCTGATAAAAGTTGCAGAATTAACATTATTGGATAATTGGGACAGATAGCAGATAGCTCTATACAGATATTGGCTGAACTAGAAAAGATTCTGATTCAATAACGATCTACAACCAAGAATCAATTTTTTCTCAAACTAAAGAGATCAACTAACAATTTTGGTTTTATTAAATTATAAAAACTTTAAATTAAGAGTTTTATATATTTTTAACTTTATTTATCTTTATAAAAACATCAGCTTGACACAAAATCTACTTACGTTTCTTGACACAAAATTGAAGAGAACGAATAATAGGAAAATCAAATCTAATTGCTAGCAAAGAGTCAAAGACAATGGAAAAGAACTTTAATTTACCACTCATATCACTCTGTTAGTCAGAAGAGAGCAATTATATATAATTTATTATATTGAACCATGACTCTAAGCAGTGAGAAATTTAGAAAAAATAATTTAAATCAAATTTGCCTTATTACTAAAAGAACAACATTATTCTAACTACTTTGTTAAAAATGCAAGAAACACTAATCTACCTAAAAATAATAACGACGACAATGTCAATCCCAACACACAAGCATCTAAACTCTATTTTAAAGTTTTATATATTAACAATAATTGCGTTTACTTTAATTAAAAGAGACGAACAACATTTATAACAGAATTTAATTTCACAAATAAAACAATGAGTTATCCAATATCTATTTACTCATTAATTAGATATACCATCCAAATAAACACTGAAACCAGTTTTTCTGTAATCGAATAAAAATGATTTTGATAAAATAATAATTTGCAATACTGGAATGGAATCATCGTATTGACGCTATTCCAATATAAAATAAAGGCATCTTTAGTAGTGTTTAATTTTGACATAATCCGAAGATTTTAATGTGTAAAATTAGTAAATATTGTGCAATTATCTAAAAGTTGTAAATATTCCTATTGTTTGTCTATGTAACAATACTTAAATTTTATATTATTAAATTAGCAAAACGTAAGAGAGCACAGATCTAGTCTTATTCATGTGCCCTTAAATCCAAGAACTGAAACATAAAAGATTTATAAAAAGAAAGTTTTAATTAGTTTTCACTAGTTTTATTCTACTTAGTGCATAGTTGCACTAAATAGATTTAACCCAACTCCGATTTTAGGCTTGTTAGTTCTTGTTCATTGGAGAAAACCGCAACTTTAACCGAATGATTGTTTCTTTGTCGGAATGATTTATATTTTAAACGTTTGATAAGATTCTACTTTTATATTCTACTAAAGTCCTAAACAAAATTTGCAATATAATTAAAAACAAGATGGTTTGTCTTAATTAACACAAGGCACATTAATAAAAAAATATATTTTTTTTTGTTGTGTTGCATTTTGAAACATTTGCTTTACTGTTTTCTGAATTTTTGTTTCAGTTTTATTTGGATGCTTTCGTAATTTGCTGAGAACAAAAAATAAATGCAGGCTTGATTAAAGCAAGCACTGGCCGGCAAACAAACGAAAACAGTTATATTCATCTTACGGGAGTAACGTTGATGAATGTATATTCCTTTGTCTAGTCTGTTAATGCAATAATGCTGGAAATAGTAAATTAAATGGTGTAATTTGCGGTTTAGACCTTATTTACCTAAAACCTGGTTTAATTCAGATAATGCCCGGTTTTGCCGACGTGAGGTTGCATTTTTTTCTATAGCATTTCCAAACATTATCCACCACTTAAAATGAAATTTATTAAAGTTCATCCCAGTTAAAACAAAACAAATTTCTGTGCAGATAAACCACTTTTAGAAAGTTTTCAAAGCTTAATCACCACCAAGGGATTTCAGTTTGACTTCAAATCCTTCAAAAATAATCCATGAATGAGATACACTAATTACACTTGAATTGGCTTTGATTTATATTAAGGTTTATTTTTCTTAATCGGTTGAATAATACAGGATAATTTACAAATGTTTTGACAATAACTCTTAGAAATTATTATACCTGACGGAAAAGACAATAAACGTCAAATGTTTGTGTTTAAATGTTATAATTACTGAGTTTCAGCTTTGATGTTTCAACTTCCCCAAAATATAGAGTACGTTACATATTTGGTTGCATGTGCTTATGACAGCGTGGAGATAAAGGATACCCTAGAGACCGAATACAACCAGCTATTATCAAAATAGAGTCAGAATAGCTAACTGGTTTTCATTAAACAGATCAAAGAAGTTTACCATCATATTGCTACAGTTAATGAATACTATTTGTTTAACCTGTTGAAAATTTCGCACTTTACTAACTGTTTGAACTGACACATCTAATAAATTAAGAGTACTCAAACTACAATTCTAATTACTCCATTTGTGTAAGATGACATATTGTCAATTAAAATAAAATGTTTTCAAAATTGGCAATAAAATTTTAATACAATATTTTTTCTACAATTGCACAGTTTGCGGAATAATTAAAACCGTAACTTTTTTACAGAATCTTTATTTACGATACTATATTATATTCACAATTTTTGTGTTTAAACAAGTGTTTGTTTACTTGTTGTTATAAAATAAGCTTTCTTGTTTAATTAGGTAGCAAGAGTTTTGCACCTTTGCATGGTCAGATGCAAGTACCAACTTTTTTATTAATTGCAAAAATGTTTTTTTACAAAAAAATCTTTTAATGAAGTCGTTCAAAAGAGTCGTTTGCACTAAATTCTTAAAAATAATTTCCAAGTAATTAATAAATAAAAACTGTCTGTTTTCTCATTTTAAATCAAAAACGTTTAAGTTGCTTACCTTTTTGTTCAAATATTGAAAATTCAAAAACGACTATTTATTATAAAGTTTATCTTTTTCAGAATAACTGTAAGTGTGATACATTAGAAGCTTACCTAATTAAACAATCTAATTTTTAAGTGATCTATAATTATAGTAACTTTTTTATAATATCGTTAATAAATTGTGAACACAAGTTATCAAACTTGAGCATTAACACAATTAAAGCTTATCTAATTGGACGATTTACTACAAAATTTGGCATTGAGCGTCTACACTATTTTTAATCATTTTTAATTTTTGCCAAAGATTATTAAATATTATTAATGATTAACTTTCTACTGACGTTTCATAATAACTTCTATAACTTGTAAATTTATTGTATTTGACGCTTCCGACAGGTTTAAACAATCTTATCGAGGGCGACAAAATATGATACCTTAATATCTATAGTAAATTGATAATAATTAACAACAAAAAAGACTTGTAATTAAAGAGATTATTTAGGTTTAAGAAAAGTATAGCTTTTACATTTATTTTTACATTATTTAAATCTGCCTACAATTCGGTCTACAAATCTAATCAGTGCGTTACATCAAAAATTAAAATAAAAAACATAAATCGCAAACCTGACTAAAATAAAAACTCGTCTAATCATATTTTCGTATCCTTCTCCTTACCTTAGTAGTCACATCGTTGAACAAACTTTTAAAAATGTGTTCTGACTAAAAATAGACATAAATATATCAATATGTCGACACGATTCAAGAGTTTATTCTAAAAAAAAGAAAACGTCTCTGCTTTAAGCTTCTTATAGCTTTGCAGTAATTTTATTGACGACAAAGTTGGAATTTTAGAAAGTCGAAGCACATTCAAGCTCCAACAGCTTTTTAAGAGTTCAAGCGAAATAAATTGTAATAACTGCAACTCAAAATGAGCATACATTATAAATAATGTATAATTCAAGTGTTGAATTTCTATAATATGAAATGAAAACCAAAGAGAATATCTTATCAAAGGAAACGGGAGAATGAAGCAAGACTGGCTGGCAGGCATGAAAATTTGTTACAGGAATATATTTAGTCAGAGCGTTATTGAAAATGTCTACGTGTTTTCATTTTTTTGGTTAAATGTTAAAAGTTTCTTATCTCGTTGTGTGTATGCAAATCCGTTGGAGAACAGTATTCATCACATTATAAAAATTAAAGCCAGAATAATGCATATGCAAATGTAACTGTAATTCGGTTTGGACCAAATATTGTTTTCAATCACATTGTGACTGTGCAATAGACATCTTTGTGCACAGCTATGCTATCGCGTAATCAAATTGAAACATTTCAAACATTAGAGTTGCTTCCAAAAATTAATTATAGATTGCTGAGTATTGCAAGAGTATAGTGTATAGTGTAATAGCCAAAGCAAACCCATATTAATGTCAAAGCTATCATTAAAGAGCGGTAATTAAGCATTCAGCTTTTTTCAAAATTAATTATATGTTGTTTATTTCAAGAGCATTAAGCACTGTATCATAGTGTAATACCTAAAACCAAACAAAATTTATTTCAAAAGCTATCAGTTTCCAAATAAAAAAAATCACCAAATTTGGTTCACCCGGATAAAAGTTATTCGACTGTATTTTTTTTATAAAGTCGGTTAAAAAATTGTAAGCAGTGTAACAGAATATTACTAAACAGTAACGTCTGGTTTTTTAAAAAAAAATTTTTAATAAAATTTTAAATAATTTGCTTGTATATAAAGTATTGCAAAAGTTTAGTATAATATTTATAAGTTATCTTTTTTATTTTTTAAAAACCTTAAAACAGGTTAAATTTATTCATATAACTAATCTTTTTTTCTCAGAAAATATTGATCGTACAACAAAAGATTTGATGGCTAGCAATAATTACGAGAACAGAAAGGTCAAGTAATTTTGCCTAGAGCAACAAACCAAAGTTTTCTGTTGACCTAATTAAGTTGAGTCAACAGCTGATAAGTTGAGTTATATTCATCTAGACAAATTTTATGAAAAAATCACGTCAAAAAAACTTTATGACGACGCAGTTTTGAAGATGACTTTGAAGACTGTTGCAAAAATCTCAACGCAATTGTCTATAGTATGTGAAAATTATTCATCACAAAAAGCTTTTATCAACATAAAAAGTAATTTTATAAAGTAGTTTTTATTTTTTATAGTTTCTAAACTTTGCTTGTTTTACAAAATATCTGAAGATTTTTTAGATTTTTGATTGCAGTTCTATGAAGAGTTTCAGCTAAGATGTGACAATAATCTGAGTGCTGATTGGTATTTATGTTTTATGCGAAATAAATTGAGTCTATTTTTTACTATTGCTAACATCGATATATTTAAAAAACCAGCAAGTAACAAGTGTTTTAAGTTTTATTTGTCGTTAACTAAACTCACCAAACTCTTGTAGATCTAGTTTACTCAACTTGGGGCAAGTTATAGATTAGTCTTCTCCAGCGTTCGCTTCCTTGTTTCACAAATTTTCCACAAAATGAACGGAATCAAATATGGAACGTGCTAATATTATTGTCTGTTTATTTAGCAAAGGCTTTGTTTCACGGTTTATGAGCTTACGACAAACTTTGAGCAAACCAAGTAGTAAAACTGGTTTATGTGATTTTATATAAATCGGATTTTGTGCTTAATGTATAGCTTCATTCACATATTAATATCTATAACCAGAGTTTATTGTTATTATATAAATGCGTATAAAATTTATGTTTTGATAAAATATTCATACATCATACTAAGATATTTGCACAACAAAGAATGGCTATAGCAATATTTTGCAACTATGTAAAAATAATTGAATTTTTTGCTTTTCACTAACAGCTTTAAATCAAAAAAATGTGATCCGTCTTAAAACGCCTAGCAGATGAGTGCAGCCTAGTAAAACATCAAAATTATTTTGTACAGAAAAAAACAGATTAATAACTAAATATGACTTAACAAAAACATAAACTATTACTAATTTTTATTTGAAAATCTTAACTTTATTTAAAAGTAATTTATTTTCATTAAATACAAAAATTAAAACTTCAAAAATTTATTTTCAAAACGCAATTGTTTTAATGAGTGATTCAGTAATAATTATATCCAATGTTGTCTCTGACGATATTAGTATGGCAATTGATTGATGATAACTGATCGAATAAAGTATCTAAGCTCGGTCGCTCCATGTCGCGAGCGAGAACATGCAAAATCAAACCGAGTAAAACCAAATGCGGTGAGATAAAATGCGTGGGCTTACTTGCGGCTATAGTTGTTTCACATTAAAATCTGTTGTTCACAGTAACAATAACCTTATTACACATTTTTTCGACCTAATTGTCAAATTACCTAAACTAGTTTTTGATATTTTTTTATCTGTATCTGGAAGTATTATTAAAAAAAAATTGTATACTCTATTTGTAATCACCAGTTATTATTTGTAAAACAGCTTAATTTTAATAAAGCAATTTTACTTATGCCAAAAATTTAAAGCAATAGTTAAATCTAAAAGTCTTGTTTTAGTTGCAACGCTGTTCCAATAGTTTCCGTTTTAAACCTCAACTAAAGACTAGGTTTTCTCAAATGAACCAGGTAATCTAGAAGGTCAACCATCCTAGCAAGATAATTGCCTAGACAGAACTCTTTACAGCGACTAAAGCTCAGCTGCTGATTGTGGCTTTTAGTTTTTTCGGTCGTAAAACTCTTTTAACTTATAACCAATGCTGTTTGTATGTCAATAAATTTTAATAAAGTTGATAGAAAAATAGGTTTTAGAATTATCGTTTTTAAACAATTATTTATTTAGTCGTTTTACATTTTCTCTTGTAATAGTTTCTGCTCTGGGGTTGTGTCATATTGAATCCAAAATAAACTAATATTTTTTTTATTTATTTTAGAAATGTGGTAGCATCTTTGCAACATTTTATCTGCGTTCACATTTTTAAAAGCTCATTCAAATATGTGACCAAGGTACAAGCAAGGGTCTACAATACGATCACCCTATTTTATATTCAGGTCAGATATGTTATTCCTATGTTTACAATGTATAACAGCCTCCTTCTAGTTAGCGCAGTCTGTATGAATTGAATATGAAATTTCTCTTTGAGCAAAGAGCGTCAGTTGAGGGCGCTGAGACCGAAAGTGATGAACGGTAAAGACGCTTTGTGAGTACTCTAACGTTCTCTTTGGTGAGTGACTACAACAAAATTAGATTATCACTCTTGATTACCTAATGCGTTATTTGCATAACATCTGTCACTATTTCACTCTATTTATATCAAACCGTAGACTTGATTTGAAAGGGTGAGTCTGAGAGAGCTATTATTTTAGAGATACGACCTTATAGCATCGATAATTTACACTTCCACGCCGAGTTTTCACAGTGCTCTTATTAATATGCAAGCTGCGTTCTTTGTGTCTCAACTTAAATTAAAGTGGTAGCGTAGCACGCATCGGTGTTAGTAAAACCAAGAACGTTCAAGAAAAAAAATTAATTAGCTAAATAATGTGTAAGGAATTATAAGAGTTTTGTAAGAAACATTTTATAACACGCATGTTTTTATTGCGTACGTGTAGAGAGCTTGATAGAAATAAAATATGAAAAAATTGTGATATATCTAAATTACAAACAACAATTGAGCAAAAAATTAAAAAAACATTAATAAAACTAACACTCTTGTCCTGACTAAAGCTTTATCTAGGATCTAACATTATTAGACTACCAACCAGCAAAAAACTTAATTTTTATTTATGCTATTATTTTTTCTGAAGTACCAATAAAGTGTTGAAAATGATCATTTTTAAATCTGTAACAAAGCACAAAAGTTTTTTGTTTTAAAAAATAGAGTTTAAGAAATGAAATTGAAAATACTTAAAACAAGTATATTTTGTATTGTTCTACATTTAATTAACAAAACAGATAAATTATTCACACAAGTCTAAACAATTCTTTTCAAAAGAGAAGCAATTGCTAATAAAAAAATAACTTTTTGTTTGTTGTCGAGTACTCAACCTATCCTAATCCCTATTGCTTTTCGTCGAACACAAAAGCAATATCTTTATTGTACACCATTGTATCACTTGTAATCTCTATTTTTAAATTGATCCATTAGTTGTTGGAAGATTCTCAGAGATATTTTATCACACTTTTGTTTCTAAAGTGTAAATTATTTTACTAAAAGACATTAAAAAAAGTTTATTTTTAAAGCTTAAATAAAAACTTCTTCAACGTTACGTTGCAGAAACTTAGCAATTTGTTAATATTTGACCGCTAAATAGAGATTAAACTGCCAATTGCTTTTAATATACTAATTATTTTTCACTCAAATTATTTTTAGAAAAGTGTACATAAAAATAGCAAATTTAGATAAATTCAATGTTTAGGAAACATATAACGAGTATTTCTTAAAATTTGGCGTTATAATTGATAAAAACTATGATAAAAATGCTTTTGATCGCTTTGAGGTGTTTAACTGTCGACAAAATAAAAAGTGAATTAAGTTAGATTGGTTTAGAACATCCTAATGCGATTACAAGCCGTAGTATCACAGCTTTCACCAACTTTTAGGTCAAATTTCAAAAGACACTTGTTACAATAAATTGACATGTTTTAGCATCTTGTCACATATATAAAATTACAAAACAGATTACAAACTCTTAATTTTTTTAAATTAAAGATTATTTGACACTTTAAAAGTATCTCATTTTAAGTTTGTTTTTATATTTTTTTGTTTTCTTTTATTTTATTATAAATAAAAGAAATTGACATGTTTTAGCATCTTGTCACAAATATTAAACTACGAAACCGAATACAAACTCTTAATTTTTTCAAATTAAAGATTATTTGACACTTTGAAAGTATCCATTTTAAGTTTGTTTTTTATTATTTTTTGTATTCTTTTATTTTCTAATAAATAAATAACTATAAAAAACTATTAATTTAGTTTGTTTTAAATAAAGAGTAATTATTAAAGTTGTACAACTTGGATATTGAAACCCGAAGTGAAAGCAACGCAAAGGAGAAAATTCAGTTAAACTTAAGGCTTACTGTCTAGCAAGGAAGCGTGTACACCGTTTGGCAAAGATCCAAAGGATTGTAAGTGGGACGTCATAATTTTATAATATCAATTAAAGGAATTAGTAGTAATAGTGTACTTGATAGCTACTTAATTTACATTTGAAGATATGCCAAAATCTATAAATGTAATAGTTCGGAAACTCTCTAAAATGTCTTTCAAACCGATAGTTTTCAGTTTTGAGAAAAAATATTGAAATTAATTAAATATTTAATGTTCATATAATAATTTAATAACATCTTTTTTTGAAACAAAGCAAATAAAGAAAAACTGCATAAATTACTAAATAAAAGAACACCCGTTATTAAACGCAACTAATCGTAGATTTATGTTACAAATTTAGACTTTGCTAAGTTTTCTTTTCTAATAATGTTTTTTTTAAACCTCCTTAAATTATCATTTCAGAAAAACCGTACGCTGTCCTAAGAGAGACGTAACTTTTCTACAAGTAACTTTAGCAGCCATAGACGCAACTTTTCCAGAGTTGCCCTACGTCTGGGAATAAAGCGGCTCTAGAAACTTTGACTAATTAAATTAATATTATCTACATCGCAACGTACAAAACGTGGACGTTATGAACATCTTTCAATTCTGCGCTCGAAATACGTTCAGAATTGAACGTTTTTAGTTTTACGGTTCTATTTTTGATCATACGTAATAAAATGAATTATTGAAATAATTTCGTATGAGCGAGAATTGTCAATTAAAATGTGACATTCCATTTCAAATCACAATTTGCAAAAAATTAGTTCAATTTTTTTTTAATATTGCTAGGAACACTAGTTTGTAATATTTTTTTGTGTGTTTACCTAGGCTGTTTAACTATTTTGAAACAATATTTTTTTATTCGCTCGGTTATCTATGGATTTAACATCCAAATTGTCATATATTGGTACTATCGTGCCTAAAATGTAAAAATTGTTGTATGCAATAACTTGGATTTAAAATATTTTATTATTCTTACATATTATTTTTAGGCTTTAACAGCATTACATTTTTTTGGCTTTAGGGAGTTGTCAAACCGTTTTTTGTTCAAATCTATTCATGTTGACCATGAATATTTAAACCGTAAAGATCAGCTTCCAACGTTTGTAATGCAAATCTCTTGAAAAGCTAAACATTGTTTTACATTGTACTTTTGTTTATTGTTATATTTATATTTTTTATTTGTGTCACAACTGTCATTCAGAATGAAATGTCACAATATTATTAGAATAGCACCCTGACTTATCATTAAGAATTTTACCATTTGTTTATTAGTCCTTTATTAAATTTTAAAGAATCTTTCGACTACCATTCAATCATTATAACATGAATCAAACTGAATTACAATTCCGTGCTTAATGTTTAAAAAATATTTTTTCCTGTAGCAAAAAACAAAAAACTTTTTGTCAAAAGACAACATTTGGCTTAGAGTATTGGTTTTAATTATCTTATAATGGTATTGACGCAACAATTCTTAGTGGGATTTAAATTTATTATCCATATGTACGGTTCCGCGAGCGAAATCATAAGATGTAAATTAGAAAGACATTAGTTTGTTGAAATAAAATCTATTTAACAATAACATAGTTTTTTTTTTATAAAAACAATAAAGAAATTAATTTTAAACATGTTATATAAAATTAAACTGTGTTAATAGTTTATTTCTAAACATTCCAATACAGTTGAACACATTTTGTTTTTTCTTTTAATTATTTTACCTCTGTTAATCATTATTTTTAATTGTAAGATTTTGTATTATTTATTAAAATAGCAACATGCTGGTCATGATATTCATTCTATAACCCGCTAATCAAACATGAAAAGCTTCTTCATCTGTGGCCGACGCATCTAAATCTTTCTTTGAAGCTTGACAATGTTGAAAAAATGCCAAAATTTTTAAAGCCACTTTTAAACAATAAATACACATTTTTTAATACACAATTAAAACAGCTTTAAGCATTTCTAAAGAATGGTTAAGACATGTTGCCAAAAATAATAATTTAAATATTATTTTTGTTAAAATCTTTGGTTTGAAATCCTATTTGATAGCGTATTAAATGTCCTGAACGTACTATTTTCTAAATATTATAAAGTTTTACACAACCCTACTATAACTAACTTGTTTTGTTGCTTTTTAGACTTTTTACTTCAGCAAACTCAGCGGACTGATATTACTCCCAAGTGGCAAAAGTTGTATTCATTTTATGCTGAAAATTTTTAAATTAGTTTTACTAAATCCGACATTTAAATGGTTTTATTTTGAACGTTTCATTAAACTTTTTTAGAAAAAACTGGTGAACCTATACAACACTAATTATGTTTTAGACAAAAACTTTTTTAGTCTCATTCATGAGCCATTTTGCTCAATAATTGTTTTATTTCTTAAATAAATTACTAAAAACAATTCAAGGGCTCACGACCTCAGCATGACAAACAGTTTCTCTTACGCTTCATTCAGGAGAACTTGAAAATCATTAAAATCAAATTGGAACTCCTATCGTCATCTGTCGGAAGCTCAATATACGTCAGTTAAAAACAAAAAAGTTGTGCTTCTTTCAAAGAGTCTTATATTTACTTTAAAACTATTTGGTGCACTTCGTTACTTTTTATTTAATCTTTCACCGAGAAATTGCAAAGCTCGAATTTAGCAAGACGGTTAAACATTCATTCAAAAAAGCTTTTTACTTTATTCTCAGCCATTTTGTTATCTTATACAACTAAAAGTTTTGACGTGAAACTAGTTCACAGCTCGTAAAAGCTTAGGCAAATTTCAGAAAAACAACAAAATTGTAAATGAAAGTAATTTAGTTAGCAAAAAAACTTGCAAAGTAGTAGCTTATCAAATTATGTTAACAAAATTGACAGCACTTAATTTATATTATTGAAAAACTAACAATTTTGCTAGGATTTTATCAATATTTTTTTTAATAAAAGAGCGATTTCAAAACAAAACATTTAAGTTACAAAAAGTCAATTATGCAAATAATAAAAAATATTTAAACAACAAGATTTGAGGCAAACAAAGTGAATCTAAGTTTTAAAACATTGGAAATAAGAAATCAAAAAATAGTAATTTTTTCTATAATAGAGAAAATAAATTTTTACGACCATACAATATAAAGAAATAGAGTTAAAACATATTCATTTAAAACCAAGATTTGTGCTCATTATCACTAATCAGTGCTGACAAATTAAGTATTACTGATAGGTGGTAATGCGCACAAAACATAAATTTGCCTTTATTTCTCTGCTTAATAATTTTTTGATTGCAATAGCAAGGCAGATAAAAATATATAGTTGTTTCAATGTTCAATAAACAAATGTATTAATAAAAGCAATCAATAGTCAAATATGTCTCAAGTTTAACGACCGTAAGAAGCAAGAGCTTTTAATTGTCAAAAATATTAATCATCTATTAACCTACGAGTAGAGTACAATATTATTTGGTTGACTAGAAATTTATCAATTTGGTGTTTAAAAATTTATTTCTAAACTTTTAATATGTGGTAGAATTGTTACTTATGTCAATAAACAAAATTGGCTTTAAAAACAAATAAAGTTGTCAATTATGAAAGACAATTCGTCATTGTAAATTTTTGGAACTTTATAAATGCATTTGTGTAATTTCTTAAAAATTGTGCAGCAATATAAAATCATACATTAAAGTAAGATTGGGCATTGACGACGTGTATTAACGCTTAATTTGTTAGTCAAAATTATTGCATATCTTAGATGTGCGTTTTAGACAGAATGCACTAAAGTTATAATAACTTAGCTATCTAGATAACTTACCTGTCTAGATAACTAAGTTACTTTTTAATTTTTTTTATTATTTGATAATGTTTTCCGTCTTGCCGGCATCTATGGTCAGTGTCTTGGGACATCAAAAAGTTAAACTTGGGCTTTCAACTTTGATTAAAACAAGTTTCACAGATGTCACAGCAAAATATTAATTATCCCAAAAATCGTTTACAATTTGAATATTGAGTTTAAAAAATAAAATGTATTTATGTTGGAGTTAGATGACGAATTTGGACCATGGTCAATATAATTGGACAGTTTGCTATTTGACTTCAACATATACACTGAAAATACAGAAATTAACAGTTATATTATATATCATTGTGAATATTTTTAATAAAAAACATGAAAATTGGCGCTCGCAAGTTACAAATTCTGAGATTTCACATAGACGTCAGACATTGAGAATGAACTGTCCCAAATGATCCTTTCTGGGAACAATAACATTTCGTTGTGAACCAATTCTATTCTCTTTAATGAAAAAGCATCGAATGCGAAATAAAAAAAAGTAGCATTTTTAGAAAGAAATCAAAGAAGAATCGACGAAGCAGTTTAGATTTCAAAGAGTATGGACCAAGGATGTTTTATTAGTTGCCGACAGCTGAACTTCCATTCTTTCCTACTTTTATTGACACTTTTGTCTGAAGTTGACGTTTGTTTTTGTAATTGGAAGTTATTGAGAAATATTTTTCCGGAAGTAAAATATCTGCTGATTCGTATGTAGTTTATAAGTTGAAATATTTATATAATTAGTTAATTATTGATTTTGTTTTATCAAACAATAATTTGAAGTAAACCAAGAAAAATGATTCTATATTTCTCTTCCATTATCAATGCTTTCTGGAGCTCAAAACCTGAATTATGAGTTCTTAATCAAATTATTTTTCTTGGTGTCAGCTCTCGAAGCAACAGCTCAGCAAATTAGAAATATTTCGAAAGACGTTTATTTATTGATCTTGTTAGTCAGCAGCAGAATTTATTCTAGTCAACAAAGATAAAAGATCACGTTTAAACCTAACTGAAAATATTGCCTTAACGGCAATTAAAAGCAGAAATCGTATCAAACATTTTTATTTAATAAAAAGTACACACATAAACAGTAGATTTTGAAAGCAAAAACTTAAAACAAATTTATTTATTTCAAACAAAGAATTGTAGACTTAGACATGTTTTGAGCTCATTAGCATTTTTTAATAAAATTTGTTAATTAAGATTTTAATTAACTGTGCATAAGTAACACAGTTGAATGAACCAATCTTGCTTAAATAAACATTGTTCTGCTGAATATCTTAGATGTAGGTTTCACATAAAACGCGCTAATGTCATAACTTAACTTATTGTTGTCTGATAATATTTTCTGTTAAATTGGCATCTTTTGTTTCTATCTTTGAAGAAGTGAAAAGCTTTCGATAGATGTCATTAGTTTAAAAAAAGCGGTAAAATACACCAATGTAAAACACAAACCAAATATGGCAGAAGAATCAACTTTTTGTGAATGGAAATGTTTTAAGCTAAACGAAATAAGCGATGCGATAATTATTTATAAATACCTCGTTATAAATCACAAAACATTTTTGTTGAGACTATAATGTATAAATTTAATCACTCTTTTTATTTTATGTATAATTTTACGAGATAGAAAGCATTTCGATGAAAGTTATGCATGAGGTTAAAGAACAAAAATTTTTCTGATCTTCTACTTAATAATGCTATTGTGAAGACTAAAACGTATTTTCAGGCTCCTTATTTGTCGATTTAATTCAAGATTTCAAACCAAAATTTGTGTGTGCAGTCTTTTTTGAGAATCTAAGTCATTTCTAACAATGTAATTTACCATGAAATGGAGCCAGGGTTTATTTCATTTTTTACTGTCCATTCTTTCCGTGGAAATGGTAATAAAATAACCCTCATATTTTTTATAAAATTGCCGTGTTCCGTCAGGTATGTTTAGCAATCCGAGTGCAATCTACTTGAAAGACAAATTACCTTATTATACTAGGACTTTCCTCACACACTGAACTGATTAATTAAAGTTGCTATCTGCACACACGCATCAGCGTTAAATCGAAACCATGGATTAATTTCAATAGATTCTAAACTAGATTTCATTAGAAGGAACCCTGATGAAAGCACCTCTAAAGATTAGAGAGACATAAATTCCCAAATTGCAAAAGTGGCAAATTGAATTAGGCAAAAATTTGATTACTTTATAATCTTGTCATTCACTCAAATTATCAGAAACAATTCTTAATTGGAGATGCGTGAACTAAGTTACACATTTAAGCATTTTCACGATAGAAAATATCCTTTTATTGTGACTGCATATCTTCTGGTTAATTCAGTTGAAAGAAAACAAAATAAAAATGTTTTAATAAATAGAAGAATTAAACAAAATAACTTAATAATAGTATTCTAATCGATAAAATATTAAAATTTTGTATGTGAAAAGAAGCATTATCAATTTTTGATTCATATTAAGTAATTTGATAAGCTTTGTAAACACTTTTATTGAGTATATCTGACCTAACCTAACTTAACCTAGAAACTCAATATAATATAAATTATATCAATAAATACTGTTTGTGTTTTTTTGTTTAATACTGATGTGTAATAACCATTTTATTACACAATATTTCAGCGGTTTCTACTTAACAAGCCGTGAACATCAAAATGTGGCAATGCTGCTAGTGGGTCTATTGGCATTCACTAGTTCAAGTTTTAAGTGTGTTTATTAAATTTTTCCGGTAGCAATACCTTTGTCTCAAACTTCAAACAAGTGAAACTGTTTGTGCTTTATGTGTCTTTGGTTTTTTCCGGTTTTTTTAAGTGTTTAATTTGTTACTTTATTAGTAGTTGTATGACAAATAACATTGTTTAACAGAAAAAAAATTTTGAGATTAGGTGCGATTAGTCGCATTGTTTTGTAATAATTTTGGGGTGTAAGCTAGATTACAAAACTTGTACAGTGACTTAGGTAAGTTAACAATTAGTTAATATGGTCTGAAAGTCATACCTATTTTTTTGTACTATGGTCTTAGCTGAGCTCACTGCCACAATAGACCTGCTAACGCTGTTGCCAAGTTGATCTTCACGGCTTGTTAAGTAGAGACGGCTGTGACAATGTTCTCTGTAACAAGCGGAACACATAATGATAATTGTATATTTTTGAGTTTACAATCTCTTAATAATCTTCATTATTTTAAAAACCGGCAAGCAAATTGTTAAAAAATCTTCTTTTGCAATAGCAAAGTGCTTTAGTATTTAGCTTTTAAACTTTAACAACTTTTAGACTAAGTTTTTAACTTAAATAACAACTTTAGAGCATTATATTTTGACTTATAATTGAAAGATATTATTGGCTTAATTATTTGATATACTTTCTACTCGCTCTTAATTTTTTTAGTCTATTTGAAGCGGTAGTAATTTGATAGAGAAACAAAATTCTAGTTTGCTCGTAAACTTTTAAATTAGTTTTATAAGACCAACAATTAAATCTTTATTCACAAACATTTACATAATAAAAAGAAATACAAAAATATAAATATTCTATTATCTATGATAGAATACAATAGTTAACATATTATTACGCTACACTACTTTTACATTTGTTTACATTCAATTCAAAACAAAGCAAAAATAATTCCAAGATTAATTTTTTAAAATAAAAAATTTAAAAATAATTTAATATGTGTTATATTTTGCTCACATAACTCATAACATAAATTTTTTTTTATACAGATAGTTTTTAATTAACTATAAAACTACGCTTTTTACAATTTTTATCTAAAAAACTTAACGTGCTTTCTGTAATAAATATAACTGTGTTTAAAATAATTTATACAATTTTAGTAATATACAGAGTGTTTCATAAACAATGTACATTTAAGGCTTAGTTAAAAAAACATTAGCTATTTTCAAGAATTACTATAGTTGGTAACTTTATCTTAACTTTATTTTGTTTAAACTTTTAGAAAAGAAGACATTGAAAGACAAATTACTATATTCTATCCGAGAGTTTAATTAAAAGAAAATGCGTGTTTATAATTTAATTTGAAAAAAAAATTTTTTACAAGCTAAAAATAAAAGCGAGTTAATAATCTAAATATTTTAAGAAAGCTTCAGACAATAAATTTTTTTTATAAATTTGGTAAAATTGTCTGAAATCAATATTAAATATTAGTTGTTGCATTTTTTGTCCATTAAAAATTATACTCTCTTAGCATGTCAAACAACACATTAAGAAATCAAACACTTTGTACAAATAATACAAACCTATACAATTTTTCATGGCAGTACTCTATAAAATTACTTATCCAATTGCCCTTTATATTTTTAATTCTTGAATCTAAATATTCTGTCAATAATTATTTATGTTAATGTGACTGTTTTATAAAGAGAACATCTTTCTTTACAAGATCAAATAGACTTCAAGTTCTTGATAATATTCATTAAAAGTTAAAATCTACCGACAAAGTATTCATTAGTTTGAGTTTTCACAGATTGCTTTGTAGAAATCATTGCATTAATAATGTGCTTCACACACTATTAAAAAAATAATGGTTTGTTATACTAATGTTAGTTAATCTTTTGTTTACTTAAATAAAATAATTATTGTTTACCTAAAATTCTGCATGAGTGTAATTATCACATATGGTTACATCGTACATAGTTGCTTATTATTTTCCATTCATTGGTTGTAAAAGAGTATAAAAATATTCTAAACATGCAAACAAGAACTCGTTAGTTTTTTCTTCGTTTTATGTTAGTTTTAATTTAAAAGTATCCCTAGAATAATGTGTACAATAAAACATTCCAAGCGTGTTTTCCAGGCAATGAAACTAATTTTTATTTGCCATAAACCAAGCCGCTGTCTTGTTGATTTTGAACAACCTTAAACTTTGGAGTGTTAATATACACCGGAGAAAAATTCTCTAAGCTTGGAGCTTGGGTCGACACAGCAACATTTCTATATTCTTTACTGTTGTCCAATAAAGCGGGTGCTGCGGTTGATAAGATAAAACTTCCTAATCCGGCAATTCTATTTATTCCGTTATTGGTATAGATTTCGACGTTTGGCTGAGAGTTTTCAACCCTGTAAAAGGTGGCTTCTTTTTGTGGCTGAGGTGTGGGTGTAATAAAAATATTGTAATCTTCGTAAACTTTGTTCCTCTGTGTTGGCTGCAGTGAGTATAAAAGTGATTTCCCATCATACTCTGTAGGCAAATCGTATTGGTAATCGTACGAGTTTTCTTTTAAAATGGGTATCGGTCGGATTTGGTTTTTGGCCGAATCCGAAATGCCTTGAATTTGTATATTCTGCGATGGAGGGTCGTTTTCTGTGTATTTGACGTCTGCTTTGTAACCGTTTTTATCGGCAATGTATGACACTATTTGCACCCTACCGTCTGGCAATTTTACTCTATATTCTCCATTTGTGGTTCGAGAATTTTGGGATTGAGTGTGAGAAAAGTCATCACCAGTTAAGTGATCGAACACTTTATACGAAAAAGCGTAATCTTTTCTTTGCTAAAAAATATAAAAATTGTTTATTTTGCTGCGGATGTATTAACGTGTTTATGAGAAAACCCTATAAATTAATGGCATACGCAGGATATACTTTACTTACATTCACGTTCTCTGCGTCGGCGGCAGATAATGAGGAGAAAGTGTAATCCTTTCTTAACACAGACGCTGGTTTTGAGAGCACTTTTAACCCATGGTTAGATAAAGCATTCAACTCGTTTTCGTACTCCCTAGGACTTAAATCACGCTCCTGAAAATTCCGTAAGACATTTTATAAGCAAAACAGAATTAATGCAAAGAACCTATAAATAAATAATTAGACGTCATTATACTCAAGACTAATAATTAGTGAAAACAATTTGTTTATATGTATAAAAAAACATCCAAAAACTAATGAATTATTTCCAAATATTTTTTTATACCGTAAAAAACTTTGCTGCTAAAGAAGATGCAGTGGCTAACCGTCTACCGGCGGTTGGCTACAGATAATATGCAATATTGCTGTATAGTATCATTGACTAAATATACTAAGGTTTACTTAGTCTATGATAGTATTCAGCAAGTGCAACAAAAAAACAACTATTCCGTTTCATCCAAACATTCTCTGTATATAATAAGTTAGTTTTTTTGAATAAATGTAGAATGCACTGATAAATGTCTTATTATTATTATATACTAAAGCCAGTTTTGCGTCATATATCATGCTAAGGTACAAAACTCATTTTACCTTTCAAAATCTTTCATAATATGACATTTGAAAACGAATATTAAATTTTAAAATGTTTTTACTGCAGTTGTTATCTTTTGACCAATTCTCAAATGCTTACAATTGTCAAAAACTGTCTATGATTTTGCTAATAAATTGTAGTTTATTAAGCTTAAATCAGATTATTTTCTCGAAAATATACATCTCCACTTTCAGTTTCTAATCGTGTGGTTCATACTACAATTTACCGTATGTTGCACATAATAGCTGTTTGACACACCACTTTGTTTGCATTATCGGTTTTCCAGGTTTCTATTGAATCCTAAACACGATCACAGGGAGATATTGTAAAGTACATTATAAAGCATTGACAGATAACATATTGTAATGAAAATTACATGACAATGTAGACGAGTGTTTGCATTAAACGCTTCCTAAAATATTGTAAAAACATTTAAAAAAAATTACAACAGGCGGTCTATTCTACATGTACATATATGAAATTCCAATTTTTTGTTAAACACAAAACAATTTGTAAAGGAAGAGTACCTGTTTTTATAAAAATGTAAACAAAAATTATGAGATAATGTTAAGCAATTTGACGTGAAAAATTGAAACAGTATTTCTAAGAGTCAAAATTACTAATTTCAAAAAAGTTACACTTTTATCAATGTTATCGTTTAATGTTGAATAAACTCAAAAAACCAAAAGCAGTTTAAGCATTTACTGGGAATGGGTTATAGATGTAGAAACACTAAAAAAAAATCAATAGAAAACTGGAAACCAAAAATACAAACAAAAAATAAGTTTGAAAGTAAAACACCAACCAATTGCTAGAAAGAAATCAAGAACAAAAAAACTGAGAAAACAAGCGTCTATTTAAAAACGGTTTAAGCAACAAATCAAATCTTTTGTTGAACACTTTAATGCTCTCATGTGTGTCCTGTATTTAGTTTACTTTCAAGATATGCTGCACAAAACAGATATCACTGACAGAACATTTTTCAATTTATTATTTCATTTTAGAACTTTATACATGGCAGTTAGTTAAGTTAGATCTTATTTGTGTAGGAAAAGAGTGCACTGAATTTCATATATTCAAACTATAAATCGTGTATAAAATATATCTTTTAGTAATAGTGTTTAATAAAACTTGAATATTAGGGCAATATGTTATCTGTGTAGTTTCAGCTTGCGTTGGAAGATGTAGTAAAATGAACAAACTGTGATAAAGCCTCGCATTGAACATTTTATAAAATATTATCTACGATCTGCTTTTCGGTGTTATTTTACCAAAATTTTCTGTATTTTAAGCGTTTGTGGTTGAAAATATTTCTGAAATGTTGCAGAAGGGTGGCCGACACGTCTGTCACAAGTTGCAAAACAATACATTAACTTTTAGTTTGGTCAGTGAAAAGCGAAATTTCATAGAAAGCCGGTAAAATATTCATAAGTTAGACATTTGAATATATGAGCCTTGCTTTTTAATTCCCCGTGGCCCGACTCGAGTACAGGAAAGTGCATTACAGTCACGTCACACTGCCACAACAACAAGAATAATAGCCGAAACACGTGGTTCCTGCTCCGGATCTGTGGCAACTTGAAACCGGAGGCTTAGCTAAGAGCTGGACATGTCTGGAGTTTATATTATTGTCCAACTTTTATTGTAAAAACTCTTACATTTTTTTGCAAGCTCTTTAAGGATCCCACTCAAACAAAAGTGTTTATTAATAAATTTTTTTTCACATTTTTATTAATAGCTTTTTTCATCTTTCACCTCAAATAGGCAAGTTGGACACACAAGCATCACAAAGTCAAACACATAGAAAAAAGTTCAAATAGTTTAATAATACTACAAAACTCAAATTATGTTGTATTGCTTTGTAGTAACGTTTTCATACTGTAAAAAAAAGTTGTGGAAAATTATGAATAACTAAGAAATAAAAAAAATTGGTGAAAAAGGCAAGAGAGATAGAGAAAGATACAAAATGTAAAATGAAAGCAAATAGAAGAGAGAGTGAGTAGAATAATAGCACAATATAAAAGAAATTTAAAAAAAAACGCAGAGGAAGATGTGGTATTTAAGAATATAAGAATGTTGTAAATAATGTCGATAAATAGAAAACGACTGGAGGTGAATGAGAAAACTTTCTTATAGCAATATTCAGTGAAAAAGTTAACAAAGAGTTGAATATAAATAAAAAGAGAAGATATATAGAAAGAAACAGACCAAAAAGTGGAAGTACCTAAAGTACATTTTTGAAAATCAAACAATTGATAGATAAAATAATTATTAAGAAAGAGTAACTAGGAAATAAAAGAAAAAACATTTAAAAAAAGTATATAAAAAAAATTATAATCTTAGATAGCTTGATATCAAAGTAATGTGTGATAATGGATAGAATAAAAATATTAAAATTAAAAAAAATATCAAAATCAAAACAAAGCATAAAAAACATATTAAATAAGTTTTAAGACTGAACAAGCACACATCCAAATTCAACGTTAAAAAAGTAGATAAAAGTAGATACATGAAAAGAGTAGTTAAACTTAAAAACCAAATAGAAAAAAAAATATCTAAAATTAGCAGAGAGTTAAATAATAATTTAAATTAAAAAAAAACAAAAAAGATAAAAAAACGTAGCACAAGAAAAAAGTTTAGTACAAAGAAAAAAACCAGAAACGCGGCTAATCATATATAATACTAACAAAATATGTTTCACATTGTTTCTTTGTTCATTCAAGACAACTATAATTTTTTCAACTATTACAACCAAACCTAACTTGCTAAAGTATCAATAATAAGAGTTAGTAAGTTTCAAGAAACAAATTTGTTTAGCTTATACTTTTTGATTCTAAAACTTTTGTTCTTTGAGCTATTGTTGTATACTAATATATGAAATATTTTCTAAGTAATTTTGTAAATTAAAAATGCCGAATAGAATGTAAAAATTTAATTTATATAGCACAAGAAAAATTTATAAAACAACGAATGGAGAATATATTGCTTAAAAGTATTTCGTTTCAATTGTGCTGCAGTTTAATTCTATACATTTAAAGAAGCGTTTATTATTCATAATTAAAGTTTGCTATTTAAATTTTATTTATCTTGCCGTTCTCTTTGATACCATTTTCCAATAAAGTTTTGTGTTACGAAAAATAAATTTAAAAAAATAACAATTCTTTTGACTCCTACTGTAAGTTTCTAAAACAGTCGTTATGTTTGGTATCTTATGACTCATAAGTTTGATTTATTGTGTGATAAATCATTATCCATTCCACAAAAGTTGTTTTTTCTTAATTAACTTGCATTTGACAGTGGATTATGTTATTTGTTATTCAACTAGAAGTACATTCTTTGTGTAATTTACTTTGTCAACCAATACGAGCAATAATATTTATTTTTTGTGTATATTTGATTACAATGCTCATTGTTTGCTATGATGTAAATAATTTTTGATTTATTAAATAATAAATTAAAATATTCTTTAACATATTTAAAAACAAATTTTAATTCTTTACTCAAAGCTATTTCAATTGAACAAAAGAATAAGAACAGTGTTGTATTTAAAGATCAGTCAATATTATGCCAATATTTATTTTTGTAAATTGAATTATGCTTTCAAAGTATAGCTATTCTCACTACAAAGCTATGGGATAACAGAACTGTCGCTTAAGAATCCTACAATAAAGCTTTTACCAAGGGATGATGATAATTATATTTTTATGTATATAATTTAGACAAAACTCTGTCATTTATTTATTTTTGAAAATAAATTTATAAATATTTGCATTAATAATATAAATGTACATTCTACTACAAATTACAACTTGACCAACCCATCACTTTGAGTTGTCAGCTTATCCTATCTTGAATTGTAGAATTTTTCTCTTTGTGACCAATTTGACTTCTAAGAAATTTTTTTCTTGAAAAAAGCTTTTAAAGAGATATCAATAGTTAAGTTGCAAAATGATGATGAAATATATAGTGCATGTTTTGGACAAGTGGCTTAAAGTTTTATTCAAGTAAATTGTTTTTTTTTGTAAAAATGTAGACAACGTTTATCTCTAAATTTTTTATGACAAATGTTGCCAAGTTTACTTTTAAGTTTACTGAAGACTTGATGCGTCTTCTGCTGAGAAAATCGTAAGTGAATATAATCCATATGTTTTCAATTTCTCGAATTCTATAATCAGTCGAATATTTGAGCGGTAAATATTGATCATCAGAAGAAAGATTTTATATCTTCTGACATTCAACATATAAAAATAGTATATTATTTTAGTAAGTATATCTTATAACGGAATATTTCACGAGAATTGTAAAGATTGATAATTGGAGTGTTTTGTCGAAATAAGCAGCCGTTGCCGTCAAGAAAACAAATCGTTTATTTAAAAAAATATTTATAAAACTAGTTAAACTATTCCAGAACAGCTAATTTTAGGCGTAATAGATGCAGAAAATAGCGAAAATAAATGTAACTTACTGTATTAGTCTGTTATAAAAAATATATTAATAATTAAAATTTCAAAAAATAAAATATAAGATACTCGTGGAATATGAATTCATTTATTCATTCAGCTTAGATCATGTATCTATTGTTAATTATATAATAACATTATAATTCAACAAACAAATATAAAAGAAAACAATAAATTACATTATTTTGATATTCTGTTATTATTTTATTTTATTTATTTTATTTCTGGAATTATGTGCTTTAATTATCCTATATCAGCAAACAAAACAACATTATCAAATGTAATAAATATTATTACATTTAAATAACCTATACCATTGTTATACGTGAATGATTTTTTAAATTTAGCTGTTTTGATATATTATATGCATTGTCTGTCTCTACAAACTACAACTCATGTTTTCAATCAATGCGCATTATATAAAATTTAACGTTGCAAAAGCAAAGTTAAATATAATTATAGCAAAATAAATAGCAATGCAAACATTGTACTTTGTTCATTTGTCTTAAGAGAATTGTCAAAATTATGGCAAAAATTATTATGCATTATTATTTATACTTTTAATTAGCTTTATGGTATAATTATTATTTATAATTTTAATCAGTGAGCTGAAAATTTATATTCACAGCGTAAGCTTTATTAGGAAAGTTAGTTTGGCTGATGAGCAGTTCACTCAATGTGATTATCTATTAATATGTACAAACTTGGCTGTTTTATTTATTTTGGGTCTAATTTGGCTACAATCAGTAAATTCATTAAATTAAGTTTCTTAAAAATGATATTAAATCAGTTCATAACTTTTAAGCTGCATATTAGATATAAACAAACATAAGTTAAATTTCAATTTCCACAAAATTGAGTTTTGGCGTAAAAACTAACAGTCAAAACATAAACTATATTCAATTCTTGAAAATAGATGCTATTTTAAATTATTAATATTGAATACTATAGTCAATGCTTCTAACAGATATAGCAATTAAAACGCTTAACCTCAGAATCTTATATTGATCAAAATGAAAAAAATTGCTAGCAGTAATAAGTTATGTAATAAATAACCGTGTCATATTAAAATGTATTTCATTTAATTAAAAACATAAGATTAAAATTTCTACAACCTAACATAATTTGTAAATATTACCTTACCCTATTGTTAAATATTCTGAAATATTTATTTTTATTTGCAACTCGGGGATAGGGATGATAGTCTACCGGATGATTAAAATTTCTCTCCACAGTCAAAACATTGCCATTATCAGAGTTATCTGGACTGGGGGTTGTTCCTGGAAACATCACGGGACCTACTCTGTTTGTATCAACAGATTCCCTAGCGATATAACTTGCTACAGAGGGATGAGGATTGAAAGAACGCGGAGAAAGAAATATTTCTGGCACAGCCTCCTCTAAACTCAAAACAGATGTTGACAATAAACCTTGAAGTATCCATAGGGACACGTAATGGCGATGTCTTGTAAAAATCTGAAATCAAATTTTAAAAAGTAAAACTATAATGCATTAGAGTTGTGTACAAAGCGTGTTTTATCTCAAATTTATAATACATACCTACATTGAAGTATTTTGTAAAATCTTTTATTTTAATAGCTAAGTTCTTAATAAATCAAAATCTAGTTTCGTTGTTAAATCAAAAGAATAATTGAAATTTTGTTAACTAAACTGGCATCTTTGTAAAGAAATTAAGTATCCTATAACAAGTTGAAAAGGTATAAACAATAGTATTTTGAAACGTAAAAAACCAACAATACTTTATAAAATAAATTTGAAAACATGTTCAATACTAATGAAAAATAAGTCGTTAAAAGTTGGTTCTACACACCAAGCTTTAATCAAATGCTACTTCTTCTGCTGATTGATGACTAAAATTGAGAAATTAGCAAGTATAATTTATTCAGCAAGTTTATTTATGAATCTTGTTATTTATTTTTCCGTCATTCTAAAACCTAGACTAAACAAAAAAACTGTAAAATAGTACAACGTTAAAATGAGGATTTTAAAGTGGATTTTATGGAGGATTGGAAGATTTTATTAGTGCGTTTTTTATTACAATACAACGTTGATAGTTGTTACACTTAAAGATTGAATATGTTTAAATACTTAAAATATTGTTAAAATCTGGCAAATAATTTTTTTTTAATTTTAAAAAAGTTAAAACGTAATAAATTATGCTAAATGCTGAATGAATAAACTATACTATAAATATTTTTGTTGAATTATCTATAACTGTTATTAAACAATTAATTTTAAAATATATAGTTTAAAAAATAGAGCAAACGCTAAAGCAACAGCTAAAAAAAGCAAAAAAAAAGGTAAATTATTCTGTAAAAAAATGTTTAACAGTGGATTGTTTAATAAGTAAAAAGAGTAGTGGTTTACTATAAAGCTTCTTAATGGACAGTTAAAAAATATTTTAACAAAAACTGTTTTTTTTACAATTTATTTATTAAAAGTAAAGCGTAGCACCGCAGAACAACAAATTAAACAAAACAAAATTTTAACAAAAGATAAACGCTAAAAAAAATTAGAAAAAAAATTAAGTTAATTTTAAAACAGCCAGAGTAGCTAAAACTTTAAAAAATCTATTCTCACTATAGAAAAATATGCGAAATTTGCTAAATAATTATGTCAATTTTAGAAAAATTAAAAAGTACAATCTATATTAATAAATACCAATGAGGAAGTTACGTTAAAGTTTTTTTTCAGATTAAAATCTAAATGTTTTTTTATTTTATATTTTTAGTATAAAAATCTAAGATAATCCTCGTTTTGGTCAACATATTTGATGCTATATAAAAAATATTAATGAAGAATAAAAATAATTGATCTTCGACAGCACTTAGTCTTATTAAGGTTTAAATATGTACCATTAAACAAATTTTATAAAACTACATTAAATATAATTTTATTCTAAAATATATTCAAATGTGTATTTAATTTTGATAAAAATAAAAATAATAAATAATTTTATTCTACTCAATCAAACGAGTATTTTTATTAAAAAAATTAAGAATTTGCGGTATGTTTTTTATAATAAATTAAGAAAAATTAAACATGCGCAATTGCGCAGTGGCATGACATCCAAACTAAAATGTTTTTTAAAAAAATACAAAAAAAAACTTATTTGACTTTGTAGCAAAAAATATATTATCAAATTAAATGAGAAAAGAATATAAAAAGAACACAAGAAAAATATTTTAAATAAATTGAAAATCTTAGATAAAAAAATAAAGAAAAGAAGAAGACCGGCACGTAAAATGTTGATTGCGTTAGCAAAAAAAAACAATTAAAAATAAGCAATTTTTAAAAAAACTATAAGCAAAACATCAAATATAAATAGATAATCATAGATGAAATACTAAAATATGTAAAAAGAAAAAGTGGTAGAACAAGAAAAATATCGTCAAGGTGTAAATATAGAAATAAAAGAAAAGAAAACCAATTTTAACTTGCGGAAAGGTAAAAGTATACAAAACGCATCAGAAAAGATAAAATATGTAGTAGAACATAGTTATAATGAGAAAATTTGAGTATGATGGGCAGAACTATATAAGTAGACAGCATATAATAAAAGAAAATAAGAGAAATGTGTAATGTATAAAGAGGATAAAAGAAGAAAAAAAAATAGACGCAAATACATCTAAACAAAAAATGGAATATTTTACACATATTGAGTTATACACTGACGGAAGACAACGTCACAAAAACGGTGAAAAATCAAATCAATATTAATATACAATTATTCAAAAAAAATTATAGCTGCAAGAGAAATCTGCTAAAAACATTATTATAATGTGTCACATATTGTCGGAAAAAATTTTAAAAAGCTATTTTTCTCTAACCGTTACAGGAGTATGAGGTTTTTTGATTGTTATAGGTTTCTAAGATCTACATTTTTCTTGCAACAAAAAATTATGGTCTCTTAAGAACAAAATGTACTATTTCTTAAATTTGGTTTGAATTTACTAGTCAAATGGATGATTTTGATTGAAAAAACATGTTTTATTTGGATTTAAAATCCTTTTTGGTGACATACAATGTAGCTGAGAGCTAGGCTAAGAGAATTGACAATTTTGAACAATACGTATTTTCAATAAAAAAATTTAGAAAATATATCACTAAATTAAATAAAATTTAAATTACCTTGTTATGTGGCATTTTTAACGACTTCAATCTTATTGTTTATTCGCTTACACACACACTCAAATGTCTACTTAATGATACACTGCACATTTACAAAAAACACAATTTCACTGAAAAATATTGCAGAATACCTGCAAACTTGTACGACATGCTTAGGATTGCTATTGTGGTGAACTTTACAAACTAATTTTAAAACTTATAATCTTCCCACCACCACCACCACCACCCAATCTTATTGCTAAGATCGTGTGACAGATGGTTAACAAACGCAATTGTTGCATATTCATTCTTCTCACAAATCAAGGTAAAGTTGATGGAATCTATACTAAACCTAGAATACGCCCAAAATTCGAAAATATGTAGCCCATTGTTGCGATCACAATAAAATGTCGCATAGTAGATTTTCACGTTCTTAGTTATCTAAGTGATTAGTAAAAATTTAGTAATACCTTAAAATTTTCTATAATTTTAAACTCAAAAACAATATTTTGAATAACTTTTCAATTAACAAAGAACAATTAATAAAGCGGCTGGCGGCCAAACCACAAAGATACCAATAGCTCATTATTTATGTTACGAAAACCTCATACATTCTGTCAATATTGGAGTCTTGTCTAAATCAGGAACTATTCGCAGTTAATAGGGCGGAAAAACATTATACAATTCTATAATAATCTCTTCGACGTAATACACGTGACTTCTTTAGGGTTACACTACATTTATCAAATTCATAATTACACAATAGAATAATACGAGGTTTGAATTTCGTCGTAATGGTTCTTGGAATATTTTAAATGAGCCGACTAATAATAGTGTTGTAATGTTGTGGGAGAAATTATTGATAATTGTTCAAATTCAAGTTCAGTAAATCACGATTTATAGAAATGTTTTCATTCCGGTTTGTTCAATTAAAGCTTAATTATCCATTTATGATGCTGCAGGTAAATTGACAGTTTCTTAATCCATCAATTGCTAATATTTATATTTATATTAGGTAAATTAACGCTTTTATTAAACTGATTTTTTTTTATATTGTATCTAACATTTGTTTTTTTATCTCTGATCTGTACTCTAATTTGAATTGTGTTATTTATTTTCATTAATTTGTATATTTTATGTTTTGCTTTTTATATAATTAGGCCTATAGTTTTTGTAAAATAAAAGTATAATTATTCTAAACTTATTCGCGTCAGGCCAAATTAATTCAAGCAAAATTGTGTTATTTATGGCTGATTAAATCTTATTTTTAAGTTTTACTGATGTGTACTAATAAGCACGAAATATATCTGAGTCTACAAATCTTTGTTTTAAATAAATTTGATTTAAACTTAGTTTCCTCAAAACTTTTTAAAAAAAAAATTAACTTATAGAATGAAATCGCTGTCAAAAGTTTATCAAAAGACTTAAGATAAAACCGTTTCTATAAATATTGACTAAATTACAAAGCAATTCTAATTTTTTTAGATCGTTATAGTTTTAGTTTAAATTTCTATGCTACAACTATTTTAATTAATTGGTTTGGAATCTTTTGCACTATAAACTATTTACACAATTTCACTCCTTCCAAAAAGTTTGTTTATTAAATTTCGATTATTAATTAGCCTACTATATGCAACTATCAGAACAAAATAGTCTTTGTTGTTTATAGGTTTTATTTTGTTTAGAGTCTCTAAGTCTTTTAATGTTTAAAATTTTTTTTTAAACATATATAGTTTTATCTTTGTTGAAACGATTATTTAAGTTTTTCAACAACGCTAAATTAAGCATAAGTTCCAATAAGCATGTAATAATGGCTATTGCTTACAAAGATGAAAACTCTGAAAAGACCCATTACCCAATACAAGCGGGACAAATACTACAATATTGCACTACTTTTTTAACAAGCATAAATTTGTACCTCTCACTACTTTGTGTCAAAATTATGCATATGAAATAAATAGATAGGAAGGTTGGTTAGGTATGAAAGGTTATATGAGAAATAAATCAAATATATTTTGACGACATGTTTCGGCTGTATTTTAGGCCATCTTCAGGTCAAAACTCCAACAACACGGAAAAAACACTTAGCTAGCAATGGCTCACATAATATTATGTGCTTAGTTTTATGGGTGTTCAAATATGCAGTTCTCCACTATAATTTGGTTTAAACATTCATTTATCACTTAACAATCAATTGTTGAAAAAAAGTACATATTAAACCAATTTACAATTTCGTAAAAAGGTCAGGCTTAAATTTCATCGTAATGAGTCTTGAAATAGTTGTAAATGGGCCGACAAGCAGCTGATGCAATGCTGTGGGAGCAATGAATAATTGTTACATATCTTGAGAATTATCGTGCCGTAGACCTAACTATTTCTAGAAATCTTTTGATAAAATAGCATTAAATCACCTATTCAATTTGCTCTAATTTCAACGTATTGTTGTTCAAAGTATTAGGTATTATAACACGCCTTTCCGATTCCATCATATGCTCTTTTCTTGTATAATGATGATATTATGGTTGTATTTAAGCAATTGTAATACGCACACGCTTATTACATTCATTTGCAAATAATAGTTCACCATTGAATAAAGTAATAACGTTATAATTTATTCTTTGAGATTAAAAGATATTTTTTAATTAATTGGAGAATATAACACCTGCAATTTATATCACTCTTGTTTGTATGCAAAAAGATGCTGCACTCAAACTGACTATGAAAATGTGTTTTGACTTACTAAGAAAATTTGCATTTGAATTTAAGAGCATTCGTCTAATTTTAATATTTACAAAACTATTTTTTATACTACTCCAATTTTAATTTTTGATCAATGGAGGTTGTTTATCGATAAAATTTTTTCATAAAAATAAACATTTTTAACAAATAAAATCACTGAAAAATAGACTTTTAAAGTAGATTTCTTGTAAGATCGCTTACAAAATAATTCTTGTAAATGCAAGTCAATGTTTATAAGTTATCTACTCAGTATTATATTGTTGCAGTTTTGATTGTGTCAGGTGGCAACCAGTTTGAATAAGCTTTGTTATCACTTAAAATAAATTAAAACATCAAACAAGCTGCTTTGTAGAATAATCTTTGCAAAACCTTTTGCATTTTTTTGCAAATGGCTATGAGCATGTTGTTATTTAAGTGTGTGTCTAATTTGTGTCAAAATTCGTTATTTGATTTGAATAGAACAGTAGTTGTAAATATTTATAAATAAAATAGTTTTCAATTAATCATTCATTCATTTTCAAGTGCCGTTTTAACCGAATCAGTAGCTTTTATTACAAAACATCTATTTAATTAAAGTTTGAATGTTGTTAATAATTAAAAATTCAAATAAATTAAAACAAATTTGTTAATTAAGCAAATTGCTTTTATAATAATTGATTGATTGATTTTGGTGGCCAGCTCGTAAATTATAAACTGGTGCATTTATTTGTACCATGTGTTATTTATTAATAAACTTTATAATAAACTAATTTAAAACGAATATAAAACGATTTTTCTGTAACATCTAATTATAGATACTTATAACTTGCTATTCATAAACAAAATTGCTAAAACTTTCTGTAACTGCCTAATTGCAGGTATTGTGTACCAAATTAATGTTCAGTGACGCGCGTTTAACCTTATATATTCAAACTATTTGAAACAAGAAAGTGTTCTGCTTGCTTGAATTCGACCAAATTTTGCTTTTAACCCCGTCGAATGACAAGCGAGCTAATTGGCCTAATAAATAACAGAAAATATTTACTTTGACGTCAAATTAATTTGTTTACATCATTATTATTATTAAATATGTTGGAGATATTTTCGAAAATATTTAAGATCTGGGAACGGCAAGAGATTAAAAATCAATTTTATATTGAGAAAAATATTAACGAAATAATTCTATGTGATACCATGTAATACATTCAATATCTTTAATTATGAAACAGTGACTTGATCACAAATATTATATTTTATATTTCAATCCTGAATTGTAAGTTCTAGACCTTCTTTGGATTTTACACCTCTTCCTCTATCAATATATACAAACATAGTAATATAATTTATAAATTTTTAATTGATATAATAATTAGTATTAGATACTTTCTTAATCCGTGATGATATTATGCTGTTAATTGTTTAAACGACCTAATATTAAAATTGGTTTTATATTATATTCTTCTATTAAAGCTCTGCTTATTTTATTTTATTTTGTTCTTCTTCATAAGTTTCTCTCTCTGATTTTCTCGCACTGCTTTGTCATATTATATTGTTTTTCTTTTTTGTATTTGTTCTGTTCTTTTTTTGACTATTAACATTTTTCTTTATTCCTAAAATATATTATGTTGGTATTAACTTTGTATCTTTTTGTATACATACTTCCAAGCGCTCAACGATGGTTTTTTCTACCATTTTTTCAGTGCAATGTTTTTCTTCATAATGTGTTTTTGTCTTTATTCTTAATTAATTTAAAATACACTACTCCGCAACAAGTTTTTTAAAATTTTTGCGTTAATTTTTTTATTATTATATTAATACTAATTATATTAACCTTAACCTTATTATATTTATTAGTTATATGATAATTAATTATATTACTATTAATCTTAACCAAAATGTTAAACAATTCTTAGCATGCATAGAAGATGTGAGGCTGTCGTCACTAAAGGTGGCAATACACACCATTAGTGCTAATTGATAGTATCAGTTTGTCTTAAGGGTCGTTTTTTATTTTTTTCACAAACGTTCTTATAATTTTGATTGTCAAATTGTACATTCTGAATCTATTTTAAATAAATATTTAACATTGTGGAAGCTTCTAGTTAATTTAAAATAATTTTTTCAAGTAGTGCGTTAATTTATTGGAGCACTGTATATAATAATCATCAAATAAAAATTTGCTTTTTTCGACACATACTAAAGCATAACGCAAAATTGCCATTCTTAACATTAAGCTGAAAACATTGAATTAAAAGTAAGATTAAGTTTAGATGTCAAATTAATGACTGTCACATCGATTTTATGCTAAAGGTACGTTCACAGTTCAAAGTTAAACATTCATGGCAAGCTTTGACGTCAAATTAAAACAAATACACCCGCTATAAAATATGAATATGCAATTTAGTATAGTAAAAACGTTTGTGTTATACCCAGCAGTAAATTTTATTGCACTACTTTCTCAAAAAATTTCACATTCAACAGTCATAAATTAAAAAACATTTATTAAAGATTGTTCTCTATTTAAGGTAGTATTTAGCTATTTGGTTTATTCTTTTCATAAACTTAAGACATTATTGCTCTGTCCTTTATACTATAAATTAAGTTTATTGCCGGGTATATCTCCAAAGTTCTTATTATAGATGGTATTGTTTTGCAAAAAAAAATAAGGACCATATAAGTGTTAATAATGACTTAAACAATGTCTTTATCATTTATCCACTGTACTTTAAGCAATAGGATGTCAAAAATTGGGAAATATTAATCTCAAAACCACTAATTACAAAATTACTTAAAACAAATTACTTTTAAAACATTTTTATTAATTGTTTTCAATTTAAAATTTTAAGCACTAAAAAGATTGCGCTTAAAACTAGCAAAGTTCATACTTCACAAAGTAAACTACTAAGTGTATACTTTTTCAAAAGAGAGCAGTTTAACTCATTAAAAGTTGACTGCGTTATTACCAACTCCATTAAACTTTAAAGGAATTAGTTATATATCTTTTCTGCAAATCCTATCTTTGAAATTGTTTCTGAATTTAATAATAGTTTTTGCTTTGCAGAACTGTAGGCATCATTCTTAATTCAATTAAAAGCTTTATTGAGACAACTTTTTTTAATAAGTAATTGAATTTGTAGTGTGTTTTCAATTAATTTTCTAATTAAAATTGTTCGTATTTTAAAGTTTCTCCATACAAACTCTTAAATGTCAAATTGCTGAAGATAAAAGACTATGGTAAATTATTTAAGCGACAATATAATTTAGTTGGTTTTTTTTTCTTCCATTTGAATTACAATAATTAAGCATACACAAGAGTACAGAGTACAGCAATTTATTTGTTAATTAGGATAGTAAGGTATCGTTTAATATGCAGTTCAGCTGTTTTAACGACTGTATCTTGCATTGCTGCTCGCATTAATGGCGAATAGTATTAAACAAGACATATTTATTACTTAATTAAAATATGACAGTCAAATGAGTCTGTAAATGTAATTTTATTATTTTTATATCAAATTTTCTGTAGAAAAAGCTCTCAAATCATTATTTTACAGTTTTTAGAGAGTGATAATGTCAAGACAAATTTACTCAAAGCGAAGATTTGTAGATTGAAACATGTGTTGTGTTTATTGGCACTCATTAGTAAGACTTATCAAATCAGCTAAGTTGAATGAACCAATTTTGCTTGAATACATTTGCTCTGGTTCTAATGAGTTTAGTAAAACAAACAAAAAATAGTGCATATCTTAAATGTGCGTTTCACACAAAACCGTTAATGTGATAGCTTAGTTGTTCAATTAGCAACCTCTTTTCTTGTCTGAAAGTGATTTTTGTCAAAATCGGCATTGTCAATAGCGACTTTTAGCATTGAAGCGTGAAAGCTTGGCTTTCTAACCTCGATATTTGAACTAAGCGATTTCGGAAGACGCCAATGAATATGAAGACGTCATTAAATATTATATATTAAAATCATATATAAGTGCATATATATATATGATTTTTGATAATTGTATTTTAAAAACGTATTAATTCGTCTGAGTGGAACGCAAAGACTAATTATCTGTTTTATAATTTACAAAAAAAAAATTACAGGAAATATTATATGCACAAATGGTATTCGGGTAGAAAATTACAAAATGCTTCCAATGCTTTTAAAAAAAATAAAACACAGAATTCGAAGCTTTTAACATTATTGAAATTGAGTAAGTTTATGCTGTTAGACCGTAGCAACCACAAACTAAACCTCAAAAGAAACAGAAAATCATTCTTTTTATCAATTATGAGTGGAAAAATGCTTTCAAATTCTCATTCTAATCGGGATAATTTTGTGGTTAACATAGAAACGTCTTAAATATAAACGTTTTGGAGTTCTCTGTTCAATTTTGACTGCATAAAGAATAATATTAACCATATTTTAAAAAATAATATAATGTTTTTTTTTTATTTTGAATAAGTTTTTAATTCAAGCATGCATAAAGAAATAAAATTACTATAAACAAACAGCTTGTCAAATTGTGCATAACATCTTTGATAATTTTTTTATTGATAAAAAATATGAAAGATGGTAGCGGCAATTTCTGATAAACAATTTACAGCATCGAAAACTGACATATTTGCAAAGGCTTACACGACTTATGCGGTTTTACATGCTTTTTCAATTATGAGCAGCCGAGTGTATAATTTATTATTGTCAACACCTTAAATTCAAATACCTATTTTAGTTTGCAACAATGCTATTTAAAATCGTTAGAAATTCACGACCCTGCCATGAATGGAATGCCTTTAAAAAGAGCACAACCGCTAAAACTTGTAAAAAATATATATATATTTTTTGTAAACGCTCAACTTTTCTAATTTAAGTTAATTGAACCCTGATGATGAGTCAAATATAGTTTCAAAACTTTGAAAAGATAAAAAAAAATCACCGCCACGATTAGAGACAACATTAAGATAACAGTATTCCTAAAATCAAATTTCCAAAACTAGGTCTGCAAAAAGAGTTTTTGCAGACTAAATTACAATAAAAATTATTGTATCATTTTATGCTAATAAAAAGTAAGAGCAACGTTTAAGTTATTAGGAATAAAAGCAAAATGAAGTTATAAAGTTTATTTTTTGCTATACTGTGTTAAAATATTAAATAAAAACAATTTTTTTTTCGTTTTTTTTTCTTCGTACGCTCTTTCTTCCAGAAAGAGCGTACATTCGGCGGGTGGAGCAAGAAAAGATGTTTTTTGTAAAATAAAATGATAAATCTGAGGTAAATACACATAGACAGTGTATATTATACATATATACAATATAAAAAAATAGTTTTTTAACCTACCTATAGTTGTCGGTAGGTAGGTACTTTATTTCATTACTTACCCCTAAACAAATTTGAAAAAGCATTTTTTTTTGTTTAAGCTCCGTCTGTAAAATACTCTACCTTACCGAGGTTTTTCATTGTGCTTTTTCAGTTAAAGTTTTATAAATTTGTAAACAGTGAATTTTCGAGAAGTATTGAACTCTAATTTACAAGAGTTATAGTCTTCAACAACCGTTTTTAAGCATTTATTCTTAACGATAATTTTATTTATTTATTTGAAGATGTACTTAATTTCATCAAAATTTAATTTTTTTTTATACTAAAAAATTGTTTCTCATTTCTTTTCTTAAGTTGGCTAGCATTCCAGCGAAAAAAAATCAGTCAAAAGTTTTCGCCCATGAGTTGGTCAGTTTATAAGAGCTTCTAAAATCTTAAAAATTCCCTGTTAGAGAAATCAAGTGAGATGACGCTGTACATTTGTTCAAAAATGAACAATTTCCTCGTAGAGAATATATTCAGCTGTAACTGTAAAGTTAGGCAGATTGCCAGTACAAAATCCACAATGGGAAAGGCAAGGTAGTTGTACACTGCTGGTAACACATTCTTAGAAAGCCAACTTGTAAAACGTCCCTAAGCTTTAATTAGTATCAATTTTTTACACTATTGATGCCGATCAGTTCAGTTTTACTGTCTCCTACTATTCTTTTGTCAAAATTATAACATTGCAATTTATTTATTATAAATAAATTGTATTATAATATTATAAATATAATAAAGCTATTTTATACACTTCTTCAAAACACAAAATAAAATAGACTGATTGAAAAGCAATAAAACTGCATTTATTTTTATTTAATGACATAAATTAAAAAAAAAAGCTTTATAGGTAATTCAAAACCATCGAGTATTTTATATAATATGTTTATCTATACATTCTATTTACAAAGTATCTAAGCAGAATATAGTTCTACAAAGATAGATTTATGTTAATTTAAAATAACAATATTTTAGATACAATTATACACAAACAATTATATTGAATATATCATATATTTACAGCAGTGGATTCATCTATTATTTTATATAAAATGCAAGTCAGTCAAACCTTATTCCAAAATTTAGAAAAATATTTTTTATCTCAACTTTGGCGAAATAAAGAATTGACACAAAATTATTATGTACTATATATTTCAGTCATCCAGGTATTGTACTGTCCATCCGAAAACATTAGGCATTCTCGCAGAGCTAGAATGATGGCGCATGCGCACTTGTATTTTTTTTCAATATTTACAAATTAACGAAGTAAATACTTATTACTTAGTCACGTTATTTTTTCAAAAAACGTATCAACCCATTAAAATATTACTGATTAATATTCATAAACTAAATAATTCTGTATTTACAATATAAACCATACAAATGTAAGCACGTACCATTTCCTCCTTAAACTTTTCATAGTAACTATTCACACAGTTTTACTACTTGCCAAAAAGTTTGTTCAACAAGTTCATCAAGAAATGAATAAAACAAAGTTATTCATCTCCTGATGATGACCACTTAGTCGTCGAATGAGCTCTTGAGGTTTATTAAAGAATCTTTTATGCAAGTGGGAAAACTGTGTGGATTGTTCATTGTCTCAAAGATTCCAAATCGATCAATTAATCTTTCACAATAAAAATTTTTTTTTTAATTTCCAACAAACTAAATTTCTAATAATACCATAATAGGAAATATGATTCAAATAGTGTCAGTCTTGAAAACGTTCATATTCTTTTATCAAATATTTGAAATCAGCAAACATTAAATCTAAAATGCGAATCACGAGTTTTTAATAATTTCAAATTAAATATCATCTAAAATTTTGGAAAAACAATTGAAAAACCGTTTAATATTCTCATCATTGAAGAGCAAAAACTGATTATAGAAAAATTACATTGTTATGCAATAGGAAATCGAAATGTTCTAAAGCAATATCTTATTACGTGGCCTAGGTGAATTACTGAATTACGTATTTGATGATTCAATAATACTGACATCTGGTTTATGTTCTGACTTCTAAGAGTGTTTCTATGTAAGCAAATATATCAAGTGTTATTAATTAATAACAAATCAATAACATTTCATTTAACTTGTACAACAAACTATTCATTCATATTTGTTCAACTGCAGCGCCACCAACAGTTTTTCGTATTGCCTATAACACTAGAATTGCACTTTTGCACTGGGTGGCTGAACAATTTTGAGATTCGGCTATTTAATACTCAAATTTCAGTAAAGAATAATTTAAAAAATTGTATCTGAATGGCGTTCAGCTAATGTTGTGTAGGAACATTGTACAGTTAAACGTCCGTATAAACTTAAATTAATTTAACAATGGTCAAAATCTAGGCTTTGACAGAACTAGCAGCTGAAAACGGTATCTTAGCTCAAAAATATTCTATAATTTATCGAACGATATTTATTGAGTAATGCTGTTTACGTTAAAACTCAAATTTAACCTTGTCAGAATCACGATTTAACCTTGGTCAAAATGAATAATACGTTGGTTATTTTTTTCGTATTGGTGCAATGATCTTCTCCTATTCCTACAAAATTATACTGACGCCACTCTTACATATGCAATTTCGAAATTAGTAACTGAAAATATAAAAAATACAGTCAAATTGAGAGCTTTCTTCTTTTCTTAAAGTCGGTTAAAAACTAATCGTTTTTTTTATAAATAATATCGATGTAGAGAACACTTAAATGATAAAGAGAAGATGCTGTCATCACATTTCTTAACGATAGAGTGCAAAGTCACCTACATTTCAGTAATTAGAGCCTATTGATTAGGCAAATTTTGTGAATGTATTTGCACAAAATTCGATGACATGGTATGGTTTGATAAAGGAATAATTTGTGCTGTGTCCAACATTAAAGACTGACACATCAGCAACGGTTCAGACACATCGCTCACAACAAACTGAGCATAGTGCTGTAAATGTGAAGGTAATTCCAGCTTTATAGTTTCCATCCCCTGTATTGGTAGATTTTGAACCAGCTGTACAGTGTGTTGCTGCAAATTGGAAAACTGAAAATTGTCTTGAATAATTTGTGGAGATTCCAGTGGTTTGTCTTGCAAGTCCTCTAATAATATATTTGTCTGGAACAGATCTGCTTCCTTTCTTACATTGTTCTCAATTTGCTGTGTGGGGTTAGGGTCTACCACTTTAGGTGATGCATTTAAACCTTTCTGAACCATTTCCGCAACTAGTTGCGGAAGTCTGTCATTGGGTTGCATTATTGGCTTTGGAGCCTCCGCTTGCGGATCACAGACATGTACAAAGAATGCATAAGGTCGTAACGTATCAACAGAATGCAGGTGAATAAAATTTATCTAAAACAAAAAAAACACAATTAAAGTCTTATCAAATCTTGTAAAACTATTTTTGAAAATATTAGAATGATATTCATTCTGACTTCTATTAAAAATTACTGAGTTTTGAGCATCTTTTTATTCCAAGTTCGCCATGAATTAAATGAATAAATACAGGATCTATACTATTAACATTGATCAAGGGTGGCCATGCTTTTTTGAGATAAGGTCTTAGATCGGTTCGTACTGAAGCCGGTAACCAGTAAGATCTGTAATCATAAAGTCGCTTACGCAATGGCGTACAGATTTTTGTGAATTTATCCGGTTTGAGAATTTCGCGTATTGTTTTTAAATAATTAAAAATTTATTTCACATTCAGAAAATGGCGCAAATGCCAGCGATCCGGCATTTATGCACGGCACCAAAAAAACACAGCCGCCCTGTTTGATTCATGCTAATATTATACACCCTGTATTAGTAATTGCAGGGACAAGTAATTGTCACCACCTCGCACCTCGTCAATGTCACAAATTAATGGTACCAACACATAAAACCAAAAGTACCAAGTACTACTTCAAGTGCTACCAGCCTAACTTTTTAAAAAATTACTTACGGCCGCCTCAAACCTCTATTTAATAAAACTTACCTTAACGACGACATTTAACCCCTGCCGAATATGTTTATTTTTCTTTCGAGTGAACGGATTATCGGTCAAAACTTTGATATCCAGAGTAGCCTTGCATCTTCTGGCGTCAAATAAAAGTTCCTTTTGAACCACTTTCCCGCCTTGCGTCCAGCATTGATATTGTTTTCTAAACCTTATTTTCGGACCAGTATTCGATATCTTTTTCGCCCAAACAGTATTAGTAACTTCGGAGAAAAGATCGACCCATTCGTCACACAAAGCGTTGAAATCTTCACTGTTTCGCCGGATTTGAGAGCGAAATCTAATTTCGAATAGCTTCTCATCGCTCCATTTCGCGTCTATTATCTCAAATTTGCGGTCAATTCGGCTTAAAATTTCATTAAAATCTGATTTCGCTCTTTCTTCCGCCGCCATATTGGAGACTCGAGACTGACAACTGCCGTTTATCGACCACTGGTTTCTGAAAATGCCAAGCAATAATCAACCTTATTGGGCGTGTTTTTAAAGGTCAAAATTGCAATATCTCCATCAAGAGAAAGAAAGAATTGATGCATTTATGTTCTGTTTACAACCAGAAATAAATGAAGTGTGTAGACTGTAGAAGGTAGAAGCTTTGTTGTAGAAGTCTATTTCAAACCTCATGACGTCGCAGACTTGCTCAAAATTGTATATTATTATACGAGTTTAACAAGACTTGTCACACAGTTTTTTAAACAAATGTAATATACTATTTTATCCACTTTGCTTCACAAGTTTTTGACATTTTGCTTGAATTTTTTTCTTGAACTAAATACTTTTGCATAGGTGGGTTGTTAGTAGCTAATGACACTAATTTTACGGATTTAAATGTTGATGGAATCTAAACGTCTTTAAACTTAATAATAATTTTTATTATTTGTTTGCAAATGTCTAATATAGTCGTCAACAACAATAAATTTATTTCTATGTCGTTTGATGCAAAAGGCTTAAGACTATGGTCTACAAAGTCAAAAAAGGCATATAATATATAATATGGCGTCTGCAATACAAAAATGATGTCGAAAAAACAAGCATTTATCATCACCGACAACGTCGGATTTCCGCACATAGTAACTGTCAACATTACAACAAAACTAAATAATGTTACTAAAATTAGTCTACTAATACAATTAAACTATTTTTGATATAATAATGAAAAAAATTTATAATAAAAAGTAGATAATATGAGATTTAAGAACTAGTTTTTTTAGAATTGATTTAGTATCAGACATACAACAAACTCCTAATCTAAAAATACAAAAGAAAAAATTAAAACTTGTCTTATACTAAGTTTTAATTTTTCAATTAAAACTCGTGCGTCAATACTTTGTAAAACGTGTTTTTAAGGTATTTTTTCAAATTTGTTTTATTTTTATTTTTCATTAAAAAAAATTTTTTAAGCTTGGAGAAATGTTGTTGCAAACGCTATAAAACTTTAATTGTCATTTAGAGGTTTTAAAACATTTTACGCAATACTAGCAATAATTCTAAATGTAGCAGTTTTTTTAGCAAACAAATTTTTGCAGTCTCATTATATAAAGCCACTTTGTTTTTTAATTTAGACTATTAAACCACTTTTTAAAACACTTTTAATTAAATAAAAAAAACTCTTTCATTAATAAATCAGTTATAATTCCTAAGTAAAAAATTGAAAATCAATAATAATGACATTGACATTTGACGTAGTTATTACTTTGAGAGTTATGTCTACTAATCTTTCATAGTCTATCTTATATAAAAGCACTAGTGCTTTCATATACACAATTTATTATTAAAATAAATCTATTTTAAATTAAAAAGATTGATTAAGAACTAAAATCTTCACGGAGGTGTTCAAATAATAATTGTCATCAATGTCATTCAAACATAAAAAATGTTGTGCAAGTACCTTGCTTAAAAATCTACAGCAATGAATTTTGTTCAGTTTGTTCATGTAAGGCTAAAAAAATCATTAAAACGATAAGTCTAAAAAAGGTGATGAAAAAGTGACTACGTCGTTAATTAACAAATTGGCGTAGAGCGAGTAAACAATAACGATTTGTGTGTTGATCTTTTATTAGTTGAGTTATTTGAAAAAAATAAAAAAGTTGTAAATTGTTTCAATACGATTGTCGTTATTTAACATGTAGTTGTCAAGTTATAAAATACCCTTGATTATAAGTTATTCTTGAATATAAATTTGTTTTTTCTTAATTTAAAATTGAAAAAATTTACTCTGATTAAAAATAACACAAATCAAAGCAGGCGCGGCAAGTTATCGGCTATATCGTAGCGAGATCGTATGCCAATCAGCGTTCAATCAATGGGAGTAGAAAAATTATTGTCTTATAATTGAAATTATAATTAAGCATTTTATTATTATTTGATGATAGAGAAAATTTATAAATTTTACCCATTTCACATTCGTAACAATGGGTAAGCAACTTTATTTCACGTGTGACGTCATTGGTAAACAGATGTTTTGCTGAAATGTAAAATGTCAAAGAAACGTCAATTTTACAACGGTTTGCTGTTGCTGGTCTTAAAAGCATCAGAGCCAAGCCGGATGAATGTTTAATTATTGACAAACTTACAATGTATTAAAATTATTGCCTAATTTTAGAAAATAATTAGGTTTTGTTATCAAGAAAAAGTTGGTCTTTAGCTTGAATTCAAGTAATGGTGCAAAATTTATAAACTAAAAATGAGGTAGAAGAAATAACACTTTTAATTGTTTTTTTTAACACTCTGTATATTTTTTTTACAAATAACAATTGACAGCTGGCTGTCTTAATTGACATTTGTTGTCAAATCAATAATGTCATTTATGGAATTATTATGTAAACTAAAGATTCAGGTTATGGTTGTGTAAATATCGTTATGATTATCTAGAAAGTTTTCAATGAAAGTAATTAATATAATTAAAAGCTTTTTAATTGGTGTCCCAATAGGAATTACAATAATTGATACGGTTGGTTATATAGCCAGAGTTGATGGTATATCTATGCAACCAGCTTTAAATCCCCAGCAGCACATTGAAGATTACGTTTTCTTAAATCGTTGGTCAGTGAAAAGCAACGAAATTAAAAGAGGCGATATTATATCACTAATCTCTCCTAAAGATCCATCTCAAAAAATTATTAAAAGAGTCGTAGGAATTCAAGGTAAGTTTTAATATAACTGTCAATGTTATCAATATAAATACAAATTTTAGGTGATATTATAGCAACTATAAGTTACAAATCTCATGTAGTGAAGATACCAGAAGGGCACTGTTGGGTGGAAGGTGACCACACTGGTCATTCAATGGACTCGAACAATTTTGGTCCAGTATCTTTGGGTTTAGTGACAGCTAAAGCTTCTTGTATTGTGTGGCCTCCGTCAAGGTGGCAAATTATTCAAACATTTTTACCTGATTCTCGAAAACCTTTGAACTTAACCTCTCAGTCTTTGTTATAACTAGAATCAAAATGCGAGCTATATCATTAGTTAATCGTATAGAGTTTCAGTTTATGGGGAATGTTGCTAGAAATGCTATTACATTAGGAGATGTGGATAACGATGGATGTAATGAGTTAATTGTTGGTAATAATCGGGGAGAAGTGGCAATTTTTAAGGTAAAATACTTTGATTTATCTCCAATTATCAATTACTGGACAGTTCAAAATCATTGCTGTTGTATGTTTTTATCTAACATAGGTACAATTCTTGGTCTGAATTTTGTGACGGAAAGAGTTAAAGGAGAAAAGGCGTGATCATTTATTTTGTGTGTTTTAGGGTAAGGAAACAATTCAGAAACTATCAGATTTAAGTTTTGTAAGCTGTGTAGCTGTTGGCGATGTATTTAACAAGAAGAAAAATAGTCTTGTTATAATAACCGCTGATGGCTGGTGTTACATTTATAACGTTCAAGAAAAAGATGTTATTTCTTCAGAAGAGCATGTTAAAGTAGAAGCTGATGTTAGTGAGGTGGGTTTTAATTTTTATTGCTTTGTTTTTTCTTTTTTTTTTATGTTTTAGATTGATGGACAAGCTCATTCAGGCGAAGCTATAAAGCAGAATGTGAATGTACATAAAAGTCAAGCTCTCAAAGAAAATAGACCTCAGCTAGTGTGTGTGCACATTCAAAGAATACCTGCAAATGCCAAGGTAATTTTAAATTGTTTATTTAAATGTGATCTATTGCTTAAATTTGCAAGTAGAGCTTCTGCATTTTTTGTTGAAATTTATAAAGTTTTAGAAGTTAAATGACCATACCAAAGGGATATATTACGTACTACAATTTTGTTTTTATCTGATGTATAATTTAAATTTACATACAACATTATAATGCGCTTGTTTTATGTGCTTTTTTTTATCTATACATAATTGTACCTATAAATTTTTGAGTAGAAACCAAAATTTTGTTTTTATATCACGTCACCTGAATTATTAGTTATTACCTATTTTTTAAGAACAGGTAGCGATTGCAACGTAAGACGTAACAAACCTAGCGTTTTTGCACATAGGTCAAAATACAAAGCCGATAATAATGAGCGTTGAAATTAATTTTGTTGTTGAAATAATGTTTTTTTTTTATTTGTAAATAGTAGATATTGCAAAAAACGGGATTTCAAAATCTGTTATGTTTTTTTTAGAATATTGTTCTGGGTGATATAGATAATGATGGTTTTATTGAAATGATCTTGGGTTTAACAGATCGTGTTGTCAGGTCTTACAGGTGGCTCCATGATGCTCCTCGAAGAAGCACTTCACCCAATGAAGAACCAAATTTTACTTGTGGCTCAGGTAAACAAATGTAACAACTTTTTTGATGGATTTAATGATTTTTTTTTTAGATAATATACCTTATACTGGAAGATTAATTGCATTAAATAAATGGGAGTGTGCCAATCAAATTGGTTCTATAACACTTCATCACACATCAGACGGTGCACCATCACTTTTAATTGCTCAACCAGGTGGTACATTTATGAGGGTGAGATGTCAAACCGATGAGGCTAGTCAAAATCAGGAGAGTTTAGAACAAAGTCAGTCTAGTGGGTATGCAGACTTTTATGTTTTGATTTTAGCTCTAATGTACGAACTTTAGCAGCGACACAATTCCTGGTTCGTCAGTCGACTATCAATTTTTGGGTATTTCTAGAATGCGAAATCAAAATATATCTACCGAGATTCTCGGTGATTTTAAAACAGAAGATAAGACTAATGCTGATGAAAAAAGGTCTCCATATGCTGTGGCAACTTTAGATGGTACAATCATGCTAGTACAAAATGAAGTTATTCTTTGGTGGGTTTGATATTATTTAAGACTTTGTATGTTTGTTTGTATTTTGGTCGGGAAGTAGTTATTTTAAGATTATTGGTTTGCAAAATTATTTAATTCTTGTCTACACCGAAATCATCTGGACTTTTAGTTTTATTTGAATGCCTCATTTCAGATGACAAACAGCATTATGCTTTTTTTTATATACACTGCTACTATTTTGGATTTATCGTCTTTTTTTTTCAGCTCGGTATTTTAATGTATATGTTTTTCATTTTAGGGCTATAGCTGTGGATTATCAAATATTTGCGTTAACTAAACTAGATGTTACTAGAAATGGCTCCGATGATATAGTTGTATGCTCTTGGGATGGACAAACGTACATATTTGATCAAGACAAAAATTGCGTACGGTTTCATTTAGATGAGCCTGTGCAAGCATTTCATAGTGGTTTCTACAATCTGTCAACCAATGAACCATCCGTTACTTGCCTCGTTTACGTTACTTTTAAACATAACGTAAAATAATCTGCTTAAAGCATTGGGAAACTTGCATTGATTTTATAATTAACAAATTGAAGTTGAACTTAGAAAAGTTCGTTTGGACTTAGAAAAATGTCCTTTGTATTTGATGACTTGTTGAAGCACTATTAATAAGTAATTTTTTGGGAAAGTCTTTTTATTTTGATTATTTTTTGGTTTGATGTTTTATCATTCAAAGATTATCAATATTCAAGTTGCCAAGGTCATAAAAATATTTAAAAAATTCAGTTTTATTTGAACAATAAGTAATGAAATAATTAAATGTGTTGTTTATTTTTATGGAATTTAACGATTCAAATTAGGTATATAAGAATTATGCAAGTTTTCCTTTAAATTTCCATTACTAATTAGGATAATACTTGTAGGTTATTTTATATTATGACATCCCTCTGAATGAATTGAAGTCCAGAAAATATGAACCTGATCCAGAAATTTTATATGAATTCTATATGAAGCAGGGAAAAACACGAGACGAGGCCGTTGATGTTGTGCAAAATATGAACAGAAAAACTAAAAACCAACTGGTTTATTATTTGTTAAACACCAAATAGAAATTATAAATGCAGAATATATTTGGAGAAATATACAAATATGTATTTGAACAGAAATAAATTATTTTACAGAAAACATTTAATCTAGTATAGTTCGTTCACTTAATTTAGGCCTTAAATAAATTCGCTAACAATCATTGAACATTATACAGATATTTAAACTAGATATTCTAAAGATATGTACATGGAATATATAAAAATTATAAAATGATATTTCGATGAAGTATGTTCCAACAGCCTTTTTGGCACATCATTTTGACTAGTTAAGATTGGGGCTTTTTCTTTTATATAAATTCGTGAAATTTATTGTATTGGTCAAAACTATGCAACTATTTGTATGCTGGCTCGTACACATCTCTTTTCTATACTGATTATTGATATGGAGGTGAAATCTACTTTCATAGCAGATTTTGTTTGTCTATTCATTATGCACAATAGGTAATCACAATATGCGATAATATTTCAAATAAGTAAAAATACTAGTATCTTGTACTGAGAAGCCATGAGTAATTTTTGACAAGTTTTAGGATTTTATTAGATTGATATTAAGTTTTATTCTGTAGTATACTATTTGAAAAATATTGTTTGTTGCCAAAAAACTCATAAAATTAGCCCAAAGACGTTAATTTTTATTCATGCGTAATCAGCAAGGTATATTGTTAGGTTTTTGAAGTGTAGTTGTAAAAAAATTTTATATCATACCAATATTACCAAAAATTATTCATTATTATTATTTGTACTAATAATTTTAATACATATCGCCAGATTCTAATATTGATAAATAAATAAAAGAATCTAGCTTCATTTCGTTTACAACTCAGTGTATCATAAAACTAAATAATTAATTTTGCAAATATGAAAATAAATTCTAATTTTAAAATTTAAAAATTAATAAAATTACATTTCCATAAATCACATTGTAAATTATTAGTTAAACCTGTATCTATTCACAATACCAAGTTCACTAAATGTTGTAAAGTGTCTAGCATGATATAGTGCTAGGTTTCTTGTGCCATAACGAATAGACATATTTCTTGAATTAATAGAAGAAATTTAATTTATGCTATTATAAATTATCGACGTTGACACTGGTTAACCAACATACTTTTTGCGAACACATATTACAAATTAATTGGTATAATTAGTAATTTGATAATAAATTACTAATTTTGGGTTGTTTCTTCACTACTAATTCCTAGTTGAGTTGAAATATACAAATTGGATTTACGTTTGTCTTCTATTAGTTTTCATTTTCTATCCCAACTAGTATTATAAAACCAAGAAGAGTCATCTCGAGACTTTCCCCATGTTGCTTCTAAGCTGTTTTCCTGTAAAAATCATTTATTTATTTGATTTTTTAAAAACCGACACAGGAAAGAGAACAGTACAACTCATATCTCTAAAGAGTAGTCATTTAAAAGATTTTTATAATGTCATTGTAAAAACGATTAAAAAACTGTTTGTGATTAAAGTTTAATTGTTAATTAAGTTTACCGCAAACTGAGAATGGCCCATCGTCGAAGAACTGAGATAATCCATGTTAGAATAATATGGATAATTGTTGTAACAGTTGGCTGAAGAATTATTAGTACTTAAAACAGGTTGTGAAGATGAGCACCACGAACGATGTTGTTCTAAAGTAAAACTATCTATAGAAGCTGGTGACCATATACTAGAATTTGCTGCATTTGTGTACGTAGTCGATGCTATCTGCAACACAAAACGCGTTAAAACGCAAATTGATTGAGGACCGCTGATTTGCTGTACCGTTGGAGAGCTTGTTGTACCGGTAGAAACATGAACCTGAGGCTTCACATAGTTTGGACTATCTCTAACGTGGGGCGCCACCGATACGCTTGGTGAACTAGCAGATGAGCTATAAATTAAAAAGTTAAAAAAAAACAATATTATTTTTGAAATAACCTTGTACTGGTGTTGTTATTGATTGAGGTTGGTGTTGGAGAAGATTTTGTTAAGACGGTAGCGGATTTCGTTTTTAATTTTGTCGTTTTTTCAACACTTTGTTGCTGATTATGCTGTTTTTGTTGTTGGCGACACTTTGCTCTTCTATTTTTAAACCATACCTGAAAAAGATAATTTATGTGTTTTATAAAAATTAAAAGAAACCTAAAAGGGGCATAATTTTGAACTTTTTATGGTTGTAAAACCGCAAACAATAATAATGTTTGGAGAGATAACATTTTCGATTTTATGGGTTCCTGGTTGGAAGAATTGTAAAATTTAATGCTATAAATTTTGATGTTTATTTGGAACTAAACTATTTTACTTATTTAAAGAAGCTTTAATCTTGTAGCATATTTTTGGTTAGGAGAGCAGCAATGGATAAGAATGATTTTGTTTTATTCTTGCTTATAAAAAATTGCAAATATTTCTAAAGTTTATTATAATTACACAAAATTAATAATAATAATAAAAAAATGTTTTATTATAAATACAGTAAAACTGAAATTCGGAATTCCTATCAATTGTTTCTTGAAGTACTGGGACTGCTGTGAAATGAAGTGAAGTGAAATGGTAAATGTTTCTCTGAACGAATCTCCTTTTCGTTCATTTTTGTTAAATATAAAACATTTGCTTTGTATAGAGTTCTTTACTTTTGCATCAATGTTTAACTTTGGTAGAAATTGTTGCTTGAGGTATATTTTCTCTAATTGTTTTATCAATATGTATTAAAAAAATGTTTGAAATTTTTACAATATTCATTTGTTATTGGTTCCAACACAAAATTAAATTAATATCTGTGTTTTGAAATTGTTTTTATACTAATAATTTTTGGTTTTTGTTTCAAGCAAAATGTTATAATGTTTAGTAAATGGTTGATTTTTATTTATTTAAGGGAAGCTCTGTGAAAAACCGCCGATTGCACAAAATAATTGATATATTATTTGTCTAGGTCTTTTGGTGATAGAATGCCATTGGAGGATCATATCAGGTTCTCTATAACTAAAAATCAATAGAATCCGTGTCAAATTGTAACAAAAGGAATCCTCACAATTACTGGAAACGAGAACACAATTTCTGTTAAATGCAGATAAAGGTTTCTCTTGTTTCTATTCTCTTAATTTTAATTTACATTATATAATGCAAAGTTATCAATTTAAAATCTTTTGAAAAAAGACAATTTTTTTTGGAAAAATTACAATACAAAGTTATTTTTTTATTGTTTTATTCAAATATAATCTAAATAAAAATAATTAGAGAAAAGACTGGGTAAATTAAATAAAAAAAATGCTTTCAGATCCAAAATATGACTGCATCTATACTAATTTGGTTGCAGAAAACCTTTTTTCATTTAAAATTGTTTTTCTTTAACTTTGTCAAGTGGATAAGACACCCACTTTTGTTGCTTATATTATCTTGCTATCATTTATCTTTTTTTTTGTTTTATTGTATTTTTTTCTTTTTTGTGCAGCTTTTTATAGTGTCAATTTTATTCCAGTTTTTATTCATTCTATATTTTTTGTGTGTTTGATGTTTTTGTCAAAATCTAGCTTTTGTTTATTATGCATTCTTTATTTTAATTTTATTTAGTAAATTTTGTTAATAACTTCAACTCTATTATTTTATCTCATTATCCTTTATCTAACTTTAAACCTTATCTACATGTGGTTGTTATCACTTAGCCTCTTTTATTTTACTTTTTTTTTATATTTTGGTCTTATTTATGTTTGCCTCGAAGCGAAAAATTACTTTTATCAATAGAGCTGCTACTTTAGTCGCTAAATAAAACTCGTAGAATTTTGCTTTTTGCAACAAAAAATGATCTTAAAGTGTTTTTTTTTTTCAATAATGGAATTGTGAACCAATTCTGCTAATATTTTTCATTAAATGCTTTTTTGGTGATTTCTTCTTCTTTAATTTTGTTTTGTAGGAAATGTTTCACGCTGGATACCCTATCGGATTTTGAACGTGTGCCAACAATAAAATTGTTAACCGACATGACAATTGTAGAATATTGTATACAACAAAAAGTACAATAAAAAGTAATAATAAATCTCAGTAAGGAGCACATTAGAAACCGATCCATTTTAAAATGAATAGCACAATTGTTGAGAAGCTGGTCGTTAACTTATTAGCTATACACTGTAATGCATGAGCACGTCTCGCCCACGGCTATTGTTCCTTTTAGAAGAGAAACCCCTATTCAGTTAGTACTCCGAGGGCGACAAATTGTTCCTTTCTCTGTTTGTTTCCTTATGGATAACAAACAGAAGTATATCATTTGTCATTGATATATTATATTATACATTGTACTATAATGAGTTATATAATTTACTTTTCAACAGTGTAATACAAAATTACTTTTTTGTTTATATATTTCTAAACAATAGTTTGAAACGCAAAATATGCTTTAGTTTTGAGAAAATTAAACATTTTGCATGTATGTATTTACAATACAAATTTGACGTCAAAAAAAAAGGTTCTTAATTTGACTGCTTTTTTTATATTTGATAGGTACCTCAAAATAAAACACTACGTGAACCGATTTCAATGATTCTTTTTTTATTTAAAAGCTATGTGGTCTTAATAAAAATTTAATCAAGATCGGAATAGTAGTTTTCAACTTATATTATTACATCTGTTTTTTTACTCGAAGCGTACATAAGTCTTCTTAGAATGCAAAGTAAATTATCAAAGTATATTATCGATGAAAGCTAATGAGCTTGGCGCATGCATTAGTCTGTTTTGACGTCGTTGAACGATTCGTATTGACGTCGTTTAAAGTTATTTTCTCAAATATGTTTTTAGTTAACATATCGAATTGTCATATCTCATGTTTTTATTTTATTATAAACATAGGTATATATATATTGGATCATTTTTAAAATTCTTTCAACTTTGACAGATCCCAAATTTATTATATATAACACAACAAGCAAGTTAGTAATGAATTTAGTCCTAGTCTCTCTATGATGATGTTAACCTTGCTTACAAAAGACATGTATTGTGGAAAAAATTTAAACTTTTTTTTTGATATAATTTTTAAAAAATACAAAAACAAAAAGCAAATTTAAAAAACTAATCAAAGCACAGAATTATTCAATAGATTTTATTTACCTGAACTCTAGATTCTGGAAGATTAATTTTAAGAGCGACTTCTTCCCGCATAAAAATATCAGGATAGCGTGTCTTTCCAAAGAGAGCCTCCAGGATGTCAAGTTGAGCCCTGGTGAAGGTCGTTCTTTCTCGTCGCTGTTTTCGTTGATTACCTGCACAAACACATGAATCAGGATTACGACTTTAATCCTTCTCACTCATTAAAATGACTTAAGCGTTGCACAAAGCCTCTGTCTCCGGTTAATCGAAATAGATTTTTGATAAAAAAAAGCCAATGGATTGAATCTGGTGATATTTGTAGCTGTAAATAAAGTTGGTTTTTGATTTGGGGCTGACAGAGTTATAAACAATAAATTACTTTACAAGGTTGAAATTTATTTATAGAGATTTTATTGTTTATTTAACTAAATAGTCGTTAAGTATTTGGCTATAACAAATATTTGATTTTAAATTTCAATTATAATCGAAAAATCTTATTTGTGCTTTTTTTTGTTACAGCAGCCGTGGCTTATCAATTTTGTAGTTTTTCAGCTACTTGATGTATACATTTTATAGAAAAACTATTTATTTGGTCTTTAATAAATTGTCGGTGTTAAAAAAAAGAATTTAGAACCTTAAAAACTCGGTTGTTTATCAACACTTCTACTATTTTATCTTTTCTTTGTTTGTTTTTTTACATACTTTTATTATTAAAACATTTCTTTCTTTTTATTGTTTTCTTGCATACACTCACTGTGTTCTGCTTGCTACGCACCTTCTTTTATCTTCAGTTTATCGGCTTTTCTTCAAAGTTAAAATAAAGTTTTTATATTGGTCAACCGATTTGTCAATAATTTTGATTTTTTACAGTCTATAAAATAATCAAAACCTATCTAGACCAAACCTACCTTCTTCAAAGAAACTATTAGGAAACTTTATTTTATATACACTTCATCTACAGATATACTGTATATCTGTTACCAACTTTGAAAACGGCTGCTATTATTAAAATAGTAAAAAATATGTTATACAAATATTAAAAAGCGGCTCTATTACAGCTGTAAGTAGTGTCAACTGCTTTGAGATCATTAACTACGAATAGGCTGTGTTGACGCTCTTTCTTCGGTAGAAGTAATATACTATCACTATTTTATAAACTAGATTTTACACATAGTATTTACCCTCCCAAATTTGATTAAACAAATTTACCTCCAGGATATGCGGCCATTGACGAATGGAGAGAGTCTACAGGTAAGCCGTGTAAGCCTAGACCCGGTACAGGGTATGGAGCTGATTTTAAATAGGCCATACTTGAGGAACTTCCTCCGCAAGTGCTTCCAAAGCCAGGAAATGATAACTCGCCGTCGGGATTGCATCTGAAAAGAGACTACATTGCAGATAAATTACTCCAAATTACAATTTTCTTTCTTCTTACAAACATTATGAAATTTTGTTTGATTAAGTACTATTATTGGTAAGATGAGTATGATAAGTATAAAGGTAAAGCCAGGACCAAGCCCACACGGGTGCCAATTATTAATAAAAACTAGAAATATAGCAAATAAGTAGGTACCTAATAAATTGTCTCAGAAATTAAAGTCTTGAAATATCAGGGAAAACTAATAAAAAATAAATAACTAAGTGTACAATTCCTATTAATTACTGATCACGTTTTTTTATTATCTTTTATGTTAAAATGCGTTTTTTTTCTATATTGAAATGGCGCTTGGTTTATTTTAAGTTTTGTAATATTGTAATAAGATATTTTATAGACCTATGTACAGGTGTATATGTAACACTTCTATAGGTAAAGTCACTAAATTAACACACTACGTGCTCAGGTAGCGCTAATACATTTTTTGCTGAAATTTGTTGTTAATAAAGGATAAAAAATGCAAATGTCGCAAGCGGGACGAAGAAGTTTCGAATATTAAGAAAATTATGTTTTGTAAAATGCCAGAAAGTATTTTAGTGTCAAAAAATTTGGTTATGCTTATATGTTACTTTGACAGCAGATATTTTTACAAATTAACAATAATTAATTAACAATAATCTTTGACATATACACCTAAAATTAGAAATTCAACGATAAAATTATTCTTGAAACCAAGAAAATACGAAATCAACAAATATTTAACGAAACAACTAGTGAATTAGAGCTTGAGAAACAATATGGAAAAATTATTACTGACATTTAATAACACTTCAAATTTTCAAACGTCAATTTTGTTTTGTTTATTACTAGATTTGATTTACTCTGCGACAAGGATATATATAAAAAATACTAATGGCGCTACCTGAACACGTAATGTGTTAATTTAGTAACCTTATCTATAGGAGCATTTCTTTGTATGTATATGCTTTATTTATATCCTGGTAGATAGTAGATACATTATAATAATTAAAATTTTTATTTTCTTGTATATATAATAATATACATCCTGGCTCCAAAAAATAGACGAGTTTATAGCTTGCTTATCTATTGCCAGAGTTTAATTATTTATACATTATTTTGGTTATAAATAAGCCACATAATGGCTTAATAAAATCACGTATAGCCTTAAAGATTTTAAGGCTATACGCTAAGGCTTTAAGGTAAAGACTGTTAAAAAATATTTTTTCAAACTACAACATACTTTTCTTTGGTAATTTTGATAAGGATTTTTATTCTGAAAACAACAATGCATCACATCTTAAAAAAATATCGTCTCTGCTCAAACTGCGCTTCATTTTGCGATAAACATTGACGGCATCTGTGCGGTTATTTATTTATTTTCTATTTATTTGTTGTTGGTTATTCTTAGCAAACCGCTGACGATTCGCCGAAAAAGTCTTTTTGTAACTGGACGAAGAAGTGGTTTTAAAAAGTTTATTGCATCACAAAAGCTTATTGACCACCAATTTGGAAATTAGAAATGTGAAACAAAAAAAATATATAGCATATTTTAGATGTGTGTTTTATAAGGTTTTTTTGTCATATCGGCAAAAAGCGAATTTTGAAATTTGCGCCCAATATCGTACTAATTTAAGAAATGAAAAAGATTATATAATCTAAGCTTTAAGTAAATGCTATAAAAAATATAATTCTAATAGAAAACTTTTTTACAGACAGCATGGTGCCTGTAAATCTAAGTTCCTAACAAATGTTCACTAATGTAGAAAATACTGTTATTATTGAAGGCTTAAGTCGGCATCACACAAACATCTTTCTATAAAAACTTTCAAATACTTGTCTCTTTTCAATACACCTACACCTAACACTAACCAGCAAAACGCTTCAGAAAATCTTCTAGGCGATTACCTCAAAAAATTGAGTTTTATTCAAGAAAAGCGGTCTCATAATTGTCATCAAGTTCCACAAAGAACGAAAGATACAGCTTTGTGTACAATACGTGGACTTTTTGTTAGCCGGCCGGCGCAATAATCTATTAACCCCTTTTGCCAATTAGGCTCCTACCGTTTCATGCGATTTAAATCTAGCTTGGATTTTTTGATGTTGAATTTTTGCCCTCTTTGATGTCTTATTAGGGATAAACAGAGGGTGGCAATCGAGTTAAACAGACATGATCACTCTGATAACGTTAATGATGGACCATTAGGCTGATTGGTTGTGGAATGACAAGTAAAAGAAAATCCGTCTATTTAATTTAGAGAGCTACATACAGTCAACAACTTTAACTTGAAATTATTTAAGTTATTAAATCATTGGTTAGTACCTAGCAGGAGCTTTATTTGGTTATGGAAAACCAATATGCACAATACATACTTAGTTGAAAAGTATTATTTTATCGCTTTAAAATATATGAAATGCAAAGCTTAAACTATTTTAATATATAAACCGATTTAATGCAATTTAATTTATAATATAAATTTCATGGTATATTATAATATGGTAATAACCTAAATCCTTCCAACCGCAAAATCAATTCATTTGAAATTAAACGTCTCTAATTCTTAAATTTCCCACCAACCCCCTTAATGTAAACAACACTCGAATCAAAAGAAGTAAAAATCTATTGCGCCCTTACATCTTGGTTGTTTAAAATATATTATAATCTGTTCTAATCTGGCAAGGTATGACATTTCTTTTGTGTCTTAGGATTATGTCGTCGCTGACGCCTCTTCTTAGGTCAAGGTGTCAGAGAAACCTGACGCTTGCACCAAGGACAATAAAGTCCAACTTGTCATTGAGTGAAATCGAACACCAGAATTTTTGATGACAACTTTTTTAAGCTGCACTTATCTTATCTGGGATTTAAGACGATGTGTTTTTAAAGTTTTTAAGATATTTTAAAGATGCACCAAATATATATTCGAAAAAAATTTTGAGGACAAAGCTCTAGACTATGAGTCTAGACGGCTTTTAGAACTTTTTTTAATGATCAAATTTTTTTTTCGACGATCTAACAATAAGGACAATTACTGCCCAATTTCTCTTTAAAATCAGAGGATTTAATAAAACATTTTCTGGTTATTTTTACTACATTAAATCGTCAAAAATTTTATTTTGATATAGTCAATCTAAATTCTAAATTTACATATAATATGTATTTATACATAAAATAAAAATTATGCAACCAATAACAAATCGAAATTTGAAAAACCGACTTTAATATAATTAATTATTAAATTATTTCTTCAATTAATTTAGAACAATTAGAGAAGACGAACTCCGTAAAATTTCAACACGTTACAGCAATTCAATAAGAAATTTTATGATAATGAGATGTCTTCACTTTTTAATTGTTTTTATAAATTGTTTTAATATTTATAAAACAATAATTCTACTGTTACTGCTACCATACGTTAAGGCGAAGTCTGCTCTCAAACGTCAAAAACATGATTTTTTGAGAAAAATTTCCGATGAAACTACAATCGCAAATGAACCGATAAAAATATACATGAATTTTGAAACATTTTTAAACAGGACTATTGAAGCAAAATTTCAAAAAACATTTGCAATTCTTAAAAAAAAATTATTAAAAACTATGCAACAAACAAACTTGTTCCGTTCTAGCACCTTTATTTTTGCATATTTTTAAACAAAATTGGCTCAAAATGTTCCTAATATTAAGTTGCTTCGGTTTATTGAAGCATTTTTTTGATATCAATAACCCTTTTTGAGTAAATTGCAATTTTGATCATTTTAAGTCAATATTTCTCAGTTAAGGGGATCTTCACGGTGGATAAAATGCTTGGAAACATGGGATACGTTTTATGAGCTTAGTTTTTACGCAAATCAAATGAAATTTTGAATATAAAAGTTTTAATGTCTTCTCACTGGATTGCTTGATTTCGATTTTTGAAATTGTTATCAGAAAGTGATAAAAAATCGTAAAAATTGGTAACTCGAAAATCTAAATCAACGGTTGTATTCAAAATGTAGTTTTAAAGGTAAAATTAAGATATACGTTTTTCAAAATTTTTGTAAATAAGGGAGTGATTTGCGGATAATAGTTGAAAATTTTAGCTGGTGAGGTGTGTCGTTTGAATGTATCTGACTCCTCCTCCAAGAGCTTTATTATCGACGTCACATTAAGAGAAATCACGGATATGGTTTCAACTTATCTGTCAGGGTGTTAAGAACCACTTGTCTCGAATTACTATACGAGGATACGATGATTGTTTTTATGTTTCAGACCTAACGTTAGGCTAGATAAAGCGATCACCGCTTTTGTATTTGTGCTTTTCATAAAAGTAAATTATTATACATATTATTAATTGATAATATGCATTTTATTAAATTGTGTATCGCAATGAAAATTTTGATTTAAATTTATAATAAATATAATCATAAACAAAATAATAGGTGATATTTAAATAAACATTAATCGTTTAAAGAATATCAACACAAATAAAAAATAAAATTGGCAATAAATATATTATGAAGGAAATAGCCGGGCTGGTATAGCCATAGCCTCAGAAGGTATAGTTTAGCTAAACATTTAGTACGATTACAATTTTGCCTGCTTACATACTTTGCAACCCCTATTTGCATCAAACTGGTAGCCGACAAATGCGTTTGTAGTTCTTGTCAACATGGACCGTAATGAAAATTTTAGCCGGACTAAATTTCACCGTCAAGTTGAAAAAACTGTAGTCGTTACGTAATTTGTTAAAAATAGTATCAAAACTAATAATTCAAGTTAATAATGATAGTAACAGTGATTCTGATATTTATGCAGATGATTAAATAAAAATTACTAATGTTGTAATACTCTACATAATTTTTATATTATTCAATAATAAATAAATCTTTGGCTAGAGAATTAAATGTAATTTTATTGTTATATTCAGTAACATGCAGGCGAAGAAAATAGAAGCAACCTGAATACAGTCCTGGCAGTATCTTTAAGATTCTGCACAGGCAAAACCCTGCGCTAAACCCTCATAAAAATTAGTGAAGATTACGTAGCAATAAAACCATATTTGCACAAAATGTTTAGACAAACTATACTATATAATAAAAGCAAAAAGATACCCATTGTTGAAGCACGTTCAGTTTTTTCCCACGAAACTAGCCCAAAACCCTTACTTCTTAGAAAGGTAAAATTAAAAGAAAATTCCAGAACCTTCTTTTTTTTTGGAGAGGGAAAAAAATAATAACATAAATCCTAATATATGGACCGAATTGCGAATTCATTTTTCATTTGGTTTAACTTAGTGAAGAGAATAAGTGTTCGAGTGCAGTTTTAAAAATAAACAACAAAGTGCAATCCTGGAAATCAAGCGTGAGTATTATTGTTTGTTATAACTTTATACTGGTTGTGATGAGTTACTAGTTGAATATGTAGTTCCAATAATTATCAATATAAGTCAGTTAATAAAATTAATTAAAATCTTAAATAGCTCCAAACACAGAAAAGTGAATTTTCAATTATTATACTATATTGAAATTATTTAATTAAAATAAAATATATTCTCAAAGTTATTAAATTACGAAGTAAAATATCATTAATTAATGTGTATATGAGGGTTTCCTTATTCATGTCAGCTGACAATACATGTAGTATTGTCAGTTGATTTAGTTATTAAGTAATTAATAATTCAGTCATCAATAAATAAGTAAATAAGTTTAAATTTTGCAATTAACATAATTTATTTCTACATTAATAGTTCTGATAAAGCATTGGTCAATCTAAAGAATGCTCTAGTTATCTTTTGTAAGTTTAACTCAATGCACATAATAAATAATAATTTAATTAAGAAGCAAGATCTCACAGTAGTGTCAAGACTATATTTATAGTAAATAATTGAAAAAATCAATCAGATCACTTTAAGTCTTGAAAATTACTTCAAAATTTGATTTTAATTATCAAGATTAATGTTAATACAGTTCAAACTAATTTTGTATACTAGAATTGATACAAACAGACTTTGTTAATATTAATCAGTTAATATTCAAAATATCGATTATTTTACTTCAGTCACTAAAGTACTTATTAGTTATATTCAAAAATTAGATTGTTAACGTTATTAAACGTTTTATAAAATAATTTTAAAGCCTACAAACAAAACGTGTATGTTGTTGCCTTGGGCTGATACAGCAGGCTAAGTTTCTTAAAAAAAATTTAAATTTAATTTATTTGCACCCTCCATAAACCCAATTTCAACAAAAACACGTTGGTTCGATAAACTTTTTTCATGTCTATAATAGTTCTTTCTAGATTTACTTGTTGGTACTGAATAAATATCAAAGATGCCACAAAAACGAAAACACACAGAAAGTGCTAGAAAGCGTTATAAAAGGTAATATAAGTCAATCGTTATTATAGTAAAAATGCAACTAATCATGGTAATTTATAACTTCTGCGCATATAAACGTAGGGAATTATAGCTATATAAAGAAAAATAATGTGTAATTTATTTCCAATAAAAACAAAAAAGCTGCATCGAATTGATTATAGTATCTGTCCGAAATTATAATGTGTATTGTGACATGTGTATTATTTCTCAAAAAACTTTGATTTCAGTTAATTAACTGAATATTGAATATTGAATAATTATTGAGAAATAATTACTTACTGGTCTATTCATTCTAAAAAAATTAATATGATAACTTAAATGAAGCTTTATTATTTTATTTGTACTAACGTAGTATCTTGAAAACTAAATTTATTTTACCACATTTTTGTTTTACTTTTAAACATTATATATTGTCAGCTATAATTTCTCACGTATATGCGTCTAAGTTATCAGTCCGTGTTTAAATATTTAGGTATTAAACAAAGCCATAGCTTTGGATGGAAACCTGTAAATAAAAAATTGCATTTTATTTTGGCAAAACTTGGCACATTAGTTTAATTTTTCTTGTTGATGAAAAGTTTCACAGTTCAAGGTTATATTTTTAGATGTTTTTACTTTTAGACAAATGTTAGAAAAGCAAAAAAAAACAAATTAAACTGTTTTTCTATAAATACATAGACAACTTTGCATTTGCAGGTTTCCAAAATAAACGATCGTACTCTAATATGTATATATTAGAAAAACATTATCACAACCTATTAACAGAAGTACATTATTAATATGTACTTAATTTGTTCACATTGCTCAAAGTAATAAAGTATTGATTAAATGACTTTAAAAAAGGTTATCCGAATTGGGTGCTAAAGCTCGCACAAAACCTACCACCACAATAACTCTTCTCAACCCACAAGAAACGGATTTGTCTGTGCCTGAACCTGAAACTACATAGTTGAGGGAAAATTTGACGTAATATTATTTATGAAACACGTGTCAATGTAAATTTAATGTAAATTGTTTGTAGGGTAGAAAATGCTCAAACTGTTCTTGAGTCTATTCCAGGTGAACAGTCTAACATGGCCAGGTTTATTGTATTTTCATAAAAAAAAACAGCTGAGAACAATAATTTTAATTGTAGGCCGTCAACCTCTGCAGAAATTGATAGTGTCATATATGAAACAGTTCCACCCAAAACGGAAAATGTCGAATCTGTCCTAGAAGGCAGAAGACTTGTTGACATACAACATTTTTTCAACAGCATAAAAAATCTCAACGATCACAAGCCATTTGACTGTCATTTTTCACATATGTACTTTATGCGAGAGATTAAAAAAGGATTATGCAGTGTATTCGTTTTTAAATGTAGTATGTGTAATATAGAAAAACGCGTGTCGACCGAACGTGTACTGGAAAAAAATGAAACGGCTATGGATGCAAACGCTGCAGCAGTTTTTGCGGCTATATCGACTGGATGCGGATATGCACAACTGAACCAACAACATGCGCTTTGTAATATTCCTTCATTGACGACACGGCAGTACTCTAAGTACAACGAATTAGTTTCGCAAAGTATTTTAGACTCTTCGTGGGTTGCAATGGAAGAAGCTGGAAAAGAAGAACTTGGTTTAGCACGCGAAATCGGCGATGTAGATGCGGATAATAACGGACTCATAACTGTGATAGCTGATGGGGCTTGGTCCAAGAGATCGTACAAAGTTAACTACGATGCACCTTCAGGAACCGTAAGTTACAAAAATATACTTCCATCATTAGCAGTATCAGTAATTTGTTATATATTTTAGGCATGCATAGTTGGCGCTAAAACTGGGAAGTTGTTGTTTGTTGCTTCCAGAAATAAATATTGTGCAATTTGTGCTAGAGCGACTAGTAAAAATGTAAACGCTCAAGATCATGTCTGTTACAAAAACTGGAACGGATCTTCAACTGGAATGGAATCTGACATAATTCTAGAGGGCTTTAAAGCCAGTGTTGGAATGCATAAGTTGAAATATGTGAAGTTGGTTGGTGATGGAGATAGTAGTGTTTATAAGAAATTATGCACCGAAAGACCTTATGGTGGTAATTGTAACATACAAAAAGTAGAATGCACTAACCACCTCCTGCGAAACTATTGTACTAGACTTCGTGAAATATGCACAAGAAGAAAGAGCAGCTCAAACCAAGTAATTCCTTTAAAGTTAAGGGCAGTGGTAAAAGCTAACATTCATAGATTGAGAATTGGAATAAAAAAAGCCTTATTACATCGCCGTAAAGAAGCAGTATCGATTGAAAGTCAGCTTATTCACTTAAAATCAGATATTTCTAATTGCCCTCATCACGTGTTTGGTAATCATGAAAACTGTGGTACATATTTTTGTAAAGGCAGCAAAGAAGCGGAAGTAAACTATGTACCAGATTTTCAAAACTGCGGTCTTATGAATGATCTATTGGCTTGTGGAAACAGACTACAGCAAACTGCACCCAGTTTACTATTGAATATGAATAACAACGCTGCGGAATGCTATAATTCGGTAGTCGCAAAAGTTGTTGGTGGCAAACGAATAAATTTTAGTTTGAAAAACAGCTATGAGGTAAGATGTCGAATTGCAGCGCTCCAATTTAACGAGCACGAAAATTATATATCCAAGATCTATAAAACAATGACAACGACAAGCCCGGGAAAATACACAAAGCTGTACATTGACAAAACTAGACGGAAAAGATTGTATAATTTAAAAAGAAAACAACTTTTTTCTACAAAGATTAAACCAAGAAATACATTTTCTAGTGCAGATGCTGATTATGGAGCAGTCGGCGAATTAAGCCCTACCACTCTAGAAAGTAGAAAAGAAGAACTGTTATCTCTCATTGCTACTTCTAATATCCGGGAATTAGAAATTAAAACTAGAGGACAGTCCAGCAATCCTTTGTGGAAAATGGAGCGCATGTACAGGCTTACTGCTTCTAACTTTGGGGCAGTATGTAAATTACGAAAATCTACCGATCCGAAGAAACTTGCCAAAAGAATTGTGAATTCAAATTTTACAGGATCTGCTGCAACGCGCTGGGGTATCGATCATGAACCTATTGCCAAAGCCAAATTTATAGAATATTATAAGATCGAAGAAGCAATTACCGAATCCGGCCTCTTTGTTGATGCGGACTTTCCACATCTAGGAGCCAGTCCAGACGGATTACTTTCGGGGGGAGATATTATAGAAATTAAATGCCCGTATTCAAGTCGGCCGTTAACTCCAGAAGAAGGAGTTTTCCAAAAAAAAATTAAATGTTTAGAAGCATGTGCAGATGGAATCTATCGCCTTAAAAAAACTGATAACTATTACAACCAAGTACAAGGTCAATTAGCGCTCAGTGGAGCTAAATTTTGCTACTTTGTTGTGTGGACGCCTTTAGGAATTATTGTCGATAAAGTAAGATATTGCATAATTAACACAATTATGTTATAATATACTATTATTTTTTGTTGCAGATAGCATATGACAAAGACTTTTGGAACGCAATGTTGCCAAAACTTAATGAATTTTATTATAACGTAATGATACCAGAAATTTTAAAACATAATTAATATAGGAGAAACCTGCTATTAGTATCTCCTCGAAAAGAGTGCCAGCGGTCAGTTAGTAGAGTTCACCCAAGCAAACATGAGCTCAGAAGAAGCGTGATCTGCCCTGAGGTCGCTTTAAGTTTCATGTACACACCGCACCGATTGGTTAATTTAAATTTACTCCTGACTTTGCTAATTCAGTTTGCATATTTTCCGTAGCTCATGTTTACTTGAGCGAGCTGTACAGGTGTTACTAAACTGGTTAGGTGAGAACAGGCGTCACCGAACAGTGTCGGCACTTCTTTTGAGCGTAAATAATAATATTTGATATAAATATACATTAGATTAGAGTTTATTCCGAAACGCACGGTATATATTTTAATTTGTTCAATATGTGCGTTTTATGTGCTTTAGTTGAACATGTTTTACACATGTTTAAACATGTTAAACATGTTGCAAATGCTTCTGATATCATATGAAAAAATTGAAAAGATTTTTCGTGTTTAGAGTTTTATAAAGCTTTTATATTTTCATCTTTTGCCACACAGTTCTTACACGGGATATCAAGTAGCGCTTATCGGCTTTTCTAGTTTATAAAGTTATCAGCAGCCGATGCTTAACTTAAAAGATCATATTACAGTCCACGTGGACTTGAGGATATGTGTCATTCTTGTTTATCCAATCAGATGCAGTTCAAAGCGATAAATCAACATTGAACATTTTATGAACACACCCCCGAAAAATCACAGTTTCAAGTTCATTTCTAGCGTGAGGATCCCCTTAACTTGAATTTAAGGCGGGGTTTTAAAAATCTTTCGATCCTCCTCTTTCGAGCCAGATAAGCTTCCGTATACATACTTCACGCAATGTGTCGAAATCTTAATGACCCAAAAGTGGTGTTGACTCTTGAAAACTTTTAGTTTTGGTTTTGGTTAGTTAGTGCTTATAATACAATAATGGGAAACCAAAGTGAAAATTTAAAACGTGCACGAAAACGTACTTTCAGAGCTAGATGGCAACATATGATGAAATTAAAGTAAGTCAATTTTTTCAATTGTTTGTTTTCAGAAATTATTGTCAACTGTTCATTTTCAGAACATGCAAACAAGGTACGGAATCATCAGACTCAACTACAGATTATAATAATCAAAGGTAGGTGTACGCACTATTTGGTACAAGGTACATATTATTTTATTAATTATGTTTAAGCAAAAAAGCATAATAATCAACAAATTAAAAATTTTAAAAACATACTTTAATACAATTAAACATTCGTTTATTTATTTATGCCAATTCAATTGTCAGATCATTGTAAAATTGCAATAAATCAATTTTTGAAAAAAAAAGTTATGCGCCCTGTCCCCAATCATAAACAAAATAGTACTCTATATCTTTAAAAGTAGAAGTGAATCTTTTTGTGCAAAGATTGAAAATTACCACCTATGTGGTTATTTAGTTTTTAAATAATTCGTGTATTGATAACAAAGTTTTGATAAATCAATCGTGATTTTGCCGTGTTAAAGGGTTCAACAGACCTAAGCAAACATTATAGTATACATTGGAATTGAAAACCTCCTCCTTTTTTAAAGTCGGCTAAAAATAAGTAAAGTATTTTAAAAAAAAGTTATTAAATAATTAATCATTTTGCATAAATATAATTTCAAAAGATTGCAAATATAAGAAACATGTGCTGCCTAGATTTCCAAACTCAAAGGCCTCTTTTGAATAACTTGAAATTTGTCTAGTTTGAAACTATTGAATGCCCCAGATGTTGCGTTTGCCTTTTGTAATACACATATTATAGCACACTTTCCTGATGTTGCCTGTTGCACAGTAGCGTTGCTGTTTAAAAAAAAATGTTCTCAATTTGAATGAATACACATTTTTATGAACGTTTGCGCAAACTTGTTTGCTTCGAACCAATTTAAATAATTAGTAGTTTGTTGAAATAGTAGTATTTTAAGAATTATTTGGAAAAATTGTTGTCTATAGTCTGACAAGAATCTTTAAAGTAATGATAACAGAATTGTACTATGCTGTCTGGTGATGAGTGGTAGATCTGATCCAATTCCTCAGATTCAATGAATATCAGTGAAATTATTTTGTAAACGTTAAATTGTCGAGACAATTTTGCAGATAAACCAGACTTTAAATTTATGACACAGGCCATCTCTTTGTTGAAATAATATAACGCGTAAAAATTAAAACAATTAGAAAATTTCTCTTGCCTAATGTCTTTGAATTATTAAAAAAAAATAATTAATAATTAATTTTATTGATTGTGCTTTTTTGCTTCTACATTTTAGATTTAACATAGAATATGAAAAGTTTAAATAGAGTTTTGTAATAACTTAAACCACACATGCCTACAACCAAATTTAATATACCTATGTACTGGATACTTCAAAACAACTAAAACTGAAAATATATTGTAGCTCTAAAACCGAACACAATCATGTGATGGCAACAAAGGAGTCTACAGACCTAAATGATTTATCAGTAAAGTAAGTATTTTAATTTAGAAACTACTTTTAGTATAAATAATATCATTTTAGACGCCGCAAACTTTTTGATGAAAAGATTACGGAAGAAAAAAGTACCAAAAAAGAACTAGATAGTACTGAAATAAAACTTATAAGCGGTTCAAGATTAATAGATATACAATATTTTTTTAATGGTTTGAAGAAAATTGCAACTCATAATCCTACATTAGACTGTGGATAAAAAAATTAATCATTGTAAATGAGAAACGCGAAGTTTTATAATCTAATTATAAACTCTATTGCGAAATGTGTAACACAAACTTTTTTTTGATGTCGAACGATGAAGACAACATTTTAGATCCTAATTTGGCAGCTGTATCAGGTGTAATGTAATGAAATTATAGTAGAGATGTCGGACCGTTAATAAAAACTATATTATACGGAAAAAATTTATCAACTGTTGTGGCAGTAGCCCATGGTATCGAAAATGAAAACATTGCCTTACAACAGCTGACTGCACAAGAGAATGTTCAAATTCAATCTTGTGGACTTTTTATTGACGATGAGCATGAATTTATTGGAGCAAGCCCCGATGGTTTAATTGGGGATGATATGATAGTCGAAATAAAATGTCCTATTACTGCGTTTAAACTTGGAATAGATAAAGCTATTCGCACAAAAAAACTTAAATTTTGGAAAATTGAAGACGACGTAATAACAGTTAATACAAACGATAACTGGTATTATCAAATTCAGAGGCAATTGCATATTTGTAATCGAAAAATTTGTCTTTTTGCGGTTTGGGCAAGTGAAAATAAACCCTTACGCGTTGAATATATAAAAAGGGATGACAATTTTTGGAAAAACAAAATGTTTGACAAACTCATATTTTTTTACATGGAATGTTTTTAGCCAGAATTAGTAGATCCTCGATATACACGAGGTTTACCTATTAGGAGCCCGAACACAACTGGACATGGTATTTGATCAGCTGTGCTATAAATATAATTAGCATTTGCCATTTGGTAGCATTTATAACATTTTTATGTTTAGAAAGAAACAAATCTGTCTACCACTTAGTATTGTAAATAAATGTATTAATATTGTACATAATTACATTCCACATCTCTTTTGTTTCTTTATTATTAAATTATTTTGTTTACACTTATTTACCTATAATAACAGACGCTTTTTAAAATCTTTGCAAAAGGCCTTCTTGCTTAATTGCGTTTTTGCATTGTGTATAAATCTAATATGCTGTAGTATTTGAGTCTTACTATATGTATTTATTTTAAGCACTATTTTATTTGCAACATATTTTTGTACAATTACTACAAAATTTGAAACTCTTCTTGCTATTGAACACAATAAATAAAAACAATTAAATTTATAACTTATTACAAAATATGGTTATATTTGTATGAGGGCTACCAATATACGATTGCTTTAATGTACTGCTAACACACATAAAAGAGACATCTGCTTAAAAGTAATAATCAGCAAAAAACACTGCAATATAGTAATAAAGATTAGTGATGTTATTCTAACTTTAAGTGACGAAAGGTTGACGGCATGTTTTCCAACCCTCAAGCTCCGCCTCTTTGATAAGAATTTTATTGCCTTCGGAGTTTCTGTTGAGAGCAGACTTGGCCTTAATCACTTTATCTCAAGATTTCGACCTGATCTAATCTAAACTGACTTGACGTAACATATCAAATAATGTATACATAAATTACAGTTTATAATCTGAAAATGTGTTTGTTAAATAATAGAAATGCATCAATAGTGCAAATTTTATTAAAATAAAAGCAGTTTTTTTGTTTTAATTATTTCTTATAGAATCTTTTCGATATTTATGTTTTTTTCTGAATAAATAAATACGGTTATCTAAAAAGAATGTCTGAAGACAAGTAGTCATAAAAAATATAGTAAAAAAGAAAAACTGAAAAACGCGGTTTTCCAGGAAATAACAAACAAAACCGTTTGTTATCAAGACTGTTATGATTGCGAATAATGCGATAGACGTTAATAGAAGTTGTTTAAAAATACACATAGAGGTATAGAAATAGAATACAATAGAAAATTGATTGATTTTGATATGATGAGTACACAATTATTCAAAGAATGAATGTAATCTAATAATAACGGTTTAATTAGGGATTATTTGGTATATTGCAATGCAAGTCTGTTTAAATAGATTTATCAAAACTAAAAAAACAAGAGACAACGTGCTTGAACAAAATAATGTGGTAAAATTGTTATGTCTACGGTGAAATTCTAGCCGTTCTTTTTTCTTTTTATTAAATAAAAGCTTGATAGTCATTATACAGGATAAGATAAACTTTGAAATTTTTAATAGATTACCTAATGGTTCTTGTTTCGTCTGTTGCCGTATAGTCTGGTATCATTAATATTACCATTGATTGTCAAAGAAACAATTCCCATGGTAAAAAGATGACGTTCAAGACAATTAAGATAATGTAAATATCAATTGTTATCAGACCATTGTCATTTTATGAGGATGTAGAATCTAAAGATCTTACGTGTTTTTTTCCATATGGTTTTTTATTCATATTAATGGTTTCTTTTCAAATTATTTATGTAGTTTCTAGTTTGGTTTTTTGAGTACTCGGTTTAATTTTGGGGCTACGCAATTATTAAAAATTATTAACTGTAATCTTTAGGTAGTGTCAAATACTATAAAAATGATTTTTATTGAAAAATGTGTTACCACTTTACAACAACTAAAATTTATAAATTTTTAACATTTTTTTAACTTTTGTTCGTATTTATTGCAAAATTATCCAACTTTCGCCTGTACGTTTTCATTTCAAAGAACCATGTAAAATATTTAAAAATTCTTTATTCACAACATGGATTTACAAGCACGGCTTATTAATGCCAAACTGCTTAGTTTGCAAAATTATTTAATTATTATACTACGTAAGAAAATATATACGAAGAGGTAGAGACAGTCACCCTTTACTAATTTGTTAAACAAAACATTTTATTGTAAATTTTCCCAATAGTATAATTTCTTTTTCTTACAGAATTATAAGTTTCGTTATTGATTGTTTTTATACGTAATGTTACCATTATCCTTTAATGAAATTTCACACTTCAACGGTCGTGCGAGGTGTAAATTTCCCACTGTGAAACAATAAACATAAAGTCGTGTGCTTCTCTAATAGAGTTGTCTAGTTTGTAGGGTTGATTGAAGGGACGAACCCCTCTTCACAACCACTTCAGCTCTTATCTGGGTTCGCAGTCGGGCTCTCGATGGCCATCACAACTACATAGCTACTGGAGTCTTGAGATAACAACCGTAAAAGGCTGTTTGTCTGACCCCAATTCAAGCAATGCCTTTTTACATCAGTGCCTTGTGTGTCTTTTAAGAGATTGGTATTATCCAACCGTTAAATTCGTCTGCATCTCAAGCTATTTTCTATTGCAGGCTTATTTCAAAACTTTTATATTCAAACATTGTAAAGCGAAACTTTATTTTTCCAAATTAAAGAACATATTTGTTCTAATAAACTCAATCGAATATTATGTTGTACGATTTTGCTCTTTTTTCCGCCTTGGCTATCAACTTATTGTCAACTAAGAAAAGTACAAAAATGGAGTTTTCATTTGGGTTTAACGGTCAATTTAATAAAATAGTTTTGTGAACGTACGATTGTTTTAATTCTATTCTTTCAATCTTCAATAGTCAATATTTATATTTTTATAAAATTATTGATAAATTAGCTTATTATATTTAAAAGAATAACGTCAGTAAAATTCTTGGTTTGTAAAAGTGACAAACTTGTTATATTGCGTTTTCACATTTACACATTCAGTAAAACTCGAAGATCGCACCCTAGTTTTATCTGTTTTATTTCTATTCATCTGCTAAATTACTCTCCTATGTAGCCATCTTCCATTAGAAAATTTATTGCCCTCTCATCCCAAAGCTCAAACAATCCCCTATCTAAATAATTAAGTTCGAAAGAGGATTTGCATTTTTGCCTAACACAAATTGCACTGAATTGATAAGGACAATTGTCGCTATAGCAGCCTGGAGTAATTCTATGACCGGTAACATCCGATCAATGTATTGTAGCTCCTACCAAATCAAACAAGAACACGTGCATGCATTTAGTGCACTAATGATCAAGTACTGAATTAAATTGAATGTTCTAGAATGGGGTGGTATTGGTTAATGCACCTACTGGGAAGTTAATCTATTTCAATCGCTTATTATTAGCCGCAGATATGCTTTTGTTTATCAAGCCAGAACGCCAACTAATAATATTTTAATCTCGTACTTTTGGATGCTATGTTAAACCTGCAATATGTTGCAAAATTGTTTTCTGGATTCATCAGTATTCAGAGATTAACTATGACTCAGGTTTTATTAGACAAGATAAGTCTACTCAAAAAGGAAAAGCTTTTGACAATGTTAATACCAATTTATTACAAATCATGAGCTAACTAACCGGTCACCTCGGTTATAGGAAATCATTACAATACAATGCCAAGTGAATTCTCCAAAAAAACTCACTATTTGTCTATTTCTATTTGTGACCAACCAGCTACAGATTTTTGTGCACGTTAGCTGCTCCAAATTCAGAAATAAATATATCGCATGTTTTTTAAAACTTAACGTAAGCTAAGCTATGTCTACGAGTTTGTGTGAACGGACCATAATTTATAAAACAATTGCTTCAAATGTCAAAATAATTACTAAATGTCTTTATTTTTGAATTTAAAATAGTTTTCTCAAAAAAACAGAATATTTTTGTAGTAGAATCTTATTTTTGTAACAGCCACACCAAGTAGATGGTAAATGGTGAATTATTGAGCCAATTTTTTTAATAGAACATTGACTGCTGCACGATATCGAGAGGAGATTTTACAGTCATTCTTTTGTACAGCCATGGCAATAAAATGGTAAACGGCTACTTCCAGCAAAACACTCCACATACCACTTACGAGATCCTGAATATGATACAAAAAATGTATGCGACCGATTTATCAGTCTTTTAAGGGTTTTGAATTAAATCTCATTAATGTGTTAAATTACTAATTTAATAAATTACAAATAAGGTTATGTTTAGACGTAAAATTGATAATTGTCGTTTCAATTCAATGTTAAATTTATAGCAAGCTTTGACGTCAAATTAAGAAAAACATCCATTATAACAAACGTACTTCCAATATAATTGAATTAAATATTATAATTGAAAATTTTAATAATATTCAAACATAATATTTTGCAGTTATTATTGTATAATTGCATAAATGGAGTTTTAAGTATCGTCAGTCTAACCAAGACTTCACATTGATTAATGAGTTATGAACCAGGGAGTTTTTATTTTATGAAAATCCTTAAAAATTTAAATTTGAATCAAAAATCTTTACGGAAATATCCAAAGCAGCATTATTATGTTCATGTTATATTGTTCGAATTTTAAATGTTAAATCCGACAGTTCTAATAATATGATTGTAATTTAGCTTGATGTTTCAAAAAACCGACTTATATTTTCTCTTTGGCTTAAAACACAATTTAAAGTTTTTGTTTTAAAATTACTTTTTAAAATGGTTTTTAAATTGAATGAATACTTAAAGGTTGTTTTTCAGCATTTTTTATATTATGGCATAAATAATATTGTCATTATCATTACTTGTAAAAGACCGTAATGATTTTTTAATTTAGCAAAATTGTTGTTCTTCTGGGACAAGGAGGGTTGAACATAATGATGCCAATATTATTGAAAAAATAATACTGTCATTATTATTACATGTCAAAGACCGTTTGATTTTTGAATCTAGCAAAATGGTTGGGTCTCCGAAAGGAGGAATATTGAACATAAAAGTAATAATAATAATAAATGATCTATACTTTGAAAGTAATAATAATAATAAATGATCTGTACTTTAAAAGTAATAATAATAATAATAAATGATCTGTGCTTTATGATAACCTATTGTACTATGAAGGCTAACCTTCGCCATTTTTTTATAAAAAATTGTATTCTTTTTTTAAATATTGTTTATATTTGTTATAATAAGTGTCTTTCAATTACTTGGCGTGTTTATTTATTGCTCACATTAATTTAAACTTTATGCCTAATACACTTACTCCAAAAATAAATTTAATTTTTTAATTTAAACTTTTTTAATGTATAATTATGTGAAATATTTTATAGTGATAGTTGAGCGAATGTTGATCAAAGTACGATTTAGCAAATATTTTGAAGTTATTTTTATTGTTGTTTAGTAGCTAAATATTTAAAAACATATACTGTCGATGAGTAGAAAGAATAAAAAACTTACCCAGCTGTGAGGCTGTTGGACCACATCTACTTTGGTCCCTATAACAAACAATATAGTTTTAATAAAAATATTAAGAATATCTGTTAATACCTATAAATATAAAATTTATTATTATTTCTAACGCTTCATATAGAATTGTTAGATACCACAATCTGCTTGGAATATGTGTTCTTTGTCGTTTCTACATTATTGAGCAATAATCGAAGCACACTTGATGTTTACCGAGAAACTTCATTACGCTCACTTGATTTTACAAAATCGTTTTAAACATCTGTAAGTTGAAATAAACGAGAACCGACAATTCAATGGAAATATATCAAAAAGAGAAGATATTTATTTTGAACTTTGTATAAAGTCGATCAGAAATTAGAACGGATATTGGTTTTGAAGTTTACATCCCTTTTAATGAGTTTTCTATAGCCAGCTCATTCAACTGTAAATATATATTGCCCTTGATTCTTTTACAGAAAGTCTTTTCAAACTTGCCGCCGACAAAAGTTAAGAAGGATACACACATAATATTGAATAGATTCGCAAGTTTGTCAATTTTTAAATTTAATTAGCTTATGGGTCTGTCAAATTTTATCGGTGTAATTTTGCTGTTATCTATGTATTTTTAGTTTAATAAAATTTATTGCTCAAACAATGTAAAAATAAATCAATTTTATTATAAAAATAATTTTAAAACAATAAAAATAAGTTTTGATTTTTTTGTCATTTGCCTAACATTGAGCTGTAGTTAAATAATTAGCGACTTGGTATTAAAAAATATATCTCAAATATTTGGGTATAATTTCTTATTTCTGGTTTGGTTGTACAAGGTGTTTAATATTAACATCAAAAGTAGCTGTGCTTTTTTAGCAGCAGGTCTTAGATTGGTTCGTACTAAAATTACATAAAATAAATTGAAAATACACTTTTTGGTATTCAAAATCGATGCGCTGTGCGTTTCTTGCTTTATTCTATTTCGAAAATAAAATTGATTAATTATTAGTGCCGATATTCTAAGCCGCTATTGCAGGTGTTTATTCACAACTGACATTGGTATTTGAGTACAGTGCCGTACATAATATGCAAAGCCGCAGGCATTTGTGTCATTTTTTAAATGTTAAATAAATTGTTAATTATCTAAAAAGAAAACGAAAAAATCTCAAACAGAATAAATATGTATTTCTTATTGTACAGCGCTCAAAAACATTAACGCAATCTAATTAAATTAATATAGTTAAACTTACAAAAATCTCTACACACATTGTTTAAAAACAAAGTTTAATTGTTTCAAGCTCGTGCCGCTAAAGGTAGATACCTAAATGAGTTTTACATCAATTAATTTAAAATCAAAAACAATTGGTTATTGGTTATTTCTACAACTTGTTTTCAAATCATTCTTTTTCTCAATTTGACCAATTTGACGCTGATTAACAAAGGCTTGTGCTAATCTTGTTAAAAACAGTTGTACACACAAGTTTTTTAGATATTGATAACTTTCAGAATTCCAAAGACTAAAATGATATGATTAGTCGAATGCTAGTGTATCCGAAGCTGTTTGTGAGAAGCAAGAGCTTGTTTTAAAGAAACTATAATTAAAGAGACATTAGTTTTGTTTTTTTGTTTTTTATTAACACAAAGCAACAAAGTCGATAGAAATGATACTGGGTATAATACTAGAAAAAGCAAGCTGGTTTGCATCTTTCTGATACGATAAAGAATGCAGCAAACTATAAAAATCACGTCAGCAATTTGTCAAAGAATGTTCCTTGCTGGAAATAAAAATGTCAAAGAACTTATACAAATAATAAAAAAGTTGTGTTGACTTATTTTCTTGAAAATGTAAATCTATATTCTTGTAGAGTATTTCAATTCTGACTATTGTTATGTTTACAGTCTGAACTCCACGTTGTGGTCGATCGGACCGAAATAAACATCAGAGAAAATATAGATAGATATATCAGGGTATAACTAAAGGCATCTTTAAAGCAAGAAACACTGTTATAACAAGCGAAAAAAATTGTACGTAACAGCAGTCGATATTAATAAAGAAATATTTTTATAATTAATCATTGTTAAAAATAAAATCCCTTAAACCTCATATACAATTAATCGCTTAAACCTCATTTACAATTAATCGTGGTGAAAATTTAACTTTTATAATCACTTTGCAAAAAATAATTGTTCAAGAACACCGAGCCAAAACCGACAAATAACAATAAATTTCTCTAATTTCATTCGAATTTGTTTTCTAGAAAAAAAAAGTTTAGCAAGTGCTTATTTTTTATGTTTTTTATAGCAAAAAAATATCTTTGAAACAGCATAATCTTCAGTTTAAATCAATATTTTGTAGTAACCATATCGATAACTTTTTTATAATAAGTTTCATAAAAAAAGAATTCTTTCTTAAAATCTTTGCATTTTCTAAAATCCAAATTTTAGATATTATTTTTTTCAGTCGTATACGTATTTTATCAAAAAATCTGAAGATGTCTCAAAAAAAAATAGCCCACTGTCAAACGTCTTTCGGAATAAACAAATTTGGTATTTCTATCTAAGATGCTCTGTAACCGCATGTTACATGTCATTACTGTGGTTACATGTGGTTTTGTACATGTAACCTAGATTACTTGAAACCTTTTCCTATATTGTCAAACATAAAGATTCTCTACTAGTGAGGAAAGTTCATATTTTTGAAAAACCGCGCATGCAGAACGTTTTATGACCGATTATTTTTTCTCAAATTTAATAATAAAAAAGTTTATCATATGGTTCTTACTTCAACAAAATAAACTTTCAGATAAATTATTCAAAAATGTATTGTTACTTTTAATGTTTTTTCAATTGTTTCTGAAACAGGAGATTAGCAAATAGAAATTTTTTTCTACTAAATGAAACTGCAAACAAATCTAAATGCTACGGTTTTTTGAGTTATCCAAACAAAGTGAATATTTAATTACCAGATATCTAAAACTACAAACGATTTCAACCTCACGTTATATTATAACATAAGCATTGCGCTAAATTTGTAATTTGTTCTTTTTAAATAATAAATGCACAAACAATAAAAGTTTATTATAATAAATTACATTGTTTTCAGCAGATGCTTTAATTGTTGTTATTTTGAAGGTATTTATTATATGAGCAAGCAATTACTAATTAATAAAAATAATTAATTAAGAGCTTTTTAGTAGATGAATCAATTTTAGTAATCTTTTTTATATTTTTTGAATTCTGGTGCTTCTTTTGTAGTCGTCTCATATAAATTTGATCAATATTTGACTAGTTGTTTTGTGTTCTTCTCAATTAATTCAGTAAATCCGTGTAACGGTTTTATTAATAATTAGAAAAACATTTTTGCTCAAATAATACAATTAAGTGAATGAAATAATAACTAATTATATTGAAATTGATTTTTCAAATTATTAATTTGTTACTTCTGTGCGTCTTAAGTCAGACGTTGTTGACTTGCTTTTAAGTAATTTGATAGTTTTTTATAAAGTCACCAAAAGGCAAAAACTGAAGTGTCTGTTATTAAACCGCCTGCTGGCAATTGGGGTGCTTTATACAAAACTTAATATCGGCAAATCCTCTGTGTTTAGTGGTTTTTCAAGTGTTATGCTCACTTGGCAAGGCTCGATTACTTACTTTATTAGAACAGACGTTCAAGTGCAGTTTTTATTAATATTTAATTATTCTAATGTATATGTTTTAATACACTTTTTTAAATCACGTCATGAGGTGTCATTATACTCATTAGTGTAAAAGTATTTAAAAGAAATAAAATTTATTTGTTTTTTAAACAACAGTTTTCCTAATCGAAGATGAGAGGCCAAGTTTTAATGTCAAAGCCACCAAGTTTAGATTGTCATAATTATTTTAAGTTTTGTTTTTTTTAAGATATTCAATATGTTTAGATATATTTAAAAAAATCATGAGTTTATATTATTAGATATCTAGATTACTACATAAATGTCAAAAAAAGTTAAATTTATTTTTAATTTAATCACAACTAATTGCGTCGAAGTACTTTTGTTTTACTTTTTAATATACATTTTAATTCGTTATCTTGTTGTCAATTATTATCTAATAATAATAATTATTAATAATCAGTATTATTTAATTTTCCTATTACTGTAAATATAGCTTCTCTTTTTATATAAAAAAAAATAGTTTGACTGTATTTTTTTTGTGTAATAAGCGCACAGCACACCCACAATTTGCCTCCAAAATTTTAAAAGGCGGTTAGGTAAAATGTCTTTTAAGATGTTATCGGTGTCAGAACATTCGTGAAAATCTGAAGGTTCTACGTTTACACGAATTTCACGGTGGTTTGCGTTTCAAAGAGTATCCATGCGGAAAACTTTTTAAAATACACATTACCGCTGATGCATATTTTTGTACAGTTTTCTGAAACGCATTCAATGGTATTTTTGGTATACTCTGCAACATATAATATATTGTTGCAACTCTGCAACATAGAGTTGCTTCAAAATGCTTATTTTTTGACTGTTTTTAAATATTTTCATACACGTTTATATTATGCATTAGAAGCAAAAACATAGTTATACACTATTCTTCAAACAGAGCATTCAAGTTATAGGTGAATTATATTATTTTTTAGAATTTGATTTATCGAATAAAACTTAAAATTTAAGAAACAATAAATGAATATTATATCTGCAAAATAGTTGAACTTTGAAAACATTTTTTCTGAAATTTTATGGCTTATTCGTTATATCAAACACTTTGAGACATGTATACTATTTTTAGGTTAAGCTTGAAGTGATATCCGACTTAGTTAATATCGCCTACATATTAAATTTTTGTCGTAAATTTACTAAAGCTGTGCTTTGGTAATGCTTTTTAAAGGTTAGCTGCTTTTTGCGACGTTGTCTATACCAGTAAGTGATCATAATATTAAACGTTTTGCCAAATTTCAGATTAAGTTGGAAAATCAAAATACTAAAGTAAAGATAATTTTATCATGTAAAAACTTGTAAATCTTGTGTCATTGTGGATCATCAAACAGATGACTTGTAACAATTTAAAGACTTTACAATTAATTTGTTTTAATTCATCTATTGTGATAAATAGTCTATAATAAAAACAGTTTACTTTTTTCATGTTATGCATTTTTTTTAGCTTTTTAGCCAAAAAAGAAATTTAACAGCATTGTTTAAATCTGACGTCACTTTAGAATTAACCTAAAAATAGTAATTATATAATAATAAACCAAATGTAATCCAATTATAATACCTAAAGTCGCAAAATAATTGCTTTCAACACAAAATAAGCAACTTTAAGTTTTTTTAGTAAATAGATTATTTAAGCTAAAATCGTATTAAAAAACACCTGTATTGCACAAGTTTGAAAAATTAACCGGTAATAAGCAAGTGATCAAGTAATAAAACTGTAAATAAACAAAAAATTATGACATAATATTAGCAATATTAAAATGTTCTAATTTTTTTAAAATCAAGAAACAAGAATTAATACTTTTTAAATCTAAATTATTTAGTATCGAAGTTAAACACTTGATAACAAGTACAAGACACGTACTCTAATGTATTTAAACACTTAGAATATAAAACTGTAAAAAAAAATTGTTAAACGATTAAAAAAAAAGTTTTAAATTTAAATTCGTAATAAACTAGTGTCTTTGAGAACGTTTGCAAACAAATTTAAAACGACATGTCACTTTAGCAAATAAATTGTAAATACATTCACAACAAATAAATAGTTTTAATGTTTCTTAAACGGTTAGAGTTATAAAAATTTTTTTTTAACTTTTTTATGTCAACAAAAATGTTGAAAATATTTTGTTAAAAAAAAAGTAAAATAACAGCCACTTGAAAATAATATTATTAAATGACAAAATTTATAATATTTTACTGTTTATTGAGTAATTTCTATTAAACGGTTAAAGCTAGAATAACTTAATTTCCATTCATTTTAGAATTTCAAACTTTTTATATAAATCTGTTTTTCTAAAAGTGACTATAATGCACTTTTCTTGTATCTGTTACGCCTGTGTCAAACTAGATTTGTGTTTGCTTTTAGACGTGCAGAAGTTTTAAATAAATAATCGTGGAACATGTATAGAAAAAAATACAAACAACCACTTACTCATTAATTAGGCCGGTTGAAGCAGTTTCAACCGGAAAAACTTTATGGTAGATGTTTCAATAGTTTATGTGGAATTATGTCGGAAAAATAGAAGATTAACAATGAGTTGTAGCTGTAGCATCAAAAATATCACTTCGATTCACAAAGAAACCTTCCAATAAACACTCTTTTCTCACTTCGATTCACAAGCGTCAGATGACAATCATTAAGTTCAACTGATTTTCAGTAATTTGAGTGATTTGTACCAAGTTGCGTTCTCAGGAAAAGACGGAGGTGAACTGAATTACAGCACCGCAACTCCGAAACGGCACTACTAAATTCAATATAATCGTAATATAATGATAATGCTCTTTACAGGATCCGTGGATTTACTAGCAGGCTAACTAATCGTCTTATGTGTGAATTTTGCCTCTTTTTCTAATCCGATTCAGGCATTAGACCAAGCGGAACAAAACAGGCATTTCTCTACGTGTGCCACATTTAAGGCAAAACAAATTTACAAAGTTTTAAAAACAGCGGTTTTAATTACTCAAAAATAAACTCTTATTTTATTTTAATACGGGTTTTTTTATAATATATATAAAAAAATTAAAACTTTTTGAGAGACCATATTGAGCAAAAAATCAAAAAGTTTAAATTAGTCTAGTCAACAAACCCTCTAAGTTTTTTGAGCACCACTTAAATATTTAAAAAATTTTCTTGTAAAAAAATTTAATAAGAGTTATAAGTCTCGGAAAAATTGATTTATAATCAGTAAAAAGTAAGATTGTATTAGTCTAGTCAACAAACACACTTTTTACTGATAATATATCAATTTTTCTATTTCTTTTCTATATACCTACATAAAAAGCCAGACTAACAAAAACAAGAAAAAGAATTTGTACATATAAGTAAAAAACAAAACAATTTTTTTTTACGGTCACTTTTAAAACTGACTATTAAAAGTTCACTATTAATGCAAAATTTAGCGATTCACACATTTTTTTCCTGGTAATCAATTTAATATCGCAACCACGTAAACAGTATCATAATGAAATAGTCACATGGCTTCATTTTACTTTACGCGCCGCTATCAGCATGGTTACCTGATTATTATTGTAATTCAGAGCTGTCAAAAATTATTGGCAATTAGATGACGGCGTATTCACTATTATCATTTATCTTAAACCGTAGAAAAAATGTTGTATGTTACTGAAAATGTAAAGAGCTTCTTTGGTATCAGTATCTGCCAAAAAATACCAAAATCGCTCGGTTCACACACTAAGTACATAAATAACAAATAACTATTTTATGATTACAACGTTAAAAATTATAAATAAATAAATCATTTTAGGTTTATTTAAACTATTTTGAATAAAAATATTGATTCAAAATTATTATATTTGTAGATTGTATCCAGCCGATTCTTCAAATAAAAGAAGCTTTTATAGCTTTCTGATTTGTTAGGTTTCGACAGCTAACTTGTTATTTGTTTCAAAATTAGGCCACATTTTTGATCTAATGCTAAGTAGTGTTTTATTTGTTTTTTTTTTAATTTTTTTGTAGCTTATATACATGTGAGACATTCTTGATTAGAATAAAAATTTCATAAATAAAAATAAAAAAAAATAGTGTGGTGTGATGTGGTAATCGAAAAAAAACACTATTGATTTTTATATTTTTTAGAGTTTCATTTGCTTTTATCAGATCTGTTGTAACTTTTTAATTTGTTGTATAATGAAGGATTGTGTAGTCTGATGTATAAATAATCAATGAATAAGAGCTGCATGAGCTTGTTTTGTTTTTTAAAAACAATCTGTAAATAAAAAAAAACTATAAAAAACTGAAATTAGATATAATTCTTTGTAAGAAACACAAAATTTATATTTTTATAAATTTGTTATTGAATTAAGTTTACGTATTATATACGGTTTTTTATTAAAAAAGATCACGAGCTGTAACTCGGTTATTTGTAATCGGATTTTAATATATAATTTAGAAGGGTTTGAATTATTAAAAAGACACTGCAATATAAACTTAAATTATAAAATTGTTAATTATTATTATGTTTTGGTTTAATTTCTACCATAGCAATTTTGTTATTTTAATTTTTACTGAAAAAAAATTGCATTGCTTGGTTTTTATGATTTTTTTATTCAACAATGTATAAATGAAAAAAACTATAGGTACCAGAAAAAAATTAAAAAATTTAGATGTTTATTTAAATTTCGGTCAAGAATCAACTAATAGGTATTATTATAAATTCATCTTGTAGGGTTTTTTCAATTTTGATCTATTGAAATAAAATCATAAGTTTGAGTGAGCTGTGTTTCATCAAACAGTCTGCAAACATAAATCAACAAATATAATAGAGAATTTTCTAAGCAAAATTTAACTATTCAACAAAATACTTTTATACTCAAAACAGTTAAATATTTTAAATACGTCTAAAACCGTTTGAGAGAAATAGTAGTGTATATATCAAGAATGTACGAGATTGAATAGTTTAAATATTAGCAAATCAACAAGCGATAATATTACTCTTCTCCTAGAGATAAATACATAATTTTATCCCTAAACAGAGAAAGCCTATCAACATTAAAAATCAAAATACCGGGAACTGATAAGAGCAAGTGCATCTCTGTAGCAAATACATAAACATGGTCAAGTATTTGTAGTTTAAATGACTCAATAAATAAGTTGAATAATAATTATACCTAACCCTTTGCAAGAATATTATACTTTCTGAGCAAGGGCGAAAATTGTTCGCACCGAATAGGCTATTTTGCGACCGGTTAACTATACCTAAATCTTTTTTAAAATATTTTAATTTTAAACCAATTATTCTCTATATGTTGAGTAGCTAACAAATAATACACGTTGTATGTTGTCTAATTAAAAGGAATAGAAAATATGCGCTTTATTCATATAAAGCGCATAATCATTACAAAATTACATTTGCCTATTACGCAGAAATTAAAGCCACTTTGTCAAAATAAATACATACAGCATTAAAATTTGTTGTTATTTTCTTCTTTGTAATATATTATATTATATTGCTATTTTTAACATCTATATATAACAATTTTCTATTTAGAATTGTTCTAAATCGATATTAAGATGTTTATTCAATAATTTGTCTATTAAACTTTTCATTTTTTTTTTGTAATAGCTCAAGCATCACTAGCAGCATCTGATAAAATAATTTATTAAAGAAAATTACTTAGTTTTGGTGGTAGGTAAAACTTAATATTTAAGTTTTTGTTTAAGCGTACAAATAATTGAACACAATTTATTTATTAACATCTAGAGATGGTATACATAAGTAACAAACGACACTATTAAATATGTACTCATCGAAAAACCAATAAACTGACGTAAATGTATCAAACATTTTAAAAAATAATACATTAAATTCACGTTACTACTTATGAAAGCGACGCTCAACGGTGGTTGACGTTTATTATTTGATAAAATTACTATTTGTCGAGTTTTAGAATAAATATCATTACCTACCTAGAGCTTCTTATATTAATTTCTACAAGTATCAAGAATGATTTTAAAGTTATATGAAAAAAGTTTACGGTAAACAAAGTGTAAACAAACGCAAGCGTTTATTGCAAAATAACTGAGATAACGTTGCGCCGATGCAATAAAATAGCGAGCAACAGCTAATTGGTGAGATATAAAAAGCTAGAGCTCATCAAATTGTTGACAAACCCGTATAAACAAACCAACACAATATACTAAAAATAATCCGCATTAATCAAAGCGGATTAAAATAAAAACCGAATTAAATAAAAGCTGTCGCACCATGTGCTCGCTGAGTGCCGGCGGCAGTGTCTTGAGGGCAGAATGGCGCGAACTCTTATCTGAAACTCACCTTATCAAAAAAAAACGTGCAAAGAAATAGATGAGAATATCGAAGCACAATGTAAGTCAATATATATCACTCCATCTATTTGTTCACTTAGTCAAACACAATGCGAAGTTAAGCCGAGGTACTTAGTGTAGATAAAACCCGAGTTTAGCGCAAATCGGTTTACAGTGGATTCCTAACTATATACACGCTCCTAATACGAAAGCTGTATTAAATAAGTAGAATTGATCCTCACTTTTCGTGGCTGAGGACACGCCCCACGCCCCGCAAGCGCGTCGGGGAAGCTCGGTGGCAAAGCGCGTTGCAACGGCGGCGTAGCGGTGGCGGCAACGCCGGTGGTAGCTACTTTATGCCGTCTACGAACTACGAGATAGAAAGAAACCTACTGGATTAAGCTCAAAAGCTCATGAAAATCATTTTCAACGATGACCACATCACTACACTTGCTGCATACTTCTTGCATTCATTAAAAAAGCTCTAAGCTTTACAACAACAATTTATTACAGATTCTATATAATATGATATCATTTCGATATTTCAATTAATTCAAGCTATTAGGTATGTGTAGTATTCTAGAGAGAGACCCCTACAGTACCTACACACACTTTTTGTTTCAAATCTATACTATTTTTCAACATATCTTTGTTAAAAGTTAAAATTTGCCTTTCTGTTTCTTTTTTCTATAGGGTTTTATTCAGCAGAAAAATAAAAAAGATCAAACAAATTTGGTTTAAAATAGTATATTCATGAAAAATAGTTCGTTTATCAATTACCTACATATGTAATTATTAATTTTAATTTACATTTTACAAGTCGTAACCGTGAAATAAGTAGCAGAATCAAAATAAATCATTTTTTATTTTTAAAGCCTTCTAGAGACGCATCTTCTACAAGATAAAAAAAATCCAATTGTTTAAGTTAATCATTCATACTTTAGTAAAGTCTAGAAACAAACCCAGAAACTGAACCATTCTTTTGATGCCACAACTTAGCCCTTTAGCCCTAATATGAATTTTCTTGGTTTTTAGTATCTTTTTTTTAAGCACTGCTGTTTCAATTTATAATTCATAATTGTTCGTCTCTGCTTCAGGATTTATTGATATGGCACATATTCTTAAATGTTTCAAAACTTTTTGTGAATTTTTGCTTAATACTTATTTCTCTCACATCTTTGTTTAATTAACTCGTAGTTACATTTCTCTCAAGTCTTTGTTAGTTTAAAAGTTATATATTCTACTGCTTCTAGCTTATAAATCTTTCTCAAATAATATAAAAAGTTTGGCAATCTATAATAGTTAGATATTTGTGTATTTAGTGTGTAAAGTTGATAATAAGTAATGCCATTTTGGTATAAGTATGCGGATAAGCAACCACTGGCGTTAAATGTAGCGAGGACCTCTTAGTCAACAAATATTTCAGCTCTGCTTGAAAACACTTGGTTTTTTAATTTAAACTACTAAAACATTTTTCAAAATACTTTTGGCTTAAAATGAATGCGTATTTAATTTCAAAGATATAACAGTAATAATCAAAATAAAAAATCATTGATTATAGTCTAACAGTCACTTTCATGTTTGACAAATAGGCGCACCTAATTTTTTTTTGACAGTTATCTTTACCTACTTTTAAAAACATATCTTTAAGAGCATTAGTACTTTTATAAATATGTCTAAAAAGCGCTGTCTTACTCCTTAAAAGTCGCCATGATAAAAATTTACGACTTTCAGTTTAAACATAACCACTCTCTTCACTAGGCAGATGCACACATTGTTTTTGTCTTTATGGTAGAAATTAAGCTAGGAAAATCAACGTTTTTGTCAAATACAGAAGTCATCACATTAGTAAGCAATAATTTGACAGCAACAATATTGTTGGGGTAAGTTAAAAAGCTGGGAGCTTTGCTGAGAGAAGGGCAAATGTTTACAGAAAAGTGAATTAAAAAAAAAGTTTGTGAAAGAAACGTTTTCAGTTCGTTCATCTTCAAGTTTTTGCCGCTATTGTTACCCGATTCAATGTGCTAACAACTATATTACATTACAAGTTTCTTTGTAGCTTACAATAAAAGTCGATAATAAATATTTATTTTATAGACTTTAATGGCACAAATTGCAAATTATAATTTACTGCCAATACAGTCACTCAAGTCACTCATGTTGAATGCACTATATTCTACGCAAGTATAACATTTTATTTCACTGTAGTCATTAGTGCGCACGTTAAAAGATTTTGTTTTATTTATTCCGAATATTTTTTTAAATAATGTTTAAATAATAAGGTCAAAATAAAATCAAGGCAAATTTATTTAAACAAAGATTTGTAAACCCAAACAAGTTTAGTGTTTATTATCAGTTGTCAGTAGAACTTAACAATCAATATTTGAATCTGTTTATATAACTTTCTGAGTTTTGGTGGATACCAAACCAGGTAGAGAATATTGCATATTCTAAATGTGCGTTTCAGACAAAAGACGCTAGTGTCATAGACTAGCTAGTTGCTTAACTAGCATTTTTCTTTATTGTCTGATAACGTTTTTATCAAATCGACGACTATTGGAAGTGAATTTATCAGTATATTTATTTATTGTTTTACACAGCAAAAATATGCGTGTTATTAGTAGTTGTTTGAGGGTTTTGTTTTACTAAAAGTGTCCTAGCATTTGACTTTTTCAAGTCACTTTATTCAGCTTTATAAGATCGATTACATTTTACAAATTGGAAGTGTCATTATTACCAAACACGCCAAAAATCTTCTTCTACCCATTATTATTCAATCGCGCATAATGCGACTCTGTCTTTTATAACGCATGACATATTATTACGGTTATCCAGATTTTCCTTCTTGGACAGACGAGCATTACAGCACTCTAAACAGAGTTTTCATTGGACTGCAAACTTTTCCAGTATAGTAGGGAGAAAGCTTATGGTGGGGATGATGTTTCCAATTTTCCAGCACAAGCGACCAGATAAATCTTGTGTAACTTGAAAATTTGAAGAGTAATGTGCAAACGGAAGCTTTTATGAGCGCTTGCACATGAGTATTTACTGCTGACAGGCTGAGGGTGCGGGGGTGTGACACAGTGTTTTCTCTTTGAAATAGTCGTGTATAAAATTGGATGCTTTCAGAAGCTGAAATTTAAGGACTTCTCTCTATTTTCGTTTGTTGAACATAAAGCAAATGATTAAATGTTGATTTTGATATAACGCTATTTTTTATGTGGAATATAAAGTGTATTAAAAATGTTGATACTTTTTGAAATTCAGAAGTTTAAAAAAAACCAAAATTTGTAGTAAGTAATTAAGTAGAGATTTTGTAGAAACAAGATTAAAAAAAGCGGTTATTTCCTATCTATTTTGCTTTAATGGCAAACTAGATGCATGATAGGTTACATATCTCTTTTTACTGTATCTTATTTGATTGTATTTTGACGCTAATTTGCCTAATATTATAGAACATGATAATTTAAGAAGATTGAAGCTTGATGTCAGAAGCAATAATTATTATAATATCGACTATAATCCGTCCAAGACGTTTTTGCGGCAGAGATGACTATGGTTTTTATCTTCATTTTTAACAAATTAATACAGTGATGCAAGAACATAATATGCAACTTTTTTTTCTGTAGTTGTCTAATATTTTCTTCGGTTCGAAATTGTTAGATTTGTTATTTAAATGTTTTCAGGAAAATAAATAGATTACTTAAAAATCATTACCAATGGTCATTATGATTTTTAAGTAATTTTAATTTTATATAGTAATTAATCAACAATTTTATTCGTCTTTTAATGATGACTGCATTAGTAGTCAAAAATGCTCTCAAAGTCAAATAAAAAACCTTTTTTGCAAAGATGTGTTAAGAAAACATAAATAATTTTAGTTTTTGTTAAAATAAAAATCTGAAAAAACTCAAAATGCTAAAAATAATTTTGTAAAACAAAAAAACTGTACTTGTTTTAGTCAAAGCAAAATGTTATTTTTTGTTTAATTTGCTCATACTGTTGTTATTTGAGATATGCTTGATTTAGCGGTTTGTCAAAACAATACCGTTTATTTAGAAATTTTTTTTTTCTAAATCTTGATGACAACTGTGTTTTTTTATTAAAAGAAAAAACAAATTGTGTGTTATTTGCAAAGACATGAAACATTTTTGTTATTGACTGGAATGAAAATGTAGGCGTATTGAAGCATTGTATGCATTAGGTCTAAGAAAAATAGTTATAGTAGCTTAAATTTTAAATATAGTTTTGAGCTTTAGATTTTTGGTATCGTAGTGAAACTTGCAGGCGGCGCCCAACAAGTGAACAAAAGTTAAATAAACAAAAAACTTCAGATTGAAACCAGAAAAAAAATCTTAGCGTACTCAGATCAGAAAGGATAAGCCAACTGGCGGTTAGACTTCTTCGAGCATGAGTCGTTCTTGAAACACAAGGAGATACAGTTGACCGGAAACGAGATAAAATTATTGCAAAAAGTTCTCGATGACTCTTGCTTTTCTTTCATTAAAAAATTTATCAAAAAGAAATCGATTTATCTTTTTTGTAAAGAACATTTTTCTTTTTAAATTTTATTCAATTCAAAAGTTTTAAAAACATGTGAGTTCTTATAATGTAAAGCAGGAAAATGATTATAAGTGAAAGAAGGCTTTTTACCTTCTGTAAAAATATTTTTACCTATTGAAAAAACCCTTGTCTAGAGGGTACAACCAATGTGTAGTTTGACTTTATTGAGCAGATGCATTATTATTTGATGCATTATGACCACTGGCTAATTCCTGTTAACTAAATTTTGCTGGTTCAACAATAATACAATAAATTTAGCTAATTTGCGTTTTAGACTTAGAGTTGCAATCACTGTTAAAAACCCAGCGCGTTTTTTATGACTTGTAATTTTACGAAATAATGGATCAGTGTTTCAAACTACAAAAAAAAGGTTAAGAAATGCTTGACAATATTCTTTAAACAGACACACTTAAAAAAATTTATTAACCCTCAATTTTCACTCTATTTCGGCGATATAATTCAATGATGCCAAATTTGCCAAATTAAATTGAGTTGGTCAAAATAGTTTTGCGATATAGATTCATGCAACCAAACGTCTTTTTTTATTTGTGTAAATAAAATTAACAATTTACTTTTGATTAAGTTAGTTATAGTTTATGAAATTGTCTAATGCATTAATATAATGCATTGACATAGTTATAATCTAGAACCAAAAACTGGCAAATGCTCAATATTTTAAAATTGCGCAGATCACTAAATTATTATTATATCTCTCTTTTCTAAGTTCAAAAGTTTGCTTTAAAAATCAGTTAAATATCCTAAAATAAATTCTAATGATTGTTATTATAAAAACTTTTTTTAGGTCAATTTGCTGTGACTGTAAAAATTGTAAAAACAGCATTTAAGAGCAGATGCGTTTTCGTTTGGTAAATTTTTCTTTGACACTTGCACGTATCTGGACTGAAACTTCACTTCAATAGAAAACCGCTATTAGAAACACAATGGTTTGAAAACTGATCGTTAAAATTGTAGAAAGCCGAAAGCATATTTCAAATGTATGGCGATTTTTTGTAAATAAAGGGAATTTGTATATTGCTCATAGCAAGTGCATACATTTCGAGGATTAACGAAATGTTAGTGCCGTTGATGCAGCGGGTTTGGAGTGCTGAAGTAAAACGTGGATGGAATAGAGAAAAGCAAAACCATACCATTATGTTGAAAAATGAGTAATAGTATTTACAAGGATTATGTAATATGGGAAATGTAATACGTAATCAAACCAAGCCAGCAGCGTAATATTCAATGTAAAATGAAATTTTAGAGTTTCCCGTAATGAGTGTTATGAGAAGTACTGAAAAGCTTATAGCCTTTTATTTGATCAGTCAATTGACAACATAAAATATGTATGTGCATATGTACCGATAATATGTAAAGGGATGTACAACGAAATTTAATTAATTCGGAATTAAAATTCAATGAAATGTTTTACAGAATGTGGATTTATATCATTATTTCTGGCTTCTGACCATGCACTATTAACAATACCAAAACTGCAACTTTTCAAACAAGTCGTGGATTACCGCATTGTTGTAGAAAAAAAACCTATTTGTGTTACCTTTCTTTCAACATTTGGAGAGCTTTTTGAGACCAATGGTTTTTATAAAAATAAAATTCAATTGTAAATGCTGCTTATAATTTCTTTTAAAATATATATGAAAATTATTTCTGTAATTTAAAATACTAGGAAACAACTCTCAATTTGTTAAATTAGTAGGTGTTAAAAAATAAAAGAAAAAAAATTAAAATCAAATACCTTATTCTCTATCATAAGATAGAGAAATAAATGTTTTCTCATAACAGCAAGTCGAGTAGAATGTTGTGGCTTCCTATATTGCTGCAATTGACAATAATAAAATTAGAAAAAATATTGTTTTAAAGTGAAACTCTGATAATACTGGATTTCGTAATCAAAATCAAAATGTTCAGCAATATCAAACTGTAATATTTCTATTTGATTTCTAATGTCAGGAACACACACCCTACTCAATCATACCCAGCATTTTTAAATCGAATTTATGTTTAAAAATTAATTGTTAATCATATTAAATTCAATTTAAGAATCGAGAATTATTAAATTATATTAATAAAACATTGATGGTTTGTTTTGTTGATTAGTTTCGGCTTCTGGTCGCCTTAGTATTGAACAAGTAAAAATAATCTTGGGAAAAGAAAACAACTTTTATTTAAATTTATTTAAATATATGTATTGATGTGTTAATTGTTAAATAAAATTTTGAACTTGCATTTTTGATTATACTGTGCCTTTATATATTATTTAGATCTACTCTTGCTGTGAAATTTGAAACGTATGCTTAATTTTTGATTAGTTCATACGCAGAAACGTACGATACTATAGACGAGCATTGACGTTTGTTTGACATTTGGTAAAAATCATACTATCAAAAACCATAAAAATCTGTCAAGTTAAATAACACAGCAAAGTAAATCTAAATACTTTAACAACGCACGTTAAAAAGAGATAGTTTTCAAAACTTTTTAGGTCTTAAAAATACTTTTTATTAAGTACTTCTATGTATCTTTAAACGTCGGACTAAAGCTTTTCTTAAATCAATAAAATAATAAACTTCTAAAATAAATTTTGTATGACTATATTACAAAATTAAAAAACAGGTAATAATCAGAATGGTAAGCAATATAAAACAAAAAATGTTCACTTAATAAAGAAATATGTCATTTTAAAATCTTGACGAAGCTGATTGGCAAATAAAGACTGAAAAACCTGTTACACAGTTTTTTCTTTATTTGTTTTAATTTCTAAACACAAAAACGACAATAAAAAAAATGTTTAATTGCAAATAAATATTATCTATCATGGATTGATTATTATATCTTATCTTCGACATCGAGAAAATTTTGTCAAAAAAAGCTGTTATTGTGGTGAGGAAAAAAATTGTTTTCAACAAAAATTAATCAAAAAATTAATAAAAGTGTTGCTAAAGCTGTTAAGTTTAGACGAAATAGATACAGAAATGTGAAATTGAACTGCAGTGGACTCCTTTAGAGACTAGAAACACAGCAGTAAAAATATACCTAATAACTTACCATCACAAGTATTAATTAAAACTAAAAAATTCCATTGAAACAATTTCAATGATCTCAATCAAAATACTTCTGCTACACGTTGATGAGATATTTAAATGTTTTACAAAAGTTGGGAGACGTTTTAGCTACAGTATTATAAGAGAAACGTATGACCAAGTTTCTATTAGATCAGACCTGTGAAAGATTTTACATTATCTCCCAGAAAAAAATGATAATTTTTTTTAAACGATAATTAAATGATAATTTAAACGTTTAAACAGCTTTTTTTGAGTAGGTATAGCTAAAACCACTTTCAATTACCTACCTCAGTTTTCTAATAAAAAAAGATTAGACTAAAATTGATTACGCAGCTACAGTGGCTACACGACGACACACTGACAGACGGTTACACATAACAACACACTACAATTTCCAAAAACTGAAACCAAAATTTAAGTGTCTCAAAATATAGAAATATATCAAAATTTAATTAAAAAATCAATAAAAGTGTTGCTAACTCAAGCTGTTGATTTTAGACGAAATAGATACACAAGAGAGTGGCAATAAACTGCAGTGTACTCTTTCAAATTCAAAGACTAAAAACCCAATAAAGGTAGCGCACTGTACTAGTCTAATAATAACAAAATTTTCTAAATTTTCTAACATATGGAGAGTCGTGAAAAATGAATTCATTTTCCATTATGTTCTATTAGTAGACTAGATTATGTGTGTATGATAGGTAAAGCATAACAATTAGTTTAGATTAGAGAAAAAGTTGGGCGTATTTTGCACGTCTTTGATTGAACCAATCAAAATTCCAATCTTACAAAATTCAAAGTTATGAAAATCAAAGAGAAAAACGTTAATTACTCAAAGTCTTGTTTTTTTTTTTAAATAAATTGAATTAGTTTTACAATACTTTTTTTAAAATCGTTAAAGCGTATTTTTGTAAAGCAACGTAAAGTAAACGGCAAATAAATCTAGAAAAATATTTATTAAATATTGAGTTTTTATTAAATCACGTGTAATTCTAACAAATTTTGATTTTAAGAGATACGAATTTTGATCGTTTCAATGTTTTAATCCAAAACAAGTAAAATATTTTCTACGTCTTGTTTAACTTAAAAATTATTTGTTTAATTGTTTAAATAACATTGTAATATATAATCGAAAATAAAAGCGTTTATGATGTTTATTAAAATAAATTCAAATATTTATGTTGCTACCAAGCTATTAATTATTATTTTTTATGGCTTTGCTTGTTTATTAGCAATCATGTGACAACTAAAATATAGTCATTATAAATGAAAATTCTTTTTGATAGTATTATACGTCTTATTGAATATTGCAAGATAGTTAATGAGGGTCCATAGATAATTATGGTGCAAGAATAATCTCTTTACCGTAACTATATTCTCTTGAGGGAAGTTTTATTGACATAAATTGATTTATTTGATCAGTAATCTAATACAAACTAAGTTTTTAGAACAGGAGATTATTAATCAATCTAATTTTATTAATCTGATGCATTTTATAATAAGACTTCGGTAAGATATGTATGAGCATCTACAAAATGCAATTTATTTGTTAGAATAATAATGTAGGTATTACACAATTATTGTTGAGTATTTAAAGATCGCCTAATGAAGCAAATAGATATTTTAAGTTTGTTTTGAAAGCCCATTTAAGAAAAATGAATCAAAATTTTAAAAAAAGATTGAGATAGTTTTTTTTTGACATTTTTCTCTAAATCTGTATAAAATAAAAAAGTAATTTCAAATCTATAATATGAATTACATTGAAAATTAAGTGTTAGAAAATATATAATTTGTCTCAAAATATAACTATATGACTGTTAGGATGTTATTAAAGTCATATTACCTATCCTCTCTACATTAAAGATCCTTTCGGATGCTGAGGAACGCCCCCTTTTGTCTCAACGCCTACTATATGTGGCGCTTGCGTGATCACGTGATCATGATTCGTCCAATGCAAGGTGGATTTTGTAAATCAATTTTGTTGTTTTGATAGCAATGCGTGGAACAAAGAGCTTATTTCAAAAGGAATAGAGTGGAAAAAAAACTCAGAGAAAAGAATACCGACCGAGCGAACATTTTTAGCGCTTATAGGGCTGGGTGGCTGTTGAAAATATTTCAAAGATTTTCGAGTCAAGTTCACTTCAGTTCGATTATAGCGTTTTGGTCGCTTTTAAGCCTATGTAATCGCTATTGATTTGCACTTGAATGCATTCATGCTCAGTTACGAATCACTGTACACGAGGTGCATTTTACGAAAGCCGACAAAAAATAGTTCGGTAGGTACTTACCCACAATTTTTAATGAATCATAGGTATACCTACATCACACTCAATCAATAGTCCCTAGATCACTCACTGATATCAAATGATCTGAATCAGTTAACAAGCCTAGAAAAATTTGTGCAATCTAAAATTGCTGCATTTTTATCATATACCGTAAGAGACAAAATTTTTGAACACTCATAAAACCAAGCCGATTACCAACAATAATGGTAATAATAGACGCTAATTGCAGCCATTAAAGATTAAAGAAATTTTGCAAGTCGGTTTCTTTCCGAGAATAATATTTTTGTTTATAAGAGCCTGGCAGATTTAAGTTTTGGCAATATTTGGTCGGGTACAATATGTAGAATGCTTTCAATAGAAAAGTACACAGGGTGCTTTATAAAAATGAGCACAAGCGAATTTTCCGTATGTTCTTCTCGATTTAAAGCACTTACAACTTACCTGAATTTTTATAGCATACGATTTCATCGATCATAGTTCAACGTTGTTATGTAATTGTAATATTTTGTTTACAAAAGAGTACTTACTACCTATATACCTATAGCATTAGAGATTATTTACAAAGTTGAAGTGAATCTAAAACTTGAAATATCTTTAGTGACATTTTGCTTGCAATCAGCTAAAAACGTTATCATTGCTTTATTAACTAAATTAATTAATATATCTATCTCGCTGTAACATTTTTTCAGACTGCTTAAAAACAACATTTACTATTCCAATCCTTAAGAAAGAAGCCCAATTAAAATAAAAAAACTAGCGTTCAATTTTAAAAATTTTGTAAACAAACTATCAGTTTACATAGTAAACTGTTTATTTAATAATTAATACAGTTTTTGTACAATCCATCTTAAGGTACAGCTATCAAAAATTGCTGTAGCTCTTGTGTACCGCTTTTAAAAATAAAGAACAATTCCATACTGGTGGTTTCTAAGATTTAAATCAAGAACAATAATTGTTAAAGCTAAATGAAGCTATAAAAAATTTTCTATAAAAGCTCTTAACGGATTTTTTTTGGCACGTTTGAGGTTTTACACATAATTAGGGTTTTAAATGCTACTTACATTTAAGAGGATACCAACCATGTCAAAAAAGCAGCACAAAACAGTACTTTGATTTCCCCATAGAATTTGCACTAATCTTTATTATATTATCTTTAAATTTTGTAGAGACGTTAGCAAAAGTCTAATACACTCTGCTAAAATATTAGTTTTCTTTTAATTTAATATTTTTTATATAATAAATTCACAAAATTGGCGAACTTTATCCCCGGTTTTTAATTTAATGTAACTCTTAACCGAAATTCTCACACTTAAGCCGAGTACTTTAATGCTTTGTAAAGTGTGTCAAAAATTTGAAATGGTGCCAAAAGCGATAACTACGAAAGAACCGCCTCAAACCTATTAAAAGACAGTCTGAAGAAAAATTCTTGCATTGACATTATCATACTTCCTTTGAATCTCAATAATTCTATATAATTTAAGCTTAGTCTATTTTCGAAAAATTAGATTGAATATTCTCTTTGTGGTTCTTCAATTTATTGTTTAAAATGGGAAAAAGAAAAGAAAAAAAAATTGTTTTTTCTTTTTATTTGCACGTCGAAAGATATGCCAAAATTTGCAAAATTATTAAAAATTACAAGTTTGTGTTTAAGAGTTTAACATCAATGCAATATCTCTTTGTAACTATAGGTGCCGAACAGCAGACTTACCCTTTGCTAGCGCTGTTTTATCGTTATTACATAAAATTGAAAGGTAATTCAACTTCAAAGAAATATAAACATATTACTGATACTTTTGATTTGTTTTCAGTAGTAGAGAAGACGATTTTGCAGATAATTTAAAAATGAACTACGAAACTAAATTATAATCAATTGTAGGAACTTTTTCTACAAAAAATGTTTTTTAGAGATTTCAGAAATTTGAGCTTATTGTAAAAAAGTAAAAAATAAATGACACTATTTTTATTAGATTAGTCTTAAAGTTTAGACTCAAACATACTGGCTCAAAATAATTAAACAAACAAGATTATATACATAATTTGACAAGATTGAAAGTATTTGAAAAATAAATTTTTGGAAAAAACACTTATTAGAGTGAAATAATAAATCATTTATGTAAACGTTGATGGCTCTTGTTGCACTAATAACAATTTTAACTGTTTTTTTTTCTGTAAATTGCGCCGACATTTGTGACAAATAAAAGTAGAATGACAACAGATATTGCTGTGTATGTTCGACAGGGCAGACTACAAGTAAAAGTATTCCGAAACATGTTTGCTGCAAAAACCATATTGGAAGTGCAACATGCACTGAATCTTCTATCATTGCCGAAGGTTTTTGCCAAAGTTTACCAATATACATTGAAAATTGTAAAAATATACTAAATTAATTGCTAATGGTGATAGTAGTATATATAACCGAAATTTAGACATGAAACCTTACAAAAATACAATTGTTGAGAAAATATAATGCAGAAATTACATTTTAAGAAATGTTTATAATAAATTGCAAAATCCTCATTCATCTAAAACAAGATTTTGATTTCAACTTCAAAAACTTTTATCTAAACGCATACTTTGTTTGCGCACTGTGCTTGTATCAGTTTCAAAATTTCAAAAAAGATGTGATAAAAATATTGAAAGTGAAATAAATAAAAATATTACTGAAAACCACAATAAAAATTTGTTTTACGTTTTTGGTCAACAGCAGATTGTGATTCTTATTTTTACAAGAAATATGTTACAGATCACAATTTTGTTCCAATTATAACAGCAGAGTCGGCGTTTTTTGAAAAACAAATCAATTTTTTATAGTGCAGTACAGAATATTAAAAGACGTAGTTACCATGGCGTAGATAACAACATTATAGAACAGTTTCATTTTGTTGTTGCAAAGTTTGTTGGAGGAAAAAGAATAACCTTTTCTGCTAGAAGATCTTACCAATCTAATTTAATACAAATCTATTCATCTGCTGAATTTGCTCTCTTACAAATGTTAGGGTACGATCGGTATCAAATTAATGCTTTCTTTATGCCTGAATTATTATAATCGATCAAATTTTACTTTTGAATGTACAGTTTTGTTCACGCCTATATGCTACTCTAAATTACATACTTTTAGAGCAGAAATTTTCACGACGATTTTTGTCTTTAGGTAGGGTATCGTCTTAAGCAAAAATAAAACGGTTACGATAACGTCCTCGGTAAAATCTAATGATAATCAGTATAATTGTAAATAATTTGTAAAATGTAAGAGTTTGTGCAATTAAAATGGTATAAACATATCGATTATGTTGCTAATAAACTAATATGACTATTTATTGGCTTCGTAATCTGGTTAATTGTGTTTCTCAAATTATTTTAGAAAAATCGGAATATTATGCTTATATTCACATCTGGAGCACAGCGTTTTAGTATATCTTTACAATCGCTCTTACAGACCTTTTACATTCCTGAGATTATCTAAAAAAATTCTGAATTGAATGAATTATCAGGAAGAAAGTAAGTAGACCTGCTTTTATAAAAATGCGTAAAGTATTCATTTATAAACAAATAGATCAATTTAATTTTTTTAGTTGTCTTACCAATATTAACATTGTTTTGGAAAATCTGAGACTGCTTCTGTCACGAGTTTGAATGAAGTTTTAGCGTATCAAAACAGTGTGGAAAAAGAAATTTTTGCGTATCACTTAGATTCAAAGCACAATCATTAGTATTTATATTTCTGGCCACAAAAGTTATGTTTATCTTTTTTTGTAGGCAGAGTTTGCTATCCTCAAGGATATATTTAAGATCTTAGGCAACCTAAGACCTTAAAAACTTAGTTGCTATTATTCTATATCAATAAAACTTAAACCTCGGTTTAACCTTTAAAAAATTGTAACCGTGTGCTTAAAAGTTTTTAATTAATTGTTTTTTATTTAAAAACTGAAAAAACTAAGAGTAGTTTTAGCTATACTTAAAAAAATTGGTTTAACCGTTTAGAAATTATCAGGGTTTTTTTTGGTTTGGTTTGAGACTTAGTTAAGAAGTCAAAGATTTGATTTATTTTTGGTTTCATAAGTATGAATCTCGTGTTGTAATGTATATTCAATCAGTTGAAGTTTGACATAGATTAAATAGACGAATATATAAAAGAATGGTAGCGTAAGTATGTTTTAATCTTTATAGCTTACTTCTGATAAAATGCGTCTGTTTTTGCCTGCAAGGCAAATAATCAATGACAGATAGTTGTCTAATTCAGAAGCATATACTGTTCAAAAAAGCTGAATTTTAAGGTTTCTCAAAAGTGCTTTCTTTTTTTGCTATGGTAAATGGCAAATTTACTCACTTAACCCGGTGAGAAGCATGACAAGAAGGAAAGAGTAAACGAGAGTAGCAGAGTTCTATATTGAAACATATTTTGAACGAGAAATGAAAATTGTTGATACAGCATTTAGCAGTCAAGCGAATTAACCAAACCATAATTTAAAAGCTAACACTCTTTCTATTGCGATAAATTTGACAATGTTCTCAATGATAATAAAAAAACGGTTCACTTGCTGTTTAAGGATTTATTAACACTTAAAGTATGTCAGTGCTAATAATATGTTGTATATATAAAATTTTTAAAACATAATGACTTAATTTAATACTACCTGTAAAAACAAAACCATAATTTTAGTCATCAATACCACTTTTAATTAATTGCTAAATATCGACTGTTTTCGATGACAAAAACGTAAACTGTTCACTTTATGCTTTTACGGATTTAAATATTTTTGTAAATATTTTGGGTGTGTCTGGTGGAAAACGGTAATGTCTTGTTTGAGAATGACAAGGCGTTTTGAATCTCAGCAAAGCAGTGTCGCAGTAGTAGTTATCAGTGGTGCTGTGTAGGCAGATAAGTGCTGCGGTGACGGTGGGTATTACAATTAGTAGGGCCAGTAGCATGCTGTGCAGGATTAGCTGGAGTAATCAGCGATCCTCTTGTTCGTCCCTCTCCTTGACGGATGACTGGCAAAACTCCAACACATTCCCTCATTTACTACTTCAAATTCTTGTTGTTAGCAGCATACATTCCTTCTAAGGTTTCCTGAACCCGACAGACGAAGCAACACCAGATTAAAGACTTACAAAGATAGCAATCTCATCGATCCTTGCTGACCTATATAAAATATTGACTTCTAAAGAGGAAATTATAATGTATATTCTCAGAAATTTGTTTTTCAACAGTCTTAAAGCTGAAATGAAGAAAATTTTTATTCGTTTTTGTGAAAATAAGATGTCATATTAAATATAATAATAATTAATGCATTTAATTATTTACACATTGAATATGTCATAATCACGACGGAAACTAACTAATCAAGAACTGAGCAATGTTTCGTACGCTCTTCATATGAGGAACTGAAGAAAACTCTTTATGAAACATGATAGATTCATACACAACCAGAAACAATAATGAACATTTTTTAAAAACCAACAGTTTGACATCAAACATCAGTTTATCAAACAGCAATGTTTTATAATAAATGTATATTTTTCAATATTCTTTCAGGTCATATTAAAAATTTAACAAACATTTGCAACTTTAAGCAACATGTCAAGCGCCCTGTGCTTGCTAAAGTTTACTGAATATTTTTATCTTAACTGACGCAATTTTCTTAAATAGATTAGTGATTCATGTATTTATTTTTAAAAATAAACACCATTACCATTATTTATGTTTGCGCTGTTACTTGAAAAAGTTTAATGTATTTGCTTTAAAACCTTTGTAGTTTCAACTATAGCCAGACTAATTTTTGGTAGTTTTTCTCTTGAGTGCTGATTGTTTTTCTTGTACAAATGTAACAGATATACGATGGAAATTCTTTTTACTGCTTTGACCTTGCTGATATTTCTTGGGCGAAAAATCATCTACCAGCAGTTCTTGGGTTGATTTCAACGATCTTGTGCGTTTTTTTCTTCAAACCACTTTTCATACTGAAATTTCTCACACCTATGAGCAGTTATTTGCTGTAGAAAAACACATTTTGACATAACCTAATCAATTAATTTGGACATTAACAACTTTAATCTGATTCAATTAAATTACAAATGTCAGATTATGCCACCTATACCGATATCAAATAGCCTTGCATAATTTTCTTTGTATCTTGCTCATTTCTACAATTTGACACCTGTCTAGAAACAACAAAAGTACCTAGTCATCTTTTCTGGCACTTTTTCTTAATTCATAACTTGTGTCATAACAAATTTAACAGTATTCATTGATTTGAAAGAATTCAGATTTTTGATAGAGATAAAAATGGTTCATTCACCCCCGTGGATCGTACAACAAAGGTGTCAAATAATATTTTTTTTCATATTTTGGCACTTATTTTTGTTGCTTTTGCAATGTGAGATATTAAAATGATAATAACAGTTTTTTAATTGTAGTAAATTTTAAAACTATAAAGCGTACATCGGTACTGTCACTATTTGATTCAAACGCATTTACTGCAGAGTGCAAGTCATTTTTCATATTCTAAGATGTTGTAATATTGTTAATTTTTTAAATATAATTGATAATTGAGCACTGAAAATAAAGTTATAATTTAAGACAACATAATTGTTACGAGTAATTGAGCTGTAAAATTCTTTCAGATGGGCGTTGCGTTGTGGTAGCCGAAAAATGTGTTAAAGTGGCTAACGATGTTGTCATGACTTGTAATTTTTATTCTACAGGTAAATCACGCTTTTCTTAACAATGTAACCTATGACCTATCACATCTTATTCATATTGTCTATTGATCATGTGACAGCTAACTTAGCACATCAGAAGATCAATTATTGATATGATAAATTTTTTTTTTATATTTTAGCAAACAGTTTTAACTAATAATACTTTTCTACTTTAGTGCCACATAATTTTTATTGTAATATTATAAATAGCTGCACAATGAAAGCTTTTTTGCAACTTCTCTTAGTAATTAATCATAAAATTCATATATAATATCATGAGAACTATTCATTTAGCCAATTAAATTAATAGGCTACTTTAAAACATTGATGGCTAGCAAAATATTGTGAGCGCAGACATAGACTACAACCGTTTTTAAAATCAGAAAGCTTGAGGATTTTAAGGTAGTTGAAGATGTTGGCACAAGAAATATTTTCCAAAGCGACAATGTTTGAAGATCGCTTTGCAAATTTAATTGACCAACTGAGTATCAAGGCAGGTCAGAAAAATTGTGTAAATAATTCTTTTGGGTGAAACGTGGTAATACCAAAATATATAATAATTGTACATTTCTCTTTAATTCAATAATTGTTGTAAAAATAACAGTTTCAAATTAAAAATGCAAATTTTGTTTTAAAAATTAATTGTTTAGTTAAATAGGCATCTTTTTTGTGGTCTAAAAAGAATCGTATTGGTCATAATTCTAAAATTTATTAACTCTGATTGGCAGGCTGTACCTATAGATAATCTCACTTATTTTAAAAATTTTTCTCACTAAATTCTTGTATTTGTAAGAGGAAATTAGGTTTGTCTTCCACTCAGAACAAAAATTAGCTCTAGTAATTTCTGTCTTCAGTAGAAGACGGTTTGTTCATAGTTCTTGATTCATAATTCTTCTAAAGAAGAAGTGAAATTTTTTTAAAAAACAGAGGCAGTATGTCAAAGATGAAAACAATAAATAGTTGTAATAATAAAGGCTTTGCCCTAAAATTAAAATTTATCGTGTAGTACCACCCGTAAAAAATATTGTTGTTCAAAAAGATAACCGTTTGTGCCGCAAATCATCTCTTAACGTTATAAAAACATATAATTTTTGACTGAAAACATCAACTGTGGAGAATTTGTGCCAAAATAGTTTGACTTTATTCGTGCGAGATTTTTCATTTGTGCTTTTTGCGCACTCATATATAAAAGCTGTCACACTTGTACGCAAAACCACTATTTTTGCACTTGTAGGCACTATTGCAGTTAACTACTAACATTACCACGACTGAAAAGTTGCTATATGTAATATATAACACTTTTTTTCTGTTAATTAAATAATACAGCCAATAGATCATGAAATTTAGAAGCAACTTGGTAACGAATGCAAACAAAAAAAATCGAGTACATTTACAAAAACGAAAAACGTTTGCAAACTTGCTTAAGCCGTTGCAAAATTTTCTTGAACCATATTTGATTTTACAATAACATATATTTTAAAATCAAACATGGTTCAAGAAAATTCTGCAACACGGTAAATAAGTTTGTATGCAATTTTCTTTAGAGGCAAATTTTTGCGCGTTCATCATAAAAAAATCAATCATTTGTCTAGTATTATGTCAAAGCGTCTTAAACGTTTAATTGATTAATCTGGAATCTTTACCGTTGTAAACTATTCACACAGTTTTGTCACTTGCCAAAAAGTTTGTTTATTATACATATTAATTTGTGTTTTAGAGAGAAACAGTTTTATCCATCTTCTGATGATGATCACATTGTGGTTAAAAATATTGTGATTAGTTAACTATGTTTTTTCTAAATAACTACAGCCAAATGCCACAGAAAAACTTAGGGTACTAATACATTCTATTTTCTCACGTTTTAGTGCCCCTTTTAATTTTAATACCGTCCTATTTAATAAGAAATATTTTTAATTTGGGTAAAATAATAATGGTGTGATCTAGAGTTACAATAAGAAGAGCACAATTTATTAAGGACCAACTAGGAGCGATAACCGTCAAAGTAAACACGTGGCAAGCTAATGAACAGATCACGTGCCTCTTAATCTGGCTGATCTAGTGGTCTGGTTGCATACACGTGCAGGTCTTCTATGACAATTGACAGTGTAACCTTCCATAAATAAATAATCTATCTCAAATTTGTTACTGATTTGGTTTGAATAAAATGCATGGTAAACCTAAATTAAGAAATATATCAATGTGCAACAACGCATACGGATAAAGCTAAACGCATCTGCTGACCCTAAGTTATCGTTGTGTCGTCGAGTTAGGGGTTAAAATCTTAATTTATGACCTTTATATTACTGGATTATGGATATTTTTTAGCTTTCATCGAATTTATTCATTAGAGTTGCTGTAGATACAGTTTTATAATGTAGGTTCATTCAGTAACTTATAAAATGATATACAAAAGGTGTGAACTGCAAGAAGAGTCCGGAAGAGGTATTTGTCATTTATTAATCGCTTGGCACTTTTGGGATGTTCCCACGCCAGCCACCTTTCGACACAAGCAAAATAGGGACTTTTTCATATATGACCATGTAATTTGCTTTCAGTAGGCGAACACAAAACAGGTGCAGAAACCAACATATAATTTTTTTCACTAGTTTGGCTTTATTGTCGTGCCTAAGTAAAAAAACAATTTGTAAATTTGACTTTTAGACAATTCTAGCAATGAAGAAACACAATTAAAGTAAAAACATAAATTTTTAAGTTTTCTTGAATCAAAAGTTTAAGACGATTATTCTAATTAAGAATATTCAGTGCTGACAATTAGCCATTTATTCCACTTTTACAAATTTGTTATTTCAATTTTTTGTAAATATATAAGATCGTGCGTTGTAAGATCAATCTAATTACAACTGATTTATTTAATCTTACTCTATTCAGTTTCACTGATGACAGGTTAAAACCTAAACATGTGACTATTGATTTTATGGATTAAATAAATTGGTTTTGAGTGTAGTCTTTAAATATTTTATAGTTATTTTTTTTCGTTAATAGTGGCTATATTTTTTATAACATATTTCTTTTTAATTTTTTCTTGTGTTGCTTAAAATATTTATTTTTGTCTGTTAAAAATTTATAAAGAGACTTAATTGCTCTAAAAAACATCTGTAGCCTTCTTTCAATCAAATGAGTTGAGCAAAATTGTCAGATATTTAAAACGAAGTGACTAATGACATAAAAGTTACCGTGAGTTATGTGGGAGTTCCTCACACAAAACCCATGAAAGGGCAGCACACCAACAATGACAAGCAAAATCCCAATTTTGCTTGACCCGTGTAAAAAAAGAGATAATTTATTGGCATAAAAAAATCTATTGGATAAAGAGGAGGTAGAATTCTATGACAAAGTGTGATATCCGGAAAAGGACAAATGTGATTGTGACCGAGTTGAATTTTTAGATAAATATATATTTGTATAGACGGTGGTCTTTTGAATTATGGTTTCCGGACGCACTAGTCTGTTACATATATTAAATATAATCTTATAAGAGTGGAACCGGATAATTCCGGAAATTTATCATTTTTAGAAATGTGGTAACAAAATTTATAGTGCGTTCATAAAGCAAAAAAATAGCTTTTGTTGAAAAATAAGTTTGTTTCTCAGGAATGCAGCAGTATAAAATAAATTTATTTTTGTTTGATCCCACACTATATCTATTTTAAAACCAATTTAATTGTTTTTATTTTTCAAATAACGATTTAATAAATAAAACATTGATCTTAAATTAAACACTTATACATATTTTTAAAAAAAAAATGTTTAAACTTGCAAGAAAGATGTACCTTATCACTTTTTTTGTAACTGCTTGATTCAAAAAAAGATGTTGTTTGAGCTGGTTATCCTAATTTAAACAATTAACAGAACTTATCAAAATTTTGAACTTAAAAAAAATTTTGTTGTTCAATTGTTGATTGTTTAAAAATGTTTTTTAGCAATCTATTTCTGTAAAAAATATCGAATCAGTGAACAAAAAAAAACTAGCATAGTTTGGTTAGAAGATATAATGCTTACCTGTTGAAGCGGATACATACAATTTACTTTTCAAACCAAAGACACGCAAGTAGCGTTATTTTTTCCACATTAAAAGCTGAAAGCGGATTATTTGAAATAATTATGATCTTTAACTCATGTTTAAAGTAGCTACTGAGTGATTACTAATAATAGAATAAAGAGATCAATGCAAATTCATTCAAACTACGTCTGTAAACTTGGATATGTCTTGTTATTATTGGAACTCATCAGCAAATTACAACAGATTCAAATTTGAATAAATTTGCAGTGACAAATTTGGACTTATAAGTGCCTGGTACTTGCGAGACTTGTGTAATGTAGTTAAACGAGCGACATCTGTTAAAAGCTACTTTGCATTAAACATTTTTGATGGGTATAAGGTTTGTGCTCTAGATAACAAATGTCTGTCAAGGTTAATAGCTACAAATTGGTACAAAAATTAATATCGCTGATTGGACGACCATGTTATTACGTTAGCGCTTTTTGTCTCAAACGTATATTAATAATAAACAATGTATTCTTCCTTGGTTTAGCCACCAGCTGGTAAAATCAAAAGATTAATGCAAGCTTATTCAAAACAGATCAGTAAACTTGGACATGTTTTGCTCTTATTGGAACTCATCAGCAAGTCACAACAGAATTCAATTCAAATAAATTTGACATTTGTCATTTAGAGCACAACCTTATGCATCAAAAATGTTTGATAGATGTCGCTTGTTTTACCATGATAAAAACAATTAAGTGTCGGTCAACTAAACAGTGGCAAAACGTGTGCTGTCATTCAATTATCATAAACTCATATTGCAAAACAAATGAAATTAAGTGCGAGATGGTTTGAGTGAAGGTAATAAAAAAACTTTTTAGATCAAATATATTTGAGAAATAAGTAAAAGACTATTCCAAAAACTGGCTATTGAATTAATAAATAACTAGTCAATTAGTTAATCACCTAATCAATTCTTATTCAGAAATAAGGAACTAAATTATAGTAGAGATAATTTAGTTTTGGGCCGGTTAGCCTTTGTCAGTTGCACATAATAACATCTCTGACTAAACGACTTATCATTCTTTTATTTTTAATTTGTTGCTTGAAAAAAATAAATGTGTATAATTAAGGATAATTTACATAACAAAAAACAGCTCATGTGTATACTTTTATTTCTATTCAAATAAACATAAATTTTATTAACGTTTTAATTGTAAAGTTTGCTTGAAATATTGAATGTAGGCCTATATTAATTTTATTATGTCACTCGTTCACATGCTTACTGGCATTCAGCAAGCTTAAACTATAATAAAATGAACAAAATAGCTTTGTTCGACCTGTAAACTAAACTCACAAGGAGACCTGGAAACAAAAAGCCCTCGGAGGATTCAACAAACTTCCCCTGAATGCAAATCTCTCTCATAATTAATTTTTGCGAGGAGTACCCACAAAATGATTTCATATAAAAGCTTTTGTGTCCTGCAGGCTAATGGTTAGAAACGAAACTAAACAAATGTGACATTGTTTTAATTAATTTGCGATCTTATGTTTTTGATATTTTCAGTCGAAACACACAGATTTTCTTTTTTTTTTAATGACCTTCTTTTCGACGTTTCTTAAAAATATAATTTTATGAGAAAAATCTAGTTATTTTTAAAACTATTATTTGTAAATACTCAAATTGTGACAAAAATTATAAAAAAATAAAACAAGAAAATTTTTATTTATTTTACCATTTCAGTAAATTGAACATTTTTTTAGCTATAATTGGTGTAGCCTATCGGATTTACAATTTTGTGTGATTTTTAAAATCTAAACTGAATAATATGTAGTGCCTGAAGTTTCTTACTACATTCGGAAAGCTATTCTTCGTGATTTTAATGTCAAAAGTCATTAACAACAAATCCTTCTTTAGTAGAAAAAATTATCAGATAATAAGAAAAATGGCTGATAAAACAACCAATCTCTCACATAAGCATCGTTCTTATTTAATTAAGATCTTGATGTGGTCTTGATGCGGTCTTATTTTCTTGAGGCAATTTAACACAACATATATTTATAAAAATTATGTATTAACAAAGTAGTTTTTTATACAAATTTGCTTACAGTTTTTTTCAGCTCGAAATCTGAAACAACAAACATGTATCAGATAACATCGTCACCTTTAACGCTTGAAAATTCTAAATCGCCTTTAACTGAGAGGTTGACAGTTATAGTTTAAAGTTTATATATTTCGTTATTTACTTTTTCTTGTGTTTGTATCATCGACAGCTTTATAGATTTGCTATAAGTTTAGACTTGCTAATTTGAAATGACTAAAGCTGCTAACTTTAATTAAAAAAATGTCTTTGATTAATTAAAATATTTTATCGACTTACTAAAACACTTAAATAATTGAATGACTACTTATCGATGATTTGCCTTTCACTACCGCTTTCGTGCTTTTCTAAATGAAGCTCATATTCAATATACTTTTAATATAGAAAATGCTGATCAAAAAATTAGCGCAAGATCAAAGAATCTCGATGTTAGGCATTAACGGGGCATGTAATCACATCGACCAAATTTAAAATTTCTAACTTTGGGCTCTGTTCAGAGCTCTATTGAATTACACATCCGGTGAACACGAAGCGGCATAATGCAACGAATCAATGACTTTAAATCGGATTTTACTGTTTGATTTTTGACTTTCGGCTTTTTATTTAATATCCCTTTGCTCCCTCATCAATTTGTCTTTATTTCATGCACTGTCAAACTTTTCAACTTAAACTTGCAAAAGCATTTTACACTAAATTGTCATTAAAACATATTCTTGTAAGATTTAACTCATTAATTAGTTAAATCATTAATTTAGACACTATATCTACTATTTATAATGTAGAAGACACTGACAGACAAAAAGAAATAAATTCAATAGATTTATAAAGAAAAGAATAACAAGCATTGGAACATAGACAATTAAAAAAAAGAAAAAATTAAAGATGACAGATATAAAAAAACTTGAATAGAATAGACAAATATAATAAAAAGCTAAACAATATTAATAACAAAAATAAAAAATAAGAAAAACTACCAAAAGGCTTAAAACTAAAAAAGAGTAAAGAAACAAGTAACAAATAAAAAATTTTAAAAATTAATTTGAAATACAATTTTTTAATTTATAATTTACAAATGTTAAAAAATACTACATTGTTTAGAAAGAAACAAACATTACTTATGTAAGTACAATGAGTAATAAAAGTAAAGTAGTAATTCTTTGTGATGAAATAATTTTTAAAATAACTTGCATATTTATATTAAAAATTTGTGTTTTTTACTTTAGAACGATGATTACATATTATTGCTACCGTTATAAAACCAAAATATGTTTGTACAAAGAGATAATTGAAAATAAAATTGGGCGACATTATTTTAAAAGATTTTTGTTAGATATTTAGCGTTCGCATAAAAGCGGATATGTCCCTAAAATAGATATTTAATCACGTTGTAATATACCGTAAAAGAGGGTAAATGCGCCATTCTCGAGGGATTGCTGTATAAAATTACTTTTGCCACATACAAACGCCGTTTTCTATACTATAACCACATCCATTAACGATTCAACTGATAATAGCGATCTGTACATTGCAGAAGCAACAAATTGTATCATGACCCATGGGGTTTAAGAGACTGCAATTACTTCTTACCATCTGTCTAATAATTTAATATCTGAAAATCAAATCTATTGGGGATTGCGTTACCAACACCGTAAAATTGTTTTAACAAATCTGAGATTGTGACGGGGGTTGAATTATACGCTTCGTCTCATTCGCTTATTTAAGCAGCAGAATTGCTGAAAACACGAAACAGTTAATTAATTACAAAAATACCTACTTATAATAATATATTTTAGATCTGTACAACCTGAAAAAAATTGAATGTTGCAGAATTGAAAATACTTGCTTAATCTCAGTACAAAAAGATTATTTTAGGCGTTGGTTTAATAAGATGGTACCTATTTGAATTTTGATTTTTTATTGTTCACTTAACAACTGCTTAAAGGCGTTACATCAAGTCTTAGGTACAAATCTGTCATAAGTGTCAGCAATATTATCATAAACTTAGTTGTCCACAAAAGTCTAGCAAACAATAATTATTATTTCTCTGATCTGGTATGAGATTATTGGGTAAATAACGTTTTCTTCCAAATAGATTTTTACCTCACTGAAGGTACCGACAGGGCAAAAGTAAAATTATTTTGTGTAAGACTTTATTTAATTTTCAAAAGCGTGTTTATTTAAAATAATTAAAATAAAATAAGTTAAAAGTTAATTATTATTTTAAAATTAATTTATAATAATTGATAAGTTAATCAGATAATTGTAGTAATTAAAATTGCTTAAATTACGTTTTCTATGAATAAGTAATAAGTTAATGCTGGCCTGGAATTTTAGGAACATGGAATATTGCGTTGCAAAATTTATGGTAGTGTAGGCAGGTAATCTGTTGCTTGAGATTTGCCGTAGACGACCCAAAAAGTTAACTACAGAATTTTATCACAAAATTTACTTATCTTTATAAACAAACTTCATTCCGGTTGATCAAAAATCTCTCTTTTCTAGAATAGCCTGCTTTATGCCTTAGAAGTGGATTAGAATTCAAATTTAGGCAGTGTCAAAAATGTTAGCTAAAAATGTATAGTCTCCGCTTAGTTAAAACGCAAAATAGCTGTTGTAAGAAACGTGACAGTTTTTTGATAAAACACTTTGCTGAAGCTTCCGATTCAAAAGTTTTATTCGTCAATGATAATAATTTAAGAATCATCTAAAAAACACAAAACACAATTATTAAAAAACAAACTTACAAACTTGAGACATTATATTGATGAAAAATTAAGTTAAAAAGCATTTATTAGCTGGCTGTTGTATGATTTTAAAACAGTTAACACAACAGTATAGGTTTAAAACAGAAAATGATAATCCTAAACTTTTACTTATAGTACTCCATCTTGTTGTAATGAGAAACTTTTAGTTTTTTAAATACTACAGTCAATTAACAGATGAAACATTGTACCAGTTTAACTTTATAAATAAAACATTTTTTCTAGAACCACTAAACGGCGTGACTTCTAATAACAATGACTTTTATTAGCTTTTATTTTACATCTATCAATTAAATTAAAAAAAATATAAAATCGTTGCTTGTCCCGGATCTTAGCGAGGATTTAGGATTCAATAATAGTTTTATTATTGTAGAAATAATTATTTGAAGTATAACTTAGATTCACGTTTGTGTTCAGTAATAATAAAAATTAACAAATTAGACTATTTATTTTAATTTTCGAAGTGCAGATGGATGATTTGGAAAACACACTTTGTAAGGCATCATCTCAATTTGAATCCTTTGCAATGCGGTTTGTAGTAAACACATTGTACAAAAAATAAAATATTGTTTAACCAAAAATTTGCTTTTTTTTAAAAATACTTTAGAAAACTCCTAGGTTAATCGTGTGTGGTATGGTATCGTCCTCGCAAAGTCACGTATCGATCCGGTTTTTTGCTGCAGGATCAGATTACTGTCAATGCAAAGAGCAAAGTCCTGTCTCGCAGGAACTCAGCAGGAGTGAGTTCCATTCTGGCCACATTTGATTACTATTAACCATCAGATTTTGAACATATTGATGTCATGGGAAGTTGCTCTTTCCAAATCGGTGTCACAATAATAATTAATGATGTCACTAGGTTCTATTAGACGCTCTTAAAAGAATTAGGGGTAATTGCAGGTTGCATTATTACATTAAAGATTTTTTTTCCTGTTAGCATTACTTCTAATTTTGCATAATTAAAGATTTACTGCATTTTAGGCTTATGTATTAGGTACATATTATAATTCTGAAACTCAGCAATTTATAAACACTATTATATTATGAATACCTAATTTAAAAAAAAATATATTGAAATGAACCATTGTTTGGTGTAAACTTGAAGATAAAATACATATAGTAAAACAAAAAGTCGCATAGTCTGTCTTTTGCTAAAACTACTTTGTTTACTTTGGGTTTAATCAATCAAATTCTCTAAAAAATAATTTAGGGCAAGTTTATGCATCATTAAAAATATGCTTTAAGAATTATTCAAAAATGAGAGATAAGGACATAAAAGTTTAAATTTATCTCTTCGGGCAAAATCTACTACAACGCTGGTTTGTTGTATTTGAAGTTTGTTAAGTAGATGTACACCAAAGCTAATAATCCATTTTGTAAATGGATTATTAGCTTGATTGATTTGTCACTTTTTATTGCAAATAAAAAGTTATTTTTATTTTTTGTGCTATACAATGCGTGGGTATATTGCACTAGCACTAGACCGACAACAGCATTGAAATTGAAATCAATACACACTCACTGTCGGTCATCTCCGTCAATCACTATTTGAACGTTAATTCAAAAGCTCTTTTAGCATTTACCTGCAATTATTTAAAAAAATTCATGTAATAAACCACTGACATTAAAACGTCGTCGTATACTTTTTAAAACTTTTTTCTCAATTAATTTACCGACAATTTTTCTCATGTCAAATATAAAAAATAGATAGGTATTTTTTTTATACAATAATAAATTTATTTTGTCAAATGTGAATTTTATTTAACGTTTTTGTTTTATTATCACGTTATAGCTTGTTTTTTCCATTAGAGTAGGTATTGCATTTTCACTTATAATCAGGATATTCAAAAAGCTACACATTCACATACTGCTATAAGCATTTTTATAAAAAAATTTAAATTTAAATGTACATATAGCTAATTTTGTTTCTTTAATAAAAATACAGAGTTGAAAATTTTGATATCTAATACTAGAAGTTATGCAATTTTCATATTAAATCATTTTTTTATATACATTTTTTCATGTTTATAAATTATCTAGGCTCTCTTGCTATAAAATTTTAAATATACATATATCTATTTTTTGATTAGTTCATACGCAAATACAGGCGTGTTGTGTATTATTCAAAGAGCTTTAACAATAATTAACGACGCGATTATACTATCAACAACAATAAAAATTGGTAAAACTAAATTGCGCAGCAGTAGTTGATCTACATAATTTATAAACGAACGGTATATAAATCAAAACAAAAATAGCTAAAATATTTTTTAAAAAAACGGTGACTATAGAAAAAGTGTTTTTATCAATTTTAGTAATCAATGATCAAATGCATTTATTTCAACATCAGTTTAAATTTTTCAGTATACATTTCAACGACAATTTCTCTCATTTGTTAGGATTTACAATTTTTAGATTATAGAAATTGCTGTCGGCGTAAATACAATTGATTTGTTTAAAAACATTTTTTTTAATCTTATACCAACATTAATTAGTCAAATTTTGTTGATTTTAATTTGAGTCAGTTAAATTAAAAAAAAAAAATACGAATCAAAAAAACTTTTTTGGCTTTTTATCTAACAATAGTGCTGTGCTGCATTTGCATTTAATTTTGTCGTATTTTGATTTATTGAGCAGATACCGATAAATTGTAGATTATAAGTGGGCTGGTTGAATATATGTATAAAGTGCATATGTGAACGTGCGTGATGGGTTTCACTTTACACAATGACTTCACAATTACTTTACATTTTTACTTTGAGATTTTGACATTAAATTATTTTTTTGTCACTGCAAATTTATTCAAATCTGAATCCGTTGCGACTTGCTGAAAAGTTTAATAAGAACAAAACATGTTCAAGTCTACGAATCTAGTTTGAGCAAGTTGGTTTTGATATGGCAGAAACTAAACTAGATAGATCATATTTATGCGTTTGAGACAAAAGACGCTAGCGTGATAACTTGGTTGTTTAATCAGCAATATACGTTTTATCGCAATCTGTATATATCAAAATTAACATCTGTTATTTAGAGTAGACCTATATACATTAATACATGTAGAAAACTTGTTTACTTATTTACTTGTTTAGCACTTGGATAAACGAAAACTCAAATTCGTCACTGCCAATTTAACCAAATCTGAATCTGTTACAACTTACTGAAGAGTTCGTATAAGAACAAAACATTTCCAAGTTTACGGATCTAAGTTCAATAAATTTAAATTGATCTTAGTACTAAATTATTCCTTACCAACAGATAACACTGCGTTTATTGCCTCACTTGTAATATCACTTTCAGCCAAGACAAACCAGAGCAAATTAATGTAAAACCTCTATAAAAAAATATATACAGTACATATACAAACGCAACTAAATCAAGTTTATTCAAATCAAAAAATTATATTTAGTGTTTATAGCTGAATTGTTTTAAGTCTATTAAGTCTCACAGATGACACCCAAAAAGTGATAGTTTTATTATTGGCTCAATTCCAAAATAAAATTGTAATTAGAACAATAAATAGGTTTTTGTTTAAAAACAGCGATTGACCGCTCTTTATAACAATCAGTACGGTTTTAAAAAATTAATATTTTTTATTGATAATGTTAATAAGGATAATGAATAGCTGAAAGTGAACTTAGGTTTCTGATAAAAAGTACTAATTACAGCCATTAAAGATTTAGGAATGTTTCTGGCCGGAATGTTTTTAAGAATATTTGGTCAGCTCTTTCTGTGTTTCTTTTATTATTGGGTACTTAACTTTTCTATTGTAGACTTAAGTACTGTCAATTGACTTTAAGGTCTTTTAAATACCGTTTAGGTTTTACATTATAAATATGAGTCTACTCTACAAAGTCGTCATTCTGGTTAAATTTGTTTCCGATTGTACTCTCTGATTACCTATCAAGCTGTAAAACGTTGTGAAGCTTAGCTTAACTTACCTTTAATTCCACTAAAAATCAATTTAGATTGTGAATAGCGGATAAGTGCTTATTTAAGAAGAAGCTTTCACGCAGACATAATTCTAAAGCAGGAAACCAAACACCGATAGCCTTCAATTATTTAGAAATGAATTAAAGCACGCGACTCGCACGTGGCTTTTGTATGTTTAGATTAATTTTGTGCATTTTCCTTCAGCATCGGTTTCGTATTGCTGTTTAAGGTTTCCTCTTTGCAGATTAAACTTTATTTCCTACAGTGTTTTCACTCCGTAATGCCAGTGGGTTCGACAAATTCGTAAAGGATTCGGGTAAAAAAAATGTATTGATGCATAAAATAAATATTTATTTAATTTATTTGAGTATGTAACTTCCAATTCAACTTATTAGGTATTCACAAATTAATTAATTACAATTTGACAAAAACTTTGTAGTAACATGATGTTTGTTTCAGCACTAGTTTCCAATGACTAATAATAGAAGTATCAGGAGCAAGCAGCTGATTTTTCAACCCTAATTTAGTTTCTAAGAAAAAGAGTTTTTTCAAAAATAAAACATTTTGTTATTCATTTTTGCTAACCTGAGACTACTAAAACGCACGGCGAATAGATTAAGACCGGTGGTCGCTACATAATTAAAATAAGTTGCCGTACTATATATATCATTTTAATTTTCTATCTACAAACATATAGCTTTTCTATAAGTAATCTATTTGCTGTGGTTAAAGTATACCCCACTCAAATAAAATAATTAAAAAGTTGAGCTCATTTAAACTAGGTGCTGCAACAATTATCATTGAAATAATAATTAGGCCTTATAAAATCAAAATCATTAAACGAGTGTAAATCCGTGTAATTACAATTATTACACAATTGCCAACTTTTATTTAAAAGTTTCTGTTGCACATTGTCACAAAAAATTTATTTAAAAATCTTGCATATAAATAGCAACCAAACTACAATAATTAAAAAAAATAGAAAAATTTAGGAAAAAATATTTCTCTAAAATTAAAAAACAACACAAAACATTCTATGTTTGCATTTAGTTGCTAAATTTAATGTTTGCAACTAAAGTTCCTTGTTAATAATTTTGTTCAAATATTCAATTAAAATGTACGTACTAAATAATATGAAACTCAGTTAGGGCACCCCAAAACTGGAATGAATTTTATTTACAGAATACCGTTTGTTGATTTCGACTTAGGAAATATAATACAGCTTACACACTCTCACATGAATATTGCGTACTTATTACTGATATGTACACTTACCAGTCTAAGCCCTATTTAACGTTTTGTACTACAAATGCTTAAACTATGTTGGTAAACTCTACATTACAATCTGAAGGATGCCTTGATACAAAATTTTGATGATGTGACGCTGCCATACCCATATGACTATATCCAGCCATTTGGTAGGTTCCACTCATGGTCATATTGTTCATAACCTGCATATGATTTTGAGCAGCTTGTGGGTTCAAATACTCTGTCTGCATTTGACTATAGTATGCAGGAGAGTAGTTTTGACTGTAGTAAGTGTGTGGAGATGTATTGGGTGTGTGAGGGCTTGAACTCCAATTACTACTAAAGTTGCTATAATCGTTTGAGTATCCAAGAGGACTGGTGCCTGTGGGCATTGGAGGAGATGGAGTTTCATTAATACTGGAAGTATTACTGCCATGTGGTGTAACTTCTCCTACAGCTCGGTAGTTTTGCATGTGAGGGTATTCTTTTTTGATATTGATTGATGTGGGCGAGGTGGAAGTTGATGGTGTTGAAATTGCTGTTGGAGTTGGTACCTGTCGGGAAACCTGCGCTGGCGATGGCTTACTTGGCTTAACTTTAGATGGAGTTGATGTACGAGTTGGGGTGCGAGCTTTACATTGAGGCTGTTGCCTGCATTTAGCTCTTCGATTTTTAAACCACACCTGAAGCAAAAAAATAAAATAAAACTAAACTTTAAGATTTACAATATAGATTTGATTTACAATGTGGTTCTATTTACAATTTTTAGCTTTGCCGATAATCAAAGGCTTGAAACTAATAGATTATCATACATTGTACAAATTATCTGGGACAAAAAACGGCAAATGCCAAAAACTATTAAAATAACACGTTTGGTATAGCAGTAGCGCTGCGGTAGCTAACTGCAGAGTGCTGAAAAAATTTGGTAGCATTGTTTCATAAAACCAACAATATAGTACAAAAAATAAAAACTTATAGCATTAAGATATGTAGTTGATTTTATAAACAAACAAATTTATAAAACATAACAGCGTAGAAAAAAGCAAATAATTTTTAAAAAGTGTTTAAAATTTATAAACTAGCAAAGCAGTACTTCAGACATAAAATATAGTAATCAATATCTGCACAAAACTTTAGATTAACTCAAAAAATAATAAACGTTTATAAAAATCTATAAGACTGCAGATACAACGTGAAAATCAGATGATGCAGGAAACCGTAGCTTTATGATAGATAATTTTATACTCGTACAAATACCAAAATAAGCTCAAAAAACCTAATCGTCGTGCATACACACAATCTCTAACTTATATGAGAATAGACCACTATTTTATAAAAAAATTAGTTAAAAGTCATGCAGTCGAAATGAATAAACTAAAACCTGGACTTTTGACCGATCAAAAAAAGAAATTAAACACCCAACTAATTCTTGTTTCTTTAATTAATTAAACATGTCAATAAAAATAGAGAATAAAATAATTGACACATTGTATAAAGACAAATAAGTAAATAATTGATAAATTAACAATAAAGAAAACGTAACAAAATGCAAAAATCAGATTCTCAAGAGTAGAATGACTCAAACTTCGAAAAGCGCCCGGGCCTAGACCAAATTTATAAAATATGTACTTACAAACCAAAATCATTACTTATAGATTCAAAAACTGCTTAATAACAATGATAATATTGAATAAGCTAATAATATAAATATTTTAAAAAGAAAACAAGGTAGAAAAGAATAACATTTTCGAATTATTAGAGTAAAAATTAAATAAAAAATAATTGAACAAATTAAAAATTTAGGAAAAACTAACTTCAATATGATCACTTAATTAATATATTATTTATTTAATTGACTCTAATGGCTTATAAACCAATATTTAATTATATGGGACGCAATTTTTTAAATTTTAAATTTCTTACTTGTTAAGACAAATTTATTTAAAATCAGACGTAATTAGGCATTGAAGCACCAATACACCAAATTTGTATCAATTTTGATTTTTTTAAACGACAAAAACTTTTGAGAAAAACACCGCAGATTGCCGGAAAGCTCAAAGAAATGTACTGTCGATTATGTAACAATTATAAATGTTGTAAATATGTAATACCAAATAACCAATTAATGTAAAGATGATTAAGAAGTTTTGTTGTAAAATACCCATATCGCAATTACCGGAATTTGAGCAAATTTTACTAGTTTACGTGCAAATCTAATCAAGTTTATCCTCTTGAGATGGTTTTCTGCTATAATAGTGCGATTACTACAACTCAACATTACAAACTGCCCAATAAAGTATTTGAACTATTTAACGGTCATTTTATGATTTTTTTTATTTGATTTTTCCTATCAATCTAGAGCAGAGCATTTAACGTTTCCCCTCGTAAAAATTGTTAGTCGATAATACACGTTTTATAGGTTGCTCACCGACTAGAAGAATTATAAAGGCAAGAGGCGGGCTGTTTTCATGGAACAACCCCACATAATCCGGGAACTAATGGAAAACTGCCCCCTCGTTGCATGTTCTACCTATTGTGTTATTGTATTGAATAAAATATATACAGTTATCCCAGTGCGGTGCGTTCACAGATTGGATGCAGAGGGGAAAATGTGAGCAGCCCCTTGGTCGTCAAGCCGTTATTGCTTCAATTTTTTTTGTTTTGACAGTCTTTTACGTCGATATAATAAAGTAGATTTATTTTTTATCTAATTTTACTTTACGCGCTTAGGACAAAGCTTTTGATTTAGTTGACTTTAGTCTTTTATCCTCTCAATTCAAATTCATTAACGACAAACATAGGATTTATTGTATTTTTTAATATAAAAAAAAAATTGAAATCTATAATTTCTCTTTAACTAAATTTACTCTTTGAAGCAGTTTATTATCTTTGAAAAACTTCTTTCTTTATCCCAAAGATAGTGTTTCAGGTAAAGATTCTTTATGTCCATTAAATAATCTTAATTTCTAGCATATTTCTTTAACAAAAACTTTTTCAAATTCTTGTTTTATTAAAACTCCACTAAAAAATAAAGTTATTTAAATTTTTGTTTTAATTAAACTCGGCCTTCAAGTATGTGCATCTCACTTTTGTTTTTGTGGTAAAACAGTCGTTCTTTGTGGTCACCAAGACCTTCTTGCCGAAAAAGCGCAGAAAGAACCTTTCTACAATTATTGAGCCTATTGGATATTTCCGATCTGTTAGCAAGAGACCTGATGATTTATCAATAATTCCATGCAATCATAAAAATATGTCAAACCTTTACCGTGAGCAAGAGACGAGCAATCTTCTTATGGGAATTTGTAAAACTTTTATTGTGTACTGTTGTAACATGTACTTTGGCAAAATACATCTTCAATATTGAAGAAAGCGTCTGAAGAAGCAAAACTTTGATAAAATGTTAAAAAACTGCAATATATAATTAACAATTGCTATAAATGTATACTTATTGTCATTAAGACCTTAGACTCTTGAGATCAACATGCCAGTAAATATATTTTTAAAATTAAAAAATTTTTAAACACTTAAGCCTTAAAAAGTAGTAGGTACTTTACAGAGTTATTTGTTACATTTTACAGATTCTTATGTCAAAATTCACAAAAGCTTTCGGAAAAAAATTGCAATGATGTATAATAAACACATATATCAAAAAAACATAAACAAATTATAAACAACATTTAAAAGACTCGATGTAAGAAAAACATGTAGATGTAGAAAAAAAGCAAAAAAGCTTATAAAAAACTGCAAAAATACAAAATAAATTTACAAAAATGTTAGAAAAAAACATAATCAGGCGAAAATAAATTGACTTAATAAAAATACAAAGTGGTAGACAAGGATAGATCCAGTAAAACAGATATAAAATATAAATAAACCTGCGTTGGCTGATAAAGAAAGAAAACATGGAAATAATAAGTCTGGATTAAAAAGTGTTTGAATACTTGCAAGTAAATACAGAAATAAATTACATCAATATATTGAAAACCGAGAACTATATAAAAATTGATGTGCTAAGAGAAGAAAAATTTGCTAAGACATAAGCAATAAAAAAATTGGTTAAAATAAAACATATCAAAAACGAGAGTAGTCTTTAATAGCTACTGCAAATCCGTTTTTAAAAATAAATTACGCATAATCGACGGAAATAATAAATAATAAAATAAAAAAATTACTTTTTGAAAAAGTATAAAATATATTCCATTAAATTTGACTTATTCAACACTAATCTTTCGTAAGCTATCACGCGAAGATGCTTTTGTTGGTATATCTTTATTCTTTAAAAATTTTAAACTTAAAATAAGCAATTTGAGAAAAATATAAGAAGTAAATTATGTTAATCTTTAGTTTAAAATAAATAATAATTGTCTGAGAAAAAAAATTGTTATTGTTAAAATATAAGTAGCAAGAGTGAGATTGCATGTTGCATTTTGCGGTGTGTTGGTACAATGGTATAATGCAAGGGGCGGAATGTTTGCCGTCCTTTAGGTAATGATTCAATTTGAAAGCTGGTTAGTCTTTTCACACAGCACAGCTGCTGTTTGCTTCTGCCCTTTTTGCAACACGGTAATTAAATATCACCAATAACAAAATACATATTTTGATTTCTTTCAATTGAATACTATATGGTTGTTGGGTAAACTACAAACGTTAATTTATAGAAATAACATAACTTTAGTTTTTTTTAACAGAATTTATTCCTATGCTGTATTTTTATATTGAAAACTCATCACGTAGATGTACTGCAGAACATGTAATCCATTCTGCAATTGTTCTTGAATTAGTTTAATTAAAATTGTAATTTTTTGTTGTGAGTGACTTATTCAAAAGCAAGAAAACGTTGAACTTAGAGTTGTGAGCCCGTTTGTTTAAAAAGCTACAATTAGATACATATTTTTAAAAAAAATTTTAAAAACATTCCACATATCAATAATAACAGTTTTGATATATTACGATCAATATTTTTATAGTTAGATAATCTCTAATTTTGTTTATTGACAAAAACAATATTTTCCTGTAACCGAAAATGGCATTACAAATTAAATAATTGAAGGAAATAATAGCACAAAAGCCGGTAGCAGTTCTGTTGACATAGCTGGTTAAAGCGTGTAAACGCATAATTCATTTTTCATGGCGCTGTCGAAAACTGTCAACGTATTTCAAATTTGTGTATTGGTTTTGGGCAATAAGTTGTAATGTCAATTTACCGTCGGCGCAGACACATCTATTCAATATTGGTTTGTTTGGATAGTCTGAATTGCAAGCTTTTGACAAAGATATAAAAGAATATATTACCTGTACTCTGGATTCGGGCAAACTTATTTTCAAGGCAACTTCTTCTCTCATGAAGATGTCGGGATATCGAGTTTTAGCAAAAAGTCCTTCAAGAAGGTCGAGTTGAGCTCTTGTGAATGTCGTTCTTTCTCTTCGTTGTTTTCTGCCTTGAACACCTGTAAAATATGAATAAACTGGGCATTATGCTTTTGCCAATAAATTGAACTACATCGGTATATTAACTGATAAATCAAAGTCACCGGTTACTGACTATTGTAAAATAGTAAGTTAGTTTAATTAAATTGTTCTCAAAAATCTAATACATAAATAATACTTGAGATTTTATTTACATCAACACATTCTCACATAATATCTTAGGTTAACCAAAACGGTAGATAGACCGCTAAGAGAACTGGAATATAAAAAAGTGGAGTTGCCGTCCACCTGGGCGCATCCGTGTAGGACCTCTTTCTAATTTTAAACCCAAATATCCCATTTATCACAAATGACTGACATAAATTCGTTAATTTGCATTCGAATTTATATCCAGTAGCTAGTCGGCTGGAAATTTCAAGTTAACAAATCATCGAAATTATTCTTATGATCTCTTGTCTCGCTTTATAAGGTAAATTATGCTTTTGGATGAGTTTCATATAAAACTCAAGACTAGTAGCAGGAGTCGAATCAAATCTAAATTGTTCTAGTCTACATTTTCAACTCTTTATGTGCGTGCTTGCCGGATTACAGTGCTTGTTCAGCCAGCTGGTCTCTGCTAGTCCTTTTTATTCCCGTCATTTATCGAGGATTATATCGACGCGGCTGCTTCGAGAACGCAGGCTTTATATTAAATCAATAGTTTCGACAGGACTCTGTATTTTTCAAAATCCATTCTCACTTGTCTGCACTAAATTAATTAAAACATTCATTCATTGACTTGACCATAATTAAAAACAAATTAATTCATTCATTCGTTCAATTATTATTAATTTTAAATCTCTTAGCACATTTTAAATTTTTAGTAATACCTATATTAGTCACTCACAAATCTACTATTACCAACTGTTTATTGTAAGTATTTCTAAAAAAATGCTTCAAACATTTATTAACAAACAACCACCGTTAGACAATAAACAGCTATTGTGGCTTTAAACCTGAAAAACTTGACATCTTGTTATAACAATGCAAGAACGCATAAACTACCACATCTGTCCATCAGAAGGTCCTCAAGCAACAGGTGTATGTTGCTCAAAACATTTTAAAACATCACCAATTAACGTCAAGAAGTTAACATCGTTGAAAAAGCTGATTGACAAGGTTTTGCTGCACTTTAGATTTATTTGGTAGTTACTAAAAGAATTATTGGCAAAAAACATATTTATTGATAAACTCATTTAACAATAGATAACGCAATTTGTAACTTTTTTTTTTCTTAATTTATGTACTTAGCAAGTATTTCTAAATCACCCTACAATTTAACTTTTAGATTTCACATAATTTGAAAAACTTTTTAAAGCAATTTGATAACTTTTGGGGTATATAGCTGAAATATATAAAGTTTGTCCTTTTGGTGCCAAACCGCATACCACTATAAAAAAACTTTAAAGCAATCAGCACACAACAGTATCAGATCACTGTGTCACAAGCCAAACAAAAGCTATTTTGACCAAAAATGTGAAATATTATACAATTAACGTGTTTTTTGCCATAGGATTATAATTTACAATTTGAAAAAACGATTAGTAGTAGTTCTATCAAAACATTTGTTTTCAACTATTATTATTAACCAAAAACCTCTTGCTTTTACTTTTTAAAATGATTTTTGCCAAAAATATAGTACCTACCTTGCGTTTGAACTAAACATTTACAAATATAGCTGTTTGATTCGTTAATGTAAATATTTGTTAATAGCACATGCCACATCAATTCTAATTTTAGTGATATTAGTAGCCTGTTAGCAATTTAAATTATATAGCGTACCAGTTTCTTTCTTACCGTTTTATTGTTATTTGTGAGTCGCCGTGTGTGTCAAAATTAAAACTTTTAGGGTTATTATGTATAAATCACAAATGATGTGTACTCTATTTTGCACATGATATATATGCTTTTATAACTTTATTAGATATAAAATGATTATTACAGTTATATAAAGTGAAAAAATTTGTCAAAATTTTTAAAAAACAATAATTTTGAGCTATTCAATAGAAAATACAACAAGAGCTCTAAACTATTAATATCAACAGTAACGCTCTCGTTCTATAACGACATGTTAAGAAGCTTGAAATTATTATAATATATAAATTTCATATAACACTTGAAGTATATGTATATATCGTGCGTAAGATAAATTGATACATTATTTTTGTTTTCTATATAAAAAAACTAATTTTGACACAAACGGCATTTAAGTTATTGTGCAACATCAAAATTATAAAAATGAGACAAATTCTAAGACCTTCTAAAGAACAACCTAGTTTTTTCCAGAAATGCTAATACAAAAATTACACGTTGTAAACAAGAATGATGATAACGTACATCTAGCGTGTTTAATAAAAACATATATTTTATTTAAAAATATTGTTTTTAAATTGTGGAAAAAAAAGTCTGGTAAACTCTAAGCCCTAATATTTTTAATAACCCTCTTAATTCTAAAAATAGAAAAAATGTTAATATTTTCAAAAAAAATTGCATTTTATTTGAAATGCAGTTTATTTTGGCAAAAAATAAACAATCTACAAAAAAGTTATTTAATATTTTATTGTGATTTAAAAGTTCTAATTTTTAATTAACATAATAACGATTGATTATATAAATCCACGTTCTCTTTTGTTACAATATATGATCTATTTTGAAGCAATGTTTGCAACATACTAAAATATATTATACAGAATGATTTAGTACTTCTAGTAAGCTCTTGATAGAAATTTTAAGCTTCAATATTGTTTTTGTTTACATTGAAAATAATTTAAAACATAAAATAACATGATTAATAAGCTTTTAAAAAAATTAAAGATTAGTTAAAATTTTTTAAATATTTGATAATAGAAAGCATAATCTTATAAAAAACAAAATTATTTGTTTTAAATTTACATTATAAAAAAATATTACGGTAATTAACTTAAAACAATTAAATCTAGAATAAAACTCTAAAAATTTTTTTTGTAGAACGTTTAAATTTTTTGCAAAACTGTGTTGATCAAACGTTACCTGAATTGCCTAATAAATTATTATTTGCAGTTACATGCTGCACGGCATTATTTTCCGAAAAACTTGTGTTATAGGTGGCTGGCTGTTCATAAAATCCGTAAAAGGATGGAGTTTGCTGGTATGCTGTAATTGAAGATAATATTTTTCAAAAAAGCCTTGAAAAAAAGTAAATAAAAATATTTCAAAGTTATTTCATGATAATATTTTATCTGAACACCATTAATTTCAAAAACGTTAGTTCTAAAAATCATAAATAGAATTACGTATAAAATTATTTAATAATTTTTTTATTTAATAAAAAATCAAAAATAAATCAATAATTTTAAAAACGTTTATTTGAAAAATCATAAATAAAGCTTAATTATTATCGACTAAGATAGCAGGTTTTTAATTTTTTGCAGCTAAATAAACAAGATACAAATCGATTTTAATTAATTTTTAAATTTGAAGACAAAAACTGACACCGAAACCGCTGGTTATTCTTTTCACAAATTTCCGCACGCTATAAAAACCGTGGATACCAGCCAATAGCGTTCCACGTCGTCTTTAAAACTGAGTCTTCCTGAGACAAAAAATCTTTTCTTCCGGCAAAAAATCACGTTACTAACGCATTTGTTTATGTAGTTAAGTAAAATAGACAACTGAACTAAAACTGAAAAAGTTGACGTTTTACAGAGCTGAATTAAAAAAATCGCTTTGAAACCAAATATGGAGGTGAGATTAGGAATTTATCTAGATGTATATAACTCGACTTTCTTTTTTTCACAGAAAATTTTGATTAAAATAGACGCAAAAATCGTTGCTTTAAGCAAAATCATTCGCCAAGCAACAAACCTTCAATCATCAAGTCATATCATCAAAATTTTTCAAAAATAATACTAATTAAAAATTAGGAATAACCGATTTTCAATATGATTGATTATTATTTATTTTATTTATTTATTTACTTATTGACTCCAACTGCTTAAATAATTAACTAAATAGACTATTCTTTAATTATATTCAAATATTTTTTTAATTTCTCACCACTTTTTCTAATTAATTAAAATTTCAAAAATATATGTCCAAAAAGCATTAATAAAAATAACTCAAAAACTACTAATCAGATGTTGATCAAATTTAAATGGGACTAAATAGAAAGCACCAGCTTCCAAATAAATTATCAAAATAAAAGTACTAAAGTTAATTTTATTTTTTTATGCTTAAACATTTTAAAACATAGCTCAAAATCAAAAACACATTTAAAATTGTTTGACCAACTAAAAATTCAAAAAAGTGTTTGAAATTATTTTATTTGTTTCTACAGAAAACCGAATAAATAACGATGATAGAATAAACCGCGTAGTAAAGTCTACAATAAGTATTTCAATATAGTCTATAGTTGAGCAGTTGATTAGATAAAGGAAGCCTTCGTTTTAGTCAAATCTTAAGGTAAAAAGACGTTCTGCGCTAAAATCTGATCTACATTGCAACACGAGCGCTAACAAATTGACAACACCACAAAGATATTGATAACCTAAAAACAATATACGCACTTGAAGATATTTTAGTGAACATAATACACACAAGCCTCTGAAAATGTTAAGCTTAAACTGTTCTTTTTGGCTGAATAAGGATTTCAAAAGCAGGGTTACAATGTGAGCTAAGCTCACAACGTTCTAGCAGTACTTCCACTTAAATAAAAACAAATTGCTTTCAAAGTGTCAGAGTTTTAACAGGAGATTTTTTATTGTATCTCTTGAGCGACTTTTTTGCTAAATTAGATTATAGTGATATATCTACTCTTATTGTAAAGACAATTAAAACCGCTATTTTTTTGATAGTTTTATCTTTTTTCTTTTTGTATAGAAAGCAACACATACAATATTGATTGCTTCCTCTTTTGTGGTTATAAGTGTGGCAGCAATTTCAGCACCTAATTTGAATCGATGTCCTACAATCCGTAAACAAACACTGCACTGCTGTTAATACACGAAAACGCAATAACCTTAACAATCGAGCTCCGGGCTGCAACCGCAGTCGAACTCTCCCGGAGATATTGCCACTTGGGGGTTTCCTACTTGCACTGCAATGAATACATCGGGTGCTAATAGATTTGTAAATACTGGGGAGGCCTCAGCTAGTATTCTCTAAGGGTGGAAATTTAATACGGCGCTTTTAAGGAGCCAACGTACTGCATTAAATCCCTGAAATATTCATTCCTGAAATGAAATGCTGCACTCTCAACTATTGAAGCGAGAAGATGATAGATTATTATAGTTATTGATGTAGCTTTTGGAGCCAAAGCAAATCAGACTCTTGTTAATAATACTTTACATATATCATTTTAGATCGAATAAACGTACAATATTTAAAAAATAATCGTTTATATATAACGCAGGTATTTCTAATCAATATGACAAAATTATAATTTTTCATCTGTCTGCACAGCGGACAAGATACTTGTAGACTACTGATACTAATAACCTGTTTTTGTCAACAAAAAAATCTTTATTTGGTAGAAGTGTACTTATTGTTCTACGCCTAAAATAATGCAGAATTAATAATGTCTCTTGCACAAAAAAGTATTACAATAGTTTACAATTATATTACGAGTCTCGTTCTTCGAGATTACATCGTAGTACCGCTACTTTGACTAGTTCTGACCACAAGTTTTAGACAATAAATTGAAAATTGTCGGCTTCCCGCCGCCTGCTCCTACGCCGCACCCTAGCGGCTAATCGTCATAACGTTTTTTGTGCTAGACAAAACCACATGTTTAAGAATTAATTATATTAATAAATTAAATTTTACTGTCTTTTATTGTTTTTTCGGATCAATAAAAAATTTTTGCATTATAGAAATAATGGGTAAAGAGAAGAAACGCAGCCGAGAAAGAGAAGAGGAGAGTAATTGCGAAAAGCGCATTCGGAGGTTAGAAAAAATGATGCAGTGTATGTCAGACACATTCATGAAATCTCTTGAAAAAGGTAAATTTAATTCTATAGTTATAAAATTACCTACAACATAACACGACGTCGGGTTTCTGTAAGATGAGACCTTGACGGGCGTCCTGGCTGGTGATTTTTGCACGTAGGAGGCAATAACAACCAGTGCAAAAATTTTTATCTGGCATTATGGGAAAGATTAATAAATTAACTTTCCTTGCAGATGAAAATCGGGGTGTTTCTAATAAAGAAAATGATCCCGTCATTCCTCATGTAGAGGATTCCGAGTCCCAAACGCCAAAGAGGAGCCCTAGCTCAGACATTCTCCTCGAAGAGCTAGCGCAGACGCAGGCTGGCGATGACATCCAAACTGTAGATGATATAGAATCTACTGAGCCAACTGATTCTAAGAAATTAGATGACGAAGTAGAACTGCTTCTAGGAGATGATCCAGGAGCTAAGAAAAAAGATCAAGTAGAGCTGCATGAGAGTTTGGTGTCGCGTTGGTCATCTTGGCTGACTGATGGATTACCGAAAGAAATTAAAGACCAAGTAGGGGATAAATATCCTCGAAAGGGAAACCTTTTGCTCGAGGCCCCAGAGCTAAATGAAGAAATTTCAGCTACGCTGAATGAAACGGGTATTAAGAGGGATCAACTTTTTACCATAGAACAAAATCTAGCTGGTTCAGCCTTGTCAGCTTTGGGACAAGGCATCACCATGATTTTAAAAGATGAAGTGGAACCTCTGGATCGTCTAGAGTTACTAGAAAAACTAGCGGATGCTGGCAAACTTATGGCGCAGCTACACTTCCAAGTATCCTCAGCTAGAAGAGCTTTTATTTCCCCGATGTTGACTAAGTCAATGAAAAGCTTACTACAGACGACCAAACCTGGATCTCTGTTGTTTGGAGAAAAGTTAACGGAGAAAATAAAAACTGCAAAATCAATGGAGAAGATCGGAAAAGATATCAGAGCGTCCTCTCTTTCTTCAACCTCTGGTAATAATAAGAAAGCAAACAAACCAGCACCTAGACGTTCTTTAAACTGGCGGGGCCCATATGCGAAACAGGGGAACTCGTATCAGGGCCCGAAACAGTACCAGGCGAAGTTTCCCCCATATCGCTCCAGCAGCAAGAACACTCACAGCAATGTCTCGAAGGCGACCAGCAAATCTCAGCCATGGACAGATGCAGAGAAGAAGAAGTAAATAATCAGGTAAACGTAGTCGCAGGACGACTCAGTCAATTCCTTGCACAGTGGAAAAAGATCACCAATGATTCCTTTGTCCTGAATTGTGTGGAAGGATATGAGATTCCGTTCTTGAGAAGACCACCACAGCCCCTGAGCTTTCAAAAAGAGTGTCGTTTTTCGTCAGAGGATGAAAAACTGGTAGAAAAAGAAATAAAAAAGTTAGTAGCTATGGGGGCAATAATTAGATGCGAATTCGTAGAGGATCAATTTTTATCACCATTTTTTCTCGTACCAAAACCAGACGGCTCTAGGAGATTTATTTTAAACCTAAAACGTTTAAACCAATTTATAAAGACCAATCATTTTAAAATCGAGGATATGAGAGTAGCCTTGAAGTTAGTTTACCAAGATTATTATCTGTGCAGTCTAGATTTGAAAGACGCATATTTTTTGGTAAAGATTGGCCCCAGCAGCCGAAAATTTTTACGATTTGAATTCAAAGGTCAGATCTTTGAGTTTCAATGCTTGCCTTTTGGACTTTGTACAAGTCCGTATGTATTTACGAAATTACTAAAACCAGTCTTGAACTTTCTTAGAGAAAGAGGTTGGTTATCGACAGCATATCTGGATGATACGCTTTGCATTGGTAAATCCTTGTCCGAATGCAGGAATAATGTAGCAGCTACGAGGAAAATCCTCAATAAGCTTGGATTTATTATAAATGAAAAGAAAAGTAAACACGAACCTGATAACAAATGTAAGTATCTGGGTTTCATGATAAACTCCAGGGACATGACACTTTCCTTACCGGAGGAGAAAAAGGGTAAACTAATTAAGACAATTTTAGAATTTCTGTACAGAGACTCTTGTCTTATTAGAGAGATGGCGGCTCTAATTGGATTACTAGTCGCAGCATGTCCGGGTGTACCGTATGGGATGTTGTATACCAAGATGTTAGAGAGAGAAAAAATGAAGGCGCTGATCCTAAATGATCATGACTTTGACCGAAGTATGACCATTTATTCACATGTAAAGAAAGATCTTGAATGGTGGCTGAATAGTATTCCAGTAGCAAAAAATCCAATTAGGTCATTAAATTATAGGTTAGAAATTTTCTCAGATGCATCGCTCACAGGTTGGGGTGCTCACTGCAATGGAGAAAATGCTAATGGATTTTGGTCTCTGGGAGAGAGGAAGCTGCATATAAATCAGTTGGAGATTATAGCAGCGTTTTTGGCACTCAAATGTTTTGCTAAGGAGGCCCAAGAGTGCGAAATTTTACTGAGAATTGACAATACTACGGCGATCTCGTATATTAATCGTATGGGAGGCGTACAATACGTAGAACTTAATCAGAGAGCCAAAGATATTTGGACTTGGTGCGAAGAGAGGAAGATCTGGATCTTCGCTTCTTATATTCCCTCACGGGAAAATACAGACGCGGACAGGGAATCTAGAAGAGTCAATATAGACACTGAATGGGAATTAGGGAATTCTTTTTTTTCAAACTATAGTAGAAAAATGGGGGCTACCAGAATTAGACCTGTTCGCATCTAGAAGTAATGCTAAGACCGAAGCATTCTGTTCCTGGAAACGAGATCCAGAAGCGTGTTATATTGACGCTTTTACAGTGAATTGGAGTAAACATTTTTTTTATGCATTCCCACCTTTCGCGATGATTGCTAAGGTGCTGCAAAAGATGATCTCAGATAAAGCTCAGGGTATAGTGGTGGTCCCTCAGTGGCCTACCCAGCCTTGGTTTCCTTTATTTAAGTCAATGCTGTTAGAAGAACCGTTGTATTTTTCGCCTTCACCTAATCTTCTATTATCTCCTTGCAGGTCTCTAAGTCACCCGTTAGCGAATCATCTTTCCCTGGTTGCAGGGAAGCTCTCCGGCGCTCGTATCAACAAAAACTAGTGCCAGCAGAAGCAGTAGAGATTTTAATTTCTTCGCTAACAGATTCCACTCTCAAACAATACAACGTAGCTCTCAAAAATTGGTGGAGATACTGTGAGAGTATCGAGAAAGACCCGTTACAACCAGACATTGGCCTAATACTAAAATATTTAACCTTCCGATTCAACCAACATGCATCATACGGCACGCTTAATTCCGAGAGATCAGCGATTAACCTTATAAGCACGATAGACTTGGGTAGTGACCCTTCAGTCAGTCGGTTTTTCAAAGGAGTTTTTAAAACCAGACCACCCAAGCCTAAATATGATACCACCTGGAACACGGAGGCAGTTTTGAACTGGGCAGAAGCACTCGGGCCATTGAAAGGTCTGGACCTGAAATCTCTCATCTTCAAATTGGTATCCTTATTGGCACTGGCTACAGCACATAGGGTTCAAACTTTGTCCTTAATTAAATTAAGTGACATGATTATTTCTAAGTCAAATATCATCATAAGAGTTTCGGGACAAATTAAAACGTCTAGAGTTGGAGTTGCACAGCCTTCCTTTAGTCTACCATTTTTTAAGGAGCGAAAGGGTGCTTGCGTCGCTACAGTATTGTTAAAATACATAAAAAGAACCAAACAGCTAAGGGGTAAAGAAGATTACCTGTTTATTACATTTAAGAGGCCTTACCATAGGGCAACCCCTCAATCAATAAGTCGCTGGATAAGGTGCTGTCTTGTAGAAGCTGGAATAGATCCTAAGTACACTGCTCACAGCACGAGACACGCAGCTACGTCAGCTGCAGAGGCAAAAGGCTTAGATGTTAACATCATAAAGAGTACAGCAGGATGGTCAGCCAGCTCACAGGTGTTCACTAAGTTTTACAAACGGCCAATAGAGCCGAGAAAAGAATCGTTTGTCGAGGTTCTATTTAATAAACACAGTGGATGAGCCTTATATTATTATAAGTCAGATTTGAAAAGTACTTTCATGGTATTAAGCTCTGTAATAAGTAATTAATAAAAACTAAGTTGATTTGCTCTAAACATCTACGATGTAATCTCGAAGAACGAGACTCGTAATATAATTTAGAATCAAACGAACTTACCTTAAGTGATGTTCGATTATAATTATATAAGAGTCTCGTTCGAGATGATTACATCCCTCCCAAAAAATTTTTTCTTTTCACTTTGCCGGGAAAAAATTTTTCTTCCCATCCCTAAATTAAAGAGTTTAGGTCAGCTTAATTCCATAATATTAAGAAAAGCTTTAAACTATATGACGATTAGCCGCTAGGGTGCGGCGTAGGAGCAGGCGGCGGGAAGCCGACAATTTTCAATTTATTGTCTAAAACTTGTGGTCAGAACTAGTCAAAGTAGCGGTACTACGATGTAATCATCTCGAACGAGACTCTTATATAATTATAATCGAACATCACTTAAGGTAAGTTCGTTTGATTCTAAATAAATCAATATAAAATAATTATTTTTTGTTTAATGGTTTTTACAAATAACTATTATAGTAAGGTACAATATATTTAAACACTCATAATGTTAATAAAGAACACTAATCACAGCTATGAGTCAGAGATTTACAGAATTCGGTTGTTTACTAAGAACATTATTAATACGCACTTTGCATGTCGTTTTTATTTAGAACCAAGTACTTAAACACCATCTTTTGTTGTATCTACAATAGTTTTAACTTTATAGTTAAGAAACTCTCCAAATATCTTATACCAACAATATTTAAGTTAAATTTATCTGAATGACATTGAACACTTTTTGATTTAGTAATATGATCTTTAACTCCTTGTGATGTAATATTTTGAAATAACTAACTACTTTATGATTAGAACAAAAATGCTCTAATTTTACACTGATTGTCTTGATACTTTTGTGCGAAACTTAAATTGAAAAATACAAAAAAAGATAACAAAAACTTTTCACAAAACTTAGTGAGTATAACCAACCGCATTTCGTTTATTTTCAATTATCCAGCTCATGCGTTTAGGCTCAGATTAGCATTTTATCGTTGAGCGTGCATGTTTGCATTTACAGGGCATCAGAAGAGCAACCCCACGACTAAAGCAAAAGCCTTTGGATTAGTTTAAAGCAAATATTATCTTAACTTTTAAGTTTTAACACAGCTTCTAAAAAGAACAAATCAATGTTTGTAGGTGCTTCATAACATCATGAGGTTTCCCTATTACTAATGAATGAAATTGTAAATATGATTGATAGCCTTCTAATGAATGAGTTACAATTAATTATGTAACCAGTTTAGCACAAAAAATGGCCACTAATGTTTCTTTCACAATTAGTTATGTAAATCCTCATGTTTACAAAAGTTGTTACTTTTATTAATACTAAGGTCAGCGTTCTGAACGTAGTTTTATCTGTAATCCGTCGGACAATGTGTAGAAAGTAAAAGTTAGAAAAAATATTAAAATGTACGCACTTTGAGAATAAATCAAAAAAGTAAAAAACACATATTTAAAGATTATACTATATACAGTCAGTATTTGTGGCAATTAAAATTGTAGGTACCAATTACATAAAAGTATAACATTATAACAATTTACCATTGTCAAAAGAAACTGAGAAGTATTGGCCAACATAATTTGATAAACTTGGCTAACATATTCAGAGAAGAACTACAGCACTTTCTACCAGCTATGATTATAGATCATCAGCTTCACTTGATTCCAGTTTTTCGTTTCACAAAGATTGCTGCTTACATTATATTAATTTAACTCTTGTTATGCATGAGTGGCTTATTGTGGTTATACTAAAATAGCATGCAGAAAAAAGAAAATTAGGAAAAAAACCGATGCGTAATTTTATCTTGCGTTAAAAAAATAGACAACAGATTCAATTCATGCTAGAAGGGAAGCGCTAAAACACAGCCCCTTCAGTAAACAAAGCTAAAATGACAAATTGATTTAGGAAATGTATCTTTCCCTTTACCGAAACAAACAAGCATATGCTTGCATTTACTATGCGAATTTACTTTGTAAGTTTGATAAGTTAATCACATTTGGATTTTTTGCTTGTACGTTTTTTAATGTGATTTCTCTATTATTTAAATTTAATATAAATTGGTTGCCTAGAAGACATGATTTGTCATAAGAGATCAAAATGTAATTTGATTAATATCATATCCACGACTATAAAGCTTTTCGCATGATATCTAATACAAGTTTACTTTTTTACACTGCTTTTTAGGTAGATATAGAAGTATGGTAACAAGAAGTCCTCTTTCTGAACCTAGAGAAAGATTCTAAAGGCATTGACTGCCAGAAGCGTCGTTATAGCAACGGCCACCCACCACCCTGGTAATCGGCTCAGCTTCTCTCTGACACGGCACTTCTCTTCGTTTCAGCAGGAAAACTCTACGTTCCACCGAAAGAGGGTCTCTTTCTCTTGACAACGGTTTCTGCGAGGGATGGATAATACCAGAGACGCCCGAGTTATAAATAAAATTTCAACCAGAAAATCTACCGTGTCGTATTTTCGATATGACGAGCCCCAAGGGCCTGTGTTGCAAAAGCATCATTTTCATTTGCTTTTAAATTAGGCATCTTGCCAGGTTGCACTACAAAAGATTTTTCATTTTGTAGGGATTTATAAGTTGCCTGGACTAAAGTTAAACGCTTTTCAGATACGAAATTGACGAAGGTATTCTCAAAAGATCAACATTCAAATGATACGAGGGTTTATTCGTACCGCTAAGCATTATTTTAATAACCGTTTTTATCATAATATTACACCACTCTATTCAACTCTTTACAATTTAAAAAAAAATAGCTCAAATCATGATTGAAGTGCACATTGAAACAATTGACAACTAACAAAACTATATAGATCAAATCTAATTCCATCATGGTTTATTTAAAATACTCACTTTAGCTCAAAAAATAACCAAAAAAGTTTAGCAAATGCTTGGTTGTAACTATTTTACAATCTGTTGTAAAAAAAACAGTTTTATAAAAACTTGATCATATAATTCTCCCATTATGAATTCTGCACATATCAACAAAATTTAAAGAAAACGCCAATCTAGAAGTTCTAGAAATTCTGAAACTAAAAGAGAGACTCTATTTTAAATGATCAAACCAATTTTCCCACGCAAATTATAGAATTTACATTAAGACTTTTAATACCCATAAAAAACAACCATAATATTTCGACTTGTCTCTTCCTTAGTTATCTATTTTATTATCTATTATTCTCTATATTATATTTAGTTATTTTATTAAGTTTATTGTTCATTTAATTTTAAGTTCATGTCTTAACTCTACATCCACTCTTAAACCGCTACATTCCCACCAACCGGCTTGTCCACCCTCAACATTTATAATTTTATTTTGTCTAGTGTTAATTAAAGCTTTCGTGTTAACACACCACTCAAACCTGAGGATGGCTCTTGTCGAAAGATAAGTAGAAAGCCGAAACATATGTAGTTTTCCAATTTTTCATTTATTGAAAAATAAAAATAAATTTATATAGGAAGACTTTAAGTTTTTTACTTGTTTCAAATTTTTTAAACAATCCCATTTTGTGTTATAAGATGGAACAATTTTATAAATTTAACTAATAATTCATTATCAACTAAATGTGATTTTTTTATAGAACTGTCTTTTACTTGTTGAAAATAATTAATAATAATAATAATAATGTAATTTAAATTTCTTTAATAAATTGTTTAAGAAACTTAATAATTCACAGTGCAACGATAAGTTTTAAATTTCATCAACTTTATATATTGATAAAACTATATTAAAGAAATGTCACGGATTATATTATTTATATTTAGATATATTATCACTCGGGAAGCCAAATGTTTCCACGTGTCGTGTCCTGTGCTATTTGAAGGCTTCACTTATACGTATCTGTTTACTCCATTTACTATTTAACAACCCTTACGCTTAAGTGTCAAATCAATATAGATCTTGTTAAAAAAACATCAAAATAAATTTTTAACTAACTAAAAAATTAATCAAAATATTATTCAAATTCGTAAAAGTTGTTAAATGCAAATGAATGATTGTTACGCTGTTAAAGTTGGTAGGATTTTATTTCTGTCAATTTGTATTCGTAGCCAACCACCAGAAACCTTTATGGAATTAATTTTCTCATTATAAAATTCGACAAACGTCAATTTAAATTATTGAGAAACGCAATTTTTGGAGATTTAATGATACTATCGTTAGCAACGTCTTCATAAATTTTAAATCCGGATTAATTCAATTCAATTTTTTCATGTCATTTCAAACAATAGTGAGCACCATTTGTTATATGTCTAAATCAGACAAAATGCACATAATTTAACATATTTGATTAAAGTTGAGGTTTAAATTTTTTGTGCAATGTACCAATTTGCAATTATAATTGTTTTTATTTTTTTTTAACATAGATGTCTAATTGGCAAAACAAGACAAAACTCAGCTTCTGAATTTTACAAATAATAATACTGATGATACCAAATAATTATAATAATGCAAAAAATACAATATTAATTATACGAAATTAAAGAAATACAATAAAAATTTTGCAATTTAAACTTACTGTATTTTATTATTTATGTGCCCGTGTCTTAAAATATTTGTTTTATAATGTTTTTAGTAAAAGTTTTTTGTTAAACTAAAATTAAACTATAATGTATGTATATATTTCAAATTTAACTTGTTTTTTGGTGTTGGCATTACGTTCTCTTAATAGTTTCTGCGGCTCTAAATGTTATTGTTTCCTAAACCTTTTTGTTAATTTAAAGATCATGTTTTTTTGTAGCATAAAAAACATTTTTGAAAAAAAATTCTATAAGAACAAAAGTACCCTTCCAATAAAGATTCAAAAAAATAAACAAATCAAACTGTTTCTCTTTGTAATATAATAAATGCAGTAAGGGGGTGCGGATGATATTGTTTACGGTAGAAATGCGTCAGAATGAAATTTCTGCTTGAATTTACACGGGAAATATACAGTGGCCAAGTGAGTTTCAATTCGCAGTGAGAGCAATTTTATTTGATGGGAACCACCACCTGGCCAATGAACGCTTTTTGGGGTGTCAAATTGAATCACTGATGTTTTATTGGGGTATTTTAACCGTGAATTATCTGCCCTTCGCACGTGCTGTTTCAAACATTGCAGATTTTTAGACGCGTTAAAAGTTAACAAATAATTCAAACATGGAGAACGGACCTAATTCGATATTAATAATACATTTTTCATTTTACTTTTATTTATAATCAATTATATTTTAATGATAAAATACAGCAGTAATATAGTAAAAATTACATAACTACAAAAATGCTTAAGTAAATAAAAAACTAAAAAAAAGTGAAATTTTAAAACTCTCCTATTTAAAAATTTTTGTTTTAGAAAAGTATTGAGCACTTTAATCATAAAAAATAAGCCTATTTCAGCAAAACGTCACTATTAGTGCGTGTATTAGGTACATTATTTAGCCGTTAACCCAAAAATTTTTTGAATTCTAAATAAAACGTATGTGCTAATTTTGTTTGTAGTTTTGTCGGCATTTTTAGAATAAAGAAGATTTGTCTCATTATTTTACAATCTCCATAAACTGGTTAGCAATAAAACGGTTTTGCCGCGGCGACAGTCGTCTGATCGTCAAACTGCCTACAATAAAAGTTTTCTAGTTTTGCAAGCTTAACAATGGATTATTTGCATTTCTAACTGTTTTATTAGGTGGTATAAGTTATAGGTGGTTAAGTGCATTTCAAGAATCATCTGTCTTTTCATTAGGATTTCAGCAACTGTCTGGTCAGTTAGAAAATTTACAATCACTTAGTACTGTTCATGAAGTAGAGAGTAGAGCCCCTAGTTATTTACGTTTTATGACTTCTTATCTACCTACCAGTACTTACTGGCTCAGATGCTTATTTCAAGAAGATTTACAATGAAGGTTTTACAACTTTCTCTATTTTTTAAAATTTACTTTTACTTAAAACCAAGTTACTAACAGACCGCCATTTTAGGTATGATGCAAATATTAAGAGTTTATCTTAGATTTTTCATCTAGAAAAAAAATAATTGAAAACAATTTTTTATTTTATTATAATTATTTACAATATAACATAATCTATATATATAAGAAAGTCGTGTTTGTTACAACACTTATAACTCGAGAACGGCTGGACCGATTGCCATGGTTTTTAATTTGTTGGATTTGCTTCCGTCCCGAATAGCATAATACATCTTAAAAACAATGAAAACTCGATATGTGTAATGAATACTTAATCATTTTAATAGATGCTGATTTGTTTATTACATGTCAAACATTTGTTGTCCAATCCTGTCAAATAGTGTAACAACTATTTTTTTTTTTGGAGCTTATGGCATGGTTGCTTAGACCTTTAAGCCACAACTTTATTTTTTTCTGAAGACATCATGTGTGCGTTCAGAAACTTATTTGTATGTCTCGAAAGTTCAGGCACTGTTATTATATTTGGTGGTTTTATGCGAGTGCACATTTTAATAACAATGCCGCGTTCTAGAAGATCTAATCTTTCCCAGCAAAGCCGTAATGCAATTAGGCAACGGAATATCGCGAGTCAATTATCTGCGAGAAATTGCACGCGTCGATACTTAAAGGAAAATTTAAAGATGAGGAAGTTCTTATTCCAAGGATTCCGATGATCCCAACGGATATGCCCTTTGAGTTTAAACAAATTCAATTCCCAATTCGTCTTGCCTTCGCCATGACGATCAACAAATCACAGGGCCAATCCTTGACTATTTGTGGCCTCAATCTAGAAAATGCATGTTTTTCTCATGTTTCATTGTACGTGGCATGCTCACGTGTCGGCAAACCATCCGCTTTATTTGTTCTTGCGCCTGACCAAAAAACAAAGAATGTCGTTTACCACAAAGTGCTTGAATGAAAATCCTATTAATGAATTAATCCAAGTTTTATTTTTTATCCCAATCTGTACAAAATAGTTTTCAATCATTTTTTTCTGACATGAGATTGAAGTACTTAATTATTATTTTTTATTTTTTTTATTTTTATTTTCATTCTGTATGTATGTTTTTATCATCATTCATCATAATAAAATACTTTTTTGTTTCTATCTATATAAATATATTATTTTGTATCATTGTTTTACGTTCATCAAAGCCTAAATTAGTTCAGCTAAAAAGTAACACGACATTCATTGACTGTTAGGCGGTACGAAGTTCGCCGGGTCAGCTAGTTATTAATAATATAACGTCTTTCTTCTCAACCCTAAAAAATTAATTAAAAATTATGTTGTTTTTCGTTTATGTTTTTGCACTTTTTATGAACCTTTGCGTTGTTTTTAATTCGTAGAAACAAAAATATTTAAAATCAAATTGAAATAGCTGATTAGGTACCTACATTTTATTAATTCTTTTGTAAGATCAAGATATTTTAATAATGACGCTTCTTGACGAAGTTCAACATATTTAATTAAAAAAAAATGCAATAGAGCTTTGTACGAAATTCAATAAAAACTGAACTGTAAGATTTTAAAATAAGAGATCCATAAATAATAGTACTTATTAAGAAACACGTTGTTGATTACAGCTATGTATAAAATCTTTTAGGTAAATACAAAAAAGTTTTTTTTTTGTGTTTTTGAAAACTATAGTTTTGCTAAATATTCCAACATTTTACATGTATCATTATCAGAATGCGTTACGTAGAATGTATTGTACAGTATTGCATATTTATCTATAAATCAATTAAAATTTTTTCTTTTTTTGACTGACAACGTTTTTGAAAATGATTAATTATTATAAATATTGCAATAATATTAATTCTACATTCTTGCTTAGGCTCTTCCATGTAATAAAATTATTTTGTTTTTGTGTTAGGTTATTGAAATCAGTTTACTTATTTTATTATAAAAACTAACATATTTATTAATATAAGTGCTTATTATTATCTAGAACACAAAAAAATTTAAAAGTTCTCTATGTTGATCTAGTAGACCAAACTTATGGTTCATTTCTTATGTTTTACAAATTGTTTAACTGTGTTTTATTTATACACATTTTCTGTTTATTTAATATATTTTAGAAGAATGTTATAGATGAGATCAGTTATACAGTAGAAATATATAAAGTGCTGCCAAAAAGGGACGTTTTTTTTAAGATTTATGTTGTTTTACTGGTTCAAACACAAAGTTTAAACCATTATTATAGAAAATTTGTTCAATTAAAGTTGAAAAGCTTCGGTTTTAAGTTTTGATGTCAGAATCAAGTTGCATGTCGATCACATTAATTGTATATATTTACCTTGCGGGAACTGAGTGTCCAAATGATGTGTAAACGGGAGTCCTAGATGCCCAATTGGCATTGCAATTCCTGCACTTAGGGGAGGATGTGGTGCATATGGAGACGGCCCGTGCGGTGTCGGTTGCATGTTCATTGGAATATGTAACCTTGGCCCTTCGTTGACAATTGCCGCACACCCTCTATTATCTTCTTCTGCCGAAGGAGTCGTTTTGAGGCCGGGTAATTTTACTGTAACAAAACGTCAAATTATTTTCGATTTTCAATACTGTTAAAATTCTCGGTAAAAGAAACATTGAAATTTGCCGCTTTTCTATTTTTGAAAGGTTTAAAAAGATCGCTTCAAAGAGATAATCTTCCAGCGATCTTTTACCGCTATTTAAAAGCATTACAGTTTCCAGAAGCTAGCTGCTTTTGAAAACAGGTAGCGATGTGGAAATATTTAACGAGTTGCTTTCTTTCAAAAAGCACACCAAGGGTTTTATGTTTATATAAGAGGCTATTTTTTGTAACTAACGCCTATTTAAACGATTTTGTTCTTATTGATAAATTATAAAGTGCTTTCAAAGTTTTTTAAAATGTTATCAATGTAGTTTGCTAATAAATACAACGTGGCAGTTTTGTGAGTGCAAAAAATATTATAAAAACAGTAATTTTAAACATTTGTTAAAAAACACTTAAGCGAGTAGTAAACCTGTTAGTAATTTCTAAAGTTGAAGGTTTTTTAACAAATTGACGACATAGTAAGTACTTTTACAAAAAACCTATTTTTAAAGATTACCTACAAACTATTCTTACGTTAAGTTTTAATTATAATGCTAGCAACGTAGCGCAAAATTTTTGTAAATTGACATTAGCAAACGGTTTTCTCTAGTAACGTGTTTATTTCTAATTTTGGCTGTACTTGGCAGCGTTGCATATGCCGATTGATGATGTGGTCTTAGATTCTCTTAAATACCTACATCTTTAAAAATATTAGGTGGATGAAATAAAGTACGTAACACAAAATAATACCGTTTTAGTTGTTTTAATTTTTTATTGTATCAGATAGTACTTAATCTAAATTTAAAATCGAATTACCTCAAGACTGATTGTTTCAGTTTTTAAAAGAATATTAATTTAATAAGTATTGCTCTTGCGTCAAATTGCTCTGCCTATTTTTAAATTGACAATTCCTCGTTATTAAGTTTTTAGTTGAAGCGTTAATAATTAATTAAATTAAGTATAAATCTAACGGGTTAGAGTTGTTAGCTTAGCCTGATTTTTTATATTACAATTGCATTATTTTTCTTATATAGGTACAATTGCATCTATTTTTTAAAACAAAAAAAAAACGTTGCAAAAATAAAAAAGCGCTTCGTAGAGTGCGTTTTTATAAGATAAACATAAAAATAGACACAAACTTGTGCAAAACTTGATGTTAATCATTGTCAGTAGCGTATTAGTTTTGTTCACTAATGCCTAATAGGGTTGGTATGTAAAATTTCTTGTAGAATATAAGAAAGCAATAATGTCATACATGAAAGCCACACACAAAAATTAAAACATAAAATAAACTGGAATAAACGACATCTTGCTAGGCTGCACCCCAATTGAGTTTCTGTGCTGTTTTAGAAACGCGTATTTAACAAAAAAGCATTCTATTCTATTACATATTTGACTCAAAAAACGGTTAGAAGACTTATTTACAGAGTGAAAGTTTTATGCTTACCGTCCTCCTCTGGTTCGAAATTATAAGTATTTAACGAATTAACATAGCCGTTTCTATCCCAAAAATGCATTTTATTTGAAAGTTTTGATACCTAAAAATTAAAAAAAAATTTAATACAAGAAGAAATAATTTAGATATTTGTGTGAAATTGTTTTTTTTATTTTTATTTAGGTATTATAATCCTGAAACCGCACAGGTATGAACATAGGCTTAGCCACGTGACATTTATCATAAATAAATCGGACTATTTAGCTATAAGATACTTTATTGACCAAAATAAATTTTTAAACGTTCTACGTTTTCAAAACCTATTGCTCTAATAGGTTTATTTTATTTACTTGAGTGTATTTTTGTCTTTAAAACTGTCATTTAAACGTTATCATCTTGTTTTAAGCAGGCTACGCAATAAAAGTTTTTCTTTCTTAGGAACAGCCACTATCTCTGTATGTGGAAAATACATAAAAAAACATACTGTTCAACCAAGCAAAGATGAGCTCTAAAGAAGCGTGGTCTGAGAGCACTTTAGTTTCGCACTTCATCTTTTTAAGCTTCTAATTAGTTAATTTAAATTTACTTTTGAATTCTAAATTTGCTTATTTAGTTTGCATATTTTCACACAGTTTTATCACATGCCAATCAGTTTGTTTCAGAGATCTCGAGGGCTTTTTTGACCACCAAGTGGTCATCATCAGGACCTCTCAAAATCTATCAAGTAACTGTATCTTATATTATAAAAAGGCTAAAGGTATAAAGTTATATAGCGTCTTTAAAAACGCTTAACCGCAGAAAAACGTCTTATTTAGAGCATTAGCTCAATCCTAAATCATGGCTCTAGCCGTTTGTAAAAGACAAACAAAGATAGACTGCAAGACCTTTACATTTACAAACATACAAACACCTCTTTTTTAAAAAAACCCATCCTACTCATTCGGCCAGGTTTAAAACGTACTATCGTCAGCCACCTGGTTACCGAGCGACCTATCAAACTAATTGGCTAAATTAAATTGGCTAAGAGCGGGAAAGCAACGTTGTCTACTTCTATTAATTTGTTGCATTATCAGGTACTTTTGGTCGATTGATGTATACTGTACAGACACAAAGATAAAAACAAATACAATGTAATATGATTTGTATTACACAGCCATAACTAGCATATCATGTTGCGTAACGTCACAGCATAACCTAAAATTTAAAACGAAAAACACTTTTAAAAACTATAGAAAACGAAAATGTTTTAAAACTATGTTGAACAAATGTTATCAATCCCAATGTGTTTTGTTGTTAGTTTTTTGACGTATATGTATGTTTATATCTCAGCTTATATCGTATTGTACGTCTGATTGCGTATACTAGCAAGAACAATATATGTTTTTATTTAAGTGATGTATAAGGGTCGCAACGTGGCATAGGTAAGTATAATACCTAAAATAATAGCAATTTAGAAAACTCAACATACCTTTTTATTAATGATGAATCCAAGAGTAAAGGCTCTGGCTAATTTTGCATTTTTTATATCAAATATTCACAATGTAGTCCTTAAACAACTGCACAGTGTAGCACTACCATTTCCGAAATCCGATTTTATGTTATCTGCTTCAAACCGCAAAATATTATCACTTCCTGAAGGGTTAGAGAATTCTTGACCACCTTACAAGCACTAAACCTGCCTAGACCAAATGATACTAACTGAGGGATGAATGCTGTCGATTGGTTTAATGATGAACTCTAAGGGCGAGTGAGAGGGGGAACACAATGGTAGAAGACCTTGAGTAGAGTGGGGTAGGTTGCAGTTATTTTGAATAATGTTTTGAATTTGCACGTGATAATATGCCGTTTTCACATTTCATTCTTTTGTCGGATTCTATATATACAGAAAAGATGATAATAATAGGTACTTATACTGTTAGGTGCATCTTTTAACGTGAAAACCCACAATGATAAACCTTATCAATTCTTATATTAAAAAAAGTTTTTTTTTAATTTACACAAAAATATTATTGTTGTGCGATTTCTAAATTAATATCTTGCTAAGATTCAAAATGTTTAATTGTAGAAAAATAATCCTATTAACACTGTTTTTCAACACACACACAAAATTGATTAACTGGATATTTATAGAATTAGTTTAAAGTTTTACTAAAATTTTTCTATTTTGTCTTTTTCAACAATTCTGAGATATATATCTGTACGATTACTTCGTTCCTTCCTCATACTTAAGAGTCTGGCAGTCTGGTAATGTAAATGTATGTGTAACAAAGTTTGAAATTGAGAGAATGTATGCAGAAGGCAAACTTCTGGGCTATGTGGATATATCAGGACTATATTGGTTCCAATAAAGTTGATAACTCAATTACTCGATTTTCAAAAGCCGGCCGGTGGTATAAACGGTTGATTGTGAAATTCAGTTAGTAATCATCAAATCAAAATCCCTATTGATAACAAAATATTTTATAGGAATCAGTTGATTAGTGATCCGATTTGCGTTTCTGCAACCGGTCTCAGGTGTTGAAGACTCTGATTTTCGACAATCAATACAGAAAGTTGATTTGCGTTTGAGTTAGGCAACGCAGAAGTAATTTTTATAAACGAACTTTTGCTTAAACACAAGCATTTTGTATCTATAATTATTGATAAACAAAGATTTGGTAAAAATAAAACAGCTTTTATTATTCAACGGAGCAGTAAACAAATCTTATATCTATCATTTTAGCTTTTGGCTTACAAAAAGATATTAACGTTAATGTTTTATACTTAAATAAAATTAGATAGTGTTTCAATGATGATATTTTATATTATAACGCAAATTGATTTTTTTGATATTTTAATTAGTTTTTGTTTTTCAAAGTAAAGAGTGCAGATATGCTTCTGATATCTTTTTTAACTCATTTTGAGTCTACAAATTCATTTATAGATTGGCAAGAAATGATTACATTGCTGTGACACCGCAGTGTGTCGACATACGAACACGAATATTGATAGATTTATGATGACAATCGAAATAATACAAATACTAAATCACTTTTGATTTTGTGCCATTTTACCACTTTGTCTCTTTCCGTATTAAAAGGGTCCGGATGCATATAGCATTAATACTTGAGTGACGATAATCCGACATAAAGAAAGGTTGTAAATACTGTCTCTAGGTAAAAATTCTCAAAAACTCAAAGCCTTCTTGCTGTGATGAAAAGTGCTAATTACTCAAGCAAATAATTGCAATTCAAAATTTGAGGCTGTTAACGTCACTGGAAAGACCGTATTGTATTTCTGAAGATCGTCTGTCTCCTGTGTTTTATGATACCTGGTTTACCGGTAAAACTCAATGACTGCTTTTTCTAGCAGTGACAGAAATTTTTTATTGCTTATATTATTATTTAGAGATTAACTTTTAGCACTAATAATATGTTTAATTATGAAGACACTAACAACTATTATAGTAGAAAGCTTAATTAGCCTATTACTTGCAATCTCACAGGATAGGCAGCCCTTAGCTTCACCCCGACACAGTTTAGCTAAATACCTATAAAAACACCATTTGTAATCAGATGTAATTTTGTTCAAAAAGCAGATTAAATCATATTACTACGTAGTTTTATAATTGTGTAATGATCAGATAAGGAGGTGGTATGCAAGCTTTGTCTATAAGTAGATCGCTTTAAAAAAAGAAAAGCTCGAATAGTTTTTTTTTCTGTCTGTCACTTCAGAATTTTTTTTAGATACCTACTTTTTTCCATTTGAAACTGATGTTTTTTACAAATATGTGCATTTATTTGACTTCAACGATATTGATAATGTTTTAATAAATAAATGATAGAGATTCATAGTGTAGGTACTAAAAAAAATCATTATCTTAAAAGGTTTTTGTCGCATATAGTATCCTAAATAGTTAATCAAATCTATAACATGTTTTATAATATGCTACAAGTGATGTAAAAATATTATGCGTATCAGTCACTCATCTGATACATGCGTAAGCATAAAACTGCGTAAAAGTAAACTTACTAGCGTATGCGTTATTACAGCTTTAATTTTGTTTTTACTAAGATGTCATTCATTTAGTGAATTATTTTACATTATTTATTACATTGTGTAGTTTGAAATTAATTTACAAGGCAGGCAATATGCGAGCTAAACAATTTCTTCGTCAAAGAATTTTATTGGCTATTCAACAAGGAAACTCAATATTTGGGATACACTTCCAGTTTTCAGCTCTTCGAAATAAATAGTTTCTATTTAATTGTTATTGTTTTTACTGTGTTACTGTTATGAATTAAAACATTTTATCTTTATTCAATTTAAAAAAGACATAATTGAAAACCAGTTTATTTAAGTTTTTTTTTCAAAACTACGTCACTTAGTTGTAAATTTCTGAGTTCTAAAATTTTGAGAAAATTTAGATATTATATTAAATATATAGGTATAAAAAAATAATATACCTAAGTATATTAAAAAAAACTGAATAATGAGAAATAGCAATATATAAAATGTTTATTTTTAACTTTTCTTTGTAGAGATTGTTGTAAAAATTGGCGGTATTTATTTTTTATTAAAGTATAAAGTGACGGACAGTAACAGAATAAAACTAAGATTAAAAACAATTTTAAAGTATCTTTAAAAGTCTCAATATCTCTTAAAGATAAATTTGTCATTTCATTGCTAAAAGTGTTTACAATATTTGGCATTATTGTAAAAAGTTGAAACTGAAGAAATAGATCGATTCGTTATGCTTTGAGTAGCAATAGTTCTAATTAGCTAAACATCATTAAGATACCGATCACAAAGTTTGCCTGGATGAATTCTGTACTTTTTAGATCATAGAAAATCATTTAAAGCCTTATAAACTGTAAACATTTAAACCGCAGATTAAAGCTACTATCTCTCTAATGTCTGAAAAACCGTTTAAAGTTGTTTAAAACAGTATAGTTCACGGATATTTTCTTGTTGTCAACACCAGTGGTTTTCCTACCGCTTTCGTGTTGGATGTCTTACTATTTTATCTTTTACCGATATAAACTTTATGCTAATACGGTTTATACTATACCCAGGTTTAAAAATAATACTTATGTTTTTTCTGTAGCGTAGATTACACGTCGAGTTACCGTGCTTGTTTATATTTTTATTACTCACAACTTACATTTTACATAAGTGTTTTGTTAATAAAGAACGTCTATAATACACTGTAGACCAATGACGACTATAAACCACGGTGTAAGGTAGTGTAAGCTGTAATAAAAATTACTTTTTCCTACAGCTTTCGTGTTGGTTTCGTAATACGGTTTATACTATACCCAGTTTTAAAAATAATACCAGTTTTGTCTGTAGCGTAGATATATATAAATGTTTAGTTAAAAAAAAGTATATAATACACTGTAGACGATGACCACGGTGTAAGATAGTGTAGGCTGTAATAAAAATAACTTTCCAGTAAAGCTTCTGGCGTTTCACTTTTTACTCAATAATTGTTCAATTTGAGATGAGGCTCTTGAGCACCAACAATCACAATTGAATAAATAAAAAGTGCAAATAGATAGTAAGGAATAATCCAGGATAATCAGGATAAAGTCTGTAATAAAATAACCCAATAATGGAGAGAAAGAGCGTGTGCCAGGCGAGGCAGAGCAGACAGGCTCCGATTATCCTGCTTATGTATGTCGATTACTTCTAACCTGCTTATACCGGGCTTTACTTCTACGTGTTGTAAGAATGTGAGAGACCCGATTTAGGTGTTCATGAATTCCGATATTATCTATCTATTGACACTTCGCAAAAAGAGATTTATTAGAGATTAACGACGCTGAATACTAACCGCTCTTGAATTGTCTGATTTTCTCAAAGGATATTGAAGCCATTAACAAAGTTTTAGACAAGAATTGATTTTCAAAAAGTACTTAATTAATAATAAAAAAAAGTACATACTTAACTATTGCTTGACTTGTAGTACTGTAAATAAAATTCATGTCAGAAAAAAATGATTGAAAACTATGTTGTGCAGATGGGGAAAAAAAAATAAAACTCGGATTAATTCATTAATAGGATTTTCATTAAAGCACTTTGTGGTAAACGACATTCATTGTTTTTTGGTCAGGCGCAAGAACAAATAAAGCGGATGGTTTGCCGACACGTCAGCATGCCACGTACAATTGATCATGAAAAAAACATGCATTTTCTAGATTGAGGCCACAAATAGTCAAGGATTGGCCCTTTGATGTGTTGATCGTCATGGCGAAGGCAAGACAAATCGGGAATAGAATTCGTTTAAACTCAAAGGTCATATCCGTTGGGATCATCGGAATCCTTGGAATAAGAACTTCTTCATCTTTAAAGTATCGACGCGTGCAATTTTCGCAGATAATTGACTCGCGATATTCCGTTGCCTAATTGTATTACGGCTTTGCTGGGAAAGATTAGATCTTCTAAGACGCGGCATTGTTATTAAAATGTGCACTCGCATAAAACCACCAAATATAATAACAGTGCCTGAACTTTCGAGACATGAACAATAGCTCAAAGAGTATATAACCACTACGTATGAATAGCTTATCAAGAAAAATCATAGACAACCTATAAAAAGACATTTACACTTTTTTTAACCTGTAGATTTTTTTTTCTTAATCTTATAACCTTTACCAACTGATTTTTATTCCCTAAATTCCGTTCCTTTCCGATGATTTTATGTTTTTACTGTAGAATAAATCTTAGGTATTATTTTCGGGAATTAAAAACAAATATAACAGTACCTGAACATTGTAGACATTTTACAAAAAATAAATTTCAAAACGCACACATGATGTCTTCAGAAAAAAATAAAGTTGTGGCTTAAAGGTCTCAGCAACCAGGCCATAAGCTCCAAAAAAAAAATAGTTGTTACACTATTTGACAGAATTGGACAACAAATGTTTGACATGTAATAAACAAATCAGCATCTGTTGAAATGATTAAGTATTAATTACACATATCGAGTTTCTATTTCAAATTTGTACGATACGAGCTTTGCAGGATTAAATTGTTAATAGAGTTTAGTGATTAATTTTTAAACAACCTTTCCCAAGTAAATGAGCGCAGGCGTAATTAGAAGTGAACCTATTATCTATAGATGGGATTGAAATACCTATACTCTTTTTTTGGCAGAAGCGAAAGCGCGCAAATCGGAAAAACCCTACATACACTATCGCAACTTTTAGTGCATTTTTAGGAAACTGCTGTCAATTTAACTGTCAATAGTGTCAGTGTCAATAAATTGTTTAGGTTTACATAACTTCATACAAGCACCGGAATCTCTAGAGACTCGCAATAGTGGAGAAAAATGTGACATCAGTTGCCATGGAAACCGAGCTTTGCGCTCTAAAGCACACAGGATTGGCATGCCGTTAAAGAAAAATCTTGTTTGACGGACAAAAGTTAGGCTAGGATAAATTGACACGTGTGGCTTTTTTATAAAATTGTGCTGTGTAACCAGGACATTGCTTTAACCAATAAAAAGGGAGTATTTGAAATTCAATTCTAAAGATGCCCGATTTGTATTGCTAATAGCCGAAAAATATAGTACAGTATGACTATTTAATTCATCTGTCATTAAATGTTTATTAACCAATAAAAAAACTTGATTTTAGAAAATTCTATAGTTACAGAAAAATTGCAGCGAATATTGTATTACCTAGTACAAATTGCATCAAATATTGTACTAGTTATGAAAATGCATATTTAATGCAATTTTAACAAGCTTATCTTAAGAAATTTGTATGGAACGTTTTGTGACACTTATGATACTTATCGAATTTTATTAACTGTTATTTCATTTGCGAGCTTTAAACAAGTTTGGGATTCGATATATTAAATAGTACTCTGAAAATATTCGTTTTTGAAAAGATGAAAAAACCAGTGAATATGTGCTTATGAGTGAATATGAACAAAATGGTAAAACTTTTCAACATTTTCTGTGATGTTTGACCATCATAAATTTATTTACCTTTGTTATGCTATTGATATATTTTATTCTTCAATAGAATTTTTAAAATACGAAGAGCATTTGATTTTTAGGCAACCAACTATGCACGCCTGTATCAAATTTGTCATGCTTCTAATACATGTCCTTAAACGATCTATTAAGAGTACACAAAGTGGAAGAGGCGGCACACTTCCTACGCCAACTGCGTCCTTTAAATAATTTATAAAAACACTGTAGTTGGTAGCATCAATAATAAATAGATTTTTAAAATATGTATAATAATTACTTTCTATAAAAATACAGACAACTTTAAAAAGTGACAAAATATTCGTAACTATTTATATAATATCTATAAACTTAAAAAATGGTTCATTATTTCAATTTTTTAATTGAATTTAATACCAGAAAAACACCAAACAAAAAATTTCAATGCATTTTTACATAATTCTTCATTATTCTTATTTTATCTACGTTTTTGTTTATCCTCATTTCAAGTAACTACAAATCACCTCTATTATACAAAAATTAATTAGCGTTTTATAAAAGTTTCAGGTGTAGATGCTGGAAGCATCAAAATTAAAATTTTATCTCCATAATTTATTCATGAAAACGCCAGTTTATGTTCGCCTGAAAATGCTACCTAACAAGACAGCTAGCTACCAGTAAATTAAAAAGCAATCCGAGTTACCAATGGAACATGTGGGCAGGTCTTCGCAGTCCCCACTATTTGCAGCTCCGCCCAAATGTGGCACACGCGCTCTTAATACTTTAAGCCCCGCCTAAAACAGCTGCAATGATTTTTTTGTCGGTTGTCCTGTCAATAAAAGAACAAAAAAGATGATATGTATCCTTGACGTTGATGTGCAGTTGTTTTTTACTAAGTCGATTTGAATAGACATTTCTAATTTAGAATTTGTTTTGAGCTGGATCTTTTTTTTAAATTAAAAAAGTGTGTAGAGTATTAAAAAAAGTATCAAATAAAATCCAATTCTTTTAAGTTCTTTTTTTTGAACCATCTTTTTGTTAAAAATGTTTTGTTACGTCTAAGGGAGAAGTTTGAGGCCCGACGAAGAAGGTATTTATGAGACAAAAAACATAAAGGTCTTTTTGCGCAAAATACGTAAAAATTATAGCAAGGGCTTTTCAAAATTTGGCGTCATAGCCGGCTATGTCTATAAGTTTGTGTGAACAGACCATAATTTTTAAGACAATTGCTTCAAATGTCACTAAATTTCTAAATTTTAACATTTTTGAATATAAAATAGTTTTCACACGAAAACCGACATTTTTTTGTGCTGGAATCTTATTTTTGTAACGGCCACCGAGATGATGATGAATGGTGAATGATTAGTATAAATTTTTTTTAGTAGTGTCTATATGTACTACTGCAAGATACTGAAAGGAGATTTTACAGATATTCCTTGCACAGTTTCTTGACGATGAAATTGTAGACTAATAGTTTTAACAAGACACTCCACATACTACATACGAGTCCTTGAATATAAGACAAGAAATTTGTGATTGTCGATTCATCAGCTGAAATACCGCCATAACGTACTCTTCGAGACCCTGCAACTCAATCGATGTGACTTGTTTTTGTGGCCTTAGTTAAACAAACTTGATTTTTTAAGGACACTTAAATAACCCCTTTATAACACTTACTTTGCGTCAGATCGGTAAGGCAATTGTTTGAAAAGTACGCAAACGTCTTAGAGTTGATAGACGGCATTTCGACTATTTTTTACAAATCTTATTTTCTCATGCTATGGTAAAAGTAATATTCATAGCGAGCTTCGACGCTAAATTTGAAAAAATACTCAATACAACGTGTTACAATAAGCTGTCTCTGTAAACAAATAACGGTCGGTTGCAAAAGTTTAAATGTTAATAATAATTTAATAATATTTATAAAATAATTTTTTTTTTAATGAACTTGAAATTATTGTTCTATAATTTTTTACCAACTCATATATAGCATGATCAAAAAAATTAGCTTATACACTTGAAAGTAAATATTTTAAAAAAATAATAAACGTGTAAAAAAAATTAGATTTTTTAGGTTATGTTTCAGCGTCAACAAAAACTAAATTTAAGTATAATATAAATGTAATTTCTATGTTGAATAAGTATGAAAATTGTGGGTACCTACCTACTTTATGTCACTGTAATAGCATTTGCAGAAAATTATTGCAATGTCAATCCCATCAACGACAATAAAAATTTATAAAGCTAAATTGCGCAGCAGGAGTTGATCTAAACAATTTATGAACAAAAAACGTGTATATCACACGTCTGGAATTGCTTTTGCTTGTAGTTCATTCGTCTTTCGACATGCCAATTTTTGGTCTTGTGCATCAAATAACTACTAAAAACCCAAAATTGCTGGAGAAAAATTTAAAATGAGTTTATTTTCAATGAGGCGAAAAGTGGACTATTCTCGACTGCTAGCGCACAAGCTAATTTTTGAAAAGCGCTATAGGTAATTATTGATCTAATATATAATTATTTTATTTTCTTTATAATAAAGACTATAAATGATCTATAATATAGCTATTCACACAGTTTTACCTCTTGCCAAAAAGTTTGTTTAATCGATCTGGAGAGCTCTTTCGACCACCAAGTGGTCATCATCAGGAGATGAATAAAACTGTGTGCATAGTTTATTGTCTCAAAGATTCCAAACCAATCAATTAATATAATAATGCTATTTTACGAATTACACACCACAGTTATGTAGTTCCTACGTAAATGCAATTAGCTTGTATCAAACCCTGCTATTATGATTTTCAATGATAATAGTTGGAAAACTTCTACGTATAAAATCATCCTATATTTGACATTCTACATTTATTAGATTCAATTTAAAAAACATACCTACTTTTTACAATACAAATCTTTGTCAATTTTTTGGTGATTTTATTTATTATTATTTATATTTGGCCACCTGTTAAGAACATAAACCACCCACCGCTGACAAACCTTTTAAAAAAGTGTTTTCTTACCTGAAATACACAGAATTGGGTGTTGTTTTAAACACCGTAAAAATACCGTTTTAAGGGTGTAAGGTAGTAAAACAAGAAACAGGAAGTGGTGAAAACCCAACCAACCCAACATAAGTTCAGCGACTTTTCAAGCTTTTCATTTTATTAAAATAGACTATTTCAAAACAGTATCTAAAAAAATTATCATAGGTACGTTAAAAAGTTGAAAATTATTCAGAGATAAATCTACTTAACACGGTAAATGTCAATTAATTAATTGTTTTGAAATCTTTGACACAATAAACTATTCACACACTTTTACAACTTGTCAAAAAGTGTATTTAATAAATCTTAAGAGCTTTTTCGATGACCAGGCTTTATTCATATATTTTTTTAAATTTAGAATTCTTTAAGTTATGTAGAAAAGCTTAAAAAAGTAAAATATCAAAGTTAATTTGCTTTCTTGACTAGCTCCGGCTACCTTCTTCAAAAGTATGTATTATTTATTAAGCCGTTTTTTTATTAATATTATTTTTCAGTTTTTCAATAAAATATTAGCGGTATCAGAAGCTTTTGAATAAAATAAAAAGTCGGCTTCAAGTGCTGTCAATCCAAATAAAAAATATATATAAAACCTTTCTGATATTAATAAAATTCTTTCCAGTTGTTAAATACCTTAAAAGACTTATAACAAAAATCATTATCATCATAATTTTAACATGACCTGAGTAGGGATGAAAGCTTTAAAAAGCATATTTCAAATTGCTTGACACTTGACAGGATACAGCGGAAACAGCCCTCTAATAGAAAATAGTAGGTATAGGTGACAATAAACCAAGAATACTATGCTTGGTTTATTATATTACAGGTTGGAGGGTTTTAGAACGTTTCTTTTATACACCCTAACTAGTTTGATAAATTTTTAATAAAATCAGTGAAAAAACTATTTTGTTGTAGGAGGGTGCTGATAACTAAGATTCATAGATTTTTGTAAAACAAAAACGTTATGACAAATGGGAGAACTGTGATAACAATTTATAGTAACAATAACAATAGAGCCATAAAGTATCTTACAAAAATAATAACATTTTTATTAAAAACTTTTAGACTTTTTCTCCTTCCATTTACTTTTATATAATACTTTTTTTTCTGAATTTGTAATTAATGTTTTTAATGTGTGTTATAAAAATGTGTGCTAAGCTTTTATTTATTATTTGTGTTGTTTCTTATCTTGTTTTTCTTTAGTGTAGTTTAGAACTTGCTGAAAATTGAAACAGTTTTAAATTACGCAGGGTATATCACAAAATAGTAATTCATTTAAGCTGTAATTGTTAAAAGTTTTTTTTTCATAATTTTTTTCTACTTTAAAAGATTAAGAATAATAACAACTTGCATAGAGCTCAAATATGAATACCTGCTATAATTTCTTATAATACATACAACTGTCATATTTAAAAACACTTTAAAAAATATTAAAATGCAATTTTTTATTGCTTGTTGCTTTTTATTATTGCACAGTTTTGCCACTCGTCAAAAAAATTTTTATTAAATTTCGAGAGCTCTTTCGACCATCATGTGGTCATCATTATCTGTATATGGTGAAAAAAAAATCATCCTTTGAAAATAATGACTACATGGTGGTTGAAAGAGCATTATCAAGAGATGACGATCACATAATCGTCGAGAAAGCTTTCTTTTGATCACCATGTATTTATAATCAGTTAAAAAAAAAAACAAGAAAAAAGATCTAAAGAATAGCAGATAGCAGCAGTCAACAATGCTTGCTTCTAAATATTGCAATTTATAAGAGCGGTACAAGTTTCTCTGAAAAATAGGTTTGTTTTTTGCTTTGTAGTAAAACTCATTTCAAGTAAAAAGCTTTCTGTCGTTTTGTCAAGATTATAATTTTCAACTTGACCTTTTAGGTAGCTAAAGCAACGTTATGAAATCAAATAAATTTCACAGTTTGGCAAAATAAAGTATATTTTTCATGAAATAACTATGCCTACTTTTAGTTAATATAAATTATATTAATTTTAAATAATATAACTGAAATTGAAATAATTTTTTTAAACGGTTGGTAATTTATTTTTCTGAATTTTGTAATTTTATTAACACCCTCAAATGCCTGTTAGAGAAGGTACGCTACATGGTGAATGTCAAAAGGTAACACTCTCTAATCATGGGTCTCATACATCTGGCTATGAATATACTTCCTATGTATTTTGTTTTATTAGTTTTATGCATATAAAATTAAGTTTATTAAGCAGAAGATCAAATAGTCAACATTTTCCTATCAAAGTTTCATAATCTTACAAACGACTTACATGATTGTGGCCTTCGTTGTCTGTAATTCACATTTCCATAAGTGCAGAAGCGTTCCAAACTGTGAACTGCCTCCGGAGGCCACATTCTCTCATATTTTTAGAATCTTGTAGCATTCCTATTGCTGGCGACGCTCCTGCACAAAAATAATAACAATAAATAAAAAATCTTATATCAGTTTTAGCAATTGTACAAAGATTTTTGTCAACAGCTGCAGTTTATAGAATAAAAAGAAGTTTATTTTGAATTTGAATAAAATTACAAAAGGTAAAAAGCATAATTCTTTGTTGGAATCTCGTACGAGGCGTAAAAGAAAGTTTACAAGTTTGTTGATCAATAAATATAATAAATGACAACTGTCAGAGACCACAGCGAAGCCATAAGTTAGCCGCTGTGGACGGTACATTTGTTGATAAACTATTGTAAGTAGTTAATTGACTTAAATACCAGTTCAAATTTTTTTGATAACATATCTAAAATTCTTCTCATTCTAACTTTTTGTGAGTGTTTCAAGTTCATTACTTCTAAATTGCATCGTCAATCAAACAGCTAATTAGAGTTTAACAAATTAACATAGCTATAAAAATCATATAAAATTTTGACGAAGAATTTTAATAGAAAAAACAAAATATTACTATAATAAAATTAAAAGAACTTGAATTATTCATGATAATAACGCCCTCTCTACATCGTCATAACTAAATATATTTATACACACTTCTTATAATTAAGAAACAGTTAGATATTGCCGACTTGCTACCGAATCCAGTTTGACGACGATAAATTCTCTTTTTATGAAGCTATGTAAATTCAGATTCTATATATAGGAACCCGTTGATGATCACGTTTTCTCTCTCAAAACTTATACATATAGAATTCATTTTCGTCGAGAAAATAAATACATATTTACAAAATACTTATTTAATCAAAAAAATTCCATAAAAATAGGCGTTGTATATAATAATTATATTATTGCTTATAATGACTAAGCAGTTGCAGAAAAACTAATTCACAAGCAATCGCTGTTATTTGGTTTAATCCAACGTTTTAAGCCGAATAGTCTGATTCAACGTATACATTTTAATGAACAATAAACACAAATTTTTACAATCAAAAGTTGTGCTTTGTCAGTAGGTACTTTTTTTGCACTAGTCAATAGCGAGTCATTATAAATACGTAGTGTCATCTATTGAAAGATTCTTAGTTCATTGAGATCAAAAAATAATCCTTTACGTTTTAATGTCAAAAACAACAAACGCCGACTTGAAAAAATATTATCACATAAATCGCTGGTTGAGCAACCAACTTATCAGATCAGCGTCTTTCGTCTCTAAGCCGCAAATACGTCAAAAATCTACGTATTGACGTTACATGTTTTCAGCTTTCTTGCATTTGATGTCAGCAAAACTGGCAAAAAAAATACTAGAGGGTATTGCACCGTCTCTTCTTGTGTAACAGTTACATCAGGACTTTTCATACTGTTAAATTTTAAGATTTATTTATTAACAGTTTATAAAAGAATTATCGCACATAGATGTGCTAAGAAAAAACTGTCATTTGCTTGTTTTTCTTTTAGAGTGGTATTCTTTAAGCTTTATCAAAAATTATTGAAAAATGTGCTTTTGAATCTACCTCGCTTATATCAAAAAAATTAATTTAGACAAACCGTGGAATTGTATTATAACGGATTTGTATAAACACAGCTAAAAGTTAATTGAATAGTCAAGTCTTGAAATGTAACTTCTTATTCTTATTTTGATAATTATAAATATTTTTATTTTCACTTGTATTTTGTCTTTCAAATAAAAAGCTTTTTGACGTTTTACGTCGCTAAAGTAACGTTTTTAAAAGAAGCAAGTTTCATAGTTTGTTTAATAGTATATTACGTTCTTAGGCCAGAAAGTTGGATTTCCTGGTGTATGTGAGATGATGGCCGAGGCATTGCCAGGGCATCCAACTTTCTGGCCGTAGGTCGTATACTATTTTTCTTGCTCTACCCGCCAAATTTCTTTTAGTTTAACGTTTAACAGTTCTGTCATAATGACTTTTGTGGTTGCGTTGCTATGGTAGCGGCTAGAAAATGCAGGCCATAAAAAGTCGCTCATTCTGGCGTAAAATGCGGCCAGAAAGAGCGTACATTCGGCGGGTGGAGCAAGAAAATTATGTTTTTTTAGATAATTACGATATAACGACTTATTAAAAACGTTTCTATTAGATTTATTTGTTGGCAAGTAAACAGATTGTCAAAAGTAAAGTATAAACAAGGCTTTAGCATATGTATTTAGAAAATCGCTATTTAAAAGCTCAAGTGCATTTCTACTGATGAATACCTACAACACACAATGACTTATCGCATCTGAATCGTTACTGTGCTAATCACTTAAACGTTCAGCTTGTATTAAATTTGTTTCAATTTATCAATATTCAAAAAAATTCTAAAAAAGCTTTACTTTTTGAAGAAATTTCAACAATTTTTTTATAATTGACTAAAAAACATATTTTTCAGCGTTAAATAAATTTATAAAATTATTTAAGTGATAAATTGTACCCAAAACAAATTAAAACATGTTCAGCAAAAATGTGTCTTTCAATTTAGGCAAAATATGTTTTAATTACAGCTGACGTGTTTTACGGCTGTACAACCGCCCAGTTTGTTTTTATTATATCGACCACATTACTCATTACAATTTGTTTACTAACAAACTAGGTCACGTATCGGCCTCAAATATCGACTCAATCAACCAGTGCGACAACGCAGTGGAATACTGTTTATACTTTTATGTATAGGCAATTAGGTCAAAAACCGATTGAGTTTGCTATATGTACTGTATTTATAATACTTAACAATTATTTGTAAGAAATGTTAAGTAAAGATATAAATTTATTTGTTTATATAGCCTGCGGCACTAACGACTAACGAAGCCACATGAGTGACGTCATTACAATTCTCTTACATCTGCAATAACGTCAAAAAATTTTTACAAAAAATCTAAAAATGAACGATAAACTAGTGTTAACAATGCACTACTCTCGGTCGGTATGCTGATTTCTAACCAAATTTGCAATTTTAATTTATATAAGATTGTCAACAACTGTAAAATAAATTTTATTTGCAATCAAACCAAGAATAAACGATAATTATAATGATCAACGATCACTCGATATCCTTTTTCAGTAAACGTACGTTGTTATAGTAGTTTATTGTAAGCATAGAAACTTAATAAAACAGTTAAAGCTTAAACTTTGTTAATAATCATATTATGAATCGTATTATGATACTAAGCTTAGAGATTAGTTTTTATGAGCCTCCGACTGAATCTCACTCTTATTTAATGTTTAGTTCGTAAAAGACTATTTATAGGTCTTTGTAATAATTGTTTGATATATGTTTCGTTAATACAACGTTTAATAAAAGTTCTGTCAAAAATATGTACAAGAAGTGAAATATAAATTAGTTATTACATTATGTATTTTTATCTTTTCTGCTTTTGTAATCCATAAATAATATTAAAAAATTTGATGTTTTACTAGGTATATGTACAAAACGAAATCTGAACAGATGCAAAAGTCTGGAATAAATAAACGTCAAAAGTTATGAGCGTGAAAACTCGCAGTCAAGTGTGGTGAATGAAATCATTTATTATTTTTATTATTCGAATTCGGGTAGCAGCATATTTTTAATTTGTTACGCCTTTCACGGTAAGATACTGTAAGAAATTTAGTTTATATTGTTCCATTTCGATTGAGCAGACTCGTAGATTTTAGTAAACCTTCTTGATAACGTGATCATCAAGTTTTTTTTTGTACAAAACGTAGAAAATTGCGTAGAAAATTAATACAAAATAGTGCTTGTTCTAGTAGGTTTTTGTCTTACATTAAAATAACTTATTTTGATGAATAGTTATACAGCATACCATTAAATACCTACATCATGACAAATAAGACTTCTAAATTTTTGCTTGTGAAAGAAGCAGAGAACTTGTTAACGGCTCTGCATTCTAAAACAACTTCAACATTTCTAGGTGGTACAATTTATTATAAATAGATTTATACTAAAACCACACTATAAAATGATATTTAGATAGACCTACGACCAAAGTCGCTTCTCGTGGTAGGTATCAAAAGTTTATCGAGTCGTAAACCTTCCACTATTATTCTTGTGTCTTCAGCGGTTTTTACACTAAGAATAAGAATAAAAATGTCTAAAATCAGCACGATAAAGGCTGAAATAAAGACGACATCATCGACAAAACTTAGGTGGTTTAGCCATTTCTATCCACGCTTTAGTTTTTATTATCTAATTTGATCTTGTTAAGTTGAATATTTTATCAGAGTTAGTTGGAGAGAAATTAAGTAGCCAAGTTGAGCGCTTTTTTCGGTCTTGAACCGATCTGGTTTCCGCATTTTTACCATGCCGTTGCCTGCGCATAAATATGTCGTAATATAAAAAAAGTAACAATAATCTGTACAATTTAGGAAAGCTTTATAAAATTCATAGTCATGTATAGAGTCAAATGCTTTTTTATGTTATAAATGTTAGTATTAGAAGCTTTTTAAAAACTATTCTTTTTGCTATTAATGATTTTATCATCTGGCAGTAGCCATTTGCTCCATAAACGTCTTAAAAACCTGCCGTTTTTCTTGGCTGTAAGCTGTGCCGTAATCATTTGGGTGACGAATTTACATAAACAAACGTATCGGTCTATAATAGATCTAAATGTCTGCAATGCTGTCTTTCTTAAACATAATAACGTTACTATATTAATATTTGTAAAAGTGTTTCTTTTTCTAAGAATTTATTAAAAAGCTTGTTTATTATTGTAACCCATTTCTTCCTAATTTTGATTTCTGCAACAACATTTTTTTTGCCACGTGCTTTGTGGTTTTTCGTTCCTGACAGCAATTGTAATTTTTTGTTATCAATGTCATCTTTTTCATCATTGGCTTAAGGTTTGAGACATGTTTTTTTGATAATTTTGCTTAACTTTGGTTACTATATAATTTGGTGTAAAAGACTTCAGCAATCGTTATTGTTTTTATTTATTACTTCTTATTTGTTTTCTTTATTCTGTAGATTAGTTATTATAACAGCTTTTGTCAATTTTTTTTATAATTCAATGCATTTTATTCTATAATTTTTGTAGTTGTAGTGTGTGATGCAAGTCTTACGGCTTTTGTTATATTTTTATCAAATTGTCTTAGAGCATCTTTATGTTATGAATGTTTTTTAGTAGTTTTTTCTTCTGTTATATAAAACTTTTAAGATTTCAGAAAGCAGCAAATTTTTATTTTCTGCTAGTCTAACAAATTGTTTCTTTTGAGCAGCGTTGATGAACTCTACAATGTTTTAATTAAGATTTTTAATATCACCTATCAGCTTTAGTCACTGTTATGTAAAAGTTTTTAATTTTTAAGTGCTTCTTGTTTTTAATGATAAGGTTAGTTCTTTGCTCTGCTATCCTGACTGATCTATTTCCTGATTTTCAATGTTCTGCTTTTTAGAGACAGTAGTATTTAAAAGCAACAGTTGATGATGGAAAAGAAATTGGAGCAATAGGTTTTCTTGTTTCATTAACATATAATTAGTAATAATACGCATCTCCTAAGTGCGCACTTAATTTATTGGTTTTTAAAAATTATATATTAAAACATGATAAACCCTATCAAAGAAATAGCACATTTCCTGATAGATTGATTACAAATTTAGTGATGTTGCAAGGGACGAATAAAATATCAGTAACTAGCAAGAAACTACTTTGGCTAATAAACCTCAAAGATTTGTATTTTTAGCAAACGGAAAAAAGTCAAAAGTTACCGTTTATTAATAGATATCAACAGTTGTGTTACCGCCTGCTGCTGTTTTTGGCTTAGGTAGAAATTTAAAAAAGAACTCTGTTCTCTGTTAGCAATAATTAAAATTTAGTTCAATATTTTTCTAAAAGATGAGCAATAATCACATTAAATTTTATTAAACGCACAGGTGCCAAAAATTAGAGATACAGATTTTTGTATTAAAATTACACAGAATGATTATATTTAAATTTATATTTGACTTGTTATTGAGACAATGGCAACCAATTTTTATGGTTAAAACGTGGTTTTGTAATGGACAAAAAGTAAATAACGGGTGAATCTATTTGAGAAAATGTCGGTCTTCCTAGCAAAATATTTATATAATTAAGTGGTGAGTTCTTATAAGGTTTCGTGTAATTCGACCAAAAAATTGAAATAGATTTTGATTTTGACAAGTCCAAATTTTCATTTGCACTTGTGAAATTGACATTTGTTCAAATTGACATTTGAACCTCAATTGTTTCATTGTTTTAATCAAAAACATGCAAAATATTTCCAACGCTTCCAAAACTATTTCCTCACGAGTTGCATATTTCAACCTAAAACATCTTTTATTTTTCACAATATTTTCTACAAAGAAAAACTCTGCATGATTAGAAAGAAATTTTTAAAATGTATTTGTTGCTCATAATCAGCAAATTAGCAATACAAACATGTTTTTAAGTTCAAGGTTAACAATATACACAATTTTTTTTAAACTTTTTAATTTTTTTAGTAAAAGATATATTTACCAAAATATAAGCATTATACTTTTGTTTTGGACACGTTGTATGAGAAACAAAAATCATTTAAATAACATTGATATAAATTCTAACCTTGACTGTCATTAGGTTAGGCATTACGTTAGTCGATTCAAAAACTTCAAAACAAATATTGGCAAATACAGACAAATGATTTGCATGTCTAAACAGCTGAGTTTTCGACCTTTTAATTAAGGTGACCAAATAGCTAATAAAGAATACATCTGAATTTGTTTTATAGATATTTATGCATTAAGGGAGATATGAATGTTTTTTCTCCGAGGTTGACGTGTTACAGACCAAGGGCCGGAGGCCCGCGGTCTGTAAGTCTACCGAGGATGAAAAACAGAATATCTCCCGTAGTGCATTAAATATTTTATTTTTTAGTATTTCATTACTGCTTTCTTAATAAAATTATATGAAAAATAACAACATCCGAGACTGCATGAATGTATAATTGCTGCAAATGCATGGTAACCATGTGTTTGAGGGTGAAAAACTTTACAAAGTCCCAAGGGAGATATGAGATACGTTTCATATATCGTATCCATGACAAAAATCAACAATATCATGTCACTAAAAAATAAAATCTATTTTATTGTTTCTAACAAAAACAATGCCTACTAACAAATTTAATAAAAATTACAAAATGTCTTTTTTTAGTAATCTTTGAAGATAGTATAAAACCGTTAAACATTACGAGACCTTTCAAGAACTCGGCACAAAGAAGCTGGAGTCTCGGTAGTCCAAAGATCGAGCGCTCAGTGACACTAAAAAATAATAATACACAACGTGGCTAACCTCACAATATAACAAATAAATCACTGCTATAACCTTCGGTTACACACATAACACGTCGCCGAAGAAGAAAGATAGACAGAGAGGCCAGAATTTTTGATAACACGATTCTCTTGTAATACCGACACAGCTACTGTAGATTAGTTGTCCCCATAAGCCAAATTTATTGGAATTTATACCAACGTCGCATTGAAAGGGACTTGGTGGGTCAAATTTATTTATTTCACTTTTTTTATTTAGTTTTCTATAATTTTTTATATGCTAGAAAAAAAACTATACGAGACAATACTTTGCAAAAAAGAGAGAGCTACCAATTGTCATTATTCATAAGAGGAAAATATGAATATGGTAAATTTTCAAGCAATGACCTTAATCAAGAATGTAGTTTAATAAATCATCTAGATTGATATTCCAAACAACTGGTGGTACAACTGTTTATTCAAAAAGAAGTCTAATTAATTTAAGGCAAATGTTTGCGTAATGAGTATTTAATTCAATTGAATTATAAGATTTTTTATAAAACGCAACTACAATTAAACCTAAAACAATTATTTATATTTTCTGTATATAAATTACCTAGCTGTTTTTAAAACAAATGATACTCTACAGTTTATGAGATACCACAAAAGAGTCAAATATTTATTCCTGTGTTCCTAAGTATTTTTTTTGTTTAGAACAAAAAAAAAAAGAATGTCACTACAATAAACTCTACGCTAAGCCCTGCAAAAATTAGTGAAAGTTAAATCACCTAGTGATTTAACTTTAGCTTTAAAAAAACGTAATAATCGCACTAGAGCGAGAAACTAACTATACATATTTTTGTGTAATATCTTAAGTTATTTAAAAAATACTCTAATTGTTATATAATTTCTTGTAATAAAACTTTTAAATAAATAAATCATAAAATGAAAATATAAAGATTGTATCACCTAAAATTTTATTCTTTAAAAAAAAACAAAAAATCTGTATATTTAATAAAACAAAAAACTAAGGAACGTATACGCCAATGTTCTAATAAAATGTAAAAAGTATAAAAGAGCTTTTCGCGTGTTGCACACAATGCATGAATTTTTGCAATATTTTTGCTTTAAAAACAGTTCAAAGTTTCGATAAATTTGAAAATATGCAAATCACATCTTTTTTATTGCAAAAGTTTGAACGCTAGGATAACATTACCTGTCTATCTTAGATGAAAAATTTTGATATACACATTTACATGCGGTATATCAAATTATGCATATATGACACAGCTGAGTAAAAAATTCCATTATTCTGATTGTATACATGCATTTAAAATTCTTATAGACTACTAATTAATTAAGAATAATTGCATGTTATTACAAGACTTATTTATTTTTTGCAATTTGCTTTTCTTTTACATGCAGCACCTTTGAATGATAACATCTAAAAATAATGCGATTCATGTGACCTGTATTATGATTGGTATTCAGTATTCTATTAAACGTATTCTTAGAAATACATAAATAATGATTCTACAAAAAATAAAAGTAACAAACTTAACCATTTAGCTTGAGTTTTTAAAATATAATTATTATATATATTGCATAAAATAATAAAATGTGACACATTTTATTGGAAAACACGAAAGTTGAAGGACGCATCTTCCTTCATCAAGTGCTTCTATTACTATCGCCTAGTTAGGTCAGGTTAGATAAGGTCAAGTCAGTCTAAGTCAGGTTAAGTTGCCTCTCGATATTATTAAAAGTATTATTGAAAGATATTGCTTAAGATTTAAATTAAAATATTATTAATTTAAAAAATCAAATGTTTGTGAACAAATACACATTTTTTAAATAATGAAAAAGCCATCTTGCATAATGTTTTTTTGCAAAACTTACTTTTAAATAGAATTTATCACCCTTAAGTATTTACAGTGTATCTTTTAAAAAAATGCTTATAAAACATTTTTTTTTTAATTTTTGGAAATGATATTTTTAGTCTAAGCAAGATACACTTATTTGATAATTGTAAAAATGTAAAAAAATAGTCAAAAAGACTTTTTTCTAAGATTTTTAAAAAAAGCTAAGTTGCCTGGCTACTTAAACACAGGTAAGGTCAATACTGTTAATTATGTAGTTATTGTTTTACATTCTTTATAGTATTATAACAAGCAAAACCTGTCTAGGTATAGCAAAAATGATCTAAAATGATGTAAAGCAGCTATGATCTATCTCTCATTCTTTTAATGCAATTTAGCGTCATGCATTACCGAGCAATAGAACTGATATAATTTACTGTCTGTAAATTTGCCTGAGAATAAGCTGTTTTCAGTTGACTTATTTGTCATAAGATTTAATTCTTATAGTTTAACGTTACGGACTACAAGTTTCAGAATTTATACTTTCTGCACTTTTTGCAACAAATGTCTGCCTCTTTTAATGTTTTTTGTTGTTAATAAACTGACACTTTTGTTGAGATTGGCAACAAAGAAAGGAAAGATTAGCTATTCGATCTGACGAGAGCTAATAAGCCTAAGACTGGTACTGCACTATAATGCGTGGTAAGACTATTATTATTCTAGTCCTTCGTGTTTTATAAATGTTTAATGTCTGTACAAAGATGCTGGTACAGAAGTTGTGCGGTTGGATTTGCACGCTTCGTTAATAACCTAGCTGGCTAGCAGCAAATGATCTTTTCTATTCCAACTTTGTCATATAAAGAATTTCTCAGATGTATTATTCTCAATGACAAAGATTTGTTCTTGATGCATAACTTTGCAATTATGTGAATAGAATCCATCGGAAATTCCAGCGCATATTTCATACATTGTTATTTTTATTAGATTTTTGAGTCATTCAAAAAATATAAAACCATGTCGCTCGGTGGCCACCTAAACACCTGTGCTTCTCGCATATTCATCATAACGTTGTATTAGTATGGAAATATACGACCTATGATTTTTTTTCAACTTTTTCCCTTTAGAATACTCCGACGAGACTAGCTCTAAACAAGATTATTTATTTACTGCACAAGAATTAGGTTTGTCTTTTTTCAACTTGGAAAATATCCTATTCGGTCCGCCTAACAAGCATTTGAATGGAATACAGTAAAAATTTTAGTTTGAATTAAATTATCCTGTTTTCAAATTGAAGTAGACGTAGCGACATTTTTTATTTAAAACCAGTAGTCGGAAAAAATAAAATAAAATGGTCATTGGACTACAGGTGGACGAGGTAGTTATAATAATTTAGTTTTTATTACTTTTTTATACCTGCTTCGGAATCATCAAATGAAATTTTATGCAATGTATTATTTAATTTAATATTCTTGAATAATGTTTCAGAATCTTTACTTCAGACACTATTTAGGCGGCAAAACTTTTACGCAAATTTAGATTTATTGATTTTATTTTCACTAAAGTCTGCAAAAGTCTGAAAGATTTTAGAGCATAAACTTAAAATCTGATAATTTCTATGAAGTGCTTAACAACTTTACGGCATGCATTAACACACTAATTTCTACGTGATGCAAAGCTTTATTTTCTAAAACGAAAATCTAATCTTCTATTTTTTATAAAAAATGCTACTAGATGAAAGCAAAGTTCAGCAAGAACTGCTCTTCCACTTAGCCTCCATACAACAAAACAAAAAAAGAAAAGCAAATAATTACAAAAAAAAAATTATTATAAATACAAACAAAATCAATTCATTTTTATTCTTGCTCATGCAAAAACCCCTCCTTTATAAGTTTTTAAAAGCAACTACATTATGTAGACAAATACGTTTGGGAATATTATTATATATTTTCGCGACGTTATAAAGAAAAGATCTCTCAAATAAACATGTTCTGTAGGCGGGTGTAATTATAAATAATGTTCTTCTAATATTAATATTATGTATATCTGTGCGATACGGAATATGAAGTATATGTGACGAATGTATAAAGAATTTTCTATAAATGTACCCAATGTATTAGAGAACACGAAAAAACGCATGAAGCTACTGTTATAAAAAATATAAATAATAAATTCAAGCAAAATATTGTTGTTATGTTAATTTTTGACTTTTGTACTTTGCTTACAACTTTTTTGGTAGTCAAATGTAGTATTTTTTATCCGTTCCATTCGACAAATAATACTACCACTTCCTTAATGCAATTTTATTTGCAATCGCTGTAAAATCAATAATTTTCTGTTTAGCAAAACATGATTATTAGCCATAAATTTAGCAAACTCTTAATCTAAAATAAAACTTATTTGTAACGTTGCTTAAAATTGATATGTTTTGTTTTGAGTAAAACCGTCTTTAAATAATTTCAAAGAACTAAATCAAACGAAGTTAAATCAGGTGATCTGACTAGCTATTCTACAAACCTCTCCTCCCAATCTATCTATTTAAAAAAAAATATTTTAAAATTGTTGAAGAATGAAGGATTAGTGAGAAGATGCTTCATGATGCTAAATTTCCAACGTGTTCTGAGAAATAGTTATGTTTTAGAAATTTAGATAAAATAGTGCTAAGACTGGATCAAGTTTGTCTCTTAGAAAATTTAAATCAATTTTCTCCAGTAAGAAATTATCTAAGAAGTAAGAAATAAGAAATTATTAAAAATAAAACCAATTTATGCACATATTCAGTTTGGCATGCTCTTTACCATGCTTTTTATAGATTTTGGCTGCATTTAGACTTAAAGCAGCCTAATATATACAAAACTGACGGTTGACTTTTCAATTTAAATCAAATGTAGATTTGCCACAAAACATTATGTTGTCATTTAATTTCTATACAATAAATTCATCATTTGCTCATAAAATTGAAGAATACATATCTTGTCTTGAACGTATTGACTTTTATTAAGATAAAACTTTTTTTTTAAACACATTAATAGGGTTGTATTTCTAAAGGGACTTGGCATAACATAGGTGTTAGATTTTATCAATACTAAAGAGAATTTTAATTCGGAGAAATATCCTGGATTGCTATAAATTTTCAATCTAAAATGTGGATGTTAATAAAATAACCAAGTGTCACTAATAATAGCAAGTGCTTTTATCTGATAAATAAATGTATAGCAACAAAAATATTAGAAAAAAAATTATAGCAAAAAATTTAATGAAAAAATTGGTAACACCTGGCGATATTAACACATAAAAACAATCAGTAGATTTTGACCTACTTCTTTTTGTTGTTGAGGTTGAAAGATAAAAATCTAAAAATTTTTTTTTCTAAAAGAGTTTATCAAAACGGGATTTACCTTCTAATTTGTAAAAAATTTAACATTTTATTTAAAAATGCATATGAGATCGCAACTACATATAAAGAAAATGAGTTCATAAACAAGCAAAGTGCATTGTGAGAAATAAAAATTGACCTGTTTCAGCCTTTTCGACAAATGTTATTGATTTGAATGACCAATCTTGGTGTGTTCTAATGATAAAGCCAAAAAGTTAATGAAAGGTATTTGTTAGTTTTTTTAAGCAATAATTAATTTTTTTTTATTTAAATCAGCCTTTGTCGTTGTTAATTTTAATAACTTTATTAAAATCAGAAAACAAATCATGTTGTTAATTATCTCAAAGAAGGGCGTAATGTACTTCGTGACGTGTCATTCTAGATGTCTGAAATGTGGTCGTAAAATATTTAGTTTAGTATATTCTTTGAGTAGGTAGAGTTGTAGTATTATTTCTGGTTGGTTGGCAGTATTATTACTGTTAAATAACAGGGGTTGGACGCAACCAAGTGTGAAATTATTTTGCGGGCGTAGAGTACTTGCCACATTGTTCGAATTTTGAAGGGTGGCAGAATATACTGTGTATGGTTTCCACACATCTGGGCTGGTCCTGATTTAATCTCTGAAAAATATTTGTGTTATCAGGGTGTTTCCTTCGTTAATCACGGATTAATTAGAGCCTACCTATATACGTAATAATGTCTACAATAAAGATATTATTTATAATCAAACACGACATGAATTGATTTTTGCAAAAAAAAAGGGTAGTGCGTAATAATCTTCAATTTGTGGTTTGTTCGATAATAATTAAACACTAAGAGAACGCATTGGTTGTACAAAACTGTTTTTGTTATTTATTATTTATATAAATAAATAGTTAATCAAAGAACAAACTTATCTTTAAAAATAAACGTGTCAAAAAACATCAGTAAATTGTTAACGTTTTTCACACTATCGGTGGCGGTAGCTTGACGTGTAAACCATGCTTGAGAAAGCTTATTTTCTTAAGCTTTCAATACTGAACAATAAGAGTATAATAATATATCTTCAAAAAGTTACAAACCAAATCAAAAAAATTTGTCCTAAATAAAGACCGACAACGGTTCTCAAAACACATGTGAAAATAAATTTGACATTTTGTTATGTAAAATTGCCTATAAAATGTTGTGCTTTTGTAGAAAAATTAAGAGCACGAACAGTGAAGCAATAGAAATTCTAAAACATTTCAACAATTTAAATTGAAATTCAAATTATTATCTTTCTAACCTTTAGAAAGTCTTGTATATCAATACTTCCTCACTGTCCACACCGGACCTCTCTTTCTTCACTGCTTTTTTTTCCCTCAGAAAAATAATCTTCAGCAGCAACAAACTCTAATTAGAATGATTTTTTTCTTCAACGCGGTTCACACATCGAGCTAACGTGCTTATATTCTTGCTTTTATTTTTTTGTTGCCTCTTAAAAATCTTAATCTTAAATAAATCTAAATCTTAAAAACCAAAACAAAAATTAAATAAAATATTAAGTTATAGCTTTTTTGAGAATTGAAAAATTATTGCAAATATTGTTTTATTAGTTGCTCAGTTCAATAACATATTATCATCACCTTCACTTACAATTTGTATTAAATTATAAACAGTTTAAAATGTTACAACGTGATGATGACCTAAGACCCAGCACGTTACAGAATATCCGTAATTTTAATTTCAGCAAAACATCTTGAAACTATCATCACCAATTGTCAAAAGCTACAAAAAAATAAAACAAAAAATGTTGATGTTGGCAAAATAGAGCTAACATCAACAACAAAAATTTCTTGCAGAAAAACGTATTGCTCTTACTTGTTGTTGGCAGTATAATTTACTGAGTCTGACGTCACTTCAAGCTTAACAAAAACATAGTATAGGTAGACATATTTTTCTACAAAGAACCTTAGGTTACCTTGTTTTGCTTTTATCCTAAAGCATTTTGTGTTTGATGACATGATGAAGTTGACATAGCGTATAACGTGAGGCGTGCAGCACTTACATCAACCGCTCTGCGGTATTTCAGACTCGCCTTATCAGTGACCATCTTACACACCTTGATAGTTCAGATTCGATCAAATGGATAGACATGCTGGAGGATGTTCGCTCAACGAGAAGTACAGGTGACATTAATTGCTCTTTGTGATAATTGATATTAATTTATGAGCTAAATCCACACAGTTGCCAACCGACACCTGCCTATTCAACTTGTAGCTAATTGGTGGTAAACAGAATTTTAATGTAAGAGATGTCTTTGCCAATTTATTTTAACTTTCTTTATTCTTCTTTTAACACATGCCACAGAATTGGAATATATTTGGAATCACCCAATTAAAGGCAATTGTCAACCAAGTTAAAAATATTCCACTTGATTCTCTACTTGTACATAATAATATAACCTTATTACAAGTCAATTTATAAAAACTATTAAATTTATAAAAATGCATCACATGCATTTATTTACTACAATCGGTAGATAATTTGTGAAGATGCAATTTCAGACAATAACTAAAAAAATGTTTAAAATATCACGTTTAACAGCAAACGTTTTTTATTTCAAGAATCGTTTTGGTGATTGTAAACACTGAAAAATTTAGCTACTGTTTTCGAGACCAGTTTGTTACCTGATGCTTTTAGAGCGGCTTTGGCACGCATAGATGACCAGATACAGTGTCACAGTAAAGCTTTGAAGCAATCTGTATTCAAAATACTTTTCAGTAGTGACTAGTCGTTCTTTGTTTGATAGGATTGTTAACAATATATCTGATGTTCAAACATTTACATTTAAAAGCATTTGAATTTGTATTATCAATCCGATAGTTTCATTTGAAAAGCATTTAAAAAGCTATTAGAATCATTGTTAGTTTTTGCCATTACATAAAAATGTAACATGTACACTTCGGATAAAAGCTTTTGCAGCAGATGTTTTCACCACAACATTCTTATTATTTTAGATAATGAGTAACTGGGATATCTAAGATAAAAAAGTAATTAAAGTGTTTATCAATTATTACTATTATCTAAGATCTTTAAAAGATAATATTGTGACATTGCAAACTATACATTTACTATTATGTACTATTGCATTTAGATCCTTTCTAAATATTTTCGAGGATTGAAAAGAATGAAGAAGAGCTAGATGCCTCCTATCTGAAATTGTGGCCGGAACATTACCAATAAATTATCTTCACACAATTAGAGGCTACCGCTTCTCTTTTTCTCGTAAAACGGGCTATGAAGGCCTTAGAAATTTATGTAGTTTGAATTCAGCAGCGACACCGTGTTTGCATCCTTTTAATGTTTTCAATTTGTATTCAAAGTAGTTTTAACTTGTCCAAAACCTCAAATGCCGTGTAGGAAATGAACGTTTTCACACGGACGTTTTTAATGTGACTCATTAGCGTCGTGCTGCTGAGATAAGTATCAATTTACAGCAAGCTGTAGTATGAAGCTAATAAGAAAGGCATCTTAATTGGTGTTTTATTGAAGAACCCAATGTTCTTATCAAATTTTGGTTTTAGTTTAGACCAGATTTCTATTTAATAGTTATCTGAATAATAATTATTTTAGAAAACACAAACTAATAGCTTTCAACTCAAGTTTCTGATATAATTGGAGAAAATTTGTTGGTAGAAAATGTTTCTTAAAAGATACTAAATTATACTAAAAATACTCATTATCATCAGTATACAGAAAAAAGAAATTTCTCATAAATAGTGCATTCTGGCTAATACTGTACATAGGCATTAGAAAAAAACCCCATAAGCTTAAAAAAAACTAAAAACTGATTAAAAAAAAACAAAATATTTGATCACATTGAAAAATAAATAAAAAAGCTGTAGGGTTATTGCCTTCCAAAATATAATATATTATAAAATTGTAACTGCTTCCTGTCTGGAAACCGTAAATGCTCTTATCGTTTTTATTTTCTCATAATTAAGTATTGTTCTATCTATAGCGTTCTATTATTATAAAAAAATAAATAAATTACATATATGCTTACTATGCTAAAAAAAAAAATGCGTATTACAAGACATGTTAAAAGAATTTAATCTAAGTTGTAAATTATCATAAGCAAATCTAATTCCAACAAGCTTTTCATATATGTATAATGTTATATAAAATTATTGTTATTATATACTCACAAACTTAATCAGTTATTTTTAAAAGCGGTGCCTGTACAAAAAAATGTAATCAGTTTATAGATCAAAATACAATATATATAATTATATGTACTACATAAAAAAACAAATGAAAAATGTTTTAATATTTCACGCGCAGTGGTAGAATAAAAAAAAAGCAGTAGAAAAGCATGCTAGATAAACTGTTTGGATTTTTACCGAATATGTATATCACTTTTGCAATTAATAATATTAAATATTTATAGTATCTTGCAATTAATAATATTAAATATTTATAGTATCTATTCGAATGTCATAGTTTTCCTTTAAATCTTTTGAATTTTTTCAAAAAAACTGGTCAAGTAATGTAAATATTTAAATAAAAATAATTTTATTTATTGTTTTAATTTATTTTTTTTTTTGTAATAAAAATAGTTTATTTTTTACTTTTAAAGATAGATAAGAAAATCAGTATTTTTAACTCTTTTATTATTATTTTTGTTGTAACGTTTGAGAGATATATTTTTTTTTAAACATGTACTTATATACACTTGTACTTATACACATATACTTATATACCGTGCGTTCATAAATTAGATCAACTGTTGGTGCGCAATTTAACATGATATATTTTTATTGTCGTTAATAGTATCAAATATCAAAACTCATTCAATAATTCACGACATGTTTGTATCTCCGTATAAACTAATCAAAAAATGAACATATGTTCAAAATTTCATAGCAAGAGTTGATCTAATAATTTATAAACGTACGTTATTATTTAATAAAAACATCTTGTACCTATAATTTGAATATACTGTTTTAAATTATTATAGAATATTTTCATCAAATCTTAATTGGCTGAAGATGGGACTACCTCATATTATAAAGCTTCCTTTTTAAAGACAATAAAAAAATTTTTTAACTTTGGTAACTTCTTTATCAAAAATGGCTTTTTACAGCATTACTTATAGGTCACTTGTAAAAAAAGTTGTGCCGCTTCTGTTAAATTGTGTCCAAACTGTAACGAGCCAGGTCGACTGATTAAAACTGGTAAATGTCGTAAGATTTTTTTTGAGTTATTTTTGTTCTGTCAAGCTTCTATAGAAAAGGAATTTAATTTTAATATTAAAGGTAGGCTCCTTCGTTTACAAGACAAGAGCGAGCGTTGACAAAACTTTGAAGAACCTTTGATCCAACCGCCCGTGCTCTTAAGAATTTGAAATTATCGATGCTGAAAATTGGAAATTTTTCTAGTGATAGTTATTTATTTTTTTATATTATTTTAAACGTTATACTAGGCTGCCTGTGACGAATCAATTGAATCAGTGTGTTTGCGAAATATAAATACAGATGCTGGGACTATTTACCTAACATGGGATTTCAAAAGCTCAGTACGGTTGTTCCTTACAAAAGCTTGTAGAAAAGTAAACATAATTTCTCTTTCATTAAAATTTTTTTTGTTCCGTTACCTTTACGCAGGCAAAATGTTAAAACTAAATTACGCATAAGACCTAAAAATACTTCTATTTTTTATTATTTTTAATATAGGTAGCAAATAGAACCAATGTAAAACAATCTAGAGAAAAGCTATTGTTTTTTACAAAACAACCATTTGATAAATTCGTCAAAAATTACAAAAAAACACTCTTATAAACAAAATTGAAAATTTTTACATTTTAGAACAAGATCTGTAAGAAAAAAAACTGCATATTATTACTTAATAATAACAGTTATAAGTGTTTTTAACTGTTAACAAAAAAAAATGTTATAAGTTTGTGTCAGTGTATCTATATGTGTTTGTCCTGGTCACCATAGCTCCTAAACGAATAAACTGATGTAAATCTAGTTATTTTATTTAAATGCTGAGGTAGTCAAAAGTGTACTTAGCCATAATTAGAAAAAAGCGGTTTATTTGTTTAAAAATTATCTGTTCTTTTCTGTTTAACGTAAGCATTTTTTACAAAACTGATCGAATTAATATTTAATATTACCTTACTTTAATAATATTAGAAAAACATAATAACCTTAAACTTACAGCAAGAGTACTTTATTTGAGGTCATTGCAATAGTTTCAATAAAAAGTTTTTTATTTTAACCAAAGTTAAAAGCTATTAAATTGTGTAAAAATACTTGTGTATTTGTTGTATTTTAATATTAAAAATTAGTTTTCACAGTTTGAGGTGTTAATATTTTTCTTGTCAATTGACAAGTTCTCTAATAACCAATTAAGTAATTATTTGATTTAATATTAGAAAACAATAACCGGAACATAAAACCAGTAAAAAGACTACAACATAAGATGAACACTAAACACTCTCACAGTGTAAAATAAGTTTGAATTCGAATAACGTGCATTGTATTTAGTACTGTTTCATCTGTTTTTTATTAGTTGTTAAGAAATATTATAATCCATCATGTGGTATACTTGACACTGAACTATTTTCGAACTAACCATTAAAATATTTATTCTTTATTGAACCGATCACATATGCGAAACTTACTCTACATATATTCACAAACCTTATTCCATAATGTAAAAAATGTCAATATGGCTGTTTTCAGATGCTACTTTTACTGCCGTTATTACATTTTTTACCTAGGTTTTTGAAATACGCCCTACTAGAATAAAAAATGGCTTATTGAGTTTGAGTATATAAGCTACCAGTATTATTTTTTTCTAACAGAATAATGTGTAAAATTTGTCACAAAAAAAATTTGGTAAAATGTTTTTTGTTTATCTTTTATGTTAAGAAATTTGAAGCTTACTTCTTGTTTCTAAATTATTCACATTTTTATTTTTCTGTCCTGATGATTTACCGATAAAGTGCAAAACGTTTATACTTTTATAAAATTTCTACACGATATTTTTTAAAAGATGTAAATTAGTCAGAAAATTTCGGTTTTAGCCCGTTACTTATCAGTGAGCATAATGTTGACAAATTTATTTCTAAACTAGGCTTAGAAATTAGAATTTATAAATGTTTTAAAGTCAGTTAGTCAGTTTACGCACGGTGACATTTTTAGTTTAATTTTTATATAATCTGTTTGTATTGCTAAAAAAGGAGACAGTTTTAGAGACAAGTCTTGCTCATCTTCAACCCAAATAAGAAGTATAATCTTTCAATTTGTTACCTAGAGACTCATGTCAGACGCATTAGATTACACAACTGTAGGTGTACACAGCATATTGAGTTAATAAGAGAGAAAAAGCTCTATTTTTAACTACTTAACAAAATGTTGGTAATAATTCTTTTTTGTACAAATTAAGATTAAGTGTTGGTAGGTTGTACCAGTTGTACTAAACAATATCAAACAGTTTATGTTGTTTAGATAAAAATGTAATTATTTAAATTAACAAACATAAAACAACTCAAGTTCGTTATATTCAAATTCTCACGTTAGAGTTTTTTTTGAAAATTCGTGTGAAAGAGACTTATCTTTATGCGATGTGAACACAAATTGAAAAACATGTTTATGTCAAATACTGTAAGCTGAAAATGGTAACAACTTCTTTGAAGGTGAGCTTCTCAATCTAAATGTATGTTTTGTTGGATTAATGATTTATCTTCCAATATGCTTTAATTTTAATGTAATTAATTATGAAATACAACATTAGCATAAAAAATGTATAATTATATGCCTACGAGTCAGCTAGCCAAAGCAAAGAGATCAGCGACAATTTTAACATCAGGTATCTGGAAATACCATCAAATTTACTTCTTAATTATAATAACAATTAAGTGGTACGATATAATTGAGCCTAATTAGAGGCTGAGTGCTGCATAAAATTACTATAACTTACAATAATTATTAGGCAGTCGATCAGATTTCTTGATAACTCTGTGCATCGCCAATTGAAAAAGTGTGGTCACGAGACGTTGGCAATGACGTAAGATTTTTGTTTCCTTTCAATGCAAACGATTACTATAATTATTTACTTTTTTTAACTATTTGTACTCCATCCGCCAAAAAGATTTTATTTTTATTGTAAAAATAAACTAGTAATCGTTACAGTGTTGAATTGTGGACAAAGTAATGAATTTGTTATGTGTTTCTATGACATATTTTTGCTACATCGATATCATAAATGGTTCATTGCAAAACCGAAAGTAGTCGCACAATAAAAACTTTGTTCTGACTTTTATTTTAATTAATCTTTAGAAAAAAATGTTTTTAAATTTCAAATTTGAACCCAAGCTTCTTGAGTAAAAGCCAGCTATTCTGGGCGCTACACCACAGCGAACCTTTCACATAATAGAACTTTATACAGATATAAATAAAGTTATGATAGGTGATAACAAGAGTTAAAGTCGATAACAATTAACCAAATGCGCAGCACAATCTTAATTTTTTGTAGGTTTGAACAAGTGGTATCACCGATTTTTAATCATAAAACGTGTTATAAATACTAAGAGTTTATATGTTCAAGCCTTCTTTTTCCAGAGGCACAGCAGTTTTGCTGGATTCAAAAATCATTACGGTCTTTGACAAGTAATGATAATGATGACAAAACTATATGACTTTTTCTATAATATTATTATTAGTATTATTATTATTATTATATGCTTATATTTAAAGTCAATATAATTGTATAAAAACAATTAAAGTAAAATATTTTATTTGTGACAGCCGCAATGATAGAATTATCACCGATTCGACAGCTTCTGCGTATTTTTTTCTGTATTTGAAACAATAAAATGTACCATGTGCATGTGAACTCTATTCCCATAATAACTATTTTTTACAAAATTTAAAAAACTAAACCAATATAAAAAAAATTTAATGTGACATATTCCCACACTCGTTTTATTAAATAAGCTCGTAAGATTATACCGTGCTTTATATCAATGTATTATACTATTTCTAATAAAATAATTGATGTAATTTTTTTAAATAAAATCGTGGTTATAAAAAGAAAAATAGAAATGTTGACTTTTATCTAATTTCTATATAGTTTCCGGTGCAATCTATTGTTAATAATAACAAAGATATTTCAAAATTGAGTACTATAACTTTTAAACATTGCTGGTAATTGACAATAGAAAACTAAGAAAAAACTGCACGGCAAGCAAAAACTCGTAGAAATTAACTTTATGTTTAAGTTATCTTATTTTTCAGAAGTATGCAAATGCTCAAAATATTCCAAGTCTTAATTGTTGAGTGTTACTGACAAATTTGTTTGAGTTTATAATTCTTTGCTAATAATTAAAGTTGTGTTTTGCACATAGACTATAAAACATATTATGTTAGGTGTGTGTTTCGGAAAAAAGACGTTAATATCATTATTTAGATGTACGACAATAATCTCTCATATTGTCCGATATTGTTTTTTCTCACATTTAAGTCGTTTGCTAAAGTGTCTTTTGACGTTAAAGCGTGAAAATTTGTCTTTCGTATTTTGATGTAATAAAAAGTGTTACTGATCAAAAAGTTTTTTTTTATATTTGATTATTGTGTAGTTTAAATCTCTACTATGCAAGAACAGGGTAAATGAAATTGTGACAGCAATGAGACTAAGACTAAAAGAATCTGCAAAAAACAAAATCAATTAAATGTTGTTTTTAATAAATTGACTTGAATATAATTGATGAATCAAGTAGTATCGCTAGAAAAAAGTTCAGTAATAAAACAGCAAATTAATCAAGTCAATAAATCAAATTTTTTCGGCTCAACCCGCGCAAAAATTAATGTTATCAGCAACGTTAGGAACATGACTTTAAAATGCAGCTTTGACGCTTTTTATTCTTCAAAAATGCCTGCAGCACTGCTTTTGGCTATTTTTTGATGATTGAAGTAAAGTCCCAAAAACAAAATCTGGTATAGATATGAAGTGACCGCAATGAACATTTGATGATGTCATCATAGCGATTCAACCTTTAGTTGTAGTAATGTAGGTAACGAAGAGTTTTTGAACAATTATTACAAAGCGCAGAGACCATTAAAAAAGGGTCGTTTTGGAATACAACGTGAAGAAGTCAGTAACGAACCAAATTGAAATACAACCATTAATCAAGTTGACGCCTTATTACTACCACATTACGCCAAGTGAGTTAACAAGGTTCCTTAATCGTGATCGGCACACAATCCAACACATCTCTCACTAATTGTCCTTTCCAATAGACATGTCCAGTTCCGCCAAATTACCTGTTGACTGACAGCCGTACAAAAACCTTCAGGAAATAAATACAAATCAAACTGCCTACAATGGTCCAGCTTGTGTTAATTATGCCTAAAGTGTCGTTGGCCTCCAACTTCTTAAAAAAATAACCTCAAAGAGCTCCCTAATTAAGATCTAGTTTGGTAACTTCTGTCTATACAATCTGCAGAAATTTAAAAACTGTTTAAATAAATGAAAACCATTAGTTTTATTGATATAAGCTGCATTTTTCAGAAGCATCGTCAGAGAAAATGCCTCAATTAAAAGTTGTATCATTTGTAAAAAGTGTATAAGTAGCCCGTCTTACGTGCCAGTCTCTAGACACAACCACTTTTCAAATATCAATGTGAGTATATTACAAGGTTCGTTTTGAGCTTTTTACACCCAATTTAAATAACATTTTTTTTATAATTTCAATACTGATTTATTAAATATGCTAAAACAATAAAGCAATTTATTAACAATTGCAGATCTTTCCTTCACCCACTGATTTTTGAAAAGTAAACTTTCAACTCTTGATAAATATCTTTAAAAGACCTGAGCAATTAAATAAAATTGTTTTGGTAAATTTTCAAAAAATTGCGTTTTTTTGGTAGTTTTCTACCCAATGAAGATATTTTGAATGTTATTGATAATAAAATTAAGATTATCACAAAGTTTTTAGTTGGTTTAGAAACCATTAGCTCCCTCCTACCTCTACTTGTTTCTTAAATACTCATTTGCAATTTTTAGAACGACCTATTTGTTTGTTTTGTTATTTGTTGGCTTAAACCAGATATGTTGATCGAATATGACAAAATTTACATTTGTTTTTAAAATGCATGACAAACTGCATAAGTTTTTTGGCATTGATGAACTTTAAAATGTAAATTTTTTCTGAGTCTAACTATTTGTTTGAACAATTCTGTTTTTATAATAATATTTTATCAAAAATTATTATCAATACATATTTCTCATTAACTTTCATTGGTAAAAAAAAAGTTTTATAGAACAAATTTGCTGTAAAAAATTGTCAGCACACACACTGTCAAAAATCAAAAAGATTTTAATCCACTCATTTGTAAAGTTTATCTAAAAAATATCTTTGCTTATTTTTAAGATTTTAATGCAAAAGCGATATTAGTGGAAAATTAGAGCAAATACTTGATGCTCGGTTATATTTACTATTATTGTTTTTTGAAATAATGCACATCTTAAAGACGCAGCCTTTTTGGATTATTATAAGTTTAAGAACTAGGCAGCTTCTGTAAAACCTGATTAATAAGTGTGCGACGACCAATCTGTTCATTACAATTAACCATCAGTGTTTGTTTGTTCAAATAGTTTTGACTTAAAACTACTTATAATATATTAAAAAAACACTTGTTTTTGCAAAAATGCTATATGTTTTGAAATGTCTAGGTTGTTTTTGAGAAGATTCAAAAGAGCTGATAATAAGTATTATTTTTCTGAAAAAAAGTTTGTGGTTGTTTGTTGCTTTTAACGGTCAATTTAAAACTTAATAAACAAAACATTACTAGTGTGTCTTCTTGTGGATTTCAAAACTTGAAGTAAACGCGTTCAAGTACAAGAAAAAGAGCTTGCAGGCAAGCTGCTGTTGGTAAGACAAGTTCTAAAAAACATTAAAATTGTACTTTATATTAGGTATATACTACACCCACCGACATACAAATTAAGTAAATAAAAAGTATATATTAGAAACAATAAACTTTTTTTTTTGTATTTTTGTATGATAGTATTTCTATCATACAAATTTTAGTTTTTAAAAATAAACGTCTAAAGTTCCATTACGAGCAATGCGGCATCTGTCTTTAAATAACTGTGTTACTGGGTTTTTTACTGTTTTGGCTTTTATGACGGTGACTGTATATAATTAATAAGCTAACAAAAATAACACATCAATTTTACAGTAAAAGTCATTTATATAATATTACCAGCTTATTTAACAATGAAATGCTAATGACAATCAGATTGCAAACAATAACAACAAGTTTTGCAAACTAGTGTTAAAGTTAAAGTTAGCCTGAGCAGCGTTAACATTTTTTTTTATTCGCTAAAAGTTTTTTTAAAATGCCAATGTTTTTTAAAAGAAAACCAAAAGTGGTCTAACTAATAAATTCAAAAATCTCTTTTCCAGTGAGGTAATATAATTGAAAAAATAATAAAAATTAGTAACTAAAGAAAAGAACTTGAATTGTTTGTTTAAAATTTTTTACATTAATTTTAGTTTTCTTTGTATCGACAGTTTTACAATTTATCAACGTAATTTCGTCTAATTATACTGAAACGGCTGTTTATACTGAGCCTGCGAACGCTTTTCACCTGCAACAATAAATCTATTTACCTAGAGGTAAAACCTTATAAAAAATTGGCAGTTGACTGGAACATCAAGATTTTAGACTTTTGATAATTTTGTAAGCATTTCCACTACATTTGCGTTGAAAAACCTAAGTTTTAACTTTGTGTAGAATAGATTGCTTAAAAGTTTTACTACAACAAAATATATTTGTAAATTTTATTCTAATTCCATCTTTTTCGCTTTATTCATAATCTGTATCTACTATTTTTTTATCTTTTTATTGTACTTTGTTTTTTTAATTGTTTTTTTTTCTCTTGCTACTGCACATTTAGAGCACTTTCTGTTAGTTTTTCGCACATATTTTTTTCGTTTGTTTTTAATCTATCGACTTGTATTTTTTGTAATACTTTTTTCTTTCTAAAGCTTTTTTTTCTTCTTCGCACCATACACTCTTACATTAAATTAGGTTTTTTTTTATTATATTGTCATACCATGTCGTTCTTTTTCTTGCTTTCACTCATAACTTTTTTTTTTCTCTATTAACACAATGTAATAGGAGCTCTTTCTTACCCTATTACCGATCTCACAGTTGTGTTCTGCACCGCTTCTATCTTTCTACTTTTCATCCTCAGACTTTTGCTCCATATATTATTAAATTTTTTGCCCTGTAGCATTGCCTGTAGTCAGATTTAATCAGTTTTCTTTCAAACGCACGCTCAGATTTTTTCTGACCTATCATCCATACTGTTCTCATTATCTCATTACAAACTTTTTTTAATATTTCTTTTATTTGTTCACTCAGTATCACTTCCATTCTCCGACGTTAGCTTTATATGTTTGTTGCATCATCAGTCATTACATCAGTGCAAACGTAACTGCAACCTATCTTATAAACCCTGAGGTTTACAACCTCTAATAAATGTCTCCTCCTCCGCCCTCGTTAAATTCATTTACAAAGCGATAACCCATAAATAATGAAAGTTTACGATTTCCTACTGAATTACTCATAATACTTATATTATAACCTTTAACGTTATTAGGGTAATGAATAAATTGAAAAATTTCTACGAAAACAAACCACATAATTTATGAATGCAAAGGCTTGTAAGTGAAAATGACAAACAAAAATTTGAATCTCAATATAAATGGATTTGTCAGTGATAAAATCAGAAAACTATAACGAATTCAGGCCGAGTTAGCTCGATTGATAACATCGATAGTGTCCTTCTATGACAGCTTTCCGAAGGGGATTTCCTCCTTTAGTCAAATTATATATTCCGGAATTCTTTTTAAGACTTTTTTATATTTTTGGATGCCAGGATGACGCTAATTTTTTGTTTACTTTTAATAATGTCATTTGATGAAGCAAGATCAAGAACTATTGATAAACGATTATAAGTGGTTTTTGCTGTTGTTGATCGTATCTTTTAAGATGGGTCAACATAAAATGACTGCTTTCAAATGGTTATGATGAATATGTATCGATTCTTTTTTCATTGATTTTCATTCATTCATTCCTTCATTCATTTCCAGAGCTATTGTTGCAGATGTTAATATTATAGCAAAAATAATCATTAAAAATTGACAGCCAGTTGCTCTTTTTTCAAAAAAATTAAACTAATTGTATTTTTAAGCTAATTTAAACTAGATTCAATTAAAAAAAGATTTACTTTTTAATTTTGCAGCTGCTTTTACCAAAAAATATATAAATTAAAGACAATTATAAGTTTTGTTTTGACATATTATTATGGTAGATCTATATAAGTCAAATAGGATATAACATATAAATATGTAGTTCAACTTAAAATAAACTATTAGTTTTAGGAAAAAAGTAAACGATTATCTAAGCGATAATTATTAAATATTGTATTATTTTTAGCTGTGCAATATTTAATGATCATCAGTAGCAAACCTAAAATAATAAATATAAAGCATTGAAGAAGCAGTAATATGACTCAACTACGTACAAAAAAGCTCAAGTCAACTACCTATGACTACGTGTGCGCCTAATTAATAAACTTTTTATGTTTATAAATACCTTATCAACAAAACTTTTGTAAACCCATGTTTAGATAATTTAAGTACTTAATTTATAACATGATTTTGCATTCCTAATTACACAGAATATTAAACACTCGATAAAATGTAAATTTCGAACTGTTTTTGCATAAAACGAGCGGGTATCAGGCACTTTCCATGTGCGAAATTTTATTACCGATATTTTGTAATATCTACAATAATAGTTAGAAAAGACTTATATTATAAACAAAACAAATTTCTCTCTATTACAAATCTGTATCGATCTAACACAGAAGACATGGTTCTATATTTGACTATTTTTATAATTTAATGTCAAAATAAATAAAGTAATTGCAAAGTAAAACAAACAAACACGCTGCTTTAGCAAGTATGTTCATACGCAAATAGGAACATTAATAAACTGTTCTTTCACTAATGAGAGCTAATAAATTCAAAGACGTAGGTGTCTCTTTTTTGTATTGCATAAAGAAAACATGCTTTGGCTAAGTCCACCGACAAAATACAAATAATAATTTAGTGTCCTACCGAAATACTAATTACAGGACAATGTTACCACGGTAACGGGAAAACAAATCAATATACAATGTATACAACGTTAAATGTATACAATATGAAACAATAGTGTTGATGTACTATCACGGAAATATATCCCTAATCAGGTGTTTAGCATTATGACACATATTTGCTAAAAAAGCCTTTCACAAATAGTTGGTTCTTGAAAAAAGTAGCAGAAGCAGAGTATCAAGTAGCAGCATATGAAACAAAAAAAAACATTTGTGAGCAGATCAGGACAATCAATTTTGTTTGAGAGCAAAATTTCGGCAGAGTTTCTGCAGAAATTTTGCACTATGCCGTGATCTTCTGTGTTGTAAGCTTTCCATATTATGTTTTCCAAGTAAATAATTGTAATCAACAAGGTAGATACCGCTATTTTTAATTCACAAATATTTAAGAAAAAACGTTGTTACATTTTTCTCAATTAACAAGTTGTGGGTAACATAATATGGGTACCAAACTATGAAACAATATTTCAGATTACTATAATCATAAAATTAACGTAAAAGTGCTTTTAATGTTTATAAATTCAAAAAGATTCTGGAAGTGCAAATTAAAAAACTGAAGATGTAGACGCCAGATATCATTGAGATGTGGCAGTAATGATAAAATATCTTCAACTAAAGTCTCTAGATTCAGAAAAAAATTTTTTTTCAGTGAGCATAGCACCACATATAACATTGTCTGGCAAAGTAAGATAAATTTTTCTAGTATATAAAATCTACCAATATAATTTTTAATTTAAACTGAACTACAAGTTCATCTAAATCTTCTTGAAATGAGATACCATTCACATTCTTTATAGAAGAATTAGTTATTAGCATATGCTAATACTTTACAATTCAGCAAATATAGAAAGTTATCCATGAATTAAACAAACAAGAAAAATGAGTTTAGTTGTGATCTAAAAGACGCCAGAAGATGAAACAAAAGTTTGAAATTTTAATCTATTGTAAAATACGTAACTCACCCTGTTGCTAAGGAAAGAAACTTTAAGAGTAAAGAAAGTAGAAACAAATCCAAATTCACTTAATGTCTTGAATAGTTAATACAGTCACAAGCACTGGAAAAATCTCTATAGATCACGTCGACCTGACTCTCTCGACAACCATTCCCAGACCTCAAAGCAACAGAGCCGCTGTTTGCTGTACGCGGCTTTAACTGACATATATGTCAGTTAAATTTGAATGAATATGAATTTAAAATTTGATCAAATTTTAAAGTTGGTTTTTTTTTATTTTTAAGCAGGAATAGCTTTTGGATATAAGTTATACATATTATCTAAATTTTTTGAAAAGTTAAATCAGAACTACTGTAGAGGTATACTAAAATGTTTAGAATATAAGAAAGATAAGAACAGCCACCGTCTAACATAAAGTTTCTTAATCTGATATTTTATGTTGTATTTATAGAAAACAAAAATATTAGTATTAAATTTTATTGTTAAAACGATTTTATTTGTGTTAAAGATTCATTTAATCCCTTTTTTTAAATAATCTATAGTGCCGCTGAATAAATATAGTATTAAAACAAAAAAAAAAGAGCTTTATGAGTAGAAATATTTTGTGGTAAAGTTTAATTTCCATCTTAACATGGTAGATGGTCCATCTAATAAATGTACAAAGTTGTAAAGATAGTAAATAATAACATAAAAAGCAACACAAGCATTTGAATTTATTCCAGTAAACTCAAACCGTTTTTTGGATGACCGAGTGTGGCAGAACCAGCGCTACAATGTAAATTAGACTCAAAAGGTTTCCGTATTTTCAACTTAACCAATAAAATTTTTTTTCCCAAACCGTTAGAAATGTAAACAATGTGTACTTCACTTGCGGTACTAAAGCAAAGCTTTTTTTACCTAGGTGCGAAAGTAAATCACGTAATTTTTATGACAGCTGATGGCTTTTTTACCGTCGCTGCCACTTGTTACTGCGAAGTTTTTACATCTTAAATTTTTTTTTTTGGCAATGGTAAAAAAGGTGAGTTTGAGCCATTACAAACCTTGCCTACGGCTCGGTTCATAAACTTTGCCCGCGGTTTGCAAAAAAGCATTGTCTTACCTTGGTCTGAAATATACTATTTAATTTGCTAAGATTTCCGTCGACTTTTAAATTACTATCGGTTAGAAGGCTTGACTATATACTGCGTAGTAGTACCGACAAGAACAAAAATAACTTAAATCAAAATATGTCCTCCCATTTACGCTCCAAAAATTCTAAAATCTAAAAATCAGAAATAGTAGCCTGAAATGTAAAAATAAAAACGATTTCAAGATTAGTACACAGTCAATGAAAACATTTAAACGTTTTGTTAAAATGATCAAATAAACAGTTAAAAAAATTAAACATATTATGTATAAATATACAATAAATCTTGATTAATGTGTTTTTACATCTTTGACGCTGGCAAATTAAAAACATTATTGCAAAGCAAAATAAACTAGCAATTTATCAATGTAAATTTGGTAAGTAGGTACCACTGACAGACATCATTATTTAGGATAAATTTCAGATATGTATAGCAAACACGCTTAACACTACATATTATTTAATATTGCAAGATTATCATAAATCACTTTGACTTTGTTTATTTATCTTGATGGAAGATCATACTGCGACAGTTTTTTGCAATTTTCGAAAGCATTTGACGGCATCAGCCATAGTATATCTAATAGGGTTTGGCGCTGTTTCTAGTTCTCATTAAAGATATTAAAAAAGTTTATTTGTTTGCTGACGCACCCACCGTACAATTTGTAATACCTATAAATTTCTGATTTTTAAACATACGGTGTAATATTTTTTGAGCTAGTTTGTAATTTTTAAGTTTTGGTTTTATATTCAATTATACTCAGTCAGCTGAGACCCCATAAAATTTAATGGCATGGAATCGCATTTTTAAGTCAAATCGCTTAATCGTCGCCTAAAATAAATTGTAAATGAACATTAAATGACTTTAACAAGCATTGCTCTTGGAGTTTCTCGCGTTTTAATCTTATTATTCAATAAAGCAGTAGCGTAGTAAAAAAAACTAAGTAAATAAAAAGCAGACTATGTCAGAAAAAGTCGGCTGGCAGAAGGCGATAGCTTGTAGAAAATTAGAATCTGTCGTTATTGTACCTTAATTGCTTACTGATAATAACAATAAGTAGGTACTATACATTTTATAGAGTGTGGTACTATACATTTTTTGGTGCACTATAATATCAATATTGGAAATACTTAACTAAATACTTTCATTAATAAGTTCTTCAATTCAAACGACTCTAAAAAAACTTGAGAAATTTTGATGTTAAATATATTTTTGTAATGACAGTACCTACTCAAAATCAAAGTTTTTTAAATTCTAACTAAACTATTAGAATTTCTTTTAAATTCTAGGAAAAATAATTCAAGTTCATAATTGATACCACATAACAAATTTTGACATTAAATTTGAAACTTTTTTTTATTACTTAGCATTTTTTTGACAAATTAATACCAAGTTATTTTTTTCAGAGCTACAAGTAATTAAAAATTTAAAACATTAACATTGAACCGCTCATAGTTTTACAACAATTGGCATATGATAACCAAAAAAAAACTTGATTTTATAGAATTTCACATACCAAGACAAGACAGAAAATAATGCATTAAAAAAAAGAATATAGTGATATCGATATATAAAAAATAGTAATAAATGACAAAACTTAAATACAAAAAACTTTTCTAGATAAAATCTTTTCGTTGAAAAAACTAAAATAATTTAGAAAATTTGTTCAAAATTGTCTGTACCTACCAGTAAGTTAATCGAGGCTAAAAAAAATTTTAGATGTTTTCAAAAATAATTTTATTTTTTTGTAACGCTTGATAATTTTGAATTTGTTACAATCGGTGCGTGCTTATGTAAAAAACTGTTGTGTTCTAGAGAAGAATATGCTCATATACGGTAAGTTTACAAAGCCGCTTTACAAATTTATTTAAAGCTGTGCAAGGACTCGGTGCACTAGCGTACAACCAATTTTGATTTCTAACTACATATTTATATTTCTACAACAAAAAAGTTTTTGTTAAAACAATTTTTTGAATACGAGTTTTTCTTATTGCCACCTATAGGTATAGTACCAATTCATAGAAGACCACTCTGTATGTATTTACTTTTTTTATATTAAGGTACTATAAATTTGAGAAAATCGACCTTGCTAGATAATCTTCATTTGGTTTGCTTTGATATAAAGTTTACTAATAGTTTACGACGGTTTCACATAAGCACTAATGTTCATTAGATGTTTGAGCCTGGCTTGAAGTATACTCATAAAGATGATAATAAACATATGGGCATCAACTAGTAGGGGGATCAATTATCAATCTTCAGATCATGATTTAAGTGAAGAAAAAATACATTGATCAATATGTGTTTAATTGTGATTAAAAGATATATTCCAGCAATGATTCAATATGATTTTAAATTCTAAAGTTAAACTTTGAGTACAATAAAACTGCAATAAAACTGCGGTTGTTGTAAAAATTAGAAAATGGTAATTAGTGTGACTAAAGTTATATTTGCTAAATATGGCCAACCGGACTTTACCACTAAAAAACTAGTCAGTTCTGAAACGTAATAGACCCATAACTGACTGTGCTACTGATTCTTATTAAAATTGATGACTCAATGAGATTACATAACATACCTTAGATCTCTGTCTACCTAAAATTTGAAATAATATGAATGACGTTCTAATTTGTTAAACGTAAAACATAGCAACTGTAGTATTTTTTAGAAAACAATTTTTTATTCAGAAGATTTCATAATAGAAAATACATTATTTAGCTTGTTTTGTTACTGATAGGTACCATAATTTATAAAGACTAAGTTGAAGTTGATGCTGTAGAGTGTTTGCTAACCGAACTTTAGTCAACCTTAGTAGTGTTTCACCTAAAAGGACAAGCCTGACCGTACAAAGAAAGATTTAATATGCTCACAATTTATTATATTTTTTTTAAATATTTTAAGTTGTGCCATAACTTAAAAAATATGGATAAGTAAATGATAGTTATCAATTATGTAAAAAATATATAGATATTGTAAATACCAATCCTATAAAAGCCTTACTTTACAATCAGAGATCTTTTGAAGCCTTTTGTGTATTTTATTTTATGAATTGTCGTCACTTCAAAAACCAGCTGATATGAAGAACGACGTGTGAATACCATAAGCGTTTTTAATGTTAAACCACCGTTTTAAAAGTAATAATTTTAAAATCGCTTGTTTTTCTTTATTCATCAATATTTTTAATTTTTATTAGGCTCATACAATAATTATAATACCTAAATTAGCAAATTAAATTAAGCATAATTTACTCTTTTACCGTCTTAAATGCTAATTATATAATATTAATCAGTTGTATCTGTTTGAGTTTTCATATTATAATTATTATCTATATCTTTCTCTTTAAAATATGATAACAACTTTTTTTATTCTAATTTTAACAATTATGTGTTTTATTAGTTGTTTCTATTGAATTCTTTCCATCTTATTTAAACTTTTTGTGTAGATGCATTGACATAACAGTTTAATTTAATTTGTAAAACCACGATTTTGCCTTGTCATTTTTATTAATTCTTTGGTGCATTGTGCTTTACCACAACAGATTTCGATGTTGCTCATCATGGCAATAAATCATTTTTTGACAAATTTGTACTGATCAACATAATAAATCTTGAGCTAGATATAAGTTTTTGTTCCAATATATCTTAAAAATAATAATTATTATTATTATAAAATAAATAACATACCTTGTATGATATCACAATAGACACAACCATAAGATTTGATTAAATTTTATACACTTTTCACAATTAAAAAAGTCACTACAGTTTCAAATTGCGAGTTAGCACAACGGCCGGGCACGTTTTTGATAGAAATATTAATTAACGCTTAAGTTTTTAATTAACTTTCACAAAAAAACAGCATTTCTATTCTAAATACAAAGACTAGACAATAATGCACAGGATTTACAACAATATAAGATTTTCATTGATTATCTTATCGATTTACGTGATTTTTTAAGAGAGACACTGCGAAATGCGTGTATACCTATAATACACATCAAAGCTGTGTATTTAGTTTGACTTTTTCTCGCTCCAGCGCTGCATCCACTATCGAGATTTTAAATTCAAGATGGCGGCAGATGATTGCGCCTTATTGGTGGAATGAGATAAAATGGGCGTGTCTGTTGATTTTTTCTGGCGTATTGTTTGATGATGGGTGGGTTTGATCCTTTCTGTAAGTATGTTCTCTGTTGCTTTACCTTTTTTACTGTCTTCATTTCAAATAAAATTTTAAATAAGTATACCCTCAAGACGCGTGTTTAGTTCTACTTTGGGAACTTTATCAGTTTCTATAACTGCACTGGTCCAATTATAGTTAATTGTTTACTGTTTTTTTTTACACAATTTACACTTGATTATCTGAATTTGGAAATCTACTTGAGTAAAAAGAAATTTGTAATGTCTGTGTTACTATACCTAGTGAACTATAAAAATGCTATCAGCGCTATAAGTGACCAAAACATCCATTTTTGGCAGTAAAGCAACATATCTAAACTAACCTCACTATAAAGTGTCACCGTTTTGACGTTTTCTATGCTTTAATATTGATTTAGAATTTGTCCCTATGCAGCTATACAAAAAAGTGTATCATACAAAATCTCAAGAACAGTGTTTTGCAAAAACACACTTTTGCAAAAACAAAAGCAAACTTTTACAAAAGAATTGCAATGATATCAGCAGATGAAATTTTAATGCCTTGTCAGATATTATTTTTTCCCTAAATTAAGTCGAATGTTGCCAAATCCGCTCAGAAGTAATCTATACTCGGGCACTAGTCAACTCTATAGTAACATATATCTGAGGCTGCAAATTACACAATGGGTTGGTAATGGTACATTACATACCGGGACAAAAAAGTATAAAAAGTGGACCGAGATGCGTAGCGTCGTTGTAAACTTTATTTCGAGGCAGAAATGCATCAAGGTATTGTATACCTACTTTTTTACCCATAATCACTCATAATATTTCTTTTTAATTCAATATAAATATTTGTATAAATATAAATTGAAGGTTATTATTAAACCATAGATCTGGTTTGCGCTTCATAACGGTACAGTGTATTCTAGTAGGGTAGGTTTTTTTGCCCAAGAGAGGGATGTTGCACATTACCTACCTTTTACAGCTCTGCTTTTATTCAATTACAATACTGATTGGAAGTAAAACTACTTAAGAGACTCGTGGAGCTATTGGATACCGCATTGCTGTATTATAAAATTTAAACAAACGACAGAGGCCGTTTAATATGGTTTTATATGTCTATGCCTTTTCAACTTTATAAGCCTCAACAAGCGCAAAAAAGAAACCTGACCTTCAAATGCGTTGTCGGCAGTTTTTATCACAAATCTCATTACAACCCACTAAAGATTGAAGAGAAAACCATTTTACTATATTTCAATCGGTTAAAGGTTGAACTTGAACTATACAAAACGAGACGGTAAAGGTGATAAACCCATTATTGACGAATTTTTCTTAGCTCCTCTTTTTCTTTTGATTGCTCAAATGCGTTTTAACCTTATTTTTATATTTTGTTACAATATATGTGTTGAAAATATAAGCTTACGCTGATTGCATCATTTAACACGTTAAATAAAGCTACGTTCAAAATTAGTGTGCATATTTATTGTGACTCCAAGAACCAGATAGAGTTATAGTTAATGTACGCTTGTTTATTCAAATACTGACCTATTTTTTATTGTTTTTATGAAAGTCTTGATCTTTTTTGATTGGTGTTTTTAATTTAATATATTTGTCTGGTTTTTGTTATTTATGTAGAAGCAGCTGGTACCTAACCTTCTTTTCTACATAACATCTATATGAGATATTTTGATTTAATAGATACATTATTTATTTATTTAACATGACTGTTAAAATGTTATTCGACATGCAACTGGTACCACAAAACATCAAACAAATTCTTTGATTGACACAATTCCAACGAATAGAATTTCTTTTAACAAAAGATAGCGGTATCAATTGTCACTTCTATATTTACAATTGGTACGATAATAGTATTTCTGTATACAAACAAGTCTCATAGCCCCGTCTTTATAACAATACCCTTCGGTCTTTCAGTGGATATATCTATTTTCTAACCATTTCTAGTTTGGTCCGAATTTCATTGATTGACAAGGGCAAATACAACACTACCGCTGTCAGACCTTGTCTACAAACAATCACCTATTCATTTGTAGAGGTACATTTTTCTAACATAGATGTTATACAATACGTGACATGTGAGGGCGGGAGACGAAAATGTTTCTAAATAAAAAAACTGCATAAAAAGACTCTACAGAGACTACTAAAAAAATGTGACTAGAAACGCTTTTTTAAACTTAAAAAAAATTGCTCTTCAAAACAAGGCGAGTCACTTTTAACCAGCAGATTGCAATACCTATAACTCAAAAACTTAACAGTACACAAAAAGTCCATAATAAAAAATCTATATTCGGTTCGATTATATTCATGTAAACGCTTTCTAGTAGATATTCCTGCCTTTCTGACACAATTATATAGGTATACATAACAGAAGTAATACAGATTAGCTGTAATATAAAACCTTAGAAAACTTTTCAAAATATTTGAAATAAATATTCGTTATACGTTATTGACAATGTACAATTCGCATCAATGACTTCGTGAACGAACTACTCTTACAAGAGAACGTCAATGTATTTAGTTTCAACAAGACGGTGCTGCATGCTACAGTACATTGAATGTTAATCCTAATCCTAAGCATATTTCATGGAAAAGTTATTCACAGATATTCTGATCTTTCAAAAACAGTTAAATCTTCTGACGTAATCACTTTTAATTACTTGTTATGCAGCTACGTAAAACAAAAAGTTAAAAAAAAAAACGTTTTAAGGTGAAAACTATTTGAACAACTTAATTTTTGAAACATGCCAAAGAAAATTTCTAAGCGAATGCTAACGTTTATACTACGTAAATTTGCTAATAGAATAATTAAATGTATATTGCAAAAAAAGTTGTTAGAAAACCTTTAGAAACGATGGCTACCTATTATATGTGTTTCAGAATCGCAATACATATATAGTCCGGCTATTATAGCTTTGGTCAGCAATTCCCAATTTTTACAACACTCAGTAGTATTTTTAACACTTGACCTGTTAGGCTTTTGGCACGTGTACTACAAGACAATACTATATTTTACATTAAAAAGAAAATACTATGAGTATACGTACTAAAATACGTACATACGTACTCAATACGTACTAAAAGCACGTTTGAGGAACTAAGTTAACAAGAGCGATATATACCGACTGTTTGAAACATTAATTACGGTATATCTTTACAAAGTTACTTCAAAACGAACCTAAACATTGGCTTGTATTAGTGCTTGAGTGGAACCGTCATAAACTAATAGTAGAGTCAAATCAATATTTGCCAAATAGCGTTAGACATACTATAAATGCTCTCAAGATAACTAAAATTAATGAAATTTAATTTTTAGTTCACATTTTTCTTACAACAATTGTTGATATTATCAAATATAAAGGTAAATATACCTACTTTCCTATTGAACTTTTGTTTTTAGTAGTGGAATACTGAAAAAAGTAATATCTGATAATTGAATATATAATTGTATATAAAATTTTGAAACATGCGACTCTTTTCATAAAAAAATTTTTTGCTAAAATTAATAATAAAATAATGTTTCTCATTTTATTACTGAGACTAGACATACTGTATATATTTACATAAATTGTCAAAGCAGTAACTAATATATTTCAGACAAGTCGCGACCTCTGCTTTTGAATAGACACAGCTTAGGTTTAAGCTTTTTAAAGCTGTGTGATTTCTGCAGCTTGAGCTTAGGTTAGTTGCAGATCAGACGATCCCAAAGATCCTGTGCAAAGTTTTAATCTGTAAACCTATAAAAATAGAAAACTCTCAAAGACATTTCATAGCTCCGATACCAATCTATATTACTATTTTTTGGCTGAAAAAGCTAAGATCAATTCAATGGAATGTCTACGTTATCACTAACGAGTGAGTTCAAACCTATCACCTGCTTGCTTGTCTTGTACAACCTCCCAACGACTTTATTAGGAAAACAGATATAGAAACATTTTGAAGAAAGTAATTATCTACGCTCATACTAGCAAAAATTATGCGCCAAACAATTCTACAGCTGCAAAAAATATTATCAATACATACTATAATGATAATGAAAATGTAACGGATCGCTGTTTATACATGGAAGATATATGAGAAATTATTATTGGAACGTTCATTAACGCAAATAGCACCCAAAACAAACACATGTTAAAATTTTTGTCTGTACGTTTGTGTACGCTAATCTCTGAAACAACTTATCCAATTTAGATGTAGTTTTTACTAATATATGGTGATGAGCTTTACTTTATTGTGTTTACTTTGTGTCAATCGGCTCATAAGTAGAAAAGTTAGAAAGTTGTACACACCTGTGCGTTTATTTAACACCTAGAGCCGCATAACGTAACAGTTGCATTTGATAACGGAGACTTTTTGCATTCATTTATTTATTGATATTTTAGGGTTTATACTTTATAGTGTTTGATACACATATTCAGTGTATCTAGAATAGTCCAGTTTCCAGTAAGCCTATGTTTTGCCATAAGCTCAAGGTCAGACATTAAAAGTTGTAGTTGCGGATCTAAGTATTACCTGTTTTTCGCACCATCAGCTTTATGAGCCTCTGTGACGTGTTAGCCATCCTAACAGTTTGAATGCTTTAATCCCCGAGGGCTATCCGTCTAATGTCGTGTACCTATAGAAAAGCATCACTGTAAACTCAAAAAGTAGATTTTAATACCAAAAAATGCCGCCCAAAGTCACTATTTCAAGCGGACAAAGTATTACACTCTCAAATTAATCATTCTAGTTAATTATATAAAAATTAGACTTTAAAGCTGTTTTTGTCTGCACAAAAACTCTGAAAGCCTAGAAATCAAAAGTAACGCTCAAGATTGAAGTAGTAGTAACTCAATCTCAACCTATAAACAATAAAATAGGCTTTTGTCAAGTGATTTTTTGTATCAACTTTTTTGTATGCCTCTCATAGCTCTACCGCACGAACTTTACAATTCTAGACTAGAATTTTATTTTAAACAGTATCAAATTAACTATCTACTGTACAAGGATGTTTTGACGTCGTATGCAAAAGGTCAAGCGGGACTTAGACAATTTGGCACTTTTGCTTAAAAAGATTCGCATAAGAAAGAGTTAGATTAAGAACAGTTGAAGACGATTAAAAGTAAAGCCTTGAACAAGAACAAGACAATATAAAATTTAGAGCACAAAGGAACATATAAACGTTAAGATAGAAGATTCAGAGAGCTTAACAGCAGCTTATGACAGACCGCGTGAAAAAAGAATATTACAAGCGTGTTAGTAATGTTCTCGTTTCGAAGCAAACTGTGAGCAACAGTGAGCTTAGCAGTACCAATATTTGAATACAGCGTTTCTATAATAAGCTGGACTCACAAGAAGCTGAAAGACCTGGACGAGAAAACTCACAAAATATTAGAACGCTTTATTTCTGCGTAGGTTTGTTATGTTTATAAGTATTTTGTTTACTAAGCGGGCAGAGGAAAAATTACGTATAAAGCAGCTGTCTCAGGATTTAGCAAGTTTATTAGAACTAAGAAATTAAACAAGTGTTCAATTGCTGTATGTTTAATTTTAAGGAAGTTTTGTTTTCAAATTATATTAGTTCGTTTCCGTTTTCATAACAATTTTTTTTTCATTTTGTGTTTCATTTTTTATGCTTTTTATAGGAAATTTTAACCATTTTATAGGAAAGCAACTCGTAAAGTAATAAGTCAAAATAATACACAGACGTATATTTTTGTATAGAATACATATCACAAGAGATGATTATGCATAATTATATAAATGGACAATACAGTATAAAATCATTATAAAAAGCTACATCACTAAAATATATGGACAGATCATATAATGTATTATACAAACTTTTCTTAGTAATTATCCTTATTACATTTGAGTAGAATACAATTTTGTTTGCTAACAATTGCTTAAACTTTACATTTTTCTTTTCATGATTATTAAGTACAATGATAAGCCCGATGCGGACTTAAATAAATTATTAAAGCCGTTAAGATAATTCTGCTTTTACAATTTACAACAATTTCTTAATCAAATGTGATGATGCAATAAATTACGAGGTGCAAAAATCTGATTACATTGACGATTTCTATAAATGTAAAAAGTACGTTATCTTTTTACAGAGCTATTACAACGTGCAATATAAAAAGCTATGAGCAAAAATTGGAATCTTGTAATTTGCAAAACTGTTACATTGTATATTGACAGTACATTAGTGTAAAACAGTCTATTTACTCGATTGTATATTATTTTGTCTTCAAGAGTATTTTGGCAGTGCGTTGTGGCTCAAGACAATAATATACAATAATAGTGTTAACTTAATAAAATCCTTAATGATATGCTTTATACATTACCTACATACTTAACTTAGAAAAATGATATGTACAATTTTATAAACTTCCATATTTAGTCGAGTTTAATAATTTGAGATCAACCCACTCTTAAATTTTAAATTGTTTTTAAAAACGTAAAAAAACTACTCATAAATAAAGTGATAATACACGAAATACACAAATTGCTGTCTTATCAACTTGGTACAGCGTATATCATCGTTAAGTAAGTACCTAACTGGAAGCTTACGATTATTAATAAAATTTCGTATTCTAAATTTGGTTTGACTGACTTGCTGTTTATAAATTAAATATTTACATAGACTTGAGTATGTCTTCAATTACTTTTCCTACTTCGGCAAAGCTCGGCCTATTCTGCGGATTCACATCCCAACAGGAAACCTGAAACAAACAAAATTAAACGTTAAAAAACAAAATTTTTTTAACTCAAATTCAAAATATCAGTTGATAACAAAAAATAACAACATTAAAAACGTTGCAAAAGAAACTGAAATATCCACAAAACACATGTCACTGAAAATCACTCAACAAAGGTCATCATAGTGACCAGAAAATTCCAAGCTAAGAAGCAAATTAACAAAGACAAATGCGGCAACGTCGTTACAAACAATAAAACCATGTGTATCAACTTAACTGCGTCAAGCTATACACTGTAAATAGCACTCGCAAGTTTCATCAAAGTCCCAAGTTCAGTCAGAGCTCAAACCCCGATCTGTTGCAGAAAAAATAGAAGACGACTTAAAAACATTAAAAAATTATAGATATCTTTACGGCTTTATAGAATTACATCAAAGATTCTTAGGACTATTGAAAACAATAACATTTGCAAAGACGTCACTCCAAAACTTCTTTGAAACTCACATGTGGAAAGAGACGTTTGAAATTAAATGAGCGGAGCTAATAATACTATAATTTTCTATTGCACTAACGCTTAACAGGAATGCAGTTCTCCTGTTGGCAGCTCAATAACAAATATAATCATAAGATATAATTCATTTTATTCAAGGAAAAGTAAACACGGTACAATATTTACCGTGTTTATCAAAAAAATGAGTAATTTTATAGATTACCTGTAGATTTTGTAACAGTTCTGGGGTAGAGGAATGTGGTTTCCATTCTATTTTCTTTTCTTTTAGTTTTCCTAAAAAGCTATTATCATTTATTTTGGGAAATGGAAGTTCACCTTGATTAAATATTTCCCAAATAACAACAGCGAATGAATAAACATCGCTTTTTGTTGAGTATTCATCCTCGTAGACCGCTTCATACGGAAGCCATCTTAATGGAATTACCTGAAAGAAATTTTTAATAATCTCAAAACAATAATTATTTTAATGACTCACATTATTTAAATGTTTACAATATTCCTGACTATAGGGATCTCTCGAAAGCCTTGGAATGCCAATTTTAGCTTTTAGTGTTGAAGTGACTAGACAGTTTCGTGCTGCAACATCCTTATGAATCATTCTAAGAGACGCAAGATGATCCATTCCACGATTTAGTTGATGTATAATAGCTACGCATTGCACTGAAGTTAAAGCAGGTGGTGACCCTTTTTGAGTAGCAACCAAAAACTGTTTCAAGTCACCCCAATCTGTATGTTCAAACATTAAATAATGAGGTTCTGTTTCTCTGCATAAACCATACAGTTTTGTAATATTCTCATGTGACAACTTCAAAAACATATCTATCTCTCTTTTAAATTCCGATAAACAATGTTCATCTTTGTTTTGAGTCAATGTTTTGACTAGCACTGCAACCTCCTTATCATCTGTAGGTGTGGTTGCTTGGGAATTACGTTTTTCTGTAGATAACACACTCTTTGCAATTTTTCCTACCATAACATCACCAAACTCGCCTCGACCAATCAATTTCAATTCTTTTAGCTGCGTCCGTGATAATGCCAAATTATCGTAATTCGATTTTGACTTCTTTGATTGATTTGAGCTTTGAGAGTGAGTAGTTTCGGCGCCATCGCTTTTCTGACCTTCTTTTAGGGCTTCGATACCATTTGTTTCAGCTTTAAAGCTTCCAGGACAATGACCATTTGCGCCATCCTTCAATTCGGTGTGGTCCACGTCGCCGTTTTCAGTTTTTCCAACTAAAAACATAATTTCTACAAATAATTTTATTATTTTTACGCACACTTTGTTATTAAATAAATAAAAATATGACTAAATGAGCAAATTTAATAAATTAGCAATTCAAAAAATTTAACGTAAATATAAATAGTTAACGTCGAAGAGGTTTTTTTTGCATAATTTATGCCAAATACCTAAATAGGTAGTACATATTGTACTTTATAGTAGTAAAAATACAAGTCGTCATCTCTTTGGGCAAAGCACTAAGTGCTGAAAGAAGCACTAAAATGTATATGAACATTATTAACAATGTAATCATAGAAAAGAACCACTGCTTAAGTGTGAAGTTGAAGAGAAACATGTTGAAAACAAAAAATTAATATTATTAAAGTTTTGATAAGTTCTCTCCTAACGCGCCATAAAAAGTTTTTATCAGTGAACTTAATATACATTTGACATATCTCAACAAGACACCAAACTCTTGCATATTTTCTGTAGCTTCTAACTTTTATACCATTAAAGTTAACGTTTATAAGAGTTAGACAGCTATTTACAACTGGGAGCTGGCAGCTTTACTCACTTGTGAGTAGAACTGACATATTTTTCTTTCCTGCAATTAAGATCTAGTTTCGGTAATCAAAAACAATGATCTAATGTACCTCGAAAAACTAAACCTGTAAGACAAAAATACGAGTGTAACGAAAGATTGAATAGATTTAAGTGTTCTCAAAACTGCGTGCTTGGTCTAAGCACTTTTAAATTTTATAAAAATACATAGATCACTCACCATCAGTTACAGGTAGTTTTCTCGACCTTCTTCTGTATCGACACCAAACCATAAGACCAATTACAAGAACAATGTAAGCCCCTGCCACTGACATTGTAATTAAAACTGCTTTCGTCACTGTTCCATCACGCGCTAAAACAAAAGCGGTATGATTTCTCTTCCACAACAACATGAATAACTCTGCTTACTGTGAACAATTAACTGCACTTCCTTCCTGTTTAATCCTGCACTATTTCCGGCAGTGCATCCGTATTTGTTTTCATCCTCTCTATAAACTTCGCTTATATGCAGCGTCCCATTGTCTAATACCGTAAATCTGGATTGATCAAAATCGTTCATTTTCAGATTTTTATCCCATTGGATTGTGGGCTTTGGATCGCCTTGTACCAAACAATCAATACTTATTGATTGGCCTTCTATTGCTTCTGTTATGTTTTTAGGAAGAATGCTAAATTTTGGTGCAACTAAAATTAAAAATACGAATATTTTTAAAAATTTCAAATGGTTTTTAAAAGACAAAATAAAATTTGCTATATCTGTTCTGCTCAATTAGACAAAAATTTGATGTCTTAAAAGTCACTAGTGAATATATATTAGCTTAGTAACATTTTAATGTTAAATTTCTTTAAAGGTGTATAAAATAGAACGTATAGAAGCCTACAGAAGATGTATCGTATTTGAACTAAAAACGTCAAATAGGTTTTCAAAACCATAAAATGCAAATTTTAGTTTGTTTGTTACGCTTTCACGCTTTAACAATTTGACTAACTATTATCAAGTTATTATATTTTTTTATTTAGAAAATGTTCTTACCTACAACTTCAATGGTAATTGTATTATTAATAACTCCTTGACTGTTACTAGCAATGCAACTATATTTTCCTTTATCTTCATTTAATACAACATTGAAGTGCAGAGTTCCATTCATGTCGCTGATATGAGGTTTAAAATAATCAGATGTTACCCCATTTTTCTCCCAATGAATTAACGGTGGTGGTGTTCCTTGAGCCTTACAGTGAACTTTTGCAACGCTGCCTAACTCCAACTTTTTATTTACAGGGGCCGGAGCAAATTTTAAAGATTCTGAAAATTAAAAAATTATATTAAATACCAATTTGGATTTTGCAACTTGGTATTTGCTTCTTACTACTAATCAATTATTTTATTTATAAAAACATAATTTAATGAAATTGATATAACTTCCGTTATATCAATATTATATTATATTATATTATATTATATTATATTATATTATATTATATTATATTATATTATATTATATTATATTATATTATATTATATTATATTATATTATATTATATTATATTATATTATATTATATTATATTATATTATATTATATTATATTATATTATATTATATTATATTATATTATATTATATTATATTATATTATATTATATTATATTATATTTAATTTATTCAGTTTCAATAAACTCAACACAAAAAAATTGTTTGTTGATTTGACGTGACGCTGCCAAACGTTAAATTTCTTAACTAATATTCGCATTTTTACTGTTTTAAGCACGAACGAGTATATTTTTGAATTTCAAATAGCGTGTTTATAATGATGTTCATTGTGTAAAAAACAAGAACTGCAATAATGCTTAAAAACCACAGATATTGCTTTCTCATAAATTATTATATTCAAATAATACTTCGGAACTGTTTGAACGCAGGTATAATAAATATTTTTTAATTTATAAGAAAACAATAATTGCGGTAGCCCAGTATTGTTAAAGTATTTAGCTTTCACCAGTGCTTTCTGTCATAAAAATTCAAAACTCCTATAGATAATAAAAGCTTTAAAATTTTTTTTGTATTACTTTCTCAAATAAATAAATGCTAATGATTTTAAATTTATAAAAGTAAATTAAAGTTTAAATAACTCAAAAGTATTTCTAGATTATTAGGCTTTACAGATGCTGCCATAGTTGATATTTTGACCCAAAGGAGGTCACAGACTTGATCTAACGGCACTTTCAAGACAAGTAGAATTTATCAAGATCATCTCTTTAAATTCAAAATCTTAAATTATTCGAAAAAATTTTATAACAAAAGAAAAATATTTAAAAAATATAAGCGTTTATGTTTCAGCTACACCAACAGCGGAGGTCAATATACCCCGTTGAAGCATATACAGTTGGAAAATTCTATACAAAAATAAATAAACAAGCATTTATTAAGCTTATAATTTGCTTAAAAATATAAATAGAAGAGTACCTGATTTAGATGTTAAACAGAGAACTCCAACTCAAAAGATGTACATGACAGAGTTTGATTGTTTGGCGCCGACTCAAAAATATTTGCAAGTCTTAAATAAATTTTTTTTTTCGGTTTTGCTTTTTAATTATTTTTTCTTTGCAAATTTTGTTTTTGTTTTTTCCGACGTTTAATTTTTTGTCAAAAACTTGGCTGATCGAACTTTCAATAAGAAAAATTTTTTTGGTGTTTTAAAATCATTTTTTCTAACAATTGTATAACAAAGTTGAAACACATAACATACAAGAGCTCAAAATATTTAGAAGTAATCTGTGTCAAAAAATAAAACGCATTTTACAATAATCTTTGGCATATTTCAGCACATACAGTGCAGTACGTAACATTCGTTTCCGTCAACGAATGATATGAACATGTTGGTGCTACTCTGTGATTTCTGTTAGAATTAAAAAAAATCAAAAATTGAAAAATTTGACATTTAAACGACTGAGATTAAAAAAAATAAAAAAATAAAAAAGCACTAAGTGTTAATCTTTAATGCAAGTAAAATAAAAAAAATTGTACGATATCAATTTGTGAGTTTAATAATAAAACAATAAAGCTGACAATAATGCAACGGTCACACACTGAATCAGTTTGTCCAACATGAGAATAAAAAACCAAAATAGTTTGTAAGGTATTTGCTCGTCAATATAAATTTGGTGATTTAGATAAATATGAAATTCATCTGTGAATACATAGATGCTAAATCTGAAAAAGATTTGTTTTGTTTATGTTTTTTCTATTGCTGCTTTTTTAACTGAAGGCCAACTACCTGTTACATTAGATTAAATGAATGAAAAAATTCTAAATAGAGTTATTTTGTTTTATTTGCATTCTCAAACTATTAAATCTGTCTTGTCATTAATTTTGATGTGTTACAAAAAACACTAGCTCGCTACAAATTTTAAGAATTTTTGCTAATTAGCTTCTTATTTTCAGTTTTTTGTATAACCTGGTTTCTGAACAAAACTTTAGTCATTTATTAAATTTTAGAAAAAAATAGTTTGTTCAAATTTCTTACTTAAGCTGCGGTCATAAAACTTACCAACGACTGAAATTGTAGCCGGTTTAGAAAGAACAGGCTCAAACCCTGCAGTAATAACTTCACACAGATACTCTCCTCGATCCAACGTTTGTGTTGAGTCAATGAACAAAGTGGCATTCTGCTTAAAAACTTTAATTCGTTGTCGATTGGACGACCTTTCATCAAAGTCATGCTTTAAAGTTTTGCCGTCTTTGCGCCACTTAACAACAGTAAATGGTCTCGAATCGGAGTCGTAATCACAGGTTAGCACAGACGGATCATTTTCGTCAACTGTAACACTTGAGGGATGCGACGTAATTTCAGGTTTGCTGGTAACAATAATTTCAACACTTTTTTCTGTTTTGCCAGCGATATTCTCAGCGACACACGTATAATTTCCTCCGTGTTCCACCTTCACAGCATCAATTAGAAGTCTTCCATCATCATCCACACGGATATCGCCAGAGTCTGATATTGTATGGCCTGTGCCATTTTGCCACCATTTTTTCGCTGGAGGTAAGCTGTCTGGCTGCAGGCAGGATAATTGGAACAAACTTCCTTCAGCTGCTATTTTATATAAAGCTTCTTCTAATAGTGGAGGTTCAAATGAAGCACGTCCAAAGCTTTTTATATCTAGAAAGTTTTAATGTAATTTTAAATCATTAGAAGAAAGTTACAAACTCACAAGCTACTTTTAATTCGGTTGTGTAACTTGGTGGCACTTCAGTTGATTCGCTGCGAATTCCAGTGCAGTTGTAAACTCCTTCATCTAATGCCGTAACGTCATTAATTTGAAGGGTACCATTGGAATGATGCAAATATCTGAATATAAACAATTGCCATTAGCTTAATCTACTTTAACATTTGTTTTGACATAAGTTTCGATAGATCAAAATACAAAAGCATGACTTAAATTAAGTTAAAAGCATTCTTTACTCAAGCAGGTCAACCACTATTTCAATTTACAATATTAAAAAAAATTTGTAAATATTTTACAATATTTTTGTTTTTCTAAATATTATTTTTGATCTGCTTTCAAAAACAATTTTTTTTGCTTAGTCTACTGTTTATTCAAGGTTTCTATAAATAGCTAATGTATCAAGTGATCTATGCAATTTCAAAATTTTAGACATTTGACTTCATTAGTTTTCACTTATGTCAATGCACTGTCAATGACAACAACATATTTGAAATTAAAAAAAATATATATCTTTGCTATTTTCACAAACAGAATACGTAAGAACTTTTTAAGCGCGTACATTCAAAAATTAAGTCTCTAATTCCCAATTATGCAAATACATACTTACTAAAATTGTATACAATAGTATAATAATTAAAATCATAGTTTTCATTGCTGTTTAAATAACGCTGTCTACATAAAGTTTGACAATAAAATTGAAGGTTAAGTAATTGCTTATTTGTCAATATCTTTGAATATATGAACACCGGTAAATTAATCATTTTTTCCTAAAATTTTTAAATTATCAAAATCCTTAATTAATATGCCAGGGTACTTAAATAAAACTTCTGAATAAATTAATCATTACTTTATGCAACACAAGTGACAGCAGAAAGAAGTTGCAAAAAATATATTTATCTAAGTATAAACTTTTATTTGTTTGAAAATATTTGCTTTGAGTTTATTTCACCTATGCAGCAAAAATCCATAGCGACTTTCCAAAATTTCATAACTTTGTAAAACTGTATTTGCTTGATAAACCCTCTATACGGTTGCAGAAACTTACATAACAACTTTTGGTTATTATTTCCTACTAATTCCTTATTATTCAGTTGTTTGCTGGTTTTAAATGAATGGTTTTGTTTCTGTTAAACCCCTTTTTTTCTTTATTTTCATGCTTTTTACGCTTAATATTTTAAAAAGTTTACCTTGCCTGGTTAACAAAACATTGCCTTTAAAACGCTTGTTTTAAAGACAATAAAGCCATATTTATTATTATTAGTATCATTAATTTATAATAGCTATTTGCATTATCTTTTAAATTTTATAAACCCAGCTTTCTCATCATTTTGACAAAAGTCCTGTGACTAAAAAGTTTTAAGAAAAATATCTATATAAAAATTTCAATAAAACAAATCCAACGCTTAAAATTGCTTAAAAGAGAACAACTGATCTGACCCGCCATCTTTTTTCTGACATATAAAAAAAATATCTAATTAAACTTAAAAAACGTATAGAACAATATATACCTAATAACAAGTAATTAGATTCGAATGTAACTCAGCTGGTAATTAATACAGCTTTTTAATTAATTAGAAATGGATAATAAAAGTCCTTATGTCTACAAAAATAATTGAGCTGAGAAAATTTCAAGTTTTTACTACAAAAAAAAATTCAATTTAAGTCACGCTATAGGTAAATATTGATTAAATGTTTTAGATCAGGAAAAGAGTGCTGATCATCCATTTCTTTATGATATGACGCCACTCAAAAATGCATTGTTTAAGACATACTTTTTGCCATTTTCCAGCGATTTTGTCCCAAAATACCATCGAATAACATCGGCATGTTGGAATTGACAATCAAAGAAAGCAGTCCCTCCTTTAGAAACAATCTGATCAACCGGAACAAGTTGTATAAGAGCAGTATGATCACCTATAATCAAATCCAACGATAACTAAAATATTACTTCCTGCCTTAGAAAAACGCACCTGCAACAGCCAACGCAAAATTTATGGTACTTTGACGTGTTCCTGCCTTGTTATTGACAGAACAGCGGTAAACCCCATTGTCTAAAGGATCGACTGATTTGATGTGCAACTTATTCTTTTTAATGCCAACTCGCTCATTGTTTGATAATCGATGAAAGTTGCTGTAATTAAGATTAATGAATTTAGTATTAAAATCAGAGGTTGAAGATTGAATAATTTACCGAAACCATTCATAGCGGACATCTCCAGATGCTTCCGTATGACACCTAAGTGTTACGTCACTTCCTCGGGATATCAAAGAAGCCGACTCTGGTTCTTGCAGCTGGATCTCCACTTCGTCAATCCCTGAAACAGCAAACAAAATAATGAGTAACAATGCAGGTGATGCACAATTTGCTAATAAAGATTATTGAAACACAATAATAATTATTCTCCTCAATTATTACATTTTCAAAAAAATTAATTCTGAACCAAATGAGTAGCATTTAATAAAATAAATTGCTGGTGTTATTTAATTTTTTGTCTATTCTAAGATAGTTGTATCAATACAAGAAGTCATTAAACTATTGAGAAACATTAAAAAGTTTTTATTTTCTTTGTTCTACATAAAAGCTCGGAAGCTTAAATCAACTGAAAAAATTTACGAGTTCTCTGCGTTTATCTGCATTCTTAATGAGAAAACCCTTCCCTATTAAATCTATGAAACGTAAAATTTCAACTAAAAAGGCAAAGCAAGTCTACTCATTCCGAGCTAACCACCGTTCATTTGCAAGATAATTGAACATAAAACCAAAGAACAAAAAAGCGATCTTGATTGCTATAAGCAAATATTATCGTAGAGTTTTTTACGGAAGCACAAAGATGAATTCCTGATTCTATTAGGTCTTGTCCTCTTTAATGAATAAACCGACGTCGTAAATAGGGGGGCTTTCTTTATTGAAATAGTACGTGTGTAAATGCATCAGTCAGCAAATTATTCGCTTCAAATAGTTAGAATATGAGCGACAGGATTCAAAATGGATGTTCATTACTTTAGTAAAACAATTCAAGAATTTATAATCAACAATAAAAATCGGCCAAATTGCCAAAATTTAGGTCAATAATTCTTTGATGCGACATTTGTGGTAAACCTATCTACCGTTTTTAACCTTCGAACCGCTTATTAACATCTCTCCAGAGAGCTTTTTCGCAACCCATAAAGAGACGTTATGAAAATGTTTTCGGTATTAAATATTATAACCTAATTATAACTTTTAAGTTATAATATTTGTTCGTGCACTCAATGAAGAAGCATTCAAAACTCTAGAGACAGACAGATAATCATTATTCGCCTAATTGATCCCAAAACCACTACTTCCTTTCTGATCTTGCAGTCATTGCTTTAGGAAGTAATAAAACAGCATACAATACAATTTTAAAAAAGGATATGCGAAGCAATAATATTTATTGTAACAACGGCATATTGCCTTTAACCATGTTTTTATTATTGAGTACAGTCTATATAAAAGCTTGTTAAGTACTTAATAAATGACATGTTGTACATTCTACAATAATCCGTCAATAATTTGTTTATCTAGATTCTAGCACAAATAATAATTTTTGAATATGTTTCCATAGTCTAAATTTTTCTTTTAATTTCATACTCTATCATAAAACCGTAGTGAAGAATCTAGGCTTACGTCGTTGAAATAAACTTGAGCAGTTTGCCTTAGTGGAAAAAAAGTGGACTTAGAAAAGAATAAATTGTCAAAAAATCTTGTGTGTGACGCAACCACAAAACTCATTGCCGATTTCAAGCGGCAAAACGGTAAAATATAAAGACTAAGTAAATGAACACTAAGAATACAAAATATAAATATAAAGCAAGAAAAAACTAAAATTATAAAAGAGTAAAGTATGCAAGTAAAAAAATGTCTAAAAAAAACCTCAATAAATAGAGAATTAAATGCTGGAGAGAAAAATATAAGCAACCATAAAAGAAAAAAAAGACATAGTTAAGATTGATACAACAGCCAATTCGTAAAAAAAATTCAAAAAACTGACCACAATACTATGAAAGTAGAAAAATTGTTACAAATTAATTCAGACTAGCTGACAATTAACCAGTAAAAAAAAACAAAATCAGAAAAAAGTGTTTGAATAGTATATATTACCAAACAACTGCATTTCGCATACCAATTACAAAAAAAAACACTGTAAACATTGTTGTCAAAAAAAAACAGTCATATGTTTATTCACAAAAAATTGTAATTCATCTTTTAAATCGTCACAAATAAGAAAAGATTAAGAAAAACAGAAGAGAAATAACTACAGTAACTCGAAGTGTAAACCACCTGGGCTTACAGCGTGTAAACTTTGCTAGAATCAAAACTTATTTTGGCTAAAAACAAAACAGAAAAAAAATTGCTTCTTTCTGATTTGTCAGCTAGTATGTATTGGCAGCATTGTATTAGCTGCTATCGTTTTGAATTCTGCTTGAATTGTTCTCTCTTCCACTTTTTCAAATGCTGCGAGAACCGTTACAATTTGAGGTTTTAGCATTTTTCGTAAAAGATTTTGCAATATGTTCATTCATTCTCGTTTTCACGTTTTTGTACCAATGATGTAAGCCGTCAGGAATTGTCTTAAATCCTTAGGCTCGCTCTTTTCCAAGAAAGGCTAACATATTTAATTGTTGCCAGCAGTAAACGGAAGTTATTAGCCACGTGATAGACTAAACTCAACTGACAGATGCTACACAATTAAACAAAATAATTAAAACACTTTTTGCAATTTTATTTTGTCAGAAATTAAATAATTTTAATTAAAAATTAAAGAAAAAAAGCTACGTATAATTGATTCTAAATTGCCTATTATGGGTGTATAAAATGATGTGATTTAATGATTGCTTTCTTTGAAATAGTTTATCGTCGTTTTTGTCCGCATTTGATTAACGAGAAAGACCTTATGTTGCTTGATAAAAGATTTCACTTCCATAAAAATTCCGTAGGTTATTTGAAATGAGCATTTTATCCACAGGTGTTTCTAACACAGTAAAAATATGCCAAAGATAAACATTCTGTCTAAACAAAACGATCAACTTGAACTCGAAACAAATTCTTTGTTTCTTTAATACGGTTTACTTTATCCCGTATTCCTTTTATCTGAAAATAGAACTTTAGAAATCACCAATCGATTTCTGTCAAGTTCAACGACAAATTATGAGTACTTGAGAAAAAGAATGCCGGCGAACCCAACAAGAAATCGGCTCAATTTAAAAAACAATAAGACAAGCATTAAGCTTTAGGACTTTTGCAAAAGAACTTTTAAACCAGTTTTCTGAGAATTTATCCTCATGTACTAGTTTATGGCAAACTAAATGAAATCTGCAGTGCATACTCCGAGAGCACACACAATTGATATGAAATCTGGAGGAAATATAAAATATCTACGTATTTTGCTTTATGAACCTGTCGCTAAAAAAAAATTAACATTCAAATTTTAAAGATATTTGACTCAAAGATCAACTCTTGAGAAATAAAAAATAAAATTTGTTTACTTATTGATATGATGGTTTTTAACTGCGTATTTAACTTAGCTGTTTTATGTTTACTTAAAAGTCTACAATCGAAATCAATAGCAAATAAATATTAAATATTTGAAAAGTTGTTCTTTGCAGCCAAAAGTTTTTCTCTAGTTCAAAGAAAAAAAAGACAAACTTAGGAGAGAGAAAAATCTAACATCAAACTTATTTGAGAGTGGAAATGAATATATTGAGGCAAATTTATCTACTGCTGCTGCAGATAATTTTAATTGTTTTAAGCTTCCTATTGGTCCTTTCCTTGCACGTGTATGACTTCATTCACACAATCTTCCCAACTTTTTCCTAAAAAAAATTCTTTCCATTCTGATTCACAAGACATTTTTGCAAAAATATTGTTTTAATTGCTGGAAAATTTTGTTTATTCTGCTTGCAAACATCCTACACTTTAAAAAAACATAACGCCTATCTACTAAGCTTCTACATATTATATTATTTGCCTTTTAATATTAGAGTATTTAATACTTCTAGTTCTAAGAAACAAAATATGTCACTTTTATTTTAAGTCACTTTCCTATATTGAATTTTTTTCTTATCCTAATGTTATTGTTTCTCTAAGTATAAAATTTGCTCGTTTTCATGTTAAGCCTTGCTTTTATGTGAAATTTTTATTTTTTCAAGTTACGTACAAGCCGAATGTCTACAAGCCACACATAAACCGCAAAATGTTTCGTTTCAAAATGTAAAAGTTATATGTTTACACATTTTGTTAACTCTCGTAAAGCTCTGTCTAGATAGATTTAGTGGTCTGGTCAGATACTACCCTACACTACATACCTCACACTAGGCTATCTAATGCGGTTTAGGCATTGTTTCTAGATTTAAATTAGTAGAGCTTAGGCGATAGCGCTCAGTGGGTGCAACCATGTTAAATAACCCTTCCTATTATAGCTTAATTCAAACAGATTTTTTTTTGCTTTGTAGGTTAACTCAAACTTTTTAAGAATCAAGTATTTTTTTCTAAAGACGACTCTGAAGATAAGTATTCTTAGCTGTCATTTATTAATGCATAGAAATCATTTGTCAAACAAACTATGGTTACCAGCTGAATAGTTCTAAAAATTACGTTTGTTTTGAGATATTTTTTTTAATCGCCAAATTAAATCTAATCGAATTAAAAAACTTTTCCAAAAGAAAGCCATTTTTTAAACCTAATTTGATTTTTTTGGTAAATTGACTCTACAAACCACCAGATAGAATTTTGAATTTGCTCAAAGGTATATTTATATAAATTGATGCAAAATAAAAAATACAATAAATACATAAATAGTCTTTATCTAAACAAGTTGAAGAAAATAAATATTTCGAAATATAAATCCAAACGCCAAAATTATTAAACATTGATACGCCGTTACAAAGGAAAATGATTAACATTCAGAAAAAGTTATAAAATAGACTCTCTTGCCACTATTAAAACATTCAATTAATTAGACTGAAGAAAAGCAAGGCATGCCCGAAACATGTCTTAAAATAAATTAAACTTTTCAGTAGTGGAAATAAGCCTTGCTTCAATTATAATCTCTAAAAAAATTAATAAATCAATTGTCTTAATAAAAATTTTCTAAATTTAGTAGTTATTTTTTCTTAAACTTAAATTAAAACAAACAGTTATTAATGTTTTGTTTCTAAAATTTAGTATACAATTAGCAATAAAAACTTTATTTTATGTCAGAGAACTTAAAAAGGAACGAGTTTGTTACTCCAATTTCCATTAAACTGACTTATAGGCTTAAAACTTTCCAGTTGTAAACTCCATAAAAGTTCAATTAAGTATGCAAACTTTATTCTGAGCCTAGAACGTAAAATGGGCCAGAAGTGCGTCGCTACATAATAATTTTACACGTCATCACTTGAATATTCTCTGGGTTAACGTTACTATCAAAGAAAGCACTTTTCAGGGTACCAGTCACGCAGAACGAATTTTAAGAGTTTTTCAAATTTTAAAAATAATGTCGACCTGACTTGCAATAGAAGCCTAGATAAACGAATTTATTTCAAAGTGCCTTTCACTCAAAAAGAAAAGATAAACTTGCAACGTTGGGATACGGTCCAAGTTGATAAAATCTGATAGAAACTGCAACATCAAAACGAAACTAAAACGCGTTTCTGTTCTACAGATAAAATTCAATGGTACACGGAAAAGCTTATCAATAAAGAGCTGCTCGAAGGAGAGAGATCCTAAAGTTTCACAAAATTTTCTCTAAAAAACGGTTTTACAGTATGTAGACCCAAAACTTTCAATTTATTATCAAATACACAGAATTGTTAAAATGTCAAAAGGAACAAGAGATCTTGATTTTATAAATTTAAAATTATTTGTTAGTAATAGAATAATAATACGTATTACCTACATAAAACCAATTTTACAATTTGAAGAATTTTATTACAACAAAAAACCTTGTGTGTCCCATACTGTTTTAAAAGAGTTTCAAGTTTTGAAACTTGTTTGGTTTTGATCTCCAAAATCAATTGTCTTAGAAAATGTTAGCATTCGGTCTTGTGATACAAATAACTATTAATTTTAAAATTTAATGACAAATTGTGCATTATTTTACACCACAATAACAATAACCAAAATTATTTATTTACAAATAGTATGTTTTATCCAAATACAATATATTTTTTTAACCGACTTAAATTTGAGACTTTACATTTAGAGAGTATGTTATGACAAATATTTGCAAATTACTATTGTTACTAACAGCTTTGATTATTTAAAAAAAAAACGAAAAAAGCCATAATTTGTGAGAACTTTTTTACAAAATTAAGTCAATTTTTCCGTGTTTTGGATTGATAAGTTATTAATTTTGTTTAAAATATGTTTTTTTGGTTTAAGTAAGAAATGACAGCAAGTATGAGAAAAGTGTTGTTGAGATCGTCGTTAGAAGACCGTAAAAAAAAGCCGCAAACAATTTGCTTTCAGCAATTCAAACTTTTGTAACAAAAATAATATTTAGAAGTAATTCTCTTATTTAAAACATTGTTTACTAATATATTCAAATCATTGAACTTCTTAAAAATTAGCTCAGTTAAGTTTGAGGAGTGCTTAGCCAAGCATTTCACTTTTTCTGCTTAAGCAAAATAGATAAATTTTTGTTAGAACTTTTATTTTTGACAAATTGTCACATTTTATGACATCTAAAAAAAATCTGTTAAAACTGTTATCATCTTTCTAACAAAAATATCAACTTGGTGAATATTTATTTCACATAAATACCTAGTATGTAGTGACCACATAAGAAGTTGCGATTAACAGCTTCTTCAAAGCTGGGCCGCTGGTAATGAAAAGCTTTCGGTAAATAGAAAAAGGTATAAAAGTGAACTGCCTTCGATCTGTTTGTATAGACCTTAAAAGAACTGCTTCAACGTTTACGTTTGAAGGGTAGGTGTTAAAGATTAGGCGATAAAAGCAGCTAAGTGAATTTGTTATGGTTTATGAAATTTGAAGGCAACGTGTTAAAGACATGCTGTCGGAGCTGTATATTTACTCAGTCGCGTATACATACAGTGTACATCTTCTATTTACAGGAAACCATTAATTGGATTTACTTTAACTTTCTCATAGTGAGCCTGGATCATCTTTAGAATTACACATTATGCCGAAACCATTCTTTTCTCATAAAAAAGCAATTTAGGTTTGGTAAATGTTTGTTATCCTAATAAATACAAACTTTTATCAAGATACCGTAAATTAATTTTTAAAAAAATTTAACAAAACTTACTTCTCTAATTCCATCGCCAGAAAAGAAAAATAACACCACATTAAAAACTGGCAGCTTAACAATAAAATAAAGCCGCTGCAGTAGTTTTATTAATAAAAAATACATCAAAAGAGTTTTTAACTCAGCATTTAAAATTTTATTACATAATGAAACAGCAAAACAATTCCGATTAATACACAGATCAGTTGTTCAATTACCTTTTGTTAACTATTATTAACTGAAAGAGTATTGACCCACAAATAAAATCGTAAATAACATAGGACCCTTGATCGCTTCATAATTAAACCGGTATTTTTTTTATGAGACTATAATACGGGTTTTATTATGATACTTTGCGTAAAACATCAATAAAACTTTTATTGGTAAAGAAAGACTACGAGTCATACCAAAGTTTCATCACAGAAATTATAATAAACGCCCTCACTTGATGAATTAAACGTTTCAATACAAAATAACACATTGAAAAAATTATTAAATAAATTGTTTACGGCTTTAAATCTACAAATAAGCCCTGAGTATATTAACATAATCAATTTTTCAATAAATAAAATTATTATATACTATATATGTTTCGGCTATTGGCAAGACGAATCGGGCATCTTTTGAATTATATTTAAAACACTGCTTTTCTATTGGTCGAAGCAATGTCCCGTTTAAATAACACCATTTTATAGAACAGCGCTGTAAGCACTGTCAGCAAGACTTATCAATTTATCCTAACCTGACTTTCGACTGTCAAACAAGATTTTTCCTAAAAAGCGTGCAAATGCTGTTTTGTGTAGAGCCCAAGGCTTGGTTTTTATAGCAATTAAGGTCACATTTCCAAGTTTTTAGTGCGTCACCTTAAAAAAACTTATTAGGATTTGTATAAAATTAAAGTGCAAGAAAATCTAGAACAGATGGGCGCAGATGAGACGAAACACCATAGACGAGATCTAGAAAACAAAGTGAAACAAGTCTCAAAAGCAATTATAAAGATTTCAACTGCTCTCTAATTAAACGCAAAACAATTAAAAACGCTCTTAAAAACGCTCTTTGCTGAAACAAAAGCCTGTCAAATCTTAGATTTCAAGTTCGCATTAAAAGTTTGTGACAAATAGAAAAAAGAGAACGAAAAACAATTTTCTATTTCTCCAGCGATTGTGTAAAGTCGCCAATAGAGAATAAAAACAATTTCCAAAACAATTGAAAAATACTCAGATAGAACCAAAAGCTGTCTACTGTCAGATTTAAAAAAGTTTGACGGCTCATTCAGTTTATATAACAATGTACTCTAATCTCTGTTTCACACATTCTGCATTTTCTTCCCTTTTTTTTCAATCAAAAATTTTTTTTTATTTCTGCATTTAAATGATGTTATTATCTTTTTCACTTTCTCATTTTCTTTTAAGAGTTCCGGTTACACTTGATCAAACTATTAGACTTTCTCTTCTTTTCTTGTTTGTCTATGTTTTTATCTCTACCTTTTATTTCTTCAAGTACCCAGTGTCTTGCTTCTCTTTTTTTTCAATCTTTTCTACGCTAAAACTTTTCTTTCATCGTACTTTTTTCTCTTTTTTTATTTCTCTATCGGTTTTTCTACTCACCACTTTCCAGCTCTCTTTTAATACCTCAGCCTTCCTTCTCGTCTTTTAACTTTATATTCATAGTTTCCTGCTCTTTCTGTTGCTTTTTTCTTGTTTTTTTTTTCTTTCTTTTTTCTCTGACTATATACCCTAGATTTTTTTAATCCTAATTCATCTCACATATTTCTGTTGCATTCTTATTATTTCTTTTCTTTTTTTTTACTCTTAATTTTTTGCTCTTTTACCATTACACTTTTACCAAACTTTCAAACATTATCATTATAATTATTTTCACATTAAGACAGCTTATTGATATTTACTTATGGTTGGTTATATAAGATTCTAGCAACAGCTTCATTTAATGAGTAAATATTATTTTTGTGAATCATCTTTTAAATAATAAATTTATTTATCCAGTGTTTCGTGTCATAGTCTTACAAAAAAAACGTTCCTGTAGTGTAGTAGATTGTCAAAGTTGTTTAGTACAACAAGTCTAAATCTTAAAAGCATGCAAAAATGTGTCAGTTTGGACAGACATTAAGTTTGACCTGCTCAGAATTACAAAAAACAGTTGAGCTTAGGAGAGACGACTCAAAAACTTGAGAAAAACAAGTGTCACTTTCATAGAAAAAATGGGAAAAAAGATGCGACTTTTCAGTCTCACATTATTCCTGCTGAGAACAATTAAAAAGCATCAGAATAATTATATCAGAATATATCCTTTGGAAAAAAAACAGCAGCATAAGTGTCCATATGCGGTAAATAGTGGTGGGTATTAGAAAGCAAATACATTAAAGATTTTTTGATTAATATACATAAATAGATACCCTCAAACAATAAACAACTTTGTGTAAATACGATAAATATGAGCTAAACACGTTATTTTTTAATTAAATTATATCTTTTTGAAGCCTTTTCTTAATATTTAAAACATGGTAATAAAGCTATTTCTTTATAATAATATTCATGAAAAAAGCCCCTATCGAGAGGAAGGATGTGTCTTTTTTATTTTCAAAGCCACCGAGAAACACGGGATTCAAGGGAGAAATATTAAATAATACAGTTATTACTTGTGACAAATTGGCTAGGAGGCGAAAATAAAAAGAAAACGAGAAAATGAAAAATAATAAATAACTTTCGGAGAACACGCACAAAGGTTACAGATGTTAGATTCCGATATATAGGGCTGCCGCCAAAACGTCGGAAGGACAGTGTAATTCGTTTTTGCAAGGTTCTCCTGAGTCCAGCAGGATTTCTCCTAGGATTACTAGCTTGACGTCATAACTAAAAGGATAAAATATGTCAAAAATTCTTTAACGGTCGAAAGAAATATGTCTGGATTGTGGAAGAGACAACATAAACCCAAACGTTCCCACAAGTTTGACCGCTATTTTGTTTGAAGCATTTATTTTGCTATGACCACAAATTATAGCTCTCGAGAAAATTGTAGAAAAATCAAACCACAATTTTAATACTTTTTCTACAAGGTTTACAATAAATCTTTGTTCGTGCAGTTCATATTAATTATTAAATTTTAAAAGAAAATTTTATATTGGCCCCCGCCGCCAATTATATTTTTAATAGTAAACTAGGATCTTTTTGAAAGTCTAGACTCTATGTATTATACTTTAACAATTTATAGCATCAAATAACTTTCACATATTGGTTTCAAGATTAAAGGTAAAGTCTTAAAATACAAAAAAAAATCTTAAACATCGACATGTTATTGATTTTGTTTCATCTATACTCTCCAAATTACATGGGGTATTTCTAAGCATCAAAGAGTTATTTGGCAAGCTGTAAATCAATATTTATCTTGAGGTAAATGAGCAGAGCTACATCATCAAAGATACTGCATGAATTTAACTAAGCCAAATGTCAAATATGTGTGTAGTATCTATTGCAAACCCTAATGTTTTTCCGAGTAAAAATTCTCAATATTTTTTTTTATTGTAGAGAGAAAATTTATTAATTTTTGACGATGAATTCCAAGACGGTAGATCTTCAGATGTTTTAGGTAAGTAAAGGAATCCGTTTAAACAATTCTACGTCATCTACTGTTTTGCTTTGCAGTAAAGACATGTTAGATTCCGGAAATTCTGCAACACAGTGGCTGGAACTAATTATTCCAACTGAACCAGCTAGATCTCTATCAGAAATTTTCCCATTTTCCGCTCTAAATCTTTGTTTACTGAAGACATTTTCTAACCATGAGATCATAGAGCTAAATCCTAATTTTAAGATTTTGTTGTTATTGTTATATGGATTGACAGTTTGATTTTTTGTAAAAAATTCAAAAAATTTGTAAATGAAAGGATATTGACTTTCCCAGGTGTAAAAATTCTCTCTTAAATTTTTTTGTATTTTAAAATCATATATGATTTAAATAAAGAGTATTTTTGAAAGATAAATTTATTCTCGCAGTTTAAACAAAGTTTGGTTTATACTTTATATCATATATTTATTTATGTTTTACATACATATTCAATTTTTCAACTTCAGAAAACATTTAATGTACACTAAAGTTATTGTTTTATGTCTTTTGTAGATTATATAATAATAATAATAAAATGCCTTTATTTGGACTAAATACATTTGTCCGGGCGAAGTCTAGCTAAGAGCTACTCAAACTTAACCCATACTCATCGAGTTAACGCCTCAGAAAATTAACTCCAAACTTGTCATAAAATAATCAACTTTAGTGCTTTGTTATATAAATAACTCTGTTTCAACGTAATGTTTTAAAAATATTAAATAGTCTAATTAAAACGCAAGATAAAAATGTATATAAACTAGTGTTAGATTACTTCCCATTTTCCAGTTTTCCATTGCTTACTTTACTACTGATATAAATAAAAATTATTACCTTCGTTATAATTTATCATTTCAGAATGTTGTAACTTATGCCACAAACCTAACACTTAATATACCATATTAGTATTCCCATACAACACATTTTGCATGCAAAACTCCAGGTCAAAGCTTTAATTTATCATCAGATGACAATTAACGTTGCAAAATAATCATTTATTGACGTTATTGAAAACATACGTAATTATAAGAATTATATAAGCTTCGTCTGTAATGGCTTTAGTCACATCAATTGTACTAATGATAACATTATTTAGATTACAATTTTATTGTAAAATTTAAAATACCTAAAATGAGTTTAAAAACCAAGTGACCCTTATAACTATAAATGATTGAAACAATTTTTCCACAATAGAACAATAAATAACAAAACTAGCTGGATAATAAGTATCGCGTCTAGCGTGGTTTACACGTCAGGATATCGTGCTTATTCTCCCTTTTATTTTCTTGTTCTGATGACGCTTCCACCGATGAAGTGCAAAACGTAAAATACCTTATGCCATTTATTTTTAAACACAGTTCTTTTCAAAGGATGTTGGTTTTTCAATGACGTCTGACCGTGAAAGTCTTTCATCAACAAAGTTTAATTACGTAAGATTTAATTATAATTTTCGGCGCCCACATTATTGAAAGAGGTAATATAGGAAAAGCGGCTGAATTTCCTTGTGCTTGTTTTATGTTACCAAAAATAAACAGCTCCGTGTAAAAAAATTAAAAAACCAATTGTTTTTTCGATAGCATCAGACATTAATATTTTTACGTGCAAACATTTTAGCCAAAGTACAATGTTGTGTCGGTGGCGTTGCCGCTTTTTGCCAAGTTAGCTTTAACTCTGATATTAACGACGGTCGTAAAAAAGCTCCGTTATCGCATTGGCCAAAGGAAGGGGGTGAATGTAACGGACGCCGCTGGATTTTACGAGCTTTGAGCAGACATAACGGCGCTGCTAGCTGCTACCGACGACCGTTGAATCACGGCAACTCTAGAGAGAGCGTCGGCACCGTCCGTCGCGACGCCGGCTGCGTGCGTTTGCACCAAAACCCATAAAACTTTACGACCGAAACATCGACCCGTTGCCTAGGTAACGCGCACTGTACAGTAGGAACGACAAATTTATGGCCGACTAGCACGTGCTCAAGAAGAAATGAACTTGACTGTACATATCGTCCGATTGGCATGCTCTGAATTTTGATAATGCTAGACGGAAAGCATCGATATGTGCTTCCAAACCGAAAAGTCAAAGTTCAGACTCTAGAAAAACAATAGGATGTCTTAAAAATGCATCATTTAGACTTGTCTATACGTTTGTTATAAAAATTTACAGCCCAAATTTTTATTTATCAATTCTTTTTTCTTTCGAATCAAATACGTTGCGCTATACAAAATATAATATAAATGCTGTTGCAACATCTATTGTAAGATTCTTTCTACATCGAGGTTAGAAAGTACAGCTTTCACGTCTCAATGTCAAAAGATGGTAGAGTTAGATGTCAATTTGACAGAAAACATTACTATAGAATGAAAGAGAATGCAGGTCGGACAACCAAGTAGCGTCTTTCGTCTGAAACGCACATCTTAGATATGCAATATTTTCCATTTGCTTTAATACAGCAGAAAAAGAAATAGTTAGAGTCGTTTTTTTTGTCTTGGCGGCTGCTACGTCACTAACCTGCGCGAACACGTAGCAGCTAACTATTTGAGCACTTCTAAGTCGCTCAAATTAAGTGTAGTTTATGTAAACTAAATTAAATTACCGTTCTAATATATATTAGGCTTAGGGGGTGTCGCAAAAAAGTTGTATAAAGATAAAGCAAACAAGCGTAAAGTGGACACTTTGACTGACGTTTTAAGTTTAGTTAGTAATAGCGTTTTTGAGAATAAAGCATTTTTGATTTATTCAAAAACTCTGAAAAATAAAAGATAGCATAGTTAAAAATTTATTGTCATAGCGATTTAGTTATTATAATAATGTCAGTATTTTCTTTGCTTGCACACCCATAGAACATGCGAGATGTTGATGGATTTATAGCTTTAAGCTCTAATGAAGACTGGAGATCTTTGCCCGGTGAGCTGCCACATTTTTACTAGTTGTCACCACAATTTTGCACATTTTTGCCCATAATCATAACTTGAAATCAAAGATTATTTTAAAAATTTCAATATTAGAGATTAGTGTTTTTTTAAATTTATGTTATTTTATAGCGTTTTAGCCTCTTTTTGTCACGTAAATATGAAAATTAAAATGTCGCAATATAATTAAAGATTATTAATAAAAACTTTTACACTTTTTTGACAATTATTACAAAATGTTTTATGTTAAGAATGCTACACGATGAAAGACTCAGTACGAATATGTATTCTAAATACGATAACATTTCTATTAGGATTTGAAAGATCCTCCTCAACTCCTTGTGTAAATTGACAAAATAATTTCACTCTAAAATCCACAATCTTCCCACTGCACTGTTATTTTTGTGCTTAAAGCGAATGTTTAAGATTATCTACAATTCTAAATGCAGCTATAATTTACTTCGCAAATGTTTTCTTTTTTTTGCAATTTTCTCAAAATAATAAATTTAATTCAACTGAAAATTTAACAACCATGAAATGCTGAACAAACTTGTAGAACTTTTCTATTTTAGTTTGAATATAAAATAAGATTTTACATACAAGCAGAGAAATTTTACAGCTTGTGCTTTCTAACAATAGAAAAACGGAACTTAAGAGCATGTTAAGTTTGTCGATAACAGAAAAGCAATTTCGATAGAAGTTTTCGTAGTCAATGTCTGCAGACGAAAAGTTCTTCATGACCAAAATTACATTCGGTCTCAGCTATAATTAGCTGGATAAAAATGGAATTTAAAAGAGCACAAAAAATACTTATTTAACATTTTATTTTACCAGAGGCTATAATTTAGTGCAATTCAATTCCCGCAAGGCATAGAGTGCTATTCGAGGCATGCAGAGCATAGCTTTTAATTTAAAAAAACTAATCTTCTTCCACAATTTGCACTACTTGTACAAACTGATCCCGATAGACCAATAAAGTTAATTTTGACGGTGAATAAGAACCAAATGATTTAACAGTTTTTTTTTTAGATTAAGTTACAAATGCGATTTTTATTATAACCATAATTATTATTAGCCCAAACAGTTATCTGACTACTCACTTTCTAAGGTTTAAATGACACTTTGATTTTATATTTCACAAATCAATTTCATCTCCTTATAACTTTTAAACTACAAATTGAAAATAAACTAACCCAAATTAAAAACAAAAATAAATGAATTTGTATTAAAAATAATCCTTTTAAAATCAAAAATAAACAAATTCAAATTGAGAATAAACATCTTAAATTTTGTATGTAATATACAAGGCCCGAGATTCTATATTATAGACAGTGTCAAAATATAAACTACTATTTTGACCCTGTCTATTATATAGTAGTTTTATATACTCTTTTTGTAAAAGTTTGTTGATTACTTTAAAGTAGTTTGTTGATTATATCTTGCATAAATAAGTTTTTCTTAACAAATAGTATTATACCAAAAGCCCAAATTGAATAATTTATCAGATACAATTTTCACGTTTTCTCAGTTATTGCTTGTTTAATTTGCACAACTTGGCTCAATTAAAATAATTTTAGAACCCGCCTTTACTTGTAAAATTGAAACATTTTGATACTATAAGATTTCGGCTTAATAACCTGTAGAGCCAAAAATTGTCTTTACTGTTATCAATATTAATGCCAAAATTATAACAAAAAAAAACAGAATAATTTGATAAGAACGTTTAATATATTATATTAATTAAAACGTTTAGATGTAAAAAACAAAACAAAAATTGTCTTACATTGTTATGTTCAACTTTTTGAATAAAAATAAAAGCATTTTAAGTTTTTTAGCACTATAAAAAAATACTAATTTCACCTGAAAAAAAGTGCATTTTTCGCAATTTTAACATTAAAAAAAAGCCCCGGGCATGTATAATTTTGCACCCTGTATCGTGTATCTGTTTTTTACTTTAAGTCTATTGTTGATAAACGTTTTTTAAACTCTATAGATTATTTGCGTTTTATGATTATATTTTTGTTAATAAAAAAAAGCAAAATTTTGTTTTTTTATTGTATGCTTCAATTTTCTTAATATAACACATTTTTTTAACACACGACAAAAAAGTGCTAAATGATTGTAGTGTGTAAATGTGTATTTGTGTGTCTATCTGACATGCTGAAGCCACTAAACGGCTCAACCAACTTTGATCTAATTTTTTGATTTAGAAGCTGAGATAATCGAGTGTTTTAGCCATAAATCTGTTTTTTGAAAATTTACATATCTATAGTTATCACTACCTGTAAGCCTTTGTCATTGTTTTTTCTTAATTTTTAATTAGAAATTATATATTCCTAACTTAAATTTGTTTATTCTAACAATAAATAGGTTTATATTTCAACTTGAAATTGATTATTTTCAATATAAATGTATTTATATAAAATTTGAAAATGTTTCTTCTCAATTTGAAGTAAAAAAAGTAAGTTTGAGTACTAAAAAAAATAAAGACAGACAAGCTTATATAGAGCTAATAGAGACAATTTGCTTCCATTCATTGTCGTAAGATCTTCACTATTACGTGTTTTCTTGTATTCGACATCTATATAACTATTCAAGAAAAAAATATGAAAAATATTCAGAGAACTATAAACAACACAGCGTTTTTCGAATGTTAATAGTTTTCTACAGCCATTGGAGAGTAAGTGCTTCGAGGAATTCTAGCTATTTGGTTGCTATAGCTTGCTACCATATGGTAAATATAATAATCTAAAATAAATACCTAATACTGCCACAAGTACTTAAAGATTTAAAGCAATAAAATTAAATGTGTTACAAAATATCAAAAACTACAACATCTGCGACTACAAAAAAATGTTAAAGTCAAGCTTAAAAGACGTCAAACGTAAAAATTAATAATAAACTTTTGGGTCATCGATAGTTCAAATCATCAAATTTACTAAGTTTTTACGTAGAAACAACATTACTTTTCAAGCGCACGTCACTTTATTGGTTGGAAATGTTTAATTTTTATAAAAAATAGATAAAACCGTCAGAATAGAATAATTATAATCGATAACAGGGTGTTTTTACTGTCAAATAGAACTATAAACATACTAAATTTGAATGATAAAGCGCGGTTCACAAGCGGACTGTGGAGAAATGCTAAAGAAAGATAATAATTGATTTCTGCTTTTAACTAGACACAGTCTTTTCAAGCAGTTTTTTGTTTTTGTTTACATTTTTACAAATAATGTACATATATTTAGTGATATTTGCGTATCTGACCTCACAACTGAACGAGTTGAACAAAACACTGATTAGACAAAACCACAAATATATAGATTGATTGAAATGTAAATTTTATTTCAAATAAAAAAAAATACAATTTAGTGAAACGATATGATGAAGATTTACTATACATAGTACGTAGTTGGTAACGCACTCCATTATCTATTTCAAAGGTGAAAGATTATTATCATCTTTTATGTAGAGCTTTCCATAAAGCACCAAGTCATCTCCTTTGCAAGCTGTACGATGTTAAGTTATGAGACTGTATGAATAAATAATGAAATCATAAGCTCCTGAAACAAAAACAAGAGCTAATTTTAATAACGTAAATACAAAATTTGTAAACAGTTTTTGCTGCAAATTAATTACATAAACGGAAACAGTTGCTCCATTATCTACCTATTTAAAAGAGAATAAATGTTGCATAGGTATATATTTGGATCGATTAACATTCATTATCTAATTCGATAGTTGACATTCTTACTATAGAGCACCCCAGGGATTCACTAATGTCATCGAAAATTTATAATGCTAAACTAACCGCTAATAAACCGTGTTGATTTCGATCGCCAACAAGTTTCAAACACGTATGTGCGCCTTGTTTTTTTCATGGAATTTATTCGATTCATATGGAAAACTTATATTCACAACTGTCTAATAAGAGCATGCTGGATTGTATATTGAATAAAATATTGTAAGTATAAATTTCAAAGCAAACCAAAAAGGTTATACTATATTGAAAATAGAGAAAGACAAGAAACAAAATAGATGATAAAAAAGAGATAACAATAAAAACGTTTTAATTCTAAGCTCTTACTTTTCCTTATAGTAACACTCTAAGTTACTACAACCGAGTACTAGATTTTAGTACTTTTTAAAAATAGTTTTAGTCATTCATTCCAGTACTCGCCTCACTCTTCATGTCAGGAGTGAATAGAAAGCAATTTTAGTTGCCAGAGCAAGTGACTGCTTTCACTATGCCTATACTTTGCTGTCTGAACCATAAAATTCGTACAAACAAGTTTATTTACAGATTATTCCAATCAAGTGCAGGGTCGACCAGTGTCAGATTAACATAGACAAAAAAAAATCCGATTTATATTAGATAATTTTGTTCTTGCTCTAAAATATGTTTCACTTTCTCACACAACATTTTCACACAAGTACTTAATGCTTTTCTTAGTTTTAACGCACTCTTTCAATCAACAATAATTTTTCTTGACAAATCTTTTACGTTGTTTTAAAAAACTACATTCAAAAGCTAAAAAAACAGCGTTGCACACGCTTTGTAATCAACAATAGCATGACTTTATTTAGTAATAAATTCAAAAACATTGAATTTATTTAAAAAAGCCGACACCAATATTGTTTTGAGTTACGCTACCGTTGCAAAGGTTTCTGTAGTTACTAAAGTAAACAAAAATTGAAAAAATATAAATTAAACAATACATGATTGATCAAAATTAACAGAAAAAACTAAAAATTATACTATAGAAATAATAGGAAATATATATATATCTGGCAGAAATACGTGGCAGAGGTAGAATAAAAAGAGTCATAAACCATTATGTAAGCACAAAATAATCTAAAAATCTAATACATATGTAATTTAACTCTACAATACCATGTGTTAAGTTTTCTAGAAATTAATACTTTCAGAAGCATTGCAAGAAGTTGAAAATGTTTTTATAACCCTTTTATGATGTTTTACACCTCAGAGTAAAATCAAATTTACGATGTAAATATACCTTCCAGACATTTCACGATAAAACTCTTGCCTATCGAGCTTGCTTGCTCGCGAACATCTTGGGATTTGGCCTGAAAAACAGACGTCGTGAATCACTCTGTATACCGCAAAAGTTTAACTTTCCCGAAAGATTTCAAGGGTTAGTGGTCTGGCACGTAGAAGTGAAATGTGTATTATGAGCAATCTAACTTGAACTGGATTCTAAGCAACATCTAGCTAGATTCGCCAGATAGCGCTTTTATCGTGAGGGTGCTTTTTATTGGTAATAAGTGCCAAGAGTTTCTGAAATACGCGGCCAGTTGCTTTAGTTAAGGGTGTTCAGCAGCGACATGCCGCATAATTTTGCGATTGTAAAATAATCCAAAAATTCAAAGATCAAAAACGTTTCAGAAATTTTATTGTCAGAACGGTTTCTAATGGTCGTTTTTTATTATTGTCGAATGACAACTTAAGTGGTGCACGAAAGGATAAAGTCGTTACTGTTCAGAAAGCAACCGCATTCAGACCATAAAGTTTAGGGTTGATAACGAGTTATTACGTTTGGTAGTTTTATTTGATTTTAATGTAAAAACTCTAAAACCATTAACTTCAATGTAGTGGCATAAAACGAAATCATAATAAAACAGTTCAAAAAAACAATTTAAATGTTCCGAAAACACGCTTCTTTACAAGTAACATTTTCACTATTTTAATCACAAAGCAGTAAAAGGTTAGCCCAGCAAAACCATTTCTACCATTTAATAAACAAATATTGTCTGGCCTATTTCATTTATTATTGTATTCATAGCAATAGTAAAACAAATAGAAAATCATGCATATCTTGAATAGCATGATTTTCAGACGAAAAACGCTAATGTTGTACGACCAGCAATTTTACATTTTCTATCAAATGGACAATAGTCATATTGAAACGTAGAAGCTTAGCTTTCTGATATCAATGTCATTGCGTATTGTACTCATTCATATTTTATCTGTTATAGCATCGTCAGGTTGCATAAACCAAATCACTAAAGACATAGTGTCTATATAAATTAAATCTTGCTTTAATTTGAATAATTTACAGGTTCATTGATATTAAATAATGTAGTTTGATTTAATACAATATAAGTTCATGTATTTTATAATTTCGTACATCCAACGCCAAGAAATACTTGTTAATAATGCATAAAAAATGTTTCAAATAGATGAGTGGATTAACATAACATTGTTGAATACTTTATCTTAAAATATTATGTAAAATTAGTAAAAACATTTTTGTAACAGAAATAGGGTACCGAGTAATGGTAGATAACAAAGGTGACATATAATCTTTTATTCTTAGTTTTTATTACTCACATTGTACTTCAACTTTAAATTTTATTTTTTTGTTTTTATAATTTTCTTTTTTTCTCTCAAAATTCTATAATTTAATTAACCGAAAACTTGCATGTCAACTTGATCTAAGATTGATGCAAACTAAGCCGCATATTTCAGTTTAGATATAACTCGTGACAAAAACAGCCATTGAACATTCACCCCTCGATGCACCAAGCTTTTTATACCCAACTGTGTCAAAGCAATAATTCATTATTTATTAAGCATCTGCATGAATCACAAAAATATATTCACATCCCCATAATATCAGATCAAAGCTCTCAAATTAGACGGTGCTATAAACGTCTAACTTAATCCAATCCCTCAATAAGAAATTACCACAATACACGAGAGCAAATACCTACCACCTAATAAAAAAACAACTAACCAATAAGTAGAAACCAAAAAAATAAAAACAAATTGCCAAACAAAAGTCAAACAACTTAAAAATTAAACTAAAAAAGCAGAACAAGAGAAAAATGTTTACGCAAATATAAAAAAACAAATTATTATATTACTAACCCCGTTAAATGAAAATACACAATTGTTTGATGTGAGCTCCTCCACTGTCTAAAGCGCATAAAAATCAGACAAGTCTTCAAAGAAGCCAAACTTTACAAAATATTTGTCAAAGCATAAAAGTCATTAAAAGACCACCCGACAGTTCACTTCTTAATTAAATTGCATTGCAGTTTCTAAACAATTGAACTCATAACTCTTTACATTAATTTGCATAAAGTTGAAAAAAACCAACAGCCAACAGCTCTAATTTAACATTTTTTAGTTGGTTTCCCATTCTAGCTCGACGCAACTTGAAACTCAATTAAATACACTCGGCTACAACGATAATTTTATGAAGAGTTTATGGGTTATTAAAATGTTCCATCATTAAAATTTTCAGAGCTTTGTGAAATATTGTTTATTAGATTTTAGCACAACATGTGTCAAGTCTTATAATGAAGTTATTTACTATAGAATTATTTCCAAAAATCAAAAACATGAGTTATTTAAAAGTTAAAACACTAAACTGTAGTTAAAAAAAAAGAATTGCTTAATCAGTAAACTATTTCATATAGTTAAAAAATGTGTTCAAAATCTTATTTTTTTGTCACTTTTAATCATGTATGTACTTACAAAGTTAAAGCAAATTTATTCAAAGCAAAGACTTGTAGACTCAGATATGCTTTGTGCTTATTAACATTCAGTAGTAAAGCTTAAGAAATAAGATGTACTTACTACGCTTTTACAGTCAGTTGATTGAAAAATAATACATACCTGAAACAAACAAAAAACCATAGTAAATAAAGTATATTAAAATGTTTAAAATTAAATTCATTTTTATTTTAATCACAAATTAAAAAGTCTGTAGTGTCAAACCAACTATTCAATCAATTAGAAATGAATAATAAAGTTGAAGCAATTTTATTTTTGCAGGCTCAAGCACATTTTGTGATCATAGACACTCATCAGTAAAATTCAATCTGGCTATAATGAGCTTGTATTTACTCAAGTGCCTATTACTTCCGTAAAATGTAATACATAGTTTAAAGTGTTTTCTGTCAAATCGGTATCTGTTGTCAGTGAACTTTCCCATTTGACATTGAAATGTGAGAGCTTGAGTTTTCGACTTTGATATAAAATGCTACGATAGATGTCACTACAATTAAATCGAAATAGTCTTGTGATTAGCAGTCGCTATATTTTAGATGTATAAAATATTAAGATGAGACGTCTTTAACTGTAAATATTCTATAATTTAACCCAACAATTTACAATTCATCTTTTTCTTGATATTTTACGATAGTTTTTCTACTTAAAAGTAATCTAACATTGTTGAATATCTTATAATTTATATTTCTTGTATAAAGTTCACATTATTCATCCAGCTGTGTACCAGGCTATTGTAGGTTCATTGTGTGACCATCCAAGAAATGAGCTTTTACTATCTAAACGACGAATATAAATATAAGAATGCAGCATGAAAAAGAGACATGGGCATAAATTGCTGGATTTAAGAAGATTCAAAAAGGTGTGCTCATAATCTCTCAAAAATAGCTTATTGATCTAATTCAAGTGAGCCGTAAAGTATAGAAGATATGAAGCCCAACGTTTGGGGCTTTCATTGCATCTTTTGGAATAACAAATAGCTTTCCAAAAGCTTGTCCGAAAGGTTAAATTGGTAACTGTAGAGCGATATGCCCAATCATCCGTGAAAGGTTTCACATAAAGCCACCCACCCACGTTTGAAAAAAAACTACTCTGTTAGATGCGATTTGTTGAAAACCAGGTTTATCTTATTTTTGTCGTAAAGAAACAAAGAAATAAAGAGTAAATGCTATCTCCTCATTCTGCACAAGCGGCTTTACTTTGTACATCTTCATCTGCCATGAAGTCTGCTAATGATGATAAAATTAAAATAAACATAAAGTATAAATGAGGGCTGTTTATGGAACAGCATGTTTCATTAAATAACGCTTTGCATTCACGTGTTGGAATTAGCACAGGGTTTCTAGACGAAAAAATGTTTTTTTATTTGATATAATGAGACGTTTAGAAGTACAAAATAATGAAGGTTTTTAGTTACTTCAATCCGTTAAATGTAGTGTTTTATCTAAACAACTCAAACAAGCTTTTCGCTCAGGTATACTAATACTATAATTCATTCATTTATTAGAATGCACATTTTTCTATATTTTGGTTGCCGTCAAGAGTTTTCCAGGCGTGAAAATACAAAATTGTCATTCAAACAAATTGACAATTTGATCTCTAATGACAGAATGATCATAGTGATCTCTAAATAGAGATCAATGTCTGAAAGCAACCTATTACAAAAAATATTTTATGTTAAAAAGTATTTCAATAGTTTATAAAATGTGTTTAATATTTCAACATATAAAAAAGTTAATCAATGAAAAAGTATTTCTACCTCCAAACGTATAAATAAATAGATACGTAAGGTAAGTAGAATTTATTAAAACATACTTTTCTAAAATCTGGTGTTTAATGTTTACCTAGAAGAAAACAAGTCAATCATTTGCATAAATTAAACAGCTAAAACCCAATTTATTAAATATTATATAGAAAAGTTGATTTAATATTTCATTTGGTATCTATAAAAGCTATATATACATTTGAGTCTATAAAATCACTAATTCATTGACTAATTAGCATTCTTTTAAACAAAATCTTTTAACAAAAATCATTTTACTATAAAATTACGAGCTGCATTAAATAGTAATAAATAACAAATTTATTTCACATTGTTTTTGGCAAACTGTCAATTCGCGACAATTGTGTTGGAATAACTTGTATAATTAAACATCTAGTAAAAGAGGTTATATATTGGTCTATCAGATTCCCCTGTTATTTTTTACCATCTGGTATGCCCATTCTCCCATCTTATACACACGCAGCTGTTCAAAGATGCTGCCTTTTCCTTAGAAAACACACAAATTACTTAAAACTTGTTAAACAAAAGTGGTATGTATTTTAAAAGAAAATTTATTCACGATTTGCCGTGAGTCATCTTTGTCTATAATTATGAATGAGTGTGGCTATTATTAACAATCCAATCGTTCTACACCCCTGACTATCACTTGCAGAATAGTGCTGATTTCAAAAAGAATTTAGGGGATCGTACCCTTATTTATTTATTCTTCAGCCTGTGCTCAAACTGACCTTTTAATACAATGCTAACATGATATTCCGCATATGGCATAATCTTTATGAGCATCGAGTATAACATAATAATAGTTAATTCGTATTGACAAAAGTAGGAACATTACTCTTGACGTGTAATAAATTGTAAATTGGATAATTCTTATTCACTGTAAATAAAACCAAAAAACTATAATTTTATAAAAAAAAAACATTTGAAAATAAAGTCATATTAATTAGGTCATCCTTAATCACATCATCTTATCAAGAAATAGTTTTCTTATTTAATAAAAGTAGAATATAATAGATAGAAAGAAGTCTGCAACTATGTCGCGCGTCGGGTAACAATGTTACTAAATTAATGCATTTTATGGAAAAACGCACATTAAAAATGTTCAATTTTATTTATCTGATTTGGTAGTGTAGCCAAAAAAATTAGGAAATAATAATAATAGCATTAATTTATGGTGTCTCTATCTTTTACATCTTCCGCTAATAATAAGTTCTTTTGTATAAATATAAGTCTTTCAAAGTCATAGCAAATTTATTTAAAACCAGATTGGTTCATTCAGTTGTGCTATTTATACAACTGATTTTAATTGGTATGTCTAACTGATATATTACAAAATCCACTTCATACTCTTTATTAGCTCATGATAATTTAAATACAAATATAATAAATAATAATCTAAACTAGGTAAAAACATACTTTTATCAGATTCTAGATGTTATTTTTTCTTTAAGATTTTCTTGTTTAATAAGCTTATTAAGTTTTTAATACAAAACTAAAACATTTTAATTGCTTTGCAAACACAAGATTTTTGCATCTATATTTTTACTTTATATATTTCTCACGTTTTGATTATTTTTTTAACTGAAATTTAGTTTATTTTACCTTGTTTTACTCACTATCGAGCACAAAGCATGTGCAAGTTTACAAATATTGGTTTTAAATAAATTTCTATTTATTGTAGTTCTTGATAAAATACTTTCTGACTTACTATGTGATTTTTTAGAGTTGTTCATAAGATTCACGAGAGACCGCAAAAAAATACCAATAAATGTAAAATTGTTAGAGATTAAAATACTTACTAAAATAATAAATAAAAAACAAAAGCATAACAAACCAAAGAAACAAAAAAAGAACAAAAAAGAAAGTACAGAAAGAAGAAAGAAATCAGTTTAAAGATTTAGAATTGAGAATAAAATATAAAAAACAGATATTGGGATATTGGATGCATATAACCAAAGAAACCGATATATGTATATTATGTAAAGTCAGTAAAACAAGCTGAAATAAACAAAGTTTCAATTAAAAAAATAATATAAAAAGTAAAAATGTAGATGAGCTTAAACAAGAAAACCTTAAAGAAAAACTACAATAACATTTTTTATCTGATGAAAGTAAGTTTTTACCTAGTTTAGATTATTATATTTATATTTAAATTATCATGAGCTAATAAAGAGTATAAAGAGGATAATATATGCTATAGTAAGTAGGTTTGCTAATTATGAGTAACCATACTAATTTAAAATTTGTAAATAATTTTAGTTTATACAAATTATAATAATTAAATTTGATAGTTTTTAATGTTTTAGAAGACTAATTATTAAATAATACAATTTTTATGCCGAGTTAGTATTGATTATGCAAATTTTACAGACAACTTAACCCACTTCACAAAGACGAAATAATTAGTATATGTTTTATTAATTTTAACCAAAAACAGCAAAACATTTTTGTATTGATTTGTCGGTTGATTACCTATATGAATATGAAAAATATAAAAAAACTGATTGTTTTTTTGCCCATTAAAATTTTCTAAATGATGGCGAATGAATAATAATCCAATTGGAAACTAAACCACTTAATTATATTTCAATAATAGTTAATTAAACCGGTGTATTATGGGCCCCGCTGTTAAAAATGTTGTATGAGAATTTATGGCTTGTAGATACAGGACTATTAACAGTCCGTGAACTTGACCGTATATACAAGCGGTATTTATAAGCTCAATAGCTTGAGAACCAGGTATTGTACAAACATATTAGTCCACTTCTTTGTACACACTAAAATAGGTTGTTATGCATCTTAATTAGAATGAATCATAAAAGCTTTACACTTATCCACAGCCAAAGAATTACTGGAATTTGTATATTTGATTTTTAGTCAGCAGTCTTTTTCTGGTGTTTCCAATTTCGTTTTTATGTTGTCAATCGTTAGTAAGATTTTTAAAGTTTCGTCTTATAAATAAGCGATTCCGTATGAGTTTTGGCAGGTTTTGTAAACAAACGCTTAATATGAGTACTTGAAGAGTGATAGATAACAGGTGAAATCCAGAACACTCTGTTGATAAAAATAAACTTACTTCTGTTTCTTAAGTCCTATACAACAGAACCAAACTATTTAAACAAAACTAAAGCGATCTAAAGCTCGTTTATCGTATAATATTTTTAGACAATTGCGTTAAAATATTAGGTATCTGTATGGTATACAGATCAAAACTAAAAGCGTACACATGATATGTACCGTCATTTTTGTCGATAAAAAACAACGTTACGCAAAAATGCAAAAATTGTAAATGTTTTATGAAAAGACAACACAATGTGACAATATATCTCTGAACAATCTGATCTGTGACAATAAATAGAAAATCTGGCAAAAATATCACAACTATGCATTTAGTTGCCAATAACAAAAATATTGAGTGTAAAATAATACTGAATTGTTTTATTTATGCGATAACAACTGTTACAGTAATTGATAATCTTCGTACACCAGAGCACAATGTTTCATATAATTTTCAATTAGAAAAGCTCCTGGCAGCACAGCTATTTGAATTCTTTAAATTTTCTGTCAGTAAATGTTTGTTTTCAAAATAAATGTAAGTATTATTAAAAAAAATTAATCCTGTTTATTTAAAAAATATATTTGTCAGTAACCATATAAAAAAACTGTTTGAGTCGGATTCAGACAATGCTTTGATTATTATTGGATTTTTTTTTGATAGCGTCAACGTTTATGTCAAAAAATACCCTAATCACTTAATTAAGACATAAAAATATTTTATTCAGACATTACAGTGGTATCACAGCAATAATATAGACACTATTAGAATCGGGCAGAAAAGTCACGCATTTGAAACCTTGAATTTGTATCTCTATTGTCTTTTTTCCACATGAGTTTGATTATGTGACATTTTTGACTTCAACGTCAAAGTTAACAATTTATAGGTTTAACGCAAAAATTAAGTTTATCAATCAAGCAGGTTGCGGTAAATAACAATACGCAGATTCTTTTAATGTTTGCAAGACCATTACTTTAAAATTAATTAATATTTTTTTATGTAATTTTGCTAATACATATACCGTAAGATATTCTAAAATACTTTAAAAAAAATTGTTTCTCGAGAGAATCGATCCAAATTTGATTGTGAAAAAAATTCCTAAAGTTACAAGTAAGGTAGTAAAGCTGAATTTATAAGATTATATAATAATATCTATATTCTTTCAGAACCAAAATTAAAGAATTAAATTGAAACTCAAAACTTTTTTATGATTAGACTATCTTAGATATTGCCAAGACATCAAAAAAAATTGGCAATCAGATACTTTTGAAGAGGCCGTTTAACCTTATATTTTCAATGTTACTATATAAACATTTTATTTACGTCCAAATGGCAATTTTTCCGTTTGTAAAATAAGAGCTTAACAGCTGCAATGTCTGAAAATTTAAAAATATGTCTACAAAAAAGTTTTTATTCAACTGTTTACGCGTTTAGAAGCATCTTTGCCACTTAAAGCTAGTAATTAAATTTTTAGCTTCAGTAGAACGTTTGTGAGTGAAATATATCAGTGTCGAAGCACCCTTTTAGAAAACAAGATGTGTCTAAGGGGTGTAAATTGCTTTTTATTTTGACAGAGCTAGGAATTAGAAACACACGCATTTATGTTATTTGTGAACTCATTTCATTGTTTTATGAGTGACAACTTGGCGTATGTTGTTGTGGAAATACAGTTCACTAAATCACGCCAATAAACTGAATAAGAATTGAGATTTATTCTGAATTCAATAATCGGCCCAACACACCGGACAGATTTGAATCGTCAACTTCCTTTCATATTTTAATGATCATACATACAGTGCTCCGTATATTCCCAGGCTGCCAACCCTGGCGTGCATTATCATAATGCTTTGATACAAAAGCTTCTCAAACATTTAAAAGTCAAGGCATGCAGATGGCAAATCTGAATAAAAAATGCAGAAAAGCTTCCAGTCCGGATATATTCCAAAGTGGTGCTAAACTACAAATCTTCTATTTTGGTTTCTGCTTCACTGCGATCTCATATCAAATTACTAATTCTAAATTCACGTATTTTGTATCTCTTGACACTCAAATACCTAATTACTCTAATCCAATTATTAAGTAAATAAAGAAACAATTAATATAGAAAGGTTCGATAAATGATTCATGTCATGGATTAAGTGATGTAAGTTTTAAACATTTGACGCTTTTTTGTTATAATAGACAGTCGTTATTCAAATATCAATGTGCATTTAATTTCATAAAATATAATTATTATAAACAAAAAACATTCAAAGTAGAAGAAAGCGGTCCAAATCCACGCCTTCTTAGATGCATGATATTTGACAAAGTGATAATAAATAAAAAAGCGTTGTTCATGAGAACAAATAGATCAATTATTATTCTTTTCTATAAAATAAGAGCCAATTTTTGCTGCTTTTTATCAGACATTTCACATAATGGTACTTACTAGTGACAAATGTCGTGTCCGGAGTTAACTGAATTTTCAGCCGTATATTTTAATTTGTACCTAACTCAATTGTTTTTCACACAAGCTAATGCATTAGTCTAACAAATCAATGATGGTGCTAGCAATAGGAAAAGTGTCCAAAGCAACATTAGGGTTACTTGCAGTAGTAAACTAATTACTCATCACTGAATCTATCAATCACGTTAACGTTGATTACATAAAACAGTTAATTTGATTATAGCAAATCCGTAACGAATTAATTTATTCGATAAAAACCGAATAATGAATTATTCATAAGTCGAAAATTTAAGAGATGTTTATTATTTTATTACAATCGGAAGTTGACACCACCCATCTTGGATAAATATACACTTTAATATACATAAAAACATGTGTTATTAGTTCTTGTATAAATTAAACTTCAGTTGATTCAATTTGGGGAGAGTATCGTAACAACTCATATAGAGAAATAATATTAAATCAAAACAATATTTAAAAACTGATGAACTTTAGCACTAAAATCGGTTTTTCTTTTAACATAACTAAGCAAATCTAAAAGCTTAAGTGATTTTTATAGTGTATTATAGTAAAAGATCGGTCTCACAAATAACATATATTTTTTTCTTCAAATTATGTAAAGGCTTTGTTAATACATATATGTTTATTGTAAATAAAAATTCAAACTTTTTAAAAAATTACCTTTTTCATGTAAGTCCCATTTTCAAAAGCAATTATGAATGTGCAAAGTTAGTTTTTACTCGATATTGAAAGTTGACGTAATAGCTGTCAACTGTTAATTAAAACTCTTTGCTTAAGTCTAATTAAATATGCCGCGAACAACCAAAACTGATTATGGTATGAAAAAACATCTACCTGTAAGCGAGAAATTAGCGTTTTGCAAATGTTAAAAAGAATTTGCTGCATTACATTTAAAAATCTCTGCAATTATCAGAAGACTAGTGTTAATATTTTCCGTCAGTTGACATTGTTGACATCAAAAACCAAAATATTTCTCTTAATTTTAGGTTTAAATATGATGTCTAGTGTTGCTACAAAAGTAGTTTAGCAAAGATCAAAGACTAACTTATAAAAATAACAAACTTTAATTTCTTGCTGAGATGCATATATGTTCTTTTGTATCAAGTCTAATAGTTTTGCACCTATTTCCTCTATTCATTTTCTCTGAGAAATTGATTAAAACTTCAATTACCTGAGAAAAGTAACAATAAATTTAAAAGTTTTAACAAAAGTTTATTTTATTGCAAATTTCTCGAAAATATCAATAAGCAAGTCAGTATCAATTGAGACCCGTAATAATGAAATATTCCTAATTCCAACCATGTTAAAAAAAACAAGGTCTATATTATATTAAAAATGATCAAAAGAAACAACAGAATGTTTTTACGATTTTTATAAAAAATAGTGCCAACTTTAAAATCTAGTTACAAGTTTAATTTGTAGTTGTCTTATATTTTATAAAAATTATTTCAAAGGCAGATGTAGACCCTTTTGGAAGAGTAAAATTTATATTATTGGAATATTATCTTCTTTCAGTTGCACCATTGATAATATCAGTTTATGAGCCTATGAATCATGGCGTATTAAAGATAAAAAATACTGATGGTCAAAGACTTAACAGTAATACCAGAACTACAGTTAGGACCCTTTTAATATACAATTTAACGTGTTCAAATCCTCGCCACCCTAATTCTATATTTCTAATTCCTGACATTTATGGCAGCATTATTTAACTTGCGCGTTTCTAGTCACGACCTACGTTTGTACGTAACGTACATTTCACGATGTGTTTATGATTCACCGAAAAGCTCCCTACACAAAAGTCGTTGAGTGAAATTTTATCCTGTATCCTCAGTATAATGTAAATGCAGTTCCAACATCATAAGATTAAAGTTCACGAAAAGAGGTAATGCATCCATTATGAAATTGAGAGTCATGTTTTCCTTTCTGAAATGAAATTAAAATCTAGTTTTGCTCTCAGGGTTTTAATGGATTTCTGGTAATAGAATACGTGATTGAGACGATTATATCAATATTAGAATAAAAGCTCAAAAATAAAGATAATGTTATGTGATTGTGAATAAAACCAAGTAAAGTTTTGAAACTTAGTCTTGAACAGTAAAACTATACGCTAAAATTAAGAAAAAGCTAAGTAGAATAGAGATTTTCACAATAAAGAGATAAAAATCGCAAAACTGAGTTTGCCAAAAAATGAATTATTTGTTTTTCTTGTGTGTTGAAGCGTAACGTATTAATAAATATAATTAAATATTTCGCATTTTTTGTTCTACTGCCGGTTCATTTAATGCTCCTTTTTATTAAACTACGCTAGACATTTTAGGTCAAAAAAGAAATGGCTTGTTTAATGATCCTCTCGATGTTATAGACTGCTTTTTAATTATTAATGTTACCTCTTAATTTATTGATGCGCGTTTTGACTTAAAAATAAAAGTAATTTGTTGAAGTTATGTTGATTTTTATCAGCAACAAGTTCATTATAAAACTTGTTCGAAACTGTAAAAAACATCTTTCTCGTTTTGGCAATTTTCGCTTTTACAAATTAAAATTTGTTGATGGTCCGACCTGATATCCATTAATCTCCAAGGTTTTTTGTTTGCTGGCGCGGGAATATTTGTGACTTTCAGCAAATTAGGACTGCTGAAAAATGCAAAAGTTCTATGGTTGAAAAAAAATTTTTGTGTACAAGAATTTGTAATTCAAATTTTATTTACTATTTAGTGCTCAATCAGACTTGTTGAAATTTTTATTAAATTTTAGGTTTTTCAAAAAGTTTTTGGTGTTTTAATTAAAATACTTATCCGGTGTGTGAGCCTTGAGCTATAATAAACTAAATGTTGGATAATAGTCCTAATGTTTCCATAAAATTAATATAGGTTGTTTATGGTCAGTTCTGAACTAAAATCTAAATAGGAAACCGTATTATGAAAACGTAAAAATAATTATATTTATAGTATAGTTATAACTATAGTATATTATAGTTATAACAGTAACATCTGATCTTTGCCGGATAACTTTTTGAAGAGAATAGACGCTTGCAGTTATTTAATTGTTTATTACAAACACTATCAACATCAAAGCATTTTGCTTTTAATTCCTTCAAACAGTTGATTATATCCTGCAATAAAACACATTACGTTGTCTTTCATAGTCCCATTAATCTTATAAATGTCTGTGAAACTTCCGAACAAGATCCGGTAATAACTTTATATTTAACATTAACACTCCCGAAAATATTTCGTAGACTAATAAAAGTTTTACTAGATACTACCTACATTTACTAGGTTTATTGGCTAGTATTACACGCTCTTGGTCATTACACTTAATAGATTATACTACTTGAGAAAAGAGTATGTAAAGTTTACAATAACCTGTTGAGCATAATGGCTGTCATTGACTGTTGATAAAAACTGCGCTTTAATATGGATAATAGCTTATTTCCACAAGATGAACCCAATTACAGAAAACAGATCTTAACTGATCAAAAAAATAATGTTGACAATAAGCATTGTATGAAAAAGTTATGAATAGCTAAAAACAAAAAACAAAAAACTTAGCAAAGTATAAACCAACTTAACAAACTAAACAAACTTAACAAAAAAAATAATTTTGACAATAAGCATTGTAGAAAAAATTTATAAATAATTAAAAACAACAGGAAAAAAAAACTAAACAAAGTATGTATACTTAGCGTAGTGAATATACATATATGTAAACAGGGCAACTTTAGTGCTTATACATAAAACGTAATAACCTTGGCAAAAATTTATAAATGCTTGTTTAATTTAGACAAAAGAGTCAAAATGTAAGTCAACCAGGTTTGACCTGTGGTTGAAGTTACTAAACATAATGGCAACAAGTGATTTAACAGCAACATTCGTTTTACTTGGTCACAAAAATAAACTTGCAATGTGTTAAAAACAATAATATTTTTCCCAAATTGTACAGCACATAAAAAAGTAATTAGCAATTAACTGTTAACAAAGTTTCTATAAAAACTTTACTAATTAAATTATTTTTAAATAACAAAAAAAAACATATTGTTTTTTGTAATCTGCAGTGAGACATAACCATCACAAATGTTTCACTCGGTACTCTTCCATTGTGCGACTGTGCAATGTACAGAGAAAGCTAATAGAACTGATTTAAATCTTGCGAGGTATATGGCTGAAAGGTAATTTTTTTCAGTTTATTGGTTTGACAAAAATGCTGATTCTTGGTGTTAGTGCTGCTTTAATCTACATCTCAATTTTTTAAGACACAAGTTGTGTTTTTGATTCATACTATATATCACTTCTTGTCAACTATTTTAAATTCAGCAAGAATGCTGTGCCTTCAAAAATAATATATGTAATATGTAATATATATGTATGTAATATATATGTATATATATGTAATATGCTGTGCCTTCATAATATGTAATGCTAATCGGCTCGATAGCTTTAAAGTACTAACAGTTGCTTGCCTACCTGATTTAAATGCTTATTTTTATGTAGGTATACCAATAATACAGCAATTTTTTTTGCTGTCAGTTCATGTCAAATCAGCAGATGACGCTGGGTCTTCTGTGTCACTGTTAATATAAAACGATGTAGATTTAAAATCAAATTACTATAAACAAGGTTAACATACAAACACTAAAGAATGATGAGCCGAGACAAAAATGCCAATATGTTAAACAAAATTCAAAAGAGATCAATTTCTTTAGAGTTCTTAATTGCAATAATACGGCCTCTGTTAATAAAAGTAAGGTATCCGTGTTCCGTTGATAGCTTTGAATAAAAACCGAGGTTTGCTGAAAGAAATTTGAAACCTGTCTGGAAACATAATTAAAAATAAAAAGCCAAAGGCAGGCAGGCGGGCAGGCCATCAGGCAACGAGCGGATATTACCTTGTTCCTTTTCTAACTCATGGACACAGCCACACATTCAGAAGATGTTTAGTGTGTATCCAGAGTACAAAGGGTATTTAATTAAATCTAGAGTGAAACACGACTGATTAGAAAGCCCGGCCGAGTGGTAAAAGCTCTTCGTAATTTAAACAAATACTCTATTGTTTTAACTAAAAGCCACATTCCGGGTATGATCCCATGTTAGAACAATAACACAAGCAACAACAACTGAAGAAGAGACATATCTGATACTTAAAGCGGTCAACAAAACATTGTTTCTCAAACAATCTGTTAATAAATTTGAAAGAATTGAAGAATTGTGGTTTTTAAAATAAGTATTTCACATTTCTCAAAACTAAGGAGTTTAAAATTATTAATAGCATTCCAAAAATCATTTGAAACCATTTTTGGATTACCTTTCAGAAAACCGTCATCTAAGTACCTAGGCATTGAATTTACTTGTCAAAAAATTCTACTCAGTTATAGATTGTCAGCCAAAATAATAAAAAACCTAAATTGTTGATCACCTGCTATGATAGTCACGTAATCAAAAGCATCAAAGTTTAGCTAACAATCCTTTCAAATAGCTTCCAATAGCAATAGATCTTATTTCAGTTTTTGTTAAAAAAAAAGCAAAACGCATTTTTGCAAATGAAATAATCTAAACAAGTTCAGCAGAGCCCGAGTTTAAATATTTTACTGTGGAAAAATTTTTATCAGAAGATACTAGTATGCTAGAAATATCTGAAAATTTTTTTGACATTTATGTTTTTATTGACAGAGCTTCTCGCAAGTTAGATTACAAAATTTTTAAAACACAACGGCTAGATTTTGATCAAAATTTCAGATTTTTTTTTTATTGCAATTTCATTTTTAATTTTTGATGTTGAAATTAAAATTTTATCTACACTAATATTATAAAGAGGAAAGATTTGTACCTATTTTTGTATGTTTGTAATGAATAGGCTCAAAAAGTACTGGGCCGATTTAAAAAATTCTTTTACCAATAGAATGCTACATTCTTCTAATTTTACATAGGCTACATTTCATTTTGAAAAAAATTAAGAATCCTCGGTAAAATTTGAACAATGTAACCGAAGGTGTAGAAAAATGAGTCTTAAAATGTCTTTCGTCGAATGCGCTGCCGAAACTATTAGCGATAGAACAAAATAATGTACAACAATATTGAAGAACATCATAATGTCTACAAAAAACTCCGCGGTAGCATATGTCCAACTATTGTAGTTATGTCACTACAACAACTTTTTTCATTTTAAACATTAATGAAAATGCTAACCAAATTCAAACCATGCTATTTATGTGTTTATATTAATCCTTTTCCAAATAAATTATTTTATGGTCAAGACCATTTAACTACCTATAAAATAGTTTTTAAATTATTTAAATTGGACTTTCCAAACAGTAAACAAAACCGCCATAGCGCCGTGGCCGTTGTTTGCGATGCAGTCTGAAAAGCGCGCCGGGCATCGCGGCGGGCGGGGTGGAGGGGAGTAAAAATGTATATAATATCCTATGTAAATATTACTTATTTAAGTGCCCGCCACTTAAACCATCAAAGAAATTGAACATAAATAGACTTACATACAAATATAACTGTGGGATATTTTTTAATATATAATTAATAAATAATATTTTTTTAATAAATAAAAATATTTGTGAAAAAAAGTGTTTTATATCCAAATTTCCAAAAATAAATAATTGTCTACCCCGTGCGAAGCCGGGACGGGCTGCTAGTATATTATATATAATTTTATATTTTAAAATATAAATTAAAAAATTGTTAACTTGGTTAAAAAAAATAAAGTTGATAAAAAAAAACGTTCTAAAAAAAAAATTAAGAAATTATTATAGGAAAAAAGGTATCTTGCATTATTTAGGCAGACCACTCTGATTGTTTTAAGAAGTCGTTTCACAATATTTAAATTTTTTTTGCACAAGTTAATTTTTTATTTAATAGTTTATATTTAATGTTAGAATAACTTTAATTGGTACTTTAATTAATATTTGACTCTTGCGACCGTTACTTGACAGAAACTTGGTGAAACTTCAGCTAATTTGATCTTTAAATTACTTTCGAATGAAAGAATGAGCACTGTATTTTTTCAAGCAAACTTTTTGTCAATGTTTATAAAAAACTTTTAGTTAATCTTCATCATCTTCAATGTTTTTCTTTTTGAACTTACAGGCTAAACAAACGTCAATGCTGTTTTAATTTTGTAATGTAACTCTCACAATATCCGCAAGTATGCAGTAATAATGCAGAAATTGCTTTTTCCACTTTACTGTAGCTTAAAATTTTTTGCTATATTTTTTAATGTATTTTTAAGCTATTGACGCAATACACCGACGTTGTTCAAATGACATTATTGACAACAATAAGTCTTCATATCTTAATTTTTGTTGATTCCCCATTCAAAGTTGTTTATTTTCAAAATGAATAATTTTATCCTCAAAATAAATTTGTTTATTATCAATTTAAAACTATTAATTCTCAATGAAAATTAGTTTCTTGTTCTTAATTTAAAATAAAGAAGATATAGTGTTCTTTCCACTTTGCAATTTTATCATATAACACAAAACATAAAAACCAAAACTCTAAAACATAACATAAAAATAAAGGCAACTAGCAACATTAGTAGAGTCTTACAATTTAAAGATATGAATTTAGAGAATACGCCTAAAATAAAAATTTGATTCATAATTGAAAGCCGGAAACTATGGTTGCTACACAGTTTTGACTGCTTTTTATATTTTGGTCAAACTAATTAGCCTGTGAAGTTATAAAGAAGGTTTAAAATACATTTTCAAATTTTGACGCTACACATCATACAATCATAATCCTATATATAGCCTGTTTTAGAGCTTGCTTAAACAGCAAACTTGTTAAATTTAGCCAAGTGTACAAGTGTTTTCTTGCCTAATAAAGCTTGTTTCTAAAAAACAGTAAAATTATTTGAACGCCACTGTCCCAAGACCCTCTCCAAGCGATACATACTTTCAAACCAAAATAAGCATGAGAAAATCGACATCGACGGCTTGAAAAACTACCACCAGAACTGAACATAAACCGAGGCTGAACCTTTACGCTCCTTTGGTTCAGAATTAGGTAGGTTACTTAGCCTCCCCCTTAGTCCTACCCTTGCGTCAAGGGTGTTCCATACATCCCATTTAACGAGCCCCAGCTGTGCTCGATAAACAACAGCGTTTTTGTCGTAACTGCATTTTTGTTGATTTTTTTCTTCTTGTTTAGTGTAGTTCGAGGATGTTTCTGTAATGATTTGGGGCTTTTACATTGATAAAGAGGAGGATCAGTAGATATTGATCAAAACCAAATTTTAGCTTGATTAAAACGTTTTATAATTATCAGGGCTGTTCTCTTTCAGTGGCTCGGTGACAACGCCAAGATTAACTGATTATTATTATTCGCACAATCAGAGTCTGAAGAACCCATTAAGAATTCTCGAAGAACATTACGTAAAAAGAGGGGCATTTAAATGTCTCATTCATTATGACAGCGGAGGGAAAACAATACCATGCATTGTATCTAACACTGTCATTAGCAATAATTTGCGTTTCTCATATGAAATGTTTTAAGCTCTCAAGAGAATAAAAACCTTGCTTAATCTTCTTGAAAAAGATTACATATGCAATGTGAGCAGCTTTTTAAGAAAAAAATATGTTACAGAGTTATAAATGTTTCAAGCAATATTGAATCAAGTTTGTTCTAGGATAAGAGCTAGTGGTCGGTTCACTAAAAGAATTTGATAAAGATTACAGTTTTTGCATTGGACTTGGGACAATGGTAGGTAAAAATACTCTTTCACCATATATGGGACATGAACTCAGCTAGTCTCAGATGCGGCTCCGATAGAGCCGCTTAAGTATGAAAAATGTAAAAATCCTATTATAAAATTGTTGCTTACTCATTATTGATTGTTATTAGGATATATGAATATATTTTATATATGTATAAAGTCAAAACTGTTTGTTTTGATTCTCAAAGACGTCTGCTATGCTATGACCATAAAACTGTCACAACAGTCTGTCATCGCAATTTTAAGTTGCAAAAATAGAGTACTCCGAAATGTTCAAATAAAACCATTATCTCTACAACCTTGTAAATTGTTACAGCTCGAATAACTGTAAATTTTACAAAAAACCGCCAAGGGATTTAAGGAGTCTATACTCTATCCCATGTGAAAAAGTAAATGAAAAATTAGTTTTTAAATGTGTAGACGCTATCATATAATAACTTGTTTGCGTTCAATTTTCTGCTTCTTTCTTTCTTTTGATGTTTATTTTATTTTGAACTTTTTTCTACTATATTTTTTTAATACACGTTTTTTAAGTTTTTTTTTGTTTTTTTATGTTGCTCTTTGTTACTCCTACATTTGTACTTATCATCGTATTTTGTTGGTAGTTTCTTATTTAGCCTAATGATGCTTCTTTACCTTAATAATTAAAAAATTAAATTTAAAGTTTGAAAAACCGGCTGCGATGTAATTACTTATTATGTTTTTTGTTATTTCTTATATTTATTCTAACAAATTGAGCAATTAAAACTTTCTATTTCTTCAAATTTTCACACGTCATATTATTCTAATAGAGAGACAGTTCACGTACTTACGCGATTTATCTATGTTTTGTTTAAATTATAATGTTTAGAAAACTGTTGCTCTAATCTACAAGATTAATAGCTAAAAAATTACTAGTCAGTCCTTGCTGAAATAGGACAAAAAAATTCTGCTTTTAAAAAAAAATTAAAATTGGTCTACCTAGAAGCAAGTTTGGAAGTAACACACATAGTCAAATCAAACTCCATTTTCTTTTTGAAATCGGCTAATTATTTTTTAAATTATTTCTGGGTGTGTTATTTGTTTGATGTAAATTAAGCCTATGCTTTTTCTCTAAAATTAGATTATTTTTGCATTCACATATTTTCTGTTTTGAACTTTAAAAAATAGTTGTAAATAATGTTTTCTTAGTTGAGTTTAACACATTTGTTTATAATTTATCAAGCAACAAAAAATAATACAAAAAAATTCTCTGACTATATTTATATTTTTCACTTAACCTCAAATTCAGCTAAACGTCAATAGGCAACGCCGCAAAGTGCAATCAACATAAAAAAATAAATCTACCTTGAAAAACGTTTTGTTTAAGTGAATTTATAAAAATTAGTCGCTTTGCTGTTAGCCGTATAATTAGAAAATTTAATTCAAATTTTTTTTCAAGAGATTCTACATTAGAATTATTATTATTTTAGCTTTTTTAGTCATTAATTATTGAGTATCATATCAGAAACCAATTTAGATTGAAGATATTGAATCGGTACCAAAATATATTATAATAATATTTATAATGTTCGATATAATCGCTATAAAATAATTGTAATTTAATGCTTTAGCAATGCACTGTAGCAGACAGATTGCATTTATAATGTAATAAATTCAACATCATACAACCCTTATACTAAAATTTGATTAGTATTTCTGCTATTTAGTCAATTTTTCTACTAACGTGGTTACGAATAATAGAAGATTACCCTTGTAACTTCCCTGCATCTGCGCCTCTGGCTACAAAGTAAAAAGGGTAGCAGTTTGTTTTTATAAGGATTCTAAAGCAATGCGACATATGCGTCACATGTTGTACACCTATAAAAGAGACATCCGAGTGATTTAAACACAAAATCGAATAAAATTTTATTTTTTAACGTCGTTGGTGTTCTGCCTTTTCGGTAGAAAGCTATCGTTAGATTGAGGGTTAAACTATGAGTCACCGAGGCCGCTATTAACGGATTATAGCCCTTACAATAAGCAACCATAAATCTTGTGTTAAAACATTACATTTCATCAATGAGAAGAACAGGAGAAACAAAATAATTGCGTTTGTTGCTTGAATTTTAACAGTGCAATAATTAAGAAAAAAGCTTTGTTAGGTAAGACTTAATTAGTAGTTCAAGCTTTGTGGGGTTGCTTCCCTTATTCTGCGGTCTACACGCGCACTGCAGCAGCACATCGCCAAAAGAGGGATATTACTATTACAGAATTAGGTTCGTGTTGATTCAATTGTAGGTTGAAGCCACGTTAGGACTTTATAAACAGCCCTTAAGGTACAAGACTGACTTCTTCTCCAATAGATTTCCGCATCTCTAATAAGGTTTGAAATCTATATTCAGTAACTTCAAAGAAAACGTGATTCTGTAAATATAAAACTTAATAAATAGACAAAATAAACTAAATATGGCATTTACCTAAATTATAGAAGATACCAAAACTAATCCTAAACTTTTTAGATTAAAATCTTTATTAACAAATGACTTGAACAATGTGAGACATGATTTGTATCTATTGCAACGGAACAGTTACGTTTTACAGTTTTAATCAACCTAAAAAGACTTATTCTATCTAGCATTACCTATTTTTCAAAGTACATAGTTACATAGTAAATAAGCTAACTTTCAGGCAGACAGACTTAATAAATTGAATTAATTATCCTCTAATTAAAAGTGAGATATGTCCTTAATTTGCAAAAAACTTATTTAATTTTTAGAGTAAACTGTAAGAAATAACGGTTGTGAATCTTTGCAAAACAATTTAAATAAAATTATAAAAAAACAAACAAGCAGAGCAAGAAAAAATTAAATCAACTCAATTAACTCTTTGATTTTCTTCCTTCTTGCCTAAAAAAAAAATAAAAAAAAAATAAAATGCTTCTCAGTGGCATGCAGATGCACTTTCTATAATATTATTTGTTTGCTTAGGATGGCGAGACATAATATATTTAGGATCATTCCAATGAGTTTAAGTGGCTGAGAGCTGTAAACACCTTGACTTTTTCTTTTTTTAAGAAGACAACCCATTGATCAGTAAAAACACTCTAAAATGTTCTAACATCTATTAAAAAAATAAGTAAATTAGCTATAAAGAATGATATTCAATTTTGTTCTTATGTATTGCCAGTTATTAGTTTTCAAGCCATAAAAAAATTGTAGAATGTGCAAAAATGTGATCTGACCTTTATAATAGCAGAGCCTAGATAGTAAAAACTCGAGCGTTGCCAAGACCTATTGGATTCTGCAGCTTAGATGTTTTTAAGAAAAAACAGTCTTATAACATTTTTCAATTTAGCAGTTAGTAGACAACTTACAAACCTTATAAAATTGTATTAAAAACATAGAACACCCCCATGGAGCGTCAGATATTGAAATTGTAATACTCTCACGTTTCTCTGGTAACGGAAATATAGTAATCTGATGGTATGAACAATTAGGGTGACCGTGCGAAAGGGTTAAAAATAATAATAAAAAAACAACTCAAGCGCCTCAGATGTTTACAGGAAATGTTAAGTGGACCCCTAAAAAATTCTATACGATTTGGCGGCGATGCTAACTGATGACAAATATTTTTTTGCATCTTATAAAGCTGCGACTTGCAGAAATAATAAAATTAAATAGTTTTTTAAAGTTTGTAAATTTTTTCTTTCAAATTAAAAAAAATTCACTGAGCTTAATTTACTACAGGTAACATTTTTTTTCGCAATTTTGTTAGTTTTCTCATCTTAAATTACTTGATTATTTCTTACCAATTCAACACCTGCCAAGTATTAGAAATGTTGGAAACTTACCTGAAAAAAAAGAAGATTATTACTATACAAGATTATAAAAAAAAATTGAACCAAAGACATCTTTTAACTAAAATCATTTAAACAAATGCGTATACGCAAATAAATATCTTTTGATTGGTATTGCGTGCAATATCAATCGCAAGTCAATGATTTGCGCATACACATTTACTCGAATAATTTCAAAATAGCCGTCCCAGCTCAGTTGGTGCAAAAAACTTCTGAAATATAAAGATTTTTGAATATATTTAATTTTTACCAAGCTTTCCGCTTATTTAATTTTAAATTGGTTATGTAAGTTTTCAAGATGATTGTTAATTTTTGCTAGCTCTAGTATTATTACTGCATATATTCAACTTAGATTTTACTTTTTGATTCTCTATTGTTTTCTCAATTTGTTTCTCTTTAATTTTGTTACATAAACTGCAATTATAAAAATTAAACTTTTATACTACTTTTATATTATTTACAAGCAATATATTTAAAGAAACATAAAACGAAACTCTTAATATTAATCAAAAGCACTAATCACAGCCATTAAACATTAAAATATTTTACAAAACAAGTCTTTCCGAAGATTACTTGACTAGCATTTTCAGCATACAAACAACCAACTTTTCTATAGTGAGCTTAAGTATCGACAATTGGCTTAACTTTATGGCTGTCTAAATATTTGTCTTGTCTTGTGTAGAGTTGGATTGCTGTAAGAAAGAGACCGGTGATTAATTGTCATTGAATGCGCAGTGGTTTGTTTACGTTCGGTTGCTAAGTAACGGCCGGATTTCATCGCATTCATTGGCGTAGGTATAAAGCTCGCGCATCTAACGATGATTCACCGGTCGCTTTCTTACGGCAATCCAACTCTAACTATACACATAGTCGCTTACCTATGTCGTCAAGTTTCTCATTTATATTATCATATATATATATATATATATATATATATATATATATAATAGTTTTATAATTAAAACTTTTACATAATTTATAAATAAATTCAAATAAATTCTATGCACAGCTTTTAGGATGTCAATAAGTTTATTTTATTAGAAAAAAATTAAATTCATTTTCATATTTGCTGCGTTTTAATCCTCTCTGCAAAGTTCGATTGTCTAATGGCTTTTCATAGCTTTTAGGATTAGTTCTCTATTTATTAAAATCAATAAACCTCAATCTATTTGTCAGTTAATTGAACAAAATGAATAAAGTTTGTTAACTAAAATCTTTGACTACAGTATACAGAATGTCGGCATCTAAAATTGTTTTTATAAGTTATAAAAATTTCCTTTCAAACATAGCAAAGTATTTAAAAGTTAATAATCAAAAAAAACTTTTTTTTAGCGAAAAAACAGACGAAAAAGAATAAAAATAAAAAGAGAAAAAATAAAAAGAATAAAAAAGATAAAGAAATTTAAATACTTAAAATAAATTTTTATCAACAAAAAAAAAACAAAAATCCGTTGTAAAAATAGCTAACCTGGTAATAAAACATGCATGACGTATGAAACTGTATAAACACAATACTAAAGATGAATTCAATTCAAATAATATCAGTAATATTAAAGTAAAGTGTAAAAAAACAGATTTGAATGTTAGACATTTCAAAACAAAAAAAAACGGTAAAAAAAAAGAAGAAACCACTGTCAAAAATGTATATTTTTAGTAAAAAAAAAACAAAAACAAAATAGTAAAAATCCGTAACGAGACTGTAGAGATAGCAAAGACAAACAACCACATCAAAAATAAAAAAATTAAAATATACTAACAATTACAAGGAGATCATACCAGAAAAAATGCCAGTATACTTAAAAAAAGCAGCAAGAGCAAATAAGAAATGAAAAGCATGATTTAGATACGAGTAAACCAAAAAAAAATAAATAATATGAAAAGAAAAAAGAAACATTATGCAGAATGGGTAAAAACGAAAAAAGTGTGACAAACTGTGTTAAAAAGCAAAAGAAAATCTAAAAACTTAAACATAAAAATCATTTTCTATAGCTGAAAGAGCAAGAAATTTATTAAATGTGGCTATAATATAATATACACCGTGGGCCACGTAACAATACGACTTCACCGAATTCAAAATGCAAGTTAATATTCAAATTTTATTAAAACGCGTTTAGTACCAACATCTCTGACATTATTCAGAGCTGGTGTCAATTATAAAATTGAATAAGAGATTGCGTTTCGAATTCGGCAGAATCAACCTTACGTGATTCACTCTGTATAATATGAATAATAGTAAATACATACAGTATGTTCAAAAAATTAATTAAAATTTTGTTAAAAATAATTTTTTTGTGTGGAGAATACATACAGATATCATCAACATCACATTGCATTTTTTTTAGTACAAGCATGTTTAACCTTGTGTTACAAATTTAATTAAAATTATGTTCAAAAATATGAGACGCCAAGATATCAATAGCAAACTCATGTTTTAATTTGAATAATTTGATTTAATTAAACTTGTAAATGTGTGTTTTACATAATGAGAGTTTAACAAGAAAAACTTTTTTTGTAGATTAATTGTTTTGAATAAATGTGTTCAGGTTGGATCTATTTCTTGCGATGCCTCTGGACAAAACATTAATCTTTTATGCTCTGGTTTGTTTTTGTTAGAGGAGCTTCTGAAATAAATCCGTCCGAGGAGTAAAAAGTAGACAACTTGAACGGATCAAAAATGCTGAAGAAATCAAACTGATTCTAAACAAAGGCCCATTCCATTGTTATTCCGATACCTGAATCGTTTCGTATTTTTTGTTAATTTACCATGGCAAAGTAACCGCCCAGTCGAAATGGTAGTTATGCAGTGCCTTCTCGAAAAACCTGTCGAGACGGTTCGTCTCCGTTTTTGTGATCAATTCCGTCATCTTCAGCATTCGAATCTAACGAGTTTGATTTAATTTCGAGTCTCCGTTTAGAAAATGAAATTACTGATTGGAATAGCAATTTGCGGAATTTCAGTTGAATATATTCTCATTAAAACCATTAAGTTAAATGAATTCAAACTGAAGTTTTTGTTCTCTTGTTTTGTGCTTTACGTTTGTCAAGCGTTTGTCTAAATTGGTACAATTTAAAGCTTACGGCTATGTTAAAATGTGAAAAGTCGCAAATTATTCTATTTTTTATTAAAGTAAACAATTTTATATGAAATCTAATAGCTTTTTATATTACATTGTATTTGGTTTTCAATAAAAAGTTTTAAAAATTTGTAATTAAAATAATAAACACTTCAGCTGTTTGTGATGCCTCGTTTTGTTCGAGCAGGGTTGTTTAATTAAACTTCAGCGTCTTTATATTTAAATTTTTTTATAAAGCGTCATAAATAAAATAGTAAAAATTAATTATACTTTGACATTGTCATTCAAAGTTATAATTTTTTTCTCTGACGCTTTTTTTCAACTGTCAAGAGCTTACAACGTATTATGATCAACGTATTCGGTTCAGAAAAATTCGTAGCAATTTTGCTAGATTCAAAAATCATTACGGTCCTTGACAAGTAATAATAATGACAATATAATTTTTTCAATAATATAAAAATTGTTAAAAAACAAATCTTTTAATTTTTAATAAAAAAAACCAATTCAAGAATTAAATTACTTTCTCTACACGCATTTGCAATCATACTATTTAAATTGTTGATTTGACCATTTAAAAACATTTGAACAATGCAGCTTTCTGTATTTTTGCAAAGATTTTTAAATCTTAATCTAAAATTTCAAGATTTAATGACTACTGAAAGCAGCGAATTATTTAACCATTTTTATATTAAAATTTTTGGGATCGTATCCTGTAATTTAACAAGCAAATTTATATTATCAAGTCTATGTTGTCCTCTTTTTGTTGTGTGAAACAACCCCATAACTTAAAATGCTTGAAACAAATTTTTGTTTGACTTGTACACTTATTTTAATAAATTATTTAAATAATACAATAAGTTTTATAACATAAAATTTAATTTTTAGTTTTATTTGTGTTTTGAAGACTACAAATATTTTGCTTTTTATTAGAATTATTGCAGTTTTAATTGAAAGATTTCAAGTGAAATTGGCAAAAGCAGCATAATATGTTTTAATAATCGAATTAAATTTAAGTTGACTCTATACAAGTGCAAATTTATTATTAACTAACAATGAGAAGCAGAATCATAAGCTTTAGTTGTTGCGTTTTATTCAATCGAACTTTGTTTGTAATTAATTGTTCTTTACATCCAAAAGCACTTATACAATTTTTTAGTTCAATCTTTATTATTTATGAATGAGATTTTTGATGCATAATGTAAACAGTTTGTATAATGTAAGCGTACCTATTTTGATAGATTTCTGATGTCATTTTCTTTAAGCTGTAAATAGGATATACCTTCCGCAAGAACTTTTAGAAAATAACTTTTGAAAAATTTACTGAATAGTCTAAATTTTTTAAACAAAAAATTTTTTGATTCGTTTAAAATTAATTGACTATAAATTCTTTGTCGGCTATTAGTCATTAGTAGATAGGAATTTGAATAAAGAAAGCTCAGAGCATGTTAGCTATCTGTAGATTTTCGTATCGGCAATAAAATACGTTGTCGAAGCAATCGCAATTAATTCTCAATATTGGAACTCTTATAGAGCATCTAATTTAAATACATTAGTTAGTATCTGTTTCACTTGTATTATACCAATAACATTTTTAGCAGCTGCATCCACATATTTTCAATCCGAATTTCAGCACATCCTGTCTTATTTTTGTTTTTATATTCTCTTTGAAGTTGGAACGAAAAATCGAAACATTTAATCAGAGAATTTAACGGAAGCAATCTTCTAACCAAACCGGAAACAGACCCATCAAAGCGAAACCAAAAAAGCACTATCTCAGTTTAATAGAGCTTCTACACACGATGTGTACAGGAAAGCCTTAGTAAGCATATTTTAATTAATTGCTAAAAAATTGTTAAAAAATTCTAAATGTTTAAATTCTAACGTTTAACGAGTTTAATCTGTTAAAAGTTACGAATCTGATTACAAAATTTTGCTTTTCAGAAAATGCTTTCATGTTCAGATAAATTTTAGATTTTATCAAATAATGAAGCATCCAAGTCATTTACTATGCAAAATCGCAAAAGTCTTCAAAAATAATTATCCAATGTTTCTTATAAAACCCATAATTTTTCTTTTATTTGTTATAATATTTATTGCTGTTTTATGTAACATTTCCCTATAAAGTACCTACTTCAATTCTGCATACCCTTCGTAAAACCTTAAAGAAAATTAAATCAGTTTTCTTAACTGTTTTACTTATCTTTTCTATCAGTATAATATATATATTAAAATCATTTATTTCAATAATTTTTTAATTTTTCTTATAAAAATCAGTATTTTAATTTGTCACAACGAGAAACATTTGATAAAAACCATCTTGCACCAAACATTAAAAAAAAATTACATCTTTTAATGCATATAGGTTACACAATGATAAAATGTCAATGTTAATAAATAACGCTAATTGGAAAACCAAGTTACTACGCTAGCGCTTTTTGTCTCAAACGTATATCAATAATATACAATGTAATCTTCTTTGGTTAACCACCAACGAATAAAATGAAAAAACCAATGCAAGTTTATTCAAACTATATCTGCAAACTTGAACATGTTACGTTTTTCTTAGAGCTCTTCAGAAAGCTGTAGCCGATTCAAATTTGAATAAAATTGCAGAGAGAAGATTAGGTTTAGGTATATCTACCCAAATGCCTGTTGCTTTCGTAATATGGTAAAACAACCTGTTAGAAGCAACCTTTTTTAAGAAAAAACCGGGACTTACGTTGATCTTTTTAATAGTTTAATTATTTACAGTTTTTCTATGTACATAAATTTTTTTTTTGTTTGTACTTTTAAGTAACGTTTTTCTCTTGTCTCTTGTCAAAAGTATTAACTACTTTAAAAGTATTAACTACTTTAGAGCAAAGAGACTACAAAATAATTAAAAAAATTATTATTTTTTTATGTATGTCATAATTGTAAAGCGCATGCTATTTTGTTTTTTTAAACAACACCAAAATCACTTTTACTGTGAGTTTTTTTTATTATCACTAGATACATTTTTAGTGATAATTAGTGTTAAATGTATAGAGCTGCGCTATTTATGACTTAGATTTCTGTAAGTGCACAATAATGCCAACTCTGGTTATTTTTTCTTTTGAAAACATCTAATAAAACTTGTGAAAAATTGCAAAGCGGTTGAAAATAACTAATGTTTCTTATTATGCTTCGGTAAGAAGAAATCGGCATGTTTCTCTGATATATACATGCATATGTAAAGTCATGTTAAAAGAGTCTAGATTCTTAAGTGATTAATAATATAAATTAAAAACTTTTCGTTTTTTAATTGTATATGGGTAAGACATCGTAACAAAAAACAAGTCTTTTTTTGCATGCTCGCAAGCGCGTAATTTTTTTTTAATTTATGTTTCTGTTTTGGTCTATTACAACACAAATAAATATGTACCAGTATGCTCAAAAAGCTCCGATGCGCTGAAAATTTTGTAATAGTTTAACAAATTTATTTATATTCTCAAAAGTAACATTAATATCTATAAATATCAAAACGACTCAAAATTGTTAAAGATAACATTAATATTTATAAATATTAAAACCCTACAACTAAAAACTCATCAGAAAACAATTCCTAAAAACATATTAACAATAAATTGTTTTCGAAATCTTCAAGTGTGTTTATTTCTAACATTATTCAAAAAAGATCATAATCTTAAGCAAGTATTTACCACATGGAACAGAAAAAGCAGAAAGAATTATAGATATTCGGTCAATATGAACTCCATTAAACAGATATGCATTAGACGTACACAACAATATAATATAAAACGAAATATATTATAAAACAATCTGAAAAAATCAAGTATCACAGAATTAATATAACAAAAAACATAGGATAATATAATATTAAACATTAAAACTTGTTCATCAATCTCAAAAAAGCATATGCCAACAGTTCTAAATTTAAAACCTTCACTAAAGCTTTTTCTCATTCCGATAAAAAATCAGAAAAATGCCATACTCCATCGTTCATTTGCGCTAGTTTACAGTTAATAGAAGTTGAACACGATAACGCTGCTTATATCATAAATAATGGAATCCTGAACAAACTTTTACGTCGGTGACACTGAACTTTTACATGATTTTCACAAAGTGGAAAACACGTAAAGGTAGAAAACTTCATTTTCTCTTTTCGGGCTGTGGAAACAAGCATCTTGGTTCAATTGCTTTTTTTATCAGATGGAATTTAAAGTAGGGAGAAGAATCTTTAAAAGAGTTGACAAAAAGTAGGGTTTCTTTTTGTCAACTTTCTTTATTTGTAAATAGAAATTCATTTTCGAACGTTAAAACTATCGTAACAAATTCTGACCAAAACTCCAATTATTCCTTGCTTTTCTCTTCGGGTAATTTCTCATTTCTGCTTCCTATGTTTTCAGGATTCTTTAGAGTTTGCTAATGCGTTAGTGCTTGTTTGTTCCAAGCTTAAATATATTGCGCTGTAATCATGAGGTATGAGCTTTTGTTGGAAGTATTGTTGATTTGTGGACTGTACACAGAACTCAAAACGTTCTGTTTGCTTTTATTGATGGTACATGTACCGTTATCAAATTTATACTATTTTTGAATTAGTAACTGCTTTTACAACAATGGAAGAGAAAAATTGCGGATTCAGAATTAAAAATTTACTAGCAAGCTATAAACAGCCAGACAAATCCGTTGAATTAGAAAGATAAAAACTGACAAAATACAAATGGAACAGCATAAAGTGTCTTTTAGTCTAAGATACGTTCAATACAGAAATAACTATTTAAAAAATTATAAAAGTCTGTAAAAAAGTAAATCTTACAAAATTCGTTGTAAGTAGTTAGCTAAAGAAAACTGTTAATTGGAAAATATTATTTAATTTGAAATTTCAGAAAGTTTAACCGCTTTGACTGATGAGTAAAATATTTAAAAAATTAATAAAACATAATTTAAGATCTGCCAATAAGAAAGGTTAAAAGATGATAGCAACGTCTAGATGCAAAAACAAACAAAAAACAAATAGTATGTGTGAGATAATAAAGAAACACTAAAACATATATGATCAAGAAAAGTGAAGAGATAAAAAAGAAGACAAAGTAGAAGCTACTTTAGAATAAAAATAAAGAATAACAATAAAAAAAAAAGAAAACAAATATTAAAAAAACTGTTTAGTAGAAACTGTTTAAACAATTGCGTGACAGATATTTAAAAATTCACGAATGCTCATGGTTTATCATTAAAAAGAGTATAAGAGTATATATACATAAATAGTCCCGATAATATAAATATTGTGTCACTGATGAGAATTAACGCACCCAAAACATGTATGAGTGTATTATTGACTCTTAATTAAAATTAGTACTCAGAGTTGCTTGGAAGCAAAAAGTGATAAAATAAATTCTACTTGTATGAATCATACAATGTTTTTGTGCATATTTGAGTTCGCAGAGAACGTCTATGACACTTCGGACAAAGCGGCAATGATCAGTAAATTGCGCCAGACGAGAAGAATACGAACGCTCAGCACAGTGGAAAGGCCTTCATTTAATTAATTAGAATTCTCCTAGACTTCACTCATTGAGAATGTCATTTGTTTCACGTAATAATTGTAAATTAAAAATTCAGTGCTTTTCATTAAGTTGAGTATTGCGGTCACAAATTAATAGAATTAAATCTTAAATATGAAATTAAATTTTGTTGCTTGCAGTTTTACAGCTGAATGAATTTGCCTCGCTAATTTTAAATTTGAAGTCTTTCATCCTATAACAGCTCTAGTTATTAATTTTTTTTTTCAAAACAATACAAGTTTTTAAGCTAAAATGTTAGGCAAAACTAATTTGAATTTGTTTATTGTACGATTTTTTTTATATAGTATGAAAATGCTAAAACAAACTTTCAGCCTTTTGAGATTATTCGGTCATTTTTGAAAGTTTTTTTTTAAATAACTTTTCTTATTTTCTTTTTTCTTTTTTTTCTATTTTTTTTTTTAATTTAATTTATTTTAGTTCTACTAACACTGTATTAATAGTGAAAAAAAATAATTGATTAAAAAATGAAATCAAGTCTGGAAGTGAATTTAGCAGCTTTTATTTTCACTACGTCGACGTTTTGACCTTATAATTATTTACCATCATTCTCAAAATCTGTACTTAAAACTATCAAAATGCCGCTGATAAAAAAAATAAAAAAAAAATAAAAAATTCAAATCATACTTCAATAACTGTCATTGGACAAAGTTACGTAGTAATTACAGATTAACGTGATGTAGCCGGACTTAATGATGCGTGCAAGCTGCAACGAAATGTAAATTATAAAATGAAAATAATACTTATTGACTTTTTTCTCTTTTGCATTATCTTAATGTAATGCAATATATCAAGATGTCTTGCTACACTACGTGTAATCTTCTACATATGGAAATGCAAATGCAATACATGATATAAATATCACCTTTTGTAAAAGCCGACAATGAAACTGATACTTTCCCACTGTATTTATTCGAGATAATAAACAGACAAAGACAACTTAATCTGATATCTGCACATTACCTTCATTCTTCTTGATATATTGCCAATAATGTATTGAAAAATATGGCCAAAAACAAACTTGTCACAAAAGAAACTATGTGCTATATGGCCGTATCCATATTATTGCGTATTATATTGTAAAAGTCAATATACTCGAACATTCAAAAAACTAAGCTCATTGTCATCAATAATGGCAACAATTAGCAAAAAGAATTTCAAAAGTTGGATCCTTTTTAAAAATATTTATCCATTATCATCACCTATTCCTTTGGTACACTTTCAAGTATGTATTTTTAATACTTGTTCAAACATTTGTTCCTCTACAATAAGTGTGTATCGTATCTATTCTGTATTATGAAATAAATTAATTATTTTTTATTATATAGGTTCGGCTATTTACAACTATTTATTCTCTCTTCTCTTTTTAATTTCGAATCATCTACCACTTCTTAGATTTTTTTGGCAATCTCTTCTCATATATGTTTGATTGTAAAAACTGATGCTTCTTCTGGTCTATTCAAACTGAACGTAGCAGAGAAGTTCATAAAAAATATTGAAAAAGTAAAACACGAGGAAAGAGAAAGGGTCAGTTGACAATATAATATAGATTAAATCGATTGCTATAAAGTGAATTAGAGAAAGAGAGAAGATGTGTGTGGTTTTGACCTGATAGATTGAGAAAAATTATTAAAAAAGAAGAAAAAAACAAAATATAATAAAGAACTATTTGAAAAAGTGAAACAAAGTACTTAGAGAGACAAAATGCTAATAGAAAAAGATGCGAATTCAAGTGTGATGTTGATAAATGTGAAGAAAGACGAAAATAATAGTAAAAGTTCAAAAAGATTTGAATTCCAAAACGAGCTGCGTAGCCGCGAGTGGAGGTACAAATGAGTAGTATACATAGCCTGTATATTACTCTACTGTATAGAACCAAAACTTATATAAATTTAAGTTAAATAAATTCGCTTTGCTTCTACAGTCTGTATAAATGCAAACACTTTTCCGTTTCCGAGAAACGTCTCCAAACTAAATTTACCGTACCAAAAAGCAAAAGCTTTTATAATTTTTGAATATATAATACATGATAGTAAAGTATTGCACAGTTATTACGGTAGCCTGATGAAAACAGAGGTAAAAGTCACCGGAATAATTTAAAATTTGATAGGCAATATACTTTACAATGAGCTTGGGACTAGAACACAGGCTCGTTGAAAATACGAGAATATAGGCGTTATGAAATTTCATCAAATTAAGTAATGAGTTTTATCTACAAAAGCCACCGACTGACTCTATGTTCGCATTCAAAAAATTCATAGTGTGCTTTGCTCTCACTCATCATAAAATTTCAGCTGACGCTTCTGGCAAATAGCTTTACAAATTTTCAAAAGAATATTACAAAGAAAACTTTTATTTACACCCTTTTTCACAAATTTAAATAATGCTTTGAATCACCTGCTTTTCAAATATGAGTAATTAGAGCTTTCAGAAAGGATTTGCCGGCTATTATAAAATGAAAGGATCGTAGCCTTTAAATATTTGCATCAATTAGATGATATTGTATTATAGTTTTGTAAATACTGGAACAGTATCTATAATATTATAATAAATGGTAGAATGTTTATGGCTTACATGGCTATAACTCACTAAACGAATTGCCTATTCTATTAGATCAAAATTCAGAAAGTGTAATAAAAATACTCAAACAAATTCTGGTAAAGTGTTATCATAAGACAACACTTACGTAACTATAAAATTTATAGTATACTCACATAAATACATCATAAATAAAAAGTGTTTTACTAGGTTTATTATTACCGCCTAAGTTTCCCAAAACATAGTCCGGACAAATATCGGTCATCAGCAGTCTAGATTCTTGATTAGCTTTTTAAACATAATATATACCAAAAAAAATTAATAGTTTCATTGAAAAATATTCATTTATTCAGAAAATTATATGAAAAATTCATATTGCAAGTTTTCTTCAAAAACTTATCAATTTTACTGTATGATTAAGCCGAAATTATAAATTTAACCCTAAAATGATCAAGCATGTATATTTTCCAGAGTTGTCTAACTTATTTTTTTTTAATGATCAGCTTTCTACCGGCATTCAATAGTGCAATAAATTTTCCTAAATCATCTCCAGCCGTTAGTGGTTTATTTCACCACTTTTTTATAAAATTTCATAAGACAATTACTGCTTTTATCGTATTGTTTAAAAAAACAATAAAAATATAATCCAATTTAAAAGTAAGTTGAATAAAAATGAATAAAAAATCTAATGAAAAATACACAAAAAAACTTTACCTAAAAAAGTACCTAAAAATTCATAAGAAAACTTGAAATAAATAACAATATTGTTTCCAGGTCATGTAGGATAGGTTCATTTGTTGTAGCAGATATTGCAAAGTTGTTTAATAAGAGTCTTGGTCATAATTTGAAAGGCATTATCAATAGCTTCTTTTTTTTGAATCTATAAATGTTTTTTTTTGCAACATTACTTTGTTTTGCAAAACAGTTTCACCGAGTATTACAAATCCTTGTATTTGACATTTAATTGCAAAGAAATCTATCCCAAAATTGTTCCAAACAATAGGCAACCGAATAGATCTATTCGCCAATTACTTTTTGTGAAAAAAATACGCTTCAACAATAAAAGACTTCTCTTCTAATGTGAAAACCATTAAAATTTAGAGAAAAAAATTAATTTGTGAGTAATTAAAGTTTAATTTGTTGATATCGACACGTACGAATTTTGTGCTGTTTGAATTTCAATCACATGCAAAATATTTCCAACGCCATCTCTAATCCAAACACTATTTGTTTACTCGTTTTATTATTGAACATTGCTATTTAAATAGTAAATTTTATAATTGCGTTAATAATTATTATTAGTTATTATAATATGTCAAAATAAGAAGTAGACCATCCTGTTAGACGGCATTTAACGCAACTGTGTAGCATCGGTGGTTCAGTGGTAGAATGCTCGCCTGCCACGCGGGCGGCCCGGGTTCGATTCCCGGCCGATGCATCTTTTTCTAAAAATAATATTTTTTCAAATTTGTTTAGTAAAATAATAATAGTAATAAAATACTTTATTAATTTCAACTGATTTTAAAGGTTAGGTCAAGTCAGGTTAAAAATCAAATCCAATGATAAACAGAGAATTTTTACTTAACTCACAACTTAAAACTCAAACAGTTTTTAACTCTATTGGCTCAACGCTCACATCAGTAAGACTTAACACACTAATAAGAGTAGCTGTACAATAAATAAACAACGGTTTTTAGTGCAGTTCAACTAAGACCGTAAAAAGCGCTAATAATAAATGTTTTTTAATGAGCAATAATATACATATTATGTATTTTATATCTATTCAGAATAAATACTTAAATAAAGAGATCAATGCGAAATCATTCAAACTACGTCTGTAAACTTGAACATGTTTTGTTTTTATTAGAACTCATCAGCAAGACGCAACAGATTCATATTTGAATAAATTTGCAGTAACAAATTTGGACTTATATCTACCCAAATGCCTGGTACTTTCGTAATGTAGTAAAACGAGCCACATTTAGTTGAAGCTACCTTGCATGAAACATTTTTGATGCGTTTAAGGTTTGTGCTCTAAATAACAAATGTCAACGTTGAAAGACACAAATTTAAATAAAAGTTTATATCGCTGATTGGACAACCAAGTTATCAGTTTAGCGTCTTTTGCCTCAAACGTATATAAAAGATATACAATGTAATCTATCTTCTATGGTTTAGCCACCAACTGGTAAAATAAAGAGATCAATGCAAATTCTTTCATAGTTTGAAAATGATACCGAAAATTATCAACAAGATTGTTTTGTGGTTAGGCAAATTACCTACCTAGTCAATTGACAATCATTTGCCATACATTACCGATTTTCTCTGTTCTAGAAAATTTTCTTGTAGTAACTCTTGCTATGTATAAAAAATAAATTAACCCTTAACGCGTGATGTAAAGTTTGTCTATTGTACAAATTAATGTAGTATAATCTAAATAATTAAAACACATTTTTGTGTCAATTTTCTAGAAAATTGATGAGAAGTTTTACCTAGTTTCTCTAATTTAATTACGAGATTTTGGATTCTCTATTGCTCTCTGCTATCAAAAGAATTTTCTTTTTTGAACGGACAATAAGTAAACACAATCTGTGGAGCGGATCTCTAGCCATTGTTCGTTCGATGGTAGAATTGAAATAATCAACATTGGATTCAATCAGTTCAGTTTTTTGCAGCATTTAGATAAAACAGCGCTTTGATGTATGCAATGATGAGTGTGTTGGCAAATATTAGCTTTAGATAACTACAATAAAGTTAAAAAAACATAAAAAGCCTCTCAATTATCCTTAATATTCACAAAGACAGTGGCAATATTGTACAAGCACTATTGTAGTAGGAAAAATTGACAAAAAGTGCTTATATTCTGTTATGCCCGTCTGAATTAATAATAAATTCGAATTCAAAACATTGATTAATTTTTGCAAGAGATTTTTCTAATACCTAATTATGTAGTTTTGTATAATTACCATAAAAAAATTTTGCAATTTGGCAGAAGCGTAGAAGTGACAGTACCTAATAACAGACTAATTAAAAAAAAATCAAAAACAATTTTCAACTTTAATTTATGGTTGTTGTTCATTATCAAAATGTCAAAAATCCTATAAAGTTATTCATCAGAAAACAGAATAAATTATATATTCGAACTAATCTTATCATTGTTCTATTAATATACACCAAATTGAATTAATTTAACGCACGCTTGATCTTGTTTCATTCTGAGTATTTCATTCAAGTTGCAAAATCTGGAAAATTTGTGTCTTCGCCATATTTCTATTTTAAATTCATCTCTCGCGCATGAAATTGTCGGCAATTTTGTGAACTTAGATGACTGTCATGTCGTAAATAAGTTTGACATTGCCTTGATTCTACACACTCAGTCTGCATTATTTATGAAATAAGTTATAAAATACGAATACAAATGAACAATACAGCAAGCCATAGAAGTTTAAGAGCAAAAGTTATAAATTAAATTTTTATACTTATTCTAGAAAATTACGTTTAAATTTTTTCACTTAATAGAAATACATAATCTATAACATATGGAAAATAAGCTTTTCTCACATGTTGTTATTCCTAGCATAAAAAATTTCCTATTCTAGTGTGACGTTCTGCGTTTTTCTTTACACAAGCGCATCTTATTTCCGTCTAATCCGCGCATTTTATAATTTTTTGTTATTACAAAATATTTGTTTAAATTTTTTGTTAATTTAAATCACACAAATAGGATAATTTTTGCAAATCTAACTACATTTACAGAATTTATAATTCAAAATAACTGCTCAAATAAAACCGAAAGTTAAGTAAAATCCACACAGTTTCTTGCAAACCGTTTTAACTCTTACATTATTAATTATTTACAAAAAAAATATTTTAAAAAATGCTTGGAGCTATGATAATTTTTTAGATATAATATTTTTTAAGTGTTACATAATAAAAGCGCTTAGAGTAAGAATTTTTTTATGTTCATAAATTTGCCTTAAGACATTTTTAAATTGATGTAGAATTAAAACAGTCATGATAATATATAAAAGACTTTATTGAATCTTCCCCGTCTCCAAACTAATCCCATGAATGCAAAATGCAGCAATTCACAGTAGCTTGCGTTAATTTATTGGTCCTTTTATCCTCCGACATCTTCACTTTGTCCCAACTTTAATGACTGTTGCTATAAACGTCTTTCCAAAGAACTTTGTTACGATGACACATGAATTTTCCAACCAAATAGGCTATTAATACCAAAAACTATTTGCTTTTATGGAAGATAAAATCAACACTTGGAACGGACAAAAGCACGTCTGTCGCTGAAAATTCGAAGTCGATACGAGACACGTTTATTATGAAAGCACATTGCGGCACATGTGTGCTGCACAAAATAATAAAACACTAACAAGAAAATCTGCCGACACGCTTTCCAAGATTGAGTATTGCTTTTGTATACTTTAGATACGTTTTTTTATGACTTCCTGCAAAGTATGAAAAAATGTGATCTGTAGTTTAAGTTATCATACCTTACTCTAAGAACGAACGAAATATATAATTATAATTGTACTGCGATTCCAAAAGTGTGGAAGTGAATCAAATTCTATTGACGCCTGTCAGCAATTGTAACACCTTTCGATCAAATCGAAAATGTGTGTCGGTTTGGTCTGATAGTGAATCGCCTACAGTCTGAAAATTATAGAAGTGACCTAAACTCAAAGACTCTTAACGTGATATTATCATCTTTGAAAAAGTAGTTTTATTAAGTATAAACAAGTCACTAACAGATTAGCACCTAGCAGTGCTTTTTGTTTTACGTGGTAGCACAACACTAGAATGTGTTGTAACAATAAAAACTCAAATGCTAACTAAAAAGATGCCCAAAAAGTTCAAAAAAACACATTTTGTAAGACTTGAAGGCAAAAATATGAAGTAGATAGAGTTGTAGCAAGCATTCTAAAAAAAATCAAAAAGTAAATTATCAAAATAGAAAATAGAAGACATAGGCAATCTCTGAACTAAAAAAATCATGTGCTTTTGTACTGTTTATTATTAATTGTATTAAATTATAAGAAAAAAATCTTTTTAAATCTAAAAATTTTTTTCTAATTTCTTAACACTTTCCTTAACAAAACATGTAACCAAATTGACGAAAAGAAAATCTATAAATTGCTACACAATTGAACAATTGTGTCTCTCAAGCCCCACTAATGAAAAACAATAAACATGTATGCGTCTATAGTTTTGTTATTTGGTTCAAGCTTTAAAATCCACCTAGATTTTTTAAGTTTGAATAAATTTACTCTTTACCAACTACACGCAATACGAATTCTCTTGAAATAAAAACCAAATTATAATAAATATTTTTCTAATATATGCTATCGTCTATTATCAAAATCAAATTGCATGTATTACAACAATTATTTTTATTTATCTGTAATGGTAGATGTAAAAAACATTTTTCGTATTTTTTTTTTGTTTTTCAAGTTTGACTAAGTATTTGTGTATTTTTTTAATAATTTCATTTTAACCAGATGTATCAAGGACCGCATTTTCTAAAGCCAGGAATCTTTGTATACTTTATACAGTTTACTCGTACTTTATCAGCATTATGACTTCTGCTTCCTGTTACATCTGAAATATGTGCCGCTTTTCTAGATTTCCTGCTTTGAGTTAAAAATAATATAAATTAAAAAAAAGTGTAAAATAAAACGCTCTCGGTGCCGTCAGATCGTTTGCAATAAGCATCCGGCGTTGCAGTTTTATTATTTTCAACTTGGAAACCTTTCATGCTGATCGAAAATAAACTGACGACCGCGCTTGTAATTACTATAGACCTTAGATATGATCCCTACCACAAATAAGATCAAAAAACAATATCTTTTGACAGAGAAATATATATTAATAACTAACAGTTATTCTAGAGAATTTAACTACGAGAACCACAGCTTTTGTTATACAAAAAATAGCATTATCAGGTAGCAGCAACAAATTTATACTTAAACGTGTTCACACTAAAAGTGATTATTATTGAAAATGACGAAAAAAACTCTATTTTACTTCAATAACTTTCTCACCACGCATTTCAGTAGCTAAATACTCCCTACCTCTTTTTTGCTTAAGTTTATTTTAGACATGACACTCAAAGACAATTTAACAAAATGTCACTTTCTGCTTAGAAGTTAGGTGTTAGAAGTATATAGAATTTTTAGATAGCTTCTGGAAATTCTAGAAAAATAAAAGATTTAATATTTAAAAGTGTTTATGCCTAAAAATAAATTTTTTTTTGGTATGAAGAAAAAATTTTTATTCTCCAGAGATAAACACTCTTAAATCTGCTTATTGTTTCTTTTTGAAAGCTGATTATTGATTAACAATAAATGAATAATAGATTTTGAAATAAATATTTAGAGTTTATATGATCAAAACTGATTTATATAATTGATAAACAAACCTTGTACGCCCAATTTCTAAAGAAATATCTTTTAGACATGAACTTCAAATTTATTAGAAAATCTTAATATACAGAGTAATTCTTTTATTTTTTCAAAATATTTTTCTGTACGATAGAACGATTTTGCTTATTTACTATTTCAGTAAGTAGGGTTACTAAGTACTAGTACTAGTTACTAAGATAAACATGTAATTACTTACCCTCTCAAAACGGTGAGTAAAAAATTTTAAAACAATTATTCAAAAAATTCTGGTTTCTTTAGTAGGTGCATAGAGCCTTGCTACATTCTTCTGCAGGTCAAGTTTTGCTAGCTAAAAATACTTTACAATTAAAAACTCCTCATTTAGGGCTCCTTTGAAGAATTTCGACATATCGACAAAAATAAAATAAAATTTTTATATGTAACAATTGTATTTTTTATTCAACATGGAATATTCAGTCTAAAAGTTTTCAGGTGACTTTATTTCGTCGAAACAAATAAGCCAACAGAACAATATCAATTATTATACACTTTTATTTCTCACACCAGATTTTGAAAATTTTATATATATTTTCAAAACAAACTCTTAACTTTCTAGAAATTGTTACTAAACAACCGACATCCCTAGATTTTTCAATGTCACTATCTAAACCGTCTGGCTCTGTATCACACATTTGTAGAAAAATGAGTGACACTCATTCAAATTTTGTTGACAGTTGTTTTTTCACAGAAATATTTTTTGACAGTCAACAAACTATTCTCTAGACAACAAGTAATTGGTAATTTATTATAATAATGAATTCTGCAATTTTTATCAAATCAAGCAGAAACATATTGAGAAAAAGCCGTTTGTTTTCGCAAAAAATCGCAAACGTTAACGACTACCGATCTCAAACAGTAATTGTCCTCAACTGGAATTTTACAGTGAATATGATGTATAATTCCAGTGTGTATTAGAAAAAATAGCAATTTTTTTACAAAAAACGTCTCAAATAGTTAATTTTTTTTATTAAAAAACATTCTTAGCAGTTTGAGCTTCTGATAAAAGTATTAAAATTTGTATTATTGCAATTTTCTATTTGCCATTTGAATAACATACGAATTTGTACTGAAATGTAATCTAATTGGATAATCTTGTGTTAATCACTTTTGAAACTTTAAGTTAAAGAGATAAAAATTCTTTATGTATATTAAAAGATCTTCTGATTAAAACTAAGCAAAACGAAAAAGTCGTCGATACTCACATTGAATGTTGAGTGAGGCTTCTGAACTTCTGATGGAGCCGCCTAATGATGAAGTGGTTTCTTGAGCTATGCAGGTGAATTGACCTGAGTCTCGTTCACGATCTACTCGGGTTATATGAAGACTGGAACCCTGCTGGTACCGACGCGTTGTGTTGACTATTTTGGAATCTGCACGAAACAATTACAACTTATTTAGTTGTCACAACATACATCAAAGAGTAACTTTTTTTCTTTTTACTGACTTAATTACAAACTTGTTGAGAAACAATATATTTCTTCTATACATATAATCAGAAAAATAAGACAAACAAAATAATAATTCCGCAATTAAGTACCTAGTGCGACATTATTTATATGTATAACAAACCTAACAAGAAACATGTTTCATTAGATTTTCAAATTTTTTTGCTCTTATTTTTTAATATGTTGCCACGGTTAAAATCTCATAAAAAAGCAATATTCTAAAAACTTTAAATTCATCTTTGTTTTTTTTTTAACAATTTAGTTTTGTCGTAATAAAAACACTAATAATGTCATATTAAACAAAAATGTTTTTATTTTTTAGTGACATGATATTGTTGATTTTCGTTATGGATACAATATATGAAACGTATCTCATATCTCCCTTGGGACTTTGTAAAGTTTTTCACCCTCAAACCCATGGTTACCATGCATTTGCAGCAATTATACATTCATGCATTCTCGGATGTTGTTATTTTTCATATAATTTTATTAAGAAAGCAGTAATGAAATGCTAAAAAATAAAATATTTAATGCACTACGGGAGATATTCTGTTTTTCACCCTCGGTAGACTTACAGACCGCGGGCCTCCGGCCCTTGGTCTGTAACACGTCAACCTCGGAGAAAAAACATTCATATCTCCCTTAATGCATAAATATCTATTAATGTTAAAGCAGTTTTAAACCCGTGATGAAAAAAATGTTTTAGAGGTTTAGTAGAAGTCATCCCATTGAGTCAATTGTCATCAGAATATGTCTTTAGTAAAAAAACTAGCACATGTTGTAAACTATAAAATGCTTTTAAAAGTAGTATATTTACTGAAAGCTATTTCCTCTTTAGTTTTTTGTAAGGTTTGATACTAGAGTCAATTTTTTTTAAGTGTTTATTAATAGCATCACCTTAACATTTTAACAATAGATAAAAGCTTTAACTACTTTACTAAGTAAAAAGCCAGAAACTCAATCTTAAAATATTGTCTGAAAAATATAATTTTCAGACAATTCAGCTTTTTTTTCTTGGGTTAAAACAGAATTTGTGCCTTTTGTTTTTTTTTAGTTTTCGAGTAAGAGCTGAAAAAATGTAGCGCTAAAATAAAAAAGAAAAAAGCCAATCAAGTACAAAAACAATTAAATAATGATTGTTTTTATTATAATAATTGATATTTTTACTATTTTTATTACAAGCATATAATACAGTAGTAGATACATGACATACAATTGCTAAGCAGGTACTCGACTTGATAATGAATCTAGCACAACCTCTACAGTATCTCTATCAAAAGACTAATTTTTGCGTATTTACTCAAAATATACAATATTGGTCATACTGCAACTATACTGCAGTAATAAAATAATTAAAAACAGCAACTTATACCACATTTACTTCTCATAATTAAGAGATTTCTTCTCTTCTACATTGAAAAGTAATAAAGTTGTTTTTAAAAAATCAAAAATAAATTTGTCAAGTTATTCTGTGACAATGAAATTTTCATCTAAGATGAATACAGGACCGTCTTGTTAACACAAGTGGTTTTTTAATACGGTCTCATTTTCTATCTACTAACAATACCAACGCAGACAATTCAAAATTATGCACAGTCTAGTGCAAACAAACAGTAAATTTTATAAAATAATGATACAAATATTTTAAAATGAGTTAACTACTTTAAATTTACAATTTATTAGCAAATGTCACCTCAATCCGCTTTATTGAGCTTTAGATGCTCTTACAAGTAAGGTTATAAAACGATCTAAAATTGCAATGTTTTTAATATTACTAGTTCTATTAGTAAAGGAGTTCTAACATACTATAGTATTTTTAGATTAAAAGCAAACAAGAAGAGACGCATATAGAACGCGTGATTAGAGATTATTAGAGTTTCTATTGGTTGAACCATCGCATAGCACAAAGTGCGTTGATTGGTTAGGAAGATAAGCTTTAAGCACGTATTATTTCTACATTCACTTTGTCTTTAACATACTGTAGCTAAAAAATTTTTTTTATATGTTATTCATGTGGTATAAGGCAAAAAACATCAAATTTGTAGAATGTCGTATTTAAAATTAACGTCAAATCTTGTAATTAAAACGTCAAAAATAATAACTAATAGTCAACAAAGAAAACGCTTTCATTTGAGTTGTATTCCTAGCGTTGTTCATTCCATAATAGAGAAAGAAATAATTGTCAAAAAAAAACAAGATTACCAGACAAAATGTTAAAAATTTAAAAAAAAATTATAAAAATAAAACATAGCAAGCGGGCTCAGCAAAAAACATAATTTAAAAAACAGGAGAAGGAATGGAGATACGTATACTTTTCCATATCAGTCCGCAGATTAATTTGGTAATAATTTTATCAATTATAGTATTTTGTTTTTCGAATAAACAAACTCTAATTGACATAAATTCTCATTTTAGACACAGCCAACTGTAGCAATTCTTGGTTTATAAGTTATAGGATTACAAAAATCAATCTATGCATTATCTATGCAAATAAACATTTTTTTCACAATGTAGCCAGTTGTACAGTTGCCAAAGAATACAAAAATATTAAACCACCAAGGTGTCGATAGGCTTCTAAAATAACACTTTACGATCTCTATAAAGACAAACCTACTAATTTTTTAATTTAAATGCAATAAAACTAAAATGTGTTAACCAAAAAAGTAATTTGCCAAAAGATCTAAAAAAGTCTCAAGCCGCTTTATTTGTCAAAACAAACTTAATTCTATATAAATTATGGAAAGATTAATGAAATGGCGGATGATGTCTGATGTATGTATGTTTGTTTCTGATTTGTCATAATAAGAATTAAAAATTAAGTTGCAACGAATCCATCAACCAGACAGTAGATTACCAATTACTCAACATTCAGAAAATACGTTTGACAAACTTCAGAAAATTGATCAAGTACAAGGTTACACCTTTATGAAATATGTGAGATTCATGAATGGGATGGATAACCCCAAGTTTTTTAGTTTATAAATAAATTCCGACATGTTTGTCTTTGATATAGCCCTCATTTATTTTTAGTCCACACTTGCATTTCACAGGCAGAAGGCGGCAAATACAAACGAAAGCAAACATTGTCGGTGGGTTCTTTCTTGGAACTCCAGCACATTACGGTATAATTAGTAGTAGTCCTATTTTTCTATTTTCTAGTTTCGGTTCATGACAACATAGAATTGGGTCCACTGTCCGGACAAGCTCATCAGAAATAAAGTTTTAATTAATAAGACATTAGAGCGTTATTATATCGCGTTTAGTAAATTGAGATGATGTTAATTAATTAACAAAAAATCCCATTGGGGCTGCTAACGTTTTATTTATCGTCCACACGTTAGATAAGCATATCTAAATAACTTACTCCATTTTTTAACGTAACATGACTATTAGCCGTTAACAAAACTTTGTGACTCATTATGCAAAACTTTTTGTTTTTTTCTTCAGAGGGAAAATTAAAAAAGGCAGATTTTTAGATTTTACCGGGGATATTTGAATAGGAAAACGTAAGAAAGAAAACGAATTTTCAGACAGTTACAGCTGATAAGAATTGTTTGTTATTTCGAAAAAAAGTTTCAACACAAATTAACTTTTACTTTATTCAAATTGTTTTTCTGCGCTTGCAAAACGTTCACAAAATATCTTATTTTATTTTAGTCAAATTACAGAACATTCAAGTTTGTGTAATATGCAACACTCAACAATGCATCTGTAAAATCAAATAACATCAATTTAGAGAAATAAATCAGCAAATTTTCTCTGAACATATGCTTGGTAACTAAAAGAAAAAAAATTTGAATAAAATTTTTTTTATCTAACAACAACATGATGTACATGTTGCCAGATTAATACAAAATCAAGATAATCTAGTTTAAATTCAAGCAACCTCACAGTTATAGGATATTCTAGATCTGAAAGCGGTTCCTAGCCTAAACAGTGACAGATCAATGTAAAAACAATTAATTTTGTATTCAGGTTTTGGCATGTTTTGATATTGTCAGAAAGAGCTAAAAACAAATTAAAATAATTTTAATTCTAAATAATGTTTATTTTTCTGTACAGTGTTAACATTTATAATCTCGAAATTCAAGAATCTTGTCTGTTTATGATTTTTTTCTGTCTGTTTCATGTTTGTCTCTTGCTCAAAGTTTTTTTTTTTTAGTTTTTTATCTCTTTTTCATTAAGCTATAAAGTTTGCTCCCTTTTTGTACAGATCTCTTTTATACTATACCCTGTCTTTCATAATATTCCTTTCTGTTTAATCTAATTTTCTGTTTTCCACTTATAGCATTATAAATTTTTCTTATCTTTCCTACTCGCTCACTATGCATATTCAATTTTTAACAAATTTTTCTTGTTATTTTCTATCTTAACTTTTCCTCGCCATTTCTAAAATTCTGCTTCATTTGTTATAACATTTTTTATCATACTGCCAAACATTTTTATTTCTATTTGATAGTCTCACTCAAACATTTAGACTTCAAATTAACTTATTGTTAACGTCCTAAATAAACAAAAAATAAAAAAGTAGCTTGTTTAGTTTCTGCATCTGATTGTTCAACATTTTTCTGTTCCAACCTTCTTTTTTCGACGTGCTTGTATTATGCTTGGCCTGATTTATAGTTTGAAAATAATTTAACTTTCTCCAAGACTTCTTCGGGTGTAAACCATTAATAAGTTCATAGCTTAATTACGCAAACCCACTTATAGGTTGCATGCCTAACATGGCTTTGTAGCGAGATTCATTTATGAACAAATGCAGCGTTTTGTTACATAAATTCAAGTACTCTTGCATATTTCAGAGTGTTATCAGCTTTTAACTATATAGCTGTACCCTAATTTGCTCTTGGAGAGGTTGGTCTAATATAAACTGGCTAATACTCTTGCAGTCTGATAATTTTATGAACAAATTCTAATGCAAATTGCAAAACAATGAAAAGCTAGCTATCTTCCAAATACTATTATAATCTGACAAGCTCTCAGAATGATCCATTCCGAATTTTTTTGCTGTATCACATGCAAAATGTGTGTTTATGATACCGGCTTAACAATGGCTATTCATTTGTTTATAAAGAATTAAACAGAAAACTAAACTCTCCGTGCTTTTTGCTCATTTTATTTGACAAATCTCACACATTTATAAAAGCACAAACATATAATTTTTTAATATGTTGGCATATAGGTATTGTAAAATCTGTTTTCTTCTGCGTGGCTTACGTCAAAATTCTTTCGTCTCAGCTACCTTCTCACACATCTTTAATTCTACATCTAAAATTTACGCATTATCTCTTTTAAAATATTCTAGCAATTTTTGGACTTATATTTTTTATACTTTATGTTCTTTAATTATTCCTTTCTTATATTGTTTATCTATGTTTTTAACTCTTTTTTCTTGTCTATAAATACTAATCTTATTCTGTTTTATTTGCCACTACTCCCATTTTCTCTATTTACGTTTTTTTCATACTTTCTGCATTTTTTCTATTTCTGTTTCCCATTTTCATCCTGATTTTTCTGTTCCATACATCATCACTCTTTTTATCAAACAAAAACGTTGTTAAATGTGAGCAATATAAGATAGCTTAATATTTTTTTTACTATTTTGTATTAGATATTGTTGTATAATTAAGTACAGTTTTTATGTCTTAACGTCCTATTAAAGTTACGACAAAATAAATCATTTTGTTATTCATACTGTCATAACCTCCATTCTATGATTAAACCTATAGTAATAAAATTTATAATCTAAATTTTTAAGTGATAAATTTTTTTTTAAAGTTTTATGTTAAAAACTCATAATAGTTGTTTAAAACACATTGATTAAAGCCTGTCGATAAAATACTGTAGAAGCGACCGAAAAATCTTGCTTTTAAACCAACTTTTTCGTTTTTAATGCAAAAATTACCTCTTTAGATATTCTGTTAAAATCAATATGGCTTGAACACAATCATTAACGAAAGTGCATTTTTCAAGCAAAAGAATTTTGCATTTAAATCTTTTCTTACTCAATCTTTTCACGGTTCAATCTTACATCAACATTAAGTATTTGTGAGCAAAATTGGTTATCACCTTCTACACTTACCGTTCAATTCCCAATAGTACGTCATCCCTGTTCCAGGTGTCACTTCACAAGGTAATGTAACTGATTCCCCTTGAATTACGTCGACATTTTCAGGACTTTTACTAAAATACGGTTCATCTCCTGCACCACAAACAGTAGAGTGTGCTGCAAAAATACAAAATAAAGTGGTAAGAAGTGTGAAACACAATTTGTGAAAGACATTTAAGAAAATCATATAATCAATAAGACGTTATACCAACATTCAATCTAGAACCAAAAATTTTTTTTTAAATAAAGTTAAACTATCGAAATAAAGATGTTAATTACTTTAATAACCTCAACACCCGCAAATCTTAAAATTAGCAAGAAAAACTAATTAATACGTTCCTCACGTGTCAAAATTGAGAGTTTAAAAAATTACTGTGTGACACAACTCTTTTTAATTATTCTTTTATCGACAAACACTAGAGTGTGATATTGTTTACAGTATCTCACTGTGTTGTTTCTCTTTTTTAATATTTATGTCTTATGTGTTTTGATCAATAGAAAAAAACTGTATGTACCATACTCGGATACATAATACTTGAGTATCTTTTTCCTAGAAAAAATGCAAAACATGCATGTCTTTTGTGAAAACATATATTGAGGATTTTTACAATATATCATTATGTGTTGATAGTTGTCGGTAATTAATTAATAATTACTATAATACCAATTAGGCTACCTTGAATTTTCAACATTATTTCAAACCATGATTGAAAAAAAAGTTGATAAACTTTGCTCTTCCATAAAACTAAATTGCTTATTTCCAGAATTTGCGAAAATTTACGCTCTTACTTTGTATAATTATGAAACAAAGAGTCGTGTAAGCCGAATGTGCTTATTATCCTGCTATAGTAATCATAAAGCAATCAAAAATTGTAAACAATGCTTGGTGATTTATTTTTAAATGTAACTCGTTACACGAGTCATTAGTTTCATAAAAAATTAAATTTTAAAATATAATTAGTTATACGTTGGTAGATTTTACTGTTTTACTTTCAGTCATAATAGCTAACTTAGTCATAATAGTTTCTAGACCTAAAAATAAAGTAATTTGTTTTTTTTTATACATAAAGCTTTATTTTTAAAACTTCATTAAAGATCCTGAAAAAACTTGAACAAGCTTTTAATTTAGTGTTTAATTATATTGTCAAAGAGAAAAAATGGGCTTTCAGATTCTCACTTTTTAATGAGTTAGGTGCAATTAAAACTGTAAAAAGTGCAATAATTAAAAATATTGCAATAAGATGAATATTTACAATATTTAGTTAGCACTTCATTTCAGATGCAACAAAAAAGTTTGCGATTGGAAGCAGCTTTTTTTTCAATAAATAGCAGTACATTTAACAAAAAAGAATATCAAATACTCAAAAAATTACAAATTTGAAAATTGTTTTATATTTTTTTTTTTTTTGAAAAAATAAAACTAATAGTAAACTGCTTTATTATAATCTTTACTTACAGTTTAATTTGCACCTACCCTAGACTCATTTGAGAGCGAAAAGCCTAAAACTCATTTTTCTTATATAATACCATAGCCAAAATTACACACTGTTTTAAGATTAAAGTGAAGAAAACTATAGATTGCTTTTTTTAAATAACGGAATTGTCAGAGATCCAATAATCAATTATAAATGTTTTATTTATCTAAAATTAATTGAAGAAAATAAATTTATTATCATTTTCAGTTATTAAAGATATTATAATTAATTTTTTTACTTGAATTTAAAAACCAAAAAAGTATATTTATTTTGTTGACACATTTTACAACTTTTCGAAAATACTCTGTACTAGGTTATCGAATTTAACCTTTTAGAGATCGTGATTATCTAAGCTACGCTGTTAGTCTTTTCAGAAATAATTAGAAAATATTTAATAATATCAAGTGCAGTTAGATGTGTATCATCAAAAAATAACCTTTTGTTTACCGTGAAAGAACATTATTTATTATAAATTTTAATGGGCTTGTTAAGAATGAATGCAAGTCCTGTTCTGATATATATCTATTCATTCTGACATGAGGTCATCAAAGGTCAAACGTAAATCTAACAATATTATGAACAGAATTGATTCAATTTAATTTTATTGCTGCAAATTAAAAATAAAAGTAAAGAAACAATTCTTACATAAATCAAAATATGTGTCATAAAAATTAACGGTTTTTAACTCATTTTTCTAAAAATGTGGCAAACCGTTAATTAAGTGAGAGCTGGTCTACCAAGCGTAATGGGGCATTGTCATAATTAAGAACACTGTTAATTTTCTTAATGCAAAACTCAGCCGACTTGTTTTCTAGTATGTATCTACATAATAATTAAACATTTAAATTTATATTGTACCTAAATGCTGCTTTAATATAAGTGCTATAGTAATTAGTTGAGAAAGAGTAAACGTTTTTTTAAATTAAGATGTATGAATAAAAGCTTTTTCAACAGAAGTACATGTTTCTAATTCATTAGCTTTCATCTTAACAGGTTGGCAACAATTTCTTTTAAAACCTAACTTTAAACTCAATGAAATAAATTATAGTGAAACAAAAAAAAACAGCATCACTTGTCGAATTTAGAACAAAATTACGTTCAAGCAAAAAATAAAATGCAATGTAAAACAGCTGAACTAAGTCTTTATTTCAGGCATAAGGCATAAAATTTAAGGCCAATATTTTTAAAAAAAGCACAATATTAGCAAAAAATATATATCTTAAAAATTAAAGCAGTACTTTTGTGTTTAAGTTTAACGTTTTACGTTTGATGTATTCAAATCTTAAAAAACTTAATGCCTACTGAATTAAAATTTTTAGCGAATGACGTAAAGTGTAATGACACTTTATGCTAAATAAATTTAATAAATCTGCTATTCTATAATCCTACCTATATAAAGTAACAGCAATGTTAGGTAATAAGAGTCGGTGCTACTTTTATCATGGAAATATTTTGATCTGACTACAGTTCTATACAACTAGACTTATTTTAAAATAAAAATGTTTGTTGAATGTATTTTGCTTTTTTATAACATAGTTTATTAGATTACTTTTTCTCTAGAGAGCTTCTTTAAGATTTAAAAAAGAACACTATCACCTGATGCTTAGTGGACAACACACTTCAAACGAGAATCGATACATGGACTTGAAGCATTTTCTTCCTTTCTTGTCAAAATACTTTATAGCACTTACTTATTTGGACAAAATTGAAGAAATATAGATGTAGAATAAAGATTTCACGTATTTAGGAATTCTTTTTCCAACCATATAAATACAATATATATATAATAAATTTTGAAAAAAAAAAACTATAAACCTATTTCAATTCATACCTAATTGAACCCAATAACTAAAATTTAAAACAATATATAATTAATGTCTTTTAGACATTTATAATACTTAATTAATTCCTTTCAAAAACGATGCCAGTCAAAAGAAAGAGTTTAAATCGATTTGTTAATAAATATACAATCAAGTGCTTTTAATTAAACTCTTATTGCCGTATATTATAAATTCATTTAACTAAAAGTGAAGTTATATTAGGTTCAAATGTCAAATTAATAACTGTCACTTCGATTCGATAGTAAAGGTAGGTTCAAAATTCAAAGTTAAACATTTATAAGCTTTGACGCCAAATTGAAAAACACCCGTTACATTATACATTATGTTTATATTGTACTGCATGATAACAGCGATCGAAGTAAAATGTTTCAATATTTAGCTCACTCATTAAGTAAAATAAAAATGTTACTCAAGAAACCATGTTAGATAAACTGATATACTACAGGTTCTATTGTTCAAATTATATGATTTCTAATCTGGTATATTATTTTTTAATATAGATTTTGAATTAAATTTGTAGATTTTAAATTTTTGATGACTGGCACCGTTTTCAAAAATTACTGATTAAGTATTAAAATTGAGAAAAAAAAACAATTTTATATATTAATTAAATTTGAGTGACTAATAATTATTAGTAATAAATCTGTGAATTCTTTTTCGCTATTCATATTGTTAGAAGTGTAAACTTTTTTCGCCAAATTTAAAGAATTATATTAGCCTTTAATTAATTATGATGAATAAGTAAGATATTCTATTTAATAACTAGAACATGTAAAAAATGTAACTGTTTTTGTCAATTTATATTATGTCTCTTGATCAGATTCTAATTCTCATTTGCTAATAAAATAAGACTATTGCAAAAGTACAGTTTGTGGAGCAAGGAAAGAATGCTGAACAGTCATAATAAACATACAGAAAAAATTAAACATAAAGTGACACATAAAACCGCTTCTTTTTTCAACTAGATTAAAAAATCTATTTAACAAAACAAAAAAAATGTAATTTTAGAATAAAAAAATAGATAAAAAAAATAAAAACGCAAAGACACGTAAAGGAAAATAAAGAAAAAAGAGAAAACATAACAAACCAAATTGGAATAGAGAGATGGTTGAAACATTTCAAAAAATTACTAGGTGGAAAAGTAAAAGAACAAGAGGGAACAGCAAACAAAAAAATCTAAAAAAAAAAAAATTAAAGAAGATTAAGAAAAGATAGTAAAAAAAGAAATAGCAAGGGAAGAAGTAGAAAGCTATATAATAAAACTTAAAAAAAGAAAACCTACAGGAACTGATGGAATACCGAATGAAGCATGGATGTATGAGAATGAAAGGGTAAAAATCAGACTGACAAAAGTGTTGAATGAAATGTGAAAGAGAGAAGAGTTTTCTCTCGATTGGACAAAAGAGATAATAATATAAATGTACAAAAAAAAAAAGATAAAGAGAAAGAAAAAAACTTCAGAGGAATAACTTTTTTCAATACGATGTACAAGGTATATGCAATGTGTGTGGCTGAGAAATTAAAAAGGAAGTTATAGAGAATGGCGAAATTTACAGAAGGAAGATTTTCGATTCCGATATTTTGAAGACAGTCGTAGGAAAAAAGCAGGGAGAGTATGTGGAGTATTTATAGATTTAAAAGCAGCGTTTGACAGAGTGGATCGACATAAGTTGTGGAAATGTATGGAAAAGAAGGAAATAAAAAAAAAGGTAAAAGAAAAAATTAAGGAAATTTATAGAGAAACAAAGTGTAAGGTAAGAGAAAGTGAATAGCTGTGACCTGAGACAAAGAAGTCCACTGAGCCCACTACTGTTCACAATATAATATGAGTAATATGGAAGAGGTGTATATAATTAATAATGAAATGTATAAAAGTAATAATTAATTAAATTTATTTGATTATTACGAACATGTTTTAGGTATTATTATTAAAGTACATAAGAGTATTTTCTAATAAAACATGTTTTGGAAAAAAATGTGTATATAAAAGAAACAGATAAAACATAGAAATCAGCTCAATAAAGCAAAGCTATAAACATACAATACTAAAAAAAGAACAACATACCATTTTTATATTATGAAAATTACAATTTACAAAAAACTACTAGAAACATATAAAATAAAAAATCAAATCAAACAAATCCACAAAACATTTGATAAGGCATGACAGAAGTAAAGGTATTTATGATTTTGTAATAAAACCATAATTGTAACCATGTCCCAATAGCAAAATTTAATTTTATAGTTTAGCACTTAAATAAATAACACATTGCAGACAGCTCTAAAATGACTTTATGTAAAAACTATTAGACTATAAACAAATAAAACGGTTGATAAAAAATGAATTTTCTAATATTATTTATTTTGGAAGTTTTCTAACAAGAATGCTTTGTTCAAACAAAAGTTTTTTTGACAATTTGACGTGTCCTAATTCTAATAATTTATTAAAATGTTATAAGATCATCAAAAAATTAACACGATGGAAAACTGACACTTTCATCAACAAAATTGCAAAATAATGTTATAGATTGAATAGATGACGCCATAAGCAAAATCATTTAATATTTTTGAAAACAATTTCAAACGTTCAGCGCAAGATTATGCAATTATCTGTTGCATTTAGGTAGATAAAGGCTGAAGCTAGGACTCGCGCTAGTTTTTTAATAGAAATATGTAATAAACAATAAGCAGGAAAAGTCAATTCTATAAAATGCAAATTTTTAGTTTTTTTAATTTTTTGCACCAGAAGTCATTTTAAACTATCGCACAACCTGCCTAAGAACTAATACAATTTGGCGCAACCACAAAACAAAGCTTTTTACATTTCATAATGCAAAAATCGATCAAACAAAATCGATTTTGACAAATTATGTTGGAAAAAATGTTTTAGTGACTTTTTTAGCGGAACAAATTATTATAATTGAAAGAGTTTTACTAATCACGCAAAAAACTTGCATTTGATTTTGAGAGCTCCTTCGACTATGATGTAGTCGTAATCGGACAGATTCTAAATCGATGATTAGTGTCGCTTAATCAAAAAATATTATTTAAAAATAAATTTCAATTAAATGCATTTTAAATTTATTATATTAGGGTAATAATAGTATGTAGGTATTTAAAGATGTTTTCTTTAAAAACATATTATTAGTAATTTATGATCATGTTAATAAATTTTAATAGTTGCATGGTATTTAAACTTATTGAGTTACTCCAAACTTTTAGCAATATATGAAACATTCTAATAAGAAAATTATTATCTCCAGAATCAGCCACAGAGAATATTTTAACGCTCGATTATGCTAATAACATTTTCTGATTATGATTTATGTTACAGAATTCTTTCTGGTGCCACACGATAAAAAGCCGTCTTCTGTCACGTTTTATTAACCAGTATTTTATAAAGAATAAAGCATGTTATTACAGCATAACCGTAATTCCTCTCTGCCATTAGGAATTCGGAAATGCCCTGCGTGATATTGAATTGGCCCTATTATTATCCAGATACCCGTCGCATGTTATCTTGTCTTTATTAAAAAATATTTGTCGAATTTTTTATTCACAGCGGCAGCTGTCAAAATTTTTTGAATTCTATGCGTGCCAACAAGATGAATTTTTTAAAGATATAGGGTACGTTTGTGATATTTGTGGCCCGTACTGTTTATAATTTCAGGATTTATAGCCGGTTTTAAATGAGTTAGTAGGCGGATGAAAAGACGAGCGGGGTCTATAATTATCGCCAATTTGTAAAATTAAAGTTTAGTCCCTGAATTTTTTTTTTTGTATCCGAAAATATTTGGTTTTTGTGATGTAGGATGTGTTTTTCACAGACGGATCGATTGATCACCTTTCCACATAAAAAAAATGCTTTTAACATTACGAAGAAGTTGCGAAGGGTTAATTAATGTTTTGACAAAAGATAATCAATCAGAACATTGCAGCTGCATAGTTCTGATTATCAATCAGAACTCAGAATCAATATATCCGTAATCAAGAATAGTTGATTCTTGATTGCGATATACCCATTATTACTGAAAAACCTTAAACAAACCTTCTACAATGTTAAAAATAATCTTTGTTTTCCTACCATCTAATAAGACATCTACACAAAATTAGCAATACCAAAATTGCAATTTTATTAAGAGGCCGAGATATGCCACATGGCATATAGCAAACAACGCAATTTTTATTGGTTTTGAAAGTTTTGAAAAAGATCTGCTTGTTTTGAACCAGGCCACTCTTTACAGATTTGCAATCTTCTACGTTAGTCTCATTGATGAGAGCTACTATGCTCGTATACAGTAATTTGCTTTGACTTTATTACTTTACCAATGGCAAATTTGCGTAAACACACAATTTTTAAAACTTGAAACATTTTGTGAGAAACGGCTATCAGCTTTTAAAACAAAAATGAAACATTAAATCGTCAAAAATCACACTTTAAATTTTCGAAAAAGGTATAAGTTTACCTGTTTCTCAACTTGTAATTATTGTTTCGCCTATATAGTCAGACAATAGGTAGGCAAAGGTGAACCATGAGAAATGCAACTATATTGATTATGCACGCGTGATGTGATCACCAGTGGCGTAGATAATGATGCTTTAAAAGGTCCAATATCAAAGTGAAAGGATTGGTCATGGTTTCTGTGAAATCTTCAAAGGATGATGTCATGAACCCGTAAATCAATTTCTTTAGAATATAATGGTTGCGTGCCTGCGGTAACTTTTGTAAAATTATTTAAAATTTTTAATTATATCTAGCTAATGAATGGTGAGGCTTGCCTGCTTAAAATGATCGAAAAACGGTAATTATGTCGTGTCTCGACAGGATGTTTCATTTACATACCTCATTAGGAGCAAAGACCTCATGTCGTTCTGTTTCTGCATCTGATTTTCTTAACCAGAAAAAGAACGAATAACTTATCTACAACGTTATGCAGATGATAACAAAGTAAATTTATTACAAGACTTACAGAAAAAAAACCGTCAGACACAGTTTTTTTCTAAATGCCATAAAAAAGGATATAGTGAGGGTTTTACATTATACCCTTTTGTAAAGTTGAACTTTTAAAAAAAAGTTAATGCACAAAACTGTGTATTGTTTTTAGGTTAGCAATTTGTTGAAAACCGAATATAATTTAATTTTTATATAATATATTTAATAGATATTAAAAAAAGTTTTAATTTTAAAAACGTTATAATATAAAACACCCGATACACAAACTAAATTAGATAATCTATTTATTGAAATAAATTTCTTTTTGACGTATTTTCTAAATCATGATAATTTAAAGTTTGAAAACTAATCAAAAAGAAACAACTTTTTCTATCAGCAAGTGTCAAGCTGTTCACGTCCAATCAACATACAGTAAAATATAAGAGTATTAAATCAGTTTTTCGTGTACTTAACGTTTTTTTTTTCTGTGTTATATTTCTACGCTGATAATAACATGCAGCTGTACAATTTTAAATGCACCTGTCTTTAATTGATAAAATGCATTTAACTGACAACTTTGGCAATAACTTGTCATTATATAATAATAATAAATATTATAAATATTCCTTTATTTACAATAGCGTTTAGAACATTGTAAATATTATTCAGTCGGATGAATCAAAACATTTTTATATCATAAACATAGTAATCTGTAATTAAATAAAAATACGTTGCACGTCACAAAAGAACACTAAATTAAAACATATCTAACCTGACCGAATAGAAATTAGTTTTAGCGTCTGCAGCTGTCTCTAAATGCAAAGACTTCTTTTTGTAAACCTAATTTTATTAAGTCATAAAAAAGATTGTTAATTTTTCCACATCTTAATACAGATTAAAAAATAAAACTTGAATAACTTACACAAAATTAACTCTATGTAGAGAAAATTGCATAATTTTAAAGTATTTATTATACGGTTTACAAGAATCAGAATGCAAATAAAATAAAGCAGACAAATATGTGAGCATAAATGTCTACACAACATTATCTATAAAAAAAAAAGAAGTAAAAACTAGAAAGAAAAGAAAAGATTTATTTTCTCGAACTACACTTAAGAAACGTTACTATTTATTTAATTTTTATATAAAATCTGCATTAGCTATTTTAAGTCAATAAAATTTTTGAATTTGAGGTGTCTCGATAGTGAAATTTTTTCTCTCATGTCTGCAAAACTTGCAATTTTGATATCAATTGAGAATATAAACAGTCAGAAAACCTAAAATAACCGATAACTTATAAACAACAAACTTGACAAATTTTGGGTTAAAACGTAAGTACTTTAATCGTTTTAACTGGAAATAAAACGCCCATCTTAGAATTTGCTGTAAGGTTTAGGATATGCAATTTACAATGTTGTCATTTTAATATTTTTCAAAATTTGTTCTGTGTTTGATAGTATATTATAAATTAAAGTGAAGAACTTCTATATAATTTACCTCAGGCTTCATGTCACTTTAAACGCTGCCGCGATCTGCAGAATACAGCCTAATAATCAGTGATAAAAATGACGCCATGGAATATCTATGCTTTAAAAAGCAAATTTGTTACAAATTTTCTATCTAAAAAAATAGAGGCTTTTTTTTATGTTGACTTATAAATAAATAATATTGTATTGAAACCACATCACAGCGATGCCAATTGTCACTCATTTAACAGTTGAATAAGGTTAAATAATTACTATTTTACTACAATATGGCAACCAAAGATTAAATATAATTTTCACATTTGAAAGAAGTTAGATTTTATAATCTAAGGCTAGATGCTCTGTTTAAGATTAAACAAAATATTGAAACGGTTTTTGCTTAATCAAAACCAAAAAAGATTTTTTTGATGACTGGATGTTTTTGAGTTTTGACAAAAAGTTAGTAGAACTCCAAAGCAAATGCTAACAAATATAACTTCTTTCCTTTCAAAACATTTATGAAAATTTTGGCTTTATATGTATTATATTTTTATTGCGTTATAATTTGCGTAAACGGTAAAAACTGTAATAGAAATGATAAGTTTGCTTTTATAAATCGAATAGTTCATTTTAATGCATTAAAAACAATATGCTTCTACAGTATAAAATTTCCACTCGCCCTTTATTATTAGACAGCTCTTTCGAAACCCAGGTTTTAGTTTCAATTGCTATTGAATATTCTGCTGGGATTATGGTGTCTATTAACAGAACCAGTGCAAGTTACACAATACCTGTCTCTATTCTATCAAAAGCTTTTAGAATTTCAGAAGTGGCACTACTGGTGGGAGTCGTGTAGCGAAAAAAGGAAGATCATTATGGGCGTTATAAACAAGGCTTTACAACCCTCCTAACATATCCCGACCTGTATTCACGTTTACAACCCGTACCAACACTGCTCTTCAATGTACAGACTGAAACCGGGTTGCCGGCTTTACATTCTGAAGAAAATATGCTAAACAATGGGCACATTAACATTGAATTGAATTATAGACACAAAACTCTTGCGTTTGTTGCATTCCAATGTCTTACTTGTTTGCAATTTTTTTTATTTAAAGCTTATTTATAATGAAATTTTCCAGAGATCATCCCCCTTTTTTAAACGAAGCCCTAAATCAGACTGGTATTAGCTTTCCTAGACAGTATCATTGACTAACAGTATATAATTTCAACGTATATATGTATCATGTTCATTACCTTAAATAATAGTATAAAAAAAACTGAAAAATTTTCTACTGCAAAGTTTTACTAATACCTAACCAATTTTTACATCAAATTCTTGCAACTCTTACTCGTTTGACCAATCCTTAAAATCCAATCCAAAACTCAGTTTAATCCTTAAAATAATGCATAGCAACACCTTTCAAAAAGCTTTTTACATGGCGATTAAGAAACCAAGCTACCAAGTGTTAAATAGCACAAAAAATACTTATTATCAGACAAAAAAGCAGATTGCTGTTTAGTCAAGCAAGTTATCATAGCATCTTAGCATCTTTTGTTTCAAATGTTCCTTTAAGATATGCAATATTTTTTATCTGTTTTAAAATTATTTTCAAAAATTTCAAAAAAACAATAAAGTGTAACATTAAAACGTAAAAACTTAACTTTCTGACCTTGATATAAGAAGCTTCCGATAGGTGTCACTATGTATTAAATTTTGCGTGAGTAATAGAACTTTAAATGAATAGAAGCCTATCCCAGCCCGAATAAATTTATTTCAACAAGATTAGTCAATTTATTTGAATCTTCATTGTTAAGTCTCATTAGGGAGTGCTAATGAGCATGAAACATGACGTTAGTTTACAAATCGTTGTCTTCAATAATCTTGCCTTAACTTTATTACTTAAAATAATAGCTGATATTACGGAAGCAAAGTATTAACACCTTGTACCAGCAGCGCATATAATATATTAAAATAAAAGCTACATATTATTTCAATAAACTTTATAAGAATTATATGTACATAAAATACATAAATTTTTCAAATATTGATATGGCGCAATAATTTGTTCATATGATCAAAACATTATTTGTAATAATAATATGTCACCTCAGACTTGTTTGCCCTCTAAATATACAAATAAATATACAAAAAATAGTGCAACAATCAAACCCAGATAAAAATAACCAAAAAGTATAACCAAAACAAATTTATTCAGGATACAAAATCTATAAACTTATAACATTCAGTAGTATAAAATTGAATCAGCTGCAATTAGGTGAATGAATCATTCTTTTAGTCCGAATAAACTAATAAATTCTCGTTGAAGCTACAGAAATGATTCTTTCGCATTCATGCTTAAATATGTTTTTAAGCGCTACAGAAACGGTTTTTTTGCAGATTATTTTTAGTACAAGAGTTCATTATCTAAAAGTTTATATGCGAATTAGGCTCGTTTTATAGACCTATTAAAACTTTAGCAGATATTAAGACCGCAATGCAGCATCTCTTATCTATAATCGTGCGGAAGTAACATTGAAGCTCGAGGAGAAATATGTAATTGAAAGGCAATAGAGTACGCATCAGAATTATTAATATTGAAAGGTGTTACGTAACCGCAAACATGGATTGTTTCTGAGTAAACCAATTTTCTATATTACCAACTCCATTGTGTATAGTTACAATGGGCAAATAAAGTGTAGCAGTATGTTTGATTTGTTGCTTAAAGTTTACGGTGTAATTTCCTGTTAAGGAACAACAACTAGTAAACAAACTACTTGATAAGCAAATGAACTTAGAAAATACATTGCTCGCTTGTATCGAGTTTTTCTTACCATAGTCTTTTAGTGCTTTTTTATTATAGAGAAATAAATAAATAACATTTTAACAAACAAATAAACGCCTGAAAATAACGGAACTGAAAAGCAAAAAATTTAAAAATTGTTTAGTTTAAGTTATACACTCAAGTAAATATGTAAATAATATTGAGTCATGTTCACACTTTGAGTTAGAGTTCTCTACAGTCGCAATCGTCAAGTAATTTTTTATAATTTTGTTATGTTATTTATAGTGTCATTAGATTTACAAATTCATATGTGTGTCATTTTTTAACAGAATCGATTCACCTATAGCTAAAAATTTTGTAAATGAAAAAAGTCTCAATTACAACAAAACCGCAGTCATAGGTTCAGTATTTAAATTTATTACCTATAGATAACTTCTTTTTTTAAATTTTTCATTAATGATACTAAAGTTTGATTACAAAAAGTTTAGCAATTTATTAAATTTTAAAAACTAAAATAAAGATGTGATACAGCTTTGATCAAATTTAATAGTAAGAAATGTTAATTTTTTTTGACAAACTAGTGACAGTTTTTTAAACATTTTCATCTACAACCAGACATAACGTCTAGTACAATTTTTTAAACTATGTAGATAAATATGTATTTCAAAAAAATCTCTGCAACTATTAAAAACGACTAAAAATCAATAGATGCGTTCTAACAAAAAAACGCCCAAAAAATGAAGATTTTCCATTTTATTATCCGAATTATCACATTTATCTGCAAACATTAATTTTAAAATACACAGCAGCTGTTGGATTTAATTATTCAAATAGGTTTTCATTCGACATAGTTGTTGCAATAATTTGTTCACATTTAAATGATATATATTTTGCATATTATTTCTAATAGATTAAAATATTGATTAAAACAAACTTGAAGCTAACATACAAAAATTGCCATTAACTTTTTCCCAGTATGAAAGCTGACATAGATTAAACATTGGTTAATTTAATCTGAAAACGCATATTACGATAATAAAAGACCGCTCAGTCTTTACAACTGTATCAGATTACCTTATAAAGGTTTTAACCGCAAGACCGCAAGTGTTGAGTAAAATGACAAATCTTCTGTCTATTTCAGCTATTAATAAATTAATCCAAAATTTTGCTCTATGTATTTATTGGTCTGTATAAGCTTTTCTATTAAACTCACTGTTAAAACAATCAATACTTTTCAAGTCAACCAAAAATTCGAATTTAATATTTCTAAAGTGGAAGGTTTTAAACCAAAAGACAAAAAAAAATTAAACGAGTAAGGAATATTTATTATAAGGAGAAAAACTATAGTGCGCAAGAAAGACCAAGAGAAACACAAAAAAGGAACAATAGGTCTATGAGGATATAAATAACAAAAATAGAAGCATAGCCAAACGGAGAGAACAAAAGAAAGCAAGCAAGATCAAAAACAAAAACAAATAACTACAGACAAGTTGTCAGAATTTATAAAAAAAGACGAGATGATAAGAAAGATGATTCTAAAACACAGATGTAAAAAATAAAAAAAATAATTTTAGAAAAATTTAATCAAAATGAAAAAATAATGCAGTTGATGTGGGATTAAAAAGAATGCATTAGAACATATCACAAAAAGTGAGACGATAAAAAAATGTGACTTGTGAAGAGCAGAGATAATAAAAGAAAAGAATAAAACTGTAGAAAAGATAAAAAATTAAACAAAAGAAAAAGTAAGAAAATAATAAAAGTGCAAAAATAAGTAAATAAAAAACAACTTAAAAAAAGAGCAAAAAAGCAAAAATAAAATAAACGGTAAAAAAATTACCAGAAAGATATTATATCTTTATAAATGTTACATATATGCAACAGTGTACGGTAACCAATAATCTTATAGTACTTCAAAAGTCTGTAAAGCGATTGTAAAAGTTTTTTAAGAGCAATTATTTTATAGGTTTGTAAATAAAAAAAAAGAACATAATATATTTTCTTCAATAAAAATTTATATTAACTTTTATTTTCGTGTTTCCGGTAAAACTCATGTTATTAAACATTGGGAAATAAATATAAAACCCTCATCTATAATAATTTTATGACTTATATCAGCTAGTAAAAAGTAAAGTAAACAAATGAAACAGAACATAGGCTTTCCTAAATCACCTTGCACACAGTTTATATTTATCTTTGATTTGAGTCGGTATATTCAACCGGGATATCGCTTATCACCTATCTATGACAATAAAAACATGTGGTATAATATCACTAATGCTGTATTTTTATAACAGTTCGGCATGATCAAAAATATTTCCTCACTGAGTATTTTTGAGTATAAATAAATTATCTTCCAAAAGGTGGTACTTTTTAAAAGATTTTTTTTCACTCTATTTTTATAAATACATTTTTTGATAAGTACGTTTTCAAATATCTCATATAAGGTTTTATTGAAGTTTCACGCACCCTTCACTTCCTGAAGAGAAGATTTACTTAATAATCACATTTTTTCTTTAAAGATGTATGATTTTAAAACAATTCAAAACAAAAAAAAATTTGCTGATTGAACAACCAAGTTAGCGTCTTTTGTCTCAAACTGATATTAATGATATACAATGTAATCAATCTTCTTTGTATAGCCACTAACTAGTTAAATGAAGAAGACCAATGCAAAATCATTCTAAGTACATCTGTAAACTTGAACATCTTTCGTTCTTATTGGAACTCATAGGCAAGTCGCAACAGATTCAGATTTAAATGAATTTTTATGTTTCGAAGTACAATTACAATTTCTTTGTTTCGAATTGTGTCTATCGACACTGACATCAGTTAGAGTATAATGTAGAAAGTATTGTTTTTTTCAAAAAATGTGTTATGCAAGGTAGCTTTTAATATATGTTCCTAGCTTTGCCTTATTGGAGTACTGATAGGCACTTGAGTAGATATAAGCCCAAACTTGTCACCGCAAATTAATTCAAATATGAATTTGTTGCAATGAGTCTATGAGTTCCAATAAGAACAAAACATGTTCAAGTTTACAGATGTAGTTTGAATGAATTTGCATTGGCCTTCTTTATGTAACATGGTTAAACAACAAACTGATCACAGTTATCAAATTCATTGAAAAAGTTTTTATGATGCACATTATGATGCACTACTTTAATAGCAAATGCTTAATAGCAAACAATCAAGGAAATACGTTGAAGGAGCAGATCAGAACGTGATTAGAATTTGCGACAACAACCTCAGATGCCAAAAAATGTTCCTCAGTATTGACACGTTTCTCAGAAATTCGATAACCGAGGATTGTTTCACAGCTTTTTTCTCAAAGTTTATTTTGGATATAAACAATTTTAACAAAAAAACAATTAAACAGCAAAAAAGCAAATAGGTTTTATTTTATAAAGTAGGTAAGCTTTATATTGCAAAACAATTTTTACCAAAAGCCGCCACTGAATCAGCTTAAATAATGGCAAATGTATGAATAATTAATATTTGAAGTTTAAAAGCTTCCAATCTAAATAAATTTATAATAAACTCATTACATATTTTTATTATTGCAAATCTGTTACATTAATTAAGGCACTTAAATATCTAAACTTGAAAAACTATAAAATCTTAAAAAATTTTAAAGTACCTATACCTATGTATTTAAAAAACCAGAATAACAAAATTATTTTTAAAAAGCTAAAAATATGAAAAAAATAATTTTCGAAAATCTTAAAATAGTCACCGAAGCAAATTATAAAAATTAGAAAAAATTTTTTTTTTCAAGTAGATCTTTCAATTTATAATTATTATGGCCAGAGACCATCTTAGTAAAAATTAATTGTAGTGTTAAATTGAAGACATTTAGATTATGCAGATTTCGATGTCGTCACATCATGTTTTTTAAAATTTAAAAATTTAAAATGGTAATTTTTTTTTGATATGAAATATTAGAAAATTAAATTGGTAAATTGGCCTCTAAATTTCAAAACATTATAACTTTGCAAAATTATAAATTTTACATCATTTTAGCAAAAGAAATTTTTGTATACATATTCGAGAAAACCTGACAATCATTATGAAAAAAAAAACATTTGCTGTTTCAAGATGTTTGATACAAATTAAAATTGTCTACTTAGCTGCATTTATATATACCTGTATATATTATCATTAGTCTACCAATCATAAATAAATTCATAACAAAACTATAATTAAGTAAATAACAGAGTAAGAGAAAAGTAAATAAAATTTTTAAAAAATCTTAATAAACATTAAGTTGTTTGGCAGTTCGTCTAAAAATATTTTTAAAAAAACTTACCGAGCATGATAATTAAAAAGCTAAAATGAATGATAAACATTGTAAAACAGAAATTATTAATCCAAAAATAAATAATCACTAACACTTATCACGATTCACGGCGAAAAACTGTAAAAAACGAATAATAAAAGTTCACATTTCGTGAAAAGTTGTCCGAAAAAAACAAAACACCGCTGTCGTAAACAATGAATGGGCAAAGAGGCAAAACGACTTGTTCTCCCCTACGTAAGCTGTACGAAACTGAAACTGGCAAACCAACGGGCTTCAGCTTGATAAAGCTTGATGAGCCAGACAGAACAGAAAGGAAAACTTGACAGGCGGCAACCGGCAAAAGTTTATCCGGTTTATTTGAATATCAAGGATTCCGAGCGAAAACGATGGGAGACGAGAGAAGTCCTTGATTTGAGCTTTTAAAAGTATAGGCAGCTTCATATACAGAAAAGCTGCTTCAGTACACTTTTTTTAATGGGAAACGTTTATAGAACCCTAATTTTGTACACTGTACTTATTTGTTTATTTCTTCAATATGCATAGTTAAATAGCTTATTCTACATGCGTTATTTGTGTACTTTATTATCCTAATTAACTTTAAATCTAATCATTAAACTTTTGTAACCAACATTTATATTATAAGTTTTCTTAATTAATTTGTAGCGCTAATTGATTACAGGATAAGCTTCCAATGATTGGCACATTATCAGAAAATTTCGACAAGATCGTCCGATAGGTGTAATACACAAATATTAAGTTGACATAATTTTATACTGAATTTAACCTCACCTATACTTTATAGAAAATTAAATCTTTGTCTTTTGGTGCTTATTTTTTTTTCGTGGTCTTTTTAAATTTGTAGTGTGTAGCTGTAAATTTGTAATTTTTTTTTTCGTCCTGTACAACCTATTAAACCGTTCAGCAAATTTTAATCTACTTTTAATTGTTTGAAAGCAAGTCATTGAACAATAATTTGAAAAAAATTATTCAATTGCTTAAAAATTATAAGCTTTTTTCTGGTTCAAAAATAAATTTTTCATAGGTCTGATATAGCCAAAACTTAATATTGATTTTTTTAAAATTAATAGGTAAACTTTCTAACTTTGGAATACTGCTCAAACATCAATTACAATTTGCAAACACTCAAGTCACTTTCACTTGCAGCAAAAATATTTTTTTGAGCTCAATAAAATAGTCTTAATCAAGAGTTTTTTAAATATAAATATACAATGATTTGGTCAGTATCAATTAATATCAATCGTAATAACAAAAACTATATATTTTTTTAAATAATAGCTTGAACTAAAAAAACAATTTTTAAGAAAAAAAAATCAACTTCAAAAAGCTAAAAAAATGCACTAAAAAGTATACAATAATTGCGTAGACTTGTATGCTTAAAAAACTATCAAACTATTTGGACAGTATAATGTACAATTATTGTTATTTTTGGAGTCGGTGTCAGTCAAGGTAGGATGAGACGCCGAGTGCGGTTAATTTAAATATTGTGTGTGCTAACATGATGATTAGTATATATATATACATACAATTGTACTAATGATAATATATATACTAATCATAACCTTATACAAACCTACCTTGACTGACACTGACTCCAAAAATAACAATAATTGTACATTATAGTATCTAAATAATTTTATTGTTTTTTAAGCATTCAAGTCGCAATTATTTTATACTTTTAAAACATTTTTTTATTTTTTAAAGATGTTTTTTTTACTATTTATATTATTTTTATTTCTTGATTTTTAGTAGATTCGATCACTATCATTTGTTTTAATATTGGTAAACATATTAAACGCGCTGCTAATATGAGACAAACGAAGAAAGGAAGAATCATTTCATCTCAAAATAGAAAATCTACTGTAAACTTAATATTTAATTAATTGATACTTTTTTATATGAATTTTTTTGGTCTGCGCGCATATACCTAAGTGAAAGAGTCTTGATGTCCTCCACATCAAGAGGACATTTTTTTAAGATATCAATGCATTACAATTACACACACATTTAACATAATTATTAATATTCAAATTACATAAATTAATTAAATAAATAAACTATTATTCAATTATATTAAAATATTTTTTTTTACAAATTTTTATAATCAAAAATATATGTCATTAACACAAATAACTTAAAAACTACTGATCAGATCTTGATCAAATTTAAATAGGACCAAATGTAAAACACCAGCTTTCAAATCATAACCTTATACAAACCTACCTTGACTGACACTGACTCCAAAAATAACAATAATTGTACATTATAGTATCTAAATAATTTTATTGTTTTTTAAGCATTCAAGTCGCAATTATTTTATACTTTTAAAACATTTTTTTATTTTTTAAAGATGTTTTTTTTACTATTTATATTATTTTTATTTCTTGATTTTTAGTAGATTCGATCACTATCATTTGTTTTAATATTGGTAAACATATTAAACGCGCTGCTAATATGAGACAAACGAAGAAAGGAAGAATCATTTCATCTCAAAATAGAAAATCTACTGTAAACTTAATATTTAATTAATTGATACTATTTTATATGAATTTTTTTGGTCTGCGCGCATATACCTAAGTGAAAGAGTCTTGATGTCCTCCACATCAAGAGGACATTTTTTTAAGATATCAATGCATTACAATTACACACACATTAAACATAATTATTAATATTCAAATTACATAAATTAATTAAATAAATAAACTATTATTCAATTATATTAAAATATTTTTTTTTACAAATTTTTATAATCAAAAATATATGTCATTAACACAAATAACTTAAAAACTACTGATCAGATCTTGATCAAATTTAAATAGGACCAAATGTAAAACACCAGCTTTCAAATAAAAAAAAATATATCAAAAATTGTTCTCCCAGAAAATATAAAAAAAGAACAGTTACCTAAATTGAGAACTTCTTTCTTTTTTATTAAAGTTGGTTAAAAAGAATTTTTGCTAAAATTCTTTTAATATTTTAATAGATGACAAATTAAAACCAAAACTAAATTCTTATAAAATTAAAGAAAAATAATTATATTTTTAAATTTCTGTAGAACAATTAAAATTATACTTCTTCTAGTTTGAAGAAAACAATGTACTCTTCTCCAGTTATTTATTTTTAAAAATTTTCAAAGATGTTTAACATAGTGTCTCTATTTTGATTGCTTATAAGAAAATTAAATTCCCATAAAGTCTCTTATATATTTTGTTATAAACGTAGACGGCTTTGTGGTCAACGTTTGACAAAGACAACAAATGCAGGGCAGGAGTAACCAGAAAATAAGACTTTTTGACTTTTAGCTAACGACTAAAGGATTGATTAACTTGCTTTTAGAAGTGTTTTCAATATAGAAAAATATAAAAAAGTGTGACGTAATGACTTTTAATGGTACTCATTTGTTTTATAGAGAATTTTTTGATCAAAAAACAGCAAATTTTTGACATAAAAAAAATTGGAAAGTTCGTTTTTGTGCAAATATTTTTTAAATCAATGACTTTGACAAAACTGTTGTACCAAACGTTTTCAATTGTCCATCTATTTTGTTTATTGTTCCCAAATGAGTTTTTTGTGCGACAAGGATATATGATTTTGATTTTACCATTACAAATGGCACATCTAGTACGCTGTAAGCTTACACATTTTGGTTTGTTTGCCATCTATGAAACCTACTTGTAACTACACAAAAGTTTAAATCTACGGTACAGCAAATTTCTACAATTAGTTTTCGTCAAATTTGACAGATATTCTTTTCATATAGACACCTTTTCCCATTGAACCTTTTCCTATCAAATCATAATGTTGTCATTGTCATTCAGTTGTTCCTCTTATTAGTTTATAAAAAAGACACGTATCCTTCCAAATGTTTTAATCCTTTTGTAAACATAACTTTTGGTGATTGTTTTAATTAATTTAATAGTTTAAGAAGCCTTGAAGTTGTCTTCTAACAGTGGTCATCGAGTTTTTTGTGATAATTGTGTTGTGTTTGTAATAATAAAGATCGCTAGGCCTTGTGATAATATTATTTTTGTATCAATATGGTCAACAAATGCAAAGTATGGATCATATAATCAGTTTATTGTTGCAATTATTATTATCCTTCTAGGAATGTGGATGTATGTGCCAAAAATGTGGTACGAACGATCATGACGTGCATTTACATGTAGAAATTGAGAATTTGATGCAGAAACTGGTTGAGCGAGAAAACCATATCGTCACAATGGAAACGAATTTTTTAAATGAAGCAAATAAGTTTCCTAGCGGAGAATTAGTTGCCCTCCGAGAGGAACTTCTTACTTGGCAGGATAAATATAAACGGTCTGTACACAATGGAAAAGTTTCCTCTTTTGGTCAATCTACCCTACTTTTATGGGTTTCAATAATGTTTGCAATTAATATTGATGTGTTGCGCCCCAAATACGTTTTATAGCAACCAAATAGAAATCGACTCTTATTTATAATTTATAAATAGCAAAGCCAAATATAAATGGCATCGAAAAAACATTCCAAATTTGATCTTTACAATAAAGAATGATTAATTTTTAACATCACGAAGAACACTTAAACATTCCACTGCAGCTTTTCAAGAAGACTGATATTTTTCAAAAAAAAGCTTAGAGTAGGCAAAACGTTATTTGTAATTGTAGTGGCAAGCATTTTTACGTTAAGCTTCAAATGACATCAGACTTTAATTACCAACAGACAATGCCAACAGCAAAGCGCAAAGTTTTCATTTCCTGCATAAGCGTTCCCTTTAGTGGCGTTTGTATTTTTAATGTTGGTTACACGTATGCTACTTGGTGCTTTTTATTAGACATTTCGCACTAAGAACATTCTAAGTTGTGCAAATAAGATAATTTTACTACATTTATTATAATTTGAGCAAAAAGAAATCGCTTAGAACGTACGCTTACTCCACTTTTTTTTAAAGTGAACGTAAGGCGGACTACTGGAGGGTCCATTACACTCTTGGACTCTTGCATACGGTCAGACATGATTTGTAAAACGTAAAACTGCATATTATTATTACTTGATAGCGTGTAGCAGTTCAATTACATATAAATTAATTACTGATACTGGAAGACATATTCTAGAGGTGTAGTCCTTGCAAGAAATGACAAAGAACAGTTTCTACTTGATATAGATGACTTAGAGCAAAAAGCAATTTATAATGTAATAAATGTATAAAAACAGTAAAGGTTTTGCTATTCACGTCAAAATAAATACCTGCAACAAATAAATAAACGAGACAAGTTAATAGGCTTGTGCAACATCCTCATGGAAAATTTTCATGGGTTTTCCAAATCTAAAAGATGATCTTTGTTGAAATAATTTGAAGACTTTACGTTGAATGCAAATTATAAGTGTTTTTTTAACTAATAATAATTGCAACAATTATTTGTTGAAATTTCAAGGAACTCATAGAATGATGAGAGTTTTTGTCTTTTTAATTTTTAAGATGCCTTTATTTAATAATTACCGAAAATAATATTTATAGTATAGCAAATTAAAAATGTGGTAAAAAACCGACTTTAATTAATTAATTGATCTAAACAAATTGCTTTTGTATCTAGTTTGTTTAAATTAATAAACAAATTGCTTTTTTGCTTGATATTGTTAAATTAATCAAACAGATAAATTAATAATTAATCATATTACAGTTAATTTTTCAAATGTTTGATTTGTTTTTAGTTTATTAACCGATTTTAAAAAAGGAAGAAGTTTTCAAATAGACTTTTATAGGATTTTTTATAGATTCAAACAGGATTTTTTTTATGACTATTATCCCTGAACTATTTATGTTGTAAATCAATTTTTTATTTGAAAGCTAATGCTTTTCTTGTGTTCCTATATAAACATGATTAAGATATAAATAATAGACTTAAAATTATTCTTAATAATTATTTTTTTGACATTGATTTTTGGCACTGACGACTGATTATAAAAAATTAATAACAAACTGAAAATTCTGATAATCCACTTTAATATGATTAATTATCAGTTCATCTATTTGATTAATTTTAATTTGCTAAACTTGTTTAGTTAAGGAGTTAAGCAAAAAAGCAAGCTGCTTAGAATCAATTAAACAAATCAGATAATTATATTGAAGTAATTGAAGTAGGCTTTTTTCAAAAAAATCTAAAGTATATTTGAAAAAGTTTGTTATTTTTAAAATGCGACAACTCTAAATAAATGCAAGTTCTATCTTTATCTCTTCATACTGCAATATAAGTAATCATAATTACATAATCGTAAAATTACAGAATAGGGGTTTGAAAATATATTTTTTTATTTTTAACTAAAAAGTCAATTTGTTTTTTGACGTCACGGAAAAATGGTATACACTGACGTTTAACTTGACAAAAGTGAAAACCTATTGCCATCGCGAACTCATGATCTCATGCTTATAAAATATGCGAATAAAAAATAAAGGGGATCGACCCAATTTATAATTTTGTTTTGGACTCTTTTTAGAATAATGTAACTATTCCAAGAAAATAATTCTATTTTAGATTATGTTTACACTTTAGCTATACAATAATAAATTATCACTAAGTTTTGTCAGATGTTTGTGTATATATAATTGCAATTATTGTTTTGATCTATGAAAATGCTTGGAAAATTTGATAACTTAAGATAAAACATTTTCTAACTTGTTTTAAATTGTGTAGTTTTTAAAGACTTTTGGAAAACGATGTAAATTTAATGCATAATACGCTGTTTCAAATAAATAGAAGAACACTTATTTTCAAATAATATATAAATAAGAGCCGTAGAAAAATTAAATTTTATAAATTGCAATGTCGTATATTTAAGTAAAAGAATTTGCTAAAAAAAAATACATGTAGTATTTTCTCCTAAGTCATGCAGGTCTCTGAATAGAGAAATTGGGGTTTGTCTTGAAGGTTTCAATGCTAACAACTCTTTTTATTTATAGATTTGTTTTTAAGGTTGTATGATGCTCATCGGCGGGTCCAAAGAGTAAATCAAGGATTAGAAGATAAGCTGTTAAAACTGGTAGATATATTTGAAACTGAAAAAACCACTTTGACGAAAGATGTGGCGACCTTGTCTCAAAACTTGGCAGAAGCAAATTATACTATTAAAAAACTTAGTCAAGACAACGTAAGCATTCAATTACATTTCTTACAGAATTCTAATTTACTTGCTTTTAGGAGAGATATAAAAATGATGTTTCTTTGGCAATACAGTTTCTGCAATGCAAGCAAACTACGTTTGTAGCACACAAATTTGATTCCGTAAGTATTATTGGGGCAACCTAGCAAAACTACTATCTCAAAGGTGTAAAAGTGACTTACACCATAATAATGTGTATGAAAGTTTTGCAGTGCTTTGAAAATTGTAGAAATATAGTGCGACAAACCTAATAAGAGCTAATACTATATAAAACTGTAAACTTTTTGAAGGAGCTAATAATGGTTTAAGACTGTATTGTTCGGTACTTCACCGAACATTAAAGCAGTCCAAGCAAGGCGACACTTGGTCGCATGAACAAATAAGTATTATAGATTGCTCGGACAGCTGTAATGTTGAGTAGTGTACCGACCATGCGCGCCAAAAACTACTGAGAAAAGTTGTTTTTATATAGGGTATTTGTCATGTAAAAATTTTACTAGCTTTTGTTTGGCTTGTCGCACTATAACTCAAAGAGTCCGAATGTTAAGTGATCTTTAATATGATCGAATCCAGCAAAAGTTGAGTTTAATATTCTTCTACAGTATGTAAATTTCCGTGCAATTACTATAATTTTTATTTAATAAAAAACGTTTGACTTTCTTGAATAATATTATTATGAATGTAGATTGCAATTTATTAATGACAAGTAAAACTACAATGTTAAATGCGTGATCTATTGCCTGATAAAGGTCACAAAGCATCAAATTGAGCCTATTGCGAAAAATTTATTTGCGAAAATAATCTTGAATACCCTGAAAGTTCTATATTATGTAATTTTATTTTTGTAAAATCAAGTTATCGGTCAAAACAATTGTGCATTTGTAATTAAATGTTTTTATTATTTTAGCTACCGCAAGAAGTACAAGGTCAAGTGTCTTCATTTATGACAAATAAACGAAAACCAGAAGAAAAGAAAATAACTTATGAAATGAAAAGTATTAAAGTACCCATTCCTACATTTCCTCCCACAGCAATGGTTTATTCTGTTCCTAAATCTCCCAATCCTGATCGAAAGATAGAACCGGATCTTGAACCACAAAGTTCAGTTGACATTGTTTCTGCTGCAATAATGGCTAAAGTATTAGAAGAACGTCAGAAAGATAAGGCATATGCTAAACATTGTGATACGTGTACGTGTTCGAAAAAACTAAATATAGTGTGTGAAATATCTCATTTTACAATTGGTACACAGACAGGCGATTATAAGAGTGCAGTTTGTTTAAAATGTAACGAGGCTCTTTCGGACAATGTACATAAAATAGTTTTGGTAAAAAGCGACAGTAACGCGAAGAAAACACCTATTTATGCAAATGAATCTCCAGATGTATGCCAAGCAAATGGAAATAATATCGTCAAGGTTCAGCCAAATAATTTTTTAACTGATGAAACGGTAAATGTAGATAATAGTATTATAGATGCACAATCAAATAACATTTTGTTGACTAGTGATAAGAAGACACATCCTGAGGTTAATTTCTTTAGTGTAAACGAAGCAAAACCTAAAAAATCTCCAAAACTTGGAATTAAACTCGAACACCATCATTTATGTAATAAAACATCGCCATCTTATGAAATTGATCTGATTCGCGAGAAAGTTGAATCTGATACGACAAGTGCCAAAAATGATTCTTCCGATAATTTAAAAGGTCCTAGATATTGTTCAATGCGCCTGCAAACTGGTACGAAAAATATATTATTAGATAATGCTCATAATAATATTGCTCCAGTATTATACAAACGCCATTTTAAATCAAAACGTGAAGAAACAACACCTACAGCACATCATGAAACGTCACGAACAGAATCGTGCTCAAGTGAAGATGTAAGGAATAATGTTTCTGTCAATAGCCTTAATTCAACACAAAATCAACAAAGAGTCGCTGATTGGATTCAAAATAATCTAGATAATGAAGTTAGTAGTTCAGAAAATTCGCAATCAGATCATTTAGTGAATAAAAATAAACCGAATTTACGTGCACCAGAGCAAGTGAAGTATGCAAAAATGGAGGAGAATGTGAAGCGGTTTTTATTCGGAGAAAGTGAGTTTCTAAAAACTGTAGAAATTGGCAAACTTAAATATCAACAATACAGGGATACCGAGGGTGTAGAGCAAGTTGATGATAATTCTAAAAGTAATTCTCATACTGAAACTGAAATTTAATTGCGCATTATTTTTTTGGCAGAGATAAATCTTCTGATCATAACTTTTTTTTATATAAAAAGTAATTTACAAAGCGGCTACCGGTGTTTAAGTAAACTTAAAATGGTTTGAAAAATGTTGACAACATTGATTGAAATTTTATTTGTTAAGTTTTAAATTTGTGTTTGGTTTATTTCATAGTTTATATTTATTTGATTACTTTTTTAAGTTCATTTTAATGCTGATCTGACTTAAATGAAATAATATAATTATTTAAAGATAGCTTTAAAATAATGGAACAAGTTTCATACGGTTCAAAGTTGATGCTGGTTTTATTTACGGTTGTACCGCTGGATCTAATTAGATATAAGAATTATAAATGTTTTTTTAATTACCTAAGCTTGATGGAAATAATTTTCTTTTAAAACAGCAAAATATACACTATGTTCTGATGGGATGTACATAAAGTAATTTTTTTGGAAAAAAAAATTTGAGGACGGAAATTTTTGTTTTAGACACGTTATTCAATTTTTAAAAAACAATCTGACCATCAGTGTGTCCAGACTGTTAAGCATTTTCATCTTCAATTTATGGACTTTTTTCGAAATATTTCTGAGCTATATAGTTTATAGAAATATTTCTATAAACTAAGCAACCAAAAAAAATAATGAAATCAGTAGGAAAAACTATTTTATGTGTATGGCATCTAGCGACACACTGTATATAGATGTTGCAAATGGAAAAAATACGAACATTTTAGTTGAGACGCTAAATGCAAAGCTCATACAGCTACATGAAATCACATCTACAAATATTCAGTTTTTCTACAACGAAGTTTTCTGACCTCAAATTTACTTTACAATAAATTGTTGTTCTGTTGTGTTTTTAATAACGTACGTTTTCTAAAAAACAAATTGTTTTAAAATTAAACTATCTTTTTGCGGTTAGCCTAGAGCAGTTGTGTTGTTTCCGTGACCGGTAGGGCTTTGTAGAATTTGGTCTCGTAACTTTTGACTGAAATTAGAATCCAATTTTTGTATTAATTGGTAAACCTTTTAAATAAATAGGCTTTTTGTTTAACCATACCATTTACCAGTTAATTGAAACAAATCAGCAACTCTTGAAGATGCTGAGATCTCAAAATTTATATGTTGCTACGCTTGCTGAACCTTAGTTTACTTTTGGCTTTGGTATTGTTGAGAATAAATAGCGCATTTATGAAAGAATCATTGTGTGAAAGCTAAGTACTGCAACAATGATTTACATATAATATGATCTTTTATAAATTAGAAAAATATCTTCCATAGCATTTCATACACAGTAATGCTGCGGCTTGCTTAAAGACAGGATAAAGGATATTTTTTAGTTTATGGAAGGGTGGAGGGCAGTATTGTTGAAGAATTTAGCTTCCACCCTATGATTTTCCAATGATTCCACCGGTATTGATTTCAGTTGATATGTACATGATAACTGAAATATGTTTCTGAAAGTAGGCTAAGCATTGCAATGTGAATTATACGCTAATAGTCGATAGAGTAGGTAAAAATTCTGAGTGTGGGTTTAGAGCCTTTTTCTAAGGATTTGGCTGAATGTTTTTATGGAGGCTGGTTATCGTTAGACCTTCATGAAAATTAGCAAAAGTTAAATACTCAGGTAGAAAGTAAAAACCTTATATAGTTTTTGTCATTTCTATTGAAACAACACCTGCTGCTAATTGTCACTTTAACAAACGCCAAACATTAGTCAGATTTCATCTTGTAATTTTTCGTCTAGTGAAACAATCTCTACAGTAGGGTTGTAGATCGCAGTGCGGTAAAGAAATTCTTCTATTGCAAAAGATGCATTTAAAGTGGACCAGTGAGTGGAATGAAGATAAATATATTTTTGCTACGTAAAAAAAGTTTATACATAAATGAGTTTCATTTACTCAACGGTAACTAAAATGTTTTTAAGAGAACCAAGTAGCCAATAACAAAATTAAAAACCTATTAAGAAGCTCTGACACATGCCACTGAAAGTAGTAATTTAGTTTACAAAATCATTTCATTTTCTTATTAGCATACAAAATGCTCATTGGGTTACTATTCTATATGTATGCTTTTATAGTTGCGTTTTATGCTACGTTGTGTAGTTGTGTCTCACTTTACTTAAACATTGAAAGCTGCAGTTATTCATATAATATTTGACAAATTGTTATTTTTTTATTAATTAATACAATTTGCGCATGGCATAGTAAAAAAAATTGGTTGTGACCTTACTACATGTTCTAGTGAAAATTTAATATAATTTTAGGACTTTTAAAATAAGTTTCGGTCTTGTTGATAATTGAAAAATTAAAATAACAATAATTATGATTTGCCAAAACCCGTTATGATTTATTATGTATACAGCTTTCTCTCGCTGTTGAATCCCAAGTTACCTTATTTGTAAAAAGCAGCTTACTGCAGCGATTTGCCAAATCTATAAATTTAGATTATGTCGCCTCTGAAGGCAAGACATTTATTACGTCTTACATTATGGTAATTGTTATCAGCTGTGATTTCTGATGTATGTGAGATTTTGAACTAGGATAGTAGAGGAAACTCCTAAGAAAATGAGTTACCTGACCAAATGCTTTATTTATGCTGTAATTAGTTGTAATTATTTATGTTGTATATAGAGATTAGAATGATGCAAAGGATTTTCTAATGAAGCTGGTTTTATAATAATTGCAGAATGAATATTCTTGAAAGTTTTTTTAAATGAATATCTTTTGTGTCATTCTCCTATGTGTAGTCTATTATGTGTAAAAAATAGATTAATCTATTGTCAATCATAGAATCAATACTTGTAGTTACGAATAAATTGAAATATTTATCCATAGGTTTAGTTTTTTATTGTTTTTGAATGACTTTTTAAAATGAGAAAGATACTCATGTTGGTCTGGTGTTTTTTTCGAAAGCTTTTCTAATCGATAGATGTCAAGTCGCGAAACAACGCTAAACAATTTAAGATAATATATTATAACTTATTTACGAGCTACTTTTAACAATTTATTTACAATGTAATGCTATTTACTTGAAACTACTGGCTTAACTTTTTTCTACAAATCAAATACTTTAAGATAGAGACAAGTTTCTTGTCTTGTTCATTATTAGTCATTATCACGAATAGACGCATTAAAGTTTTGTAGAGTATTTGAGCTCCAACCACTGTTTACAATTAGTCATCAATAATTATGAGTTGTTTTAAGCAGCAGTATTTTTTTACTAATAATCTATTAGATCAGCACGCACCATTGTACAAATACGTGCTTTTTAATTTTATAATTTGCGTTTTTGTAATTTTCAAATATTTATGTTGTGTAGCACTGCAAAAATAGTTTATTGTATGAATAAAGACATTAATTAATAATACCTAATCTAAATATAATTAAAATTAGAGTAGAAAAAAAAATGAAGTGCTAAGCTAGTTAGAAAAACACAAACTAGTAGAAACTCTAGAGAGAAAAAACGAGAATAGAATAAATTTCGAATATGCGCCAGCAAATAGATGAGAAAACATTAAAAAAATAAATAAAAAAAAACCTTTCACAGTTTATAAAAAATGGTTAAATCTTTGAAGGTATATTAAGTATGTTTCACATCAATATTTGCATCTGCTTGTTTTTTACTTCAAGAATTATTATCTTTAATTTTTCTTAATTTTAGATTAGTTTATTTTAAACACATCCAATACTTTTCTAGGGAAGTTTTTATTGCAGTTGGCCGTCCCGCTAAGTTAATGAGAGTTGTTAGGTATAGCGCCGCACTATACAGTAGGTATAGTGCTGCGTTTTTAAATTGATTTTTACGATCATGAGATTTAAATGGGCTCACCTGCACTAAAAACGTGCTATTGAAGGGCTTAGGTTTTTTTGGTTGAATTACTAGTACAATAGAGGTTCTATTCGTTATGCCTGGTTGTTTTATTTTTTCTTCTTTTTTATGTTTTTTTTTTTTGTTTTTTCTAGTTTTGAGACTCTTCTTATTTTGTTGTTTTGAACTTTCTTTTTTTTTACATCATTTTCTCTTTTCTGCTTTATCTTGTTTTTTTTCTGTTATCTTGTGTTTTTAGCCTCTGCATCTTTTCTCCGTGTTTTTTTCGTATTTTTTCTAATTTTTCTAACTCCTATCTTACCTCTCGTGTTCTTTTTTGTGCTTATTGTTATATTCAAAGCTTTTTTTAACTTTCTTATTTTCTAAAACGTTTTTTTAAATTTTCCCTTCTACTTCATACATTTTCTCTTCTCCCAAATTGTCTTATACCCTATTTTAGCATTCTTTCCTTTTCTTCTTTCTTCTGCTATTAACTATCTTAAATTTTTCCTTTTTCGTCTATTTTCATTTTCTCCTTAATCTTTTTTAATTACATTTTTTCCTCTTCCCACTTGTCTAGTTTGATCACTAACATCTTTATCTTATTTATCTTTTACATCTTTCTGACTTTCACTGCCACTTCTAGATTATATGTCTTTTTAATTTTTTTTCTGTTTATCTGACCATGTTTCCGTCAAGTCTATTTGACATACGTTTGTTTTATTTATTTTTAAAAGGCCTATATTTTATTCTTACCCCATTTTATAATAGTTTTTTTTTTGCTGTTCTATTTCTTATTATTGATTTTTTTTTGTTATTATTTTGTTTTTTGTTGTACTTTTATCTATGTTTTCTTTATTGTTTAAATTTTTATTTAGGGTTTTTATTAATTTATTTTTTTATTATTTTTTTTTTCTAAAATTTTATCTATGTAAATGTAAATTCTTCATCTTGTTAAACTTTTTTTTTCATTTTTTTCTGTTTTTTTTTGTTTTCTGTATTTTCCGTTTGCTAACTTATTATTATCTAGCTCTTCAAAAAATTGAACAAAAAAAACTTTTGAATGAATACTATTACAAATAGAAAACTATAAATAATAATATAATAGAATAAAATTAAAATTCTGCTATAAATTTCTGGCAAGAAAAATCCTAAAAATCAATTAGTTATTGATTATATTTAAAAATTAGAGATAGTTATTGTATAATAACACACAATATAATAACTTGTTTGAAAAAAAAAGTTAATATTAATTTTTGACAAAAAAAAAACAAATTGCTTAACAAAACATGCGTTGTAACACAATTATTTTATTAAAAAACATTTTCTTGAAACTAATATTGTTGACAATTATGAAATTTATAAAAAATCTTATGAGCAAAGTTTGTTTATAACATTTTTTTAAGCAATCAAACTTAGTTAATTAGTGAAAACTTTAAAACTTTATTGCTTCGTTAAACATTCTTATATTTTCATTTTCCAATTAGTTAATGAAAAAATTAAGTACTAAAAGTTGCATTTTTTCAGATTACTTGAAGAATTATTTTCTCAAGCTAATTTTGAAACTTTACAAAAATACAAGGTTGTCGTGTTAGTGGACGCTGAATAGCTGCAATCTGTTTATGGCTTACTTTAAAACTGAATATACTGTATATTCTGCTAGCGCTGCTAACGAGGAAACCTTGAACTAGATGTGTATATTTTGTATACACTTTGCAGCTTTTCAGCGTCCACCCAATAATTTTTCCAGACAAGAACCGTTCAAGGAAGAAAACTGTTATATAAATATAAATATAAATATAAATTTATATATATTTATACTGGTTATATAAATAACCAAGCTTTAGTCATTTATGAAAAAAAATAGTAGATTGTCATCAGACATTGCAGAAAGCAGAAATACATTGAAAACTTTTCAGCGTCCGTCTATGGACGCTGAATGGCTGCGGACGCTGAATCATCCGTAATTTTCATATGTATGGACGCTGGAAAGGTAGCAAGTTATATATATGTATATGTATATATATAAATTTAATTTTCCTGAGAAAACCGTTAATGGGGCATTTAAGAAAAACTCTTGTTAGTAAAATTGAATTTATTCAAAATTAACCCGTTAGGAAAAGAAAATTAGTATATATATATGTATATACTATGGCGCCAAGATGAGGATTATATATATATATATATATATTTATATTCTTAATGACACGGTTAAGTAAACTAGTTTTCCATATTTTTTTTGAGAAAATTATTATCAATTTCTAACTTATCCTTAAACTATGCTCACAAGCAACCCTAATCCTCATCTTGGCGCTATAGTATTCCAATACAGCTTCCCACATGGAGATTAGAAATTCTACAACATAAGTTTGGCATGTAAAAAACAAATTTAAATTTAACCGTTCTGTCTGTCTCAAACTAAATTTAACAACCACAACAAATGGGTTCTAATGAGTCTAACTTGAATTTCGGAAAGCTCCAGCTCGAGTTTGATTTTTTGATGAAATATAGTACAACTCATCATTAATACCAATTATGTGTAATGGTACCGCTGGGGTCACAGTAAATTAAAAACTCATTAATAAGCAAGTTTGACCCGACCAAATGAACTGTTAATAAGATCAAGGTAGTCGAACAATATTTGAATCTAGTCGACTACATACATGGATCGTACTAAATCAAATTTTCAAAATTCGTTACCTGTTAACAAAACGGTCTTAGTAGCGTGAAATTGTCCGATTTCGAACTTCTCACGTCTTTGCCGACCGAAATCCCAATATTCAAAAGATTTGGTTTTGAAGAATTTTTGTTGAAATGGTCGAATACGGTCTGCCGATGCCGGGCGGCGAGAATGTGCGCGCAGTTCCACGGTTTCTTCTATATTTTACTTCAACTGCGGCTGTGGAGCAGGCCGGTGCTGGGAGCTGTAATTTGGTGTTCGGTTTTCGAAGTCACGTTTGCCGGGGCTTATGGTGGCTATTGTTGATTTTTTTCGGTGATTTTTGATGACATAATTTAGCAATTTTTGTGAAAAATGTGACTGTTTAAGTGATTGACAATCGTCAAATATGAGTGACTGGGGTCAGAGTGATGACACCTGGGAACAATTTTATGGTATATTTACTATTATAATTATTTTTAGTATAATAAGCAAGAAACTGCATTATAAACATTTTTGTCATCGGAATTTCAACCTTGATTAATTTTGTTTATAATGTATGTTAATTTGTTATTACGGTCAATGAAGTGTTTAATTGTTCTATTGTTTACTTTTTTTTGGTTTTTAAATTATAATTTAAAATCAATTTTTTAAATATTTTATTACTCACACCTAAAAGAAAAAGAAACAAATTATGTCTACGTTTTTTTTTGAAAAAGTTTAAATTTATCAATTTAAAACTATTAACTAATAACTTTGTTTGGGGGGTGTTATTTTTTAAACTATAATTGAAGTGGGTGGGGTAATAGCATTTAATAGAGTAATATTTTTTCAATTTTTTTTTATGTAATTACTTCTCTAAGATTGGAACTGAATATTGCCTAACAATAATATATTTATGTTTATTTTAAACATTGTTAAAAATAGTAATGATAAAAAAAATATTTCTTACAAAAAATATATTCTACACAAATCTAAATGTGACGAGTAACGTGTGACAAAAACACCGCTCAATGAGTTCTTTAGCTGCCTTTTCATTCCGGGCAATAATCAAGCAGTCAAGTGTCAAATTTTGACTATATAGTTTATTGATTGTTATTACTAATTTAGTGTAACCACTCTCATAAATCAAAGTAGAACGGTTAGCTACTTGAGAATTAGCTACACTTTTCTCAACAGTTAAAAAAAAAGAAATATGAAAATTACTGGTATTTACAGCATACAATCCAATAACATTTTTTAAATTTATTTTGGACAAATCATTATTAAGTTTACTTTAGGTATAAACTTTTGTGCTGTTTGTTCTGATTTGATTTTTTCTTGATTTTCAAGCAAGTGCTTACTCTATAGGGTAGACATCATATTTTTGGATAGGTTTAAAAATATATGAAAGCAAGGAATATGTTCGAATTAATGACTGACACGCTTTTAAAATTAGGTTTTTAAACTATGGGTTCGCTTTTTACTTCACGACGCTGTTTGTTTAATTCTAGACATAGTCTTTCACTTTCAGAATAGTTAAGTAAATGATTTTTTAATTTTTGTGTTTTTTGCGCTGTTTTTATAGGCAATTTATTTCTTTGTTACAAAATTCTGACGTTTGTGAAAATGTCGAGTAAATTTTCTACGGAAAAAAATCTCGAGTAATTTTGAGTGAAAAATTTAGGGGAATTAAGAGACAAAAACGTCAGAATTTGATCAGGATATTTCCATGCATCTAAGATATATAGAATTATTATTTATTCTCTGGCTTATTATGAACAAATAGAAATATTTTTTTGATAATGTAATAAGACTACTAGAGGTAAAGTGAGCAAACTGTTACATTTATTGCGATGTTACAGTTTATATAATGATAATCAGTTATTAGAACTGATAAAAGGTTATTGCTCTGGCTTGAATATTGGAAGTTTTTCAATTATCAGAATTTTATTCACTAAAAGGTTTATAGATCTATTATTAATAATAACTATTTATTTTAAGTATAGTAGAATAATACTCGTAGCTGCTATGAAGTTACACAACTGTCAACGAAAAACTGGAGTGAGTGAATAATTTGGTCAACAAAGGGTTTATAAGCAATTGCCTATTGTTATTAATTTCTAAAAAAATTTTGATAAGGCTGTTAAATTTAAAAATTCTAAAACTCTATTTAAGCATAGACTAAGTCTAAGTACGCACAAGGTATATTTAGGCAATGCTTTAAGAAACAGCTTTGTATCAAATTTTCGAACATGCATTAGAGAAAAAGTTTGTTTTTAAAAGCAGTTGCATACGTTTCACTATTATATCACGTCAAGACGATTTATTTTATTATTCAATTTCTTTTATAGTGAAAATACTATTAATTTTTAGATATGTTTATCTTTAAAAAAAAATTGATTGGATTTTTATAACAAAAGAAATTATTGATGTTTTGCTATTGATCTAGTTATACTTAATGCAAAATGTTTGTTACATGAAAGATTTTCTGCATTGCTTTTCAAGAATTCTGGGTAAAGTTTCTTAAAAAAAAATAGTGGCACATTCCTGTCAAACAGTTTTAAATGAAAATGTGCAATTTTGCTTTAAGCACCACTTTATTTGTGCATTGTGCCATAAAACTATAAAACGCAGCCTTGACTATACACTATATTTATGATTTGTTTAAAATTGTTATCACAATTAATATTATGTGCTCCAGTTTAATTGTTTTATTGTTTACTTTTTATATTTTTAGGACGCTTACACAAAGTTTAAATGTGTACAATTGCATCACTAGGAGACGAACCTAACTGCATTAATCGTTTCATGGTTTAGTACAGTTTAAATTTTATCATGCACCTAGGTCACTAATCTATATATATAAAAGAAAGTCGTGTTTGTTACAACACTTATAACTCGACAACGGCTGGACCGATTGCCATGGTTTTTGATTTGTTGAATACTTAATCATTTCAATAGATGCTGATTTGTTTATTACATGTCAAACATTTGTTGTCCAATCCTGTCAAATAGTGTAACAACTATTTTTTTTTTGGAGCTTATGGCCTGGTTGCTGAGACCTTTAAGCCACAACTTTATTTATTTTTTGTAAAATGTCTACAAAGCTCAGGTACTGTTATATTTGTTTTTAATTCCCGAAAATAATTCCTAAGATTTATTCTACAGTAAAAACATAAAATCATCGGAAAGGAACGGAATTTAGGAAATAAAAAATCAGTTGGTAAAGGTTATAAGATTAAGGAAAAAAAATCTACAGGTTAAAAAAAGTGTAAATGTCTTTTTATGGGTTGTCTATGATTTTTCTTGATAAGCTATTCATACGTAGTGGTTATATACTCTTTGAGCTATTGTCTATGTCTCGAACGTTCAAGCACTGTTATTATATTTGGTGGTTTTATGCGAGTGCACATTTTAATAACAATGCCGCGTCCTAGAAGATCTAATCTTTCCCAGCGAAGCCGTAATGCAATTAGGCAACGGAATATCGCGAGTCAATTATCTGCGAGAAATTGCACGCGTCGATACTTAAAGGAAAATTTAAAGATGAGGAAGTTCTTATTCCAAGGATTCCGATGATCCCAACGGATATGCCCTTTGAGTTTAAACGAATTCAATTCCTGATTCGTCTTGTCTTTGCCATGACGATCAACAAATCACAGGGACAATCCTTGACTATTTGTGGCCTCAATCTAGAAAATGCATGTTTTTCTCATGGTCAATTGTACGTGGCATGCTCACGTGTCGGCAAACCATCCGCTTTATTTGTTCTTGCGCCTGACCAAAAAACAAAGAATGTCGTTTACCACAAAGTGCTTGAATGAAAATCCTATTAATGAATTAATCCGAGTTTTATTTTTTTTCCCAATCTGCACAACATAGTTTTCATTAATTTTTTTCTGACATGAGTTTGAAGTACTTAATTATTTTTTTTTATTTTTATTCTCATTCTGTATGTATGTTTTCATCATCATTCTTCATAATAAAATACTTTTTTGTTTCTATCTATATAAATATATTATTTTGTATCATTGTTTTACGTTCATCAAAGCCTAAATTAGTTCAGCTAAAAAGTAACACGACATTCATTGACTGTTAGGCGGTACGAAGTTTGCCGGGTCAGCTAGTGCAAAAAATAAATAAAAACGGTATTAGAACCTTGAGATACTTATAAATATTGATAAAACTGATTGAATGAAACAGAAAGAACAACAAATTGCACGGCAAGATACTTTTCCTTTAGTAAGAAAATATAGGCAAAATCATAGAATCGTTCCTCTATGATGTAAACCAGATCTTACGGCAACAAAGTATCTCTAGTAAAGTTTTTCTTTGTAAAGAGACCTCAATTCAGGTAATGATATTTTGTCATTACAGAAAGGCACTTGAGACGAATCGGTGAATGGAATAGAGATAAACATATTTGCCACGTAAAGCAAACAAAATAAAAGAAAATGTAGTTTATTTACTCGTCGATTATAAAATTGTATTTTTTGTGCCTTGTCTCTGCAAAACATAACTTTTGCGGTGTCTTATGCCCGTATTCATAGTCGTATCTTGGTTGAGTCGGACTCAAGCACAGTCTTCGGTAATCTTCGGACAAGCGTTGGTATGCGTTTGGAAATCGAGTTATCGCTGATTCCGTCTCTTCGGCAATGCTCGTATATTCAAATCTTGAGGCTGAGATCGGTCTCGAGCAAGCTGCATTTCATAGACAAATCTTGAGATGTAAATATCAAATTACGGTGTTAATAAGGGCGAGTTTTGGTTTATGAGCACGCGCAGTGGGTCCGTCGCAAGTCGGACTCAAGCAAGGGTACTACTTGTCTCGAGACGCCATTTGCAGGTTATGTCAATGTTTGACGTTTGAAAATACTGAAATAGGGTTATGTGGCATATGTAATAACAATGAATATTGAAATGTTGGACGAGTTTGTGGAGATGTTCGACTTATTAGACAATGAACATAACATGAGAGTGCCAAAACGCTATGTGCGGGATGCTGCAAATCCATTGGAATTTATTTCCAATTTTGAATTTAAGCGACGCTACAGATTTACCAAAGACAGTGTAGTGAATGTGTTATTGCCCTCTTATTACCATCTCACCATACAGTTAATACATTCGATAAACAGACATTAATATCTACGCTGTTAGGCGCCAAATTACACCGCATTTCTTTGTTTCTTATACATAAACAATTAAAAGTAACTTTGTGTAAACAACTATTTTATTGTGAATAAAGACATATGAAGCAAGAGCAATGTCGTGCTAATAGAACTCTTCATGTAATATTTCGATCGCAACTGCTAACTTTCCACATTAAGCCCCATGTTCAAGTCATTCCTTCATTTTGGAGCAGGTTGCGAAATCACAATTTCCCCTTATTACCATAAACAAAGTATCTCATAGGAATAGTTGAAATAAATAGCGAAAAAAGTGGACGCTGTAAAACAATAAATGTTGAAGTTGAAATCGCAATAAAAAAAATACCTATTAATTATTATATATGTTTTTCTTTTTAATTGTTGTGGTAACCTCTCTAGAGGCGATTTTTATGCAGTTGAGAGGGAGGGACCTCGCCGGTACGTCTTCATGCGTATCACAATCTCTGAAAATAAAGATAACGGTTAAAATGTTGAATGTTTTATTATTACTGTTGCACTCACATTGTCCCTCTCGAAGACTCGCAGTTGGTACTCCGCTAATCTCTCCTTTGCCTCCCGGGTCCGGCGCGCATTTCTTTGCTTTCCAATTAAAGCCCCATGCGAATTAAATTCGTTCGCAATGCGCTCCCACAACGCTTGCCGTTGTTGGACTGTTGCGGCGTCTGTCTTCTTACTCTCCACAAGTTTGTGGGTTTCCACGAGGGACGCCAACAACAGTTTTTCATTTTCGGTGAATTTATCTCCTACAATGCCACTTTATATAGTTATGAACATAGATCATTAATTATATGCGTACTTACCACTTGCCATTGTGTAAACACTTTTGCAACACGCTGCTATTTGTTATTATTATACTGCAACTGCGTCCTCTTTGGAATGTCAATTGGAAATGGAATGGAAGAGTCGCACTGTCGCTGTAGTCTGTCGTCTGTCAAACTGCCAACATGGTCGCAAACCTTACCACACCAAAATCACTACACGTATTCTGCGGCAACATGCACGCACACGAGCATGACCGGAGACTGTGCTCAGAAAAGCCGATCTGAGTTCAACGCTTTCATTCCCGAGCATTATAACGAAGTCCAATCTTGCGATGGAATCAGCTAAACACGCATGCAAACGGTTTTCCGAACATTGCCGAAGACTGTGCTTCAAGTCCGACTCAAAATATTTTCCAAGGGCGATCTCGAGCTACGACTATGCATACCAGCATTAATCGGCCGGAAAGTATCTTTTGCGGAACTTGGTCGGTAAACATTTTTAGGCAAGTGTTTACTATTATTAAAAGATTACACTTTTGATATTTGACTACCATTGAACACATTCTTACCACACAGGCTCATGCAAGGAGCATTTTATATTTGTCCTATATGAATTTGGCTATTTATTACATCATATTTATTTATGTTTTATCACACCTAAACTGTTTCATGAGCTGTTAGAAACTTTTTGTTGTGAGCGACACTTAATACTCAATATTTAAAAATAGTTTTTTGTGATCATACTGTGATATTTTGAAGATTTATGTTTGATTCAATATACCTCCTACGATATTGTTATTAATTTATTCATTTGGAGCTTGATTTATAAGACTGTAAACATTAATATTGTATCAGGGAGCTGCTGCAGTGATTAATTACAATAATAATGGATCTTAAAGCCAGGTAGCAAACCATGTTGGTCAACACTCAGACTACAGACGATAATTTTAAACAATAAGATATGTCTTTGGATAATTATATTGCATTCATCTACATGTAACAAAAATTCAAACCATTAGTAACTGTCAGTACAAACATTGTAGCGACCGCCTGTATGATGATCTTTAATTTATAACAGACTACACATTGTCAGCAAAGGTTAATAAATATTTATTTTTGAAAAGCTAAATAGTTTTCTTTATAGAAAAAATTAATGATGATATTATGCAAATGGAGTAGTATAGATGAGGGATATTTCATATGATGACAAACCGTTGGAAGCTACATTTGAAAAATCTATCCTCTTCTGAAACAATATTTAAACAGTGTGTGAATTTGGTATAATGTATTTATTTGTTGCTTTATTTATAAAAAATAACAAAAACAAAAAGAGTAACAAATGTGGTGTTTATTTGAATAATTTGGGTACGTTAATTCTGGCAACAAGGTTTATGTCGGTCAAACGGAACATAAATTGACAAGTAATGAACACAAAAAACATTTTGTTAAATCACCCAAAAGATGCAACATTTTGGATTTATATGTAAACATATTTCTTATCTTGTTACTACATGAAAAATAAAACTCGGGAGCATTGTTAGAAAATCCTGGATATATTTTTCTTAATAGCAATTTACACGAACACGTTCAAATCACGATAGATTGAACTAATTGAAATATTAGCTTGAAAGAATAAGATCTGACATAATGAGGTTAACGAATTTAAATGATTGAACAAGCAATAAATTATTCAAGTTATTTTTGTTGCAAAATTAAGTACATTTTGGCGTCATTTCTTAAATTTTTTGCTTTTAAGAAAATATACAGATGAGAAAAATTATTTTATAAATAGTAATTTATAATAATCTTTCAACTGGGATGATAGTTTTCAAAAAACTATTAATTTCAAAAAAAATAAATCAAAGAAAGCTTTTGAAGTTTAGAAAAAGTCCAAAATGCGCTATAGAAAAATTTTCTTGATTAGAAAACCTAGGCAATGAATTGAAATGACCATGGAATATCTAAAATATAAGACAAAATCAATTTTGTGTTTTGTGATAGCAACAAGCAATTGAAAAACTATAGTGTCTAGTAAATATATGCATTCTTAGAAAAAATGTGTTTTATTTATACAAAAATAGCTATTGACAAGAAATACTAGACATTGAAACATGTTTTTGTGTTATTCAAAAAAGAACAACTATAAAAAAAAATTTATAATACATTTTAACCATTTGCTATAAATTTATAATAAATTATTAAAAATTTACTAAGAAAAGTTTTTGAAAGAGAACTAAGAAGTCTACAGCTCTTTTTCAATAGTCTTAGAATATAATAAAAAAATAGTCACTATAGCATACCTTACTTCACTTGTGGAGTTTCAATTTTTTTTTTTTTTTTTAAATTAGGTGTTTAGGTGTATCTATCTGTATTTTGATAATAAATTGCAATATTATTGCAAACTGTCCTCTTAAAAATATGGTTTAATTTGTTTGTAGTCATTAAAATTTCTATATTTATCATAAACAGAAAAAAATGGACCCGAGTGTACAAGTTTAAACGAATGTTTCCGGGATAGATAATTACGCAGTGCAGTTCTATACCGATGAGAATATCTGGCAGAAAACTTTGAAACGTCTTGTTTTAAAAGACGCAAAATATTCCTGTTTCAAGTCACATTTTGTTAGATCGAGTATTGCTGTAAACTATAGAATGAATATATGTGAAATTTAGGTAAAAAAGTGTGTGAGGTATGTTTTTATTGATAGAAGAAAGATTTGGGAATAGGTAATGAAATCTTAATGAGGTATAGAAATGCCCAGATTTATAATTAGGAGAGACGGTAAAAATAAAAACTTAGGATAGAAGAAGAAAAAATAACTGTACAATTGAACGCTTAAGCTAAACAGATACTAGAATGTAAGATATTACCACTATGTTAGGAATAAACACAGAAACAAGCCAATAAGTGAGCTAGGAAAAACGAGAAAAACTGATAAGAAGAAGAGAATATTAAAAGAACGCAAGGAATTAAACGTATGATATTGGAGAAAGTTTTTCTCCTCAAATCACTCTAATTTCAATCTTCTTTTATTTGCTTCCACATTTGTGGAAATTGTCCTCGGCACAAATACTTGTCATTTGAGTCAAAAATTTTCTGCAATTCTATACTCACTTGCAATATTATGCCCTTTAATATAAAACATCCCTAACAAAACTTGCAAAGAAGTTATTTCTCATAAGCAGATTGTTTTTAATTTTTTCAAATTTTTGCAAAAAAAATAAACATTATTCACAGAATTTGCTTTGAAAGTAACTCCATCAAGTATTTCGTATTCAATAAATTTGAAAGATGGGCAAGGAACACTAATTTAATTAGCAATTACATACTGTAAGTTTAGATCTTTTATGCTAAATAAAGACTTACAATAATGTAACATTCACGACTTGCTTGTAATTTGCTTTGCGGAAGATTTGTACGTAAAAAGAACCATAATATAAGTAGTGAGGAATGTGTGTAAATATTATGACTTGTAAATAGGTGACCACTTTGTTAAATGTGGAGTGTAGAAAGCGCCTCTATTGGTAAATTTTCACCAATAATGAGGGGTATTATAATAAACTAGGTAAAGGCCAACGAAAAGAGTACTTTACCAACACGGAACAGCTGTAATAATACCTAGTCAATTATCGGTTATTGTGAAGTTCTTAGCTACAAAACTCAGTAGAAGTGTAAGATCAACAAGGTAAAAATCCAGCGGCCTAGTTTTTCTCATAATTTTTCTTGAAGGCAAATATGGTTAGTATATCAGTTTCTATTGTTGTACTTTATGACCACCTGTATTGCAGCATTATTACCCAATGTTTTTTTCAATATTTATGTCAGCGTGCACATATGGTGCCAATTCCACCCTTTTTGCCAATAGTAGTCAACAATGATTTGAACTCTGACACTCCTTTTTAGTTATATCATGTACCTAATTAACAAATAATAATTTTCGCTACTTTCACTTATCTTACAATAAATCGTGATTGTATGAAAAATAATAATTAGCTAATCTTGCAAGACTTTGTCATAGCTATAAATAATGAGTAAAATGGTAGTTAATTATTCTGGCTTGGTTTTTTGTTTATGTGAAGGAACACGTATTGTCCCATAAACGGATTATCTAGCCAATTTTTTTAAATGAAATTATTATATGCAAGCTAGCATCTACTTTATTAAATTTAGAGCAAGTAAGAGTAAATATAGAACTTAAAAAGCAGCAGTGTGATTGAACAAGAGAATAAATATGTACATTGTATAAAGTACACCTTTGCAATGAGGTGAGCGAACGCGGTTTTTAGCTGAGGGAGGTAAAATATGTAACATGCAAATATTCAGAGAAATGGAATCAGAGTGCAATTGACGATCTTGTATTTAACAATTGCGTTATTTTGTTGTTTATTAGCTCTAAGAACCTGCCAATCAAGAAATAGTACAAATTATAAAGTTTGTAATTTGCCAAAATTATCTACAAAGCCGAGAACATGTTTGCGTCCGCGGAGATACCCTAATAAGAGTAAGCAATAGAGTTCGAGATTGGTCGATATCTATCTCTAAAATTGTTTACTATGTTTTTTCCTGTTCTCAAATAGCAATCGATGAAAATGGCTAAATTTGTTTTTCTTCAGTCGTCATAGAAACATGAAATTTTCAATTTTCATGTTATTTTTCTCCCGCGGGCTACAATAAATATTCTATGGCTGGCGAAGAGCACAAAATGGTATCAGGATCATTTATTATTCAACATATTTAATCACACATTATCTATCATTAAAATATAAAAAAAATATTTTAAAGTACTCAAAAATAATGGAGTATTTACACCAATTTTTCATACATTTTAATCTTTCAATTAAAACTTTTTTGTTTTTTTTCTTTTATTGACTTAACTTTATCAGGCTTATCTCAGGTGTATTCATTTTGCAATTCACGTATGTATATTATGAAAAATGAATCACATTTTTCTAAGTAGTTTTTTTAATCAAAATTTACTACTTCTTTATTGTCTTGTTTGAAATTAATGAAATTTGTTAATGCTCATTTAATTTTTTTTCAACACAAGTTGATTAGTTTAGATTAGCATTGACTTTTAGGTTGAAGAAGATTTTAATGGGCTTTGCAGATAATATAAAGTACGTAGGCTGCAAAATTAGTGTTTTTTTTTATCTGTTAAAAATGAACAGTTATTATCGACTAACATCATAATCTTTTATTGTCAAATTTAATAATATAATTATTATAAAATGAGGGTTGTTTGATGGTTTGGTGGCTAGAAATAGTGTTTTGGAGCTGGACTATATAAGCGACGTAACAAAAAGATGACTTCTGTCTAAGTGTGGGCGTTTGTACAGAAGGCATAACAGACCATGCAGTGCAATCTCTGTTTTAAGTTGTAATCTTTATTATAAAGTGAGTGTTTTGTTTTTTGAGGAGATATTTATCGCTGAAACCCAATTTTTTTGTCGCACAATTTATGAGTATGGTTGATTAGACTGTTACACGTTTTTTTTCAGATTTTTTATACTTATGTAGAACAAAATGTATTAGTGTTTCTCTGCCCTCTTGTATTTTTCTTTGTCTTATTTTTTTTCATTTTTTTTTTGTTTGTTTTGCCACATCTAGGTAGTACTACACTCTGCACCAAACCCTCAAATAGCATTTTTTTATGCTTTCTTTTAAACAGTTTTTATTCACTTAACTCCCAAACTTACTTTTCTATTTTTGGAATTTTTTTCACATGGAAATAAAATCACATTTTTGTTAGTGTTTTTAACTGCATTTTTTAAGTGTCATTTTTTAAACACGGTGTATAGTCTTTTAAGAAAAAATTCACTCTTTATGCAACATTTATAGCGAACAGTCTATATATTATTAATGCTAATTGTGATATCTTTATGTACAACAATCATAAACAATTTATAGTATGATAATTTTATAGTTTAATTTTACTATCCTATTAGGTTTCTTAATTTTATTGCACATTAAATCAATCTATTGAATTATGCTATTCTGACGTTCAATCCAGATGTTTTGTTATTGCCAGGTATGGTACAAACTTGCACTTTCAATGGTAGGTTCTAGTTCGTAAAAAAATTGTTAGTGTCTTATTAACAGTTAATAATTAGTTAAGTATTTACAGTTAATATTAACACATTTAAATAAATATGTTTCTATCTAGCGCATAGTGTTTGAGCTAAATTCAATTGCATTTTAATGGTTATGCTATTTCCTGCTTCTTTATACAAATTACAGAACAATATACATACTTGCATATTTTAAATGAGGTTTCAATAAATAAAAATTGTTTTTCAATAATGCAAATTAATGCAAATAATTTGTCAAATAGAAACCAATGGATATTTTTAGATAATTTACAATGGAACTTAATATGACTACATTATTGTGTCTTTATTAACTTATTGCGTCTTTATTACGTCATACAGATATAAGTTTATATTGGTATTCTAGTGTGACGCTAAATAAAACTTTTCTTTGGCTTACAATTTGAGTGAGTTAGTAAGAATAGGATTGTTATACAAATATAAAAAATATTTAATTAATTTATTATAGAACGCAAGTCTAGACATCAAAATGTGGGAACTGGGCTTTTCAACCTCAATTTGAAACGGCTTTGGATAGGTGTCAGAACTTTAAATATATGGGCGATCTGTAGGAGTAAACAAAGTTTTTAGTGTTTTACTGATGTGCAAAAATAATGTGGTTTTTTTTTAAAACGATTTTATTTGTTATCATACTTGATTTACCTTTCAGCTGTTTAATTTGTGGTAGAAGAGAAGAAATAAGAATAAAAACAAAATAATCAAATATAGATAGACGCAATTTATAAAATTATTGTCGTAATTAATTCGATGATAAATATTTTATACAATTAATAACATTGTCTTTTAATTAACTAGTTTGGTTAATAAGTTATTTATGGTTTTTTAATATTTGTATAGTTTGAAGATTCACAGAAATGTAAGCAATATAATCTGTTTATGATCAGATATGTGCAAAATTACAAAAAACATTTCCCGACTGGATAGCGGATGCACAATGTTTATATCGAGTAAATAGAAGAGTGAATAGAAATTATACCCTTCTAACACACTGAACACTTTTCGTAGTTTCCGTTAAGGCACGTAGGAACTTACTTCCGTCTGTACAATATGAAACATGGATCCGGTGTGCGGTCTCCTTCTTTCCTTAAAAAAACTTTTTTTCATTCATTGTATTTATATGAGCTTCAAGAACTGCGGCTACGGTTGAAGCATAATAAGAAAAGGTACACTAAGATCTTCAAATGGTGACAGCATGCTATTTACAATTAGTGAGGTAAACGCTAATTGCAATGTTGATAGTACGACAAAATTTATGTTGATATAAAAAGAGAAAAACCTTGACGTCACTATTATTTACCATAGTGTTGGCAGATTTTTATTTTGAAGAACGAGTTTGTCGAACTATTACTTTAATACTGTAGTAATATAATGTTCTACGTTTTAGTTCTAGCAGAAAAATTATTCTTTTTGCAACATGTGAATTCCTAATTTTTCAGGACCAGTGTAACTGTTTATAATTATTGATAGTCTATAAAACGTGAGAGTGTAAAAAACCTAAGTTATTTATTACTTGTTGACAATTTTAACTAATCACACGGTAGAATAATAAAATTGTCACACTGCTGCTGAGAAAGATATAAATGTCTTACCAGCGACATCATTCTTATTCCATGCAAGACATGTCTCCGTAAAACAACCTTGTTAAAAAAAATTGAGACTTAACGTACTCACTTAATAGAAACCGTCTACAAAAATCGCCATACAAATATTAGCAATTTTAAATGTATAATCTCACCGAGCAGGTCTGAATGTCGTTCTAAGTGTAAAATTAATCTGTTTTTGCTGCAATAACTCTGTAACTAATCAGCAGTTTATCTATATAATTGAGTGAGTACATCTTGCATGAAGGTGCAAACATTTGTTTTGTTTTCTACAATTATGGAAATAAGGACAAGTAAAAGTTATAAGTTCAATAGCTCCGCTCTTAGATCAATTGCTATAAGCAAAAAAACTACTGAAATTAGAGCTGTAGAATAAAGAAAAAACAATCTCATTCGCAATGTAAATAGGTTACTTGTTACTTCTCGTACTCAATTAATTTTTTTAATTTGAAATCAATTGTAATAAAAATACATTATTATTGCACGTATAAATTTTAATATCTGTAGCAAGATTCTGAGGCAGCTGGTTTGTTAGTTTATGATTTATCAGTTAGACTTATTGCTTAATAGACCTTTAATCTTAACAAGCTATAGAATATCGGTTAATGATTTTTTTAGTTTATGCTTGTTAATTTTTGTGCAATTGATCTTTTTAATTTATTCTCAAAATAAATATATTTGTTTTTTTATACTAATTAAATATATCTGTAGACTAGTTTAACATTTTAATTTATTAAAAATTTTAGTAAAATAACAATTTTTTTTAATTAAACTATCTATTAAGTTTAATAACTCTTAGAAATTAAACATATATACTTATTACACTTTTATATATATATATATTTATATATAAAATCTTTATTTGCTCACTTATAGTGTTGCAATAATTATAATTAAATAATGTCTAACATAAACATGTATAGAATTTTATTTTTATTCTTTCTTGTCCTTTTTTTCCATTTTCTCTCTTTTTATCTTCTCTTTTTTACATTCATTCCTCGCTTACCCACTGATTTAGCCTTTCTCTCTCCCTCATTATCATTTTCATCTATTGTATTCCCTCTTTCTTTCTTTTCATGACATTCTCTCTTGCTAACATACTTTCTTTTACACATTCTTTCATCATGTACTCCAACGTTTCTTTCTCTCTTTTACATATCCCGCATTTTCTCTCATTTTTTTCTATCCAGAATCTGTTGTCTCTTTCTTCATTCCCGCATCTAAATCTTGCTATCATCTTTCGCTCTTTCTTGTTTTCTCTCTTCACATATCCTGGCACTTCTGTATATACTTATTACACAAAATGTCTAACTGATGAATTTTCAGATGACAAAACAAGATGACTGTCTCATTATGTTTGCTAACAAAACTCAAACGTGCAGTTTTATTGTAAAAAAGAATTACCTACATTGATAGATAATTGGTTGAAAATTGTCAATAATAAACTTCAAAAGTTTTTGAAAATTTTGTTTCCAAGTTTTTCAAATTTTTAGTGCTTGGAAACAAAATAACTAGTTATCTACCTATTATATAAAAAATAATTGGTTTTAGGTTAGATTTTAATACGGCAGAGTATTCAATAATACAGACTTTTTACTCTTCAACAATTGTATGAAGTTATTGATAATAAAGAAGTTTAAAAATTAATAAATCTTATGTTCAAATCATGTCTTTATATTGTCATAAATGCGCTATTTAAAATTCCCAATTATACACAGCTTTTTCATGTTTAATTTATAGTAAAACCTTTAAAGTATTGTGGCGCCAGCTCATAAAAATATCTGATAAAATCTTTTATTGAGTTTCAAATAGTATCGGTACCTACTATCATTGACTAAATATACCTAGACTTCCCACCGTACAGTAAATTTTGAAGCTCATTAAAGACACCCGATAACAGAGCGGCGCTGGAAAATCCATCTAGGATGCGGTGCAATAACTAATTGAGTAGCTAGATAGGGAGGCCATCGCGTTGTCAGTGTTGTCACTAGCATAGGCATGTCGCAAGGTCATGCATGGACATTTGATACTCTTTTTTGTCTTATCTTAATGGGGACTGCTGATGTTATTATTGTAAAATATAAAGCTAACGCATTTATTATATTGTAGTTCATTTTGTTCCAAAAAAGAAATAATAAGTGATGCGTTTGTGAGCACTATAAAGAAATTTAGACTGATTTGATTTTATAGAATATAATTGTTTACAAAATAATTTTTACACAAATATAATTGTTATATTAAAATATAATAATAGTAATAATTATTAGAATACTATGGATACAAGGTGAAAGTATGAGGAAAAAAATTATTAAAACAAAAATTATAATGTTTCGACTGGATTTTGTTGTAGAAAAAAAGTATCATTTCTTTGAACTTATTCAAATAGGAAATATAAATACACATTTTTCAAGTAGAACAAAACAGAAATAACAAATAACGTTTAGTTTTGTGCAAGTGCTCTTGCACCTTGTTTGTGTATGGTAGTAATATGTAAATGATACGAGGTCTTATCTTGTATGTGCTCAATGATTGAAATGAAGAATGAAAAAAAGAGAAAGAACTCTAATAACAATAAAATGAAGAAAAAATGTGATTAATAACTTCAGATATCGACTTAATCATGTGAGCACAATAAAAGTTGGCATTTAAACGATGTTATTTTTAAACTTTACGAAAAAAAAACTTGAAATATTGTATTTTTAACTAAAAAAAAAACTAAAAAAGTACTTTGGTTTTAATTGACCTTTCAAATAAGTAAGTTTCTCTGGCGTACGCTGTAGATTAAATATTAAAATTTGTTAGCGTCATCTTAATTTTAACATCTTCTTCCGGCTCTCAGAGCAACAATATTTAGTAGTTTAAATAGAATAACGCTATAAATGAATAAAAAAAACTAATTATGTGTTTAAGTAATGCTAAAACGGTGCGATAAAATCTCTTCAAACAGCTCATCTTATGTGAAGAGTAATTATAACACTCTTTTGAACGAGTTTTTGAGAGATTAGATGCATTGTCCAGTAATAGGAGATTATAAAAGCCTAACTTTAAAAATACGTTATTTCACTGGTACTAATTTAATTTTTTTATCTGTTATTTTATTTATCAAAACATCAAATATAAGGCTCAACTAATACAGAACAATAATAAATACAAGACAATTGATACAATAATCTTTTATGTTATTTATACAAATTATTTGTATTTAGATAAGTTGGCACATACTTAATTTTCCGCTAAATTTGACTTTTCTAATTAATCAAGTCTTGTATGCAAATGTAATTTTGTTTGTTCCCTAGGTATGGTGTGGCTATCTATCCTGTGCGGTTACAAAGATTTTTTTTATAAGAGTTTGTAGTGACATTCGCATACTTCATTTTAGTGACATTCTTGACATTGCCTCAAACAAAAATCTTAGAGATACACAAGTATAATCAATTCTCATAAAAGTTAGTAGAAGTTAAACATCTTTTTTTAGAAAATATTTAAAAACATAAGATATTTAAATCATTTATCTTCTAATTTACTCAGTCACGCCTTCACTATTTAGCCAATCTCATTAAACTTACTAGCTACATTCTGCGAAAAACACAAAAATAAATTTAGAATAACGGTTTCGCCAAAAATGTTTTTGACGTAAAAAATATATTAATATTTGTTTTCTAATTGTATTTGATGCGGACATATTGGCAGCGCATTTTGGTAACGCCGCATTTTTCTCATCTAAATATTGTCCAACGTGACTGAAAAAGTTTACACTTTAATAAATTATCTATTTGCTAAAAATTCCGGCAACATGGCATCAAAATAAAATTTGTTTAACATTGGTATTGTCTTTTTCCAAAAATTCTCATTAAGTTCACTTTGGAAAAATTAAATACTAATACAAGATAAACCATTAGAAGCGCCGGTCGAATAAAATTTGGCAATATAGAATCTAGAGTTTTCACCAAAACTGACTTTATATTTGCCCTATTTAAAAAGTAACAAAAATACGATTTTTCAATTTTTGCAAAGATTTTGCATTTAGGCAGAATTATAATATTGAATATGTATTTCTAGAAAGAATAAGATATTAATTTTTTCAAGGATCATACTAAACTAGAAAATAGCAATACTGCCAGCTGGCTCTGAGCTTGATAATAATAATTATGATTTTTTTAAAGACTGTACGCGATTTTCTAAAATAATGTATTTATTTTTTTAAAACAGCCTGGCTCCGGTGTTAGTTGTGAGGCAGCATTTCTACTATACCTTTATCGCTTTAAGAATAATCAGATGCACCAAACTTTATTCAATCTATGACTTTTTAGAATTTTGTTTGAGACAAAAACAATGTCTCTACAAAAAGTTGTGCGGTAAACCCTCATAAATATTAGTGAAAGTTAAATAATCCGTTGTAAAGTTTTAACGAAGACAATGTCATAATTGCACTAAAGCGAGCAAGCAGCTTTAGTGGTATAGTAAAAACAAAAATTTTATATTTTGGCAACTTTAAGTTGGTAGAATTCATGTTTTTGATTTTCTTTTTAAATTACTGCACAAAAAAATTAGGCAATGGTTTTCCGATGAGAATATTTTATAAACAGAAAAGTTGAAATTTTAAATCACTTGTACAACACCGAGTTGTCTCATAGACAGGATTATTTTTTTGTACTATCCGATAAAAACTTAATTTTGTAGAGCATCAAATTGCTGATAAGAAAATGTTGTGCGTATTAATTAGATTACTATTAATTATCAATTATTAATTATTATTAATTATTTGTACTATCATTAAGCTACAAAATCTCATTTTAAAAATTTTATATGTTAATGTTATTTTATATGTTATTTTATATTTATTTGTAAAAAAGTCAGAGCACATAAATAATAATTTATAAATAACATTTGTACATAGATTCAACATCGGCTGGATAAAAAATAGGAAGAAAAAGTATTGAAACAAGCGATAATTACCCGTGTTGAAGCTTCATAGCATAAGGTCGAATAGCTTGGCTTCGGCCGTGATATTATAAGCCTTCCTCGCTGTAAATTTTAGCAATAGCACACGAAAAAAATAGTACAAGCTAAACGGCTCATCCTACAGAAAATCTCAACAACTTTAAGCAATCTACAATCTCAGATCTACAACGTTTGTTTTAATGTATTTTTTGATAAATTGCCGCGTTTTCGAATTATGATGATTTTACCAATTTACGATTTATGCGTTTCAGGGCGAGCGTTTATTCGATAAAGCACTCCATAAGAAAGCATTGCGGAGGCAATAATAAATAATTAATATAAGGCATTTCCGATTGACGGTTATGCATAATGTTAAATGACCATAAAAGTAGCGTACTAGAAATTTAAAAAATGCAAAAAAATTTTTTTTTTATAAAACCACTTTAAACCATTCTTAATCAACCCTTGCATAATACGATTTTTGCACGACCAAGCCAAATCTTTTTCTTTTTCGATGAGGAATCTCTAAAAAAAATTGTAGCCTTTATCAACACATTGCAAACCACAATCGATTCTAGACGACTTGGGAAGATTTTTGAACTCTACTCATAATACTACACATTTATTTATTACGAGTCTCGCAACCCAGCCCGAAAAAACAAACACTTCAAATCTATTCGGTTTCAGGTTTCATACCCATTAACACCTTATCTATTTCCATGCATGAGTGAAGGCCTTTTGCATAATATAACAGATTTCTTTACAACTATTCACGCACTTTGAAGATTCAGCTTTTTGCCCATAGGTACCAGCGGCTGTCAAGCCCCCCCTTTCATCCTCGCGCCCGTCTTACCCACAGCCAAAATGTGTTACATTTCTCCCATAAGCGTGGCTAGTCTAGGTTTACTTAGTCTATGCTACTATTAAATACTTTGCTTACGCTAAATCTTACCAAAATTTGTCTGAAGTTTATCTCCATTTTCTAAACCTTTTTCTATATACTATTTATAGTACAAGTGCACAAACACTAGATGTTAACACACTATAAATCAATTAGAGTTTAACAAGTGAAATTATAATAGTAAGACTACAAACCTTATAGACCTATAACTATTTCTAATAACGGTCTAATTGTTTATTAATATTCGTCACAAATCATTAAATTTTTGATAACTTTTGAAATAGTAAACACAGAGTGTATTTATTGAGACAAAGAAAATAATCTTATCTAAATTGAATTAAACAAAAAACCGGCAATTTTCAAGAATACAGGTTTTGTTAGGTATGTTGAAGTATATTTTTAGTTGTATCAACTATTTTACAAAATTTATTTTAGTTGAAATATTTTCATATATGACAAATCTTAAAAAGCTTACGATAAGCTTGACTGATGATTCATAATAATAGCTTTTATAAGCATAATCTAATTAAAACTTGAATTTAATTGTTTAATTGCATCACTATTATTTTCAAAAAGCGGTAATTGCTCAAACAAGCACTCTTTGTGCATATAGACAAATACATATTTGTTAACACATAATTACTACGATAGCTAACCTCGTAAATTCTCAAGATTCAATTCAGGAAATTATCGTTTGGTTTTATGGGTACGTACATATCCAATGTATGAATAAAATATAGACTGAAATAATAATAGCCTTGCTGCTGCATAAATTCTATTACAATAAAATATTAAGTAACTTGCATAACATGACATTGTTATATAATGAATAGTGTAAATGCACTTTGCCACTATAAAACATCAACTTTCTTATCATAAATATCTTTTATTCTTCCTTATGAATGAGTAATGTATTAATTATAAAACAGTATACTTTATTAACCCCCGACAACAAAAGGGATGTTTGAGCTTGAATTCAAAAAAATCTGTTCAATCGTTTGAAAACTATACATTTATATCTGATTAAAACATTAATGTAAAAATTTTTCACAGTTTTGATCTAGTCAAAACTTGGCTTCACGTTGTTTTATAACATTAAAAAAACAATGTAATCCTGAACTGATGATTCCTGAACATGACTGTTATGTTTACATTGGTTTGTTTTGATAAATATTGTGGAAATATAGATATTATTTTGTTATATTTATCTGAACAATTTCTTTTTCGTTATGTACAGCTTTTCAAGTCACTTTGTAAGGTTTGCTATGCTGTACTCGTATCGCTTTTGCCTAAAATACTAATAAGCCACATACTTTCGGTATCTGGCTCCTGGCTCAACCACGATTCTGTGAATTTTTTTGTAATGATTAATAAATTACTAAAAGAAATTGCAGAAAAGTCTTCATAATGCGACTACTTTTGGTGTCACAAAATATTTATTTGATTTAGATATTAACTATTTATCAATTGCACTGCTTCTACAGAATAATGCTTAGATTTTTAAGAGCTGCTGTAATGCTGTTTTGATATATATATTAAAATAAAATTGGATAATTTATTTTAAATAGGAACTTTTTGGGGGTTGGTTTTGATTGATGAAAATCTCAAGTGTGGGTACTGGTCTGAATATGTAGGACCTTGTATTATTAGCATACAAACGTCATAAAGACTAAAGGGTAGACAGAACAAAATGAATAAAATACAGAATAAATCACTTCATTTAGAAAAATTGAATTTTCATGGCCACCGCATGTTATTAAATTAAATTAAGAGAGCTATCAAATATGCGATTACTTCCTCGATTTCACTATTTCTATAAAATCTGCTACATCACGCGATAACATTGCATGAAGTTAATCATTTTACATCAATTGTAAAACTGTTGCAAGTACCAATAAGTGGGGTAAATGCATAAAGAACAACATGTGCTATTGTCAGTGTGGGCAGAATATTATACACAGTGGGACAGGTATGTTTTAAGAGTTCTCATGTCGTGGGTTGGGTGTTCGATCTTTTCAAAATTCTTCTGGTCTAGCTCATAAAACGTTAAATATTACGAAATTGACGTTTCTTGCAATGAAATTTGTGTTTAATTCAACTTTGCAAATGCCGAAGTTAGTTTATTGGTAATTGTGTGGTTTGAACTTTTATTGAAACAAGATTGAAATTTGTTTTATTTATGGTGAGTCTATTTATTGTACATTTAAGACTTATTTTAATTTTGTCTTAATATAATTTGAATAATTTAAGAAGGTCATAACGGTTTTCATTTAGAAGAATATTAAGAAATACGATTTGTAGAGTATTCTTGAAGTTTATTCAAAAATGTATCTTAGTTGATGAACAAAAGTTTGAATTAAATATAATCCAATTTTTTATATGATCGAAAGCAAATGATTAATAACGGATAAGCTAATCAATTACACAATTGAGTCATTAATTGATACAATTGTGCAATTAAAAATTGTAAAAAAAAAGTATTTAAAATAAACCAAACCATTTGCTAGTTTGTTAAATTTAAATACAGCTTGATGCAAAAGATTTGAGTAATAATATTCATTTAACATTTTTTTTCAAATTCTAAAGCAGGCTGATTTTCTTCATAAATATTTAATATATTTTTTTAAATATCAATTCTCATTTTTTTGTAAATAATTTGTTTTTTTCTTTTTTATGAAAACACTACTAGGGCAATTATTGTTTACTGAAGTGTTGATATTGTTTACAAAGAATTATATAAATAACTCAATAATTAATTATATTGAAAGCGGTTTGTTCTAAAATTTTAGTTTGTTATATTATTATCTTAAAAACTTTAACAAAAAACTTATCAGATTTGAAATAATTATCATATTTTTATCTAACAATGTTTACATGAAACAATATTATTTTTTTTTATAAAAGTTTTTCGATATTTAGCACAAGATTTATTAACAAGATGAAGTTATTTCTCAATTTGGTGTTAATGTTAAATTATTATTTTTTACTACTGTATTTCTCGGCAGATGGATAAGACGGCCAGGACTGATAGAAAAGCCTGCGCGTTTTTCGGATTTGTCATCTCTAAAAATTTTTTTTTGGATGGTGTTTTTAAGAACAACTTGCATCAGTAAGCCTAACAATTTAGAAGATCTACACTACAGCATCAAATTAGCTTATAAATAGAAGTCACTAAAAATTAAGATTATACATATAACTTAAAACTTATCTTTTTCTGGTAACAAAGTGTCTTTTTTTTTAACAAATCAAATGGTTTTTTGGCAGCGGTAAAGCTCGTAATAGAAGTATTTGGTGCCCATATAGGTAATTATTGTTAGTGGCGTATTACAAAAATATGAATTAAATCGTGTTTGCAAATAACCCCAAGAAACGAGTAGCGGAAGTCTATAAAATCAACGGGAAACTTCCCTAACTATATATATTATGCAGCACCGGATGTTCATTCTGATGTAAAATTGTTTAATACGTTCATTTATAAAAATAATATACAATAGGTATAGAGATAGAGAATCTAATTATAATAATTATTGTCACTCAATAAAATTAGGAAGATAACATGTTCATTTTTAATTGTTTTTTTTTCTTTAGTTTTAGCTAAAAAAAATACATCATAAGTACAACAATTTAATCATTGAAAATACTTATTGAATTATTTATTTCTTAATTGAATGCATATCAAATGCATGATTATGATAATAATAGATATGTTCAATTTATGAAACTGTAGATTTATTATTCTTTTATCGTAAGTAAGAGCAGCCTACTATCGTTATTTATAAGTTATTTGAAAATTACAACATAATAGTTACAGTTTTATCTAATAATGAAGTGTTGACGTTTCTACATCATCTATTTTTACGTTTGAGGCAATTTGGATGCTTTCCAATCAAAAAGTAATCTTATTTACATCGTTTTAAAAATTGTGATTGTAGCATCATATTTGTTTAATGTTAAGAACGTTAAAGGTAACAATTTATTTCATTTCCTGAATAATTTATTGCTAAAAGCGAACTAGGTAATCGTATCGTTTGTTATAACGTTAACGCAGCTTGCATTTCAAAGAACCTATAGTAAAAGACCACCTGTGTTTTATTAACATTCATTATTTGCATTTGAAACGAATACTGATTACTTTTGCAATCTTATCGCACGTACCTGGAGGTCATAAAACTTATTTTTTTATATTCCCTATTTCCACTAAGTTACTATTATTAACTTGGCCTATTTACATTCAAATATAATCAGAGAGCCAACACTAATGTAGTTCAGCAAGGTTGATTCTTGAAAAAAGCTTTATTTCTAGTAACCTTGTTCAAAAAATTTGTTTTTTTCAAAATATGTGTAATAAATTAAAAATTGATATTATTATTTAGTTTTTGTTTTTAACCTTTATCATAAATTATGTTTATAATCAAACCAAAAAAAAACTTTTACCGAATTCGGCTGACGGGCTAAAAATGATTTAAAAACATTGAGGTTAAAACAATAATGTATTTATTTCCAACAGCAGGTAGATTGAAAAGTAATATTAACTGTAAATACTCTTAAACTCATTGCACACTATAAAAATAGGTGATCTCTTAAGTACATTAGTCTGTGGTGTCTGAAAAATAAAAATTCTGTGAATGTGCTATCAATGCGTGTAACATGGAATAACAAATTACTAAGAAGATAAGAATAGTCACTTTTAAAGTGAAAAACGTTTAATAAAAATTGATCTGGTTATCATAAGATCAGTCCTTTTTTAAAAATCATTAGAATAATTGGTTCTCATTGTTTTTTTTTAGTTTTCTGCTGAATTTTTACGAAACCACAGTGATTAAAACAAAACATAATCTAAAAGAAAAAAAATGATAAAACTAAAGAAAGTAGTTTTTGTCAAAAAAATTAAAAAATAACAAAAATTAAAATAGGCATTTTAACAAAAGGTATTTTTTACATAAAATGGTCTATATAGAGTTAAAGCTCTTTAAAAAATGATAAAATTGCCAAAAATAATGGTACACAAAATAATTATCTAATTGAACTATAATTTCAAGAAAACTTTTTGTTTTTAGTATTTCTTTCTATTACATAAAATTAACAAAGATAACATCAGTATCGAAAAATCAACTCATATCGAAATGTAAAAAACAGAGTTTTATCATAAGATCTGTCTATTTTGAAAACCATTAGGGATAGTCCCAATAAGATGCAATTTTTTTAATTGCTTTTTGTTAGTTTTTTGCTGTCGGAAGATCTGTTAAAATCAAATATTAAAATATTAACTACTCACAAGACTTGTTTTTTTTTTCAATAACAATAATGTTTTCTACATTAGAAGAAAAATCTTGCATGGTTAGAACGTTTTTTGTAATATACAACAAGTAAATGCCGAATAGACCTATTCTATCATGTTTTCTTAAAAAAACATAATTTAGGCAAGTTATGAAATTCATTTGTTTTTATAACGTTTACTTTAGTCACCCGAAAGTTGAAATTTTGATAAAACTTTGCTTGAAAAAACGTTGCGTTTATTCGTAAAATATTTTATTGAGTGTTAAGTTTTTATAAAATAGATTTCGTTTCTGCTTTTGACAGATACGATTTTTGTGAAATTTTAATTTCAATGGTTTTAATCTTGTAATCAAAAGCATGTAATTTTTTCTCAAATGGATGAGCATAAACCATGGCCAATTATTATAATTAAGGACCCTGAAAACCCTCATTTATTTAAAGATAAAATACCTCTTAAAACAATTGCTATGTGCCTTACTGAAGAATAAGCAATTAATATATTAAATAAAAATAAATTTAAAAAACAATAGTTTAATCTAATTTAATTTGATTCATGTGATCTAAACAAATATTTTTAGATATTTTTATTTCAACTTTATTTGTGTAAAATTAAAAAATGCATTAAATAAAAATAAATTTAAAAAACAATAGTTTAATCTAATTTAATTTGATTCATGTGATCTAAACAAATATTTTTAGATATTTTTATTTCAACTTTATTTGTGTAAAATTACAAAATGCATTTTTTAGCAGATGACACTACAGACAAATTTCAAAAACAAAAATGGTTTTTTCTATTGATTTTAGAAGAAAGAATGCTAAAAAATTTTGTGTCAGCTGTTATTTTAAAATGTTATTCAAATACAATAATATAATCTATAGTAAAAATAGGGTTATAAATGTGTAAAAAAAGAAACTGTTAAGCATAAAGTAAGTAAAATAAATAGTCAGAGCAATAAGACAAGAGATATTGAATAAAAATGAGAGATGGCTGCAAATAATATAAATGATAAAATTAAATAATTAAGATAAAATAATACAAAAATGAAAACTAATGCGAATCAATAAAAATAATATAAGTTTAAGTTATAAACGGTCTGGATAAGTAAACTTATAACGCACAAATCGCTTAAAAACTGTTGTAAACATTTGATGGAATTTATTATTGACATAGCAAAAACAGCTAAATCATACAGATTTTCTATTGTTATCTATTTATGACGATAGACTTCTACCTGTGCTTCTACGTTAATTTTTGGTTCGCAGAAAGTTTAAGCGTCTCAGTTAAAATACATTACTATTTTTTCTCATTTTATAAACGAAAAACTCACAAACATGTACATGAAAAAACCTTTAAAGGGTCGACAACTTGACAGCAATTTATTCCAGAACATTACACCCCGTGCTACGTTCTTTGTAGATGTTTATTAAAATGGTATGCATGCCTACGTTTCTCGTTCAACAATAACAATCTGGTGAGAAAAAACGAAAATTTTGCATTTTGAATACATTATAAGATTTAGCATTTTGAAGCAGTAATTTTAATTGATTATTAGTTTGAAATTGTGAAGGTGTCTAATGCAAAATGCTCACATAATTAAATGTTTCGGTGCTATGAGCAAAATGAATTGCTGATTTCACGTTTATCTAATCCTTTTATTCGCTTTTTCTCTATGAAAAGCGTAGGATGAGGTCAATAGTCGGAAATTCATTTTCTTAATCTTGCTCCTAATTTTACACCACCGTAAAAGCAAACGCTTAAGTAACTCGGGTAATCTAAAATAAACTTTTGTACAATCGATGTTTTTAGTATCTCGTTGAGCTAAATCCCTATTGCAAAAGTAGAGTTTAGCTGGAACTTTGCACGATGCAAACTTTTAATAAATATGCATTAGAGTGGTTGTTTTATTGGTTATTAATAATCGATTATGCCTTTGGAATAGTTTAAGAGCCGTTCAAAGTAATTCAACGTGAAAGCACGCCCAAGGTATGTCTAGACGTTTTTTTTTACAAATTACTATATCCTCTGCCACACCATGTTGAAAGGAAAGGAGTATTAAAAATAGGGATTGTGGATATCCGAGAACTGTTCTAGAAAGCTTCAGAAGCAGCGATATTGAGTTTCTCAAAGATATAACTAAAATTTGAAAAAGTTCTTTCATAAAATCTTTTATGAAAAAATATATTAAGCGTCTAAAACGGATCGTCTACATGTATAATAAGTACTGCAGTGCACAGTATTATTTCTACATTTTTTCACTCCGTATACTTCGATTATGAAGTGACGTCAATATTTGCTTTTTTACAAATATACTTGTTACTAAAAAAAATTTTAATTTTAGAAAACAGACAATTTGAAATACACGAAGGCTTAAGTTTTTTTTTTGCACTTATAATACCCCGTATCTGATAATTTTACTATTTTGAGATTTTTTGCGCATTCAGTTTGTTAAGGTGTTTAGTGTTTTGTTAAAAGGCCGTATTGTAAAACCATAGATAACCATGATTATGGTTATTCTTTACATCTCTTTTTGATAAACAAGTTTGTGCTTGGGTGGGATTCGAGTTCACGCCACTCATTCGGCCAGACTCTGAGCGCACTATTGTCAACCACCTGGCCACCGAGAGCGACTCGATAATGATATTAAAACTATCTGTTGCTCTCTTTTTAATTACTATTTTTTATATTATTATTATTATTATATAAATGTTTATTAATGATAGCCACTTAGCTGTAAACAAATATTTTGAAAACTGAAACTTTTCAGCTGTTTTTTATAGCAGAAGTAAGAAATCAAAGAACTTTTAACCAACTTTATATAAAGGAGGCTATTAATTTATACATAGTATCTGTTCAAAATTGACAACTTGGAAATCAAATAAAGAAACTTATTGAGACAGATTAGACTCGTAAGATATTAAAATATTGGCAATCAATAATTTTTGGAGTCGATGACGGTCAGTACAAGAGATTTGAATGCTGTAAAAACATTTTTTTTAGTATGTTAAAATTTTCCGTTCGTGCTTTGTACCCCAAGCGCTTAAAGCTTACAAGATAATATTTTAAAATTATAATGTAGTTAAAAATTAACTTCTTTGCTCTATACCATTTGTCAATTCCCCTGATGTCTGTTTCCGTCTTTTTTTCATTTCCTGTTTTTTTTCCCAATTTTTTTCTGGTTAATTAGTTTACATTTGCTGCTCAAATTGTATGAAATCTTATTACAAAGTGTTAAGGAAGTTGTAAGCCTCATCAGCAAATTACGTTTTTGATGCTTAGCTTTCAAGTTAAACTTGTAATTAATGGATTAAAACATCATCATTAAACTCTCTCCCGGCATACGTGTGTCATCGCTGCACCCATATCCAAAGACTTTTTGTGGCAGTAAACAAACGAATCTGGAGCTAAAATTAAATCGTTTTTCAATAGGGGAAGGGCATATAAGTTAATTCCTTTTTTGTTGTTGTAAATTTGTTATAGAAGTGTCTCCAAAGGCACTTGTTCTTAACTGTGCTCTTGAACTTGGGTACCCTTTCAAAAGTAAACATTGCATCTGGATGTTTAACAGCTGAGTAAAGATAATATCGAGAAAACCTCTGTATTTACGCTGGGGGGGACAAGAATGAGGAACGGGGAACTATTAATAAATACAGTTAGTTGCAACTGCAACATCGAAATGTTTCAATTTCTTTGGTTTCTTTAACACCGACGAGACGCGTCTTTTTTTGAAGTTGCAAGAATTATTGAAATTATATACATCAGATGGATAATTGAGCACTCTTACGTCCAATATATTGAGGAACTCACAATGCGGTCCATTGTACTTGCTCTGACATCGGCAGAATTTATGAAAAACGATTATTGTATCAGTAATTTAAAGAATGAAAGATGGCATAATTGCTAGCAGATGCTGTTACGTTTCATACAAAAAGCTGAAAAAAACCAGGTTGGACCAGCTTTCAGCTATTTTTAATTCAGATAATTGGTTTTTAAAACGCGGATTTTGTAAGAAATAAGATATTTATATTTCGGAAACTTGTTGGTGCCAAGTGGGAATTTATTTAAGTGTTTTAACCAAATATTATTTAGATATATTTTCTTTTTAAATATTTTGCTGTTTTAAATTTTACAAACGTTTAAAAAAAGAAACTATATAAATAACTACAAAAAATATAAATTAGTGATGTTCAATGAAATTTGGAGCATTTTTGTTGGTTAGTACACTAGTTAATTTTAGAGTACGAAATTTCCTTCATGTCTAATAAATATGTGTGGAAAATTCAATAATGTACCTATAAAAGCTTGCACAAAATGAAAGAAATAAAACACAAAATTGGAAAAAAGCGGTTACTTTAGCTTTATTATTTTAAGATAAGTGTACTTTTCGTATTTTCACAATTTTTATTGAACTATGAATAAACGAGCAACGTTGGTGATACATTCAGTGCTTATTTACATCTTACTTTCTTTTGAGTAAGAGCCCATAACATTTATCTTATAAGTTTGAAATCTTTTTCTGACATGATTACAGAACGATTTAGGCTAATTGTGCAAGAAAATTACTAAGTTACCTAAGGAAAGGAAGGCTAAAGAAAGAAAATTACAAAATCAAATGCAAAAATGAAAAAAATATAATTATACTGACAAGAGAACAATCAGAGAATGTGGAAAATGTGTGAAAGGAAAAGACAATGGAACACATGATCAAAGGGTGTGAGAAAGATCAAATTAAGGAGAAAAGAAGTTACAAATAAAAAAAAATAAAAAGATCATTTAGAAAGATGAGGAAGAGAACGGGAAATAAATAAAATAAGAAAAGAAAACAAAGAGCTAAAAAATAATAACAAATTATAAAAAAGGCTTGTAAAAAATTAGTAAATTGAAATATTAAATAAAAAAGCTAGAAAGGAAAATCAAAAAAATACTGGAGAAGAGTTGTTTTTATATATGTATATCATTACTCATTAGCATGCACATTATGTGAGAAAAGTAAATTCAAATCCTCTTTGTACCATTTATTTGTCATGAAAAACACGTTCACTGAAGAAAACATGAAAAAATGTTTACCGTTTTAGTTTTTTGTTTTTATGTAAATAATATCACGGATCATCAATTGAGCACAGCTGATCTAGGATAAACTACATCTTTAGACGTACTTAACAGAATTTTTGTTGTGTAGCAATTTAATAAACGTTCTAGAAACTTTTATTTTGTATTCAATCTTCATCATTATTATTATTATCAAGATCTTGATCTTCCTGATGCCTGTTGTTGAGCTGCAGGTTATCAAAAACGTAAATTGATGGGTTTCATAACTGCCTGTTTAAATGTTTTACCAGGTTAATGTTATCGAAGTATACATACAAGCAGATTCTGATCTACTTTTATAGTCAATTTATGTTATGATAAACAGCATTGAATATTATTATAATTATTTAATCACAAGTGCAACATGTGTACATTAAAATATTATGGGTTTATCATCAATTTTATGGTTATACCCTCTATTTAAATGTTAATTATTGCATTTTAGATGCCAATTTGAAACGTAACAACTCAGTTCAGAAAAACTTGTAGGAAAGACATTGCAAATGAATGAAGAAAGTTTGTACATTTAAATGCTAATGTGAGGAAAATTGCATGATTGAGCAGTTCCTGATGTATCAATACATAGTGTATTGCGCTTTACAATGTATGTTTCATACACAAATAGATATAATTTTTGTGATCTGCTTTTGTGTAATTGAATCAATAAACAAAAAAAAGTTGTTACAGAAGAATTTCTAATAAACAATACAATAAATCGAAAAACAAATTGTTTTTGTTTTTATGCACCCTCAAGAAGCTTATTACAAGCAATAAAGTCAAAGCAAATTTGTGCAAAACAAACATTTATAGAGTCAAATTTGCTTTAACTTTCTTACCTTCTGTTTTTTGTCAACACAACCGAGCAGGTACAAACTATTGCATACGTTTCAGACAACAGGCGCTAATGTGGTACAAAACTAGATATTATAGAGTCGTAAAAGTAAACTCAAAATGTTAATAATGGATGGGTTCTTTCAGGATACTTTTTATTTATAAATACTCATTTTGCAACAGCGGTACATCAGCGAATGTATTTAGCTATTCTCTCTTTAGTGTTAACAACAAACATCAAATAATATTCTAAAAATATACTACACTTTTGATTCAAATCAATGCAGATACATGAGATTGAGAATATAAATTTAATATATCTGAAGCCAACAACAGAACAAGAGGTTAAAAATGTTATAATAGCTATTATATCTAACAAATTATCTTGTTATCTTTGTATTATTTTTTCTTTGTGTTATAAAAATAATCAAGATTCGAAACAAGAAGAACACTAATAAAAAATAATAAATTGTCTCTGAATATTAACTAAAGTAAGTATGTATAGTAGTTCTTTAGAATATTTACAACATGTTTAACCTATATAAGTGAGTTGTTATTTGTCTGTCACCTTTATCTGATAACCGGAGCTCAAAATGTATAAAATGCTTAATAACTCCACCGTACAAAATTACCTACTCAAAATATTCTTTTCATACATGTTTTATATAATTTTGGGTTTTCAAACTAAGCAAGTGATCATGAATAAGCTACCGTGTTTCCTGACAAACTTCATTATTGACGCCGATCCCGCTATTTCCAATAGATGTTATCAATCATCCCATCTTCTTGCTTGAAGTTTAATTACATGCAAATAAATTATGTTCTGTTTTCAATAAATTTCGCGTTCATCTATTCGCTTTTTTTGAAAGTCTAGTGTGTGCCAGGCCATTTCCTCGATGGTATCAAACATTGCCCTTTCTTGAGTTCATCACGGTTTATTTATATCTTCAATAAAAACTCGGCGTACACGTAGAGATAGAAGGCCGTATTGAATACCGAGCTCTCCATAAAACAGTCCGACTGCCGCCTGTACCATATTAGGCATAATGTAACATTGTCTTCCTTTTGCTTCTTCTTACCTTCCATCTAAACCAATATACTCAGTGCGTATGTTCTCTTCACATCGTATTATCCATCAGACACTATTTCATTTAATAAAGTGGGTGTAGGTGTATCTCACTTTGTTGTGGGTCTTCCCAAAAATGGACTTCTTCGGTCAAGTTGAAGGTAATTTTGTATTGTGTTTATAAAGTGGGAGTTATGTCTGATTCTTGTTTCTTTTGAGTGCTTTATGTTTTTGTCAAAAGAGAGGCAGTAGGTGTCCTAGGCTTCCCACGTTTTTTTCTAGTCACCTGCCAACTGATTCAGCTTAAATTATGGACAAACATCCATAATAGCTGCTTTAATGACCAAAGAGGTGTACAATTTTACTAGCTTTGTGTTGCTAAGAAATTATGTCATATGTTTTACTGTTTACACTTGTTTGTTTGTAAACATTCATCGATTTGGTAAACATTTTTTATAACGTTTTAATAAATACAAATCAAAACATTATTACACTTTATTCATGTGACAATAGAAATGCTGTACTTTTCAATATTTAGTATTTACAGACAAATCTTATCAATTTTTGATATACATCTGATTTAGATAATCTGGATTAATGAAAACCGAAAATGTACGAATATGTGGCTAGTAGATATTGTTGCCTTTTACAATAGACTACGAAAAATATTTTGAAAAATCAGAGGATTTATGTAAAACCATATTGTTTTGCGAGAAATCATCTACAACCAACAGGTTGTAGTAGAGAAACATCTCTGGTTTTTGAAAGTAGATAATATTTTTTTAATTTTGTTGGACCAAACTGTCTGACATTGCATCGTTTTTTTTTTTGGTTTTATTATAGTCATATGACTTCTGTTTTTTTTGCTTACATTTATTCCTACTAGTACACTGATTAGATCATCCCACCTTTCTCAAGCTTTAGTATATTCAACAAGTGATTTTTAGGTTAAAACTTTTTAGAGTTTTTAAAAAATTATTATTTGATTTAGGATAGCACATACATAGATTTTTTTGGAAAAATTTATGAAGCTTTATATCCTAAGTGATCATGAACTCTCAAAAAATTGGCGAACGGCGATACAATTTTTGAAGAGAAGTTAAATAATCTTTGAGAAGAACAAGGAACGATATATTTTTTGACCTACGATAGTCACCATGTTTTAAAGAAAGGCTTAATGAATAATTGAAGCAAATGTCGATAAGATGTACCAGTATCAAAAATAAAAGATTTTTTTTGTCTGTTGAATGAAAATTGAAATTAGTCGAGTGTCTAGTAAGCCATTAATTTCAAGTAATGATACTAAATTACATCACCACAAGACTGGAGATATATTCTACAAAAATGGTTTCTTTAGTTCCAAAAAAAGTAGGGAGAACCTTACTCCAAAAGTGTGCTCTCTACAGTAGAAGATTTGGTAATATTGTAACACTACTTGAAAAATTGGATTAAAATAACTATTCTTTTCTTAATAGTCTAAAGTAAAATTTGAAAATTTTTGAATAGGGTCATGTGCAGCTGCAACTTGCATCGCAACATTTGATTGCTAAATTTATTATTGGTTTGTGGTGTTGTGAACGATTTTTGACGCTAAACACTAGTATTATAAATTTTGAATTTTCTTTGACCAATCTTATCTCAAATAGTTTAGATAATAGAGTTCAAAGTTGACTGTCAAAAGTAGATACAAAATTTGATTTTACCATTTAGCAAAACAAGAGAAACTATTTGTAGTAATTTAGTAATTGGCACCTGGTCTGTTACTGTGCCGGACTTTGTTGGGCTTATTACTTTAACAAATGACTATCTTAATACTATTATTATAAGCTTAAGTTTATTTAAGTCTAAGATTTAACCAGAGAAGTTATAGATAGATCTTATTGCAGTTGGCTGTCTTGTTAGGTTAACAAGAGTTGTTACATTATTTTATTTATTTTTACATGTAATTGTCAGTGATTGTACAAAAACTGCTGTTATCTGCACAAAATGTATAAAAAAACCGACTTTGTTAATATTATGACTTGAAATCTTATGAAAAGATTTTATATTATTATGATTTGTAAAATAATCTTCACGTAGCTACTATACGTAGTATTCAAATGAATATAATTGTAAACAAGTTAGAAGTGAACTGGTTTTTAATTTTTCTTAAGACAAACTTCCCTCTTCCCGTAACATTTGCACAACAAGTCTTCTAAGTTGATAAGTCACTTTTTGCTTGTCATTTTTTAGAATTTTTGTTTAGCTGCACATATGGCAGTTTACGATTGCTCGTAACAAATTCTCTTCACGTATCCGTCGTTATAGTTGCCCTTCATGGTATGGGTTGAATCTCAGGTATTATTAATTTGAGAACTGGTTGTGCTTTTTGTGATAATCACAGTGCCTTATATGGTAATAGGTTAAATTTAGCGCCTGTTTAAAGCAAAAATAAATCTCGCGAAATGTGACTTGCTGAAGAAAAGCGGCGCAGGCGTTTACATGACAAGTGACTCCACTTTTTTTGCAATGTTATTTGGGCAACACATCTTTCAATAAGTAGTTGGTTTTTATATAAAATCTATATTTTTTGTCTGCTTAGGGTCACTTATATTAATAAACTAAATTACTAATATTGTAAAAATTTATGTATCCAACCGATAAATTTGCATTACAAAGCATCAGCAGGTGCTTTAGAGCAATTAAATTTAAAACACCGAATGCTAATCTTTTGAAACATACAATGTGTTGCTAATTATTAGTTGATCATTAAAAATGTATTTTGTTTGATTATATTAACACGATTATAATGCAATTAGCCGAAATTTTCTAGCATTTCTTGCACAAGTGTTGGACACATAATGGTCGGCTAGAACAAATAATTTTGAACTATATTTGTTAACAAAAATCTTAAATTCTTTTAATCTGTCATAAAATCTAACATAAGTAATTTGAGATTTTGTCTAGAAGGTAATTGATTTTAGAGTATTGGTTTGCTAAATTAGTTCATTTTTAACAGCACGTACCTGCATCAGATTTTTTTTTAGTTTTGGGAATGTTTTACTACAGATTACAAAAAGTAGTGTGAAACAAGTATTGATAGCGCAATACCGGTTTTATAGAGATGATTTTTCTTGTTACTTTGTCAATTTAGGTATGAAATAAGTTCGAAAAAGCTGTGAAAATTTGAAGATTATTTGAAAATGACAATACATCAGTTATTATTTTGGTATAGAAACTTGTATGTTGCTGTTATAATTTTAATTCTATAGAATATACTATTATAATAAAATTATAATAGCAACACAAATTTCTTAGTACAGTCAAATAAGAAATAACATTATGGAAATTAATATGTCTATGATAGTGTTTAATTTATATAAATTTATGTTGTATTGCGACAAAAAAATTAATAGTAGATGTAACAAAGTAATTATCTCTATGCTTAATTTTTTTTTGATGTTCTATTAATTCTGGCAGTACCCGTGGCAGTCATTTATTTTATATATTCTGATTTAATTGATAATAGTAATTAGTTGTTGCAAGCAAAACACCTGCTTAAATGTGGCAAGTAGTCATTCTTTTATGCAACGCCTTTAGCAATTTATCGCTTTGTTGGAATTGTTAGTTTGAACAGTTACGACTGTTGGCTGTAGTTTCTTTTCTTGAAGCATGCTTTTGTCGTTCAGGTGCTAATTGAAATTATTGCTTCAAACGTAGAACACGTGTATGAGGCTGCAGAGACAAACTATGAACTCACGTTATTTGTAAGGGTGAAGAGAATTATATACAGAGTGATTTCACAGTAAATAGCTTAGTCAAACTACTAAGCTTAGTTGTTTTTACACTAATTATCACTTGTAATTACATGATAATGCAGTTCGAAGCTATTGAAAAGTTCATTAGCAAATACAGTCATCATTTTTTGATGTTTTAATCAACTTAAATACTATAGATTGTTTCAACGAGACAACCCAGTAATATAATTCCGTAAATTACCTTTCTTCAATTTGACATATTATAAGAGAAAATGCAACATTAGTATTTAGCTTAAAAGCGTTTCTACTCATTATGTCAATCTAATTATTACCTGCTTGAAACCATTTAAAATAAAACTATTGACGATGATGAAGAATGGCTAAATATATAAAAAGCAAAAGCAGTATTTGCAGCAACCCTAATGTGAAATCAGAATAATAGACCGTCTAGCGGAGAAAGAGGAAGCAGTATTTTGTTAGGCAAGGGAAAATAAAGTACATTGGGTGTGGTGAATGGTGATACGACTTTGACTGTAATATGTGGTTTTCCTAGTGAAAGCATTAAACTAATGCTATTATTTGATTGAAGCTTACCCTTCGATTCCTTGCGTTGTTCGATAACCCCTGCACATCAAACATCTAAATATAAATTGGAAGAACAAGATTTATATACAACATGTTGTTGAAGCTACCAAAAAAGCAATATGAGTCTCTCTTTTGATTGTCGTTATGTAATTATGTAATAAAATCCTGTTTGAAAATTATATGCTATGTGCCTTTTCTGGAGGGGTGATGATATTTCGTTTTTGAGTACAAATTAAATAGAAAAATCAAACTCGTAACATCATTAATAAAAGAGAATTATCTAAAAAAACACATTTCATCAAGTTTTTTAATGAAAATTGCATATTCAACTATTTAGATTAAGTGACCTAACAAATGAAGAAATTTTAGAAGGTATTTTCCTTTCTCGATTTTATCTGAATTGGGAAATTAATTTGTTTCGGCATAAATGTTCTGTAATTTTTAAGTCTTGTCATTTATAAAATGTGGCATAATTAATTTTTCGGTGCTTATCTGATCCAGAAATATGTTGCTCTGAATTTTCAATAATTAATTGACTTAAAGAAAACTTTAAAAATGATATTAAGTGTGTCGATGCTTTTAACTTCCTGAAATTCTTCGCTTTGTAAAGGTAGCAGAAAATATGTTTATACCCATAAATTAAAATTATTTCTAAAGACTTAATTTTTATTTTAGATTTGTCTCTTTGAACTTTATTTTAGGCTAAACTATTACATTTTTGAATTAAAAATAATAGTAATAATAATTGTTTTTAAATAATATTTTTATATTAATTTTATGTAAAAATAATTATGTACATAAATAATAAAAATGTAATTATGTACATACCTAATTACATATACTCTATGTCTTAGCCAATTTAACTGTTAATAGTGTCAATGTTAATAAATTGTGTATGTTGGTGTAACCTCACACAAGCATTGAAATCTCTGAAAAGTCGGTATATTGGAGGAAAATGTGACATCAGTTGTCATGGAAAACAAGCTTTGCGCTCTAAACGAAACATGATTTTCACGTCGTTGAGGAAGAATTTGGTTCGACAGGCAAAAGTGAGGTTTGAATAAATTGACAAGTCCTGCTGTCAGTGCTAGAAAGGTAGTGTTTTAAATGCGATTCCGAGAATGCCCGTCTTGCCAATAGGTGAAGCATATAGTATAGATTATACTACAGATCCATACTTACTATTGGTACCATGTTACTCGTAATTTACTATGAAAACATGAAAAGTTTATAAATAATAATAATAAAATTAAAAATTAAATTACATACAGTGTTTGACAGAATTTGTCAGAAAACGAAGATTGGGTTTCTATAGTCAACACGTATCGATAAATTCAGAACAATTCACAAGTTTTTATATTATCCAACTCATTCTATAAAGGCAAGAACTTAGAAGAAGAATTTATTAACGCTTTAGATGACATTAAAATTAGTCAGCTTCAGTAATAAGTCATATTTACTCAAAGAATAGTTATTTACATAAAAGTCAGGAAAATTTCACATTACTGAAGAGGAGCTAAATTGATTATTTTAAGACTCCAAGTCAAGTAAGGGTTTTTTTTTGCTACTCCAGTCGAAAGTACGTGGTTTCGGTGCGATTCCACGGCAGAAAGTACAGCTCTACCAGTGCATGAAAGATACACTTTATGTGTATCTAATGGAATCGCAGCCGAAACCACGTACGTTCGACTGGAGTAGCAAGAAAACTAGTATACACTACACGGGCAGAATTTTGAGAGCCCTGAACTGGAGTGCAGGAATCTCAACTTTCTGCCCTTGTAGTATAATATACATTGCTGACGTGTTTTGTATTAAATTTTTCCGGAAAGTGTAAAAAAAGACGAAATTTACAAATTTTAGAATTTTTTTTGACAAATTCCACAAAAATCAAGTTTGTCAATTTTGTTGGCAACTATAGTTACTAGAGTATTTTTTTTATTTGATGTCTTGTAAAGTTTTTAATAAGCAGGAAAATGTTGTGAGACGATTTCCGGAAAAAATATGTAAAAAATCTAAATGTATTAAGTTGCATTGTAATCACAAACATTATTCTAAATTATTGAACAAAAATCTTTTGGCATTATGTATATGAAATTTTATGCTACATTTTTGCCGGTGCACTTAAAATCAAAATCTTAGCTGATTTTTGAATCTAGCAAAATTGCTGTCTTTCTAGGACAAGGAGGGTTGAACATAATATGTATTTTCTTAAGTAATTATTATTATTGTAATTTTTTGTTTTTGGTGCAGCTTCTTATGGCATTTTATGATTTTCTATGTCTATTAAAAGGTAATTTTTTTACTAAAACTTACACAATAATAATAATAATAATACCACTTGTTTCCTAATGGAAGATGGAGAGCAGATTTTGAAAATTTAGCGCCAGTTTGCAAAAACGTAAATTAAACTGTTGGTTTTTGAAACTACATTTAAACTAAAAATTTTAAAAAATATCTTGCATTAACTGGCTAAAATTATGTATTATATCTATTAAAAGATGTGAATTATTAATAGTTCACAAGTAATAGTTCAGAGGTCAACCACTTTTGCTGAGTATTATTAGCATTTAACATGGATAATGAAAATTTATGGCACAATTTAAAGTACGTTTTTCTTAGTTCTTGTAAGGTTTCTGATTAAGTTATATAATTGACATTACCAATTTCCATTTAGTTATACCGGGTGCGTCGAAAGTCCGGCAACAATATATTTCCCTGGGGAAGGGTTTTCAAAAAAAAAAGTTTGGTACAAAAGTTGCTTGTTTACAGTTACAAATTTTTTGGTATTACCGTTGACTGTTATAAATGAATTACACCCTAAAGAAACAATATTGTGATTTTGTTTGAAAAAAAAAATAAGTTTAGTCAACTTATGAAAAACGTTTTGATTAAATATGAGATTTTTGTATGATCAATAATTCTAGTCTTACCTACTAACAATAATTTAAATTTGAACAAAACCATCTGTCGGTGTTTGAATAGAAATCCTGTGGGAGCTTACACATCCGGTGTGTAATGTGTCGGTCGTATCATATACCATAGGATAATATCGCATATAAATTGTGACCCTTCTTTATTTACTAGCCTTATTGAACATCGTTGCATTTAATTATAGCTTTTACATGAAATCGAATACAAAAAGTGAATGATGAATTGCATGCTTCATACACATTCCTAAATACTTTAACTTTCAAATCAATTCTATCGATTACCGCAGAAAATTATACCACCATAGCAGATCGAATTATTAATTACTTTCAAAGTCGCTAAAAATCTAATCCAATTTGAATATTATTTGAAAAATATTGCATAAAAATGGTATGAAAATTAATAAATCTACTCGCGTACAAAAATAAACAGATTTTTTTCGAAACTCGTCGCCATCGATAGTTTCTCTCAGACAGATTGGACTGATTTCTTGAATGTAAAAGGTATAGGGGACACCAGGCATCAAGAGGCCTCGATATACGAAAAATGTTATAATTTGGGTTTGAAAAGAACACGAATTCTTTTGTCTGTCACATTTTCGTTTTACACCTTTTGGGTGATCTAATAAAAAAAATTAAAATTAAAGCCTTTGAACCTACGGTTACTATTTTAACCTTAAGATTAAATAGACGTCAGACGTTTACAATGTTATTAAATTGTCTTTTTAGCAATACAAAACTTAAAAAAAATGAGCTGTTCTATTTAAGGTAAATAATTATTAAATTAAGCCCTAAAAAGCAAAACAAGAGCAAAAAGCAAAAGTAATTTTACAAATCTGTTAGTTTCCTTGAGATTTGAAAAATTTTGTGAATATTCTGTTATTAGTTGCTTAGTTCAACCAAGTTTTCAAATACTTTACCGCGTGATAATTTTTGATGTAATACGTTGTTTTAAATGACGTAAAATAACTAAAGAAATTATAATCTATTTTGATTTATTTGGATTTTTTAATTTAAAGTTAAATTTAACAAAGGCCATACCATACCATCCTCACCTATTGCCATTGGCAACGCCGCAAAGTGCAGCTAACATTAAATATAAAATCGTCACTAGAAAAACCGTGTTGCTTATGGGAATTTATAAAAGTTTTGGCTTTGCCGCTAGCAATTAGCAATATAAAGTCTAATGTAACGTAAATCAAGCTTAACGTAAAAATGATAAATATGATTGATATAAAATAATAGCCAGCCTACGTCATTTACTACCATCATTAATGCCAACTTAATAGATCGTGTTCGATGCTGGACGATTGTATTAAAAATTAGATTTTATTTTGCAGAATATATCATTTTTCTAAAAGGCGGTTTTTAGTAAGTTATCAGATACTAGTTTAAGTTTTATGTATTTGGTCGAATATATAAAACCTTGCTGGATTTTGCATCACTTTTCTCAACTATTCAACCATAACAAGCTTACCCTACAATGGGTGCAACTCTGAACAATTTTCTCCTCTGTCAAAACATCATTATCGCTGAGAAGATAATGTGGTTTCCAGATGGAAGCACAGTACTTAGCAGCAGCGGCTTCTGGTTCTATCACAAAGTATAAAATACATTGAGGTGTTCGTTCATTTACATAATGAAATATTGCAATGTACAATTGCCACACAAGTCGGCGCCGATGTCATGTTTTTATAACAATCTTGAAAATCCTCAATATTAATTTGGTTTAATAAATTCTTGGAGCAAAAGAAACATTGTGCGAAAAAACTGCCTTTTCAGGCTATGAGACAGATTCGTATTACACTAATTACGACATTCCTAAGGCTTCAGAGTTTTAATATACTTTTATTTAATATAATTAGACAGTCTACATCAGAAGTGTTTAAGCTTGTAGTTAAAAGCAAATAACATAGCAACAACAAATCGACACCTTAACTGTGGTGTATTTTGAATAATAAAAAAAACTGATTCAAAATAGTTAAAGGAAACCAATACAAAAGATATAGTAATAATCTAATATATAAAATCGAAACACAATGTTTTTTAATAGATTATTAACATATTTATTTTTATTTTGCACAAAATAATGTAATGATGATATAACTCAAACTTTTAGAGCTAATAAGAAGCATACATGACTTAGATACATGGCTATCAATGATAATAAAAAAACAAACAAAGCAGTCATAATTTGTTGTGCGGTTGTTTCGTTTTTAAATGTAATGATTTAATGTCAAAATAATTTCTAATACAAATTGTTAAGGTGCAGCTACAGAAACCGAAATTTTTCATTTTTCTTTCATTAAATATAACACGTGGTAAAAATAATATATCGCTGATATATTTTTTTTAATTTAAAGCTGCAGCTCGGTTTTGTCCAGTTCAAAAATATTATCAAGATATCACTTGTCATGTATATTACCTTTAAAAGTACATTGTCTCAGCAATTGACAATTGACATAATTCACCGGTTACTCTAACTATTTGAGCAACATCTATAAACTTAATAATTCTGATATTGTACATCAATCACGTGATTTAATGCAAAAATGTACAAAAACATTTTAATATTAGATTGTCTATTCTCTTTCATACAAACCATCACGTAATTTATGGATGGTCTTTTTTATCAAAGTAAATTTGTTATTGTTTTATTTTTACGTCTTACAGTAAAATTTACTTTTATTTATACATTTTCTTATTCTTTTTTCTCTTATTTATCGTTATCTTGTTCCTAGTGCTACAATTAGACCAACATTTTGACTACTTTTATTGTCCATCAATTGTCAATAGAAACATAAATTATTTAAAGTTTTAATTTTTAAGTGATACAGTTTATACTTTTCTTACATTGTTTATTCTTAATAATAATTTATTCTCTATTGACTGCTATTTAAATAATTAGAGAAAGGTTTAGAGAAGTGCGGTGACTAATCATATGTTTTTGCTCTCACTACTTTTTGTTTTTTTTTAATGTAATAAGAGCCAGGTTTAAATTTTACTTGCTTAGATGTGGTTGGAAGTCATTAATTGAAATCTTTACAGTGGTTTATATGACTTTTTAAATTTTCAGAACGCTTCTTTTAGACAATTATGGCAAACAATGCATACAATATTGGACAGGATGATAAATGGTTACCAATTGAAAGGATAACAATTCTATTCACAGATAATTTAAGCTTAGGCACGCGTCTAAGATAACAATTTAGAAATCTCAAGAAAAAATGTGACCTCTCAAATACTATTTGAATACCTTGAAATCTACTGATGCTCAAATAAAAATACTGCACTCTCAGTAAATATTTTGAACTCGACCCCATCAGTGTTTTTTATGAAGAATATAATAATTGAAATTTTCTACACTTTTACACCACGTTTGTCAAAAACTGTTGTTTATTGAAGCAAGTTTGTTTTTTTGTTTGTAAATCGTTTGGATTAAGACCATTTCAACCTTTTAGAGGAAGTTACTGTTATAAAATTTGAGAGATGACAGGAACTGTCAGTATATGGATAACTAAAAACGCTTAGGTAACATTTTTTTTGTTGAATCAAAAAATTTTAAAATAGAACCGTGACACTAAACTTATAGCAAAAATGTTACACCTTCTTTGCAAAAGTATTATATTGCAAAGAAAACGATTTATCTACACTTCACCTAAGGGATATTTTATTTGGTGTCGGCTTTTATTAAGGTGGTGTCGGTTCTTCAGTCTTGTGCGATTACGAAGGTGCTCCCTGAAATATTTTACAACAAATTATTTTACTTTTACTGTAGACGTACAGAAAAGGTTTACTTGAATAGAGAAACCCGCAAGGTGGGATGAACACACAGAAGCCTCTAATAGCCATCGTAATACTCTTTATAAAAGTTTACCGCAAAAGAGCGTAACTTGTCTTACATTGTTTGGAAATACTCTTATTCTTGATTAAATGTTGCGGTGTAAATACGTTTTTCAGGCTGGTCTTTGTAAAATAGACAACCATACTATTACACGTGTTACCATGCTTAATATAATAATTCAGATTAACTTTATACGCCGTTAAACATGTGTAAAAGCTAGAAGCCCGTGCAAATAATAAATGTGTCGACTAATCTCATAATTTAACGCTCTTATACACATGCGAACATATTGCACAGTGCACACCTTTTCCATGTTCCACACTAACAGCGATAAGCCCGAAAAAGCTCATTAATTGCCAATGCCTTGGTGGTCTGATAAAAGCGTCTGATGTGCTCTTGGGCCGCTATCGGCCCTGGCAGTCTTAATTTTTCGTCTGGTTTCTATCAGAAGCATTTGATACCACGAGAGCTACTTCCGCGGAAAGCAGTGGCATTTCAAGAACCGTGTCGAAAAAATGCCCAACATTAATTTAACAGCTGGATACAGCACAGAAAAAAAAAGTTGTTAAATTGTCCGAAGACAGTAGTGGTCTCGTCTCGCCATCTCGGCGGCTCGTTCACTTTTCTCACACACTTATGTTGCTTCTTGCATAAAAATGTCATCACGAACGATCGCTTTTCTTTAATACTACATGCCTGCCTCTCCAAGTACCAAGCGCATAGGGGAAACCAGGTTAATAAACTCAACTTATGGTTACAGATTTTGTTCAAAATTGTATCAAAATGTGAGCCTAACATTTTGAACAAGTATTAGGTCTTGTTTACGTCAAGTAAAATTAATTGTGATTAAATTCAATATTTAGTTAGGTTTGGTGAGAAAATAATAACGTAAATACTTAAATAAAGGTTAACCAAAGTTTTAAAGAATTAGACAGTAAATAAATTAGTTGCAAGACAATCAATACAATAAATTCATGTTGCAGCGCCAACTGTTTTTTTAATCCCACGCGTTTATTAAAAGTGACTTTCTCAAATTCTTTATCATACATTGATTTTTTATGTCAATACACATGTAGAAACCGTTGACAGTGGTACATTATGTTATCATTATGATGACATTTTAACATAATGACGTTGCATATAAGACGTCCGATCATGACTGGTTTGAAGCCACGTATTTTTTCTTTTAATTCTAAATTTAGTATTGTATATACAAAAGAACAAAATACTATTTGATAGATCCTCTACGAGAAAGCAAAGTATTTAATATTTGCAAAAATTGATTCTTAATGTAGGCATATAACTGACTACATTATACTCGTAGTATCCATCCTTCCTGGTTCTCATCGGAAATTCCATGTGCAGATACAAACAGCAGCGTTCTGTCTATCTAATAAAAGAAAAAGATTTTTTTTTTGATAACGCTTGCACATGTTTAAGAATAATATATTTTTTCTATCACTTTATGCCAGTCAGATTGATTGGTATACATAAATTACCTTAGTCATAAGTGATCTAACGTTTATATTGTTTGATTCACAGTAGGTGTTGCTGTTTATGTTTGTTCAATTATTTTAATGAATAGAAAGCTTTGTATTCTCATGGCATAATACTGGAATAGGCAAATAGGCGTCAAAACGATCATGTAAAGTCTTATTATTCACAATAAATGTTGATTTATTGATGTTTATTAATATTTGTTAATATTTTGCCAGAATGACCTATGACTTTTTTAAAGTTATATGGAACCGTTGAAGACCTTAGTATATTATTTGACTGCTAACGTTTATCAATTGAATTCGGCCACATAAGCCAGTCTTACGAAAGAGTTGAATACAATAGGTTATATTATGATAGAAAGGGTTGGATGTCAACACTGCCTCGGGAAGGTTTTTGGCGAAACAAACTTGAATTGAGATTGCTATTCACCATCAACTCGGCAGCCGATAATCACATAATCACAAAATTAAAAACATTTTAAATGAAAAATTTCTACAATTACGCAATGTAAAGGGAATGAAGTACACTATGAATTGGCAAAAAAGTTAGCTTAAAGTTATCAAAAATAAAATATTTGAAGAAGAAAGGCTTTCTCGGCCCGAAGTCATTGAAATATTGACATCTTTCGAAAAAGACCGTGTCGAAAGGTTTAATTAAATTATTGACGTTTTGCACTCCATCGGTGGAGACATCATCAGGACAGGGAAATAACTCGGTAACCACGGTAACTCGACGTGTGAACCACGCTAGAGGCGAAAATATTTACCAAAAAATCGATTTTTGTAGGGTTGCTATAAAAAAAAATACGACGTATTTAAAAAAAAATTATTAATTAAAAAGTTAAAATATTATGCGGAACTATTTTTCATCACGGTGTATATAAAGATAAAAACTTTTGAGCGTTTATGAGTTGGTTTGAAAAATTTAAAACACGAATAATACCAAAAATATAAACCATGAATTTAAATTTTGAACTTGTTGGAATAAACTACATGTCTGATATGGAAAACACCTTAATTAGGTTTGCATGTTTTGCTTTAAGATTGTCACACTGTTGTCAAAGAAACTTTTCATTCTTTTTTTTTTATCTGGTGACACTGTACAAGCATACTTTAAATTGGAATTAGATCCAAAGCGCGACATTTTATCTAAATGCGTGGTGTTTCGGGACAGAAAGTAGTTTATCGATTCCCCTGAACTGGGTCGCGTCTTCTCCGATATGGACTACCTTTTTTCATTTTATAATCAGGACGTGGGTAGGACCTATCAATTGCTTTGGTCTCTCAATATACTCCCACAAACATGTTTTATTACTATCAATTTTTACTATTAAGTTGATATTGATGCGTCTTTGATCTCTAGACTCTAGAGGCCTTATTAGATAGTGAATCATTGCCGTTTTAGAGAAAAATGTGAAAGTATCGTATAGAAGATACAACAGTAAACATTAAACGTTTATTACGAAATAATTCAAAGAAATTTATTTTGGAATTAAATTACCTACTGCAACTAGATACAGTAACATTTTATCTAAATGACGTTTTATTAATAAAGTTTAATTTTATGAATGAATTTTGATTACTGATCCTGTACAATAATCATTCATCTCAAGTCACGTCGCCGTTCTTAAAAGCTTTTTAAGCACTGATGGGACAGATATTTTTAATAGACTATTTTATGAATCAATTTAAAAATCTATTAATACATGCGTTTAATTTATAAAAATAACTTTTGCCACTTTGTTCCTTTAGCTTTAGCAAATATCGTATTTTTTTAGACATTTATCCGTTTATTTTTGGTTTAAACAATTTGATATCTGGGTCGTCAGATATAATGGAGTTGTTTGACAATTATTATTTAAAATTTTTTATGTTGGTCTACACAGCTATGGCAAACAATAAGGAGATCAAGATTTACTTTACTTTAAATGATCTATTCAAAGAATAATAGAGTGAGAGTATAAATATTTTTTTAAATAGAGCCACAATATGTCACAAAATAGTGATTCATTTAAACCTACTATCCATTACGTTAATGTAATAAAATTATACTTTGAGTTATTTTTTTAGCTATCGTCCTGATACAAAGCTATTAAAGTGTCATAATATGTAACACATAATAAGTTTAGAATACTCTTCGACAGTAAATCACCTCAAATTTAAAATTTATGTGACATGCAGACTTTACTGTTTTACTGGAACTTAAAAGCTTGAAATACCAACTATGAATATTTTTAAAACAAAAAAACAAAAGCGCAAAATGTTAGGTCACATATGCAAGATGGCAAAAGGCATGAAGCAAGTGCAAATTAATTGCGCGAAGCTTGATTGTATTTATGAGGAATTATGAGTACTTTAGCATATAAATACATTCTTTAACATTTACTGCCTTATGATTGCTGTATTTATTGCTAGATTTTATTACCTCGGTACTTGTTGCGTCAACTATGAATAGCATTGATTTGGTGACAAGCACAAAGGCATTGTTCTGGTTGTGGGTGCAAATACCTCTGCTTTGTTGTAACTGGCAATTTTTGAACTTAAATGGTAATTTCAATTGTTGTATTTAACAGTTATGTTTCTTCTTTCAATAGAAGTAACAGTTATTCTTCTATAATTCAATAATGATCAGTTTCAGGTGGTTTTTAATATGTTTTTGAAAAGAAATAATTCAATGTGATTTTGAAGTGAGACTTGAGTTTCACTTGAATTTTTGCAATATGAATAGAAAGAAGGTTGATATAAATTTCAGTCCTAATTTGTAATACACAGTTTGTCTCTATTTTTTTTTGCTTAGGCAACGTTGGAAATGTACTATGTATTATAAAGTACCTAATGATTGGTAGAAAACATTTTTTCTTTTTTCATCGTTTTTTATTTTTACTATTATTTGGAAGTATTTATTAATATTTATAATAATTATTAATATTTTGCAGAATTTATATATTAAGTTTGTGAACAAAAATTTTAAATCTTAGTTTTTTAACCTCTAATGAGTTTAACGTTGGTCAAAATAAAACTTATGCTCAAAGTTAATATTTGTGAAGATTTACGAACACTAACACTTCTGGATGTCGAATACCAAATATGTATGTATATCTGCAAAATGCAGAATTCTTGTAGAATAAAATACAAGTATTAATAATTACAATGGTTGTAAACCATTGTAATTGTAATTTCTACAGTTGTATTTGTATTTCCCTTATATTCATTATAAGACAAGCCAAAACTAATTTTTTTATTTTTACAAAAAAAAAACGACTTATTTGAAAAGATAAATAATTTTGATAGTTTTTGGCAAATTTTGTAGAGGGTCATGGTAAATTACTATATTTGAAGTCATTATAACAAGTAAAATGTATCTTAAAGTATTTAATTTATAAATTTTTTATTTATTAGTTTAAGGATGGGCTCACAAAAAATAAATTAAACTAAAATTAAATTGATAGCAATTAAATGTGTTTCTATGTCAAGTAGTTCATAATTATTTTGGTAGCCTCTCTAATAAAATTAAAATTAGCTTAAGACACAATAATTATGCAACAAAGCTTATAAGATTGAGCTTTTATTGGCTATGTTGGTTGCATATAATAAATGAGATCATTCTAAAAGTGTAATTGAATTTCTTTCACTTAATTAAATTATAATATGTATATTCTAATAATATTTTATAAATAGTTTTAGAGATTTATAATATTATCTTAAATTTATAAATATATCCAAACGTATTAAATTTCGTGCTTTTTTTTGTCAAACCGACCGACACTAATATGGTACATTTTCTCGTATGGTAAAAAATTCGAGAAAATGTTTATTTAGCCATTAGAATTGCCTAATGAACAAACTTGTTCTGTCGGCATTTATCGAATCTACAAAATAAACGTAAAGTTGCCCAATTTGTAGGAACATCAAATTAGATGTTATGTAAGTGTAAATAACGTGGGACTTGTGACCAAGTAAAGTCTTATTTAAGCCGATAGCAATTAGCGAGATTTATTTAAGAGGCAGTAAATATTTATAACTTGTCAATTGCAACAACGTGAAATAAAACTTTTTAGTGCACTAGAAATGAAAAAAACTGGCGCCAGATACTAAACAAAGGGTTTACTGTTCAAGTTATCAGTTTTTTTTTCGTAATGGAAATTTTCATACAAAACTCTAAATGAGTGTATTAATTGTAATATATTTTATTCAGTTGCAATAATAAATATTTGATGTTATGTCTGGATAGTTTAGATGTAACAATAGTATTTGTCATAACATTCACAAAAAAAATCTATGAGTTTTAGGGTTGCAAAAAGAATTTTTTGGCTATATGTTAGACGTTTGTAACTCAAAAATAGTACATTATATAAATAAGAGAAATATTTTATTTTAATTTATATTTAATAATGTTTATAAATTTTTTTTATTTAAATAAATAATGAATAAAATAATCACTTTTTTGTTGTGAGCTTGTGATTTTTAGCATCTGAACGCAATAGAACTGATAATTTTTGCAAACAAGCCACGAAAAGCGTGTTTTCTTCTAGTAAAATATGTTTTTTAAAGATTCACAAAAAGTCTTAAATTTGAAAAAATTGTACAAAAAAATTTGTTATATATTTTGTAGTTTTTGTTATTTTTAAGATAGAAACTACGACACGCAATAAAGAAAGTGTTTTTGTGTTTTAGATAATATTTATAAGCCATGTATGCCGTACTTCTTATGTTCAAAACATTAGATTTTTTTAAAAATTGCTTAAATTAAATTTTGACAATCAAATAGTTTTTGACAAATTGTTGATAATCTTTAACATTTACTTTTCAAAATGTGTTAAAAAATGAAAATTGTTTGAAGAAAAATTTTAGTTTCAGGATATTTGATCATTTGATTATTAATTTACTAAAAGCAATGCAAAATAAAGCGATTTTGATATAATTCTTATTATAACATATTTTTTAATTGTAAACTATATCTTTATCACACTACAAAGAAGCCTTTTGTGCAAATATATTTAAAAATGCTCAGTTTAAGGATTTGGAATTCTGTAATTTAAAAAAAAACAGCAGAAGCTGTTTTGAATCAAACATTTGGCTGTTTGCTGATTACAGCAAAATCTCTATACAATTTAGTCTTATTTAGAATGTTTAAGTAGAAGATTGAATTAAAACCAAAGATTGAAATGAGATAAAATTCTTAAAATAATAGTTTTGCAACAAAGATTTGGTAAAAATGTGACGTTTTAATAGTTGTGGAAAAAATCATGTGTGTGATCACATGATTTATATTGTTCATCAACCATATATGTATTATTTTGCTCTCTTAATACAAAAAGAGATATTTGTTAGAAAACTGTATTATGATTATAATTTGTCTATTTATTGCAAGAAAAATGTTTGTCAATTACTCAATTGTTTGGGTTATTTTTAAGAAAATAAAATGATTTCTTTTTTATATATTTTCGGATGTTCTCGGTTTGTTTATGTATAGAATACGGATTAAAGCCCGTTTAGGAGTTTTACTGCAAAATATAAAACTTTTAATTACTATTTAATTTTATTGTTAATAATAGTTTTTTCATTGAGTTTTTGGGAGTAAAGTCCGTTGCTCTTTACGTATAAATGACCTAATTTAAGGAATGAAATTTTAACTCTATTTTTAGTTCAAATAAATGGAACAGATCGTATTTTTTAAGCTTTTGTCGCATAATAAATGACATAACCGTTTCCTGTGAGAGATTAGTTATAGCATTTCTCTGTTTTATCAGGAAGAACTTTTGTTCAATTTTTGCTAAATATCCTGTAGTTTAAGATGTTACATCTAGATTTACGGTCAGAGAGCGAGGCAAGCAGACAAACGTTATGCTTGAACGATTAGACATGTTCATCAAGTTCTGAAGCTTAACACCATTTGTACAGTTGTCGTACATACAAAACAGATTGTGGGCAGTATTTGAAATACGTGGTCGTGTCAATAACGAGCTATCAGTAGCTACCTCATGGTAATAGGACTTTGCAATCCTATTAGAAACTTCATCTAGTTAGGCGTTGTTTGTGTGCATACTTAGGTGGCTTTTGTATGCACATCGTATTTAATTTAATGACTCCAGGGGTGCGTACACGGGCTTGGTCAAAGTCATTACCTTATTTTTATTGAGATAATTAGTGTCGTAATAAGACTTGGGGCTTAGAGAGTTCACTGGCTGAAGGAGCAATACACAAATTAATTGATTAATTAAACTATGCAAAATCTTTTAGTCACTCACTTAACCTCATCACAGCACAATGCTTGCAATAATAATTGAATAAAATAATGATTTTATGAATGAAACACTGTCTGATTTCTCAGAACATCTGCATATAAAACTTACAACTTTGCACAATGAATGAACATTTTACAATATGGCTATTTCTAGTTTGGTTTTATTAACCGCTCTATTGTGAGAGTTAACTACCTGTACAATAGACAAGAAACACCATAAATTATAAAATTGTGATTGGATGCTACAAGCTCGTGCCGTCATAAGTAGATACCTGAAGAGTTTACAATAACTTTACAATTGCTGCCAAAACTACATGCTCAACTTCTAAAAATTTCATTTGCGATATTAGAAAACCAAACTAGAAATGGAATCATTACACAAAAGTTATACTGGCAATTAAGCTCTTGAATCATTTAGAGTTTGTAAGCAAAATTGGATCTTATATATATGAATATTGTAATAAAAGACAAGATATTTAAACACTCGTAAACCTAATCTCATTTTCAGCAATAATGTGGCTCAATTGGCATTAAAGGTTAAAGCATTTTTCTAATTTCTAAAATTGTTTAACCAGCATAAAGTGTTTATTTTATTTACAACATTTTTTTTTGTAGACTTCAGTACCGTCAATCAGTAACTTTATAGCTGTTTATGTGCAGATCTTTTCGCTGTTAGACCAGTCTATGAGGCGTGTTATGAACGTACTGCGGCTTACGTGCATATCTCGAACCTTTTGCAGAACAGAACTATTTGTGATGTCAACGGCAGTTAAATTTCTGATGCGTTGCCAGGATAAGCATTGTCAGCGTTGTATACTTTTGAAGATCTGATCCGGATTGTCAACTGCAGGGTCAATTTTTCAAGCAACATCCTTAGGTTTCTCGGACACAGGACTGTTCAACTAGTACAACACTAAGAAGTTGAAAAATATAACATTGAGATCGACCATTCTGCAGTAAAGCGACCGTACGTGTCGCGTCTAGTTCGCTATGATATAATAACAAATTGAATTCAAATTAAAAAAATTAATCAATTTTTACGCGCACAGATACAAAGAAAATGTTTTCCAATATATTTGGTAGATTTTGTACTAATCGTCAATTACTTTCTGTGAATGCATCACAATGCAAAACCACAAATGGCCACAGTGTAGTAACAACCGACCGAATAGTAGCTCTTCGGAAGTTGCGACTTGATTTTGATATTAAAAGAAGACAAGATAGAGTCGTATCTCACCGTTTCTTCTTCTGAAAGCATAGGAATCTTCTTGAAGATTAAGCGATATTGTAATCGATTGAGTCAATGCCACAACTCGGTTTACTTTTATTATTTTTATTCACTTTACAAAAGGAAGCGCTAAAGTATCAACATAATCAATAAATAAATTAAATGGCAGTTTTATAATTTTTTATTTGTCTTGTTAGTTTGCTAATTGTAAATGCTATTTAATTTATTAGACCTGAATAGTCATTACTTAAATGAAAGTATAATATTTTTTTTATCAATTTTGGTAAAAAAATTGGCATTTATTTTTAAAAATTGATTTTAGTATGCAACTACATGATTCATGTGCCCTCTATTAAGTCAATTTGTGAATATGCAAATTTAAGAGTTTTTTGCTATTCTATTAATAGAGAAGCAAGATTCTTTGAGTTCACAAATAGCCATGACACAATTCAAATTTGCGTTTATTAACTTCAACTATGCCATTGTTAGCCACTCATAATTCTACATCCCTTTCAGAAATCTCTTAAGGTAATTGCAGCTGTAGTCTTCGTAGGTGCTGCTTAGTTATAAATAGACACAACTGTTATACAGAGTATTGAGTATTAATAACTCAAACGTTAGAAGTTAATTCTAATTTTAGTGTAGAACACTTGAAGAAAAGAATGAATTTTATTACAAGAAACTAAAAAAAAAATAATATCTTTAGGACGTGCTTTTTTGAAAAACATCAATATCATGACAGTAGTGTACCTAAAAAAAATATATCAAGAAACATCAAAAGTTTAGTAGTTTGGCTAAACATTTTGTGCGAATATAGTTTTATTGCTACCTGACCTTCACTAATCCTTATTCACTTTTTTTTTACTAATACTGCTTCTAAATTTTTTTTCCATGACAGCCTTTTTTTTGGGCTACTTCGACTGGGCAAACTCTTTTTTTATAATCACGTTTACCCGTTTTTAATGTTATCTTCTCATCTTTTCCTGTCTTTTTTGTGTTGCTTTTAATTCTTAATCTGTTTTTGGTAATCTATTCTCATTTATTGATGGACCAAGTAAGCTAATGTATGATTCTCTTTCATACCCATGATGTTTCTAATGTCATCGTTTCGTAAATTTTGACTACTCGTAAGTTTTGACCAATTTTTTTCAGACATTTCTACTCTACTGCTTTCAATCTTCTTTAATCTACTTTATTGAGTCTTCACTTCACACTTATGTTGCATAAGCTGTTATGCGTTTTGCAATGGTTTTCTGTGCTAGCCTTCTTGTTTCAGGTTGTTTACACCATTGTTTCTATTTTGTGCTATACTTGCCTGATCACTTGTAACACTATAAAAATCAAAAAAGTTGGCAAAACAATGACTTTTTAGCAATAATTCAGATTAAAGCAAGCAGACTGTATAATTCTTGAACAATCTGTATAAAATGTTGAATGTTGCACATGTGGTTGTATGTGGGATTTTCGTCGCCAGTTAGCCGGTTGATTGGCAGCAAGAGCAGTGGTGGCACAAAAGGAAGAATGAAGAATGCAACAAGCGTATGTTAGGCGCCGTGCACATATCGAGGTCATTGCTTTGCGGGCACGCCGTCATCGTCATGGACATGGATGGAGCCTTGCAGTATATCAAGGACTCACCGACTGCCGCATATCCGTTGAGTGAGTGCATCATGTTACCGGTCCAGAGGCGGCTCTCACATTTGTCAAGTTTTATCAGAAGCCAGCAGAAAATACTTTTTGACTGACACATCTTTTAAGAATATGAACAGTAACTAGTTGGGTCAAGTCAGTCTCTCTCTTTTTGATTTGAGTAAATGGTTTCAAACGTAGTAAATGAGGTGTGCAAAATGCCGTTTTATGTAAATTTTTATTTATTATTTTTTTGGAACTTTATCTAATTTTATCAGTCAACATTCTTAGTTACAAAACTACACAAAAAAAATTAAATCGTACAACTAATTAAAAGCAAAGTCGTTATCAACATTTAGTTAATTTTTCTAGTTATTTTTATTATCTTTTTTCTCTAGCATATTTTAGCTAGAATTTAAAATTGCTTGTAGAGGCCGCTCAATTAAAAGGTACATAGAGCTATCAACCAGCGCAAAGGCACTTTTTCGTCTGAAAGCATTCATGTGACCAAACCACGCGCAGTTTTTTCGCACACCTGGGTACCTCTTAAGTGAATGGACTCTAGCAATTGTTTCAATTCCTAAACTATATTGGCAAGACGAATCGGGCATTCTTGGAATTGTATTTAAAACACTCTCTTTCTATTGGTTAAAGCAATGTCCCGTTTACACAACACAATTTTATGAAACAGCGGTGTCAGTACTCTCAGTAGGACTTTTCAATTTATTCAAACCTTACTTTTGCTTGTCAAATAAGACTTTTGCTTAACGGCGTGCAAATGTTGTTTTTTTTGAAGCGCAAAGCTTGGTTTCTATGACAACTGATCACTTTTTTCTCCTTGTTGCGACTTTTCAGAGATTCCTGTGCTTGTGTGAGGTTATATAAATATAAACAATTAATTGACACTGACACTATTGACAGTTAAATTGGGAGCAGATTCCCAAAAATGCTCCAAAATTTTTCGAGATTTAAGAAATTTGCTATTTTGTATCTGGTTTTTCACAATGCGCGCGCGTTTGCCTCTGCCGAACAAATAGAGTATAGTTTCACATTTAACAAAACATTATAAATCTCAATAATATTACTCTAATCTAATTTCTGATAAATGTGGTAAATCTTACAATAGTTTTATTATAATTTTTTTTGTACAATTAATAGTATTAATATAAAATATTATAAATTAATGTTAATTATATATTTTTTATAACTGATTATCTGATATGATGTACAATATATATCATTATAATGTTGTCCAGTTATCTTCATAAACTTTGCGGTAAATTTGCGTTTATATTTATCTCCGACGGCGACATTCATTCGATGCCTTTATCTAGTTTTTATATTCATTCAAGGATTTAGATGTATGTATATTATTCTTTGGTTAATTAAATACGCAAAAGGCATTCCCATCCCAATTGATCGCGACTTTTTTGATTTGGCTGACTTTAGCTTTTTCTACTATATTTAAAACCTTTTTCTTAAAGTTAATTTTGCAAATCATTTTTCTCCATATATTTATAAAAATGATTGTTTTTTGAGAAAAATCGTCAACTTTTTAAAGTTTAACATTTTAAATTTTAACCAATGAAAAAAAGGAGATTCTTAATTTTACTCGTATTTAAATTTTTTTATGTATGGTAAATAACTTATTACAGAAGAGTTTGAGTTTAACAAACGTTCTTCAATTAGATAAGGTATTTTAGGATGTTAGTGCCCTATAATTTTGACAAAAAAAAATTGCTTCCAAGGTTAAAAAATAAGAAATGATTAGATGTTGACCCACAAAATTTTAAGATGTGAAACAATACTGTAACTTATAAGATATTCTTCAAACTTGGTTAGAAGTTAGAAAGAAAAAAATCGGTTTTTATAGGTAAAAAAACTAGGAATGATTATTGGTTTTTCCACACAATTTTCAGCTGTAATAACTGAATTTAATACAATAATTTGTAATTTATCAAAATAAAATAGGAAAAAAAACGAAACAGAAAAACAATTTTAAAGAAATCATCTCTTATTTCAATTTATGAGAATGTTGTTCAAAACGATTGTTTAAAAACACAGTGCACAATTAATAATAATAATAAGAATAATTTTATCAATATTTTGGTATATTTATGTTATAATTATAAAATAATTATTAAACAAACATGTTTCTACAACTTAGGTGATTAACTGCATCATATCGTGGGAATATAATCCATATGTGTAATGATGATTGATGATGGTTCAGGCAATGCAGCAATTAATTTTTGGTGTAAAAACAAAATGCATCTTAGCTTGAAACCTATAATTTTAAATAAAATGAAATTCAGCATTAATATATTAATTTCAAGCTGTTGATACCAACTTTTACGTAGTTATCAGCTCTGTCTGTAATTTAATGTTTAAACATTTGCACATTTTTATAAATATAAAATATATTAATATGATTACAACATACATGAACCTTGAGCAGAAATACTGTTACTACGTCTAAGGTAACATTTCTCACGAAACGTATCCAGCATGATGGCTATTTCTGTATTTCCTGTTTAAATTTAACTTATGAGTTTAGCTTATAAAATAATGGAAACAGCTGATAAGATGACAGTTTATCCTCAAATCTAATTTTTTTTTCTTTACGAAATTTAATTAGTCTAACCTTATTAGATAATTTATAGTATTTCAGCATATAGATAAACGCATGTTTGACAATAAAACCAAAACATGTGAACGATGAAACAGACAGTCTAAGGAACCATACAAACCCCGAAAATAAAATCTCTAAGCCCTAAAGACCGTAAACATCCTGTCTGGAAATTGCTTTTTATATTTTAATGCCGAACAGTTGCTTTTTGTAACGTGTGTCCACAATGCTAAGTAAATAATAGGCACCTATATCTAAATAAAATTGTGGAGCTCTAACCATTTTTCTTTCATTTTTAATTATGTTTGTTAATTTGGTATCACTATTTCTGTTGGCAATTTTTTTTGTGCTTTGCGCTTGCAGAACTTAACGTTCTACGTAGCTTGTTCGGTCGGAAAGCATCTTTTGCGGGACTAGGTTAGAAATGCAGTTTAGGTATATTTTTTGCTATAAATAGTAGTGTTGGCATCAATGACATCTCTAATGTAAAGGTAATGTTTGTCAATTTAGATAAAATGTAAGCACAGAGCTCAAAACAAACTACGTATTTAAGAAATTGAATTGACAAGTTTTAGTTGTGTGAAAAAAGAAACATTCTATTTTTAGGTTATTTGTCAATGTCAATAAACCTGATTTAATTATTTACTAAACATTCATAAACCTTTTTATTTTTTTAACTATTTTTAAAAATACCGCATAAATAATTATAAAATTATCAGTCATATCTAAAAGAAGCCCAATGGATATTTACTAAAGACGAATATAGAATATTATATTACATAATTGTGTCTCAAATAAATATGTACATAAATGTATTTCAAATAAATATTGCGCTTTCTTTTACATAAAATTAGTGTTGAAAGTGAATTTTTGGCAATGTTAGTGATAGCATGTCTTTAAGATTTTTTCTTTGGACTGTTTTAGCATAAAATATGCAGTAATTTATTGAAAGAAATCTCAAAGAAAACAAAAGATTTTGATGTTCTAAGTTTAAAAATATGTTTTTTAGTGTTACTATTATTAACATAAAAATGACCTAAAAAATTTTTTTACAAAAATTTGAACTTTGGTATTATTTGAATCTGATTTTAATAGCTCTTTATTTTTGGCTATTTATTCTACCAAGCTGTGTAATTAAGACATTCTTTTAAGGTGTAAATCTTTAATAAGTAATATTAGTTTTATAGTTATTTATGGATGAAATTTAAAACTATCAAGAACATTTACAAAAATATTGTCTTTTTTTGGCTAAAAACTTTTTAAAAAAATGTGTTTATAGTAGTTTTGCAAAAATTGATAACTCTTCAATAAGAGCTGGTTCAATTTTTTTTTATTTAAAGAAAAACTCAGTTTTTTTTGCAGAAGACTAATAAGAAAAGGTGGATCCGTTATTGCGTGGTATTCATGTGAAATTGATCATGTGATAGAACTTCCAATCAAAGTCAGTCACCTATTGAATTATGTAATCTAGGATACCTTAATTAAATATTTTCGGTCACCTTTTGCTTAACGGTACCGAACCACATGAATGTTAAATAAACAAAAAACCACCTGACAATAAAATCCTTCCCAAAAAAGCTATAATCATAAACAAAATATTATTTTTCTTTTAAACTTAAAGTTGTTCAAACTTCTAGAGTTATGAGTACATTGTAATTAATTAATAATATCACTTATTTGAGCCATATGGTTCCTAAATTAATATAGCCCAATGTCAACCACTCCTCACTATATGTCGCAATGATCAATCCAAATGTGTAAAACCATTCAAGAACCTCTTTGCCACAGGCGTCAGACATTCTGTCTACTGGTAGTCTCCATCCAACTTTTTATGTCTTACACTACTTATCGACTCTCTATTATCTCTAATTTCTAATAAAATTCTGTGATTGTATATTGATCTCATTATGTGTAGTTAGATTTTTTGTCTAGAGTAGCGGACGGAGCCATATTATTAATTGCGTAGGTTTTAAAACATTATTTTTCTAGATCTTATCATTTTGAGACATTTTTTAAAAAATTTTAACAATTAAGTTTTACATTCTCATTGCAAAAACTACCTAAATTATAAAAAAGTTACTTTAATATTAAATAAATCATAGTAAATAATATTAATTTATATTTTACAAAAATAAAACAGTATAAAAATCTAATTTAAACAAAGCATTTTGTCACTTTTGCGTCGCTTAACAGATTGACGCCCACTAAAGCACGTTCAAGTCAATAATAATTTTTAACAAATTTTTAGTTGGTTTATTATACATGTGCAGTTAAGATTTTTGTTTGGGCTAAAGACAAAAATGAAGCATATCACTACAATAAATTCCTTAATAACTCCTTATTAAAATAAGTGAAAGCTAAATAGTCTGTTCTATAATCTATATCAGCACTAAATAAATAGATAAACTAATCAGCATTAGATTTTGGTAAAAAGTGCGATTTTCTAATTTTTTCATTAATTGTTTTCTAGAAACAAGTGGGTAGTTAAGCAAACGGTGTTATGGAATTTACATTGAAATATATGAGGTGGAAATAATATTGCCTTGCCTATCAAGTGGAATTAGCGGCGTTGTCAGTGATTGTTAACGATAACTGTTAAAAACAAAGTATTAGTTTAATGATTTGAACTTAATTAAAATAAGTACACCATTCATGTAATATAAACCAATTAGGCAACAATAAACGTCTTAAGATATTATACACGTCACAAAGCTTCAGCTATCAACAACTATATTACCATAACTTTATTGTATTCATATTCTGTAATTTCCTGTAGGTACATTTCTCGCTCAAACAAGAAAGATAATAAATCCTATTGCCTTTAAATCAGCCACAATACCGAATGATTTCATCCCTTTTTTATAGATACATTCAGCTGAACAACACTAACAATAAACTACCTTTCAATATGATAAATTTCTCGTTAAATTATACGCTTGCCAGTTAATAACACCCTCAAAGGTAGTACCTATTAAAATCAGATATGTTTCTGGTTATAAATCTATTCCTGACATCAAACGATCTGACCAAAGGCGACAAAGCTCCAGACTGCATTTTATTGTGTTATTTTTCAATTAAACTCATAGCAACAAAAGACTTGTTATGGAAATGTGGTCAATACTGTTTATAAGTGGTTTGCTAAAGATCATTGTTTTCAATTCATACAAAAAAGATAGATAACATCTTTTTTACCATAATTACTAACAATAATAATTATATTTGTAAGCTACACTACACTAAAATTTGATACATAAATAATAATAATAATAATAAATTTTATAAATTATATATAATTTTATTTAATGAACGCTTTGATGAGCGGCTTCAGAAAAGGTTTATTTTAAGTTTTTTTTCATTCAATCAAGTACGCATTGTTATGGCTAAAAAATTACACAAAAACTTTGTAGACAAGGCAACCAATAGAAAATATAACCAAATACTAAAAATAAAAGAACAAACTAAAATAAAAATAAACGTAAGCGATTATACTACTCAAAAATCACACAACGAGGAATCAGAAATAGAATAGGTGATGCTATTTATTGACGTTTAAAGTATTGTCGTTAACAAGCAAAAGAAAAAAGGTTGAGCCAAGCACAGAACCGATTAAAACCATTCCGAAAACAAAAAAAAATATTTTGGTCTATAAAAGACTTTATAATTGCGAGACCTCAAAAAAAATGTAGAGGTGGTAAGCTTTAAGTTTTTTAGTTTTATCTTTTAATCACCTGTTTTATTAGTTCTATTCTTTTTCGTTCTAATAAAGATCAAACTTCTATTTTTTTGTTTTTTGGCAACTTAGTTGTTTAAGATTTGAACTATTATCAATATGTAATGTTGTTTCTATCTATCATTTCTAGTATTAGCCTCAAATTTTTTGTAGTCTATGGAAACACCAACTAATAATTTATTTGACTATTTCGGTCAAAAAACTTGTATGTTTAAATTACAGAAACTTGTATGTTGGCATTTTAAATTACAGAAACCTAATGTTACTACGTCAACCTTAGATGATTTTTGATCAATCACAATATAACCACCAAGAAGAAAATTTGTCTCGGAAGTAGATGCACTTTTTCAGAAAATGCTCGTTTTTACTCTATGTATTAAAAATTTTCAGCTTGTAAATGTTTTCAAAGAAAGAAATTTATATTCTAGGTATTTTTTGATGAGAATTTAAAAAAAAGTTGGTATTATTATAAAAACCGGAAGATAATAAAAAAAGCAACAGTTGGCAGAATTTCTTAAAAGTTTTAGTGCTTTCTATATGCTTTGAGAATCCAATCTTCCTCTAGCCAGAAAATATAATATATAATAAAAAAAGTTTGAATAAAGAATGCAGCTACAATTCTTCTCTAATTTTGTAACTGTTTTTATATATAAATTTTTTAGTAAAATAATTGAGGCTTAAAAACTGTGAAGTTTGGAGCATTTAAAAAACAGATCAGTAAAGCCTTTTTTATACTTTTTCTTAATTCTACCATTACACATCCTTCTCAAAATTGTCAAATTTAACTTTTTATAAAACGAATCTACAGTGTGAGTTCTTATTTTACTCCAACTAATAGTTTTTATGAGTTAATTCTTTTAGTCAATTAGTTTTGACAGGTTTACCTAAAAACCTAACTTATAGTTATATTTGGGTTAGTTGTAACATCAACATGTTTTAGAAAAGCAAAGACTAGAATGGAAAAGGTCACTCTGCTGGATCTTTAAAAGGAGAATGATATATGAAACGCTATATTTTTGTATGCTGGCATTTCTTCTGTTGTCATTTTTTTGTGTTTGCTATGATATTGCAATTTCTTTATGTTTGTTGCTTTTTTATCTCTCTGTCAGTCTCTACAGTCACACGTGCTACGTGGTTTTTTCTTATTATTTTTTTGTCTTTTTATTTCTTTAACTAAGTATCTACACTTTTTGTAGTACTTTTTTCTTGCTTTTTATATTCTTTTTTTTACATTTTTTTAGCATTGGGAAAACTTTTAAAAAATAGTATTTTTTAGTGACAGTAAAGTGTTTTATTATTATTATTATTATTATTACATTCTAATATTTTTAAATTTTTTTCATTATTTGCAGCACCTTAATATGCTTAAATCATTATAGTACAGTTTTGTAATATCATTATCTACGTATTGTCTTGTAAGCTATGTATAATGAAAAGAACTGTAAATTCTATACAGTTCCATAAATTGCATAAAATTGGTTTTGTTGCCACAAGTTTCAACAGAGATATGAAAATAATATTGCCAACAGACACCATTAGAATTCTAACCATTTTATATGTATAAAAAACACTATAATAACGGGCAAATTAGTTCGACATAAATAGATTCTAAGATATCTAGATTTAGAACGAATAAAAATGTAAATATAGGTGTGACGTGTGTTGATTGTTAAATTAAAATTGGCTGAGTAAGTCTAATATTATTAATAATTCATCTGATTACAACCAGATCGAGCAAGCATTACTGGTGTTGACTAACATAATTGATTAGAACAAAGAAAAATGTTGCGTTCCTGTACTAATAACGCTCATTGTATAAAAATTCTATTGCAAATATCTCTTGCATAACATCAATTAAACTTTTCATAATCCATGCTTAAACATGTCACCTCAAATTAAACATTTATTGAATAAATGAAAGGTCTTGCATACATAATAACCCAGTTATTTTGCAAATGTTGAGCTTAAATTGCAAACAATGTAGGCGAAATTCGTTAGCAAAGTAACAAACCTTTTGTGTTAAAATTCTAGCATAATGGGTTTCGTCAATGCTTAACGACTGATCAATACCCAAATTTAGAGATTTCATAAGTTGATTTTAAGATAATGCCAAGTCAAAGAACATAATAGCCATTTTATGTCACAGTAGTTGCACAATTTTTTTTAAGCAGACAGGAAAGCAGCCAACGCAATTTTTTGAGTAAACGTTTATCAAATTTTTGATTTGTGTGATATTTTTTATTTGTTACGCTATATATTCGCCGATTTTTAACCGATTTTAAAAGAATGTTGGACAAAATGCTTGAGAACTTTGGATAAATTTCCTGAGCCTACTTTTATGCCAGAAGGGTTTAAAATTTTGAATACAAATTTTAAATACACTCTCTTAACCGATTAGTTGTTTTATTTTTTTTTAATTGATGTATCAGCAGTTGATAAAAAAAAATAAAATCTGATAATTAGAAAATTGAAACAATTGTTGACTTCAAAACGTATGTCAAAAATAAGTTTTTCAGAATTTTTTAAATCAACGGAGTAATTATCATTTATAACTTGAAAATTTCACCAACAAAGGTGTATTCTTAAAATTTTTCTTTTTTTAAGATTGGTTATATTTTTGAAAAATTATCATTTTTATTTAAATTTAAAAAAAAATTAAAAATTGAAAATAGTGTGAATTTTTGTCTAATTAGGTTTTATTAAAGTCTTTTTTTAGAATTAGCTTAATTATTGATCTATTCAGGCGTGATGTGGATAGACCAGTGATGGTGGTCTGTCTGTCTTCAGTCTACAGCCTTGAGCAAGGGTAGTCTTTGACATCACTTTTAAATGGACAAGAAACATCACACTACGATCTGTAGCATTCTTATCTGTAACCTCAACTCTCAAGGGAGGTAAATTTTAGCCGGTTTCTCGTGAAATAAGTATTGATATTATTAGCTTTGCAGATTAAAGTTTATTTTATTCATATTTACTTATCTCAACAAAATCAAAAATTTTATAATTAGCAGGTTATCAGCAATGCTTAATATAAGCATTTAAGCAGAGAAGTTAACGCTAGATCTTTTAGGGTGTTTTAATTATTTTAATAGAATGCTAATAGCTAATTTCAGTTTGGAACAAATGGTCCTATACCTGCTTTTCAGTGAATTTTGTACGTGGGTAAGGATATATTTTGTGAAAAATCGCCTTTAAAGCCATTGTCTGCATGTTTTAGCCAATTACTAAAGACATAAATTTTTCAAAATGCCCCAAGGAAGGCAGAAGCGCTTTTCGAAGAAATCGCCATTGTTTATCATCCTCTGCTCACGCTGCTCGGACAAAACAAATCAGTAACTTCCTCTCTTCAGCTCGGTAAATAAATATGAGTTGAACAACTTGCAGCTACTCGTCAAATTGACGATAATTAGAATCGGGTATTAGAGAATGAATCATACATTATACATGAATAATAAGTCGCTTCTGTTCCAAGTTCCAACCATTGAGTAGACTGAGGCACAGGCAAGTATCTGAGCTGGTGCTGTTGGTCGTCGTCGGAAAGGAACTTGGATTGGAATCAGTGAATCAGTTGGTGTTAGCCTTGTAGAGTGTTTGGGTGTGATAAACGCTGCTCGTACGATTTCAATGAGTAAATAGCGATGTTTTTGTGGACAGGATATTAGGGTCTTCTTCTTGCTAAAGTGTTATGATGTATACCAAAATCAATTCTAAAACTAAATCAGGTAGGAAAAACTGAAAATTTTTCACATTTTGGCGTTTGGCATCAATCAAAATTAATTCAATCGAGAAATTACTGCTTTAAGTTAAATCAATTACGTAGTTTGATGATTTTGATTCAGAAATTTTAACTGGAAGTACTCTGAATAAAAATTTAAATGGTGATTCATAAAGATTTTTACCGCAATTTTTACTCAGAACGTACCTTGTTGTTTGCTGTAGACAATACTAATGATCATTCGGCATGCTTTTGTAAGTACTTATACATTGGTCATTAAAGTTCCAATAAATAATAAAGAAGTACTTCAAATACATTTAATTGTCATAAAAATCTTAATTTTTATAGGACATTCCAAGCTATACATTTGATATTGTTATGTTAGTAATGTATAATTAATAGCAAGACCTATTAGACTTTCAACAATTTATTATGCTTTACACAATAATTACTATTAACTCGTAACATATTTTAAAATACTTGAACATTTTTTAAAAATATTGTGGCCTTGTACGTTTTTTTTATTATTATTTTATTTAAGTAATAACAAACAAGTGAAAAGATTTTTCTTTCGCATTTGTTTTGTCTTCAATAAAATTAACTATGTCCCTGTTTTGACTACGTCATGATATGTAGTCAAAACTTCATATTAAATTCAATTTTAGCATGTGCCAAGTAGGAGGTATTATTTCAGTTAAATACGGGTGTGACTAATTTGAAAACGCGGAAAGTACTTATGTTGGCGAACTTTTGTAAGATTATTTAAATTTTTAAAAAAATTGTGGCTGTGTGGCTGCTTACAGAGAGACGCCGTACAAAAAAGAAAAACGAATTATTTGAAAAAAATTTGCTTTTTATTACAACGTCAAAGCATCATATTGCTCATGATGTACCTCTATAAAAATATTTCATATTAAAAAACTACATAGTATTTGATAAAAAAAATACTATTTGACCACACTGTACTGATTATGCTTATTAGCAATTAAATTATTTTGGTTTTTTAGCGATTTTTAATTAAAATATTTTGTTTAGAGACAGAAACTCAGATTTTTTAAAACAATTACAATTTTTTACTTGTAATCACTGTTCAAAATAGATAAACTAAAATAAATACTTCAACATCAATATTCAAAGCTCATATTTGGTTAATTGTAAGATATAATACCAAAATAGTAATCGTAGATAATAATTGTAAAATTATCTAATGTAGTGCTTTACTGACAAGTCCGAAGTCAATTATTGAATAGCAAGCCTAAAGAACACAAAGTGTATCTTCAGTTATTTAAAAAAAAAACAGATTTTTGCATTATGACATGACAAAAAAAAGTTCTTTTGCTTTTTTTTATTTTAGATAAAAAAATAAATTTTTATGTTTTGGAAAAATCTTTTGCTATCAGTTGGTAACATCAACAAGCTATTTATTTAATTTCAATTTTAATTTAAATCTTTTGATTGACATAATTTGTTTACTTTTCAAAAAATATTTTTTATAATATATAATATGAATAAACAAAATTTATGTGCCGAAATTCGAGAAGAGCTGAAACAAGGTCTAAAATTTATTACCTGAAAAATCTGAAATAGCTTTACAATTCTGAATGTAACGAGGTCTCCTTAGCAAACAAATTTTTGCAGCCGGGCTTAAAGCCACTTTGTCTTCTAATTTGAAATATTGAGCTATATGTATTATTTTCTTTTCAAGATATAACAACACCTAATAATCCCTAAGTAAAAATATTATTATAAATTGACATTTGACGTAATTATTTTTATGTTCGACTGCATTATATTGATAAGGTTTTTGACATTGTTTAGTGTCCAAAATCTACCACTTTTTTGGACTAGTACCTTTTGTTTATTTTTTTGGACTCATCTGTCATTGTCAAGTATAAATGTCGAACTAAATAAATAATTTATTTTCGTCAAAAAATTACAAATATTAACAAGAAAACACACTGCTCTATGAGTGAGGATCAATTAATTAATTTTATGTTCGACTGCATCATATTGATAAGGTTTTTGACATTGTTTAGTGTCCAAAATCTATCACTTTTTTGGACTAGTACCTTTTGTTTATTTTTTTGGACTCATCTGTCATTGTCAAGTATAAATGTCGAACTAAATAAATAATTTATTTTTGTCAAAAAATTACAAATATTAACAAGAAAACACACTGCTCAGTCGAACATAAAGCTTTGTTTGCCACTCGTACATAATCTGACTTGTTTTGGACTCGTCTTTATTATGGCCGCGCTTCGCTTGGCCATAAACTCGACTCGTCCAAAAAAGTCATAGATTATGTACTTGTGACAAAAATAGCTATTTTGACAGTTGTGTGTACCAACATGGAAACATAATATAGATATCTATAAGAACGCGAGTGCATTTATAGAGATCTAATATCACTCCAAATTGGAAACGTTAATAAGCTTATTAAAGACTCAAAGTCAAAAATCGCTGTTTAGGTACGAATTGTCAACGTCATAGCTTTTTGTCTGAACGGGGGTAGTTAAAATTTGTTTTTCATAATATCAAAATTATAGTGAGCCTTTCTAGTAATTTTTGGCTTTTTAGCTCCTCTTTAGGCCGCTAAAAGAAAACCCAAAGATAAAAGACAATTGCGTCAAAATAGTATTAGGTTGATGTTCATTGATAGTCTAATCTTTTTTCTTAGCCAATTGAAGAGAGAAATCTATTTTTCAGAGCAGTTTAGCACTTTTTACTATTTCATTATTTTCTCACAATCTAACAAATTGTTAGGCTTTTGGCATCTCTAAATATTTCATATTTGATAAAGGTATATTGTTTGAGATATTTTTTTGATTTGGAATTTTTTGTTTGTTGTTTCATTTCACTTAAAGAAATTTTTATTTGCTAATTAAATTAGCAAATAAAATTCTACCTACCTACACATAAATATAATTTTTTTTTATATAATTTACTTTACTGTCTTTATTTTTTTCTTAGACCAGAACCAGCCTTGAAACGATTTATTGCCGACAACATGTAAGTGGCTGTAAATGCTGTAAACCAGTATGAATGGTGCATCTTACAAAAAATTTATATCCCTATTTCACGCTGCTATTTTTTTTTCGAAATTGTATGAAGAATAATTTAGTTGAGATAAATTAACAATGAATTTAAACGAATATTATAAGTGACACTAATAAAATGTTCAAGCGCGTTTTATAGCCCTTCAACAATCACAAACACTTAAAGTTTATAACCGCAAGGTATGATAGTACAATTTAAACAGCTTTGGACTTAAGTGCAATTTTTCAATAAAAATGTTTTATAATGCAATGCATAAAGTTTGTTTAGTATTGACTAATTTAATAAGCCTGTTAATATAACTTTTGTATTGGTGTCTTAAAGAAAAGTGTCTCAAAAACTTAATTAGAGCAATTAAATTTCCTAATTCTATATTTGACTTTTTGACAGTGGTAATTAGATCTTGTTAAATGTCGTTAGCACCAGGAAGCCAGGGTCACCACTAATTAATACATTGACGTAAAAAGAATGATTACTCAAATTTAAGGCTATAAGCAATATATATCGAGAAAAACCACATAAGTTACAACACTTTTTATTCATTGTTTATTTTATGGTTTAACGTTGGAAAAAATAAAGCGGTTTCCTTAATTCAATTATTTACAATACAATATTATGAAATTTTGAGATTTATATTATAAATTTAAGTCCATACATTTAACAGTTTTAATTCAATTATTATAATTTTTAAAATTATGTGAAAGCAAAATATTATTAATTTAACATTTTGATCTTTCTGCGCTAGTTTTATCATTGCTATAAAGTTTTATAACAATATAATTATTGTTATAACCGTAAAGAATCAACGCTTAGCTCGATGCGTAAGTGTTTAAAAATTGATAATATTTAATTTTCTATAACCATTTACTGCTATATTCCTGTTTTCAAAACTATACAATTTTTTTTGAGGAAAAGTTTTGTAGGGAATGTTTCTCTGGGAGAAAAAAGTGATGATTCTACCAACAGACCAAACTGATTTTTACGCTTCCTAGGGCAAAACAATTATTTATTGTTATTATTATTAAGTTATTGCGTATTTATTTTGAATAAGCCACCTGGTATTTTGACGCTAAGTAAATTTATCTATTTCAAAAGCGGCTTAATTATCACAAAAACAGATTTTTACAATTAAAGTAAGCATTTTAGTAAAAGTTCAAGTTTAATGCGTCTTTGGAAATAAATAAACATTTTTATTGTAAATTTTATAGCGGTATTTTTCCAAGCAATAATTAGTGTAGAACGGACATGACTTCGATGCAAAGTGCATTGATAAATAATTATACAAGATTAAATTACTATTTACTATAAATACAAACTTTCTTTAATACCAATTATTTGTAATTAAAAATAATATTATGCAATTATTGTGAATATTATTCTAATGTAGGACAATTTGGTCCAATATGGTACTTCAGTGGTCGTTTAAATAAATTATTTTAGCTTGTACTAGTTAACATTTTGTAGTATTAGTTACGTAAATTAATTTATGAGAATATGGAAAAATAAGGAGGTTATCAGAAGTTAAAGTTTTATTACGTGTTGCAAAATTGAAATTTTTATAATTTCTAATAAATCCGGAAACTAATCATTAAATTGTTATGTGAAAACCAACACAAGATAATGCTGACAGAAAAATGAGTCATTTTATACGTTTGGGCCAATAAGCGTAGTTTTATTTTGATTAATATAGATTAGCAAATACGAAAAGCTTGTTTACGATACATTTGCTAAGATTAATTATTATTTTAAACAAAGGTAAAATTTTAATAGATGATAATTAAATTCTGATGTATCCTCTAATAACAAAGACGGTGATTCACAATTGAATGTGGATGGCAATAAAAATAGCATTTAAAAGCAATCACTCATTTACACGTGTTTGTACTGACACCAGTTAAGTATCTAACCGTGGTTAAAGTAGAAAACTAAATATATATGCTTATAACTATATTTCACGTTAAAGCTTCTTAGTTGCTACAAGAAATCTATATCCACTCACAGATGTAAGATCGCACTTTCGAACGCCTAGCTGCAGGATAAATATTAGTAAAAATCTCGAAGCTGTATTTTTTCACAAAACCATCTTTTATAACAAATTGTAAGTGATTAATTGATACAGTTTAATACTTTCTCATTAAGTTACAGTATCAAATCAGCAAATCTTAGATTAGGCTTAACTTTGAATTATTTCATAAACGATCGAGCACGTAATGTTTAATGTAATGTTTAAGTACGATTTTGGATTTGTTTGTGGCTAAAACAAGCGAGAACAAGATGTCAGAAAAAAATCTGTCAATTTAAAAGCTATTGTCTATAAGATTCATGGATACTCAAGATCTAAGGAATTCACATGTAGTCTGACAATAATTCTGAACCTGACATTTCTTGACGTAGATTAGAATTAAAACCCTGACTTTACAAAAGCTTTAAAGCTTTGCTTTGGTGATAAACCAACAATGGAGGTTTATAAGATTCTAGAGGCTTTTAAACATGGCGTACTGCTGGTAGTTCTAATATAAGTACATCTAAATTTGTATCTTTTTTGGTCTAAACTGTCATTCTTAAAAAAGTTACAAAACTTTTAGCTTTTTTCTAGCTGTGGCTACACAAAGCACAAAAAGCAATGCGAAGTACAAAATAATCAATGCACAATACTCAGGCTTCTAAAAGAGTTTCTTAGCAAAGTGTAAGTAAAGCATTTTTTTACAAAAAGTGTACACCTTTTTTAAATTTTAAAAGTACTACTACACAGATTTTAAGAATAATTTTCACATTTTTTTTCCTGCGAAACTGTTAATATAAATTGATTTATTTTTTCAACCAAGTTTTAAAAAAAAAAATGTTGAAGTAGACAGGAGACAATTTATTCCAAGCTAAAACCATCACCTTAAAATGTTAGTTTGCGATGCAAATGAAGCACTCATTTTAAAAATATAAAACCAATTGATATGTCAAATTTGGCGCTAACATGAATCTTTTTATGCTACATATTTGACAGCTAATGTTTAAAAGACACCACAAGATGTTTCTCCTTTGATGACTATTATTTCTGTAACATTCTGTATAATATTGTTTTTAATCTGAGCGTCTAAATTCACGATTTATGGTACACAACACTTCGTGTACGTAGGCTGTTCCCATAAAGGTATGATTGCACATTGAAATGACGTACAAGTTGTCCATGTTAGTTTATTATCTTGACATCTTTTGCGTTTATTAAATCTGTTTGTTGAGGTTGCAAAATAATACCTATTACTTTGAGACTGCAGCCTACGAATTTCAGCTTTGATAAAATCAGAAGAGATTATTTTATGACATATGAAGTTTAACGTCATAAATCCAGATCTGGTCAATATAAATTCTAAAAGAAAAATACATTAAAAAAGAACAACTTTAAAATAATAAAAAAATTAAAATCAATTTAAATTGAGATGCTTCCATAATCAAGTATTTTTGTTTGTGAATAAATGGCATTTTGCAAAACAGACATATTTCGTACGGTTAGGTTAATAGAAGGGTGTTGTTAACCCATGGAAAACGACTTAATATCGACATAAAAATTGCTATTACAAAGACTACTGGTCAATTAAGTCTAATCATTTCAAACTAAGTTTCTCTGCTTCTAAGTTAGCCGAAGAACTTAACAGGAAATCCAAAGTTATTTTGATTTTTGAGAATAAATCCCATCAAGAATTGGCAATGAAGTTGAAAAATCTTTATGTGCTTAAAAACTTGTTTTTTTTTCAAATATTTTTAATGTACCTACTTAGTTTTTTATTTAAAGATTCATTGATGGTATTAGAATATTTTGTAGCAAGATCGAATTACGGAGACTAGAGTTATTTTTCCAAGGCTTTAAGGCACTTTTATATGAATTTTTAGAATTTATTAGTTTTCTTTATCGCTTGTTTGAGTGATAGTTTTTTGAGTTTTCACTTTTGGTGACATTTACTTTACCTTTCCAATACTTTTTTTGAGCCTAAACGATACTTGTTATGTCTAAAAAGACATTCCTTTAATATAAAGTATTTCGGACCTTGGTGAAGAATGTTGACTTTTTCTTGAATTTTTAACTGAGCAAAACATTATTTCAGGTTAAAATTTAATTATAACCAAGTGGTATTAATTAGGTAACATTTCATTCATATACCAATTTTATGATAGAAAAATATTTATTTTTATAAGCGGAAGAATTTAGCATACACTTTATTTTGCATAAAATTGTCATTTGAACCAATGTTATTTTGTTTCTCAATGACGATATGTTTACATTTATTATTTTTAGAAATTACGTGAGAATTCGACCTTTACAAAACGTCCAGTAAAAATAATTTGAAAATTGCCAATAATAATAATAAAATAAAAATGATATAACAATGGAAACTTCTTTGCATGGGAAATATTTAATAAAATTAGTATTTTAAAATGTTGAAGATCAAGGTTAAAGATTGTAACCTTATCTGAGTACAAACAAACCGACTTAAATTTATTAACAGTTTCCCAATAATGTTTTCTGTGCATTGATAACATAAATCCCCCGCTATCTAAATGATGCGATTAACAACAGATTTTTTTTTCTAGGAGGGTCCACGGAGCTGATGCCCAGTATTATGGGCGCTTTCGACGCCATCATCGAGCACAACCGAATCGAGAAAAACACTGATTTGAAGACAAGCACTCCAAAACGTTCACTTCAAGTGAGCAATTTTGCAAATCTTTCTCCGTGCGTTCAAAAAATTTTGGCAAACGTACCCGATCAAGAGCTCAACAAACGTTTCAACTCTGAAGAAACTTTGGGACCAAGACGATTTATCAATAGAAATTCTGTCTACAGATCATTACGCTCACCTGAAAAGCAACACAATAGGTATACAAGCAACGAATCATTAGATATCATTTCGCCAAATGTACAAAAAATGTTATCAAACTTTCCCGAAACAGAGCTAGTTTTGCTGTCCAGTGATAGAAATAATAAATCGTGTAGAAACGGCTCATCATTGTATTTGGCACCAAAAGTCGCGTGTTCTGAAGGTGACAGTTTTTGTGAACATAGTGTCGATAGTGAATGTGATAATTTAAATGTCGATGATGTTGACAACAATAGTGACGTTTCGAGAAACAATGAGGATAATGACAGTCCTAAGCCCTTAGGCTCCTACTTACACACTTCGCAAGGAATTGCTTCGAGAACACCAGTTGGGAGAAAACATATGGGGAAATTCCTACAGGTAAGATCTATTTGCGTTGCGAAAACATTAATTACTGATAATGAGCAAGGAAACGATTCTAAATTTTCCTAAAGCATTGAGGAATTGAAAGCAATTCTATCACTGCAACTGCTACATAATTTCTGCTTCTTATTATTCCCATTATATTGTTATCGGAAAGCCAGCCAAATTGTAGAGGATGTTACCGATAAAAACTTCCTTGTATCATTGATATCCATGTATTCAAATGGAAGTTATAATATAGTTTGCGCTGATTATCTATTGACTTAATTGCTGGCTAGAAAAAAATTTATAAATAAATATCTATAATTAAACAATAAAGTGCAAAAAAAAGAACTTAAAGACTGGATGATTTGTATAAGTTGTTTTTAACAGTTTTTCTATTTAAATTTAACTTTCTTACTTTATCGTCAATGTTAAGACCCAAAACTGATTGAACATCAATTATCAAAAAATTGTTTTTTTTTAAATAAAACATTTATTGGATCGTGCCATCAAATTTACAAAAGCAAACAACAGAGTGATTTTTTTTTTAAATATTTTATTTAATGCAGTTGAGTAAAGATTACACGCTCTTTGGCCGTATTCTAACGAGCACAGGGAAATTATAAAAATAAAAAGTCACAATTTAATTTTTTCTGTCACTTAGTTGCTCTGATAGGAATTGCCAGTGATATCCACGCCAAACAATTATTGCTTTTTGACAAATAAACCATAAACAGCTAAAATAAAACGAAATATATTTGCTTATAAACAAAAAATAAAGTAAAACAACCTAGGAAGCATAAATAATAATTTAATGATGACCTAACTAAAGTAAGAAGCATAAAAGAAATTCTAATAAACGGTACGAAATAAGCGACTTGAGAAAAACTGAATTTTGAGAGTTTGCTCAAAAACATTCCGAAATAAAATAGTCAGAATGCCGTTTTGAAAAAGCATCTTAGGAAAAATATAAATAAAAATATATGTATATATTTTTATTTTTATTTGTATATATATATATTTATACAAATTATATATACCTGCTGAACTAGCGTATGGCATTTTTTAAATTTAACCTTTTTATCATTAATAAAAATGGAAAATTATTCTTATTAGAAGAAATTATCAGTTTTCTAGAATGATAGTTTAATTTATCATAATTAATTGCATATTATAACCTTTGACCCAAAATATTGTGTTGACCTGTGTTAATGTGTGTGGTCTAATAACTTTTTTTAAATCATTGAACCATTTATCACGTTTTGAAGCTAAATTTAATTAGCATTAAATGAAATCTATCTAATTTACTAAAGTAATGTCAAGCAGGTGAAAGGTGTTTCCAATTGTTCATAAATTGTTATTTTTAAGGAACTTATTAAATTGTCTTGGCAAACTAGAAAAAATAGGTTTTTGCGTGGCGTTCAACTGCCATGAACAGTTACCATGAACTCATTATTTTATAACAGATTTTAATAGGTAATATTAATTCAGTAGAATAACATTTCTATAAACCAGATCAGATGTTACAAAAAATTATAAAATGGCAGGTTTAGAGAGATTTGTGTGTTTAACGGGCGGAAAACTTTGATTTTGTTTCGAAAAAATTAAACATTTATGATTATGATAGAAGATAAAAAATGATAAATCTTGTTTGTTTTATTTTATAGCACGATTAAGGTTATTAAATTATTTGAGTTATTTTTTACGTTAAGATTTTGTAGCTTTAAATGTGGATCATAATGAAAATACATCCACAAGTCAGGAGGGTCAACCATACAGTTATTGAATAGTTTAGTTAATTGTATATTTTGCTATTTCGGGCTATGTTTGGATTGGGATATTTTTGCGTTTAGAATAACGCGACTGTTAGTTGTTTTTGTTTACTTTTAATTAGAAACTTTTAAATGTTATTCGTTTACATTTTTTTACTTTTTTTGATGTTTTCTCCTATATCTCGGTTATTGCTTACTATTTCTTAAAATAAGTATTTTTTTTTAAATTAGTTTGTGCTACGATATTCTACATATAGTGTTTTGTTTGATGAACGTATGTGTAAAAAATTGGTTTTTGCAATTTTTATGGATTTAGTTACTGTTATTTTGTAGTTTGGTTTGTCTTTTTTTTCTTTAAAGTTCTTATAGTTGGCTTACTTAATAGATAAACTATACTTACTAAAAACCGGTAAATTGGAAAAGAATTTTTCTGTTTGTCAAACGGACCATTGTGAGACATATATTTTGAATTGAATTGCACAAGGTTTGCAATATTATTGGAACAGAAGTTTATATTTTCTATTCCATTACAACCCTGTTGCGATGTAAATCGGATTTCGGCGCAGAATGTTTTACTGATAAAGTTTATTTTTTTGGTTTCGACACACTTTTCTCGTTGTGTCTGAGTTAGTTCAATTTATATTCCTGGTGGTTATTTACAGATTACCATTTAATTATGTTAATTTAGCCTACGTCTCACAGTTCTACGTAATAAATTTTATGAAACAATCTCGAGGTTATTTTGTAATTCTAGATAATAGAAAAGAAAGATTGTATGCAATTAAAGGTGCGTATGTTTGCAAACATGTATGTTAATCGTTTATATTGTCGGCCTTCAGAATCAATGGCAGAATCAATTTTATTAAATCGGTTTAATTGGCTGAAATAAATGGTTTAATTCACTGGATATCAAAGTAAATTATTTAGCAAATCTAATTATTAATTAGTAATTTTACCGTAAACGAATCTGCGATCTGCGAACTTAATATGCCTCTAAAGATAATAACATTATCTGTTGACTTTCTCAACATAGAGCTCTAATCAGGCGTTAGCATGAAAATTGTGATAGTTTATGACATCAATTTGCAAAATATAAAACATTTAATGTTACAAAGAGGTTTTACTGTGATGGGCTCAACGTGTTCAAAGTACTTATTTCTTGTTCAAAAGGTAGGTTTTATTATTATTAAAGTTGAAGAACAGTTAATATAAGTTGAACTTGGGTTTTAATTAATAGTAGATACATAATTTAAAAACTAGAAAAATTTATTGACAAAAAAAGTTGTCTTTATTGCGGCGGTATTGGTACAATTGATTGTTTAATTGTTGATTTACGAATAGGCATGCACAGATTGAAGCATGCAGTTTATTATTTATCTGAAACAATAATTATTAATTACAGAAAATTTATTTATAACATTTATTTACTGAAGACAGATTTAGTCAATAATTAGTTAGGTTGTCTGTTTTCTTTTGACTATTTGTTCACAGGCGTTCTGGGTATGACGTCGCAGATCATGCTTATGCTACTAGAAATCGTTTTATAGAATCAACAAATCTAGAGGTGCCGCCTAATTTGGAATAAAGTTTTATAATAAGCTTCCTCAAAATATAAAGAGTTTGTGTGATGTAATTTAAAAAAAAAAGTCAAATTTTTTTTACTATTTTCTGCGTTTTAGGAGAATATGTCAAGCTCTTTAGTTCCTAATCTACAACCGTAGTTTTTTTTTCTTCTTTTTGGACTTATGTAAACATTTGAAAGTACTAACATTAATAATTGATGAATTAGTAATCTTCAAATCAACTAGAAGCTGTCTTGTGCTTTAAAAGGGATTTGTACATGTCATGTTTTGGCTTGAACAAATTCACCTTCCATCCGATCCAACTTCTGGTTTATCTCGCGTCTTTAGAAATGAACTTAAAGTAGTGGGCATATCGAAAAATTAGAGGCAACAGCATTAACATGAGATGTTGACATAAGAGGTATCAGAATGGAACTTTGCGCTACTTCTGATGCAATTCTACAAGTAACAGAGTCAATTCACTTGTTAAAAATGACTTTGAGTAAGCATTTAAACCACCTAAGATTTAAGAAACGAATCTTATATTTCATTGTGATCCAATGTTTAAGTTATTTTTGTAAAGATACTTGGTTTTGTAAGGATTTTGGTTAATATTTATACAGTTTTTTAAACAATATCTGACCATCAAATTTAAAAATTAAGATGTGTTTTTTGATTTTCTTTTTAAATAGCACCTAAACGATGTTTAAATACCGTTTCTCGTAAAAAGTTTGATATGAAAAAGATAAACCAACTGAAAATCTGGGAATGCTGTCTTCACGCTTGCGTTTGTTGTCTTGACTTGATGATTTTTGGATAATCTGATCATTGCTTGCTTTTTCAATGTCTCGAAAATATTTTTGATCGAAATGATTTGGTACTATTGGTATGTTTTTTTTTTGTAACTGTAATTTTTGAATTTGGATTTTTTCTAATTATTAAGAAGTTGTAAGATTTCTTTGTGAAAGAAATTTCTAAAATTAAATTGATTTTTGCTACGAGGAGAAGCAATAATCAATTGTTTATTCTAAGAACGGTAATTACGCAACATCTGAAGTTGACATATTTTTTGCGTGACTTTTATAGCAATATTGACTCATCAAGGGTAATGAAAATATATTGTGGGAAATTTTTCCTGCTATAATAGAGCAAATAAGGCGTAAATTCCAATGAGACTTAGTATATCCTAACAATTTCATTCTACTTTGAATGATGTATAACGCAATCTTCCGATCAAAGTCTTATCTGAAACTATATTCATTGTAATTTATCGTTTTCAATGTTGTAGATACAGACGTAATATAAGCTTTCCACAACCATTGGGCAGTATTGGATGCAAATCGTCGTTGAAAGATTCATAAATATCAACTGTTGAGAACGCGTGACTGCTTTATAAGATTTACGATGAATTGCAAACAACCAACAAATATTTACCAGGTTGATCTAGCTCATATATGACATAATGATTAAAGATTTACTATACTTTCTAACAAAAACTTGTTTATAATAGTACATTGTAAAGATATTCATCAAAGAAATTGACAGATTCACACCTTCCACAATAAAAAAAATAACGGTTCATGACCCAGTGCACTTTATATTTTATTATGTATATACGGATGTTAAAATAATTGGTTTCATTTGATTGCTTTTTAACCGACTTTGAAAAAGGAGGTTTTCTTGTATATTTTGTTGCCAATAGTGAATCGATGTTTAATTTTTTTTTATAGTCTTGAGGTAGTCTCATTGTCACCAAATTAATGTGTTGTGTGTATCTGTCTGCCACCCTCTAGCCACTAAACGGCTTAACCGATTTTGATCTAATTTACTTCTTGTGAAAGCTAAGTTAATCGAGAAGGTGCTTAGTTAAAAAAAATAATTAAGCTGCTTAAAAATTATAACATGTTCTGCTAGTTGTATTTTTACAGATTTGATTCAGATGAAATTATTAAAAAAGCAATGTAACACTAAACTGATGCTAAAATATCACTCAAAGTCTGCAAAACACTCAACTTCCTTACAAAGTATTTTGTTTCTAATGGGGATTTCCAAATTTTGCTTAAACTGAGCAGTCAATATTAAAAAAAAATCCAAATCTTTAATAATTCTTGATAAATAGTAACAAACTAACAAACGCTTCAAGAATCTTTTTTACCAAAATTAAAGAATCTTGTTAAGCTGACGCTCTACAACAAAGCACTGCTGTAATTTTTAGAAAAAGATTAGTTGAAGTTTGAAAAAAAGGTCAAAAGAAGTTCAATCTGGCGCTAGGACAAATGATAAAAAAAAGTAAATAACCTTAGTTAACCTTAAAAAAAACGTTATCAGAGACTTATTGAAATGAGATTCAACAAAATTTCGGGATTCGCTATTATGAAAATATAAATTATAAATTACCTAATTAGATTATTTGATAGTCTAAAAGTTTTTGAAACTATTATTTTCTGCGTGGATAATTCAATTTAACTTTTCCATGTAGCATTTTCGTTGGTCACATTTATTAAGATTAGGCTCACGCACAATGAATCCAACGGAAATTCCAAATTGTATACCTATGAGTTATTCATTCAAAGAGGGTACCTGTAATTATTGCTGTCTGTAAAAAGTCGGTGACTCATGTCGATTAGTCGATTGATAACTAAACAAATTCATAGCCTAAAGTGAAAATAGAAACCTGAGAAAAGATAAACTGTCATCTGTTGCGCGTGCACTTTTAATATTGATAAGATCAAAACGATGTTGGGAAAAGTTTTTTTCTCAAAGGTTTAAGAATATACCGCTAATGATGTTTGAGTATTAAGTAATTTAAAGAACAGTTAAATGCAAAAGGTACTGTCTTTCGTATTTCCTTAGATAGGAATGTAATTTTTCTTTTGATTAATCCGATTTGTTCCATTTATGGAAACAATCGGTCATATATCATTAGTGTGCTGTAATGCTTCGTGAAGAACAAATTCATGATTATTCAACAAACTAAACAAAATAAAATATATTGGTTTATATTTTCTGCAAAAATTGAACTTTTTTTAATTTTACACTAGAACTTGTCTTATAATATATATAATTATCTAAAGGCTAGTTTGCCTTTATAAAGGTGTCTATTGTATATAAGTTATTAGTATTCACAATAGGAATTTACCGCTAACTATCGGCTATGAGCCAACAGGTCATAAATAAAAGTTTGACTAGAGTACGGTCTTATACAGAACCGTATTGTGTTATGCAATGAAGATTAGCTCTAAATTTATTTTGTATAGAGCTTATGATTTGTTTAATTGTAGGTATATAAAACCTTATTAAACTAATTAAAAATGTAACATTATTTTATTTGTGTTTATTCTATTTTATTACGAATGTGCATATTTATTACCTCATTAAAACAGCAATTTCAGGTAAAGACGGCTCTGTACAGTTTTGGCGTCGACTGGTTGAACTTTTATTTATGACGGTAGTTCACAGCTTGCTACCTCCAAGTCAATTGTTATTGCACTGTTATAAACCCAAACTAGCATTTGCATAAATATATAAAGTTTGTATAAATAATTCATGCATCAAGCGATCTGTGCAAATACAATTTCTTCGACATTTGCCTCTTCTTGGTCATAGTAGCCAGTGTTTATTCATATATCAATGCAGGGTTAACGTCATAAAGTGGAATAATGTTAACAAACGAAATTATTCAATTTTATTTACACAAAAAAGTGGTCTACGTATTTTTGGATGCATTCATCATTTATAGAAATCTAATATTAGCTCAAATAAAAGATGATTCTAAGTAGTATAAGAGGTGTATTTATTTCTATTTTTATTAACTCTTCTATAGTTTGTTTTATTTTACAATTCATTTACAAGTGGTACAGTAGACATTTGATTAAACTAAGACGCAATTAAACTGCATTTCCTCTTGCAAGAATTGTTAACATATGTTTATGTTGTAGAAAACAAATATGTGTTTATGGAGCTTTCATAAAGTTCTGTCTTTGTCAATTAAGTTGATTTATGGGAGGCAACTGAAACCCTTCTTATAATTATACGAGAACACATTTTTGAAAACTTTTAAAATTTAAACTTTTTGCTTCTCAAAAGCTCTAGGATGCAATCAATATTTCTGCAAAAAGTTTATCTTTAATTGTTTTTATGTAATTTATTTAAACGTATTTAAATTCATTTTGCCTAAAAACGTTTTTGTGGGTTTTAAAAACATATAAATTTATAAATATAACTTATGATCTTCGTAGCCATTAGGTAAAAATTATTATGAAGAATTGTCTAAGCAAATAGCGATGCAGGTGTAGATATTAACGTTATGGTGGGTAGAAATCTACCAGTGGCGGAACGTTACTTGAAAAATTATTTACTAATAGGAATATGATGGCTGAGAAAATTTGGATAGGGAAAGATTAGGACAATAAAAATTAACCTTCAACTTTCCATAGATGTAAGCAAGTAAATTCAAATCATTAACATATTTATTTAGTATTATTAGGGGTTCTAATACTAATGTAAATATCAATAAATAGAATAATATCATAGAAAACGAGTTGTTTCTTATGTTTTTTTGAGAATAAAATAATTATCTTACTCCAGCCTTTAACTAGAAAGGGTGTGTCTAAATAAGAGTTGTCAAAAAACACATTACTTTATTGTCATCATAAAACAATTCCATAGCGTTAATGACAAATTATTCATAATATTAGATTAATTTTTATCATAACCGCAAACCATAGAAATAATATTGGTTTATTGTGGAAAAATGACTATTTAAGTAACGCAAATGGAAACATTTTACCTCAGAAAAACTTGTTGCTTTATTAAAATTAATCAAGCATTGAACCGCAACTGCTGCCAAATAAATTTTTGTGAATTTGAAAACTTGTGAATTGTGAGTTTTGTGAAAAATTATAATAATTGTTTTAAATTTTTAACTATGTCACTTATTTGCGGTTCGCTTTGCTTGCTTTTCAATTTGAAGCACATTAAAAATTTTTTTTAGTGATATCTAACTAATAAAAGTGTAAATTACAGAAGCTAGCTAGCAAATGGTTGCTATTTTTTTGGTGACTAACATTGCAGTTTGTTGATGGTTATGGAGGTTTTCTTTCTGCAGCAGCTGCATAAGAATTCTGAGAGCTTTTAAGATGTCATTTAATTTTCGACATGAAAACGTGACGCGTAATGTGTGGTTAACATAATTTTGAATGGCTAAAGAGAAATTTTTAAATAAGAAAATTGCCATCATCAATATACCGTATTTAAAATCATTTCTCAAAAGAGCACTAATTGGTTTTTGGTTGTTTGCTCTTCTTTATTAGCATTTTATATTTACAAATTAATGAATCAGGCGAGAACCTAAAAGGCAAATATTTACATTATGAATTATTATCAACTTTCATTTTTTGACATGAAAATTTTAAGTGGGTGAGATAAAAGAGATTGTTTTTAAAACTTTTGACTGATTGCAGTTTTCTATGATTTGCTGAGTTTTATGCACTAAATAAATTAGTTGTATTAGCTCTTCATGAAATATGCCAGAATTCTAGAAGATTTTCTCTTATGAGAAAAAATAATAACACGGTTCATATAAGAGTGGACCATATTATATTTTGGTTACTTTTGGAATCATCTGCTAATAAAGCTTTTATGTGGATAATCACTAATCATTAAGCCATTTTTCGATTATGAACTGCTGGGATAAAAATTTGATATATTTCTTGAATATGCTAATCTAGTTGTCGAGTCATAGAAAAAAAAGAGACATGATAAGAATAGAAACAGTTAAAAAACAGTAAAATTTAAAGAAAGAATAATAAGAATGTAAAATACTACAAGAATGGTAGAAAGAAATAAAGAAAAAAAAAACTGGGAAAATAAAAGCATGAAAGAAGAAACCACTACGAAAAATGTGGATAATCATTAGAAAAATTAAAGAAGCTAAGAAATAATTGAGAAAACGTAGCAAGCAAGAGTGTAAAGACAGACAAACATAAAAAAATTAATTCTAGAAAAAGAAAAAGATAAAAAATGCAGAAGGTATGGGAATGAAGCAAAGACATTAGAACAACTAATGGAAAAATAAGAAGAACAGAAAGAAGGCATAAAAAAGAAAAAGTGATATTAAATGAAAACGGAAGAGGAATTTATACTTTTTAATTGAAAAAACTAGGAATTTTATTATCTGAATGTATATACTTACTTATAAAGAAATATTATAACTAGTCTATTTGCCTATGTATAATATAAAATAAAAATAAAGGAGTATTATTTTTATGTTACGTCTTTTCAATTAAATACTCATGCACAATCGTTAATCTTTTATGTTGCTTTTTACGTATGCAATAAACAAGCAATAATAGTAAATTTACATAAAACTATCAACGGAAAGTGTAAACTATGCATTGCTTTGCAAAACTTGTAGTAATGAGGTAGCTTGTAGAGCAAGTAGTTAGGCACCTTATTACGTCAGGTGATTGGTTGTAGCACCTGCATCTAGAAGTCTGCTCATTTATCATTTTATTAGGCGTTGAATATGTGGTGATAATAAGATTCTCATAATAAATTCTAAACTTTTTTATGTTTTTCTTTTTTTTTGTTAAAACCAAAATTTTCCAAAATTACAAAAACTTTCCACTCGTACAGTTTTACTCAATTTTTAATGGAAACAGTTTGTAAACAACATTATTTCAGAATTGCAGCAAATCAATAGGGTTACTATTAGTACTACATTCTACTTGTTTTGCTAGTTTTTGTTTATTTTACTTTGATCAAGAGTCGCACTTTTAACAATTTGTCCAAACGCGCTCAATCGGATTTAAGTCTGTCCTTGTTAGCACGCAAAGTGAAATGATTCAAATACATCTTTTGGCAGTTAAAGTTACATGTAGAAATCGGTCGGTCTTTTCCATTAATTGCATCGTTTGTTGTTTATAAATTACAAAAATCTTTTAAAAACTTATGGCTTTTAAACAATTTTTACTGGTTAAATAAACAGAAAATGTTTTTTTACAATAAACTAAACTGCAAATGATTTCAGAACAATTCAAAAGATTATCTATGCAAATTTTATAACAAGAGAGTTTACTCGCTGACGATTAATTGTTTAATTTTTCTAAATAGTGAAACTACAAATACTGAGATTTAAATTCACCACAATCATTTGCAAATAACTTTTTCAAAAATTATTCAATTTTGAACAAATCTTTTTTTTGAAGTTGATTGATCTAATTTAAAATTTTTTTCTGTATGAGTTTACCTACATTGTAATAAAAAAAATCAAAGACCTTTGTACTAATGGTAAGACCGTTACATTTATTATTGAATATTATAAGAATATCAAACTCTGATTTATCTAATAAAAAAAATAAAAAATAAAAATAAAAAATATTGAGATAAACTTTAAAATATAATAATCTCTTTACCATGGACCTTAATTCCCCTAATTTTTTTCTACTTTTAGCCTATGTGTAAAGTTTTCTATGATTAAATGATTTCCAACTAAGCTATTGACTACTCCCTGGTGATTATTGGTTTTTTGTTACAGGTTCCAAGCGAAAGCAGTGTGGGCACAAATAGTACCACTTCGTCTGAGGTGTCCCGACCTGTATCTCTCACGAGCTTGGGATCGTGCTCTTCGAGTAGTACTGAGCCCCATCAACCCAGTTCGGCCTATCTGGCATCTGCTGAAAGTCTCGACAGTGACCCCGAACCCACCGGAAGTCAAGGTCAGTAAGAGCTTTTTTTAGAACTTAAATTTTTTGCACATGCTTAGGTCAAAAATAACCTCCGGCGGGCTTACGGATGATATAGTCCACCGTTATTATAATAATTATATTGTAAAAACTGTTGAACTTCTTGGAACAAGATAGAAGAATACTGTTTTTAATTGGTAGAACTAATTATTATTGTATTTTGTCATGGTGGCGTTCATTGAGTAATTGAAGAAAAATTCATATATACAATAATGGACCATAATAGTAAAATACAGGTGTTAAACATATTTACATCAATGGAGATAATAAATTACATAGTTTGTTAATAATATGTTTATCATGAAATTAAATTTCAATTAAACCAATACTAGTTAATTGATTAATATACAAGAAAAATTAAACAAAAAGATTGTTTTTTTATTTAGTGTCTTGTGAAACCACAATAAAAGCGTTTGTAAAACTTTTTTAGAGATTAATTAGTAAAAAAATTAATCTATACTAATTTTTTTCAAACGGTACCTAATTGTAAAAAAAATTTAGTGGAAAGGTTCAGATTAGAGCCTCTTAGGTAAAAGCCCGAAATCTTAGCCACTACATCATGACGGACCTCACAAGATGTGAGCGATAAAACTCTGTAATATTCATAATAAAATTAGTAAATATAACTTTTTTTAATATTTATAGAAATAGCGTTAGTGGAACGCTAAACTTTAACCTACCTAATCTTAAGTTAACAAGTTAATTATTCTAATCTTATCAAAATAAATATTTTTTTAAATTACTTTGCATGTAATCTCTGGATTGTATAGCATAGAGTATTTTTTTTTGTTTAATAGCTTTGTTAAAAAATTTTATCATTTGAATTTCGAAGTTCTATGGTTTTTAGCTACACTATTCTAACTTGAAGATTCCATATGTCATGGAAAGTGGTATACATTTTATGTTTAAGCAATGGAATTTTTTTTTCAATTAACAACATAATGTAAAAAACTTCAATAATACATTTCAAGGTTTTCGTAGTTTGCTAATTGATTATGTTTTTCTCTCTCGGTAATTGTGAATATGAATTAATTTGTTTTTATAACTTTATCTTCACTTTGCTGTTCAATATAATATACCTCTATGTTTGTAAATATACTTTATTTCCACTGAACAAAGAAATATTTTTACTTAATTTGATTTTAATTATTAATAAATAATTATTTAATTTACATCGGGTACGGTTTGGATTATGCTAGACGATTACACCAATCTTGTTTATAAGTGAAATGTTTTCAATGTCTTTCATTTTCGTACGGTTTACACGTGTAGTAGCTTGTCGCATGCTTGACTGATTCAGACTTTGACGATCTCTGTCAGCTCGCTCTCTTCTTGACAACATCATGATCACTTTAAAACAACACGGAATTGTTTTAACAGTCACTCAAATCTATTATTAACTGTCAAACTAATTTTAAAAACTTTGCAATCTTGAAATTTCAAGTATTTTTTATTTATTTTTGTGAAAATACGGAAAATTTGTCACGGTTTACGGAAAAATATTGTAACTATCTTTTTTGTTAAAATGAGATTAGTAATATCGACGTTAAACTGTCTCGATCATTAATTATTATGATTAATCGCCGTCATTAATGTACTTGTTGTGTAAATAACTATTATTACTAAAAATGCATTACTGCTTTTTTCACAATACATATACATAATTATAGAACCGAATTTTGTAAAAATGGCTATAATTCATTAATGAATCCTAAACTAGAGACTTCTTTCGCCAAAATAAACTCACCTACTTTATTATTATTAATTTACGAAAAAATACACATTAAACAAACTTTGATGTAAAAAACATCATGAGTATTGTGAATAAGCAATCTAAAGTCATAATAAATCTACATTTTATCGGTGAGTAGAATAACATACTAGGATTACTTTGACTTGTGTCAAATTTCAGAGGCAGATCGTTATTTTTTTTTGCTGCATTATATTGCTGCGTCTATTTCACCCAAATTCTTGCAGTACAATAAGATTACATGAAAAAATTATTTTTTTTACAAATATTGTAGATGCAAGACATATACGGCTCGTGTATTTTTTCGCAATAGAACTGGCCAATTTGTTTTATTTTATATTGACCACATTACTTATCACAACTTCTTGGCTGATTAACTCATTCAATTGGGGTGATCCACAGAGTTAAATTTTTCAGTTTATAGGTTCTTCTTAAAATCAGCAAACATAATTTTAAATTTTGATTTGTTTATTATTAAATTACATTGAAACTATGTATATACCTACTCCTATATTCTAAGAATTGAAGAAAATGTATTAAAGAGGGTAAAAGTGGCTCAAAACAAATATTTTATTTGTTAATAGAATAAATAAACAATATTAAACGATGTACCACTCGTATTTTGATAGGTAAATGACTGATGCCGTGACTGTTGGACACCGTACGGAACTTGAAATTGATCCAGTGAGCCAGTACAACAGCAAACAGTCAAATACGGTTCACGTATATATTGCTTGTTTGGATAGATAATTAAGTGGTGGTAAAAAAACAATTTCTCCAGGGAAGAATCGTACCAAATGAGCCTACTATATAGGTAATATAATGACTTTTTTTAACATTTTTTAGTCATGAACAGTATGTAAAAGATTAGTAATTAGCTTACTAAATTGCAATATTGGGCTTAAATTGTTTACATTTTTTGACACTAGTGACACAAAATATTGGAAGCAGAAACGTCTACCACATTCTGTGGCTTTAATATTTGGAAAATAACAAAAAAACATGCTCTAACTCTAGGCTTCGTCACCGGATCAGCTACAAGTTATCAAATTAGTGTTAGCGTTCAAACTAAATAAATATATTTCTACATTTCGGAAGCTATAGTATTCTTTTCGGCAAAGTATTGTATAATAAAATAACCGTTGTTCTCATCATTGATTCTCTATTTATTTGGTGCCCTGGAATCGAAGGTTGTTACGTTTTAGTTTTGAGTCACGATACGATAATAACAGTGTTTTTAAACTTTTATTGTCGGCAAATAACAGAATAGCTATTAGTTTTAAAAAAAATGAAATTTTACGAGCTCGTGCTAAAGTGATGGGCGATATTATCATCGATCTTAATTAAATTATTCCAAGTGCACCGGCTTTGCATGCAACGCCAGAGGTTCCATTAAATTTGCATGCAAACATCTAAAAACAGATAGTGTATAAACGTGCCTATAAACTTTATATCCTTAAGCTCTCAAAGGAATAGGCTTTTATCAGGACATGGTTAGGTTAGTTGTTGTTTTGATTTGAAACCAAACGGTACATTTTGTATTCTAGCGTATACCTAGTCGGTCAGTTCTAAAAAATAAAACGGTAAGAGTGCTTGCTTGTGCTGGATTTTTTCAATCATTCAACCATGAATGATTAGTAGTAATAAAATTGTAAGTTTTTGGAGTCTACATAAAAATTTTTATTTCGGTTCTAAGCTTTATTTAATAATATTTAACATAAAAGACGAACGGCGCGTGATTGTCAGACTTAAATATACCCAGTATTATTTGACACAACACTTAGTAATTACAAAAATATTGTTTTTTAAAATATTCTAATTTAGACTAGGTTTAAACTCTTGCAAGCTAAGACTGTTCTAGTAACTGTGCTATATATAATATGTAATGCTTTTCAACCGATTGTTTAGAGTTCCGCCTTCAAAATACTACAAAATACGTTACATCTCTTTGATTGCACAAGTCGGAAAAAAAATTACATCAGACACATTTGCAACTCAGGATTTGTGCAGTTTTGTAAACTTTTAAACAATTATTAAAATCCTACTTTGTTGTATCAAGAAGAAATTAAAAGCTTAAAATACTAATAGTCCACACATTTCACGATGTTAGCAATAGAACAGCAACAAACGGAAGCATTTTAGTGCTTTATATAATCTCAAACTTTCAGGTTATTGTAAAACATTCTATCAAAGTTAAATAAAATATATACGATAGGAAATGCTTTAAGGGTTTTAATAAAATCTAGCGGTTCTTCTAAACCGAAATTTGTGTTGACAATATATCTTTGAGGGGACATCTGATGCTGTTTATTTATAACGTCCCTACTAAATTGATGACATGCAAACTTATGTACTGAGTGGTTTTAAGCGCCGATATTGTTCCAAAAACTTACATTACAACTCACAAGTAAATTTACTTTTTGCAATATTTTTAACAAATGATTAACATGTGTCAAAATTGAATAATATGTGTTATTTTGATCAATTCAAATTAGGTTATCTATATTATGAATCTGTTGCATCAATTTTGTAGATACTGAGTGAAAAGGTGGATATATCAATAAGCTTTAATTTTTTTTATTGTATAGTAAAATATATGAAAGTTTTTAATCTATGTGTATTATGACACTGACGCTCAAACCCATCTAACACGGTATAATGAATGACAATTCTTGCTATGTTTTGCAAAAAAAAGTTAGCAAATTTATATAGAGAATAGAAATGATTAACTAAATAATTTAAAATTAAATTAATATTAATTTATTTTTAATACCTTTATATATCCGCTACATATTACCTTTATATATATGTAATTCTATATTACCTATTTCAAAACCTCTACATATCTTGTTCTCCAGGGCCGTATGCTACATTTCGACAATAAGTGCTACAAAGTATTAATACTCCAACCGATGAAATACATTGAAAAATAATTTGACTATTTGGTGCTAGATTTATTATAATTGTGCTTATAACTAATTATAAAATGATATTTATTATAATTGACTAAATAAAATCAATTATTGTGTCTTGTTCTTAATAAATCGGTTATTTATTTCAACCTGTGGGAGGCTTCCCATTGGGAGTGATAAAAAAAACGCATCCATAGTTAAAAATATTATGAAATTCTCCATGTCGTACCTGTTCTTATAACGAGTATTCCAAAAATTACTTTAAGCATTTGAAATTTAAATAAGTTAATTTTATATGTTTACGGTCGTTGCCATGAGGTATTATTCAAATGTTGAACCGTGGCTTTTACGTTTAGCTTCAAATACTGCCTTCAACCGCGACTATCATTCTAAGAATTATTAAAAAAAATTCTTGCTTAATCAATAAATTTTTGAATAAAATTGGGAAAAGCGGGATTTTTATATTGTTGCTTTTTTGTTTCAGGATCTGCAGACAGTGGTATTGCGGAACAACCAATGATGAGTCCAGAAGCCCGGGTTCTTCAGGAAGTATTAGATACCGAAACTGTCTACGTCGCCGACCTCAACGAAGTCATTCAGGTACGTCTGCCACATAATGATGGCTCATTTTGCCATAAGCATGACCATCAACAATGCATGACTTAATAAATAATTATTAAGATGACGTCATTTTCTTGTTACATCCTTCGGAGGTTTACAAGATGCAGCAATGAAAAAGAAACAGTATCATAAAAAAAATCATCATTTTTCCTATGCAATAAAATGAGTATTGAAAGCATTAAAAGCAATGATATGTAATTTGCATTGACAGGCTTGAAGCTATATTACAATGCATAATGTTGACGAAATGCAAAACAATAGAAATAAACAAAAACAATTTTAAATAAAAGAATATTTATTATGCAACTAACATTTTTTACTCATACTCTAATGAAGATGAGCTGGATTTAATTGTTATTGTTAATCATTATTGCTCAACGAGTTAACTACAAGATTTTTCCGACAATCGCCGAAGCTTGCAATAACTCAATCCAAATTGCAACTTGCATATAGATTGGATAAGAGTTGATGTGCTTGCTAATTTTAGGTTATAGTTTTGTTGATATTGTACAGATACAATCATTTATCGATCGTCAAAATTTGATGTAAATAAACAAATTTGCTAATAATAACATCAACCCGTTAAGTTGAAATATGTAAAAAACTCACAGCTTTTTTTTTAATTTAAAATTTTTTTTAAACACAATTTAAATCAGCTAAATTATTTTTTTAAGTTACTTAATTTAATATCGCGTTTCACCTAATAAAACGACATTTAGCCTCTTTCGTTTCTGTCTAAATTTATGGCTCTATCGTAATTGCTCTGTATAATAAAAGTTTCATGCTGTTGATTTCATTTTTATTGGATCACATTCTTGCAAAATGTTTTTGTGCTTTATTTGAGAAAACGATTAAATTCTTTATGTAATTTGTTGTTGTAAATTTAATCGATAAAATTACGTGAGACAAAATAATCAAGAAATGAGATTAAAAATTTTTTGGCGCTTAAAATATGATATGATTTATTATTTATAAACTATGACTAGAAAAAGAGTTTAAAGGGTTTTATAAAACTTAAAAATTATAATAGTAAAACCAAATAGTTCTTATACAATGCGTTTTTTTTAACGCGGAACATACAGATTTGCGGCTGAAATTACATATAACACGTTAACTTTTCCTTCAGGGCAAATCTGATAAAAAAAATTTAAATATTGTAAAACTAAACATTTTTGTACTTCATGTCAACTTTTGATGCGGTATAAACTTGAATAATTTTTTAATCAATTTTTTTAAACCATTACATTCAAGGATCTTGAAGACAGAAAATTAAAAGAATAATAATATAAGCAACGTTAGGACACAATAGAATTGTTTTCACAAGGTATACAACTAGCAGTTTTTGGAGACTTTAACGCTTGTTTAGGCAATGAGGTAATACCGTCAGTTCAACAGCGCTTCAGCAAAAACGTTGCAAATAAAGATTATTAACTAGGTGCAAACAACAAATTTAGAAAAAATACTTTTTTTAACTCGAAGATTAATACAAATTGACTGTTAAAAACACAAGAAAGCAGAGATCTAGAATAGATTATATACTAACAAATAGATGTACTTATCAAGTCTAAATGCCACTGAATTGCGCCAACTTAGATAATTATTATAATTTTCTGCTTAGGAAATTAAAAATTGAAATAAAATTGAAGCAAGACCTGAAACCAGATATACAGAAGCAGAAAATAAGCATAATATCATAAAAGCAATGTATCAAATAGAAATAAAAATAAATAACAAAGAACATAATCAACCTAGACGAAGGCAGTAAGAAGATCAGGTGAAACAGTTTAGAACAAGCATGGAAAAAGCTGCTATCTAAAGCAGAATCGAATAAAACACTATGTTTTTCTAAGGATGTGAAGAAGTGTGAAGAAAAAAGTTCTAAATAACGTACTTTATTAACGAGTTTTTAAAAGAAATTGGCTATTTACCAAAGCACAAGGACAAGAAACGATCGAACTTACATGAAGCAAAAATAGTAAATGACAACCTCGGCAAAATATTCCACAAAACTTTATCAAAAAGGAACAGAAGCAACCAAATCAAATACTACTGAATAAACAAAATAGCAATAATTTGCAAACAGAAATTTGTAATGGCGTACAGCGGCAAAAGAAAAAAGCTCAGATCTAGACAATATTCTCAACTCAATTTGAGAGTTGTTTTTAAATATAATGGACAATACTTTGATTAGAAGACAACTTCGTTAATTAATTAAATGCTCAGCTGTCTTAGACGTTTTATGGAAAAAAGTTTCTGTTTTTTACAAGATAAGTTTTTTCTAAAAAGCTTTTGACGTCATTGTAGATGCACATATCTTGTAATGACGTCACTTATGAATTTTTGCCAGTGGCGTGTCGTACAATTCAAGACTTATTTTTACAAATAATGCTTTAATATACAATTATAAACTAAGTAAACTTTAAAAATACTTTGAACGTCGATGACGTCAAATGTTCTTTACAAGACATTGTAGCTCTAGCTGATTTAGTAAGAAGGCCTCTTACCATCCAAATAGGTAAACCCAGTAATAATAAAACTTATCGTATTTCCGTTTAAAAATTAATTTTGTAGTAATGTATGTTTTTCGATTGTTTTTTAATTTTGCATAGGAACAAATTTTGCGTAACACTGAAACCTGTTACGTAAATATTCAAGGATTTATTTCTTTATTGTTTTAATTCCTTGCTCATCGGTGTTCCATATTTGATTAGCGAGTGGAAAAACAACTTAACTGTTTTCATTGGCATTGAACATAAATGTAATTAGCAGTAGCCTGCATCCAATAACTTACTGTAAATCATTCATTTCCTTTTATTAATTTGAATTCGTAGATGTAGAGATGTCGGATTCAACAAGTTAAAAATAAATTGTACTTGAGCAAAATATCTTTTAGTCAAGTTGGACTCATTAAACTGTAAACTTGTATTATGATATGTTCTTCTTGATTAATAAATCAAGGTAAATTGTCATCTTTAAAACACATGAAGCAGTTACTTAAGAAGAAGACTTGCGGAGGTGCAATAATGCGGTAATGATAACCATCAGTTTCTTTAAGTGTGGGTATGCTACAAATGATCAACTAGCAGATGGTTTTAGGTGCTTTGATTGGTCTCTGATAGCAACAATGTAATGTATTATAGGATGATAATTTTGTACTTTTTTCTAGTTGAATGCGGTGCTTTTATTAGCTATTAACACTTTTATTCGTTATTTATTCCTCTTCCATTTTTTTTCTGGAAAAATACGTGGGGGCACTACCTACTAATACTAAAACCCACAAAGTGATATCTTGAGTTGACGTTGGTCGACTTATAATCAACCACTTTTTTAACTTATTCTTATTGAAACATTTTTAATCAAGCCACATTTTATTAAATGGTTCCTACTATGGACAGTTTAGATTAACGCAGTTGCACGCTTTTCTGTAATCTGTAAATCATAAAAATGTAAAAACCACAATTTTCCTTTATAAAAAATAAAATAATAGGTTGCAAGTCGGCATACAAAAAACAAAATTTTATTTTATTTTCGCAAACAAATTTTTTTATCATTTTTGCTTATAAAAACTACTTAAACGTTTACTAGAACTTGAAATACATTAACACCCAATTGACGTTGTTGTAGCAGATTTTTGCAATTGTTTTCTACATAATAGAGAATTACCTTTTTGCCCAAAAAACGTCAATATTTTTTTTTTCAATAGTTTTTCTGATAATGAAAAATTAAGAAGCATTGTTTTACTAAAAAAAAAACTGTTCAGTTTATGGAATCATTTGATCAAAGTATGTATATTAAAAATGATCTGATAAAATTAATATTGATTTTAAAACTGGTTTAAATTTCCATTCAAGCAATAAGATAAAAAGTGAATGTATCTAATAATAAAGAAGCTTTGTTTGTATTGTGAAAACAAATAAGTTATTTAGTTTGTAGACGATAAGAATGTTGTCACACGTGAATCAGATTGTTTTAAATGAGATAATAGGACTCTCGGAGCCATTCTTGGACATGGCGCAATGACAAATAGCATTACAATCTTTTGAGGCAAAAGTCCTTCACGATGTTCGTACAAAAGCTGTACATTTTGCGGTTTCCTGTTATTTAAGTGACTTTTCTATACTGTGACTTTTTGTTTACTTTTGATGACTGCCCTTTTGTGTAAGATTCTTAACATTGTTTTGACTCATTGGATAATAATTATTATTTTAGGTGCGAAAAGATTTGCTATTGAAGATTGGTTTTCAATATTTTTTTGTTATTATATACGATAACTCATCGAACCCATTAGCAATAAAACAAAAAAACAAGAGAGCTAAGAATATTGCTTTTCTACTTCGGTGTCACCAATTGTTCATTGTGTAACTGAAAGTAGTTGCACAATAAAAGCTTTTATGCAACTCTTTTTAGTAATTAATCATTTTGGAAAACAAAAAACTGGGGCGGCTTGAACTCCACCGTCTGGGGTGAGTTCAAGTTCAAGTCAAGTATGCTACTCACCATACTATAGCGAACTTTACAAATTGATATGAAAACCTTCTACATAGTATTAACATATTAATAATTATTATTTATTACAATATCTAGAGAAATTAATCAAGGTAAAAAATATTGTAAAATACGTTAAACCTTTAAATGCACTTGTGTGTCTAAGTGAACTCGTATAGTCGCATTGTGTTTGCAAATGTAAATTAAAAGTTATTTAAGTTTCTACTGTAAAAACAGATAATAAAACTTTAAAACAAAAGCATCTGGTGGGACTTTTTTCTTCTAATATGATGCAGCATTTTTAGGTCTAGAATTTTTCGACACTAAAAATCCTGGAAATGTGTTCATTTGATTAGCAGTCTTGTAGTCTGTACTGAAAAGTTTTTCAAAAAGTGTTCCTATAACTTTTGTAATGTTGTGTTTTCTCTAGAACCTTTTATAGCTCTTTAAATACTAAAATGTGTTAATACTGAAATTCTTAAGGAGTAGAAGGAGTTATCTATCGGTGACAATATTTGATTTTAAGGACGATTTTTGATTTGTCTAAGTACGATTTTTTGTTGTATAATTTCCTTTGTTTTACTGCATGTCTTCTTAATGTTGTTTTAACGAATTTTTTATTAGAACCTTTGCTTGCTATGTGTAGCAGCATGTCACCGATATTTTTAGGTTTTTGCTTATTATAAGTCTTATCTGCATTCTTCTTCCGTTTTTAGAATTGTAGTTTTTGCTGCATCGTCTTATGCCTTTTTACTTATTGTGCTGAATTTCTAGGTTTTATCAAAGAAATTGATTTTTATAAGATTGTTTCTTTATTGTTTCTATTGCTACTGTAGCTCCACCCTTATTTAGCGCTTTTAAACGGACACTTTTTTATACACGAGATAGTTTTCCTTGCCTCTACCATCCATATTTTGAGCGGAATTGAGAGTCGTTCTCTCAAAAATAGACTGTTGCTATCTAAACTATCTCTTTTTAAAATAATGTGACATGGTTTTTACTTATTTACGAATTCACTGTTCTAGAGCCAATCTTGAAATATATAATTTTTTTATCGACAACTCTACTTTGAAGCGATTTAACTGTAATGTGTTTTTTGACTGCAATCGTTTTGTAAAAGACATTACTGACATTAACTTTAAAGGTGTGACTTGTGTTTGATTTTTCTTGTACTTAGTTAGCATTCCTTTTTGCAACTAACATAGAGATTTGTCTAAAATTTTTAACATTTTGACTTGTAACTCTGTTTTTCTTTCGACAATTTTAACAAATCATTATAGTTTTCTAGATATTTCAAAACTTGCGTACGATCGAATTAACAATTAGTTTTTATTTTTGACGTTTTATTGTAAAAAATATCACGTAAAATTATATATACGGCATTTTGAAAATTTTGTGTGTTATTGTCTCATACAACATGAATAAAATAAAAAGAGAAAAATTTCCACCTGGGGTGTTTCCATCTACTATGCAATTATAAATATTTCACTTACCTATGTTTATATTCATTTTGATTTCTATTTTTTCTGTAGTGCAATATTTAAATCTAGAGCACTAGGAAGTCATCAATTAAGATGAAAATTCTGTGCTGTCTCGTGTCTACTGATTATGTAGTGCACACAACAAGTACAAAGTTGTTGTATTTTTGAATCTCTCAATAGATTAAAATGTTCTTTTACAGATTCAGTTGATATGTCAATTATTACTTATGTTTTTGCGGCGTCGCCTTTGTGTGTATGAACAAAACACCGTCATTTTTCCAGTTATATTTGTAGATAACCGTTCTAATTGATAATTATATGCATTAAGTATTGCCTTGGAACTCATGAGAAATAATCCGTTACGTCAAGTGCCTTTTGTATAACTGAAGGCAATATGCCATTTAACAAAGAGAAAAAAATCAATTGAAGAAAACCATCAATACTACGGTACCTTAGTTCAAAAATGGAAACTCGTAAAGCTCTACACAGGAAGTTTACGTATTAGGCAACACATGTGAGTAGTGCACATTTTTTGTGAAGCTTTGTTGGCGTCATAAAACTATAAAGACAAATTTCTTTCTTGCACTGCTGGAGCTAACCATATGTTTATCCTTATGCTTTGAAATGGTCTACAAGAGACCAAACAAAGAACTAAAGAAGCTTAATGAAAAAGTGCGGTTGTTTTAATAGACGTCTATTGCATAACCACTATTTAGTACTTTATAAATGAACCTTGCAGGAGATCGCACTTAGAGGATTAGTAATAGCTTTTAAGTAAGGATGAATCATATTGTTGAATCGTCCGGAAGAGCGAGTCAAGGATGTTTTACTATGGTTTAAGTTTTAAGTTCAAACTATTTATGGCTAATTATAGATTTAAATTTTGTTCGTGCTTGAAAAAACAAAATGAGATAATAAATCTATAGTTAGCATTTATTTATAACTTCGTCAAGATCCACATGTCGAATGTCATATTTGATTTACATGGCACACCCATAACGTAATTTCTATGTTTATATATTTTTTCAATGTTATGTATCGTAAACTTGACCCTTTTTTTATTTACTGTTTGTTCAACTTTCATTTTCTGCATACAATAATACCAAGACGCTTACGTAACAGTTTTGTACAAATGCATAAACTATTTCATTTTATTTTTGACACTACTTGACATTATCAAATAAATATGAATGAATTATTTATCATAAACTAACCTTTTCTTCCCACAATTATTGTAAAAGCCAATGTCAATAAAGATAATGAATGAAATTTGGTGGAGGCGCCGGGTTGGCCTCAATTCGCAATTATCAAATTGACACCGTTTTTACAACGTTTCGTTGGAAAAATTTATTTTTTGTAAAGTAAATGTGACGAAAAAAATAATAAAATAGTTTGAGCTTTAAAAAGAATTTGATTATTATTTATTATTGCCTGTTTGGTTCTACAGTAAAAGTTAGATACCATCACCTTAAGTTTAGACTTCTTGCTTAATATTTCTGGAACTATTAATTTCCTTCCGCTGCTAGATTTTTTTTTTGTTACCATAATTTCTGTTTACTCATGTGCTTCATTGTCTTTTTTTTTGTACAAATTGAGAGTCTCTTATGAGAATTATCCTCTATCTGAAATGGGTTTTTTTTTTATTTAATGGATTTCTACATTTACGTCATATTTTGAGCTTTAAACAGTATAAGAACATATATACTGTTTTTACTTCAACTTTTTTAGCAGTACCAGCCGTGCGTCACGTTTTTTAATGTATCTGCAGGATGACGTAAATATAAAACTCTTTGCTTGTGCTTTCTATGATTTCCATGGATATCTTTTTTCCGCAGTTTTCACTTTTGTTTTTCTTACCTATCAATATCATTATTTCTGTTTTAATCCTTCTTGAACTTATTCCAATAGACTTTAAGAGTGTGGCGTCAGTTGCTAAGGAAGCTAAGGTTTGCGCTCCAAACAAAACAAGATTTGCATGCGCGTTGGGGCAAAATCCTGTTTAATAGGAGAAACTGAGGTTAAGATAATTTGTAACTTGTAACTTATATTTAACTTTTTATAAAAACATATAAATGTTAAACATTGGAAAACAAAGCAATTATCGAAGCAAAAGAATTGTTTTAAAATTATAAAATATCACCCACTTTTGAAAGACAATTTGTTTTGTTTGGAGCGCCAGCCCAGACCTACCACAACCTTTGACGAGGCCACTTTTGGACTCTGTTGTTTGTTTTATTGGTTTTTTATCTTTAAACAATGTTCAATCTTCTGTATTAATTTTTTTTTTCAATTAGCTTGTAATAATTTACATTTGAGTCGTCTTTTTATTTGTTGCTTAAATGTTTAGGATTTTTTTGCACTTCTGCTCTTAATTTTTCTCTTTTCTCTAATTCCATTTCCTTATCTAGATTTTTTGCATTTTGCATACTTTTTGTACGCTTTTTAGACTTTTTTTAGCGACTTTAATTGTCATTATGTTTTTTTTTTGTTATTTTCTTAAAGTGTTGGTTTCAAACGCTATTCCACTGCTTATACATACTTGATTTTGTTTTTCCTTCAACTACATTGTATACTTAAATGCCAAGCTTTCACGTTTTAATGACATAAGTCTAACGACAGATGCACATATGTTAATATGACAGTATTTTTGGTAGCAAATTTAAAACAGATAGAGAATATTATATCTTTGGATGGAAAGGGCTAATGTGACTATTTACTTGTTGGATCAATGATCTCCATTATTGTTTGATAATGTTTTCTGTCAAAATGGACATCTGTCTCCTCATTAGAGGTTTTTAACATTGAAACGTGGAACTATAAGTTTTCGACCATGATGTAGTAATAATCTTCTGATAGATGTCATTATCTAAAAAACAAGACTATAGAAGATCGAAATCGCTTCTACATTATACATTGTGAAATAAACGGCTTCTAGTCTCTAGTTTGCACTTTTAATTTTTTTTATATAAAAAAACCTGTGACGTTTTTGGAGTAAATTAAACGCAATCAAAGATAAAAAAATTGATAAAGGTTTGCTGTAGATTGATATTACTCTGGAATACGAGCGTTGTTTGATAAATGTAATTTATTTTTTTATTAGTTATTATTCTTTAACAAAAACGTTAAGTTAAATGTATTTTATATATAATTATTTAAGTATATAGTTTGTGAAAAACTGTTTATTTATTAGATTTTTTGTTGTAGGGATACTTGGAGCCCTGGAAAGAAGACCCAGAGTGTATTCTCTCAAAACACCTGCCTGCTCTTTTCAGCAACCTGGAAGAAATATATTCTTTCAACAGGTTTGCATTATTTTTGTTACTTTTTAAGTAAAATGTCTAATCTACTTTTGTTTTGTTTAGAACATTTCTAGATCAGCTTAGAGAAGCTGACTTTAATCCAACTAAAATCGCAAACGTATTTATTCAACACAATTCAGGTTTTACCGTCTACAACGAATATTGCACAAACTACCCTCGCACGATGGAAGTTCTTGGTGACGTTACTCGTGATGAAAGCATGGCATCTTTGTTTCGAGAAAGACAAATAGCATTAAGGCACGCATTACCTCTAGGCTCTTATTTGCTCAAGCCAGTTCAAAGAATTCTTAAATATCACCTTTTGCTACAGGTAAAAATAATGGTCTAGCTAGAGAAAAGTTGTCTATTATAGATTTGAATATTTTTACAATTTGCTACAACATTTTTATGTTGGCAGTTTCCAAATATATCAAAAACTGTAACAGCTACTTTTGCGGTTTGGTTTTAAGTTACCCCAATGTTTAAAAAATAAGTGTCTTGAACATAAACTTTTAAATTTTCTTTTGTTGAAGCAATCGCAACGTTATCTACTCCTCATTTATTACGTAACTATAAGAAACTGTAGAATATCAAGTCTTTAATTGTTACTTTATGAGTCGGTTTTTTGGGCCACATTTGTCGAATATGGTTGTTGCAAAACAATTCTTTCATTGCTCACCGCTGACAAGATACAGGGTGTTTGGTTTGAAAACAAAAATTTGTAATAAAACAAAATTACAGTAAATTACCTGGAAAAAAAGTTTTGGTTTGAAGTAATGACCGGATTCAGTCTATTACCGTTCAATCTGAAATCAGAAGCGTCTCAATCGACCTCCGAATTCAACCATCATCGAAACTTCAATTCTTTCTCGTTCTAAACAGCAAGTCATTTTTGAAATTTTTAGATAAAAAACATTGTATACATGGAGAAGAGGAAAACGGGTTTTTGAAAAAAAATGGGGGTTGCTATTTAAAAGAAATTACGACGCAAAATAAAAAAGTTATCAATTTAGAAAAACGAGTATATTGTAAAACAATAAAAATATCATATAATGGGCAACTTTTTCCAACATGTTTTAAGAATAGGATTTTAAAGAGATTGTCTTACAGAGGCTTTCTAAGCAATGTGATACACCTCACAAACCAGCCGTGGATTTGGCTCTCACCACTATGACTTCAGTGGCTTCCAGTATTAATAATATGAAAAGAAAGCACGAACATGCTGTCAGAGTTCACGAAATTCAGTCGCAGTTATATGGATGGACAGGACCGGACTTAACCACATTAGGCGAGCTAATTGCCGAAGGGACTTTTAGAGTTAATGGCGCCAGAGGCAGAAGACATGTTTTACTTTTCGACAAGATTTTATTGATGGCAAAGAAAAAGCAAGATGGGGCCTTGGCATACAAGTTTCACATTGAGGTAAGTTGCAGATTACATAAAAAATTTACTTTATGGTATATAGCTCTGCTGGCAGTTTTATAGGCACACGAAATTCCATTTTTGACATTACATGATGTTGAGTCATGCTGCGTTATTGATGATTATAACTGTGTAACATTAATGATGGTAATTTGGATAAGAGTGAAAGTAATAAAAAAAGATATGTTTGTAATTATGCTAAAGATAAATCTTCATACGGAATAAATGCATTTGAGATGCTTTTCCCAGCGGTATACCTTTTTTTTAAATAAAATGTATACTCGGCCTTTCAGTTCTGTTCTACTTGCAAGAGAATCGTATACATATATAATAATTCGCTATAAGATTGTAGTAATTATAATTTCTTTAAGTTTATGTCAGAACCAGAATCATAAAGTGTTGCAGTTATTACGCGTATAAATTGTATTTTTTTTAGAATGGAAAGTACGGGAATGTATGTAGTAGCGCCGATAACTTACTTTTTCAAAACTCAAGTATCACACACTTTAACAATTTTATCACAACTTTCTTCTTAAATACATATATTGTATTACAAAGTCGACTATCCGAAACTCGACTCAGAATAATAAAATTTGATTTTGACTATAATTGTGATAACATTTCAAATTCTTAAGGGCATTTTTAACCGGTGGTAATTATTTCATTGGCACAAACATTAGTGTGTACAAAAGTTCTTCAACGCTTTGTATCTAACGGGTGTTTGTTTCAAGTTTGACGTTGAAGTTGACCATGAATATTTAACTGTGAAGTGTAAATGTACCATATTATTAAATTGACATCTGAACCTTATTAATCTGTTTTTTATTTAATTAATCAACAGAGATCAACACGTTAGTACGATCAAAGATAGTTATGGTAGTTACCCTCAAATTTTAAAAAACATCTGTTATGACATCACGTAGAATACACTAAAGAGACAGCTAATTTATGACTTTGTCAAATTTTGGGCTAGAGTTCAGTTGGGGGTCTCTACTCTTTTTGTCATCGAATTTTTTTGACTAACGTTTGTTTTCGTTAATTTTTTCAAGTAGGTTTATCGATCAATATTTTGATCAATTGGTTTTCTTCTTTTTTTTAATCTTTTTGCTATAGGTGTGCTTCTCTAAGTCACAAAATAATCTCGATTTTACAAAAGCGGTCAAAGAACTCGCTTTTGTCTGTATGTCTGCATTTTTGTTCTCTTTCTTATATCGAGACCAGATACTTGAACGACAGATTTTTGTATAGTTTATTTAGTTTTTCTCTACATTTAGCGATTTAGGAAATTTAATAATTTAGCCGGTATTATTTAAAAAAAAACTTTTTTTATATTGCATTTGAGAGTCATGCTCAAAGAAGACTTATTTTTTTTCATTTTTTTTTTATTCTCTACATCTAGAACATTTTAGTGATTTTGTGAATTGTCTATTTCTGGTTTTATGTTCTTCGTTTCTACGTTGTTATTAATGATATTTATCTTACTAATTTTTTGTTGTAATGTTTTCTGAAATTAATGCTTGATTTTAAATTGTTCCTCTGGCAAATACCTCGTCGAACAGTAAATCAGTTTTATAGGCTGTAAGAAAAGGTGTTAGAAGTCAAATCATTTTGTTGTATGAAGAACTTAAACCGTGGAAATGTTTTTTGCCAATTCTACAGGCAAGCCTTTTTTACATAATTTTTTATCAAAAATTTATTTATTTAGTTTATATAAACTCTTTAGAAGAGCTATTGCAACATATCACCACAAATAATGATTTTTTGCGGTTTTTTTAATGGATTATATCTACATTTTATTTATAGATTTTGATTTTTAGGGGTGGGAGTATGTTTTAAAATTTTTTTTGTTTCTATTTTAGTGTTCCAACTTAATGCTGGTTGAGCAAGTAAGAGGAGAACCCTTATCCTTCCAAGTTTTACCATTCGATAATCCACGTTTGCAGTGTACTTTACGTGCACGATCTCCGCATAACAAAAGGGAATGGACTTTACAAATCAAAAGAGTCATTTTAGAAAATTATAGTGCGGTGATACCTAATCATGCTAGACAACTTGTTATGCAACTTGGACAGGATGTTCAAGAGACAGGTCAGTTTGCTCTACTGTTATTAATATAATCTGGTAATGTGATCATCACGTTTATACTGATTTTCTTATTCTAGAAGACACAACGGACAAATGGTCGCCATTAAATAAAAATTCAACTCCCCATTACTTAGAGCGTAGATCAAGAGTGAGGAAATCTAGAGATTTATCTAATAGACGAGCATCTTCTCAAGATCGTTCTTTTCCTTCGTTGGGAAATTGGCGCCGAAAATCCGAGCCCAGTATGGCTTTAATTCCACAATATAACGCTAAAACCGTCCCGAAAAAGATCTCAAAAATCAAAAAGGCCAAAGAAGGTGGTGCAAAATTCTACACCGACTTATCTGATTCGGAAAATTATGATGTTATCGGTGAATCGAATGAAAGCTTAGTGAGTCAAACGGTAGATACGCCTGATAAATGCGATGGTGTAGTTGAAGAAGCCCCCAAGGATTCCGTCGAGAACAATTTGGAAAAAATCGTTTCTGATTTGCTAATGCAAAATCAGGAATTCCAAAAAGTTATGAATCGGCAGCGAAGGAATGCCCGGGGCAGTGAACCTGACCCGACGGTTTGGTACGAAGAACGGCCAAAGTTGCCCAACAAAGCCGATTCTTTACCCAGGTCGTTTCAACTCAATGATCAAATACAACCATCGGATAAAGAAGATAAAAACAAACACCAAAAACACGTTTTGGATGAGTCACTGAAAGAGAATCCTGGTGATGATGAGCAACACGAAAAGTAAGTTAATCAATTGCAAATTTAATTCCTAATCTCAATCATTACGGTTTTTAAGCTATAATTAGCTCCGAGAGCATCCACTTAGCTCTATAATCTTCACCAAATATTTTTAGGTCATGTTTTTTTTTTCACAACAGCCATTACACAATAATAAATTAATATTTTTGAGTGTTAATTTAATTTCGATTTTACGAAATTGTTTATTTAATTATATTTTTCTTTTAGTTATGATCATTATTGAGAATCACATAACATGGGTTAAATCATCCCTTTTAATTTCCGTTGTGATTTTGCAATTTTATTACATTTCTAAGTCAAATTATCTCCTAGAATTTTTCTAGATTAATGAACATTACAGAGGAAAATAGATGTTCATTCCCATTCAACGGAATGACAGACAAAATCAAAGGTAAAATCTGCATCCGAAATTTTTTGATTGGGTGCAAGGTTGAGGGGCTATAGTCTAAAAGCGAGTGTCTAAAGTGAATAAACCAACAAAATGCTAAATATATAAACTAGATTAGATATGAGTAGAAGCTTAAATATCATCCATTAATGGCAAAGTGATCAGAAATGGTGCCACTTCATTACATCAAATATAATTCTAGCCACTCTTAGGTTATGCCGAGACTATAGTTAAAAAAAAAGTTTTTGGGTAATATGCCACATTACAGTTTTTTTCATGTCATTTTTACCGCAATTGTGCGTGTTATTAACGCACTAGTGCAGTAAAGATTGAACTTTTGCAAAAAATGTTTTAAACTTTCTATTAATATAAAATATACAAGATTAAACTTTTGCAAAAAATGTTTTAAACTTTCTATTAATATAAAATATACAATTGGAGAGGTATACAACTAATCTATTTCAGTTTCAAAACTAAATTAGATTAGATACCGGGTGTCGGTACTGCAGGAAATTGCCATCCAAACGAGGCAAACTTTGTTATTCTTGGCCAGTTTATCTAGTTTGCTCGGCATTTTTGTGTAATTTTTGAGCCGGTGACATTAAAAAGCTTATTGTTTTCATGACTGCTGCATTTTTGACAGTTTTATTCTAAAGTAATTTCTATTTTCAATTGCGTGTAATTTTGCCTGGAATATGATAGGGTAGGTTATATTTTCGTGCCTTTGTCTCTCTTGTAGCCGTTTGTATACCTATCATTTTATAGTATTTTTTAAGCTCGATATAAGCTGATTTTTTCCAAATTCTTTCTGTTACTTAGCTTTGTGCGAAAACTTCTTTCATTTTTTTAATTTATTACTTCGTCATTTTGAAGGCTTACAAATAAAATGTATTCTGCCAGGGCGGTCCTGTCCTGACTTTCTGACATTATTCTCATTATTTTATTTTTAAAACGTTTGCTACTTAATCTAAGGGGGGCTTTATTTGCTGTAATAGATGTATGTAATAACCTCTAGTGCAGCGTTAAGACACGTTCTTATTGATTTTAGCATGCATAAACATATTGTAGTTTCAATTGTTGTTGTAGTTTCAGGCTGTACATCCGGTCAATTAGTTTTTAAACTCCAAAACTAGTGTAGCAAGATCATTATTTCGGCTGGTCTATTGGTATGACAAACTTAAGAAAATGAAGCTCATATTGCCTTGCCCAAATAGGCACGAGTCAGGCTAGACATGCTGTGCAGTTCAGTGAACCAACGCAATAAACAATTTAATACGTATTTATTGGTCATTAGACCTAAATGCAGGCGTTAGCTCATAAGAATACTGTAAGAGATATTTAGCCTGAAGGCAGTCATATAAATTCTGAACTTGCTACACCAGTCTCTGTAGAAATTGTAGAAAAAAAAATATCAAACTGTTCTTTTTTTGCATCCTTTCTGAAGCACGGTACGATAGCGACTTTTTGGTACAAAACCAGACGTAAAATAATCTAAGAGTGGTTAAATCAGATACTTTTATTGGATTCACTATCTGATATCCCACATCAGACTTCAAACATTTGGGCACATCATTCAAAGCACCTCACTGCTGCAAAATTTCCTTTTTTCATACACATATTTGAGTCTTTTCCTAACCGTGTTTGAGCTTTAGCAAGTTTTAGGTACTTTAAGTTTTTATTAACCACACAATTAATATGTGTTTCTCTTTTCCAGCGATCTTTCATCTCAATTAGACGACAGCGACTATCCAGAACATAAAATCTACCGAAAAACGGCGATCAGATTTAGTTTGCTTCAACGTATACGCACCCTGGTTTCTGAAGAACAAAAACGGAGTAGTAAATATCCTCTGCGAAAACAGGGTTCGAAAAGTATGGGAGAGAAAATCGCCCACCCAGATTACGCCGATCCACAAAAATTGTTTTCAAATTCTTGCAGCTCAAGTAGAGTCAATTTGAATGTAGAGTTGTCCGAATGCGAGCTTCCTGCTGAGCCTGAACGCCTTGATATGACAATAAGTGAAAAAGAAGTACTTAACGAATTTGAGAAGCGCCTTAATAATAGTACAAATCGTGTACCAGATACTGGGCAAATGGAAAGTGATAAATCGGTCCAAGAAGAAATAGAAAATAGTGTTAATTCTAGTCAAAATTCTGATAGTTATTATGAAAGCATCTTAGAGAAGAGTTTAATTGAAGAATATACAAAGGATGAAAATGGCAGGTTGATTGCCAAACAAGATAGCTTTAAAAATAATGAAAATAGTTTCTATATTCAAAAATATCGTGAGAATGATGTTAAAACTTTAAAAGACATCAATGGTGGAAGCCATATAAGTGCAATAAAAAGACCAACAAAAGCACCTCCTCCGATTCCAACAAAACCTACTCGATTAAGCGTTACTACTCGAAACATATCCAATGTATTATCAACAGAGACAATAAAATCTGCCACAATAAATTGTAAACAGAGTTACATTGAGCAAAATCATAAAATTGAAAATGAAGAAAGAGGAGAAGTATGTGAGAAGAGTTGGGTAAAAACGATGGTAGGACGATTCGAATGATATTTCCAAACTAATTCATAATCAAATTTTCCGATGTGCTATATATGGCTGTTCTAGTTTAAACTCATGATTGAGAATATGTTTGTTTTATATTACAATAGAAAATTATTTATTTTTTAATACTATAAAAAATAATATTATTTGTACAGTTTAACTTTACTGTGTACTGTTGATCATGAAATGACTATATACGTATTTATAATAGTTGAATGTGCCAAATCCCTCGTTTGAGGTACGTTTAAATTATTGTTAAAGTAGCAATAGAATGTTTGTAAGAAATAGATATTTCACAAATAAAAAAACTTTTGAAATTTTTTTCAACTTTTTCTAGAATGTCATACCACCATACTCTACTTCAAATTTTCAGCGCTAAAAGTAGTCATATGACTGGCTGCTATGCTGCCAAGTTCCAATAATGCCTAATAGCCAATCAATTGCAGCCAGCAACACTGTTTGGGACTTTTAAAGTTTTATTTGGCATAAAACAAACAAAATGTTAGATAGAAGAGTTGATAATAGTTGATAATAAAGTTTTTTTCTTATTAAGATATGTAGCTACTTATAAACAAGTTTGAATCAGTTGTCAAAAAAAATTCCACCCTTTGTTGTTATATTTATTAATTTTATTTAAGTAGTGTTTATGACCAAAATTTTATTATGGCTGCATTCTAAGTGCGCCATCCAAGCGAATAGTCTCGCCATTTAGCATTGGATTTTCTATAACATGCTGAACCAACTGAGCGTATTCTGAAGGATAACCAAGTCTTGATGGAAATGGAACGGACTTCTCTAAGAAAGCCACAACTTTTTCCGGTAGAGCATCAAAGAGAGGAGTTTTAAATAAACCTAATAATTTAAATTCAAATTAACAATTTTTAGGAGTATAATCATTAGTACCTGGTGCGATGGTGACTACCCTTATTGCTTGACTTGCTAAATCCCTGGCAATCGGAAGCGTCATACCTACAATGGCCCCTTTACTTGCTGAGTATGCAGCTTGACCCATTTGCCCATCAAAAGCAGCAATACTGGCTGTGTTGATAATAACCCCACGTTCTCCCCTTTCATTGGGCTCATTTTCTCCAATTAGACCTACAGCTAATCTAATTACATTAAAGGATCCAACAGCGTTAATCTACAAAAAAATATTACAGCAAATGCAGATATTCCGAACCTAAAACTGTAAATACATTAATAACTTTTGCAAAATCTTCCAACGCATGTGGCCTTTTCTTATTAAAATTATACGTCTTAAATGCAATTCCAATTCCTGCACAATTTACAACATGGTCCAGTCGGCCAAACTTAGATTTTGCTAAATCTACAGCTGCTTGAACGTCAGCTTCAGAAGTCACCTACATATACAAAGTGTAATCAAACATTTTTGTATTTGATTGAATAATTTACATTAGCTGGAGCAAAAACTACTTTATCTTCTCCTATAGATTTTGCCAGTTCACCACCTTTAGAAGAAGGCAAATCACATAAGACTACTCTATTCCCTTGTAGGACTAGTCGTTCGACAGCTGCTTTACCTAGACCAGAAGCACCACCGGTTACTAAAGAGACAGCGTTCTAAAATAATAGAAAATAGTTCTCAACGACATCAAATTATACAAAATAATCAGTTTTATTATAAAAATTAAACACAAAAGTTTAGAACATCACTACACAAAATAAACTACTCTTAAAACATAAAAAATAGTGCATATACGGCTGGCGTGTTCTCCGGCTTTACAGCAGCCCAGTTTGTTTATTTTATATCGACCACATTATTTGTTTACTTGCTAACTCGGTCACGTATCGGGCTTAGATAATGACTCAACAGCGCAGTCGAATACTGGTCATAGGTGTCCAACGTTCCATTGCTTGTTTGGATACGTGATTTATCGAAAAAACAATCGCCTCTGAGTGGTCTTGTGCGAATTGAATTCACTGTAGGTATCTGTTTTCTTCTATTAATTTTAATCTATTGCATCGGGCGAGTGCTTATCCGTTATTTAAAGAGATTACGTTGGATTAATAATGCCTATTGGTGGCGAAACATGTCTCTCGTTGCACGCTTTCTTAGTGCTAATTCTTCTTTGGAAGTCATTTAAAGTCCTTTTCTCAACATGTCTTTTGTTGAGATGTAGCAGTTTTCAAATTGGAGAAAATTATTAAATTGCAAATTTCTCATTGAATTGTCTTAGGTTCATTGAAAGCAGTATTATGAAAATACATAAATAAAAACGTACGGATAAATGTATATATATCCGTATCCGTATCCAGGGTTCATGTTTGCTTGGAAGCACAGTACTTTCAACGAAAACCTCTTTTTAACACACACTTACACCCAACTTCAAATTAAAGTGTCTCTTATTAAAGTGATTTTCAAAATAAAAGCACTATAGTCTGTTCAGATTCAAGAAAGAGTATTTTGGTCATTTGATTTTTGAATAGTTTTTAAACCATTCAAAATTGGTTTAAAATGAAATATGCGACTTTTTCTGCAACCTGCCTTGTCCGAAAAATTGTCAACCATCTCCCACTTTATACATGTGATCACGTGGAGCCTGCATGCATTTGTTTTTATGCACTCTTTCTTGAAAGTGAATAGAGTACAGACAGAGTTACCGCTTATAATTTAAAAAAAAAAACAATGATGGTAAAGATAATAAACAACCTGATCTCTGCCCCTGATATCTGTGGTCACTGGTCAGCATGACGTGTTTATACCAATTTTGGTTAGTTTACTAATGGTATATCGCAAAAAATGACATATGATTTTAGTGATTTAATTAAATAGATTAATCATATGTATCTATAGTACATGTACTTTTGAACACACCTAAATTATGTTCATCATTTTCACCAAAAATCAATCATTTATTAAAAAATGTTAAATTTTTTTAACATAACCTCAAAATGCTTTCAAAAATCAAAATCATCAGATTTTTGTTAATGCTACTATTAAGTTAGATTTGACCGATAATAAAATTACGTAACCAATGAATAAATTTAAGATGCTAGTTAAATTTGAGCAGAACAACGAATAATAAATAATGCCACATGTAAACAGGTTTATAGGTTAAAAATGCAATATTCTTACCTTAATCATTCTACTAATTTGTGAAAGAACTTAAACGCAACTTTCTATTCAATGGCTGGAAATTGGAATATAGCCTTATAAAAAGCTTAATTTTTGTTCAAATTTAAATAAACATAAGGACAAAGGTTACAGTGGTATCAACGCATTATTATTGTCACCGACATGTGATAAAGAAGCATTTTATCTTTGTATTATTTCATTTATTTCAATTACAAAAGTTCTAAATATTTGATCAAAATTGCAAAGTTATTTAATAATTATTAAACAGAATACTAAAAGCTGCACCAATTATGTATTGAAAATTTATAAGAATTTAAAACAAAATACATGGAGGTATACAAAATACAAATTTTGAATTATATTGGCAGCATTGCGTCAAAAGTCAGCAGCAGCAGAGCAGAGATAAAAATAAAGAGAATATGCTTTAGTCATTGCTTACATAAGAAAATAAAAACGTAATAGGAACCGCCATTTTGACGATATATTTTTTGAAAAAAACGTATTGTAGCAAATTAATTAAAATTTAATTTTTGACTTCTTTGATTTGCTTAAAAACTAAATTTTTGTTTTAATATTATTAAATTTTAACTTTTAGATAAAAATATTAATGCAAATTTATGCTAACTATATCAATAATCAACAACAGAAAATGTTTGCAACTGTACCATTTTAAAATAAAATTTAGGATTGCCAACCCAAACAGTTATTATTGTTTATAAGTGTTTTTTTTTTCACATTATATTGTAAAATTGGTAAGAATTGTAAACAGTAAAACGTATTCTTCCTACGTTTAATTCTCTGGTTGTAGCTTAGAAAATGGAAACTTCAGTTTGTATGGTGTCATCTGTCACTGTGACATATAATCATATATGTCATAATATTTCTATTAAATTAGCAATTCCTAAAATATTTGAAATTCAGAAATATTTATCACTCTCAAGGTTTTTATTTATTTTCTCTTACGTTAGAATGATGGGCTGGTGTGGAAAATAGGTTTATTCAATTCGTTGTTTAAGCCTTCAAGCCACAAAAATTCTAATGATGTTATTAGACTATCAGTAGTTTCTACCAGAAAAGTGCACACATACTATTACCAATTTCAAGAGCCTAAAGAGGTCATTATTATTATATTGATACATTTGTTTTACTATGAAATCGTTGAATTTCATTGTTGGTAGTACCTAAATTAATTTTGTAAAAATTATTTTAATTTTCTGTTAACTGAAGCGATTGGATTCTGCACACAAAAATGGCAGCCCTAGTCGCTTATGATTATGGCAGTGAAAGTGAAACTGAGGAGGAAGAAAACACACAATCAGTTGTTGTAATACCTGAGAAGAAAGAAGCTACACAAGTGAAACCAAAAGATACAGAGACAAATATGCTAAATAATTTAAATGGGAATGATGTTGTCGCTACAGTCCCAAACATTTTGTTGCAACTTCCCGAAACCCAATCTCACACCACATCGGAAAAGAATGTTGTAGACGATAAATTGGAAGATTTTGTACCAAAATATGAACCACCGCCAAAGCCGAAGGAACGTAAAAAAGTGAAAATTTCTATACCGTCGTTGTCAGATTTCTCAGATATCGATGATGCGAATGAACCTCAAAAGAAAAAGGCTAAATCATCTGTTAAAGGAAGTACTCTATTATCTATGCTACCTCCAGTTCGTGGTTCACCTTTATCGACAAAGAGCTTTGTACCACATGTTTTAAAAAATAAACCGGTTTCTATTGGCAAGCCAAAAAGCGGAAATACGCTCGTTCCACATGCAGTTCGTAAAAATGCAGAAAAAGTAAAAATGGCCACAATTACAAAAATGACGAAACAATCTACGTCTGGAAGTGATTTGGAAAGTGATGATGATTTAGAAATGCCTGAATCTTTTGATGATGACATGTGGCAGAAAGTGTGTGGCAGGAAAATTAAACCTAAACCCCAAATTGTGCAAGCCGAAGAACCCGTAGATCTTAGAACAATTATTGAGATCGCTCCAGAACCCATCAAGCCATATGATGGTCTAGATAACATTGCGTTTAAAGAATTAGTAGGAAAATCGAAACGACCTGTGAATATTAAGTTAATTGATATTAATGAAGACGAGATAGTGTCCGATAAAAATATGTGGTTAACTAAATCCATAACCGATCCCGATGAAGTTCCGGAACCGGCAGTTGAAGACCCAGTCGATCCTACAAGAAAGAAGAAACATCACATTACGTATTTAGCAGAGCAGGCTAAAGCCAATGAACAAAAATTGGCTGCACAATGGGCTTCAAATAAACACAGCCGCAATCAAACACGTGCAAAATATGGATTTTAAGTTTATTAATAAATATTTTTACATCAATTGTCCTATATATTCAACCCTCTTCGATTTGCGCTTGAGACTCGGCCATTGTACTAAAAAATTATCAGCAAAGTACATCAATATTTTGCCACTAAGAGAAAATGTTTGCACTCTGCAAAAGCTTTCAACAAACACTATTTTTGTGTCTTTAATAAATGCCACTTTAAGAATGAATGCTATTAAACATATTGGGATACAAGTGCCTGGACCATTACATAAAACTAAGTCAGGTCTGATTTTAACAACCAAAGGTATAGAATATAAAATAGAATATATTGTAGTAAATATTGAAGTAATGTATGATTGCCCAACAACTCTACTTCTTGGAATTTTAACAATTCGATATGAGCCTTTATCAGCATTTAGCTTCTCAACATTTTCAACTTTACAGAGACTAGTTTTGTCACTATTCGCTATAAAATAGCATCTTGGCGTGTATTTGGTAAAGTCTAAAGTGTTCACAAGTGTTAGCATCTCTGTAGTGTGTCCTCCAGACCCTATACAAATGATCGTTTTGCATGGTTTAGTGCGTTTAGTGGAAGCCTGCCTGCTAAAGCCGTTTGTTATTTTGTGGATCAAATAAAACACTCTAGTGAGCACCAATATCAGAAATAAAAAAGCAACTTCGATAGCCAATTGAGCTGAAAGTACAATTTCATTTTTGATTTCAAGAAAAAAATACGTTTACCATCCATTTCATCATAATAGAATTGAACTTTTTCGGGCTGCCTTGCTATCGCACATATCACACAGTACCGAACTATTTACGAGTAGCCCCCAAATTTCCAAATATTTGTGAGGTTATTGTTTAGATTAATTAGGGTTTTTATTTTTACAAGTTTCATAATAACTGTCAATGTGACAGTTTGAAAAATAAATATGTCCACAGACAGTGCCATATTATATAGAAACACAAATTGTTTTAAGACTTACGTAAATTCATAACACTTTGGGGCTGTCTTAGTAGTAGCAAAAGAAATAAATATTTTTTTATCATATTTGTTAAAACGCACGGAGCTATAATAAAATTCTATTATAGCTCTATGAATAAAAGTAACGTAATTATAAATTTAATAGGAGAAATATAATTCATATTTCAGATCTGATAATCATTAATCAAAAGAAATTAATTTATTTGTAAAATAATAAGATAAATGTAAATTTATTTAAACTATCCATTCTTGGTTGAAAACAGAGTGTCTTAAGGGTTGTTTCGAAAATTTAATGAAATTGTATTCTTCTATCAAATCCTAATCGATTAAAAAAAAACACAAATTTTTGTGATAACGTAAATGTTTGCGCATAACTTCTTTGTTTATTAACCGATTTTAATAATTGTTTCTTTGTGGAAGAGAAGGTGGATGCAAACATGCATCTTTATCATAAAAATTAAAAGCAAATTTTCAAAAATCTTCAGAATTATGCTTAAAAATTTACAGACAGTTTAGTAGAATTTGTATATATTCAAGGAACTTGCATAACTTGTTTATCAGTTTTCCTTTGTTTAAAAAGAAAAAAAACCAATGGTTTCATTCTTTGTTATCATCTTTTTTATAGTCTTATGTAAGATTTTCTTGTAGTTTTTAAAAGTTTTATCTACTTCAGTGTAGTTTACAACGTCGTATTGTGTGCCACAAATGTTTTCTGTATGATAATAAAATAAGAAATAATTATTAATTTTCGTGTTTTGTGACAATTATTGTGAAGTGCAGTGCCTGCTTTTTTGCTTCATGGAGACGATGTCCACTAATTCAATATACAGAGTGAGTCAGTTTGCAATTATATCTCAGTTTATTTCAAAACCGATTTTAATAATTTTTGTTTTGCTCAAAAATTAATGCTTCACGAACAGTCTTATAAAAATTTAGTAATAATTTGCATACAATTTTTAAGGAAATCTAATAGGTTTGCATTCTTTTTTTCAATTAGTACCTACCTAAATATTAAAATTATTTGCTGGATTAGATAATTCACTTTTTTGTGATAAAAACCAATGGTTATATTCTTTGTTATCATTTTTTTCCTAGTCTTATATAAGATTTTTCTGATGTTTTTTAAAATGTTATCTATTTGAGTGTAGTTTTAAAACATCGTATTCCTTACAACAAATGTTTAGGATTTTTCCTTCTAATCGGTATATTTAGATTGAAATTATTTGCATGATTAGATAATTACATATTAGGTTTTTTTAAATAAAATCTAATTCTTTTGTTTTTGTTATCATCTTACATATACAGTTTCCACATTATAGAAGAAACAAATAGAGTGAGTTTGTTTTAGCGTTATTAAATTGTTTTAAGACATAGGTGATGTTTAGTTAAAGAAGAGATTCCGAAAACAAATCAATTTTGCAGTCTACCGATTTTATTTTTTTTCTTAATAGAAAGATTTGCTGTGATTGGTGTTAAATGTATATTTGTTACACTTAACTTTGTTTGACTCCGCGTAAGTGCACGATAATCCTCATTGAGGAGCGTATCAAACTCTGATTCTTGGTAATGCGAGCCTCCAAAACTCGTTGAAAGTCGTTAAGGAGTTAGGTATAATAGTGTTTCCTATAACGATTGTTTCTTGCTGCGGCAAGAAGGAATCGGCATGGCCTCTCTGTGAATATGTCTTATACATACATATGTGAGGGTATGTTAGGGGAGTCTGCATTGTTGGGTAATTAATATAGATTTTATGCTTTTTGCTGTTTATGTATTTCTTTTCCACTACAACTGTCGAAGATTTTTCTTGATTTATCTAAAATACCATTATCAGATCTCAATTTTCTTATTATAGTATTTCCTTTAAAATATCTCTTTTCTAACAAAAAAAAATTATTAAAATCGACACTTTATTTTTAGCGCTTTTCTCGCTTTCTTTATGATGCGATTATCAAATCTTAAATTCTTTATTATGGTACCATTCTCGAGATAACTCCTTTTAACAGAGAAAGAATTATCAAAATCGGTTTATAAATAACAAATTTATCCGCGAACACACATAAAAATTCGAATTAAAAAACTTCTGTTTTTTTGAAGTTGGTTTAAAAAACAAATGATTTTTTTTTGCATAGATTGCAAACGCGTAATTTTTTATAATATATATATATTTTTTTTGGTTTGTTACGGCATTTTTAAATATTTACATGAAAATATGAGTAAGCTGTAGAAAAACCAAACTAGTTAAAAGTGAAAACAAAAATAAGAATGATATGGTCACATAGAGGATGGGCTGCCGCGAATAATATGGGATACAAAAAGAAAATAGCAACGAATAAATAAAAGATAAAAACTATTTAAAAGTTTGTTTATTAATATTATTTGATTTTAGTATGATGGGTTGAGTATCCAATTAATTATAGCATTTGTTGTGAAGTGTCAAGTCCAGAACATTTTTGAAAAAATAATCTTCATGACAAGTTGGCATCTAGAGATAATTAATTAACTATAAGTGCTTAACCGTACGTAACTGTCTATTTTAAAACAAATAACCTTTTTTACTGTTTATTGTAAATAAAGTTATTTTTTGTATCAGATGATTCTTTTTTATTTCTCTATTGTCTATTGACGTTTTGCGATGATTTATCTATTTCTATTATATATAATATATATATATCTATTTTTTTTTATTTATTTTTTTTTATTTCTGCATTTTTATGCGAAAATTTCGGTCAGATTTTAAAATGCGCACAAATGACTAGTGTCGTTTTCATCTAGCGCTTTTTTTATTTTGACAGTGAATTAGACCTCTCGGGACACCACTATAAAAAAACGCACCAATTACTGTACCTCTCAAAGGTGGTGGGGAAACCAGTAAAATACTAAAACATGAATCGCTGATCGGCTGCATCAACGGCGTAAATTACTCATAGCGAAAATGAATAACAGTTTTAAATCACTATCGCCGTCATGTCTTCAAGTAAAACAATTGGAGTCAAGAAAGCCATTCTCGTAGTTTTTTCAATGTCAACATTCCTCCGCAAACCATTCTAGTTGACTTTCCTTGCCCTAAAAGCTTTATAGACAAATTAATATTTTCACTATTTTGACATGATTTATGCTTTTTATACGCAAATTTTATATATATTTTTTACCTATAAATATGTTCTCCATCCTTGCACCCCTTTTTCACTTCCCATCTCGTATGTTAATTGCACAAACTTTTATTAGTATTATATGATTAATAATAAGGTTTTATTGATGTCTGCCAATGGCACTTGCCCCACTATATAATTTGGCGTGAAGCCGTAAAAACGAAGCGGTCAAAAAAGAAAAATTTATCAGTTTATAAAGTATACCTTTTTTTTTACCTATTTCAAATTTGCATTTCTTTGTCGGCTCATTTGTCGAGAGCGCCACATTTATAAGGAAAAATATTGTATAACTTTTGACATATCTACAAACGAACATGACGGTTAAATAGCATTGAGACGAGGTAATGAATAATAGATGTAATGTTAGAATCATTTCCAATATTTACATAACTTACAACAAAGTAATGAATGAACTTTAACAAAAATAAACTAATGCTCTTTTAATAAAACTCTTCAAAACCATAAATCTCCCCCGTCATCTTCTTCCTGTATGGGTACATCATTTATAGTTGGTCCTTCATCATCGCTTTCACTTACAGCGAGATCATCGTGAATCTTTAATCTCGTACTGTCATATGGTATAGCTTGTAACATCGTAGGTTCTGATTTGATATCGTCTTCTTTTATTTGAGTATGCATAGGAAGACCAGACATTAAGAAATCGGAGGGGTCATAATTTGGATCCACATCCATACTTTCCTCTAAAAACAATACAGATTTAATCAACACATGTATTATTGTAGATAGCAAGTGAGGTTTGTGTATAGTCACTTTATCATGTTTACGTTGAGCTTGAGGTAACGTCAGACGTTCATATTTTGCAATTAAGAGACTGAAACACTTTTATTTTAGATAAATAATTATTATCAAAGTAATTTTATCAATTTATAATTCCATTGAAATTTGAAAAATTGTTACGAATATTGTTTTATTAGTTCAACAACACTCATCACATACACTTATAATTTGTAATATATAGTAAAGTTTTCAAAATTGTTACGATGTGAGTCGTTAAAGTTATCTTCATTTTCTTTAGAATTTTCCAAGATAACTTCAAACTCAGAAAAACATTTAATGCTATAATAATTCATCGTTCATCACCAATTGACATAGGCAACGCTGCGAAGTGTACACAACATTAACAATAAAAATGTCATAAGAAGACACGTATTGCTTATGTGAATTTATAGAATTTTTTCGCATCGCGGTTGGCAAAATAATGGTCACTTCAGGCTTAACGTAAAAATAGTAAATACATTACATTTATATAATTATTCAGAGATTAAATTATAACGCACACTGTAAAGTACAACTTACCCTTATAAACCATCTCAGTTCCATCGTCATGTTGTTGGTAATACCCCATAGATCCCAATTGTACCATAGCTTCAGCTGCTTGTTGACTGTCATCGTCTGCATTTATCCCTTCCATAGGCATTTCTGCTGAAATAACCAAACCACCTTTGTGATCTTCAAATTCATTCAAAGGTACCTCATCTAATTCTTCTTCACTCGAAAATTGTAAATCTGCAATAGTTAATCATATATTTTGATGTAAAAAAAACATGATAATTTTACCTTCTTCCAATAACGCAGCACCATCTTTTTTCAATTTTCGCTTTTTCGGTCTTGATAAAGGAGTTCCTACATCCTCACCAGTGTGAATACCACCCTCTACATCAACATAGTCAAACTCATCCATATTCGATTTAATAAATGAACTGTGATCTGGAGAACTAGCTTGACTCTGAAAAAAAAATTAAATTTATTAGATGATAAATATAAATTTAATAATAATTACAATCCTATCTGGTTCTGCAATGGTATAATTTTCTTCATCACCACCCATCCATGCTTGATCATCATCTTGCAAAGCACGTTCTTGTGCTAAAGATATTTTATTTTCTAATTGTGTTAGATGCTCATCATACTATAACAAACAAAAATGAGAAACAATTTCCATAACAATAACAACATATAATTACCTCATCTAATGTAGCTTTGCATATTTTCACTAATTGCTCCGCTTTATCCGTGAAAGCTGAATCTCGACCATTATATAAAATACAATTTTGAAGAATCTGCTCAACGTCCACCACAAACTCGTGTCTTCTGTGATATTTGTGAGCTACAAAAAAAGTGGTCAAAGTTTGATAAATGGATTTGTAGATATACCACAAAGTTTTAAACAAATTACGTTGAAAAATAAAGTTGCTTAACCAAAAGAAATCCAATTTTTAAAATATTAAATTCTTATTAAGATGTATTTATATTTGAAACTTTTACTGTGACCAATTTTTTAAAGTATTTGGAGAAAACTGATCACTTTCTATTTTTTTAATAAGTATTGTGACTTATTAGTTATTTGCTAAGCAGAATTGTAAAACTAATATAAAGAGGAATGATTTGAATTATTGTTTGTAAGAAATAAACTTAAAAAGTACTGGACCGATTTAATTTTTTTTTTCATTAGTAAGCTACATTATCACTGAGTAACAGGCTATGTTTATTACTAGAAAAAAATCTTTAGAAACCCCAAGTAAAACCAACGCAAGGTGTAAAAAACTTGGCTATAAAATGTCTTTCATAGCATATGCTGCGGAAAGTATTGATGATAGAGCAAAAAAATGCTATAATATTATAGAACATATCAAGATCTACAAAAGAACTATATGCCTAACTATTGTAGTTATGTCACTATAACTACTTTCAAAAGATGTTACAAAATTAAAAAAACGAATTTAAAAAAATTACATGCGAACCCGCCGGTATGCCTCCCGTGCGAAACAGGGACGAACTGCTAGTATTAATAAAACTAAAACATCTTAAATCTGGATTATATTATCGAATAAATTAATACGAGAAACTTTTGCCAAGGTTCACTACGTCCGGATCACCCCTATATTTGGTTGCAGTTTCAAATAAGAGTAATTATAAATTTCTAAATTATACTCCAGTCTTTGTAATTCTAAAGGCGTTAATAAAAAAACTATAAAGCGATTGTTTGAGTTGATTAGATAAAAAACAGTCAATTGTTATTTTTTTTCGTAAAACTATCATTTAATATTATTAAGATAAATTTTTCAAAATATCTGCAATATTAACAAAAACTCCGAAACTAAAAATTATTTGCAATTTTGACTTCAACAGTAAATTAATATAATAAAATAAATGCCTTGTTTAAATTAATATTTAATGAGTGCGGTCCTGTTCTTTATTATAATGTTACATCATAAAAACATATATTACGTTTTTGTAAAAACTGTACATTTTTTGTTTGTTATCAGTTCCACTGTCGTTTGACCTTAACAACAATTTTTTCCTAATATTTTTTCAGTTTTATATAACTCTATTAAAGTTTTTCTTAAAAGTACCTAATAATTTAGTTACGTTAAAGTCCGTACGAAGAACAGACGCTATACTATTGTGAAATATAATTTTTAAAGATTTTATTTCAAGTGTGCGGTGTGTTTTGTGATTGGTGCTAAGAATTTTTACTTTAGGTGTTAGTACACAAGTAGGTCTATATCTATACAAAAAGCAACGTTGGACAAGACAAAAAGGTCAGTGGATATTATTTCAAATTTATTCCTAAGTTTTCATAAATGTAGTTAAACCTTTTTTTATAAGGATTAAATGAGTCTAACAAAGTACATATACAAAATTAACTATTAATATTTAAAAAAAAGTTTGTCATTTATATAATAATTAATAAGGACATTATTTACAATATGTCTTTCTAGAATGTAAGTTTTATTAAATTTAGTGTCATAATAGGCGGCTATGAAATATTTGCTTTTAATGCAATTAATCAACGTGATCAAAATAAATCAATCTAACCCAATCCACTTGAAAAATTTAAATAAATTAATTGTGACTTACCTGCTACTCTTTTTGATATTGTCTCTAAATCCATTGGCCGCTTTATAATACTGTAGTAATCCTTGACTAGCTTTTTATTTACAGGTTTTAAGAACGGCCAAGACTCTGACATTGCTTTTAATTTTGTATTTATCACATTATCTAGAATAAATGTTAAGGCAACCTGATCATTATCATCAAGTAGAGGATTTATAGCCTTTTCTAATCGCATCAGTCTTTCCTCTTTCTCGCCTAGCCGTTCAACACATTTATTTAACATCCTTTGTGCAGCCACAGTCAAGCTACTCTTCACTCCTAAAAACAAAAACACAATTATACTTAAAAAAATTGAGTAAAAACCATCCATACCATTATACAGATTTGAGTTCTCAACAATTTGATTGACGTCCGCTAAAAACTCTTCCCGACTTTGATATTTTTTTTGTCTCAAGTTTTCCCGAATAGTCTGTAAATCCATTGGTCTCTGTATTATTCGATAGTAATCCATAACTTTCTAAAAATAAAATAGGTCTATAGAGTAAGAGCAGTTTATTAATATTAAAAAATCACCTTAGGATTTACGGGAAACAAGAACGGCTGTACATCTGGCAAATCACGCATTTCATTTAATATATTTTCCAAAATTGTCGAAAGCACCACAACTGGATCTGTTCTTCTTCGATTAGCAGTGCGATTGTGGCGTTTTAAATAATCACAGTGTAAATCTGACATACCTCGACGTTTCCTTCTAGAACTCATAGCTTCTTTTGGAACTTTAAGTAAAAGAGTGCGCCTCTTCATTTCTTCAGCATGTTTCAGAAGTTTACTTGAAAGCTTCACTTTTGTTCCATCAATGTTCAAAAGGTCTTCATCATCTGTGTTTAGCTGCTTCTCAATTTCCTCTTCCTGCTCCTCAGTCATTGCCACATTCATTGGTGCATTTGAACCCGAATTTTGATATAGAGGGCATGCTTTATTTGTTCTCATATGACCAACATTACCACAAGCACCACATTTTAGCTTTAGATCTGGTTTCAATTTTGTTTTTCTTCGAGATTTTGGTGGAGACACTACCGCTGGTTTTGTAGGTGATGTAAATGATTGGCTTGAAGGACCTTAAAAAAAGAGCTAGTCTCAAAAAAAAAAAACATAAACCGAGTGCACAATAAACCATAATTATTCATCATTGTATTTTAATTATTTAATTCACCCTGCCACTTCGTCTGGTTGGTTTATCATCTCATCCTTTTATTGTAACTATAGTTAAAACAAGTCTAAATATAATTGACAACAAAAAGAAAGCACTTATCAAAAAAAAAAAAAATCTTTTTTGTAGAGCATCAAATTTCCTACAAAAATATATAAAGATTACCCACCAATTAGAATCCATTCCGGTTCTTTTAAAACATAATTTTAGTCTTTTTGTTATACTACTCTTGAAATGTGCTTTTTTTCATCATTAAGCTACAAAATCTCAAAATTGAATAAATGTACTCTTCTTTATTAAGAAGATAATTAAAAGTTACTTGCCAATACAACCGTAAATATTTTTTAATACTGAACAAAAGTGATCATAAAAACTTGCATAAGTATGTCAAAAACATAAAAACCTTGGTTCTTAAAGTAGACTAAATACTGCTCCTTCAATCATTAAACAATAAACCTTGCTCGTAATATCCTAATTATTTAGTAAATTTCATCTTAGGTTGTGCTTATCGCATATGAAAACTCTATAATGAAAATTACTTACTGCCACCACTCATTGCACTTTTCTCACTTCCACCAGTAATATTCGATGATGAAGCAAGTCCCAACGCTAGTCGTTCTTTCTCTTGATTTCTTTTAATTCTTCTTAGTTGTTCTTGAATTCTTCGCTTTTCTCGCTTCATTTCTTCTTTTTGTGCTTCATCTAACGTTGCAAATTGCCTAATAAAAGTATCATCTTTTGTAGTACGTATTTTTACATAAGCATCAATAACACCTTGTTTTCGAACATATTCAACACGAGTAAATTCTTTTCCTTCATTATCGCGAAAAGTTCTAACAATTTTTAAAACTCGTCCTTGTGAACAGTTTGCCTGATCTTGATTGTCTTCATCATCTTTCTTTTTATCCTTTCCTCGTTTTTCCTCTCCTTCCATTATCATTTTTCTAAGTTCCTGCCTTTCCTGTTCCTCTCTTTCTTGAGACAATTGAGTGCTTGTTTTCTTGTTTGCCAACATGTTTTCTATATTTTTACCCATCTCTTCAATATCTTCATCACTGTCTTCATCGGAACTTTCCCCCTCATCTGTACTTAATACTTCAGCACTAGCAAGAACCTGATTTTGTAAATCAAAGATTCTTTGACATTCTTCTTTGTATCGTTCTTGATGCTCAGCAATCGAAAATCTATTTCCTCTTGAAAATTTATCCATTCCCTCCTCACCCGCTTTTGCTTTTTCCGTTGATAAAGTTCGTACCACATCGATAACTTCCCAGCGCGATAATTTTTTAATCTGAAATGTCTGAATTAGAAAAAGACAAAAATTATCAAAAATACGTACTTCTTCTTCTGGAACTTGAAACTTCCTTAAAAGAGCCTTCGCATTGTTGAGAGATAGACGACGCAAATCAGCATCTGTTCCCGTAACAGTTCTTTTTGGCTGAGACTCTTGTTCTTCTTTGCTAAGCTGTTAAAATATTCTAGTTTTCAATTTGTCAAGATTTACTGGAAAATACGCTTACCGTTGGTTTGTTTGGTACTCTGACATAACTAAAACCTTCTCCACATCCTGTCGGGTCAGCAGGTCCAGTTAATTGAAGAAGACATTTTCCTTTCATTGCCTGGATGTAAGCCCTTGTTGTATTCCACGGAGCTACTTTTACTTCATCATCCATTTTAAGTTGCATTTCTTCATCATCATCTTCAGCTGGCGTAAAAATAAATTTTTCACCATAACCAGCATCCTATTATTTCAAACAATAAAAAAAATAAAGAAAGCAACTAATCATGTATATTTACTTTAAGCCTTTGTTCAGCAGCAACCATACTAAAATAAGAGCAACATTGTTCTGGCGAGACCATTGCTCGTATTTCTTCTTCCGTTGGTAAACGAAATTCTGGCTTGATCACCCACCAATTGGAATCCATTCCGGTTCTTTTAAAATCTGCACACAATTTTAGCCTTTTTCTTATACTACTTTCGGAATGAGATGGAAATGCTTTTTTTATATCATCCATTTTAATTCTTCGAGGATTATCTCTACTTTTCCAAAACAAACGGTAAATAAATACTTGCAAAAAATCTCTCACAAAATTGTTTGCTCTTTTCGAATTTGGGCCTGGAACTTCATATAATGGACATTGTTGACCAGCGGTGTAGATAGCGTCAATTTCACGAACATAATATTGTTGACGTGTTCGTATGATTAGAAAGTCGGTTTGAGGTATTACATGTTCATAGATAGGCGCTCTACGAAAAAAAATTCTTCTAAAAACTTTTCCAACCAGTTAAGCGAATACGTAGTTGCGATTAAAAAAAACTACTGACTATTATCTATAGCCATAGCGATATGCCGTACCTAGGCGGTAATCCGACATAATGTGGCTCAATGTCATACCGGATCATTAAAACTTCGGATAATGCGGCGGTTCAGCATTATATTTTTTGTAGGCTTTTAATAATAATAAATCTTAATTTTTTAGACTTTATTATTAACTTTTCAGCAACGTAACATGATAGAATCATGGTGATATTGAGAAAATCTCAATAATGATTCGAAGATAAAAATGAAACCAATTTTAATTTTTTTAAACCGGGCGGCTACTATTAATGTCAAAGAGAGTTAAAATTTATACATACCGGTACATATTATTTTCAACAGCTTGTATAGATTGACCTGGATGTAAAATTCCTAGGAATGGTGAAGTATGTGCATAAGCAGTTTCCCCATACTTATAAGATGGCGGTCCAGAGTCCTTGGCTGCCTTTCTCTTGTAATAGTTTTTAAATTTTGAACACATACCAACTTGGTTCATTAAAGGTGGATGTTCCTCACAAAATTCAACCAAAATGAGATCACCGTCTCGTCCAGTCAAATCTTCTGGAGTTCTCATAAAGAACACATCGCCACCTCCAGAGGCCATACGTTCTGTTTCTCGTTGCTAAAATTAAGAACACAAACAATATAATTAAATAGTTCGTAAAAACTAGTACAAACCTTTGCTTTCTTCTTAATGTGTTTGACCAAAGGCATAACTCCGTGAGGACCCGGTTGTGCTAAAGGTCCATGCGAAAAACGCTTCATCGGAGGTCGGTGGAAATTTCTGAGTCTCATCAAACCCATATGAGTTTGAATAAATGGTGCCCGTAATTCTACAACAGGGGTTGAATGTTGTATTAAATTTGCTCCAGCAAATTTCAATCTCATGGTGTTTTCTGAAGAACGAGGCTGATAATATACATCATTTGAAATATTAAAGGGATCTCTATTTGGTGACTTTGGAGGAGGTGGTGGCGTATCTTCTTGCAAAACATTAATCACACCAGCCTTCCCCAATAAAATTTTGGATTTTTTAACATGTGGATGAGGAATTTTAACTTTAACAGGTGTTGCTTGCCCTAAAAATTTATAAGTTGAAACATGTGTTTTTAAAAATGTAAATATAATAATCATACCAGCAACTTGTTTTGAGGGATCGATATCATCTGGGATACCTAAAATTATATTTTCATCATTAGGATCCAAAGTAAGAATGGATGGTTTTGGAATTTGATTCATATTTTCTGCATCCCAAATTACGTCATCCTCCCACTTTCCGTATACTAAATCTTCATTCTCCACAGGAAAAATTGAATACCACGTATCATCCTGCTCAGGTTCTGGTCTAGGTTTGTTTGCTAGTCTACAAAATTAGCATGTTTACTCAGTTTGTAATTTAAAAATGAAGAATACATTTGAGTTTTCGGCTTCATTCCAGGTAAAGGGGGGGCTGGAATTGGCAAACGAACAGAACTTCCTGATAATAATCCACCCTTTCCCGGTTGACTGAAAGCTTGAGCTGTACGATTACCACTGCTCGGAACCCAACCAGCTGCATTAGTTTTAGAATTTAATTTTTGAAGAACCTAAAATATCCAGATAGTGTTACTTAGTCCTTTAAACTTAGAATGCATAAGATGATTCAAACTGATATTTAATGCGTGGTTATAAAATAATAGTTTCTAATAGGTTTTCAGTACATTTCTAAAAGAATTAATATATCAACTATCAACAATATAGACCGCAAACTTACGATTAGAATATTAAAAAAAGAATCATGTTTAGAATATTCATTATATTATAGACAAACATCTAGCGTCGACTAAATTACCTTGTGCTTAATATCATTGCCATCCCAAACAACATCATCTTCCCAATGTAATTGTGTCACCATTAAAAAAGCATCATCTGGAAATTCTTCTGCTTCCTTTGGTTCCTCTAAAGGTTCTACTGTTTCATAGACCTATAACACAATAATTAGTAAACATTTCCTACAGCTTTAAGCTTTATCAAATATAACCTTTTCATCATTTGTTTTGAACCCATAATTAAACCCATCTCCAGTTTCTGGTACTTCTAGCATATCATACCATATCTGCGCTGGACCAAATCGCCAATCTGCAGCTTTAGGTCCTGTATCATCTTTATTTAATGCTTCTGCTTTATTATCAATTGTAGCATTTTCAATAGGCTTTAAAAATTTTTCCTAAAAAAAATGTCAATCTAAATATTTAAAATATTTTATCAATGACAATATACTTCGTCATCGCTTTTACACTGGTCTGCAGCTGGCGTTTCAGCATAATCAAAGAACCAACCTCTATGTTTTGGTTTCTCATCCTCTGAATTTGAGTCTGAATCATGCATATTTCCGCTATCTTTATGTTTCCTTTTTTTTCGCTTCTTCCTCACATTACGCCAAATATTTGGTAAGCTACTGGGTTTCCCTGGACCAAAAAGACGTGAAAATCTTAAAACCTTGAATAAAAAACAGAATAATAAATAAAATGTATGAAGATAAAAACAGATATCTATTACTTTTCCATGTCTAAAATCTGGAAACAATTCAGTCACATCCACATTAGCATACTTTGAAGGAAGCATTGCAGCTAAAGGAGTTGCTAATTTTTTCTTTCCAGCAGATTCAAAGTGATTGAAAGTTTCCACAGCCTCTTTTGTAACAGGAGTGGGAGGAGGCGGCATTAAGGCATTATCATTCCTTTTAATATGTCCACTATCGACACTATAATTCTCCTGTTTAACCTAAAAAAATACAGCTGCAGTTATATACAACTAATTCTTTTCCTATCCCAGATATAGTAGCAAGCTAATCTGAAAATGTGTTTATATTTAAGAAATATAACGCAAAAAAAATTTTTTTTCATAGACTTATTTGTACCGAGTTATAAGGCCGCACACTGCATTTATGTTGCTTTATAGACTATTGTTTTTTTAAGTCATTTAGTGATAATCAATGTTATTCAAAATGTATTGAGCAATTACCTCTTCGTCTTCTTCTGCCAATTCGTTAATATCTGAAAAGTCAATTGCTGTTGGTGATTTGGTGTCAACTAAAAATACAGACAATGTTAAAATTAAATTCGGTAGTGGATCAAACAAGTCTTACAATAGCCGCTATCTTGACTTTGCGGTTGAGAAGCACTTCTAGTGCTATTACCATCATCAAAATGTGACCCACCGGCATCTTGAGAATCATAATCACTATCGGAGTCATCTTTGGCTATACCGATCAATTCTCTAAGTGTTGAACTCAAGCCAAGCCTGAAACAATATCATATTTATAGACTGAGACAACTTTGTGCAGATCTTTTTATCTTACTTTCCCAAATTTGATAGTTGTCTTTGAGATTCTCTATCCAAAACATCGCTTTCGAGCTGCCCCTGCTCATTTATATTTCCAAACAGAAATCCCGTGAGATCAACGCAATCTTCATCTTTATTGTTATCATCATCACTATCACTCATTTTCTTAATTAACAAACACTTTTGTAAAAACAATAACCTTTATTTACCTATCCCGAGCTTGTCGCAAAATGCCAAAATGACGCAAACTGTTTTTTTTCGCCATTTATTTATTTGACATTTGACAGCAGAAGTCGCCAACCAAAACTAAGGTAGTTTTTCAAGTTTCTAACGTTAAAAAAATCCCTAGAGTAAAATCTAATAAGAGTACAAGAAGCAAATGTGTTCTGTTAATTCTTATTAAAATTATAGGCTCACAGGTTTAAAAGGTTAAAACAAACTTAAAATACACACCGGTACCGTTTCAGGATCTAAGGAGAAATTGCACTCTTCAAATCCTGATCAATCTAAAAAAACACAAATGTTTGTGGTAATATAAATATTTGCGCATAACTTCTTTGTTTCTTAAACAATTTTAATAATTGTTTTTTTGTGAAAGAGAAGGTATCTTTAGGGCTCACACTTATAGGCTCAAATTTTATAAAGATCCTTAGAGTTTTGCAGACAATTTAGTAGAATTTGTATATGTGTTCAAACTACTTTCAAAACTTTCATTATATGTTTATCAGTTTTCCTTTGTCCGAAAAAAAACCACAGTTTATTCTTTGTTATCATCTTTTTATAGTCTTATGTAATGTTTCTCTGTTGTTTTCAAAAGTATTGTTTCAAAATTACACGCTATTTAGCTTCTTCATTTTATTAATAGACACGATGTTAAATATACAGTGTAAGCAAGTTCATACATTGTGAAAGAAATAAATAGAGTTAATTTGTTTTACCGTTATTAAATTGTTGTGTACACAACGGTGTAAAGCATTGTTGATGTTTTGTAAAAGAAAATATTTAGAAAACAAATCAATTTTGCTGTCCACCGTTTTCCTTTTTTTTTGGCTCTGCGATTGTTTCTTGTTTTGGCAAGAAAAAATCGGCATGATCTCTTTGTAAATATGTTTTATACATACATATGAGGGCATGTAGTCAGCATTGTTGGGTAATTAATATAGATTTGATATTTTTTGCTGTTTATGTATTTATTGATAAGACATGGTAAAAAGCAAATGACTTTTTTTCCATAGTTTGCAAACGCATAATTTTTTTTTAATATTTTTTTGTCGGCACCTCTAAATATGTACATGTACATATTAGCTGTAGAAAAACCAGACTAATTCAAAATAAAAAAAAAACAATGATAATTATGTCTAGATATAATTAATTAACTATAAGTGCCTAACCATGAGTAACAAACTATTTTAAACCAAATGAAAACGGTTTTTACTGATTATTGTATATTTACAATAATGAAACAACTTGTTTTATCTATTAGATGTTTCTTTTTTATTTTTATTGACGTTTTATGATTATGTGTTGTAATTCAGAAAAAAATCGTAGAAAACAGTTTACTTATTATATTATTCACGATGAAAATTAAAGAAAAGTCTTCTTAAGCACTCTTAATTTCTAATAAATAATTTCGCTTTATTCTTTGATATTCAGACTTTGAATTTACAGGAGCTACCTATAAGGAAAAAATTAAATGTGTTAAAAAATTGCAAACAAACCAGTTTTAAATAAATACATTTATTTTAAATAGCACTTTACGTTGATCAATAAATTGGAAAAAAGTGTGTTTGAGGTCTACATCGCTTGATACGCAACGAGGCCATATTTGGCCTCTAATTATATTTTTTTCTATGGACGCGCAATGTATTGGAAAATGCACACCGCAAACACACAAATATGTATATAAACTGCATTAAATAAGTACATTATAAAAACTTTCAAGTAATACTAGAATATAAATGTTATAATGGAATAGTATTAAGTAATATGATTTTAGATGTTTCAGGCGTATTGACACCTTATAAAATGTCTACATATTATACTTTTAGCGGCTAAATGTTTCCGGTTTTTCTTTCAGAAATTCTAATATCAATAAGTTTTGTTACATCTTTATTTCTTACGACAGAAATTTCTGCAATCATACAGAAAACAGACTCAAGTTGAAATTCGAAAGACACATATTGGCTAACTATTTTACATTGTTCTTCTAATTGTAGTTGTATAATGTTATTCAATCCTTTTGCTTTAAAATTGCTTTAAAAAATAAAATATATTGTTCGGTCTAATCCCTTCAATTAATATTTTAATAAACTTTATAAAAATATTGCACTTTTAATACTGTAAACAAGAATAATTTAAAAATATGCGCATTTGAAAAAATAGAAAGAGTTTGGCATTCATTTTGGTGCTGTAATTTATAAAACTAAGTGAACCTTTATTACATTTTACACAAAATGTATAGCGACTCACTATAGAGGCCGTGCACATAGTGCTTGTGATTGCTAGAGACCTTTTATCAAGAGTCCGGCTAAAAGAAATATTTTTGTGCATCAAACAAGCTATTTTTATATGTAATTTAAACTGTATATTATTTTCTACATAAAACTAAAAAAAATCGATCCATTTAAATCTTTTTCCTGTGAATTAGAATGTAGCAATGGCAGATAAAATGATTAAAAATTAGAATTGTATCTAAAAAAGATCGAAGATGGCAAACGCAGGTTGAAGTGGATCGCTGAGCCAACTGTCTTTAGACATAAACCTTTACAGGACAACAATAGAAAAGAATGTTGCGTTACGTGTAACTCAAAAAGTGATATTTAAAAGTAGAAAAACTAATAGAACAAAACTCGTTGCTGACAATAAAGTAATTCTGAAAAAAATATATTTTATTTTCCTTTTGTTTTTTAAAGAAATTATTCAGTTTTACAATGTGGAGCGTTATGTAGCCGTTTAAATTGAAAGCCTTCAGGTTACAATCATTTGATGTTTTATATGAATAAATATTTGAAAATAAAATTGTTTGCGGGTGATTGTGACGAAAAATGGCGTCTTTGGGCAAACTATTATTAAAGGGTCTCTAGCAAGTGCCTTGCAGCGACTACATTAAGTAAAACCTTAAAAAAAAAAGAAGACGTTTGACAAATCGTTGACCTTATATTAGCATTGACGTTTAGAAATTACCTATTACAGATTTTTTTTATAACGTCCGGCGTCGTACTGTTCTTAGGAAATTGCGTCAATTCTAACTCAAAATCAAAAAATATTAAACGCAAACACACAGATAGCTTAAAATTAAGTTAGTCTTATAAATTTAAATAGCACTTTCTCCCCACTCATTGCGCTGATAATGATAACAATGCTGCACGGTCTCTACAGTAACATTAATATATGATTGAGTGCTATCCTAACATCGATCATTATGCTCCGTAAAATAAATAACATCAAAATAGTCACCTTGACTCGTTTTTATGCTCTTCATGAAGCGCATAACACTGCATATGACATAGTTTTGTAGTCAAAAAATACCTAATATGTGAAGGTTTACCTTAGTTTCTTATAAAAATATTATAAGTCTAATATAAAAAAGAAAAAAAGTAATCAGTGATGTTTTGCATATAAAATTATATAGCCATTTCAGCTAATGTGTCGCTGCTGTACTTCCACGAAACCTTGTAAGGGAAGGTCTTTGTAGGCACTTTCCAATTGTTTGAACGTGAAATCCAATGTCTATCAAAGATTTATGGTTTAAAATTTTTCGGCCATCGAAAATGTAAGCTGGTTTCATCATATCATTATATATTTTGTTGTAATCCAAAGTCTGTAAACAAAATATAAAAAGATTATAACTCATTTTAACATCAGAAATCTTAGTTATCTTATAAATGCATCAACATTTCTAGAAAATTAATAACTGCTTAGATAAGTCTAGCTGATGAATTAAAATAATAACAAAATAAAACTCTAAAAACTTGAGAAAATCTGCGATTTTATTGGCGACTAATCGTCCTTTTAAAATATAATGTGTTTATGCAAATTTTAAAACTCACCACAAATTCATCCCATTCTGTGCATAGTACAATAGCATGAGACTTTTCACATGCCGAATATGCGTCATGATAAATTGAAACAGCTTTCTTAATTTTTTCTGGTGCTTCACATACGGATGATTGTGTCAAATCATAATAAATTTGTGCTTCTTCAACTTTCGGATCATAAATTTTCAGAGTAGCACCTTCATCTAAGAGAGTGTTTGCAACATGAATAGCAGGTGTTTCTCTCGTATCTCCAGTGTTTTTCTTAAAAGCAAATCCTAATATTGTAACTGTTTTTCCACTGACAGTATTAAATAGTGATTGTATAACTTTAGATGTAAATCGTGACTTTTGATACTCATTCATATCAATTACTTGTTGCCAGTAGGCGGCTACTTCCGGTAGGTTCAAGCATTCGCAAATATAGACCAAATTGAGGATATCCTTTTGGAAACAGCTCCCACCGAAACCCATAATAAAAAATATTGTTAAAAACCTAAACCAACATTGTAATAAAATATTTAATCCATGTAATTTTTTGGCATTTGCATTTACCTAAAAAGTCGGCACAAACCGACTAGATGTCTAAACTTTTTATGTAATTTCATTGTAAAAGTATTTTAATAAACATTCATATAAGTTACTTCTTTTAGGGAGTTTTGTGTAACATGTAGAAAAAAATAATATTTCACATAAAAACAAAGAAATTAACCGGCGTTGACACTTCTGTAAACCATCAAACAGCTCCCATGTTCTTAATAAATTTTGTTTAATTAAAAATTAATAGCACAATATGCTTAGAAGATGTTTTAATTGAGTGTTGCTACTTTATAACAAAATTTCCTAAAAGTGGAAAACATTGAACTGTTTTACTGTATTTAAATTTATTCATAAGTTTTAATTAAAACGAAATCTCGATACTCGTACCTATTGAAGCTTGAAGAAATTTCGATCCTATTCGTGAATCCAATCCTACTGCCCTGGCAACTTCAGATACATCTGCCCCTGTAGCTTCACATACCGCAGATAAAGAATTAATGCTAGAAATCCTTTGTGCCAACATAGCATTAGCAGCCTAAAATGAAATGAAACAATAATTTTGGAAAAAAGTGAGACTAATATTAACCAATTTAGATAACTCTGATGACCATGTATTTGTCGTTAAAATATTTTTTCTTGGAATCCAATGCTCATAAACTCCACACAATTTTTCAATCGCTGCTTGCCCTTCAGGGCTTTCTTCACCACCAATTAAAACTCTATCAGCATTAAGTAAATCATTGATTGCAGTACCTGATAAACACAAATGTCTAAAAAAATCATAATTATGAAATACCAAACCTTCAGCCAGAAATTCAGGATTAGATAAAATCTGACAAGATACTCCAGGTCTCTGATTAGCACTTAAAATTTTAAGAATGCTTTCAGCCGCTCTAACTGGAACTGTGCTCTTTTCGACAACTATCTTATCACTTGTAGCTATTTCCGCTATCATTCTAGCAGCGCCTTCAACATATTTTAAATCTGCCGCCCGACCCTGTTGAAATATAACATTCACAAGTTTAGTAAAATATCACAAATCGAAATATAAAATATATTTCGCTCATGTAACTGAAATTTGAATGATTATCGAGTAGCTTTATTAATTAAAATTGATTATATGAAAAATGAGTATCATTATATAATAGGAGATTAAAAACAAACTCAAAACATTTTTTCAAATTAAAAAAAAAATTAATTACAATGGATATCTTTCTTAAAAAACGATTGGAATGTGGAAATACAAAACGGATTTTTACTTTATGTTGTTTATGACTGTATTTTTAATTATAATATAATACCTCTAGGTATCCATATTTTCGTCATCACATAATCATTTATTGAATACAAACATTGCAAATTTGGTCAAGGACTTGAAATACTCACCTTTCCATTTCCAATAGTTTTTGTTGGTGTGTTCACCGAAATAAAGATTAAATCAGCTTCTGAAATTGCCGTTTTTACGTCAGTCGAGAAGAATAAGTTTTTTCCTCGGCATTGTGTCACAATCTCATCTAGCCCAGGCTATAAATAATTGCAAAAAGCTTAAATTTAAAATAGAAACTATTTATTATCACCTCATAAATGGGCAGTTTTTCAGAATTCCATTGAGCGATTCTGTCTTTGCTTAGATCAACGACTGTCACTTGTATTTCTGGGCATTTTAGGGCAATGACACTGCATGTAGGCCCCCCAACATAACCAGCACCCAAACAGCAGATTTTTTTAACCATTGTTTTTAATAATTACTCTAAAAATAAAAAGTTAATGAATTAAAAATTTAAACAATTAAATTATATGTACATAATTTAACACTGTTTATTATATTTTATTGTATACTCTATCTGTTCCAAGAATCGTTATAAGTAAAAATTATTTATAAATCAAGAGACACTTTAAAAAATACTTACATTTTTGATCTTGATAGATTTCGGGGAAGACACGTCTACAGAGATATTACGAATTTTGTGACTGAAATGGGATTTCAATGAAGAGATCCACTATTTATTGATAGGCAAGGGATAAAAATGTTGATAAATGATGATAGATAGGTCTAATTCCTTAAAAGCAATGTGTAATAAACTTGAATGATAATAAATAAACAATGGGATTTTCACCGAAACGAACAAAACCACAATAAACTAACCTCCTACTCGAAAAACAAAATATATTTTTTCTAAATTTTAAAGTTTGACATTGACACTAAGAATGACAAAACACGACAGCTGTCATCTGTCACTGTCATTTATATTATAGACCATGGAGCTATATTATAGACATACATTTTAAGCTTTAAAAAGTTGGGATTGGCGGCACTGCTGGTCGGAACAAATTGCAGGAAAATTTAAAACAGACATTTCAATCCGTATGTTTAGTTGTCTATACTAAATTAATGTTTTCTAAAAATAATAAATTCACTTTTAGCAATGGTTTGCTACAAACACTATTAAAAATTATTTTTGAAGCTTGACAACTGGATGACATTTACAAGCTATAGCTTATAACTATAAGCTAAGTTAGATTTAGATAATTTAGCACAGAACAGTCAAATAAAAAAGTTCAATAATTACTATTATTATATTTATAAATAAATAAATTATAGTGCTTTTAAAATAGTTTACAGTTTTGCTTGATCTCAAAAACATTCTCGACTACCACGTTTTTGTAGTCATCATATCGTTTTGTCACTGTACATAAAGCGTGGTCAACAATGACTGTTTGAGTTGGCAATTCTACATTTTATTTTAAAATGCTACAACTGCAACCACTTTTTGTTGTTGACAGGTGACATCTTTGACACTGACAACATCATCAACAAATGTCAATTAAAAAATTAGTCGTTGTGACATAACCGACAATTTTTTTTATAAGTGTTTTGTCAAATATTTGTCAAACAAGCATTTCACGCAATTTTATAGTAGGAAAAAAAGCATTGTTTACATACGATCTTGCACTTTGCATGAAACGGACTTTCATCGTTTAAAATTAAATATTATTTGCTAGCTTTAAAATTTATTTTTCCTTAATAACTATATTATATCTAGATCAATTACCTCTTATATTTTTTTCATTCTTTTTCTAACCTTAACTTTACTAAAAATTTTTTTGTACATTTTGTGGTAGTTTATTTTTTAGCTCTGTGACTTTTTTAAGCATATAATTTTTTTAACATAAAATGTTTTTTTTTGTCTTTTTTTTTTTTAAATTGGTTTTGTCTTTATTTTATTCACTCTTTTTTTTCTCCTCATTGACTGACAATTATGGTTTGATTGTCGATTTACTGTTTTTTTTTGAAATTTTTTTTATTGCTACTAGAATCATTTATTGTAAACAATTTTTTATTTACTTTAATTTTATATTTTGTTTATTGATGTACTTTTTATTGTTTTATATTTTAATTTTTTTTATTTATTTCTGATTGCTTCTACAGTTTTTCCTATCAACTTTCTCAAACACAGTTTTTAAATATAAAAATAACGTTAATTGCTTTATTAATTATCAAAAAAGTAAAACAACAAACACTTTTTTAAAATTTCTTTTATTAAACTTATTAGTTTACACTTACAACAAGTAAATAACTTCCAGTAACATATACCGCTAATTTTATAGCAATTTTTAGCCATTCTTTTATACAATAACGAAATAAATACGTAATACTAATTAACAATATAATAAAACTAAACAGTATAGTACATTTAAAATCACGAAGTAATTTAAAAAATTACCAATACATCTATTTTATGTACATACAGCGTTCAAGCTTATTTACACTTCACCCTGCATACAGTGCATTGTAGATTCTTGTGAGAGATCGTCTAAAGCTGATTCTGAAAAAAAAAGCTAAAATTAATAATTTTTTAAAACTGTTCAGGCTTCCTATAGGGAAAGAAAGTTAAAATGTTAAAGAGAATGATTAAAAACTTTTGATTGCAAAACACTGTCAAGATTTCAGTTAATTTTCCAATGTATTCAAATTTAGAAACTTCAAAAAAAATTGTCAAAGTATTTTTAAGGATTTTGAACATTCTGAAACTTAGAATGTGTCGTGTCGTGCAATAAAACGTTGTATTTGACTCGTTCTTCACTCAAATTTACACAAAAACTCGTAACTAAAGAAATGACTATTTAATAACAGAAATATGAAAAATACCTAATACGTAGACAAAATGGTTGTTTAGTTTTTACTGCTAAAATGATTTCTACAATAAGTATTGTCACAGGGTTTTAAGTAACAACCTCTATCTTCCAGAAGCTTGCATCAAACTCGAAAAGCCATGCATGCTTGCTCACTCTTTAGTAGCAATACCAAAATTGCATATCTTAGATATGTATTTCAGACGTTGTGTTCAGACGTGTTGTCACATTAAAGGCGTTAATCAAAAATTTTTCAAAATTAGCTCCAAATTTTATTTTTTAAGGCAGTAGTGACTTTTTGCATCGAAATGTAAGCATGATTTCTCGATCTCGATGTAAGAAGTTTGTGACAGATACATGTGTTTTTTTTAAATCATAAAAGTCATATATACTCAAAACAAAGCTATAACTTAATATACTTATTGCAAAATGTTTTAAAATAAGCCCATTAGGTCGTTTGATGTCAAATTTTTGTTCATTTTAAAATCGCACCATACAGAAAGTATTTAAATTTTAAAAAAATTTTAGAAGCACGCACAATAAATAAAAACAACAACACAAACGACAATAAAATATACAATATTATAAAATTTATACAATAACATGTTCGAGTAGAAAAAACTAGATCATTAAAGCGAGGTAAAAGATAACATATCTTAACAGTAAAAAAGATGATAGTAATGTTTATGACAGGAAAATGTTATATACAAAAAATGTCAATTAGAGATGTATAGACGCTTTTTTAATAAAATTAAAGTCAAATATAAACTAAAAAAAAAAACGAAATAAAAATCAAAAATTAGGTCAAAAAAGTGGAAAAAAAATTAGACAATATAGTTCAAGCGAAAATGTGGAGTTTGTATATTTAAGAAAGCAAAATATATATTTAGATATAGAGCAAGCTGATTAAATATTTAGACTTTTCCATAAGTAGTCTAATAGAGACTTGTTTATAAAGGCTAATAAGATAAGCCTAAAATATGTGTGCTTTGGTTGTGTAATTAGGTAGTATTACTTGATTTAGAAATATTTTTGAATAAAATAATAATTGTAGCACATGTTTTGAATATTTAATTTATTCAAATATTGTTTTTGCATATTTAAAATTTTCCATTTAACTAATACTGTTAGTGTGAAATATTTATTACCTGGTGGACCAAAAATAGATTTATTATTATTTTGTTGGAATGAGTATGTAAGATGAAGATTTATGTGCCTTCCAAAACTGTTATCGTCCCTTGAGCTGTGCACTGAAAAAGCTAATGTTATAAATCTCTACAAATAAAATGGATGGTCATAAAACATACTTTGTGTTTTCATTTTTCCTGTATGCATATGTTTCTTTTGCCTCGCTCTTGAATTTTGAAACCATACTTGCGTAACTCTTTTACTTAAACCAGTTATTTGAGCGATTCTTTCCAGATCCTGCCCGTCAGGATTTGAATCTAATTGAAAATTTGCCTGTAGCACTTGTAATTGTTCTTCAGTAAAAGTTGTTCGCACCCGTTTCGCCTTGTTCTTGTGATATCCCTCCGCATCGCATCCATCTGTAAGATCTGAGATCCATAGAGATTTTATAAGGAGATTTACGATTTGTTTTACCGTCTGACGAAGTTGTTCCGCCATCTAATGTTTCCAGGTAATGAGCTTTGCACAGTACACGGTCTTCATGCAAGGCAAATTCTTCACCTGTGGATAATTGCCGATGGCAGGCGGCACACGCAAAGCAGGCAAGATGATACACGTGATCTCGAGCTTTACGGACCCAATCGCTAGAAGATATCCCTCGAGAACAAACTGAACATTTGGCTCCAAAACTTCTGGAAAAAACATTCTACTGCTTTAAAAGTTAAACAGTTTACAGCTTAGTTGGTAAAAAGAAACATATTTTTAAAAATTTGGTAAATTCAGTATTTTTATAGTAACGCTCAAGGTATAAGATTATATGTTCCCATTAAAAAAAGTAACTGAGACTTGAACGCAGATAAGACCATATCATCAATTATCATAAAACATTTATTGTGAATTGATTCCGTCTTTGAAAAGCTCCGACGAAATCAACCCTTTTATCCCAACCAATATTGGTTTTTATTATCGGTACTATTTTAGTGCTGTCATATATTATTGCATGTTTTATTATATATAATTATTTAGAAGTTTTACAATTATTTTAGAACTGTTACATTAAATACATTGTGTTTTTAATGTTTTATTGAGGTCTACATGAATATTAGAACACCCGACATTAGCCTAGTTCACCTCATCTAAATACTTTTTATTAATAAATAAGATAATAAAGAATAGTTTTCATAAAATTTAACACTATGTAAACAAACAAGCTTTTACATAAGTGAAAGCATTATGTTTAAAACAAATGTAGTCGGTCTATTTATAAAAAAATAAAAAAAAACGCTATAAAAAATTCAATCAAACCATTTGTATTCAAAATCATCTAATAACTTCTACATATTACGGCCGCCTAATAAGGAAAGGGAATATTATGATGGTTTTAAAATTGGTGACCTCATATAAAATGCTTTTTTATCTTTACAAATAGAATAATTTAAAAACTAATTTATACGATATTACATAATACGGATATTAATAAGCATTTTTTTATGTTTAGCTATAAAGCCGATTAACCATTTGTGTTTTCCTTTTCAATTGTTATCAATTTAAATATTTAAAAGGTTGTTAATACCAACTGTTTGTAACTGATAATTATTAATTGTAAATGATTAGTACTATATTTGTACTAACAATAGCCTTATAATGTAACAAATCGAATGATTAAAACCAGACGCATCCTTATTGACTAATATGGAAGTCGCTGGTACGTAGAAAGAACACCTCTCAGGAGACCATCGGCTCTTTGAGTTTTTCTTTGGAATGTGTTGTACTTTAAGTCTCAATTAAATTGAAGTGTTTTTAGTATATATTTTCTACTAAGAAAATAAAAAGAATTATTAAAATTACTGTTAAAAATTCTTTTAAAGATAATTATTAAAAAAAAAAGAAGTTTGTCAAATTTAGCAAAACGATAATATTTGGCAACAAACTTTTTTCTAATAGTTTAGCTTGTTTTATGCCGCATGTGTATTATTTTGTAACTAATTTTAATAAGTCTAGTTCTTCTAAACTTTAATTCTACGTAGAAAACGTTACATTTATTTTATCTCATTTTCTGTCACTCTTTTTTCTTTATTTTAGTTCTTTTGCAATTATTTTTATCTATTCTAACCTTAGACTATTCTCGTTTGCAACTTTTTTTTTCCAATTTGTTTTTTTTTATTTTCTTTCATTCTTCGATTATTTACTCTGTTGTCTCTTGTTTCTTCTAACATATTCTACATTATGTAATTTGTCTTTAAGATTTTAGAATTTTTTCTTGTTTTCTTTCTTTATTTTTAACTTCAAATATTAGTTCCTTGCAGTCTTTTATTCTTTACTTTCTTTTTTATATAATATTTCAAAGACTAAATAAAGACGCGCAGAAAACATGAAAAGCTGAACAAATTTATTAATAAATTCGTTCAGTTTTTTTATCTTTACAGAATTCATGTTTTGAGCGCGTCTGTTTCTTATTTGTAGTTGTTTTATTATAAAACAAAAAAACTATTTTGTACCTAAAATTTTAAATTTTTATATTACAGCTAGTTAAAAATTTTAAACTTTATTACGTGATTAGAGATCAAACTCTTGGAGCTGTCTTCTACCAGTTAATATCGTCAAAATAATAAACACTATCAATTGAATAAAAAAAGATAATTTTGTGGTTCTGTGGCAGCCTTATGAAAATAGTATATTGTATAGGCGGTTAAAGTGCTATTTTTCTAAGCGGAGAAAAGCTATGGACAAGCATGCCAAAGGCAAGGCTTTCATTTTTTAAGGCTTGGAAAACCACTTTGCCTTCGTGGTTTACGCATTATTTTTTATGCTACACAACATATTATCTTATAATCAAGCATTATCTTAAAATTGCTTATAGATTATTACCGCAAATTAATCTCATACCTCGACAGCTTGATATAATTAAGCTTTGTTATTGAATAGAATTTGGAAAATTTTAAAAGACAATAACTTAATATTTTTATTATCATGATGATAATGTTTAACCCTCCTTTTTCCAGAGACACAGAAATTTTGCTGGATTTAAAAATCATTACGGTCTTTGACAAGTAATAATAATGACAATATAATTTTTTCAATAATATAAAAATTGTTAAAAGACAAGCTTTCAGTTTTCAATTAGTTTAAAAACCAATTTAAGAATTAAATTAAAAACTACAAATTGTGTTGCAAGCCAAAGAGAACACATAGCTTGTGTTTTAAAAAATCAAGCTATGTATCAACTCTCTCTTATCTTTATTGTTATTATAATTATTATAATTATTATAATACACCTTCCTAAATTAACTGTATTTTATAAAATGTTTAACATTTTGTAAAATATTTTTTTGTCAATTGAAAAATTTTTTAAAAATTTGAAATCAGATTAAACTTAAAATTAATTAAATAAATAATACAAACCTTGTTATTGTTTTTTATTAAAATTATGTTTATTCAATATTCAAATTACTTTTAAGCAATTTTTACCGAAAATTGTGTAAAATTTTATTTGAATATAACAGTATAACGGTAATGTTAAATCTGTCAAAATATTTTAAAGCAACATAGCAAACAAAGGTCTTTAAGCTGCATTAATTTAAAGTAATTTTTAAGATATTAAGCATTCTCATAGCATAACATAAGAACAAAAATAGCAACATTTTCAGACAATATACTTTGAATTTAAATCTGATATAGAAAAAAGCTTCTGAGAAATATAACAATAATTTTTCATAATTTTTTACAATCAAATTGTGTTTTTTTCAATTGGCGATTTCGAATATTATGATTGGTGGCTCTGGATCAAAGTTGGTTCTGGATAACCTTGCCGACGGCTTGGTTTGCCCGTGGTCTACAGGAAAACATTTTCATGTCTTAGTTTAAAATATTATAGATTTCAAGTCTTTAAGAAGTATTTTTTTGTATAATATATATTTTTAATTATAAAATAGGTAAGCAAACTATTCGATCTAAACTTAGTGTTTTAAATAAATAATGCATTTTCTCGTGTTTAATGTATGAATAACTTAAAAAAAACCATTTTGTGAAAAATTAACCAAAAAAAAGACGCATATTTCGCGATTAAAAAGATAAATTCTCAATAAATGCACAGGTTTTAATGTATAATCATTCATAACTGAAATTGATTTCACTTGTATTAGCCAAACTGATAATAATAAATATCACTCTTTTAAATTAGCTATTGATATTAGATAGGTACATTAATAATAATAATTGAAGAATGCCTTTTTCAATCTGAAAAAAAGAACACTAACGGTGTTTAAACACTTAATTGGTTTTTGAACCTCAATGATTTATTGATAAAAAACATGCAGCAGATAAAGCGGTATTATCATGGGAATGCTGGGAACCAAAAGCTCAAACTTTGACTAGAATAATGCACAAGATGAGCTGGTCAGATGTCACTTTCGTCTCTGACGGATGACAAATGAAAATGTAAGAAGTGCGAGTCACTCAGATACAATATGCTCACGGTTTATTGTTCGTGTGTGTGGTAGATTCCTCAAGATGTTCAGATATTTCCCCCTTATCTGTTCATCTTATAAACATACGTAAAGCTTATTCAGAATTTATTTATTTATTTTAATTACTATCACACACTTATTATTACAAATTATTATAGAAAATAGCAGTATAGCATCTATATGAAACTAAACCCCTTATAAATGAGTTTATTATAAATATTAATGATAAATTTAAGTGATTTTAGAACGAGAGTTTAATTTTTGGTTTTCCTCTAGATATTTTAAGAAACATACAACAATTGAAGGCAGCATATAGATTCTTGAAAGATCATTTTTGAAACAAATCAAAAAACGTCAAAAATCAAAATGCTGCGATAAAATGCATTTGGAGATTTAAATCACAAATTTTTTCACTTGTAATAAAGTTAAAACTTTTTAAATATTGATAAAATTGCTAAAAATATAGATAGTCTTAAAATATAGTACAGCATATTACAAAACAGTGATACATTTAAACTAAAATAGCAAAGATACTTTTTTAAAGAATTAACAAAGTTAACAACAGCTAAAGACCAATATAAAATGTTTATCTTTTTTTTTTCAATTACTATCAGAAATATTAAAATGCAAGATTTTCAAATTATTTTTTGCAGTTGATTACTAAACTAAATTTTTATAGAAGAGTATAAAGAGTAAAAACTATAGATTTTCAGAAAAATCAAACAAGGAGTTTTTATATTTGAACATGTGAATAAAATATTTTTTTAAAATAGTCTACCTTAGAAATTGGAGCACTTGAGAGTTATATAATTAGAGCATTTAAACCACTGATAAAATTGTTAAAAATATAAGTCATTTTAAAATAGAGCATAGAGCATATCACAAAGAGTGATCCATATGAAGAAAAGAAACTTTTTTATTATTATTATTAACTTTTTCTTCTTTAGTTTGTAAAAATTATTGTAGTTGTCCTGAACAAACATAATATTTATAAAATATTGAATCGTGATACGAATTTATGACTTGCATGTTACGATAATGTCAACATACCTATTTTATGTGCTACATCAAATGTCATAAATGTTTGATATAAAACAAAATAAATGATGAATGTCACGTATAACACGCATCATTGAATATAGCGGACAAATTAAATTTCTTAAATCATATAATCGCTAGAAATGTGACCAGGAACAATATCATGTCAATTATATCGTCGATCGGATCTGTATGCCATGTATTTTGTTTTTGGATGAGCAATATTGCAGATGATGACTTGTGTATTTGCTTTATATAGTGGACCTCCATGAAAAGATACCTATTTATTGTGGTTTGTATGTGCGCAATTATCATTAACCTGCATTGTCAGCACAACGATCAAAATCGTTCAGAAATAGCAACAGATTGTTTATAATAAATGCTACCAAAATATAAGTCATGTTAAAATAGCCAGCAGTTTTAGTGCGTCAAAAAGTTTTTCTATTGCAAGGTTTTTTTGAAGCAATGTTGAAAATGTTTTAAACTTGAATTTGCACAGTTGGTGCTTTTACATTTTCTTGTTTCTTTTGGTACTTTGTGTATCCGGACAGAGCCCACCACATTTTTATTCAGTAGGTGCTTTGTTTTTCTATTTTCTTCTAATATTTTGTTTCTTCTCAAATTAGGACTCTATCACTAGTTTTTCTATTGTTAGTATTTTAATCAGTTTCTTTTTTATGTCACAAAATAATTGTGTTCTATTTACTTCTTTTCAGTTAAATCTTTTATTAGTATTTTTATTAATTTTTTTTTCTTCTAATTATTGCACATTTAAGACAGTAAAGAAATACTTTACAAAAAAAAAAAAAAACTTTAAATTTGATGTTTAATTTGTTGAATCAAAAACGGAATCACAATGAAACAGCTGTTTACTGACGAATCTAGATTCTATTAGATCCACAGTGAGATACGAATTGGAGTGTAGAGAAACCAAAAAAAGGCGCTATTTATTTAGATTGGTGGGAAAACGAATTTTAGCTAAAAAAGAGTCTATGTTGAATTGGAGCGGTCTTGAGTACATATATGATGTTTTAATTACCTATGCTGTATTATTGGCTCAAAATATTGATGACCACACAGAGTACTTACTGAAGATTTACTCAAAACTTGCAATACTTAGACCAGCTCGCAGACCAGATTTTAATGCAGGATACTACTTTTCTATATCAAAGTTATTGAACAAAGCTTTAAACAGCTTTTACTCTTGGCAAACTAACATTATTTTTGCCTCTAGCAAATGAACCGGTAAGTACTATCTGCTAAAGTTTACAAAAACGGATCAAAACAAACGTTAAAGATTTTGTTTTGAATTACTTTGGTGAGTTTTCTTGCTTTTTTCGTACAACATATGTACCTACTGAGTTATAGATTTATTCAAAGATAAACGTTAAAGATATGACGATAACTGTAAATATAAAAAAACATTTTGATTTGTTGTTCTTAAAATAATTAAGCCAAACGACGCCTACTAAAAACTGTAAAATGTTAATGAAACAATTATCCAGCGCCGAAATGAAGCAGAGAACATTCTTTACGATACATCGATGATCGGAAACATGCATTTAAAGTATTCCAAATTGAAGTTCAGTGTAAATTGAAAAAAGCATCTACAATGGATTTCTGTTCGCGTGTCTTTTGAAGCGCGATTCGAATAAAAATCACTAAATTAGGGAGAATTAGAACTCTCATTAAAAGATACATGTTACGATTACTACCGAATATGCGTGGGTTGAAGCAACCAATGGACCAAGAATGAATATTCAACACAGGATACATGCTTCTCATGTAGAAAATACATTTAAGATATAGAAGCATCCTGTCAATTTATGGCTTACATATTCTGCCGTCTCAATTTTTTAAAGTTTTTTTCTAATTGTTGTTGAACACAACAACAATCTAGAAATGACAAGCTCTCAAACAAATGAAGAGTTCTATAAATAAATTATTGTGTTCATAATTAAAAACTTATTCATAGATTCTTTCTCAAACAAAAAAAATTGAGGAAAATTGTCAAATCAACTAAAAACTATTCTTCAAAATTCTAAAAACATTAAAAAAACAAATATTACAAAACAAATGAGAAACAAAGAATAAGACATACTTAAACATAACATAAAAAAGCAATACACTTCAAAAAAAAAAGAAAGCAGAAGGTTTTAAGTTGTTAGTATTGCAGCTGAAATGTTATTATTAAGCTTATAAAGAAAGCGAATTAAACATGTTAACCAAACTGTATAAGAGAGCATGAAAAGAAAAAAAAATTTACAAACTGAGAAATAGATATTACCACCCCGTCTTAAACAAGAGGCAGTATAGTATATAACAATGACAGAAGCAAAAATATATACTAAAAGTTTACGTAAGACTTAAGGCACACATCACAAAGTGGCTTAAGGTAAGTGAGAAGTACGTAAAATCACTGAAACAGTTACCAAAAATTAAATTTATAAACTTATAACAAGAATATTTTGGTTTTATAGATATACAAAAAGCTCTTGAAAGTTTTTACAAGAGCGACTCAAAAAATTTAATTTAGAAAAGTTTGCGAAAAAGAAAAAGTTGAACTCAGTTTTAAAAAATTATAGGCAACATTTATAAAGCTCTATAAAACCAAATCAGAAAAAGAAACAAATAATCAGAAGATTTTAAGCTCTCTTATTTATAACAAAAATAAATGATACTAAATAAAGTAAAAACATAAGTCAGACAAATACAGAAATATAAAAGCAGGTAGGTAAACAAGAAACAAAAAAAATTATCCACAAAAAATTATACTTATAGGTAGTAGGAAAACAAAAATACAATACTCACCTAGAACAAACCAAAAATTTCAAATACTTTAGAGTAAATATACAAAGTAGCGGTAGACAAGAAGCAGAAATAGTTGCATGAATTACAGTATCAGTAAAATTGTACTATGCTCTAAAGAAAAATTCTTTTGGAAGAAAAGAAATTTTAAACTATACAAGTCAAAATGTGTAAAAAACAGATTTTTTAGACATTTTTGAGTATGCTAGTGCAAACTGGGCTCTTACAAATAATGCTCAAAGCAAAGAGCAAGCAGCAAAAATAAAGCTTTTAAAAAGTGTCACAAAAGTTGACAAAATTGAAAATGTAAGTAAATGAAGAACTAGGGATTGATACTAAAAAAAAACAACTAAAAAAACATCAGAAAAAATAGTAACAAAAAAATTGGAGGAACAAAAATACACAAAAATAAACCAGTAAAGTCAAGAATTCAAAATATTATTTTGTTTAAAATAGAGAATGCTAATTTAATTTGTTTAATTTGTGTAATGTAAAATTGTTTATTTGTTGTATTAATTCACTTTCTTTCATTCTGAAAATGGCTAACGGGCAAAACTAGTAAATAAAACCATAAAGAAACTGAATTTTTTTTTTATCTTTGTTATTTATACTTAAATCTTGTTTTGTAGTATTACAAAATTTTATAATTGTAAAAGACTTAATTTTAATAAATATATTTAACTTGTTTTAAGTACAGTGTTTATTTTATATTGTAGAGATGTTTTTATCTTTTTAATCTCTGAAAATCTTTCCTAAGAAAAAAGAATAATTTTATTGTAGGTGGTTAATACTTACTTTGCATAATCTGCTTTACAATAAATTGCTCTATCCCGTATGAAACAAGAAGGCTGACGATCTAATTGTAGTTGACAAACACAGCACCTCAGACACCGTGCATGCCAACTTCTTCCGGAAACTTCTAACAGAAATTTGTCACTAATTGGTTCACCACATGCCGAGCAGAGCCTGTACTCAGTCTGCAAAAAAAATTCAACATATCTTATTTGCCACAATAAAAGTGAAAGGAAACAACAAAATTCAATATCAATATTGCTCGTTTTCATCAATCATTATTAGATAAATCTACACTGGCAGTTGCGCTCTACTAATTTGCTACAACGAGAGTGTTTTAAAAATTTTATAAATTGTTGGCGGTTAATTACTTTGAAGAAAATGTTTAAAAACGTTTTATTGCCCTATGTATATTCAACATCGTTACATAAACTTTAGGAGAGTGACAAAGATTTGTTAGACCACCATACGTTCTAAGCTTTATTACTCTTTAGCCAAGCGGGTAGAACTTAAATAAGTTTTCACCACGAATACGAAAAGTACGATGACGCCATCTGCTTAAAATAATTGTAAATGTATTCTGTATAGATATATACTAATTACATTATAAAGCATTCCTAAGCAATGCCAAAGAAATAATATTTTTTTAAATAGTACTTACAATGCACTCTCATCTGAATTTATCAAAATAGTAATGGAAATAATTTGTAGATAAATTGGTTTATTCGAACTTCAACTTATTAACAAAACTTACTACTTTTCGTGTAGTTTAAAATAATTTTTTTACATGCTATTTTAACAAATGTTACTAAATTTTGTGAACACTTGTGATCATTTGTTATAGAAATTTGTGTTTACAAAAGTATATATTCTATGCAACTGAACATAATCAAAAATTCTGAAAAGTTTGTGAATTGATACATAATAATTGATCTAGTGCATCATTTAATTTAAAATAATTTTTTGCCATTAACATATTATATAAACTGCCGATAAGCTAACTAAACATTCAACAGTTTACTTTTTTTTTATCAAAAAGCCGTATAGAGTTTTAATTTTGGCGACAACATCTTAATGTTTTGATTTAAAAAAATAAATAAAGTTACGTCTTTTGTCAGCATCAGCAAAGTTGTCAGTGTCCGTCATGCTTTTTGTTATTTTATTTGATAAAAAGTAAAAAAATTGATCAATGCACTAAAATTGCTATTATTAGATAAAATAACAAAAAAAAAATACTATGGCTTATATTGACAGTTTGCTGATGCTGCCAAATAACACCATCTTATTTTTTCTCCAAAATGAAAACAATAGCACGCAACACGTTGTTAAAAATTACACGTTTTTTAATAAGAAAAATTATTATAGTTTTATGTCTCTCTTGCAGGTAATCATGGTAATCGAAAAAACTCTGAAAAAGCTAAAAAGTTTCGGTTTTTAGTTAAATATTTTTAAAAAACGCTTTATCTTTCTCAAATTAATAATATATTTATTATTAAATACAATTATTAAACAATCATAAATAATATTTATTTAGTCGGTTAAATTGAAAGCTTACTTGAAAAATGTTGCTCAGGAAAATATTGTGAGCGTAGACTGCAGTTTGCAGAAATGGTATTTTCCGAAGCAATATGAAATAAGTAGTTCAAATCAGATTCGGGGCATTAATTTATAAAATCTGTCATCCAACAGTAACCAGCGATAACATCAGTTATCGCTGTATAAAAATATCTCAATTATTAATCGCTTTTGTTAACGTTTTGATTGCTTAAATAATTATTAATACCTATAACATTTATATAAGCATTTAAAATAACAATCTTTTTAAACTACTTTTAGTGCTTTTCCTATAAACCTGGGTTATTTTCATACAATATAGTCGAAAATCTCATCAAACATGCCTCTATTCAGCCTTTTGTATCGAAATGTGTTTTTGGAATTCTTGTTTGCCTTTTAAAGTAGTTCATTTCGGTAGGTAAAAATATTGCTCAAACCAACAAATATGTAGTAAAACCAACTTCTTTCATTCACACAATACGCTTTCGAAACAACAAAAACCAAAGATTCGTGTCACTTGGGCGATATTATCTGAACAAAATATAACAAAGCTGAAAAGCTCTTCAAACACTAAAGTCGGTTATATATTTTTCACAAATTCACAGGGCTTGAGGACACGCTTCAAAGTGAACCAAAGAGACCGTACCGAAGCGTGAAAGCTGATTGTCAACTGCCTTTTCTTTTGTGATGCTCGTGCCTTAGATTTTAGAGTTAATCGGATTTTAAGTGGTTTTTGAATTTTATAAATTATCTGTAATACGTTTTATACTGCAATAATATGACACTGTTGAGATGTCACTAAATTTTAATACATCATTGTTAAGAATATAAAATGTTTTTCATCAACATTGATTTAAGCGAATGTATACACAGTTATGCAGTTTTTAATTATCATTATCAATTTTCAATAAAAATTAAAATTTCAATTTAAATTAAGATCTGTAGACTCAGACATATATGGTTTTAATTGGAACTCTTCAGAAAGTTGCAACAGATCCTTGTTTGAATAAATTTGCACTGACGATTGGATTTTATATTTATCCAAGTGTCTGCTGTCTATTACTTCGTAATTTGGTAAAAATAACTAAATCTATTAAAAGCTTCTTACAGCAAAGTCGGAAAACTTTGTTTCTACATGTCGATGCTACAGGTCACTCTTAATGACAATAAATTTTGATAGAAAAAAGTTTATGAGATAAAGAGATATTGCTGATTGGCAACAAAATTATTACAATTTTGTCTGAAACACATATCAAAAATATGCAATATTATCTATTTATTTTGTAATTTCTTCAACCTTTACAAATTTAAATTTTCTCAAACAAGAATCTGATGCAATTTACTAAATAAATAGTTCTAATAAGAATGAAACATGTCTAAGTCTGAGAATTTTAGTTAGAATAAATATGCTTTGAGTTTATTTTTACTATTTGTTGATAGAGCTTGAAGGAGACGCTAATATTGCATATCTTAGATTTGCTTTTTCAGACAAAAACCGCTAATATCGTAAGTTGGTTATCTGATCAGCGATATTCATCAAAATCGATGTCTGTCATTAAGAGTAACCCTTAGCATCAGCATATAGAAACATAATTTGAAAGTAAAAAGTAGCTTCTAATAGAGCTATGTACACATATATAGAGAAAAAGATAAGCAAAATTGAGTAATACTTTTTTAAACATACAACAAATGCCTTGTTTTGTAAGAATCAAAGTTTTAAAAATAAGTAAAAACTGTTTCTGTTTTCTAGATATAAATAAGCGTATAGATGTTAAAAATTTGTTATATTGACTATTTTTTAAATTGTTTTGTAAATGGAAATTCATTGCAAATTGTTTTGGAGATGGATGAGGTGAAGATGCAAATGCTTGGATGTATTTCATATTTAAATTTTCAGGTTTCCAGCTGACATCATTTTGGATTAAGCTGGAAATACATTTGAATACAATAAATACTACAAGGCTAGCTAGCTGTCTGCTTTATTATTGCCTACCATAAAAGCTTGTGTAAAATCAGCAAATATTTTTTTTGCAATTTTTGTGAAATCTTGAATAAGAAATAAAAAAGTTTTGCAAAACAATTACTAGTTGTTGCGTAGTGTTTTTTAGAAATGCTTTAAGTTTTAACAGTTTTCGAAATTGTAAGCGAAACTAATCAAAATGTTGGTGGCAGTGCATCCTAATATTTCTGTACACTATTTCTCTGTCATTGAGATGTCTTGGTGGTATTCGGAAAGAATCAAAAAGACGATAGAATAGAGTGAAAAGGTGAGAGGTCACATCGTGGGAGGTTGGTGGTCTACAGTGTATTCTTTGTATGTACCGAGTCGTTTTTACGTCATCTACACTTGATCAAACAACTATTGTTCTGTTTTGATTGATTTCTTCGACCGCTCTCACAATATTTAAATTCGGACCGAGATATCATCGTTGCATTGTAAAATAATAAGAACGCTTCGATTTGGCCGCTCTAGTAATCAATAGCTGATTAACGTAATGATATGTGAAGATTGCGTTATTGTTGGTTCACCGGGTATTTTTTAAACTCAACACAGTACGAATGTGTCAAATTTAAACGATTTTCTGTTCGGTGCTTATGATTGAGTGTAGATATGATGAAATTGAAAGTGGCAAGTGTTTCTGTAGCCGATGACTATTAGTTTTCTATCAAAACAAAAAAAAACTATATAACGGTACAGATCATATAAGAGTTGTGTGAATATTTTTATATAAAGTTTATCAGATGAATGATCAGATCACTCTAGCATTATGCAACAAAAAGTTATACAGAAATTCTAAAGTGCCTAGTTTTCCTAAAGAAAAAAGTCTTCAACTTTAAGACCTATACTGTTTGAAAAACTTAAATTTAAATAGTTTAATCACATAAATGCCAATAAAATACCTCGTTTGACAGTTGGCTTTACCTTTGATAATTATAAGATGATTAATATATTAATAAAAATTGTAAACCTGTAAATACAAACCAAACTCAATATCAAAGTCAAGTTCAAAACAACGATGCTTTTTTTTGGATAGCCTAACTTATGTGCTGAATGTGTTAAACTATTTAATTGTTCTTTTGTAAGAATTTTGATCAACTATTTAATTCCACAAGCTAAATTTTTTCAGTACGAGTGCAGAACTGAAGTAAAACGAGGTTCTACATTTTTATATAATGTTTTTGCAAGTGGTATTTTATAAGAAAGCTTTACCCTATTTGCAGAAACATAAAGGCATTCTATCACTTCTTTTTTATTATTCCAAAAAAATTCAAAAGACTCTGAAATTGAAGAATATTTTTACGAAGCAAGTGGTTTTTTTAAATATTGCTAATAGCCAGCAGCAAAATAATTTTTAACTTTTGTCGCAAATACATTTATAATATAATTTACAAAAAAGCAAACCAACTTTTAAATCAAAACAATTCTTAAAAATGCGTCATCAAGATGTGTTCGAAAATGAGATGATGATACAGATTTTAACCAGACATTAGCCTCTTTGCTTTAAACTGCAAGTAATTTCGCTTTAGCTTTACAGCAAATAAAACCACAACAATATTTTATAAAGCTTCATCAAAGCTTTTTTGATTTTTAGGCAGTATATGCTAAAAATTTTTTTTTCGAAACTGTGTCATAAAGCTAGAGCTTTAATAAAACTTGATCAAGAAAATCATAATAACTTATTAAAGAATATTTTTTATAAAACAGAAATGTTTGAACAAGAGCAAAAACACAAATTAGTCAAGTTCTAATTGTTGCAATAAAAAGCTTAATTGATTAGAGCTAAGAAAATCTGTCGATTTGCAATTTTTAATACATTCCAGAAACTTTTTAGTTTTCAAATCTTGTAAAGAAGTACAGTAAAGCTAGTATATTATTCTTGAAGGTGCAAATGAATTGTAGAAAAGGAAGTAGGCTTATGAGAAATAATTTGTTCTCGAAGGAAATTTTTTGATTACCTATTATATATCTTGATTTTGTTGAAAAATTCTTTCATTTGATAGAAAACAGCGATCTTTCATTTGAATTTCCAATTTTAATACCAAAAGTAATTTCATTGAATTTATTAGATATTTCAAAGACAATTTCTCTATATTCACCAGGAATTGAAAGAACACCGTTTTTAAAATTCAGTGAAAAATTAATTGTATGAGACGTTCTGTTCAAGCGTAGGTTTTCAAATTCAATTTTTTAGTGTAGCTTTATCAAGATACCAAAGAGCAAGTTCTGGTTTTAATAAAAAAATTATTGATTAAAGGATTCAAAATAAAACCGAACTAAGAGAATCACATTGATGCACACATTTTTGTGAGAAAACCATTCTATCATTATGCGATAATAATCTACAACCATATTTGTTTAATTAATAAGATATCTCTTGATATCGTGTTGAAAGCATTGAAAAAGTATATTTTTAAAATAATTTTTGGAGGAGTATGTCGCAGGTTAACATAGCACCAGTTCCTGATTTTATTGCAAAACCAAATTGAATTGGTTGCAAATAATTTCGATAAAGCTCTGTAAAGTAAAACTATTTTGGTAATAAATCTTCTCAAAGTGCAGCCAGCAGCAATTGCCTAAATTTCTCCATGTTTTTATTCAAAGCCCAAAGCGAAATTCTATAAGGAATTTGATATTATATTGGTGGGTACACATATTTTTAACATCAAATTACTAATTGCCGCTTAAACTGTACTTGGCCCAAATCATCAAACATCAAGTCTGTCAAATGTTACAAAGGTTAAGATTTAAGAAGTCCACCAGCTAGACCTCTTGCAAAAGAAAAAAAAAATTTTTTAATTGTAGAATGAGAAATATCTGAAGTGTTAAGTTTTCTTTCGGACTAATCAGGGAAAACATAGTTTCAAGCTTCCAGGTGTTTTCATTTTGAGAGAGTATTTGGTTTAGCAATAAAATTTTCAAAACAAATACGATTCTACATATCAATTAAAAATACATGTGCATCTTGTAATTAAACATTTAATACAATAAATTGTTTATCATATTAAATTGAGATGGTTTATTTTGGACTTGTAGCGGGCTTAATTAGTTTATGTATCGGCCAGTAATTGCAATATCCTTTGATGGCATAGGTATTTTAAGAAGTCTTTTTGTTTCTTGATTCATTTTTCTAAAACAAAATAAATCAACTTAATTGTTGTGCGTAATCTATTTAAATATTTATACAAAAAAATGAAAAGCAAACATTTTGTATTCTTCTCTATGTATAGCAAATACAAGGTCATTCAAGCAGCTCTACAAGTCAATCTTGTGATATATGAGTATTAAAACCTGAAATGCGATCGGTTTATTTTGTAATTTGACTTTGTAAAGCTCCTGATGACTTACGTCAAGATGAGGTATGTCTGTTTTGACCTGGACTTTAGAATAGAGCGTCAATCCTAAGCTACGGCAGTCAATAAAACTCTGTAAGTCACTGCAGCTGAATGACAGGTGTTGTGTATTGGATTATTATACAAATACATAACAAATATATTTTGATAAATGGTTGAACCGACAGGATACGATATCCTTTAGGCAATCTTTTTACGCCCCAAAGACAGCGATTTATATGCTCACTTAATCAATTATCAAAATCTTTACATCAATGGCTATTACATGTATGAAGTGGTGGCTGATTGCTAATTGTTACAGCTCCGTGTTAGAACGGTGGAATATCTATTGCTTTAGTATGTATTTATGTCGGTATCATTCTACAAAAAAGAGAATGTTAGTTATTCTAAAAATATATAGATTAATTTGATCAATAGAGCATGTTAATGGGCAATAACAAGGTGTCAGCAATTTGTTAAGAAAAAAAGTTTAATAATACTTAATCTTCTAAACTAAATCTTCTTTACCCATAATGCACAGCCAAACAATCCTATTTTGGATTACCACCACCATAACTTTTGCTTGATAGCCAAGAGCTAAGTTTTTGCAATCGGGCATAGGTAATTCAGATCTTTAATATTTTCTCTAGGGTGCCGTTTTTAAATATTCGTTCTTTTTTTGGTCTTATTTTAAAAATTTTGTTGTACTTTAAACTACCTAAATTTCTAATAATTGTATTTACCTACTCAATTTATCAAAAATTTAAATCTATTTGAAAGTTTTGGTTTAAAGCTTCTATTTAAAGTTTAAAAGGTTTTGTTTAAAAGGTTTGAAGAAAAACGGCATTTACGAGCAGTGATTATTGAAACATCCATAAAACCGTGTTGAAAAATAAAACCGCTTTGCACTCCATTGGTAAGACGTCATTAGAACAAAAAAAAGTGAGAAAAAGCATCATAACTCAACTGAATGTGTTTATGTTCAGAGACTCATGACACGTCCGGTTTCTCAAATGTAAACTTTACCGCAAGAACACGGAATTTGATAGGCAATAGGTATAAGCGCCAGCAGCAACGTTGATTTTTGCTTCATATGTTTATTCTCACTTTAACTTTCTTGTCCTGATGACGCTTCCGCCGATAGAGTAAAAATTTTTTTTATATATTTCTCTTTACTTCAAATCAGAAAACAACATTCAAAAATTAAACAAAACACATCTAGAAGATTTAAAATATGTTTTTTTTAATCTATTTAAAAAAAAATTAAACTTTAGACTTTTCTCTTTCTGAAATTAAGAAATGTTTTTTTTTAAACCAGGTTCAGCAAGTTGACTCTTTAAGTCGCAAATTCTAAAAAATTCTTTTTTTAAATGTTAATGTGATACCCCAAGCTAGGCTTTTATTAACCTAAATAGAACTTTAGCTGAACGTGGTAGTTTAATTCCTAAAGGATGTGTACTAAGTGTTATAATTATGTCGAACACTTTCTGGAACCACATTTTGCAAAAAAAATTATGAAATCCTACCGATTGCTGCTGGTTGCACTTTAAAAAAAAATTTGGCTAAAAAGATTTTTGTTTAATTAAAGAGCTGTTTTGAACTCATTTGCAATCAATTCAAGTTAGCTGTGGAATCAAATCAGAAGCCGAGTGCAGTGAATTCTGCACAAAATTATGTTAACTTTCTAATCATACTTCTTTTTTAAAATATATTTTTTTTAAATCGTCAAAAGATATCTTAAAATTTACATTATTGCTCAAAATAATAGTCAGAGCGTGTTTTTTTTTAAGTTAAGTGGTTTTGTATTATAGGCTATAAATTTTAAATAATAGGTTTTACTATTGTTTATAAAATGTTATTGTAATAAAAGAAAAAAATTGCAAATACAATATATCATCCATAATACGCAAAGCTTTTTTGTAACAATTTCTATAAAATTAAGACATTAATAAACTAAAACAAAATTTTATGTTAACTTGTTGTCACATACAATTTTTCTATATTTTTGAGTGATACGTCATGCAGATACATAAAAAAATCAACATCTTGATCCGAGTGTATGCAAATGGCTTATGCTGGGTCCTGTGTGACTCCCGCTGCGTGAAGATGTTATTCCGCACCAGGTTCAATTTGTAAGCCGCCGCCACGTTTAGTGTTGGTAAGTCCTAATCCGATTATATTTCAAACCGCACACTCCCTGAATTATAAATCCGTCATTAAAAAACTTAACTCTAATATACTACACAAATAAATAATGACAAATATTTTAGAATACAATACTCAACCTATCAAAAAACAATACCAACAATAATTCAAAAGCTGCTTTGAGTCATTTTTTAAAAAATCTTGACAGAAATGTTCTCATATTTTATTATATTTTATATTTGATAACCGTAACAATTAGAACCACATTCTTCATATATTTAAATTATTTTTATATACATATAAAAGCTATGTTTTTTGTCTAATGGGTATTGTTCTAAGAAGCTTTATAAAACAAATCTACAGTTGTTAAGTTTTATTTTTATTGAATCTACTAGGTAAAAAGGTCAGTTGTTTCAAACATTTTAATGTAGGTATTGTAAACCCAAAACTCTAGATTATTAAAAGTTACATTTGCACAACAGAGTAGTAAAATTGTACGTTTCCCATTGAAAAAACATGGTCATAAATAACAGCATCATTGAATGGCCGGTCTGTGTCCGTTCAATCAATGCCTGTAATATTACGGTACCCAATAACTTCACAAGTCTATTAAGTACTTTTACCAATTCATTTGTGAATTACAACCTCCAATACTCTAATTAGAGTTTTGGGTTTATTATAATAGATTATATGAAATTGAGTTTGGCTTTTTACAAGTTGCCAATACTATCTATAAGACAATTATTTTTGTCACTTGTAGCAGCTATTTTGCCTTTTATGAAAATTTTATTTTCACATTAAGATTGATAATGGCATTTACAATTTATGAATAATGCTATCAATAAGTACTAACATAAACTTTTTCAAAAATAAACTTAAGACAATTGCATCACAGTTTTTTTTGGTAGCAATATCGAGTGAAAAAAATAAATATGCGTATTCAGATTACGTTTTAGGCAAAAAAGGCTAATAGGTAGGTGTCAGATCGACACCTACCGACAGTGACTTTTAGAAAAACTTTTGACAAGTGTTACTACTTACAGAAGCTTTTTACATTATTTATGGTTATCGACAACCGGCATAGTTTAATTTGAGTTTAAATCAAAGCATTGGCTAACCGGCAAAACACAATACTACAACGTTTCAAATGTTCAAAAGTAATTGAAAAATTTTTGACAAATTTTATCGATATCAAATCAGTAAGTCAATTTAAATTGATGTTAAAAACTTTTAACTCACTCAAAGTATGGTACATTGGAAAAATCGTGTCTGACTGAGTATATGTGTACATATGTGGCCGGAAAAAGACGAAAGTGTGTTGCTGAATTTTTTCTTTTGTCAAAGATTTTAAATCTAAAAAGTTTTAATTAAGCATAATTTTTCGACAAGAAAGGAAAGCTTTCCTTGTGCATAGTGCTTCTTCATACTGCTACATCATCTGTTCACACAGTGTATTCTATTATTTGTTTTATGGCTTTTATACATTCTAATGAGAGTTAAAAAATAAACCGCTGATAGCTTCTCTCGCCGCTTTTTTTGTTCAACAAACAAAGCCGACATCATTCAAAACATTTGCCGCTGACATTGGAAATAAATAATTTCAATGCAATGAAAAAGGTATTGCTGTTAATGATCTAATAGCAAAAAAGCGTTTTTAACATTGATGTACCGTGGTTAATAAGAAGTAAAAAACAATGATCTGAGTTATATTCATTTAATAGTGGATAACATGAAAAGTATCCCACTGGTTAAAATAATTTAGCTGGACGGGATTTACGGAAGTCCATCAGAGAAGAGGAATTTCAAGAGTTTATACCATCGGTAAGCGATCGGCGGTGTTGTTATAAATTAGTTAATTAACACCGTAACCTCTGTATAGCGCCCCTGCCGACAGGTTAATGCAATATATTGCCAACACAGTCCACGTACGGCCCTTTGCGGCCATTGACGTTCCATTAACGCTAGATTTTAAATGATCATAAAATGATCATTTTGACTCGGTGAGTATTTTCATGAGGATGCTGTGATGTGGCAAAAATGTTCATAGATTTTACGCTAAGTAGCTAATACTTTAGAAAATATAAAAAAGATAAATAAACTGTAAATAATATTCTTAAAGAGGGAGTTAGAAGATAACTTTCCCAACAGAACCTCCTGCGTAACAATCAATTAAAAATATAGTTAAAGTAGACTAGTCACAGCAAAATTTTTTACCGTCTTAACATTTTGCAATGGTTTCTCGTTAACTTTTATGTGTAGATATACAGTCTAAGCAAGATGATTTAGTATTACTTTAAAAAGCTAATATTTTGTGATGGTTATAGAATGAAAAATCTAGAGCAAACGGTACAAAGTTGTAAGCACTTGTAAAAAGTCAATAAGCGCGAGAAGTCCTAATAAAATAAAAAAATAGAAAACTTGACTTATCTATCAAGTTCTATTTAAAAACATCTTTTTTAATTTTGTTATTAATTTGAAAATATGTTTTAAAAGATTAAATTGCATATGCATTTTTTCTATAAAATTTTTTTCAATTATATTTACAATTAAAATCTGTAAGTTTGAACTTGCAGGAATTGTGTTATTATAAAGAACATAGTATTTTTCAAAATTTAAAAAATGTTGTTAAACTTTAACTACCACATTATCTGTGTACAACAGCAGACAATGTTATTATAGAATGTTGATTGCTAACCTAAAACTGTTAAAGTGTTATTATACAAGACTAACAAATGTATAAAAATAAAAAATAGATTTTATTCGACGACTAACTTAATTGAACTGAAGAAAATACATTTTAAAATTTAATTAAACAACATTTCTTTTGTGTTATTATATATAAAATTCAATACAACTCTTAGCGTATTTAGAAAATCAATCAATTTTGCTTAGGTGACTAAAGAACTATAGTTTAATGATGTAGATCCATTCACTAGCTGTCGACCTCGGTTCGTGCTAATAAAGAATTTATTTCATCTTTCAATCTTAAAAAGAGTCCGTGACCAGTGGGTGTAGCCGCATAGGGGGTGAACAAATGGTGCGAAATACAATGGTGTAAACAGAAATGGGCTCGTGGTCACCTAAATTATTAGTCTGGAGCTCAGACTTTTGTAAAGTACAGTGGACAGACTGGCACTAAATGTGCTTTATTGACTACGATTGTGTTTAAATCTGCTGTAAATTTACAGATTATTACAGCATAGTCCAGAAAGCACGATATATGAACATTACATAAAATACTTTTATATTCTGCGTGATCTTGCTTTAATATGTGGCTACCAAGAAAAGTACTAAACTGTTGATAAGTTGTTGATATTTATTGATAAGTATTTTATTTATAAGAATAGATAATTTTCTATGCTGGAGTTCGGTTTTAGGTGTAAAATATGTTTTAATAGCATTTTACAATATCAGGAATTAATAAATACAAAAGTTACCGGAAAAGATTTGATGCTTTTAAATTTAGTCAATTAATTTGTAATTATCGTGTCTCTCTGCGCCGCTGCACAAGTTTTACGATAATTATTGTTAACTAGTTATTTTTTTTCTAATAACATAACTGGAAGCAAGAAATTTGTCTGTTTGTATTTTGCAAAGTATCAGATAAAGACACTATGCGGTTGATTACAAATTATAGTATAGAACAAGATATTAGATATAAGCTGATTGCCGGTACTTAAGTTTACAAAACAAAGGAATAGGAAGTTGTAAATAAAACAGACACTGCAACTGCTGGTCAAATATTCTTAATAAAGCCAACTTTAAAACTTTGATCTTTAATAGTTGTGATTAGTACAGTAACAACTAATTTGTTATTTGATTTTAACAATCTTTTGGGCTAGGTGGTTTATTAAAATTGTTTTATTTTGTATTTAAACTTATAACGTTCTAAAATTAATTTTTTTTAGCAAAACTGGAAGTATAAAGATAACCTATCATGCACATCCATTTATATGATAAATATCCGCAGGCTCACACCCTTGTAAAGTCAATATGTTTAAAAGTGGGATATAATAGAGTGGGCTACGACAATAGGTGTCATGTCAAGCTGGGGGATAACCTCTTACAAACATTGTGCGGTTGCTGCCATATAGTAAACCAAACTATACATAACCACTATCCATGAGACCTCTACGCATCATTACACATTAACGGATTTTAAGATTTTATGACAGTTATTGTTTAGTGACTTGCACTGTAGAGTGCTATAATAATTTTTATCTCCAACAATTAATCTTTTGTTTGCTAACTTTCAACGTTACCAATTTTTTTTTACAAAAATTTTTCTATAAGATGCATTTTTTAAATTAAATACGTAGTCATATTAAGTGTTTGTTTAAAAATCTAGTAATTTTCTCTGAAAAGAAATAAACAACAATTACAACTGATTGTATGACATTAATGACAAAACGGGTGCCTGACTTGACAGGTCTACTTGGCATGCCTATATTAAAGCAAAAGATCAATAATAACAAAAAATTTCTAAATACTAAATAAACACCGAATATAACTAAATATTTATTTCTGATAGTTTAGCTTAGAAAATTACACAGTACTCTTCTCATCAAAAAAAAAACTAAAATTCTTATTATGTTAATCATTTTAAAACTAGCATCAGCTTCATTTGAAAATATAAAATAAAAAATGCATACTAATTAATTAATATTATTATTGTACAACTGCGCCGCTTTAATCTCATGGTTGTCTATAAATATTAGTAGTAAATCACGTTTTAAACAAAAAACAACTCTTTTTTAAGTATTAAAACTAAGAAAATTATTAAAATCGCATCATGTTTGCAGGTTGATATCTGCAAGATAAAAAAGATTCAAACCAATTTGAGAAAATGCCGCGCATACTTCACAATTTTAATTTTCTTATAACTAAAGCAGTCAAATTCTTTTGGTAAGTCACAAAAGACTGTAGCCGTACATAAGTTGTGGTTTGCCATTGTACCAATATCATTTCAAACCGTAAAAATAATTTTGCTGTTTTTTCTGTTTTCTATAAAGCCAAACAGTCTTAGAGATAAAAAAAATAACAACGAAAATTCAATAATCAAGAGCACTTATGTCCCAATAAATTCTGACAACATCGGCTAAAGATCAAAGGTTTATGGTTATAAAACGACATTATTTTAACCGCCACATTTGTGTAAAGTTTATAGGCAATTTTCAAAAATGCTTTGTTTGATAGCGTTGTTATTAAGTGAAATAAGCACGTCAAGTGCCTGTTGTGAGACTCTGAGAGCTTTAAAAATGTGATGGTTGGTGTTCCTATTTAGTTGTTACTATTTTACTCAATTTATGCGATGTTTCTTGATGTCTATGTGGTATTAAAAAACAAAATAAGTATATAATATGAGATACCAAAATTTGTCACTGTAGTGCTAACATTAGAGAAAACAAAATTGGTCAATTATTGAAGATCAATTTTTGCAATCTTGATAAGAGTATGGACATAAATCTTGAGATTGAATTACTCAAAGATATGTAGATGATAAAACAGCTTCTGAGTAATGCACAGACTGATAGTTAATAATAAAATCGAAGAACAGAATAGTTTGATAATTAAACCGTAAAAATTTCAGTTAACTTAGCAAACTTGTGAATAAATAATTTTTATCAGATTGTAGGGATATGATTGATAAACAACATAAAATTAAAAAAAAATTTCTGAAGTTTAAATTTGTTAGTAGAAGAAAAGTTTTTTCGTTAGACAATATATGAGATTGGTTTTATGATCTAGAAATTATTTTATAATTATTAAAGTACATCCCGAGCTCATTACTCATTAATGCTCTGTCAGAACAGCTATTTCAGGAAAACCAAAATCTTTCAACAATAACAAGAAAAACATGTTTTCTGCTTATTAGCACTCTTCAGTAAGACTTAACAATTAAGGTTTAAATCAGCTGTGCAAAGCGTTGTTTCATAATGCATAAATTAATTGCAGCGCAACTTATTGCTACTTTGGACATAACTTTCAATATTTATGCTAAAAAAATTTTAACAATGCAGTTAGTGTAATTTCGGTTCATGTGTTTATGAGGCCATGTTTTGTTTTTTATAATTTTTGCTGACAATCTTTGTTAACCGTGTCACAAATCGTAACTCTTTAAAATTCTTTTAAAACATCATAAAATTACAAATTTCACAAAAAATGACAACTTTTTAAATTTTTACGAAAAAAAAACATTTGAAATTTAAAGCGTTACATAACAATGAGCTGAGATAACATATGTACATATGTAACGTCCCGCCCTAGGGCTCGTCCCCTGCAGTTAGCACACAAAAGGACCCCCTCTGGCCAATCTCAGCTAGGACAGGCATACACTCCAGCAGCTGACTGTTCACACTTCTCTGCCTATGCGATACTCGGATACTCCTATGCTATGTTATATGTCAAATTGAATGCGGTCAGGCATTACATGCCAGTCTCATTGTTTCTGTTCTATGCCCATGTTCTATGCTAATATAAGACGGTTCGAGTTACGTATTTGATATGCACGCGGCCTCGTTACTCACTTTCATGTCAAACATGACTATGACATCTGAGAAGCTTACACAGACGTGTAACAATAAGCTTTTTTAATATGCACTTTTAATTTCGATTGATCGGTTTTGCATAATATTAGACATTATGCGAATTTACCTAGGTACGTCTAGTTCACTTTAACCCTGGTCAAATTTAAATGATTTACAACCAATATTCATAGACAAATCAGATTACAGCTGTGCAATTGGCTAATTTTTTAGATCTAAACATTGATAATTTTCTGAATTAAGTTTTATACTAATTTGTTGATAAGCAAATTAACTGCTTCTAAGATCAGTTTCTAGAAATCTACTTATATTCTTTTATCTCTCTTTTGGGGTAGAGCTCGTTTGTTTTCTTTTGGCGGTTGCTTTGTCACTAACCTGCGCAAACACGTGGCAGCTGATGAAATAAGTGGTAGTTGAAAACATTTGACTTAACTTCTAAATTGCCAAAATTTAAATGTAGTTTATGTAAACCAAATTAAATTATCGTTATAATATATATTAAGTTTTGGAGGTATCGCAAAAAAAGTTATATACATATATTGAAACAGACAAGCGCAAAGTGAAAAATTTAGCTGACGTTTTTAGTTTATTGATAGTAAACAATTACGAATTTGAGCTTCCGCGCATGGATAAGCAAGCCTTCACCAGAAAACAAACGAGCGCTAACTCTACATCATCTCAATTTGAAAATATTTTTAACTTACAAAAAAAGCTCTTCCTTATAAACTAATTAAGATCATTATTTTTTTGTTTAAAGTAAATTGTTTTCAGAGTGGATCTATAAAAAATTTGCGCGATTGCAGTTCGAAAGTGCAACAAATTACTTATTTGTTTTCAATTTCTGTCAGAACAGATGCTTGCGCATAGCTTCTTTGTTTATAAACCGATTTGAATAACTGCGGTTTTATTTAAAAAGAGATATCACAAAGGTACTTATGTAAAAATTAAACAAGATTTTACAAAGATAAGATATATTTGCTACACTACGAGAGTGTAGCAAATTGCTCAATTTAAATTTTTATTTGGAAAATTATCTCATAACCCAAAGTTAGAAAAAAAATTATAAATAATATATCTTCATATCTTTTTTTTAAAATAATATAACGTGTTAAAGTTTGAAAAAGATTTTTTGTCTAATTTGTTTGTATAAATTAAATAAATAAATTAATATTTAATTACATTAAAATTGATTTTTAAAATTTTTATTTTATTATTAATAATATAAATTGTCATTTATTGACGCGTAAAAAAAATTAATAACGTGTAGTTTTAAAACGTTTTTATGAATTCAAAATAAAAACAATGATAGTAGCTAAATCTATTTATTTCTTAAGCAAATAGTCACAACTAGAGTTTTATTAGCCCGTATTTTAAATACAAATTAAGATAAACGACTAAACAATGTGAATTTTCTTTACAAAGTGAAAAATTATCGCAATGCTGCGGGTAGATAAAACAATTGAATCAATATAATTATGTTAAGCGTTTTATGTACTTTGTTTTAGACGAAGCAAAAATAATGCATAAATATTGTCTTGTACACATTTAAAAGATGTCTGCAATTTTTATCGAACAACATCTGTACCTACTTATATATATTCTGTACTTAATAGGGTTAGAATACAAAGAATAATTATTATATTGTTGAACTTTGCAAAAATTTTGTTGTTGTTTTTATAACAAAATTTGCAAATGATGCTGGTAGCTATTGATTGCAGGTATTTTTTAAGTTATTGCATCTTTGGTTGTTTAATGCTTATTATCGTCATTCAATAAATCATTCGTCGTCGTCAGCTGCCATTCCGGCATTTAATTCGCCAAAAATCTATCGGCTTATTAATAAATAAAAGTGCCAATCTGTTTTTGCTTTTTGACATAATACAAATCATATTTTTTGCAATTGAAAACGACATTTCGCGCATTTTAAGCAGCTCTACAATGGCACACAAGTGTTACTTACCATCCGCGGCAAATAAATTTTGATTAAAAAAAGCTAAGCAACTTTTATGGCTTCTGAACACAATGTGAAGAATCCAATGTGGAATTTCGGAGTTCATTTATCATACGAGTCTGAGACGTCGGCTTTTGCGTTTGCTCTTTATTTAATAGTATCTTAAGTGTTATAGTCCCGCAATTTAAATTCTAACATCGAAAACAAGCATTTATATGCCTACCCTTTGACCGATGAGAGCGGTTTAAGATTAAAAAAAAATAATTTCTTTATTAAAAACACCTATTATGAAGTGGATTGGAAGTTTTGAGACAAAATATTAAAACAAAAATGTACAAATACTGAAGCAAACAAGCTTTTATAGCCAGTAGTCATTGAAAAATTGACATCTTTAAGAGAAAACCCTGTGGAGAAGACAGTACAACTACGCTAGAGCCTCCACCGTAGAAGTGTAAAACTTCAACAATTTCATAAAAAAATTTGAGACAGTCCAAATCCAAATATTTTTTGCACAAAAGTGACCTTATAAAAGGAATGTTATAGTTTTTTCCAAAGAGTGAAATGTATTATACTTTGTTTTATTTTATCTTTATATTTTATTGACAAGAAAATTAAAAGTAAACATTCCAGTTGAAGCAGTTTTGACTGACCGATTTAGCATTTTGTATTGCTTATCTTAGTTCTTTTACGTCATGTTTACTTTAAGATGAGGATTGAAAGCCCAAAAAGTTACATTGTAGTTGAGGTATCCGGACACTGAGTCAAAGAGTTAAAATATACAAAACGTAGATTCACATGTCACCTTCTTGGTGAAGAATAAGCATTCATTCATGTCGTCCTCTGTCATCCACAAAAATCATATTATATCTTTTGAATTGAGAATGATTCAGTTTGTTTTCTTTGAATTTAATGGACGTCTGATTATTAAATCAGAAGAGACAAAAGAAATACAGATAATTTTTATTTAATAAAATTCAATATCAGTTTCCGAAGAGCACTTATTTATCATACAATGTTAATTTGTCATCCGTCATCACCTAATTTTGGTTCAATGCGATGAAATATTCATCAACAAAATTTAAATATTGGGAGGATGAGACAGTTGTTGTGCAACGCTTTTAAGAACAGAATAAATCAATAATTTCTAATTATGTTAAGCAACCTGTTGCAACAGAAATTTACTAAATAGAATAAATTTTAAATGATTTGGTAGGATTAAAGTTGTATAACAACTATTTCTTTTTCAAAGTTTTTAAAAAGTTTTTGTTAAAAAAAATTATCAAATTACAAAATAATGTGAGTTTTTGAAATATAATAATTTTGTTAGGAAACTGTTAATATACCGTTCGTTTATAGAAATTTGAGTTCGTTTATAGCGATGCCACAATTTTACTTTTTTACGTTGGTAACACAAAATGTCGATAAATTTCAGAACAAGAAAGAGATTCTAAAACATAATTGTGTTTACAAATTCTTAAAAATAAAAAAAAACTTAAACAATTAATTTCAAAAACATTAAGGTAAAATAATTTTTAAAAGAAGATATTACGTTTTATTAAAGTCATCATTTTAAAAAAAGATTTTAGCGTATCTCTTGTGCCAGCGAATCAGAATGTTTATACCATCAATTCAAACAAAATTTCTAAAATATTGAAATTTTAATTTTTTATTAGAAAAGAGTTATAAAAAACGTAAAACAAAACAAAAATAATATAAAGAGTAAGGAGAGTTTTGAGGTGGGTCTATGCATTCACAGCAACGGTAAAAAAATAATAATAATAATTTATTAAGCGAACAAAGTTTACGTTAATCAATGGAAGTGTTAACGCTTCTTTTTTTTACGGTAATCTAACAATAAAGTTGGACAAGTTTGTTGTTTTATGTCGGTTTATAAGTAATATATTATACATTATTGAATGAATATTTCACTTGTGAAAATCATTAATTGGTGTAACTAAAGAAAACACTTTTAATAAACCTATTAATAGTGTCGGGGTGGCGAGATGAGTCCCTTGGGGGCCTAGCAGAGGCTACTTCTTTGCGTGAACACCCGCCAGGTTGACCCCTGCTGTTCAACAGGGTTTACTATACTAGCGTACCGCAACTAATAAATTACTACAGTAACCGCGACAGCAGAAAGCGTGAAAAATGTGTCGGCAGATCGTAGCTTATGCCTTTTAAAATACTTATACTACTTTTAATAATAAAGCATTTTAGACGATGTATAATCCAGCCAGATTTATCGCCAAAGTAGTCACTGAAAACAAAATAATTGTTACTAGTTTTTCGTATATAGGTATAAATTGTACAAAATACATTATATCATATGATCAATGTAAATTATAGTGGATTGCTGGCTTTGAATTACAGGCAAATTAAAGCTATATGTTAGCTGTAGATACTATGTGTAACATTTTACATGTTATAAAAATAAAAAACCTTATTTAAAGTTTACTTTATGTTTCTAAGACTTAATATCAGCAGCTAATCCTTCAATCCTGTCATATTGGGATCTGTTGTCAGTGACTTTTGACATTGAAACATAAAAGTTTAACTTTCCGATTTCAATTCTAAGCTTTTGATAAAGGTTACAACGTATTACATTTAACGTGAGTAATGACACATGCTACAAAATATAATGTAAGCTTATCAAAGTCAGAGCAAATTAATTCAAGCAAAATTGGTTTTGTCAACTGCGTCTTTGAAAGCTCGCTAATGTGATTCAACCAGTGATCTCTCTTGCTATCTGAAAATGTGGTTTGTCATCGGCAGCTGTCGCTAGTGGCTTTTAATAGAACGTAGATTTTTAACACCGATTTAAAAAAATTTTGATAGGGCTTGTTACACGTTTATGTTTTTATCTTATTCATTTTGCGTGAATCAAAAAAACACCAACTTTTTGCAATGTCGTACTTAAAAATTATTCAAAATCTTGTGAAGTAATAATAACGGCAAAAGTAATCATTCTCAACAATAAAAACGTTTTTGTTTGAGTTGTATTCCTAAAGTCGTTGATTCAAAAACAAAAATTTGCGACTAAACTCAACAGATCATAATGAATGCTTCGGAATACTTAAAAAACCGTAATTATTTGTTAAAATTGTCAAAACAAAATGCAAACAACATTGGCTGTTGAAATGCGGAAATACAAGAAAAATCTATGTACTACTATCTGGAAATGGCAGATTTATTTAGAAGAACATACTTTGAATGGTAAATATAAGAAACATAAAGAAAGAAATTATCGAATCAATTTTTTTTACAAAAGCTGAAAATTCAGCAAAGGCACAAAACGTAAAATAAACGTGGTAACATTATTCAGCAGAAACTAAAATTCGAAAAGCGTAGAAAGATGCAGGTATTATTGTATTATTATTCATGCCAAAAATGAAAAAGAAGTTATTGACAGAAAATCTTTAATTTTCAAGACTAATAACACAAAATCGAGTGACTATCACGACAGTAGGTATAAATCCGAAAAATATTTAATTGGAATTTGAAAATTAATTTAGGTATATGTACCACAGTACCAGATCTGTTGACGTCGTTACTTCTTATAATAAGTATTGCGAGCTATCATACTATGTTAAAAGTAAATTTAATCTTAATATACTTTATCAACCTGACCGGACATAACCTGACAAACCAATTAAAAATAAAGTTTAAAAATTATTATCTAGCATTGTTTAAACAATCGTATAATTGAGACCTGGAGAGCAGCATAGACATTGTGTTTTGAGCTTACTCAATCAGTTCCACATTTCCTTCTAGTAAAATGTTAGCAACTTGAAAAAATGCTCTTGCTTAACAAAAACAATTTTTAAACAATTTAGAATTTGATGATCTATTAATTAATCTTAATTTAAGCAATAGCGATTCTGATGACAATAGTAGTACCTAATTGTATTGATAGTGACAATAAAAGTAATTTTGACATAGATTTTTTATCATTTTTAACTGTCTCAGTACTCAGAATCACTTGAACGTTTTTTAAACTTTTGCAGTTGTATATGGCAATTTGGCAAATATTTTGTTCTAAACGCTAACAGATAATTCTGGTTTTCCAACCATTTTTAAAATCGTACAGAATAACTTTTAGAAAATATTTTTGTATAATAATTATCTAAATATTTATTCAAATCTAAACATTCATAGCATTGAGTTTGGTAAAACAATAAAACTGCACCCACCTTTAATATAGATTTTTCATATCTTATAGTAGTATTATTGATTTTTGATATATTTGTAATTAACTTGTTTTAGAAAATGTTTTTATATATTTAGTAATCTCTTAATAAAGCTTTAAACAAGAATATCGTAGTGCAAAACAATTTTTTTGCTTAGAAAAATAATAATAAAGGTATCAACTTAATTTTTAACCGTTTTCATCGAATTAAATTATTATGAGTGATAAGCAGTTCGCTTATGAAGGACATTGTTGGTGCATCCACCCTTTGAATCTGGTTTGAAATTTTTAAGCACCGTCTGTAATCCAAATCAGAATAATTTGCATATGTCACACTGCAGCCGATATATTATTGATTGATCCTTCTCAGTTTGTAAACCTATTAACAGGGTGTGTCGTATAAATTCAACTCAGCTACCTCTGCATGTGTAGCAGTACTCAATTATTGCTAGATAAATCGAAATTTAATGGTCTTACTTTTTATTTCAGAGACACTGAACATCTGCATTTGACCGTTACAAACATCAGTAAAAGTTCTAAAACTTGTGGATGTAGCAGGTATATTTATTAACAGCAACTACGTATTATCGTTATTATCCAGTTCAGCTACAAGCTTACAAAAAGTATTCGATCATCACTTTTTTTGGATTCAAAATTGTTTTAAAATTAAAATTTGCACTTTTTACGTCATAATATAATAATTTATTCAACACCAATAAATCGTGATATCCAAAAATCTTGAATTTTAGCATTTTCATTTATATGCATATTAGCAATCGTCTACTAGATCCAAGTAGCCGCTTGATGAAAAATATCGGCCATTTATCAAATAGTTTTGGAAGTGTGTGCAAGATAAGGCACAAAACGTTTTACAAATAAAGTTATTAATCTTAACTATTATCAGAAACATCTTCAGTAATTGGTTCTGTGATAGGTACAAATCGACACTATACGTCATGCTAGTTAACACTGAAGAAAATTCAAGGAATTGCTGCTAGTGGTAACTTATGGAGATGTCCGTTTAGCTATCAGTTCATAATAAGCATCTATTAAAATTTAACACTTGTAATTTGTTTTTCTATTAACATGATTTATATTTTTAACTTTGAGTAAATGATTTTTCTCCAGTTTTCAAGATTGTGAGCACAGAATTACTGTCCAGATTGATTAATTACTTTTTATAATTAAACTCTTAGTCATGAAAAGATGTCAAGTCTCAAACATTGGGGTGAAGCGATACGTGTTCTAATAACCAGTTTAATTAAAAACGGTACACAATAAGTACTTTCATATCTAATTATTGCAGTATGTATGTAGTAGATATTGAATCAAAGTTTCTACTTTTTTAAATGAACACTGTTTAAACAGTTACTGTATATTTTGGAAAAATCAAAACTTAAGACGTACACATATTTGCATAATCAGGCAGGTCTACACTTTTTGTGACATTTATCCCTATAACTATTGCTTACCAAAGACGTAAAATTTAACTTTTAAACAATGTTTATTAGTTATGACAGTTTCTGGTAAGATTTATACTAAGAAATAGAAAATTGTATACTTTATTACAAAATAAACCAATAGTAAGTGAGCTTATGTCAAATAGATGATTTAATCAAATGTACTCTTAAGTCATAATTTATTTACTGTCATAAAAAAGCGCAATAAATCGTTTCAAAAAAGCTCTACGTTTAAAAATAAGCGCAATCTAATTATTTGCCTGCAAGTAAAATAAAAAAGTATAAATGCATTTAGAAACTGTTTTTGACAGATTGTGAAGAGACAGAATATGACTTCAGCAGATACTCTTACAGTGTACGAACACTTGACGGGCATTCTAAAAGACTTTGTTTTTACTGTAATGTTAGAAAAGCAGGTGTAGCATAAAAAAAGCTAAAAACAATTTAAGGGAAAAATCAAGTTATGCAGATCTGGCAACTGAAGAGATTAGAAAGATTGTAAAAATTCACAAAGAAAACTTATTGTATAGCTTCTAAAAAAGGTTTTACTAGATTTGTGTTAACAAGCTTATGTGTCGTTGGAACCAAGCAACTTTCGGCGTAGTAAAATTTTCCAAATATTTATAGAGCAAAGAAAAACATACCTACTGCTGCATTTAAATGGTTAACACTAAACAAATAATGTTAAGACAGCTATTGCGTGTCTTATTAGAGAAGAACGAATATCAAATATCAATACAAATAAACTGCAAATTTAAATTGCTGAAAGTCAAGAATTTGATTCAAAATACTTCAATGGGATTAACCAACTTTGTAAGTAAAAACGTCTAGGTGCTAAATTGAGATTAACACCAAGAAGATAAAAATAAACTAATCACTCAAATCGTAATTTTGCTTTAAGCAATTTGACAAAATTCATAGGCAGTGTACAAAAAGTTATTCAAAGCCAACAGAGAAGAAGTAAGTATTTTCTCTGTCAAGCTATACGTAAAGCTAAGCAACAAACAATAATTATCTTACAATGCTGAACCAATTAGAAACAATATTCAATGCGCTCACTATACAGAAAATATTATTATAAAGAACAGCAAAAACCCAATTCGTACTTTAATTTTAAATTTGCATTGAAAGAAGACCTGTCTGGTACAAACATTTGGTAGAAAATTGTTCAGTAAGAGTAACATAACTACAAATTCTTAATAAAATTAAGTTTCAAGTCGTTGGAATGAAATTTCACATTGATATCACAATTGATAAGTAAATTATTAGTGTAAGATAATGTTGTATATACTTATCTTGCTTATACACTTCAGAAAAATTTTAAAATCACCAGATGAAAACTGTTATTATGAATATTATCAATTTTACAGCGTTTTTTAAAGTTGATAATTTGTTTCTAGTACGTTTCTCTATATGAAAAGAATTTTTTTTCAGCAGTGTCATGACACGTCACAAAGTTATGTAAACGTAACAACGTAAACCGAAATATTTATCTAAACAGTTTTTTTTTGTCATTAGGACATGTTTTGTCAAGCATAAAACTTCATGGCTCTGTCGAGAAATCTTTTAGTTTAATCTGAGTGTTGCGAACTGGCTGAATATTGAGATGAAGATTTTAGTGTGTTTTACTACACCGTTCTTGTGTTTTATGCGTTACAAACCTGCTTAATTGGGACACATTACAAACTTTTGTCTTTAGAGGCGGCATCTTAATGTGGATAAGTATTTGAGTTTTAGAAAGCTGCCGAATAAAGTCTTTATTAGCTGAGTTTTTGGAGAAAAGTGGTATCGCTTTTTATAGTTAAAACCTAAAGTTGCATTTGATTTTTTTTAAATTCAAAGTCATTCCTAACTTGAAAACAAATTAAGGTATGTTTGTAAATACTACTCATTATATTTTCTCTATATCAAGACAACAAATCTTTAAAAAAATGCGGTTTGTGACATCCTACGTCTGTTTTTGATTTTAATTATGAACATAAAATCACGATTTTTTGAGCAATCATAGTATTTTGCACTCTTTAGTAGATTTTGACGTACCAATTATAATGCCTATAAAAGCTTCTTTTTTTTGTTTAGTTTCTTTCACTGTGCTTTCTTATCATCTTTTTTTTTATTCTACTAGGTACCTATAGCAAGTAAGCGAATAGTTTCCAGGTTAGAAGAGGTGTTGAAAATATTTTGCATGTTTTTGATTTGAAAACATTTGAAATTTATATATCACAAAATACGTACCAGCCAAAATTGGAAACTATTTTAATTCTTTGTTTGGATTACATGGGATTTTATAAAACTCAACATTTAATAAAATATTCTGCAAAAAACGTGACATTGTTCTAAGCAATTAACAATAGAATAGATCAAACTTTATATTGAGCATAGGTTAGAAAGCGGGTTAGTAAACCTTCGTAGAAATGGAAAAAGAATCATTAATACAAATCATTACTTTTCTATTTCTAATTATTCAATGGAAAAGCAATGATTAATACAAATCATTGCTTAATTATTAGAACAATAAAATTATTAAAGCTAGATATTTATAAAGATAATATTTTTTTAGCTTTTTATAGCAATGCACCAATTATACGCGTTTGTTTAGAAAAATAACACACAAGATAAATTTCTTATTACAGTAGGTATATCTTTGATAATCCGATATTACTGCCTAAATTAATGATTTGTTAGTATTATTGAGTATGTGAAAAATGTCAAAATTTGAATTGAACATAGTAACTAAAGATTTAAGTGCACCAAAACCATACATATTTAAGAAAAAAAAACATCTTTTAAAGCTGTCTGAAGCTTCATTTAAACAAAGTAAAACATTTTAACAAAAAGAAAAAATAAAAATCTTATCAAACAATTTTGTATAATGGTTTCTTGTATTTTTAACATTATTTTTTCTCTTAGTAATTTGTTACGTAGATCGTAAAGCAGAAACATTTATGATTGTTGATGTTATTTTCCGACTCTAATTATGTACACACAAATATGTATAAAATTTAAATTATTTATTCAAAGTAGGTACTATGCCTGCTCTGGCTCGTCTGAGCAGTAGATGTAAGCAATTTCTAGATTAAAGAGAAGTCTGGTCTTTGACTTGACTGAGTAGGTGTCTAGATTACTAGATGTAAGGAATAAAATGTGTCTGGATAAAAAAAGTTATACTGTATAAGCAAAATGTTTTTTAACGAGTAATGAAAACATGCAGTGTTGAGAAATTATTTTTTTTAAATCAAAAAGCTATCCACAGTGAAAAGTGATCATTCTAATGAAATTTATCATTTGCAAAATAATGCATCGATTGTTTTGCAGCACCTATATCTACCTGATAAGTTTCAAACAAAACAGCAATGTAGTAGATTCTGTAAAAAGAATTAAAAACATTGTGTTAATATATAAAAATTTAACTTTTTATAATGTAATTATTCTTCTCACAATCAGACCTAAATTGTTAATACTTTGTTAATTTTTCGTAATTTATCTTTTTATGTTATTTTATATTATATTTCTACCTAAACTGTTATTGCTTTTTTTAAATCAGAGGAAAAAGAAATTGGTATTTTATGTTACCACGGTACCATTTTAATGTTTTCGAACTTTTGGTTGAAAGAAATAAATAATTGTCGGTTGCAATATGAGGATAAAAAGGCTTCCAAAGCAGCAATAATTTATCTGTATTTAATGTTCAATTAATAAATATAATTTTTATAAATTAATATTTATTATTCTTATTAGCAACTAATTAATTTGAAATTACTTAATTTAAAAAGATCACACATTAAAAGAATATGATGTTAAACAAATTCTGGTAGGTATCAATGACTTTTTAATATATGTATTCCGTTTAAAATCCGAACACAGTTTAGATTTTTATTTTAAAACACAGTTAGTGAGTATTATTTTACCTTCATTCTATAGTTAGAGTTTTTGTTGTTGTCGGTGGTTGTTTTAAGTTGATTGCACAAAAAGCCCTTTTTGCGCACTTTTTTAAAAGTTTAAACAACTATTAATTCCATAATTGGTTTTAATTAATGGTAAACAATTCACAATTCACAACACTTGGAAATCACCCTTCTGATTACAAGATTCCAATATAATAATAGTATCCCTTGTGATCTATAAATTCACGAAGATCATTTGACATACATCCCCGATGCTACTATTACTAGCGTGCGCAAGCGACTGCCCATTCTATCCGGATCTTTCTGGTAGAAATCCGATGCTTTGGAGTCCACCCGGATTGGTCGTTTGCTGGAACCTCCAGAGTAAAACGATCAGAAATCGGGCGGGACTCTGGAAAAGACCCTCCCAAACATATAATATTCAATATGATCGTTTGTGGTTCTTTTTGTTTGGAGTGGAAAAGGTAACGTAATGCTATTGTCTGGATTGACATAGAGCGCAAGACGTGGTACGAAAAATGGTTTAGTGACGGCGGTTTTGACACAACTTATGGCGAAGGGATAACTAGAAAAAGGGTGCATTTAAAAATAATGTTTTTAAAACATGTACAGCCGCTAAGGCTAATCGGTAGAAAAACAATAGATGCTCCTTTACCTACAATTTAAACAAAAATACTGAAACGATTTTTCAATTTTATTATTATGAACTTATTTCTTTATAGGTATCGATTTAAAAGACAAGGATTATTAGGATTATTTCACTTTATTTGCATCAAATTGCATTAAAGCCACTGTTTTATTAAACAAAGCTTTAAAATTTGCATCATTTAAATTAACATTATAATTACACTATGTATATTGCTCTTTGGATAAAAAATTTAGAGAATAATCGATTATTCTGTAAGTTGGTTTTCTAAAACAAACTGCTTTACTGCTTAAATAATGTATTGTTTTAGAAAGAAATGTTGGACAAAATAAAACATTTTGATTTTCCAGATTTTTACAAACAATATATGGCATTTAAAAATCAACCCTTAATAAAACTATGCATTTTTTTGTATCTTTTACAAACTTATCTAAACTGATACATATTATTCAAAAATGTACATGCTTTCTTAAATATTGTTTTAGACAAGTGCATTAATTATGAAAAAATAAGAACTTTTTTTTGAACACATATTCATCATTGACTAAAAATTAAAACTAATAAGAAGAATTTATGTAGTTTTTCTTAATAAAAATATTAATTTATCAATTAATGTAGTATAAACTGATTTATTTAAATATATATACGTGTTATATAAATAACACGTATAAATTGATTTATTTATAAATTTTATATAACAAGTTTTATTTTTGTTAAGTGATTTAAACTGTTCATTAAGTAAAAGAATATTTTTTTATTTTTTCTAACGGCAATCTGTCGAAGAATAGACTCTAAAAGCGAACAAAACTGCACTTTCAAGCGCGGAAGGAAGCCACCTCATTCGTTTTCAACTCTACTTTTACCTCAAAAAACAAAAATATAATAGTAGAGTTTCGGTAATTACACTTTATTTTTAGGAAATGGTTTTATTAAGAATCTTTTTGTTTTGGCTTAAAAAATTTGCAATAGTTTTTAACATATTTGTAAAAAGCAAATTCATTTTCAAAAAAAATTCTAATCTTATTTTTTTATTATTTAAATTTTATTGAATGACAGTTGTCGGTGACAACAAACAAAAATTCTTAGAAAAATTGCACATGTTGACCAACTGGTAAAACCAAATTTTTGAAAAAATATTTCAAGTAATTTTTAGCTATTTAAAAAAGAAACGTGTTGTTTTTATACAAGCGTTTCTAGTTCCTCGTTGGAAAAAAAAACAATAAAAACTGCATAGTTTTTTATGCAAATGAAAACCAATTGCGTTTTTGCTTTCAGCATTCTTTTGTTTAAAGAGCAACAAACTAGTCTTTGTATTTGCACTAACTCTCAGTCAAGTGTTGAATGAAATTTTTAAATAAGTGCTTCAATAAATTTGTTATTATAATATCACTGATCCTCACTTCAGTGATATTACAAACACAACATTCACTCTGTTACCAACTTGCAACAGAAATCTTGTTTGAGGTTACTGGGAAGGTTTAAATCAAAGAATTCTAAATTTTGAATAAATTTAGCAATTTAGCTGCAGTTTTAACATAAATTATTCAACATGCTCTAATTCACATTTCTTTCTATCTTAATCTATGTGACATCTCCAAAAACGATGCTAAAAAAATAACAGGCCTGATAGTGCTATGAAGCAAAAGTCAAAATTTAAAAAAGGATCTAAAACGTGAACGTTTGTGCACTTTTGCTAGTTCTTACATAAAAAAAACTTTCCCAATTGCAGTTGCCAAAAAAAAAAATAAAATGAACATTACAAATATAAAAATTTAAAATCAGAAAATTATGTTTTGAAAGTTGTAGTTCTTAGAGCGTTAGGCTCATAAAGTTTAGAATTTGATATTTTGATTGGTGCTAAGCTTACAGTTGAGTCAGAAGATTTGCAAGAGCTAGATTTTTTCCTTATCAAAGACTCTTTTTAGTAATTTAACGTTGTGCAAATGCTGCAAAACATGTTAGGCGTTTTGCCATTTTCATCTTTATTTTAAGAACTGGATCATATATAGAGTTACAATTTTTATTTTTTATACATAAGATGTCTTTTAATTTGTACAAGTTATGCAAGTTAAGCAACGTTTTACTTTCAAATAATTTTTTTGATAATTATTTTCTTAGCAACTCATACAAACATGTAAACCAATTTCACTTTTGTGAAATTATTGATTTCTTAGGTTACATGTTTAGGTTTACAAATTTTCTTGTTGTTGGCATTATTCGTGCAAATTACTATATATTATTGTCAAAATATAATTTTAAATTTCAAAAATTACTAATAATTTGTCGTTGATTCAATTGAACCAACATTAATTTAAGCTAGAAAATTTATAAATTGAATTTGAAGAGTATTTGTAATGAGTAAAAAAGCTAAAAAGCACATTTTTAAGTATTTCAAATAAATATCTAAAAATTTTGATCAAGAACCTGCAAAGTCAAAAGTCTTTGAATCGTCCTGTAAGTACCTACTTTTTAGTAACAAAATTTTTTCTATTAGTAAAACGTTGCATGTGTCACCGCCTGAATTATTTAAAATGTTAAAAAAAAGTTTGCAAAACTTTACATCTACTCACAAAGAGAAAGAAAAACCATAAAAAAACTTTTGGGATTAGAGTATAATGTCTAAAATAGAATTTTTGATGTTCATTAGCGCTCGTCAGTAAAGCTTTTTTATGGTTTTTCAAATCAGCTATGCATGAATAACACAATTGAATTGTTTGAATAAAGTTGATCTGGCTATTTACATTTACTCAAGTGGTATAATAGCACTTGAGTAAATGTAACACTATATGAGCCAAATTACTAAATTACGATCTGTTTCAAACTTACCTCTAAAAATGGTGTGAAATTGGCATCTGTGAATCTGCCGTAACTTTGGCGTTAAAATGTAAAAACTTGGCTTTTCGACTTCAATGTAATAATATGTTTCCAATATATATCACATACCTGAGTAATTATTACTCACGTACAATGTAATACCTAGTATCATCTATTGGAAGCTTTATACTACAGCGAAATTGGAAAGCCAAACTTCCACTGATTCAATTTTAAAAGTCACTAACGATAGACCTTGATAGTACAGAAACAGAAAACATGTTCTGCCAATAAGAAAGATTGCTCGTTGAATAGCCAAGTTACCGCAATAGCGGCTTCTGTATGAAATGCCCATTTAAGATATGCAATATTTTCTAATATCTGCTTTAAATTTGTCAATTTTTCTGTATGCAAATTGTCAAAAATATATTGGCTTATAGTTCAATCAGTGTATAATATTCAATAAAATTATAAATAATTAGTACTAATTGATATAATATTTCAAAAAAAAAATAAGATTTGAAATATTTGAAATAAATATTGTATTAGAATAAGTAATTTACGTTTTGTGGTAATTCAAAATAACACAATATTTTCTTATCACACACGAGCTTTATTTTATAAGCCGCTAATAGATGTAGATAACATTCGTATTGTCTTATAACAAAATACTTTTTTTAGAAGAAATAAGCTGAGCATTGACTTAAATTAGCATTTGGGGGTTCTCTTTATCTCTGTATACTAGAATAGCATTGTTCAAAATGATTTTCCCACAATGTCCGGACGTGTGCCACATGAGTTTCGCCTTGTTGAGCATGATGTATTCGCTCTATGCCTAGTGGGAGGCAAGTGCAATAGTATAATGCCCAGTAAGCGACTCTGAAGCAAGTGATAAATCAAGTGTAAAGTAAATAGTACGAGGGTTTATTAATTCATAGTTAATGTAACATTTCCTGAAGGCGCGTGTCTCTTTTGGTTGAATAATCTTCTCACATTAAGAGTTCTTGATTGGCAACAATAAAGCTGCAACAGCATGTGAAACGGTGGACGCCTTAGTTGAATTGTAAAACTGAATCCATTTTTTTTTCTTAATTTATTGCCATATAGTTTACACATAGCACAAAACGGTTAGCAGTTATATTATTTGTGAACCAAGGGTTTCTAAGCATCAACAAAGCTTACAATATGCAAAAGTCAAACATTATATTGTATGAGAGACACTTAGAGTGAGTTTATAGAAGAGAAATTAATCGAAAATTAAGTTAATTACTTAAATTTAAAATCATGATTATGAGTTGTTCTCGCAAATTTAACCCATCACTTGATAAATTAAATTTAATTAAATATTTAAACCCACCTTCAATTTCTTAGAGTTGGGTTTTTTAATGGATCAATTATGGTAATGTTTCATGCATACCTAGTTGAACAAAAATAGAGAATTTACTTTTATTATATTAAAATCTCATAGCAAATTATGAAGAACATTATGCTTTTTTCCGTTTATATACTTCCACTGTAGAGAGCTAACTATTTCGAAATCTTTATATGCATTATGGCGTTTGTTTGAATGATTTTTTCCCAATGAACACTTTGTACATTGAAGAACTAATCTACTTAAACATTTTTTTCCTATATTATGTACAAGCGAAACCTAACCTAAAAGTGGCAACTTTTTGTCAAGTGACGTGTCATATAAGCCAAAAATTTTTGGCAGCTGTACAAAATTGTTTAGCAATATCTTAAAGTTAAGAGAGTGAAGTAATACGTAATTTAAAAACCTTGTTGACTGTAAAAAGTTATGTTTTTTGTAGTCTTCAAAACTTATAAAACATTGACAAAACACTACTATTTTATTATTGACATATTTGTTTTATTCTGTTTGTTTATTGTTTTCTTAAAAAATAACAAACAATAAGCTTAAAAAATAGAATTCTAATGAAAATTTCAAAATAAAATACATTGCTAACATAGAAAAAAACAAATTTTATAAAATTACTAATATTTAAATATTAAATACTAATAAAGCAGTGTAATTATTCAATGTTATAATTTATTTTTTTCAATGTAATCCAAATATTTTATTTTAATTTTTTAGTTCAAATTGCATTTCAATTTTTGTTAAGCTCATTTTACTTCTTACTTTTTTTAGTGATAAAGAAGTAATTTAGTTGTTTTTTACTATTTCTTTTAAAAGTTATTTTTTTCGTATAGTTTTAAAAATTAGATTAGATTAGATTGGTCGCAGAGTGTCATGTGTACTGCGACCTATAAGTGTATTGTGTTTCCTTTCCTTGAGGTGTCTGAGGTTTATTCCAGTTTAAAGCTAGTCATCTAAATCTAGCTGTAATTTATTCCATTGGCTGAGATAGCTTTAAGGATGATGTATGTATATCTATCCGATATTATTCCTGCTTTAAGTTCTAATGACGACGCATTCTGTTATGAGATGTTTTGGAGTCTCTTCCTCTTCTTTGCAAAGTTTTAAAAATAATATTATTTTTAATATCATTATTAAGACACATACAGCAGAGCTTATAATCTCCTTCTTTTTTGAAGTCGGTTAAAAATAGCTCAACTATAGAATCGATCTGTTTTTCACCGACATATTTATAGAAAATTATTACATCAGCAAAACATTAATACCGGGTGTTTAATATTAGAAAGAATCAAAGACGGCTGTGCTTTTTTGGCAGCAGATCTTAGATCGATTCGTACTAAAGCCTAAACATAAACATAAAGGGTACCTAAACATAAAGTCGATTTGACAACAACGTAAAGATTTTTGTAAATTTGAATATATCAATTTAATTAGGTTATGTTATTGTTTTGAGCTCTAGAAAATAAGAAATAGTTTTATCCTGTTTAAAAATTGTTGATTTTGTTTTTAAATAATTAAAAACTTATTTCACACTCATAAACTAGCGCAAATACTTCGGTCACAGCGCCACTGTGCTCAAATGTCAATCGTAGCATTGATTGAGGTTGTAAATAAACACGTGCAATACAGGCTAGTTTACCGGCACTAATAAGTAATTAATCAATGTTATTTTTGAAATGAAATACAGCGAAAAAATGAAGAATGGAAATATTCGATTAATCTGTGTTTTTAAGAAAAATGCAGGCTGAGTAGTTATTTTACCTAATTTTAGTACGAATCTATCTAAGACTGCTGCCAAAAAAACACAGCTGCTTTTATTCTTCTTAATCTTGAACACCCGGGAGTAAATAAATATAATAGGTATATCAAATTTTATATAGAGTCAAATTTTTAACAATTTAAAAAAATTTTCTTTGATGTTTCTACATTTTTAATTGGTCATAAATTTACTTAATAACGTAAGAAATTAATTTTAACTAATTAAATATTCAAATTGATTTCTACAAATCCATCCACCTACAAAACATTTTAATCAAATTGCTTGATAGGCAAGTTTTTTTTTTGTTTTATTCTAGTGTATAATAGTATATAATTTTTAATTGACAATTATGTGACAATTGATTAGTTGTTAATTTGACTAAGATTCTTATCATGCTTGATGTAAAACAATTAGTGTAAATCATTTTTCTTATTATATAAATTATAAGCAGATACATTGTTAAGCAATAAATAATTTTGTAGTAAGTAAGCAATTATAAAATTGATATACTATGAAAAATAATGTTGCCTACTGAGTTTTTGTATCAAAATTTATGCATTATTATAATAAATAAGATAACTTGTTTCAGGTGCGTATGGTAAAAATTGTTTTAATTTAGCTCCTTTAATTAAACGTCTAAAAGAGATTTGATATAGACGTTGGCGTTGAAATAATGATAATTTTATTAATATATTTATCAGTTTGAATATTATATTAAATTTATAGTGATACTTTAATTATTATTGAATTTATTGTTTCTATTTATTAGAGCTCCAATTATTCCTAAACCTAACAGTATAATTATAAATAAAGTAAAAATATAGAAAGTAGCGCAAATTATAATTATCATCATGATATAATAATAATAATAAAAACAATGATAATGTATTTATAATATATTTATTTCCATTAGGTCGATTGACTCAACAAAATTCTTCAATAATTAATTAAAAACAATATCAATTACAAAATAAATGATATATACATAATTTATTATATACAAAAATAAAATGGTTTCATATAATACAAAAATTATAACGGTAGCAACAAAATTTCTATCACAAATAACACAAATTATAGATGTAAAGTTATCCCAAAATTGCGACTTTGGTCTAAAATGTTATTAAACTCACTCTAGAATAGTATAGTTTCTAAATTATAGCACAAAGTTATTAAAAGATTAACGTCTTTTGATCATTTTGTTTATTAGTAAAAGCGTTTGAGATATACCCGGCAATAAATTTTATTGCACGGATCCCTCAGAAAGTTTAACACTCAAAACCAAATTTAAAAAGAGCGGTTAGTCAAGATAGTACTCAGCTATATAGTTGGTAATATTTAAAAAAAAAACACATTACACTTTGGATTGTAAATCTTTTTTACTATTGTTGCCTGTTTCTCTCATAATGAGCAATTAAATTTGACTGACTTATTGCTTTAGTAGTACACCTCTCTACTAGTAGCTATCACTTGAGAAATTAATGGTAAGTTTTTTATTTATGTGAGCGGCATTTGTTTCATTGCTGTCACACCTTTATTTAAGCCGTTGTTGCATCTTTCTTATTTGAGCTACTCAAATATCGTAGTATGAGTACACGTAGTGCACAAAATGCTAAATCGGTAGGTATAAAAGTTTTATTTGCAACACTACTTTTGTTTGTCACTTGAAAGTATTTTCTCAGCATTATTTTTGTTAGATCCTTTACATTTTGTACTAATGACAAAACCAATTATGGTTAATCAACGAATGTCGGATATAATTTTCTTTTCCCTGGAGAATCATACAATTTACAGTTTTAACATCCTGGATTACATTGCCTTTTATAAAGTTTTAAAAACATTCAAATAATATAAACCTAGTAGCTTTAATTTTAATAATTATACAAAAAAAATATTTACATTATTTTTTACATAAATCAAATCACATTGTTTGTTCAACTTGATGCATTTTATTGCTAGACAAAAAAATTACGTCATGCATAGTTGACTAAGAAACATACATTCCACTGAATGTTGTCATTAATGTCATCTATATGTTGTATAGTACGATCATTTATTATCCATGACTATATGCACAATTAATTTTAATAATGAATTTTACCTTTTTACCTAACAGCCTCAAATGAGTATTACGAAAGAATAAAAGATCCCTGGCAAATGTTTTTCTTATATTAATATTACTGGTTTATTGCTCGCCAGACACGTGACCAATTGACCATGTGACATACAAGTAAATAACTTACAAATTATAAACTAGAGTGTAAAGAACAAGACTTAAAGCGCTTAAAAATGGTAAAACCGCCAGAAACAGGATTTTTTTTAAACTGTTTAATTAGGTAAGGTCTCATTGTAATAGTAACAAGTGATTTAAATTATCATAAGCAGTATGGTAATTAAGTGAAAAGTTAAACGTTTATGTTTTTTATTGGGTTTTAATAAAAATATTTATAAAGTAAAGACAATAGAAGCCAAATTTTTTAAAATAGTTTAACTAAGTAAGCTTTCATAGTAACAAAGTCACAAGGAATTATAAGCAAACTGGCAGATTAGTAAAAATTAAAATTTTTATTTGTTTTTAAACAAAATATTTAAAAGTAATACAAGCGCTAAAAGCTCAATTTTTGAAAATTGTTTAAGTAGGTGGGTTTCTATTGTAATAAAGTAGAAAGTTAAACATTTATATTTTTTATCGGTTTTTAATCAAAATATTTAAAAATGGTGGAAGTGCCAAAGCAAAATCTCAATATCAAAAAACTTAAGCTATATACGCTACGTAGACAACACACTAACAACCGTAAATTGATACAAAATTGGCACTAGGCTTTAAAGATTGAGTTTTTTTATCAACTTTTTGTTATATTTTTAGATTAACACACAAAATACAGATTGTAGTTTAGTCCTTCTAACAAATTTTATAGTAAAAAAAGTCTTTTTTGTCGTATAAAAACGCATTTTAAAATAAAAAAAATATTGTTTAATAATATTTAAAATAGTAAAAATCTGCAGGTGGTATCAATTAAAGTTTAGTTGCACTTTTTTATTCTTTATTATGCACTAGTGCGCAAATAGGTAAATACAGTTTGTCTACAGCTTTTGTGTGATTATAATTATTATTGTATCTCGGTAAATACTTTCAACAAGCTATTCAATTATAACCAATGTTCATAAGAGTCTTTCCGCAGAGTTTGCTGTGGTAAGATTTTTATTTTTCATTTAAACAGTATATTCTACAGATATAATATGTAAGTACATTATTATAATGACTAGTAAAAGCTAAATAGTGTAAAATATTTAAAGAAGCAAAGCTATAGCAAAGCATAAAAGCCATACTGAGCTAGACTAAAAAAAAAAGAAGTTAGTCGCTTTGATGTTCAAAAAATGTATTTTATTAATTCAAATGTAAGAGATTTGTATAAAATACAAAAATAAACATATTCAAAAATGTTATAAATTTAAATGATTTTTTAGATTTGCATTTTAAACCTAGCATATGTAAAGTCAGCCTTAATAATTAAACTTGTTTAATGCTTAATTAAATACTTATTTTATTACAAATGTCAACCATGTTCCACATTTTGAAATTTTAGATAATGAAAACTATCCTCGAAGCTACTGACATAATATGGCGCTACGAACGCTACGCTTTTAATATTTTAAGAATCTAGACGTTTTTTTTAATCAATTGCTATATAAAATAGCTTTGTAAAATGCAGCATTTTCTACACTTTATGTAAGTGATAATAATTTTATGGTTTTGCTTAAGATCAAAATAATGATATAATAATCAGACGATATAATCCGGAAACATTTTCCTTTGTAAGCAGTCTGTGATTGCTGACTTCGGGCGTCTCAGACGGTTGTTTCCGGAGCTGATTGTAAACTCAAAGCTTAAAGCTCACGAGTCCCCGGAAAGTCCCTACCCACCTCCCGGAGTATCTGTATGGCGTCACCATGGCGACGATGCTCCTCTGTTGCAAACATTGCCGAACCGAACCCCAACTGCAGAATTTCTACACTTCGTTATGTTGATTTATTCGGTCGGAATTCGAATTGGTTGGTGTATGTAACGACAAAAAGATTCTAAAAACATGGTATTGAAAACCCTAGTTAAACATATACAAATAACTGATATCTAATTAAAAATAATTGATAACAACATAAAAAACCAATTAATACCTTATATTTTTTACTGGTTTCAAAAACAATAAATGAAAGCATTTTATGTAAACATAACTTTTTTAATTGTTAAAGTTTACTCAGAAAAACATTGCAGAAATAAAAAAATTAATCATGTAATAACAATAATTTTTTATCCAGCTTGATTTGCTTTAGCTTCAACTAATGTAATAAACGGTATAAATAAACAAATATAACATTCAAGACAAGATGGTAGGTACTGCTTTTCGGCTAGCTCAAAAAAAATGATTCTATATGTCTGATACTGCTGCTACACATTTAAAAACATTAGTAGTTGTTTTTGCACAAGTTTGTTTTGAGTTGTGTTTTAAGTGTTTTACAGTTTCAGTTGTTTTTCTGATTTTTCTCTTCTAGAAAAATTCTAATTTACAAATCAAAAATGACTTGTTAAGACAAATTTGGTAACCAATGTCTAAATGGTGTCCCGCTAGTAAAGGCTGTCACCATGTTCAGAAGCTCAAAGTTTTATTGAACGTTCTTTTTCTCTAATGCAAGCTTTGCTACAAAAGCACGTAATTTTATAAACACTTATAGACCATCAGTCAAATTACATGTGTTTTCTACAAATGGTAAAGTTTCTAAGATTTTCGAAGGTGGCTTAAAGACTGTTTTATATCTTTGTTTACAAAGAATTTTCTAGATTCTGTCTGAAACTCTATAAACAAGTAGAAGAAAAGCGGTTTCAGTATCATTTTTGGCTCTTTTATTTTTGTGAGGATGTCGATGATGGTTTATAATATGTTAATTTTTTTTTGTATAATAATTATTTAATAGTGATGGTTAATCGGTTTGATTCTCTTTAGAAACTTAATGTTTGACAAACCGCAAAAGCGCGATGAACTAAAGACTCAATGACGACATGTAGCAATTTGTATGTGCAGGCTTTCAATATATTGTATGACTCAAATATTCGTTGAAAAGGTGTGTTACCAGGACATATAAAAATAGAAGAGAACCTTGATTTTGAATTTGTATTGTAAATTATATATTTTTACTTAAACTATTTAAATGATTTAAAAATGCTGACAAGCGGTTCTGCCTGCGGCATCATATGATAAAAGTATCATCAACATATCGAAGCCATACTTTAGGCAATAAAACCAATGTTTCAAATGTCTTGCTTTCAAATAAATTGATATATAAATTAATAATTTAATTTAAAATTAAAGTCACAAAAAAAACAAAAAAATTATATATAGAGTTCAATTGTTGATGAACTTAATTGTTAATGGTCTACAAGTAAAGAAAGATTATATTTGATGCGCTAACCGGTTAATAAAGTTTGCGTTTAGCGATAGTTATGTTTAAATTGACAATGTCTTGACAATGTTAAATTGTCTAACTTGATTCAAAAAATGAGGAGTGCATTTTGTCAAAGCGAGTTACGTATTTCTAGATAACCCTTCTAATAAACTTAAATAAGTACTGTTAGAAGTACTACTAGTTTTCTTTTTATATCTTACTCATTATGTATAAGACAAAAACAAAAACACAACAAAGTTGTGCAATGTCGATTATAAAAATTACGTCAAAAATAAAAATTTATGTCAGCAAAAACAATTGATTTAAATTGTATTATTGGTCTTGTTTATTCAAAAATAAAAATATTCAATAAGCAATCCAAAGAAAATGTTTTGTAATAGGTTGTATGAACGTTTGATGATAGTTAAATCTTGTTCAACCATCAACTCATAAAATGCCTATCAAATCTTTTATCAAACAATGAAATAAATGTTTGTCAGTGTAACTTTATTTAACTGAGAAAGAAGCCACCTAATAGTTAGCTATATCTCACTCACAAAGATTATTAGATGCATTATAATGCATTGGATATATTTTTAGTTTTACAAAAGTAAATCTGCCATTTCTGTAATATTTGCAGAAAGTATCTAAGCAAAAGCAGAGTATCTGCACGAATATAGAATATTTCGGTCTGATTTTGAGGCAGGCTCCTGAATACGAATGCGGACAGTAATCCTGTTACATTCAGCCTACTTTTACAGGGCTGTTTTATGTGATCAGTAAAATACACGTTGCATATTCATGGATTTTGTTCGTTTATTCAGTTCACACCACATGGTCGAGATGAGCTTCTGCTTAAAATGCGATCCAATTATCACAGATACCAGACCAGAGAGAGAATTTATTCACTGCATCAAACAGATGAACCGTTTTGCATAACGTATTTTCTTTTCATAAAATAATATTATCTATCAAACTATTATTAATGACAAGAAAAAGAATGCTATTGTAAAAAACTTCTTTGTTGATATATGCCCTGAATGTGGCGCCAGGTTTTAAAACAAGAGGTTGGTCCTCCAGCATAAATCAAAACTCAAGACTTGATGAGTTATAAAGACTTCTGTTTTATCTTTGTTTCATTTGTGAGTAATTTATGGCACGTGTATTAACATAAGGTTTTATGATAGTTATCCACAATATTTGTTTTAGTAAAAAATATGTCTTTGATCGTTTACTACTGCTGCTAAAGTCGTAATTTGTTGCACTAATTAGCTCACTTACTAATATGTTGAAGTTATGTCAAGATCCAGGTGTTGTATTTACAATGTTAGTATTTAAGCAGTTGTTTATGCATGCTTAAGGTAACGCTTTTAAACTATTTATTATTAGGTCATTTATAATTTAATGAAATATAATTTTTCTATCAACAAAAACGTTGATCTAATTTTTCATTCGGAAAAACAGATAAATATGTATTACTTATTTATCTGTGTTGTTAATTTCATAGTTAATGCGCTTTATGGCAAATCTTTTGTCAAAATGTTTAAAAATCTAAGTATGTAAATATAATGTTATAAATATTCATCACTTGTTAAAGTTCCTTAAAAGATCTTTCTACAACAATGCCTTCAATGCTTCTACCTCACAAAGTGCCGTCTTTTTTGTGGATCAAAATGTTGGCTATTATATATGCCCTTTCTTTCTGTCAGATTTCTACACAGCGTTGTCACGTCAAAGCTGATCTGCCTTCTAACGTTTTTCAATCTAAATATTTGCCTTTCACTAAAATCTGTCTTATCTTCGATTTTTTTTTAGATGACAAATTGTGCGATTTTATATTCTTAATGTTGAATTATTTATGTGCCTGAAGCAAGCAACTTTCTATTTTTAATAATATATTATTAAAAATAGTTTTAATGTTAAAATATTTGATTTTTTTGATTAAAAAATGTTCTGCCACAAATCTATCATAAATGTGCTCTTTATGCAGTTTTTTGCCAAAAACTTTTTACACTGAGATTAACTCCAAGAGTGTGACTTTGTTTTTATACAAAGTAGATAGTAGTAAACAGAAACTTCTTGTAGATATTTAGCACCAAAGTGCTCTTCCTTTTTGGCAGCTTATATAAACATTTCTGAAATTTTTAACATTTTAGCAGCCCATTTTGTTTTGCTTTTTTTTGACAATTAGAGAATCATTATGATTCTCTAAAAATCAGCTACATAAACGCATATATCATAGTTGTTTAGCCAGTCTTCTTAAAAATGTTTGTGAGTTTTGCTCAAATTAAAAAAAAATTCTTTTGTTGACACTACTATTTTGAACAAATCGGTTGTTTCTGATGTGGCTTTCCAATTAACGCAAATTATCGAGTTTTGCACTTTAAAAGGTTAAAACCATAAAACTTTAAGTGACAAAGACAAATGACAATCGGGAACTGTCAAACTATAGGCATTATTTTAACGGGACAAAATTTTCAAAACTCGAAGCCATATGCGTCTTTTTAATTATTTAAAAATTCCGAATATGTAAGGTTGAATATAATCACAATCAAGAAATTTATGTGCGTTGATCATCATCATACTAAGATAATCATTTTTTGATTCAATGTCTATAGTATTTACTTTACTTTTACTATTACTTTTAAAATTAAAAACTTGTAACGATCCTTATGATGCTGTATTTATACTATGTTAGAATTTTTCTTGAGTAATATTCTACAGACAATATGACTAATTTTTAATCCGATAATTGTAGTGTAGGAAATAAGCTGCGTATTAGCTTTACACATGAAAATCAAGTATCCCTCTTACTTTTCTATCAATAGTTTTTACACCCCTCATACTTTAAAGTATCAGATAAATAACAATGTAAGTTAGTCTACGGAGTGATTAATACACGTGTTTTTGATAACATCTAGTTTATGGAATAGATTTGGCAATAAAACCATTTGCACCTGTTAGTTGAAACAGATACTTTAAAGATTGTATTTTCCGCTAATTTAAACAATTTATATAATGATGGTTATATTTTATTTTTAATTATAAAGTATTGTTTTTACAGGATACCTTTAACCGTTATAATCGTTCGTCCAGATTTCTTTCTAAGACCACCTATCAAAATTCAATTATCTGCATTTACATTAAAATCGCTTAAATATTATCTTAAGTTTCCTATTTCATCAGAAGTTAATTGAAACACATGGTTTCTCACAAAGGTAACATGTACTCAAGAAAGGATAGTTTTATTGACCACCCTTCACATAACTCTTGTCTAAATGGACAGGGAAGGCGATCTATTTTATTAAAAAGTCAAAAGCTAATATTTGTATCTTCCTGTTTGTTTTAAATGGCTATTTGTAAACTTATGCATTTTTATTAACTCATTATGTAGGAAGAAATTTGAAAAATTCTTTTTAAATGGTAATGTAACATTATTACGTATGTTTCTTAATACGAACACAAATTTAAATGCTTATTACTTATATTCTCTTCATTTATAAAAACAATTTTATTTTTATTTTATTATCCTATAAATTCTGACTTTCGGCTGTTCTTTGACTTTAAATTTTCCTAGAGCTATAATTGGAAAATACGTCTTATATATAATAGTGGGTTGAACTTAAAATTATTGTGTTAATTAAATTCAAAGTTTCTAAATATTAAACAGCTTTGGAAAAAATTGTTTTTATATAGGAGAAAATAAATTAGAACATATAAAATTATTCATTTACCTGAATATTCACAATACTTATTCAATTATTTTTGTAGACAGTGTCAGTCAAAAAAAGAAATTTTAGTCAATTTAGGAATAAAAATACAATATTATCCTATATATTATTATCTTTTATCCATGTAGATACCACAATAGTAGATGTTATAATATTTAACTCTAATAGTTTTTGTAAGAACAAAATTTATGTGCGTCAAAAAAGTTCTTTAGGTGAAAGAATTTGATTTCAACGCAAAAGGGGTGTTTTAAATTTGCACTATCTGTGCGAGATAATAGAATGATAAGACAGAGAATTATAGAAATGTTAGAAATTACATTTAATAAATAATATTTTGTGTTAGTAGTGTCCTCAACTCAAAAATAAACAAAATAAACAAAATATATATATATATATAAAGCAATTTATTATTATGTCGGCACAAAAAAAAATTGTCTATTGCGATCGGAAACTTGTGATTAAAAAAAGATAATTACTGTTAGTTTCCATCAGTGTTTTATATCTAAATTGTTACAAAAATGTTGATTTTATTATAAATAGATAATACACATCCTCAACTTGAATTAAAACAAAAGTAGATTGCAGACGCCGCGCCGCCACTTAAATCCGCCCAATATCCCGTTGATCGCAAATCATTCGTACCTGCCATTTCGATCTTCCTTTATTATACTTTTTATTAATATTTATTATTAATTAATATTCTTAGAAGAGACAGCCGCTTTCGTACAGCAAAAAAAAGTCCACTACTAAAAAAGTTTATGACTTCTGCTTTTGCACAATATACAACAATGGATCGTCGATCATCTTTATGATTTTAATTGTTCCGTGATTATGTTTTAAGAGTTTAAATTATAGGCAGTTACGGTATACATATCAAAGATAACAAGACATTTTTTTTGATTTAACAATGATATAATTAATTCTAAATTACTTTAGAAATAAATTAAACTCTAAAATATAATTTTACGTGTGCACTGACGTCGATTAATTATTTAACTGCGGTTAAAGTACTTTGTGAAAATTTAATTTGAATTAACTTAACCGTTGGTGCTGAAAACGAGCTTAATAATTTATACTTTTACATTGCAATCAACAACTGTTTTGATAAAAGTGGTTCTGTACTGAAGGCTATCATGCGGCAATATAGAGTAAATAGTTTGATAGATATTTTAAACGACTAATTAACCAAATAATATATCAAGGTTTTTTACCTAATCATGTTTGATATAAAAAAAAGTTATAAATAATAATTGTTTTTATTAAAAGCACTCAGATAAAAACGTTTAAAAACTTGCTAAATAATAAACAAAAGAATACAATGCTAACTTTTACTTTACAATAGATCATGTGGTACCTAATAATAGTGTAATTTTGTATCTCTTTTATAACAGGCCCGTCAAACAGTGTTGCAAAAATGTTAACATTAAAATTGAAATAAAATTTAGATTTCATTTATTGCCATTTTACTGTACTTTTGTTAAAATAATTCATTTGCCATCGTAGAAATCCCCTTTTAGTAGACAAGTTATCACCAACGTTGACTGAAAAAATAGCAGACAAAGTGAAATAATTAAACTTCTGTTTAATTATTTATAAGAGATTTATTTCTTAAAAAAAGTTTATAGAAAAAAGAAAGTGCTGAAACTGATAAAATTTCTTTGATTTTAGAAAAATATATTAAATTAACAATTTGACAAGCATGATCTTCAGGTTGTGAGATTGTCTCCTTATTCTTGCATATTTAACCTTATCAAATTGACCTGAGCCAATTTAAAGAGGAAGCTTAGAAAAAACAGACTGAATTCAGCAGTCTAATAATAGATAGCAAAATTGGTAGCAATTTGTGAATCACTTGTATTCGGCGTTATTGACATTCCAAATTCATACAGATCAAATAAATTCATCATAAGTTTATAATGTGAATTGTAAATCTCGTTAATTTTTACATATTACTTTAGTTTCTTATTTAATTAATTTGAAAATAAATTTATAATTTAGTAGCCTCTACATCTGGAAATATAATAATTTTTAAATAAGTAAACTTGTTTAAAATAACTTTTTTTTTTATTAATGGAGTGGTATGTAGTGTCGTAAACGACCCTTGAAATTAACTACTAGTATTATAAATTTAAATTATCTGGTGCGAAACCTTATTATTTATATAAAAATAAAAAAACCTAATTTGCTACTGTTTTTTTTTAATTATTTTAAAATTTTAATATAAAAGTTGAAATAAATTATGTGGTTTTTACTTTTTTTACGTTTACTTCGCATTCTAAAAGCTTTTTAAGTAATTTAATGCATTTACATATTAACAAACTTTTTGAAAAAATTAAAATTTGTCCATCATTATTTGCGCACAAACCTAACTGAAGACCAATTATAAATTTTGATTTAAATATGAGTCTAGTCAAAGGCGGCTTGAAAATAAATTAGTATAAACCAAATCATCGAAAATTTGCCTTTGGCTAGTTCCGTCTGCTACTTGCCCATACCCATCATGGATAATTTATATTGCTTTGCATTTTATTAAAAGGAATTAAACCCCTTGTCACTCACTCTAGTATACCAACAAAATTATTATCGTGTTATATGGTTTAGTATTATAAATGCCTATTAATATGGGCGAATGGGCGTTATGTGCGGCAGATTACTCAAAGACTGGCTGTATGATTTAGATGCCACCATACTTATCATGTGTATTATTTATTTCAATGTTATTTTGGCTATAATCACCAATCTTTTTAATTGTTATTGTTTATTCGATCATCAATGCAAACAGTGGCTAAGTAGTTAGATGGATGTTATTGCTTATATTATAGTAGTTTATTCTTTTTCCGAAGCAAGATTATTCCAAATCGATAAATAAATAGGCAAAGGCAGTTATGAATTATTTTCTCCTATGTCTATTGACAGTTTTTCTTCACTTTTGCTTCACTTAACGGCTATTGACAGTAGCGTAACCAATGAAGAATTTTAAGAAACGATTAGAATTTTTTTGATGTGAAACATCTATAGCTTAGGGTAAACATTTTGTGGCAATTACTCGATATAGCTTTGTGTCAAATAAAAATTAATTTTTAATTTTTAAGGTAAGGTAAATTAATTTTAAAGTTTAAGGTGTCTAGGTAAGTAATGAAAATAAATGATTATTAATCATCAGTCATTATTTTCAGGAAAAAATTAGTAATATTTTTTTTAAGTAAAACTTAAAACTGTACTTGTAATTTGTAAGATATTGCCTTGTTTTTTAAGCCGCTAAATGTCCTGGCCCAGAAGTTACATTTTAAATACTACTATTGTGATTGTACAAAATAAAAGTTCTACGACACTCAAAGTTTTTACAAATTTATTGATAAATTTACACAATTAATGTTTATGTTGGAAAGTTAATTGAGAATAATTAAAATAAAAAACTAAATAAAGAATATGCCACTTTCTTATTAACAAATACAACCACTTAAATTTAAGTGAGAGTTTAAAAGACCAATAGTTGTTATTATTTTTATTGTTTAGACGTGATTATTGAAAGACACTTTACTACTCACAATTCTAACAAAGCTAACACTTTATAATTCGGCGTTCTAAAAAAGGTAGTTGCACGTGCCGGAGAAGAATTACATAAAAAATAGCGTCTCTTTTTTGCACTCTCCCACGACACTTCCGCTGGTTAGTTCATATTCATCCCGTGTAAAATCCTGGAGCGTTGTGGCTGACTAGTATTGTTGCCAATCACTGAATCCAAAATTCATCCTATTAGTATAGCTGCAAGCTACGTTTTTCTCCCTGCTTCAAATGAAACAGGAAGTAAAATTCGCAAGTCGCTTTTTTAGTATGTAAATTAGTTTCTGGAGCGTTCATAGTCATAGATCATTATGCATAATGTGCTAAAAAAGAGGGTCATTTAAAAACCAAATTTTAAAAACTGTCTTTTAATATTAGGAAATATAAAAATTTTTGATAATTTATAGAAAATAGTTTGAAAAAAAAGACCGACTGCAACTAAAAACAGTTTTTTTATATTGTAAAATAAAATAAATTACATATGTAAAATTATTGCTATTTAAAAATTCAAAGTACTTAATCAGTTACTTCTAAAGCGGTGCTTGTCAAAGAAAGGAGTTTGAAATCGTATGAATTATAAAATAATACAAATACAATACATTACACAATATTTAACATAAATAGTTATTTATGATCCTAGTGTGTGAAGTAAGGTTTTTATGCACTAATTGCAAAAGTTAGAGCTAAAAGCGAAAGCTTTAATCGTAAAGGGTGCAAGAAAAATTTCTACACAGGTATTATACTATATTTTATTTGCGGCCTAATTAGAAGAAAAATTTCACCTTTGCTTAATTAAAAAAAATCTTATTTTTGTCAATTTTTTAAATTTTTGCTAGATATATTAATCAATTATACTAACAGTTATTCATGATAAGCTTTAAATAGTGATAATTAATTATGTGTTAATAAATTATTGAATTTAAGATAAATTGGTTGTTTCTCACCAATAAAATAAAACTTATATATTTGCGGCTAACCTGTCTTATTACTGCCTTTTGGCATATTATTTACTTATTTTCTTTTTATAAAAATAAAATGGTGGAATTGTCTTTAGATGTAGGAACATTAGAGTTGTCTGAGGTAAAACCACTACACTACGGCTATTACCAAATTATTTTATAAAGTAGCAACAAAATTTCTTTTAAAAAAATAAAATCTTATTTATCACTACTTACAACAATGAATTGGATAGCAAGCAATTAATGTAAGGTTTTAAGTTTTGCAATTGTAGAAAAAATTGTGTGTGATGCGAGCTTAAAATTTATTGTTGATTTTGGGAAGATTGTCGCTTTATTTTGTCGCGCAGAAATACTCTCTCTTTTAATCGACATTTTGCGTTTTTGATAAAGACAAAGTTATTTTGTTATGCTAAATTTTAATAAGACAAAGCTTTTTCTGGTTGTCATGGATTCTCAAATACCTGTGTGATGAGGATCCAGGAAAACTCTAATATTAGTTTCCATCGATTGATTCATTGTTAAAGCAACTAAATTTGCATTCTTAAAATAAACATTAATTGTTTTCTTAATAATAAATAAGCTTAGAAAAACTATAATAATATATAATAAATATTAGTCTAAAATAAAATTATTTTAGGCATTTGCTATATTATTGTTAATACACATTAATTAATACATATTTTTGACTACATTTTGTTATTTTCTTTCATCTTTCTCGTAGAGTTGATTATAATAAAGCGTAATGCCGGCGTTGAAAATAAGAAGACTTAATAAAAAGAGAGTAGCGTCAAACGAAGCGTAATTTGAACGAGAATTATAAAAAGAGCAAAAGCGCCATTTTACAAAAGGCCGGAACTTTCCAACCGGATAAACTGATCAGCAATTTAAATTTAGACCAGTTATTTTCATATTTTATCTTTTTTCTTTGGAACTGAATTACAAAATTGTGAAGTTCAAATAATATATGCTAATTGGTAATGTTTCTCGCATGTCATTAGAGCCTGTGAAAGCAGTTCGAATAAAATATATTATTGTAAGCTTCGCTTCTTTATACTGAAAAAATATCAATTGATACCAAAAATATTACTGAATTATTATAAAAACCATTTACTAAATTGTTATTTTTTTTATACAAAAACTAAGTTTTTGACATAAATTTGACATGATCTGACTCTTTTTTTTTGTTCTGATTTTACAACCAATAAGTAGTTGAAAGGAGTTAAAAAATAATTTATTTGATATTAATCATTTTGACATCACAAAGCTCTTCTATTCATGTTTCAAAATACAGTAAAATAACGGATACAATTTTTTTCTTTAATAATTTGATTAGTTAGTAACAAACAATGAGAATAATTAAAAATGTTTATTTGATCTATCAGATTCACACTAAACATTATACAGTTGTAAGCATAAATTTTATTTTATATTATTAACTTTTTGTATTTTGCTACCATACACACATGTACAGATGTGATATATAACTGATTGACTATTGCATTTAAAACTATTAAAGAAAATTATTACAATTTTATCGGCTCGTCTGAGATGTAAAAGTTTGCATTTTACGGATGAGCCAACAAAAAGTAGATTAAACGGCTACACTTAAAGCTATCAAAAATAAACAGTCATCAATTTAAAATTACATATTACTTTATGTTTTTTTATTAGAAAATTATCTATAAGCCCATCTAATGTTTCAGACAAGAGCGAACATTTGTGCGTCAAATGAATTGTTTTTCTTTGAGAAAAGTTTTGCTGTAATCTTGTGCATGATAACAAATTTTGTGTCTCATAAAGTGATTTTAAAAGTATGATTAAAATAACTCGTGTTTTATTAGGTTTTGCATTAACTTTTCCTGATTGTATTAAAGTAGAAGATAATGATAACGCTTACATTTTTTTCAGTTGTTACAATTGTTACGTAATGTTTTTGGAGAATATGAGAAAAGTATTAACATTTTGACATGTTTGAAATTTGGCTCACCTTTAATAATGCAAATCATTGTAACTTTTACGAACAAAATTAACAACAATCATCATTTCTAATAGAAATGTGCACTTTGAAAGGGTGATGGGCATCAAGGTGGTTTCTTTCATTTATAAATTGTGAGAAGCAAAAATGCTAATTCAGGTTAACACCTTTAATCATCTTCAAAAGCGCTTTCTCACACCGCTTGCACAATACAGACGAAATCGGCTACAAAAAATACCACCTTCGATAAAAAAAAAGTCCAACATTGTTTATTTTGAGTTAAGTCGACAATCGTGTGGTATCGTCTTTCATATTTGATAAATGTATCATGAGTGTCAGAGAATGACATGACGGATTTTATCTATGAGGTCCTGCTATTAAATAGATTCCACGTATCAACTATTTCTCTTGAGATATTGTTTATTCAAAGAATTTTTTGATGGTTACTATGATTGTGTTTCTCGCTGTTTGAAGCTATTTCCTATGCGTGTAAGAGACGGAGGGTGCTGGTGGTAATCTTGTATATTATACAGAATGGGTAAAACTAGGATCGAGCATTCATTAAGCAAACCCAAGGGAACAGCAATCTAATTTACTGACAATACTCCAAGCTCATGATTTTGATAGCGTTTCTAGCAAATATCTACTATTTGTATTTGCTAAATATATAATTAAAAAAAAATATATACAAGTAGAACAATAATTAGTATCAAAAAAAACTGAAAAATAATTTCAATAATCACAATTAATTTTTTATGCATACAATCTTGTATTCTCGAAGATATTATATTAAATTTGACCTTTTGCTTCAGCTAAGATGGATGTGAAATTAATTAAGACTTTTAAATTTAAAAATAAAACAGATTACTTAACACATTTTTTTGTTTTTTAGGATGACATCAACACAAACCAGAAAACACATCTGGAGATGTCTTTAAATATGTAACGTACTATATAATATTCAATTAATAAGTCTTTTATTTACAATTTTTCATTAATTCAAAATTTTAAATCAGATTAGTTTTATTCACAAAAATAGCATTAACAAGATAAAAATCAATGTTACCAGACTACATTTTTCGGGCGCGGACGTTATTATATTTTTTTTCAAATAGCAACGCTTATTTTTTTTTCTACAGTCACGTCTAAAACTGACGATTTACACATTTTTCCCGAAATAAATTTATCACGTAATTTGGTACAGTTAAAAATTATTGGCAATTAGATGACGGCGCATCTACCATCTCGCCAGAGAGTCATTTATCCATGACCCATAGAATTTTTTTTTTAAATATTTTGTGTGTAAAAGACATTTTGGTATGCGGCGGCTTTTTCGTACCTCGCTGGCGCTTGGCATAAAAACCCCATTGTTATACCAAAATCGCTCTTTTTACACGCTAACATAAATACATAAATAACTATTTTCTAAATTGTTCTTAAGAAAGATTGGTGGTGTCAACTTGAGAGAGACATTCTATCAATCTTCGTTAGCTCATCACTTTGGCAAAAAATACCTCATTAAGAAATAGCCTAGCATTAACTACAAAATAAAGAAAGATAGCTCCATCTTGTTGAAACCATATTTTGTTATAAGCTATATTCTTATTATCACTGTAAAGACAAACAAATGCTAAAGATAAAAAACGTTTTTTGCAAAAAATGTCAGCAGTCAAATTTTTATTTAAAAATCGTCTCCGAAAAGTCGGTCTAGCTTACACGTTTATGTTCCCTTGGTTCTGTGTGACGTGTATGTTCCATTGGTTCTGTGTGACGTTTATGTTCCCTTAATTCTGTGTGGGTCGGTTCAATAAAAAAATTTCTGCTCTTAGTATCTGCAATCTGAAGTTATGGCGATTGTCTGTCACTTTAAAACAAAACTATTGAACTATTCTGGATGAGAGGCAGCCAAATGGAAAGAAGAGCCCAAAAATTATCAAAAAATACCCACTACTGTCTAACAATAATGTCAATATGTGTTCGGTAAGACTATTAAAAAAGTTTATTTATGTTCGACTGCATCATATTGATAAGGTTTTTGACATTGTTTAGTGTCCAAAATCTACCACTTTTTTGGACTAGTACCTTTTGTTTATTTTTTTGGACTCATTTGTCATTGTCAAGTATAAATGTCGAACTAAATAAATAATTTATTTTCGTCAAAAAATTACAAATATTAACAAGAAAACACACTGCTCAGTCGAACATAAAGCTTTGTTTGCCACTCGTACATAATCTGACTTGTTTTGGACTCGTCTTTACTATGGCCGCGCTTCGCTTGGCCATAAACTCGACTCGTCCAAAAAAGTCATAGATTATGTACTTGTGACAAAAATAGCTATTCTAAACGGACAAATAAAATATCATCAAATCGTGTAAATTCTTACTGGAATAAAATAGGTTCTAGATGTACCTATTGAAGTGAATAAAATTGAAAAATAGATTAACAATCTACTGCAAGAATATTAAGGATCTGCTGATTCTTATAGATAATTTAAATCGATCGTGTATCGAATTTTGTCAAAGCAAGCGTCTTGAAAAAACAGCTCGTCAAAATTGCTGCACATAGGAATGCTAAGTTCTTAAACTTTTATTTACAGTCTAAGAAAAAACATCATGTTAGTCTAATAAACAAGCTGATACCTGCATTTTCTAGTATCAGAACAAGAGATAGAAATTAAGAATTCAAGAAAAGGTTACTACAGAAAACATCAATGACTAATATCCAAAAATCTTGTCATAATAATATAACTTATAACTATTCCGTCAAGAAAACTCTTTCTAGTTGCTTAATTTAATTTTTTTGGGTTCTCTTTTTGAACTTTTGTACCTACCATCTTGTACTTAAAATTCTAGAAGTGAGATTTGTTTTTAAAGATAAGATGTTGTTAAATTTAAGAAAAACAGGAACAAAATCTGACTAAAAAATCGCTCGTAAAAATGTTATGATGTAATCTTGTACAGTTTCAGTTACTGATAATGTTTCTGACAGGCTGAAAACTTTGAGCATTTCTTGACAATTTGACAAGATTTCTGCTGCATATACATACATAAATTGGTAGTACTTCGAAAACTTTACCAGTAACTTATAACTTAACCAGCAAACACCACAACACACTGCTACCCTCACAGATGTATAAAGGATTAAGATTGAACAGGATTACTATTATATAGCTTTACACATGTTCTTACTTCTGGATTTAATTACACAGCAGCGTTTCAGCTTTCTGTTCCCATATATGTTATAGTCTTTTAAATGCGCTTTTAGCAAACTGTGTTATACTTGTCTAAAATTAAAAGTTGTATATTTATTTATAATTAATTATCTTGAAGTATACACAATGTCAATCTTTTAGATGAGCAGAAATAAATCTTTGAAGAGTATTGTGGCTGACCTGTAAAATCAGTCAGGCTTGTAAAGGTCCGTGTAAACGGATTAGCCGACGATGCCAAGTTCAGTCGCTTGGACAATAGTGTTAGTTGGGGTAGTGCACCCTCTATCACACTTCACTGCATCATCATACACCCCCGTCTTATTATGGTAATTTAATTACAACTATTGATTTGTCATTCCTCAAAAAACATAAAGTATAAAAAAAATGCAAAAATAATAAAGAAAAAAGTACTAAAAGAAAACTTAAATTGTTTAGCTTATTAGTTGTGGGTTAGCAATAGTATATAATAATAGGTTTGTTTATAATTATGTCCCAATACTGTAAACTGTAAATTTTGATTAAAAAGCCCATGTCTTTTAAAAATTACTAGAGTTGATAGCATAACTTGCATTGTTATGTCATGCGTGATTTTAATATTTTCTGTAAATTATTAATAGTTATTATAACAATTCACTATGAATTGTTATCTCACCCCAAGCTAGATTAAAAGTGGTTTAATGGTAATTTTTTTATAGCCCGTTTTGTTAGTCCGTTTTTTTTTAACACTTTGTACATTAAAGCTATGACTCTAATTCTTGCTATAAATAGTTATTAAGAACTTTAAAACTTTGATTTTAGCATTCTAATTCAACATTTACAATTTATAACTAACGTAATTAACAAATTGCTTTAAGATTGATAACAACTGTTTCATTGTTTAACTATGTATTATGGCGTGCATTGGCTGTTAATTTTGCTTATGATTTTTGTGGCAATTGTAGCATATATTATTTACTTACGTTTGGTAGTAAAGTTTCTTATGGGGATGGGGAGTGTTGGTTTACATTATCAAAACTGATATAAATAAAAGCTATTGACAATATTAGTTGTCAATAATAAAAAAAAGTATGTGAAATCGACTGGCTGTGCTATTCAGCGAATTGGTGTCTACGTCTACAAGCCAGCGTATAAGTTATCACCCTTTAAACGTAGCGTATAAAATCTTTGTCGGCGGACCCATGACACTTTATATGATGTATTCACCGCCTTGATGTATGGCCTTTATTATATTTTCGGTTAATATTTTTTTAGTACATAAAAAAGTGTTTTGTGCTTCAACTGTTGTCGTCGGTGAATAATGCGGCTGGATTTCTGGTTATTTATATTTTATAAGGTTGCCAACCGTGTAGGTGTGAAAGTGGTTGACATAAAATAGAAATTATTAACGTCAGAATGAACAAATAAAACACGAATGCTCTTAATATTTTTTGATGATAAATATCAAAATCATAAATCATAAGAAACGTTAAATAAATAAATTGTTGGTTGTTTCTACAAAAATAACAAAATATTTAAAAGTAGTATTTTTATATCGAGAAAAATCGACTGTAACTTAATAACTTTGTTTTAAAAAGTATTCTTTTAAATTTCTCTAAATATTTAAAGCATCATATATTTTGCTTTATTTATTTTATTATTTTCTTAAGTTTTCTTTGTTTTTTTTTATTTATATTTTTGTTAAATATGTGTTTTTGGTTGTACAACCGTTTACGTATTTACTCAAATTCTTATTTGAAAACAATCTTTTGTTTATTTTTCTCTAAATTTTCTATTGTTTTGTGCTTTTTAAATTTATTTTTTTTTCTTAGACGTAATTGAGGTTTTCTGTCAAGTATATATGTTTCAAAATTTTCTAAACATTTAAGTCATCATATTTTAATGTGGTTATTTTATGATTTCTATTCCTAACTATAATAAAGCTTGTTTTTTAATTATTTTTCTTATTTTTTTATATACTTTTTAAGTTGTGCAGCGGCATAAAAACACATATTGTTATGTACAAAAAAAACTCTAAGCAGTCATTTGTTGAGAGTTATGACTATACAAATTTTGTTATTTTACATAAGAAAAGTTTTGAGAAAAAAAAAAAGATGGAATAAATAAATTTTATAACGAACAAAATCTATTTAAAAAAGACAAAAAAATTTCTTTAATTTTTAATAAATTTATTCTATACTTTTGAGATCCACTTTCTCAATTTTTTAAAATTGTTTAAAAAATTTTCAAAGTTTTAATTGTTTTGTGTATTTTAATTAATTTTTTTAATGCTGACAATTTTTTTTTTCTCTGTTGTAATTAAGCAGTTTTTTAATTTTTTTCTATTATAATCCGTTTTTAATCTAATTTTAGAATTAGATTTAAACTGATTGTTATTAGTAACAATTATTATTATTACTTGCTACATCTAATGTACTGTAGTTTCTTAAAACATTTTTAGTCATATTATATCATTTTTATTGTACCTTGTCTTTATTTTTTTCTGATTTCTAACATTTTATATTATTGTTTTATGACATTTGTCTGTTACACATTTTATTACTTTTTAATTTTTGTTCGCTTTCTGCTCTTTCTTCTTTCAACTCACATATTCTTATTTTTTGAACCTTTATTTCATTTTTGCTATAATACATTGCTTCAATAAACATTTGTTACTCTTAAATATTACTTTTTGTTACTTTTAAAAAAAATTTATTTTTTTATTACTTTTTTGCTTTTAGCTTTTTAAAAACACTATTATTGATTATACTACATACACTTCTATTTTTTTTTCTATATTATTTTTCTATGACTATTGGTATACTAAACATTTGTTTTTTTTTCTTTAGGTTTATTTCTTATAAATTTATATAATAATTTAATGTCGGACAAAACCCACAAACACTTGCTTTATGATTTTGTAAATGAAAATTTGAGGTTTTTAATTATTGCACAAACTGTGGATAATATTTTGACTCGAAACTGAAGACTAGAAATTATCATTAACTGAATTCATTTTTTCATAAAATTTCAATTTGTAGATGAATTTCTAATTTGGTGGGGTCGTATTCTCACGTGGCTCACGGTGTAAACATTATCTTTGTCGTTAACAAGTGAAATAAAAACGTTTTGCTTGTATTTCATTGCTTGTGAGAATATTTGATCGATTAGGCGTAAAAATGGTGGAGGTAATTCGATTTGACATGGTTAAAAATATAGTCATCGATCATTTCCGGATTAGATTAGTATCAATCTTGGTCTTTTTAGCATGTAAATATCAAACCGCTTTTATTATAGAACATGTACGTGCTCTTGCGGTTAAAATCCAGCAAACATTGAAAATTACTTGGTAATAAAGCTAAATTGTATTCAGGGTAGTTGCACGGTACGAGAAAATATTACAGTTAAATTGGAGTAGAAACGAAGGCATTGAATAAAAAAAACTAATGCCACCATTAAATTGTAAATTGTTAAACATTAAAACCACCTTAATGATAATTGCATGTGCAAGCCAGTTCATAGGATTTTATGGTTCTTCAAAATTGATAGTTTCTGAGAAGTATTAAACTGCACTAATTATGCTCTTGCTATTAATCAGGATAAGACGTGAATTCTTGATTTATGTTTATTGCTGCAGAATATAAGATTTATATTAATATAGACTATCGCTGCCAACTGACAATAACTCATTTATTTAGACCTACTCAATAAATCAGAAATCGGAGAAAATTATTTAAAAAAAACAATTTTTTAGATATTTAATTACTTAGTAACTATGTATAATTTATAAGTGTTGACTCGTTTCTTACCTATCTAATAATTCTAGAATGATACCTACATCAGGATAAGCATTTAATTTGTGTTTAACTGATTGGTTTAGAATCTTTGACACAATAAACAATTCACACAGTTTTACCACTTGCAAAAAAAATTTTTTAAAAGAGCTCGAGAGCTCTTTCGACCACAATGTGGTCATCATCAGAAGATGAATAAAACTTAATTCTACATCAAATATGTAATTGTTTTCGGCAAAATGAATTTTACGTCTTATAGTAACGATCAATTAAAACAATTGTCCACAAAAAAAAATTATCAACTTTATTTTATTTTTGAACAGCCCCTTACATTAGGTACTTTAAACTACCATTTTTTTAATTTTCTATCGAGTGGTGCGTCTTGATGTACGACGAGGTTGGTGACAAGAACAAGAAATAAGATTTAAGTTCCTTATTTAAATAGCTTTTTAGAACATAAAATAAATTAAGAAAAAAAATTTCCGCCTAGATATCTGAAAAAAACTGAAAAACAAAGAAATTTTGGAACATGTAAACTGGACATCTATAATATATGACCTCATGTGTTAAAAGTTTTATTCATCTTTTGATGATGACCACTTGATGGTCGAAAGAACTCTCGAGATCTATTAAACAAACTTTTTGGCAAGTAGTAAAACTGTGTGAATAGTTTAACTTATTGTAACTAAATACTTATTGACTAATTTAGTTTTATCATCTAAAAACGTATATTATACCATACACAACTTATCCGAGAACATCATCACAATGATGAAATAATAATAAAAATATTCTTAGACTTTGGTACTTACAAGTAAACTATTTGTGAGCAATTGATTTTATACTCTATCTACATACTTATTATTTCTTTATGAGGGTGATTATTATGGGTCACAAGTTTATGAGTAATCTTTACTTTGAATTCGTTACTTTGATTACTTTTACAATATTATATAGGTCTAAAAAAAGCATATGCGTGCGTATCTGCGTAGTGTGTAGGCAGTTTGGAAAGGCCATATAACGTTATTTCGTTGGAAAATAAAGTACTATACTTTGCAAGATTCTGTTCTACAAAAATAAATTGATGCCTAAATTATCTAAATTTTTAATAAAAGCTTATCTGTAAGACAGACAATTAATTATTTATTTTTGTCAGAAAAAAGAGTCGTCACTAAAACATTCCCAGTTAAATGATCCATAAAAATTATCAAAATTTTTAAAAGTACGTTTTGAACATTTCGCTTTGAACCTAACATGACTTTTTTTAAATATAATTGAATTTTTTAGAAACATTTTTGTCTGATAATCTGAAATTTGTTGAGTTTTTTCACAAAAAATAATGATTGTGAAAACAAGTATAGTTTTGTTACGCAGATTTTTCTATAGATAAAAAATGTCTCAGTGAAAGATTTTTATTCAAGTTTGCATTTGACAACGCAAAAATAAATTTGTGATCAATTTTCTGACAAATGTGACTTTGGCGCTCACGTGGCATTTAAGGAAAAAGTCTTGTAAGTGACTCTGCTTTTCAGGCAAAAGAGTGAGAGCTCTTTTGGCAAAGCTATCTTTTATCTTGTGGCATAGCTGTGGCACTGCGCCTGCAATTATTCCTCCTATATTGTTTTTCAAGTGTTCAATTGTGACCGGATTATTGGTATAAACTTTTCTTCTAACCAGTTTAAAAGATTTTTAAGAGTTTTATTAGCAAAAAACAACTGGGGTCAAGCCAGAAGAACGTTGTGACTAAGCCATTTTAGCTTTGTAAGAAATTATGTGCTCAGGAAACATATCTAGTAGGTGTAGGTACCCAGAAGACGTTTTGTTACTTGTGTGAGACGTGGCATCATCTTGCTGAAAACATTTATCGCCTACATCCAAATGATTAATTTGATGGAGATGAAAATATGTATGAACATTTGTTTGAATGGTATTTTATTTTTTTGTTTTTAGAACTTTATAACTTACACAAATACTTAAAATATTACATACATTTTGCAATTTTGTGATAGTGAATATAAGCGCAATATGGGGGTATATTATTTATGTAATATTGCAGCATTTTTCATGCTGTAAACGAGTTAGCAGTGTCGACAACCCTTATTTTGATAACATCGTGCTTAGACCTTCAGTAAATGCTTAATAATATAATTACGTACAGACGACCGCTCGGCGGTAATCACATAACCATATCAATTGATGCCTAATAACATCCTCGGATGTGGGGAGTTCATGTAATGACAAACCTTCGTCGGGGATTTTGATCGACTATTGTCCATGTCATTGTGCCCTCATACATGCACCAAATTACACCCTTCTTTGCATCATAGTTTCAATCCGACGACAATCGGAAACTGCGAGGGAGGTCTTGTTGTGACAATTATAATTCCTGTTATTTATTTATCAAGATTAGAAAAATTATCTGTGGTATCTATAATTCTATTGTACCTAGGAACTGTCATAGAATTCAATTAGTCTGCAGACTGTACATTATACAACCATTCTTTTTTTAATATAATCATCAACGAACATATCAAACTTTAATGTTCGATCTCAGGAAGGCTAAATAACAATTTGTCACTTTTTGATAAGTACAACATTTTTTCAATTTTTTATGATTGGTAACGAATTTCTTTTTTTTAACTTATTTTTGTGTGTGTGTTAGTGTACACAATATTAGACTTTTTACAGACGTTTTACAGACGACTGCTAGTGAACACAAAGCATGTCGAATCTACAGACAATTGTTTTGAATAAATTTGCTTTGTCTTTATTACGTAAAAACCTAGTTTGGTATATGTTATACCAACACAACGTTTTACGTAATTTCTTTGCTCAAATAGAAAATCGAGCAGGCTTTACTTTTTTTCTCTATAATAGATACTGAAACCAGTTTATATGTACTATAAGAAAAAATGCAAAAATTGCTTTCAAAATATCGTAATTGGTCTAATTATTAGAACCACCAAGTAAATCAAGAATCTAGAATATTCTTCTATCAACCAAAAAACATTTTAGAAGCGCTAAAATCTTTAGAAAATCATTTGATTTAAATATTTTGAAAAATGTTGGGCTACTGTGAGAGAGAGAGGCAATGACAAGTTTTACAAAGAAAAGAGAATGATAAGAGAGCCCAGAAAATGCGAGAAGGTTAAGAATGCGCTAGATTTATTGAGTAAACTAATAATTACAAACGAACGACTGTTATTTACGTTATTAGTGCGGTAAGTTTCATTTTACAGCGCAAGGTTTTAATTTTGAAGCACAACGCTTTGCGGAGACGTAAAATGACCAACGCACTAATAATGTATGTATTAAACTTCTTAGTCGTGGACTCAATTTTCCGAAATTTAAATTGATGGTATTGACAGTTGAGACTACAGCTCAATTACAGAGGCTGTGGCTCAGAGCTTGATCGATTGTTACCTACGTACGACACTATGAGATAGCTTCTTAAAGATTGCATCAAAAATATTTAATTGCTTTTATTTTTTAAATCTGTAGGTCTTATTGAGTGCGCTATCTTGTGCTGGTATAAACAAACTATATTTATGACTAAACACTTTTTTGCTGATCTCTAAAAACAGATTTTATCTATCTGTTTTTATTTTATCTGCCACTTTGACTCATTGGCGAGTCAACGTGGCAGATGGGTTGCTGTATGTGGAAAAATCTAGGTACTATAGCAGTTGACAAGGCGTAAATATGTGCTTTACAATCATCAAGGCTAAAATAGTTATTTACCTAATGAGTTCAGAAAGTCAAATTTCTCAACAGGTTTCATACATAAGCACTTTGTTTGCAGCACAACTGAAAGGAGTTCTCCTATTAGTGCGAAAAGAAGAAAATTTCTTTCCGAAAAAGTTAGGTACAATTGTCTTTGCAACAAATAATTTTAATTTGTTAATAATAAATAATTTAGTTTTTATCTGTTTTTTGGTTGGTAGCGTTGTCCTCGCCGATTACCTAATTTTTTTAAATTTAACAAATGGTCTCATTGTATGATTACTATGATTTTATTAAAATAAACATTTTTTCAAAAATTTTTCTCAAAATTTTGGCTGCAATGTACAAAACACATGGGTGTGAGAAAACCGTTTTTGGATAAATTGGAAACAATCGGAAACTACCGATTCCATGAGTGCAAAAAATAAGTTTCGAATAGCAGTGTAAAAAAAAGTCAAATTGAGATTCTATCGTTATAAGCGACAAATACGAGTGAAAACACTAATATTTTATATAAACTCATGTAAAAGTTGTTTGCCATCTGCAAATGACGTTACTGGAAAATGTTTGAGAATGTCTCATTTTCATTTTAAATAATTAAAAATTTATGCAAAAAATGACGCAAATGCCTGCGGCTTGGCATTTATACTCGGCACTGTGCTCAAATGGTAATGTCAGTTGTAAATAAACACTTGTGATACCGGCTTAGCTTACAAGCACTAATAATTAATTATGACTAATCAATGTTATTTGTGAAATAAAATAAGGCAAGATAATAGAAATATTCAAATAATCTGTGTCTTTAAGAAATGCTGAGTATCCACAGCGCATCGATCATGATTACCAAAAAGTGTATCAGTGTATTCAAGTTATTTTACCTAATTTTCATGCGAACCGATCTAAGACCTGCTGCCAAAAACGCACAGCCGTCTTTGATTCATGTTAATATTATACACCCTGTAGTTATCAATAACAAATTTTCTATTATCATTACTTGATACGTCTTTTACTTGTATACATAAATATCATTTTGCAAGTGATTATGCAAGTGTATAAAACAAAAAAGTGCAATTTCTTTTAATAAATTTAAAAAAGTGGATAAATAAAATTATGAAAATTTCTTTTGAGTGGGAAAGTATTGTGGGAAGGATGTAAATATGCCACGCCTACACTAGCGCCAATCCTCATTGAGAAAGTGGTCAGAACAAAAACCATTGTTAAAAATTACCTAATCCGCAAATGATAATAATTACGGTACTAATTGTTGCAATTTATAGAATGGTTTCTATTCTTATCTAAAAAAATTCATATCTAATGCTCGATACTTTTAAAAGCGTTTCGTATCAATTAATATTATATAGTGGTAAAACAGTTGTACTGAGTGTTTAAATATAAATTTAATCAAAATGTGTTCAATTCTCTATTTTTAATAAAGAATTGGATTATTGGAATTAAAAAGATGTTCAAATTTCCTGCGGTTATTTGTCACGCAAAAAGGTAGAAATTTTGAATATAAATGTTTCCATAAACCCTCTATCGATCAGTTGTTGACTGAAACTTTAGATAAAAACTTAAAATGTGTTGTATTAAAAAATAAAACAACAGTTTTTAAAATGAGTCACAGGAGAAGTCAGAAATTAGCAGAAATTAATTTTTGTAAATAGAAACTGAATTTAAAACAAATATTTATTTTTTAACCGGCTAAAAAAAAGACGGTTTTGATTTGACCGTATTTTTTTTTGTGTTTGCGGATAAGTTAGTTATTGATACCGATTTTGATAACTCTTTCTTTGTTGAAAAGAAGATGTCTCGAGAGAGGTACCATGATAAAGAATTTGAGATTTGATAATGGCATCATAAAGAAATCAAGAAAATAAAAACAAAACGTTTAAAAAATTATTAAAACAATTTTTTTGTTAGAAAGAAGATATCTCGAAGGTAGTATTATGATAAGAAAATTGAGATGTGATAACAATATCTTAGATATATCAAGAAAAACCTTTAAAATTTGTAGTAGCGCTTAGTGCGTCTGTTAATGCGTGTTCGCGTTTACTTTTTAGTTTCCTTTTAAAAGTCGCTTTTTTTTGTTTAAAATTATTTAAATTTATTAATTGTATAGATTTGATGCTTCTTTTCAAACCAAATTAACGAAATCTAGCGCATTTTTGAGCAATTGGCAGCACTCACTCAGTGTCAGTCAGATGTTTTGCTCTTTTATGCACTATTTTGTCATCAAGTCATTTATTTTTGCGCACGGAAAAGCAGTATAAAATTGTGTGTTTGCAAAAAATTGCTTGCATTTTTGTCATTTTATTGATTATTTTCAAGATAAGAAGTGTTGTCGTATTTTGTATTGAGATACTGTTCAAGTAAGTATAACATTGTCCATCCCGGTTGTTATCCCTGTTGAGTAGTACAACCTGTTTCTTTGACCGCGCGTCCTCTAATAGTACCTCCTATAAAAATAAAGAGGAAAAAAATACTTTTTTTTAAATACATATATTGAAAATATCTTTCAGGATGACAAAAAGTTCCTTGAAAGTTTAAGCCTCTTATAATAGTAATAAGAAAAAGTCTACAGGGTTTCTATTAATAATTCTAAGGACGCAGTTTTCCTACGCCAACTGCGTCCTTAGAATCATTTATAAAAACCCGTTATAATTCGTGTTTAAAAAAAATTATTGGCAAATACTTTTCTATGAAATCAAATTTTCTTCAAAAAAAGTTTGATTAATAACTTTCGTCAGACTCTGACTAACCGTTTCAAATAATACTTTTTCATAAAGGACTTCCTTCAGAAGTTATTCGCAATTAATGTTAAAAATTATTTTAAATAAAATCGCGAATAACTTCCTCAGGCAGAACTTTATGAAAAAGTTTTATTCATTTGTAGCATTAGGTATATTTCCTTCAAGAAATTTTTTTGTAATTTTTTTACATATTAATTTGTTTGTCAGTTAACAAAATTTAAAGTAAAAAAGTAAAATTAAATTAACATAATAGTTTTCAAAACTTGATTACTCGCGGAAACGGTTAGTCTGAAAAAACTTTTAATCAATTTTTTTTTAGAAGAAAATTTAATATCTTACTAAAAACATTTGTTGGCTCAATAGTTCAACAGTTGTGACGCTAAAGAAAAATCAGAACTAAAAAAATGGTAAACACGATTGATAGACCTCTGCTAGCCACCTATAGTGCCTATTACTATTAAGAGCTCAATATATAATCTTGAACAAGTAGAAACATTGGGGTATTGTTTGTATTTAGAGGGACGCCACTTTAAGATGTCGCAGCAGAATATCGACTCTGGTAAAATTTTGAATTAGCAACAAATGCTTTTACATCATATGATGCTGTAAATATGTTGTTTGCTTAGTTAAATTTTTGTTTATAATTAAATAGAAGCTAATAATATTAGTGTAACTTTTACTTTCCTATATCTATCGTAGAAGCCGCCTTATAAATTCAAATTTGTTTTACCCAAATAATTAAATTTTCTTTCAAAGCATATCCCTCTCGCAAGAACAAACAAAAACGGTACGTGTCCTTTTGTAACAAATCAATACAAGTCCGCCTGTCACTAACTCTATTTTCAGTATTTGCAGTTCAAAAACAAACAAATCAAACCTCCCCGGGACGTACGTGTCGGGAAAAAACAATGCTACAGTTCGTAATAAAGTTATGTCCAACTTCGCTACTATATACCTCCCGAGTCTGTGCTTATGACACGAGCCACCTTCATAATATCATCCAAAACAAACCTTTTTCCCTTCGCCCTTTTCGAGAGCGTTCGAAAAGGCGAATTTTCTCTGATGTGCAGTTGGATAACAGGGGTGTAAATGCTGAGCCTGCAGATCAACGTAGGCGGGTCGAGGGAGAGAACAAGTGAAAATCAGGACCGGATAACTCAATCAGGGTAGGTTGTGACGGATGTTTTATCATAGAGAGAGCATAAAGTATATTATGAGGATCTGCAACTTGCAACTTATTCTATCTAAATTTTATACTTTTTATTGCTTTCTTTTTAATAACATACAAAGTTGGTAGCAATAAAAATAAGAATAACTAGTAATTTGTGACTATAAAATACCGTTTATGACTAATATCTGAAAAAAAGATCGTAAAACTGAAACAATAAAACATGTTTTCTATAATCTTACGAGTCTATTATCATACCTACATGATTACACATTTAACTGATTCAAAAAAAATCCACTTTATTTTTATTTGCATCGCTTTCGGTCAATTAGATCTTTTTTTAATTATATGGACAATTTGATTGTTCTCAAAGCAACAGTGCATTATAGTCCGACTTACGTCAATATCAATCGTTTTGGAAAACACATAATCGAAATTGATAGAAGTGAAATCTTACACAATTACTTTGCTATTTCCAAAATAATCTGTTATGATACTCAAATTGATAACATCTATGCAAAAAAAGACCAGAAAGACAAGACTGAACAGAGAGAAAAACAAATCCACAATAAAAAAGAAATTATTGAATACCACACACCACTCGAGTAGAAGACATAGATAGTCAAGGCAAATACTTCTGTAAAGACGACCACGAAAAATCTTTTTTTTTAGAGAAACATCTGGAAATGGTACAAGACAATTGTAAGAACTATGTGAAGAAAAATCTAAAAATGCGTGGATTTAATTTAGCACAAATTCAAAACAGCTTACTTTGACTAGGCATTTCAATTGAATGAAAAGTTCAATTGTGATAAACCAACTAATTTATCGTTAGAAATCCTAATAAGTCTCAAGGTAGCATTAAAACATATAAATCACTTTCCACAACTTTATTAGCCTTAGCAATCAATACACACCTATTTGATAAAAACATGTAACTAATCCACAAGTACTTAACAACATACATACATAATATTACATATATATTTATATAATTAGTAAAATTATGTTTATTTGTTTATATAATTAAATAATACAAATGAAGAGATTCTTTATTACTTTTCAGCAACCGTTGCTGCAATTGTGTCTTCAGCCGTTGCTACATCTTCATCAGCAGCCTCTTTTGCAGACTTCTCATCCCCACTTTTTTCGCTATATTTAAATCTAAAAACAAATCCAGCAAATTTTAGAGAAGTGAATCCAAAAAGACATAATACATTACCTATCATAACGTTCTCCATTAACATCTTCATCCTCATCTGAGCTTTTATTACCATCTTTGGTTAAACTATCTTCCAAGTCTTTATCAGTCCAGAGTTTATCATCTTTAACTGATTCATCTTCCGCTGTTTTAGTTTCCGCCTCTATCTCTGTTTCATCTTCTGCAGTATCATTCTTAATTGATTCTTCAAGATTAGTGCTTTTTTCCTTATCAACCTTCTCCGCTGTTTCTTTTCTTTGAAGTTTTTCAGCACGTTTTTCAAGATTTTTGTGCTCCTTATATCTAATATATCTTTGCATATGGGTTCTTAGTTTGCAGTGTCTTGTCAGGATAGGTGGCATAGTTTCCTCTGAACCGCGCCCAACATACATTTTACAAAGTTCGCAATAGTAAGCGGCTACTTTTCGAATTTGTTCTATTCCTACGCTAACAGGTTCCTTTTGTTCTTTTACTTCCTTCTTCTCATCCTCTTCAGAAGCTCCTCCTGAAAAAGCAGACAAATCACTTTATATTTAAGTCCGACTTAATTGATTATTTTCAAGTGACTTGGTTTACATGTGTAGTGGACAACTTTTACAAGAGATCATATGGGATTTTAGTGTTTTTACTCGTTTTAATGGAAATAAAAACAGTTTTGAAAACACCCCACATACATAAGTTAGTCTAAAAAAGATTTATAATAATGTGGCAATGTTTCTCACTTTTAGTAAGCCATAAGCGATATATTATATAAATGCAAAAGACTTGTGGAAAAACGAGAAATAATTTTCGTCTCTCTTGACGCTCGAATACAAATGGAATTTGGTATTCAAGTAACACAGAGACGGACAAAACAACGTAAAATATAACAAATTGAGCTTTACCTTCAACACCAACAGAGTCAATTGTGGTAAAATTCTCCAAATTAGTTTCTTCATCAAACTCATCACTGTTATCCCCATTGTCACTCCGTTGCTTTCGCTGAAACGATTTCTTATGTTTTTAGACTGTTTATATATTTATGACCCTTACCTTTAAATGTTCAATAGAGCAGCTATGATTTTCATACATCATAGGACTTTTAAATGAAATACTGCAAACTTTACAATATGGCATTAAAAACTTTTTCATGTTCTTATGAGCTTCAGAGTCTTGATGTACTAATTTACGTTGTTTGTAATTCAGCTTGCACAAAGGACAGAACTGAGTTCTTGGTGCTAAATCCTCCCCAATCTTTTCCAGCTCGTTTTGATTATTTCGTTGAGCTGCTCTCATTTGAGCAAGTATAGACTTTTGTTTAATTGCAACTTTTCTCATTGCGAGCATATGAGTTCGTCCCAATAGATGTATCTCATATTTTCTAAAAGTGACCGTTTTAATCCCACAATGAGGACAGTTCAATTTTATAAACGTCTTTTTTGGCGACTCTTCTTCCTCTGTTGCTGCTTGCCCCCCTTTATCAGAACATTCGTTTTTTTCACCAGCCACATCACCAGTGTCTTCTTTCGACTCTTCTTCTTTTTCGTCTTCCGCGTTCTCTTCATCTCCAGATTCTTTATCACTGATCTCATGTTTGTTGCGAGCAGCAATAGCGCTAGGAAAAAACAAATATAATAATTTTAACCAATTTAAAATACATAGCTCTCGACTGGGCAAAAAACATCAAAATTTGACAAATGAATATCTGCATGTGTCTGTATATCTCCAAATCATCTGAAATGCTTTAATAAATTATTCTCTTTCTTTTTTTTTTATTTTCTCAAATTTGCATACTTCAAACATAAGACTTTCATTTCGTTTGCAAAAGAAAAGGTTTCAATCATTAAACTAAAATCTGTTTTAACCCCTATGAAAATGCATCTGGAGTGTATATCAAACCTTTTCAAGCATGTGTGTTTTAAGGCAAATATTTTATATTAAAAAAACGCCACTGTGACAAATCACACAAAAAAATCACTCCGTGCTCAACGACATAGATTTTCATCAAAAAAATTGTTCTTCAGCTTTTAATTCAAAGGTTAATCATTATTTAAACAAAAAACAGACATTCCTTGCTGCATTTTGTATGTACGACAAATACCATCATCATTATCACCACAGATTTTCATCTCAAGACTCAAGATTGGTATAATAAATTGTTTACAATGATAGTTGTTCTTTTCTTTGTAAAAAAACTGGGTAATTACCTCCTTAGTTTAGATATTTTGAGCCTCCTGGCGAAGTCTGCAGCGCGTGAAGACAAAATGCGTTTGCGCACGGCATAAGAACTTTCTACGAGGCGTCTTTGAGGTATACGATCTCTAAACTTCAAGCCTCGTCCTCGTGACCCTCTAAAACTGATACGTCCCCTGTATCCTCCTCTTGGAGGACCAGATGGTCTACGAAATTCATCAGATCTTCGTGAAAATGATGCAGGATGTCGCTCGCTTGAAAAACCTCTACGACTTGAATAGTTTGATTCAAATCGACTTGCACTTGAACCATAGCCTCCATAAGAACTTTCGTGTCGTGAGCTAGGGGCCTGCATAACATTTATGTTTATTAGCTACCACAACGCTTAATGTCATAGAAATCCCCAAACATTAAGTGCGTCGGGTCTAAAAATTTTAAAAACCTTTAATGCTATAAAATCAGTTGCCAATGTCTACATTATTCATAATCAATCTTTAGAACGATGAATTGTTCTCTACACAAGTCTATTAATAATCTTCAAAACATCGATTTTTCTTATACAATATATTGTTTGGCTTAGTATATCCTCTTTTTTTTATCTACTTACTATTCTTATAAAATTTTAACAGATCATTTGCAAAAAAATTCATTTCATTTTCTCTAAGATTCTGTAAGAAAAAAAAACATCATTCGTACCTCGTTTCTGGGTCTTTTCCGATCAGGGGATCTGTGACCAGTATCACGGCCTGAATATGAATCCTGTAATAAAACTGTGATTATAACAATAACACAAATTGCTAAGATCCAACTATTGTTATGCAATTTGATGAAATTTTGCATCTAATACAATTTAAATTTTTTTTCAGCTTTTTGTATCTGTAACATGCGGTCAAAAATTTAAGACATGCCTTTTGAAAGCAAGTACAAATAGCTCTTAAGAATAAATTTGAAAGACAAATATCCCTTATATTGCAACAACTCAAGAGACGCTTGTATAGAAAGCTCAATCCGTAAGTTTCTTCCCTAATAAACGAGATTGTTTTTTTATCACCGCTTAATTACCTATCCAAAAAAGCAATCTCTCGCTTTAAGACCTCGTGGCTTTTTATTTCAGCATTTCACAAGCTGTGTATAAATGCTATGATTCATATTTTTCCCAACAGTTGCTACACCCTTTGCTGTCTTCCAACAATACTTTTCAGCACTATTAAAAATTTTATGTTGGTAAGACAAATCACATTACGTGCTACGTGAGTCTGCGCGAAAGAAACAACAGCATTGATGATCGATTGATTATGTACAAGAAGCAAAAATACTATTCATAATTAATAGACGATATTCATTCCAAGATAAATAGATTCGAACAAAAAATTACCATTCTGTACGATTTTCGGAAATCATCGCGTCCTCTTGATCCAGAATATCTATCGCTTGACCCGTACTTAGACCTTGAATCAAAAGATCCAGAAAAAGAATCAAAGCTTCTTCCACTGCCCCGTGGAATATAGCCGCCTCGAGTCCATGTAGACCCTCCTCGGCTAGAGCCTCGATAAGAATTTCTGGAGTAGCCACGACCACGCGTCATGGCTGCTGTTTGACTAAAACTATAACAGAATTTTCTACAAATCAAGTAGTCGTAGAGAAAATATAGTTTACGAAAGATTATGAATAAAGTCCTCACCTTGGATTGTAGTAACTCATTTGAAGCGACTGAAATAGAAATTACTTCAATTACTTCTACACTATTTTAGTCTATAGTCGTTAATTCAAATAACTAAATCAATATTGACTGAAAAACTATAATAATTGGAGAAAATAATTTAGAGAAGTTACGTCGACTATTCCATTAAATGGCAGATGAATGTAACTCTAATAATAAATGGGTAAATAAAACTTACTTGGTGTAAACAATAATTATATCTCTACCACTGACGGTCCTACTTAGAACCGAAATTTGGGTGTTCCAAAACTTCACGTATCCGATTAATTGCGAAAGGTAGAGTAACCGAAAAACAAAGCCACAGAACGCCGGCAAAGCAAGATTCCAAAACCTAACTCTAAAAATGGCGTCAGTGCGTCACCGCGTCGAATCAAATATTTGACGGCGCTTGCGCAAAAAGCGCTGTAATGTGGTAGCTTTTAAAGCAAGTGCTGCGCAGTGACAGTCTAGAGTCCAGTGGCGTAGAACAAGAGAAACCTCATTTTTGATGTGAAATACAATTATAATTTGAAAAATTACAGACTAGATGTGACAACAGTACAAACTGCTGGGCAATACTACTGAATAAACTAAATATAAACGGCCGGGAAATGATCCACATTATCGCTCTTATGGCTAAAACCAAAGTGATCTGTTCTTGCCGCTTAATATGCATGCGAGGCCAGTATATTAAATTGATTTTTGGAAATGGACAGAGCTTAGAGATTATGGTTCGTGAAGGAGGTTTTGTGTAATTTCGTCCGTTGACTCTAGAATGACGACCCCGGTTGCTGTAATAAGTCGGAATTACTAATATTCCTATCAGAATGCCATCTGATACACATTACCAAGGGCAAATATTAAAAAATACCAAGTAACTTTTGTTTTAATGATTGAAGCATTTCCACTTATTTGCAAAAGGCTGGCATTCTTGTTTCCATCATTAAAAACATTAACAGTGTTAAATAGATGTAAATCTTTTTCAATCAAGTCAACCTGTCCATAAAGTCAATTGTGTAATATTGACTATTAACTAGCCCTCCCAAACTGTTACATTAAATAATGCTGCACATTCTTGGATATTTCACCAGCCACAGGCTAATATAATGAACAAAATCTTTCACAAATTTTATTTATATTCTTTTTACATTTATTATCAACTATGGTAAAAATATAACTAAACTTATTTTAAAAACACACATACAAGTTATGAATACATATAAACATAATCATAGCTACAGATTCCAACTCACTTCTAATCTACAAACACGAATTATTGCAATACCACAAACTGGTCAATCAATAATCAATGATTTAAAAATCATATAATTACCAATTCAATTTGTTTTCATGTTTTTCAACTGATAAACTTGATTACAAAACAAACAGCTTGTCTTCCACTAATTAAACCTTTACACAGCTAGTCGTGGTTTTAAATTGTAAAAATGCTATCATAACTGTAGGAAATGATAAAAATGCAAAAGAGAAAAACCTAAACCTATGTTCATCAGAATTAAATAATTTCATTATTTCTCGGGAGCAGTTTCTTCAGTTGGAGCCTCAGCCACAACCACAGAGTCTTTTTCTGTTTCACCTATTGCAACTTTTTCTTCGCCATTTTTTTCACTATACTTAAATCTAACAGAAAAAAAATGTTATCAAAAGCAGAAAAACCAAGAAGCCGTAAACCTACCTGTCGTAACGCTCTCCATTAACATCTTCATCCTCATCCGAACTTTTATTGCCAACTTTTGTTAAAAGATCCAATTCTTTGTCAGCATCCCCATCTTCTGTTTTAACTCCCGCTTCAATTGTTTCATCGTCATCCTCTTCTTTTTCATTAAGTTCATCTTTAACTTTCTTATCTTTATTTTCTTTTTCTGCAGTTTCTTTTCTTTGAAGTCTTTCGGCGCGTTTCTCAAGATCTTTGTGTTCCTTATATCGAATGTATCGCTGCATATGTGTTCTTTGTTTGCAATGTCTTGTTAATATGGGTCCCATCAATTCTTCCGTACCACGTCCAACATACATTTTACAAAGATCGCAATAATAGGCTTCAACTTTTACGATTTGTTCTATTCCCACATTAACAAGTTCTTTTGATTCTTTAACTTCCTTCTTTGGAACAACTTTTTTCTTTTGGTCATCTTCAGAAGCTTCTCCTAAAAAAAAAAAGAACTGATTATTAAAATATCCTTATATAAATTACAAAATCTATATGCATAAAAAAACAATGTTTCATATTTTTAGTAAGTCATAAGCAATATATAGACAAAAAACTTGTGGAAAAATATGAAATTATGTTCGTCTCTCTTGACGCTCAAACACAAATTGAATTTGTTGTTCAAGTAACACAGAGACGTTTAAACCTTCACTTAAAAATTAATAAAGTTTTATATTTGGACTTACCATCGACCCCAACCGAATCAATAGTTGTAAAGTTTTCCAAATTTGTTTCTTCATCATATTCATCACTATTATCACCATTTTCAATTCGCTGCTTTCTCTGAAATAATTTCATATGTAATAAATTCTTTCTATTTTGATTTGTAAGACTTACCTTTAAATGTTCGATTGAGCAGCTATGATTTTCATACATCATAGGACTTTTAAAAGAAATACTACAAACTTTGCAATAGGGCATCAAAAACTTTTTCATATTCTTATGTGCTTCAGATTCTTGATGTACTGCTTTATGTTGTTTATAGTTCAACTTGCATAAAGGACAAAACTGCGTCCTTGAAGCCAAATCCTCACCACTTTTTTCCAACTCGTTTTGATTATTACGTTGTGCAGCTCTCATTTGAGCAAGTATAGATTTTTGTTTAATTGCAACTTTTCTCATTGCAAACATATGAGTGCGCCCCAGCAAATGAATTTCGTATTTTCTGAAAGTAACAGTTTTAATTCCACAATGTGGACAGTTCAATTTTATGTAAGTCTTTCTTGGATTTTCTTCGTCCTTTGCTTCTGCGTCTGCTTTCACCAAAGAATCGTTCTTTTCCACAACTTCAGTATTCTCTTCCTCATCATCATCTTGTTTTGTCTGTTCATCTTTTGGAGAAGTATTTTCTTGAATATTTTCCTCATCGCCAGACTCTCTATCACTAGCCTCATTCTTGGTTCGAGCAGCAATTGCGCTAGGAAAAATAGATAACATCATGATTATTGACATCTAAAAATATGTGTAAGCTAACTGAAATTCAAACAAGTAGTTCATGAATAGCTGCAAAAATGTCTGTTCCAAATTGCACGTCTTCGTAACATCTTTAGATAAATGTTTTTAACATGTCCTGTTTCCAAATTTTTTTTTCTCAACTCCATAATACAAATTGGAAAACTTTTCCACGGGAAAGCTCAAAAATTATGCTGGAAGCAGATCTGAACGCCTAAGAAAATGGATCTATTGTGTGAATCAAACTTTTCTCAAGCATGTGTACAAACAAATATTCTCAAATAAAAGAAAAAACAAATCATTGCGGCATCCAGCAAGTGAATCAATCACTCAGTGCGAAACGACATAGATTTCATTAAAAATTGCTTCTTACGAGATTCTTAAAAGATAATTGAAAACAACTTAGATACAATAAACAACAATCATTTCATTTCTGCACTGCCTATACATCACAAATAACTCTGTCTTCAGTTTCATTTAGTTTTTCGAATTGTAACAATAAATTGTTTATAAATTAGGTGACAATAGTTCAAATTTTCACACTTGTCTTTTTTTTTTAGAAAACTTGGTAATTACCTCCTCAATTTAGAAATTTTGAGCCTCCTGGCGTAGTCTGCCGAACGTGACGAGAAAATGCGTTTACGCACAGCATAAGAACTTTCAATGAGGCGTCTTCGAGGTGCACGCTCTCTAAACTTCAAGCCTCGTGAGCCTCTAGAACTGATCCGCCCTCTGTATCCTCCTCTTGGAGGACCAGATGGCCTGCGAAATTCATCAGATCTTCGTGAAAATGATGCAGGATGTCGTTCGCTTGAAAAACCTCTACGACTTGAATAGGTTGATTCATATCGACTTGCACTTGAACCATAGCCGCCTCCATAAGAACTTTCATGGCGTGAGCTAGGGGCCTGTACAACATTTATTTTTATTAGCCACCGTAACACTTAATGTCATAGAAATCCCTAGACATCAATTGCGTCAGGTGTAAAATGTTAAAAAACTTTAAAGTTGTATTATTAATTGTCAATGTCTATACCCTTTTAGAATCAATCTATAGTACGACGATAATGTTCTTTAAAAAATCCCATATTAATAATCTTGGCACCATTGTTTTCTCAAATATTATTATTATATTGTTTGTCAGCACGTTCTATTTTTTTTAGTTAAAATATATAATCTATCTATAGATCCATTTGTTATATTTTTCTTTGTAAATGCCTGTAAAAAGAGAAAAATTATCAAGACACCTACCTCAATTCTAGGTCTTTTTCGTTCGGGTGTCCTGTGGCCGGTATCACGGCCTGAATACGAGTCCTGGAATAAAACCAGTTGTATATTAGTCTGAAAACTAAACTCATCAGGCGCAAAATTTATAGAATGATAAAATCACAATCCATTAATTTTTTTGTAAAACGAGACCATCAGCCATAAAAGCGGAGCTGTTAGCTTGACAATTTGTTTTTATTTTAAAAAGGCCAAAACTAACCGCCACCTTGGTAATACGACTTTCCTATCCTATAATACAGTATAATATTTCTTTGTAAAACACTTAATGAAAAAATTTTGCACAAATTTATAAAATACCCGCAAGCTATACCGCGTGGCAAACAGCCTTTTGCAAATATTGCTAGTATTAAAATTAACAATTTAATCAAAAGATAAAAAAACTTACGATACGGTACGGTTTGCGATAATCATCGTACCCTCTGGATCCGGAATACCTTTCGCTTGACCCATACTTCGACCTTCCATCAAACGAATCAGAATATGAATCGAAACTTCTTCCACCGCCCCGCGATGAATAACCACGATGCCAAGAGCTTCCTCCACGACTGGAACCACGATAAGGGCCCCTGGAGTAACCGCGACCACGAGTCATGGCTGCGGTTTGACTAAAACTATTTAAAATGTTAGTTAAATCCAATATTACCATTTCAATGTTGGTTCAAAAAAAATTATTAGTCAAATAAAAAAATCTCACAAATACAGCCCCTCACCTTGGATTGTAGTAACTCATTCGATGTTACTGAAATGAAAATTATTTCAATTCTCTGCTCAAACTCTACAGAATAAGTAATTCCAAAAACTAATAATTACTATTATTAGGTAATTATTAATTAAACATAACAAAAATTACATAAAATGGCGGACATGCCAACTTCCTACACAACTTTAAACATGTTTCTAATCTGAAACTTACCTTAATTCACTCAAAATATAATATTTCTAGTCAGAAAGTATGGTAATAATGGCTTTACAATAATTGCAAATGACTAAAATATATAGAACAGTGCGCTTTTACAATTAAGGTTAAGCAGCCGAGCAACGCGTCAGTCAACTACAAAAACTACGCGTCATATAAATAAACAAAATGGAGTCAGAAACCGGTTATATACTCTAAAGTGCACAATTGCCAACTTAAGATATCATTTCCGTTTAAAATGTCATAAATGTCAAAAACTTAATAACAATAAAGTTTTTAAATTTTAATATACCAAAAAACCGTTTAAATTCATATTAAGTTTAGTTTTGTATTGATTTAATTTCAAAACTTTTACATAATTATTTAAAAAGTTTACTTTTTAGTTCAAAATAAACACTAATTTTTTTATTTTTATTTGTCAGTGAATTGATGTGCATCTTACTTTAGAACAAAATGTGTTAATTTTAATTGATTTTTTAACGTATTTTTACAATTGTATGATTAAATCAATGTACTACTAAATTTAAAAAAAGTAGAACAGCAAAATTTTGTTAGAGTAAAATAAGCTACATAAAAATGTCAAATACAAACGTTTGTCATTATAATAAGTTAAATTACTGTTTTCAAATAATTAGTAGGTCAATCATCATAAATTATGTTAAGTTATTTACTTGACATATTTAACCTTAGTAACAAGTTAAATACCACAAAATTAGAAAGTTGCAGTATTTAGTCAATGTACTTAACTGACGTACTTATTTCAATTAGGTGACTGAATTTTGTCTAGTCAATTTTCTATTTGGTAAACTAACAAAACAATAACGCTTTGGCTTTGTTGTTTTAGTTGTGTATAAATATTGTACAGCTAATCGCAATAAATTTTGACTGTCATTGTCAGTAAAAATAATTAAAGTAATCTGTGTTGTCTATCGACAACATAGATATATATATATCTTATCTGTACAAAACAACTTTAAGATCTGTGGTTTTGATTTGACATAAGTCCTTGTCATTTTAACAGCAATCTGTAAATTGAACTTATTTTCTTTTATTTTAAATAGTATTTTTCGTCATAAATTATGTATTTGTTCGGTAATGCTGATTTTGAGCTTAATTAAGTAAATTTGGTCAAGAAATTAAATAATTGTTGAACGTGTTTTAATAGTTGACAAAAAAACAGTAGATGTCGCTAAAAAATTCATTATCGCCAACCGCACCCTCTGTCAAACACAAAAAGAATTTGTTTCAAGTGCGAAGTGAGACGAAAACGCGAATAGAGTGACTGTAAAATGGTGGACATTGCTTGAAGTGTTAAATAACCATGTCGTTAGAGTTAGAGACCCGTTCGAATTCGGCCCTTTTCAAAAGGGCCGATCAGTTGAAACGTTGGGAAAACTCAGACACTAATCGTGAACCAGTGTATCCAAAGCAGAGTTCGCGCAAAATTAAATTCTCATCGGGATGTGTGTTCCTAGCAGCGTGTGCCGCGGGTGATAAAGATGAAGTTCTGAGACTTTTGGAAAACGGGGCTGATATCAACACTGCCAACGTCGACGGCCTCACGGCCCTCCACCAGGTAATTCGGAGCATTCCACCTGTGGCACCAAAGGCTCATTTCAATGACGTAAAACTTGTGTCAACATGGCTCCTCCAGCTGAGACTCTTGCAAACCCAAACATTCATTTTCACCGCATCATTTTCTATTCCCGAAACCGTCTAATTGCAATCCAACAAGCTTGAAAACTCGCCAAAATATTTGACATACATGAAATATTGGAAAATCCCAACAAATTAGTTCCTTCCCAGCCCCAATTCATTGCTCTTTAGTAATCCTGATAGAGTGCCTATAAACTACTCATTCATTCGAAAACAATATCAATAAATTCTTTAATATTCAACTTTTGAAAAAATCAACTATATTAATTTATATATTTTTATTTTGAGCACCATAAATTTACATAATCCAATTTCTGGATTCACAATTTTTTCTTTTTATTATACTTAAATACGGCCGTTATCTAACCTTAAAAAAACAGAAACTAGTCAGAAAACTAACACTTATTGAGATCGATCTTTTAAGAATGTAGTTATTAAAGTAGTTTATTTTTAAGTTTTTAGTGTTTTTAATTAATAATACATTAATATAGGGTGTAAAGAATAATGAGAATATCCTTTCGAGTTGGTAGTCCTTCTTTTCTTAAAATGAAATTTTTATTCAACGATTTACAGGTTGTAACGTAAATCTCTTTAAATGTGCGATTTTTACTAATTTTAAAATATGAGCTACTATTAATTTTTCTATCTTTGGGCTATTTTGGTTCGCATCTATTGATTTGATAAAATGTCAAGTTGGCATTGCTGTTAAATTTATGGTGACATTCTGGGCTAGCAGTATTTTTTAAAGTTTTAATAGTAGCGGGAGTTTTGAACTTCGAAGCAATAGACTACCTACCGAAACCTTTTACGCCACATCCTTTCAAGTGGGAGATATTTTCTGAAACAGCGTGGTCAACAATGACTGTTTGAGTTCGCAATCGTACATTTCATTTTAAAATGGTACAACTGTTGTTAACGGGTGACTCTTTTGACACTGACAGCATTATTGACAGATGTCAATTAAAAAGATAGTCGCTGTGACATAACCTACAATTTTTTTATGAGTGTTATGTCAGATATATGTCAAATATTTGTCAAACAAGCGTATTTTGTTACAGTGTTGCAACTAGGCAAATACAAAAAGTGTGTTGTCATCTCAAATCGTCATTGTTGACCACGCTGTATTTAAATAAACGCGGCAACAGCCTGTTTCATTCTAGTTGGAAACTCAGCAGCTTAGTTCATTGCAGGAGTTATATATTTATTATGTTATAGCTGTTAAGTATATTTATTTATTAAGTTATATATTTATTAAAAAAAAATCACTCAATAGATGTATGTACTTGATAACACGATAATAATGTTTTGTAACAATATTTGATAAATAAGACATTTAACGACTCTAAATACATTGGAATTAAAAATAACAATTGCAGTCTCAGAAAAAATAGTCGAGATTGTTTCTGGTTGAAGAATTGCCTAGAATTATATTTACGACAGGAGCTTGCAGTTTGTAAATAAATATATTATTTACCTAATTATATAACCCAATTTAGAGCTTATACTACATTTTTGAAAATACTATTCCTACAAACAACTTTCTTACCAAAAACAGAAATCTCACTTTTCTTAAAAGTGGCATTTTTTCTAAATTGAAAATAACGTAAAAAATCGAGCTCAACCTTCAAAAATATTATAATACTATATTGAATTGCTAAATTAATGTTGATTATAAAAATTTATAAAATTTTCCACTGTCCTTTAATTAAACAGCGATAAAAGTTTTGTTACATTTTTTTTAAACAATGCATACGTAATATTTTTTTATATTGGGATATTAACAAAAAACCGAACAAATTTTTCTAGTTTAGTTTTTTATAGCTATGTTTACGTTATAGATACCGAGACAATGGACTTTAAAACGTATTTTGTGTTTATATCAACATATTTAAAGGGCGAAAGAAAAGAAATTGAAAAACAATCAAAATCAGGAAATATTGACAATTTGTTAATCATGTTGACACAAGATTAATAATCACAAGACTTGTATACAAAAAGCGGAATTCACGTGAAAGCTTTGCTATTTATAAATGTAGACGATAATTTTTGATGAATGTTAATAAAATCGTATTGCTTCTTCGAAAATCCTGTGTTTTAAAAATATTTTGTGGCGTCATATCTATCAATCTTCTTCACATAATGAGATTTTCAGATACATTTAGTGTGTACGTCGCTGTGAATAAATTAATACTTCCCACTATTTATACAATTTATTGCTAGCTCTTTTTTGAAAACCATGATTTTTTTTTGTAATACAATAATTTTGAAAGATTTCTTTGGGTTTTTGATTTTGCTGTAGCGTTTGACCAGACTAACCCACAGTTGATATTTTAGCCGAAAAATTAAGTGTTTAGGAGTTAAGTTAACATAATTTCTTAGGTTTTGTCTTCTTTCAAAGATAGGCATTTTTTGTTCGAATTATTCTGGGATCTTTCATGACTCAATATTGGGACCCCTACCGCTAAGCATGAAAAGTATGTTTCTAGCATTCTTTGCAGATGGTAGATCTGTGGTTGTCTTAGCCACAAGCCCTGAGGAGCTTCTTGATAAAATAAGAAAAACTATTTTTTTTGTATTATTTGATTTGGCGTTTAAATCACATCATATAAAATCGCTTTTTTTAAGTATAGTTTTTAGTTTTACAGCCCTGAAACTATTTGGCTGTGACAGTCTGATGTTGAGAAATTTTGTGAATAATAAAACTGGGAACGTGTTATTGATTAAGCATTTAGTTTGATAGTAACTGTTATGTAGAAATTCACGACGTAGACTTGCGCCACAAGAAGGAAACTCGACACGATTATGCCATATATGGAAACCTAAACCTGCATAAAACATACTTAAAAATATCAAGTGAAGACAAAAGCATTGCATCAATTGGGTTCGGCCGCAATAGGTATCTCGTGCAAATTAAATTCAACAAAAACAATTCGAGTCAGTCAACTGATAAATTGAATACCCACATTATTCATTAGAAGTATAAAGGAAGGACCAAACAATGTCTATTATTATTTTAACTTTTTTTTTCTCATTTTCTTACTTTTCATACAACTGTTGTTCACAGATAAGTACAGTTTTTCTTGTTGGGTTATTTAGAAAAAAATTGAAGGTATTTGTGCAGCTCCGCTCCAACTAGTAGTAAATGTGTTTTGTGAGTTAAAAAAATATCTTCGGATTTTTATTAGTTACTAGGGATGTTGACCTTGTAAGATTTATAGACCTAAACTTTGCTATTTCACAGGAATAACATCAATGTAATGGAACAAATCATAATATTTACAATTTACTTTATAATATCAAAACAATAAATTTCTTCGCGTTCGACAATAGAAAGCTGTCTGACAATATACACATGAAATATTTACATATATGTATACAAATCAGTCGTTTTTAAAGAATAAGACCGTCTCTTTTACGTAATTAGCTCATTTTTAGGGTATCAGCACACTTAAAATTTAAAATTAGAGAAGCGTTATATGTTGTGAAGGCTTTCTATAAATATCATGTTTAAATTTTTTCGAAAATAAATATTAATAATTGGCAATTATTATTAATAACAGATAAACAAATATTCTTATTTTAAAATAATTTGCAAGTTATACAATGATGATAATAAAAATACTTTATGAATCTTCCTTTTATTGAAAATTAACATTTTATGTTAAATATTTACTTTGTTTAAAATATTATAATGCTATTATTGATCATTAAACGCAATTATTGCAACTTAAATATTTAAAGTATGTTTGTAATAAAGACTAACTTGTGAGTAGGTAGGGTTTGACTGAAGGTCTTTGTCAACAAAAAGGTACGAAATTACAGGCACTATGTGTATAGTTAATTTTCGGTTTTCTATATAAAATTTTATAGTTTTCTGTAACGACGTTATAATATGTCAGTGGCAACTTGTGTTATAAAAAAGTTGAAAAAAGAAATTAATTATCTGAATTTAAAAAAACAACATTATAAGAAATAGTTTTATTGCAGCAATATTTAAAAATAAACATGTACATTTATGGCAATAAAATTTTTATTTAAATGGTAAAATAGTTACATCTTTTTGTAAAAAGTAGAAACTTAGTTATGAATTAAAGTGTTAAATTTTAATTATAGTCAAGTAACATTGTTTTATTAGAGTTAGAGGTGAAAACGGACAGAACATCTTTAAATTTCCTTTTTATGTGACCATAGCATTCATATTTTTGTTTTCACTTCTAACTAGTCTGGCTGTTTTACAGTTAATCTAAATGGACATAATGTGTCAAAACAAAACTTTCATAAAAATAACGTTTGAAAACAATCTAATAACGCTTAACCTAGCTCATTATATTTATTTTCTCTATAAACTGGCTTGTGCAGGATACTCAAATATTAGACATCGTGAACATGGACAATATAAAGATGCTAAATAGTGTGCACTTTACACTTATGTCTAGTGATCTTGCCGAAATTTGGTATTATGTTAGTTTTATAACTTTAGGAAAACAATCTAATCTTGAGCTGATACTAAAACATTATCAAAACATTTAAGTTCCCCAGTAACTTAAATTTGGAAGAAATTTACGGTTAACTACAGTTTTCAAATGATGACAATTGGTTTCTTGAGATATGTTACTAACAATACTTAAGGTCTGTTACAATCTCGCACTTGGGACTCACATGCAGTGTATTTATTACATAATAATAGTCCCGGGAAGGTCTGAGTCAGGCCGGTAATGCTCTAGCAGGGCACTTGCATTTGGCAAGACGGGAACACCAGAAATTAGCGACTTGATTTCTCTAGCCATGGATTGCCTTTATTGGTATAGGTGTTAGAATTCAATCGTTGGGATTTTCTGTGGATGGCATTTTTAGTGCAATTTGCGGGCTAGTTGCTTTTACTAGAACTCAATTCAGACTAATCTGTAACAGACCTTTTATTGTAATGTCTATCATGAGTAACCCTGATGAAAACTTTTTATGTATAACATTTTAATCAACATTTGGCGTTTATTCTTTTTCAGGAGAGCATTTTTCAATAGCTATAGCATGTGTTCAGTTATTTCATACTAAATAAATATTTTTCATACTTTGACTCACTTTGGTTCAATAATTACTGTTTGAATGATAATCATACCATCGTTGTTGTTTTTCTAGACTGGTATTTTCTAGATTATTGCTACATACTATGGTAGAAATAGATATGTGAGTCAGCGCGCATTCATTTTGTCTTTTCAAGCTTCTCTGTGTTTAACACAGCTACTAGCGGGGCACCATATCCGTGCAACACCTATTATTCAAAGTGACTGTAAGCATTCTGTAAGCGAGTTCGAGAAAACGAACTCTGTGACTGTGCAGGACACAGAGTTTTTTTGACTGCATTTTGCGAATAGCATTTTTAGTACCATTCTACTAGTTATTCCAAAAGAGCTCGATTCAGAATAATATGTGACAGATCTTTTATCGTAATGTAGCTTATATTCACCTCTGATGAAAAGCTTTTAGATACCAAATGTAACGAAAATCATAGATGTACTTAACTTTAACTGAGAGAGAAATTTTCAGATACAAGACAATAAACCTTAGTAACATTTTGGCGAAAAATCTCTTTAAAGACTGATAGGTAAAGAACATTTGTTTAGAAAGTTTTTGCATGCCCTTTTGATTATATTTAAGAAGTTACATGAATTTGTTGCGATCAAATTTATTATTAGTACTAAAAGCCGTGAAAGCGAGAGTTACAATTACATAAAGTTATAATTATATTATATACATTGTTATAATTACAATTAAATAAAGGGCGAGGAAGATTAATTTAACTTTATGATTTAAAAAAATTGATGATCATTTAATGTCTTTGAATGAAAGAAAAAGGAAGAAAGTATGGTATAATCAAAACTATCGAAAAATTTTTCTGTCCAATAAGTAACACCAAATAATATGTGGTTTACAATTTTTTTTTGTGGGTTATTTTTTAGGGTACTTATAATCAAGAAAAATGCTGCATCTGAAGCAATAAGTAGGGAAGACTGAGACGGCATGTGGCAATAATAGATAATTAGGTTTATAGCATTCTTGATAAATTGTGCAAGACTTGATAAAAATGAGTAAATTAATTATAATCGGATGTAACATTGCAATATTAATTTGAAGATAATGATACAACCTGATAAAGTAAATATTGTCGGTATTTGGTTTTAATGTAATTGACTCATTGAATTCCGAGACTAGTATGTTGGTTCTATTGCTTAACAACGAAAAATATTATATAGCTCATTAAAAAAAATGAATTTTGGAATTATAACAATGCTGGGATTGATCCTTAAATACACAATTTGCTCAAGACTTATTTGTGACCTGTTTCACTAAAAAAATCATATTTAACATAAGCCAAGAGGGATTTGTCGACAAATTTATTTTATTATTACGAGAGTTTCTGGCGTGTCAATTTATCGAATGACATTAAAACGACGAGACAATTGTTTGAGAGATTTTTTTATCAATGTAACAAAATGAATTGGCAACAAGCTTGAATAAATCAATTCAAAAATTTTGTCAAGACAAAATTTTAACACGGTCGTACATTCCGAAAACCATTTTATGATTTTTATTGTTTTCATTAAACTAGATTTTTAATGTGTATATGGACCTTCTATTAAGCATATAAAATTATTCTGAAATTTCGCTTAATTTTTGTAAGTGTTTCGGGTGATCTACAATATATACATTGAACATTGTTAATTTCCTAGTTAACAGAAGTGAAGAAACATTAAACGACACTTTGATCATAGTTTTAATAGAAGTTTCAAATACTACATTAAAAGTCTGGTTAAGTTTGCTTTACTAATGTAATAATGGACGTTAGAACCACGAAAAATTGATTCTATGATTACCTGAGATAAGAGACGATGGTTAAAATAAGGGTATCACTTTCATTGTTTTCGCAAACCAACCTGTCTTTCATAACTACAATAAATACTAAAAGAAAACGAAACAATGGTTCTGGTATTTGGAATATGATTTCTTTTTAAATTGAACGCATTTTTTTTATGAAAAACTATGACAGCTATACTAATGTGCCGTCAGGTTTTACTATAATAATTATTTTGTTTGGTTTTCAAATGATGACGTTTACTGTTCAAAATATATGACAAGCAATATTTGAGGTCTGCTACAATCTCGCACTTGGGACTCACAAACAGTGTATTTATTACATAAAAATAGCCCCGGGAAGGTCTGAGTAAAGCCCTTAATGCTCTAGCAGGGTACTTGCATTTGGCAAGGCGGGAACACCAGAAATTAGCGGCTTGTTTTCTCTAGCCGTGGATTGCTTTTTTAGACATAGGTGATAGAATTCAATCGTTGGGATTTTCTGTGGATGGCATTTTTAGTGCAATTTGCGGGCTAGTTGTTTTTACTAGAACTCAATTCAGACTAATCTGTGGCAGACTTTTTTTTATTGTGATGCTTTTGATGAACAGTTCTGATGAAATTTTTTTTAATATGTTTTTATATTCTCTTTTTTTATACGAGATTTGGATACCGTGACGCCTCGTGAAACTATAATGTTATATAATTGTTGGTTTTCGCTTTAGCAGCAGATTGAAAATAATGTAAAAACAAATTATTTTTTCACATCACCAAAAATTTTTAAGCAAAAACCATTTTTTTTCAAACATATGTTTATGCTTCTAAATTTAATAAGTAAATAAGGATGCGTCATCTAGAAAATGTGGACACGTTTATTAAAGTAAAAGATTTGGTCTTAGTGTTGCAAAGTCTGGCAAAATTGAATTACCTATAGTTTGAATACATACCATGTGATGGAGCAAAAATATTTTTTTGTCCTTAAAAAAGTATACATTTAAAAAAATGCAGTTAAAAGTAATTCGTTTAATATTATATTTCTAATTTTTATTATTGCACAAATTTCTATAATGAGGGCTGAGTCAAACTGTCAGGTTTAATTGTTTTTTGGGTGTTTGACTCTACCATTTTGTCGCTACTGAGAAATAGCCGCATGTTACTTTTGACTTTATTTAGTTCTCAGCTCGTTCTATAGCTGGCAACATTTGCTATAGCTCGTATTTCAGCAGATCGTAGTGTGTGTTTACGACTAACAACTTAACTGTTTGACTTATTAGAGTACTACTTTTGTTGTTTTCCACAACTCTTAAAATTCTAATTTAGCTTTTAAAAAACCAAAATTGTTTGTTATATTTCATTTGATTATACTGAATTTGATCAAATAATCATTATGATAACAGGTTTTTAAATGATGATATATATTTGATTGTTAGAGATTCAACAACAATGGTTAAGATCTGGTACAATCTCGCACTTGGGGCTCACAAACAGTGTATTTATTACACAAATTAGCCTCGGGAAGGTCTGAGTCAATCTGTTAATGCTCTAGCAGGGCACTTGCATTTGGCAAGACAGGAACACCAGAAATTAGCGGCTTGTTTTCTCTAGCCGTGGATTGTTTTTATAGGCATAGGTGATAGAATTCAGTCGTTGGGATTTCTTGTTGATGGCATTTTTAGTGCAATCTGCGGGCTAGTTATTTTGACTAGAACTCAATTCAGACTAATCTGTGACAGATCTTCTATTGTAATGTTTCTCATGATCACTTCTGATGAAAACCTTCGTGTGCTTTTATATTATTTTATAAGAGGAGAACGCACAGGCTAAGTCAAAGTAAGCTCTCATTTTTATACTTTATAGTCTGAATACGTTTTGAAGAATTATGTGAAAACAAAAATTTTGTATTAACATTTTGGGGAACACGAATATTGGCAGAAGATTTTCTAACACACGAAATTTTAAAAGCTTTGCTAATTGAGTCCGAAATTAATTATGTAAGAAAATATGCTGAAAAAGTGAAATTAAAAAAAAAGACATTGTTTAAGAGTTTTTTTTACAATTTGTAAGAAAAACGTTTGAAACACCCGTTAATTGAAAAGTATTGTATCGAAACAACAGGTTTAACAAGGATAATGGTATAATATTCTTCAAGTTTTCAAATGTGTTTTTGTGTTATATCAAAACTTATATAATCATTAGAATGCGCTTTTCCGTTTAAATTTTTTTTTCTGCAAATTATCGATTTTTAAATTTGATTCAACATGACCATCTTTGCATTCAAACGATCTAATATTTTTCTGCATTTTTAAACGATGTCAATTCATTTAAAATAAAAAAAATAATGGAGGCAGAATTCTAGGCGAACCAAAAAGAAAAAGCTTTCAGTTCTTCCTCATGTAAAAATATGCTAAATAAAACTCGTGATCTTTGAAAATGTGATTATTTAGAGTATTTAATAATAGCTTATTATTATTAGTAAAATGGAAAACAGTAGTGTCTGGTTTTATAGTACACGCAATGAAATTAATTTTGAATACACAAGCATCATTACCTTTGCGAGATTCATGCGATAAAGATGGGCCAAAAGCTGCAGAATTGCAATAAACAGCTGATATTGTTTGTGTGATGTTTGTAGCACATTAAAATAATGTCACTGCTGTTTGGAAACGTTTAAGAATTTAGTTTGAGACCCTGCCTATTAATTTTAGAATAATTGTCCAGTGTTAAGATGTTATTTAATGTTTATAAACAAAACTTTTGTTATCATCAAATAATATTATTGTATTTTGAATGGATTGTACAAATTATTTAATTCTTCTAAAAATACATTATGCAAACACCAAATGACAATTCCACTCAATTTTAGAATGTCTGCTTTAAATTTAGAACTGTTATAAAAAAGATCTAATCGACATTTTTGCATTGACGAAATTAGTTTTTCTTTACGACTTTTCCGAACTAGGTCAAAGAAATCTCTATATATATTTTTTTCTCATAGTCAAAAGATGAAGACTTTGGTCATTAATCCCATTATTACGCCTAGTAACATAACTTATTTCCGGAGTGTAGTGACGATGCATGGCAGGTGGGCTTTCAATTTTGCTTTGCTCTGGTTATAGGTTTTATACATAGCGTGATTTATGTAAAGCGGTGATTTTCTATAAAATAAAGGTTAGGTCGATGACTTAATGCAGAAACAATAGATATAAACTAGGATAATGGGACATCATTTGCGAAGGTTAACCTTCATTGGAAAATATTATTTCAATCAATGTAGTCGGCTTATTTAAAAATTTAAATTACATCTAGCTTACGTTTTTTTCATTATAATGTGAACTAGTAAGAGTTTGTTTGATTAACCAAAACATTTGTTCAAACGTTCGGAATACTTGATGGATGATCTTAAGAATTCGAGAGCAAAAATGTTTCGATGCAACACCTTTGACCCTTCAGACAAAAAGAGAGAGAGAAAAAATAATATTCATTGTAGATATATCAACAAAGAGAGATAATATTATAATTATTGTTCTTGTTTAAGAAACGTGGTTTGTTTGCTTCTATAATATGTGATAAAGTCTTGTCGGACCATCCTTAAAGAGGTCACTAGTTGAAATATCAGTTTTCTTTCTGAAGTTTTTACCAATGCAATTACGAATAGTAAAGAATTAAGATAGGTTAGTACGTTAGTACACCAGTTTATTTTTATAGCTGCTTAGGCGGAATCTACGTGTGGCAATAATTGAAATTAACTAATTTACAAACACACATAGTACACACACTGATTAAACTGATTAAAATTTGATTTGATTGAATTGATTAGCTTGGAGCTTGTTTTCTAATATTTTAAATTGTGCCGTGCTTGCTTCTATTAAACAGCGTGAGAATGAAACTAAACAATTTGTACTGGGTGTCCCGATAAGAAAGGTCACCGGCTATATCTCAGGAACCGCTTGCCATAGATCGTTTGAAATAAAAAAATATATATATTAAGTGGCAAAAAGAAATTGCTGGAAATTATTCAAATTAATTTTATTTATTAAATTGTTTATGAATTTTTATAACAAATGTGACAAAAAAAATTGCTGGAAATTGTGTTCAAGTTTGTACATTAGCCGCTAAAGAAAGGCACTACTACAAAAATCCACCTACTTTAACGATTGTTAATATTATCAACGTTCTTGTATATGTCGAAATTAATCCGCATATAAGTATACGTCAGATTTCAAGAGACCTCGGGATATGCCGCACAATTAATAAGATATTGAAAGAACACAAGTTGGTTTTTATACTGTTTACGTTTAAATACCACCAACAGGGTTCAACATTCCTTAGCATTTTTTTTTTATAAATTTTATATTATATATATAAATATATATATAAATAAAACCCAGAATTTTGTGGACCGATGAGGCTACTTTTAGCATTGCTGGAACAATTAATTTGCACAACATGCATTATTGGTCTGCGGAAAATCCACACTGGATAAGAGAAATGCAATCAGAGCAGGTGGAGGGTTTATGTTTGGTGCGGTTTAGTTGAAAACAAAGTTTTTGGGCCATATATATTTAATTGATAATAAACATGGTAAATATTTTAGTCTGATATTCTCAGTTTATAAAGCGTATTGCTAAAAATCTAATACCCTTGTCATACTTCTTTCACTTTTTTACAAATGCACTTTGTTACAAATTAGAGTAACAAGTGCCAAATCAAATTTGTGCTAAATTGTCTCGTCTTTGCAATAAACATATTTTTGGTTAACTTTCTCTAGACTTGTAACAAAATAAACGGTTTTTCTAGTTGGTTGGGACAATTTCTGCCTTTGGCAGCTAATGTAGACACTTGAAAATAATTTCCAACAATTTTTTTTGTCACTTTTGTTATAATTTTTTTTTATTTTAAAGTTCTATGGCAAGCGGTTTCTGAGATCGGGACACCCGGTACAATATAACGCTAGACGATGGGACGCTATAACGTATCCGAAATATTTCGATTTATGCAAACATTTTTGCTTTTAATTCAGCAATACATCTTTTGGAATTTTTTTTATAATGTGCCTTGAAACTCTTTTATTATCAGATATTTAGAATTTAGTTTTTTTTTCTTTGAAAAAAATGGTACACATACCATTCAGTTATTTACAAAATTTTATGTTATAAACATTTGATAAAAAAGCGTTTTTTTTTTTTTAGAAAAAATGGTGTTATAATTTTACAACTTATCGCTGACAAACAAAACTCTTACCGAATTGTTTATTTATGTTTATCGGAGGCTTTGTACTAATTTTTATATTATTTATAGTAAAGTTGGGGTTTATAAGAGGAAAATAATGACTAATTAGAACGTCTAATTCTAAACAGTAAGAGATCATTAACCTAATATTGTGAACAATACTGTTTGTTTTCGCTTTAATCCATTCAGGAAATTATTATAGAAGAGATTTTATCATGTGAACGGTTATTATTTTATAAGTTGTTTTAAGATTCTATTAGTTTCTGATCTACTCTTTAATTGTTTTTTAACAGAACAATGAAGTTGAAAAAACTTATGTAAGTTCTGTGTTAAGTAGTCTTCTGCTGTTTTATTTTCTAAATAAAGTTAAGGATTTTAGCAATAAAAGAAATGTAGAAGGCTTACTTATAATCGCGGCCGGGGGACTTAAACAACAAAAGCAATAGACTCAAACAACAGTCCTATTTTACTTTATCTTCACCATGCTTTTAATTGTCTTAAATCAATATATAAAAACGGTAAAGGTTTTTTGTTTGAGAATTTTATGTTCTGTTCAACTTTTTAATTTAATGTGGACCTTGTGTGACATCCTGTCTAAATACGAAAATAGTCAACAAGCAGCTTTTTTCGTGTCATCAAAAAAAAATGTTTTGTTTTTTTTAGCAGATTTTTGATTAATTTGCTATGAAATTATTGTATAATAATTTTATCGTCACTTTTAATTAATATATGATCTTTTTTCAAATTGCAAATTGTTTCAGGCGTGCATAGACGATAATTCTGAAATGGTTGAATTTTTGGTCGAACATGGAGCGGACGTAAACAAAGGGGACAATGAAGAATGGACCCCTTTACATGCAACAGCAAGTTGTGGATTTCTATTTATTGCCAAATACCTCATTGAAAAAGGCGCAAATGTTGCCGCTGTTAATAACGATGGTGAATTGGCCGTCGATATTGCTGAATGTCAAGAAATGGAAGATTTATTAAATGAGGAAATTAAAAAAAGAGGTTTTAATAGATATTTAATAATTTACTTTGAATAATGTTTTTGTCTAGGAATTGACTGCGAAGCTGCACGCAATGAAGAGAAACGGATCATGCTCGAAGATGCCAAGGAGTGGTTAATGACAAAAAGTCCGTTGGTAGATTATCCACATCCTAAAAATGGAGCTACACCATTGCATGTGGCGGCTGCTAAAGGATACTTAGACGTTATGAAGTAAGCGATGAGTAGAAAGTTTAAAATTTATTTTGAGATTTTTGGAATTTATAGAATTTTGTTGCAATGTGGGGCGGATATCGATTCACAGGATGTTGATGGATGGACACCTCTACATGCAGCAGCTCATTGGGGACATAAAGATGCGTGTCAAATATTGTCAGAACATCTCTCAGATATGGACTCTAAAAATTATGTTGTAAGTGATTTATATTTTTATCACTCATTAGACGTATTAGTCAATCAATTCATAATTATAAGTATTTTATTATATAAATAATTTATACATTCATGTGGAAGAATCATAATATATACAATAATTGTCAATTTTTGTTTTTATTTTCAAAAATTAACTATGCATTCTATCAGTTTTACTTATCACATTAAGCTTACGAAACATAATACAAAAATCTTTTTAGAAAGTCTTGGCTGATTGAGAATAATTAAATAGTTTAATTTTTATTTTTGATAATTACGTTTTTTTTTTGGACTTGTTGTTTTGTGGTTAGTCGATACTTCGATAACATTTTCTAGCTACTATAACATCATTGCCACAATACAATGCCGGCAATGTAATCAACCCAGTAAAAAATAAAACTTATTTTACCGAGTTTTGTCTTCACTTTAGAATGTTTTTTCTGAAAAAAAATCTACACGCAGCAGGTTTTGTATGAATTTTCTTAGACTTAAATCGTATTGCAAAAAATGTGATAATTTGGAAAAAAAAATTTTCTGAACTCGTTAAGTAAAAAACTGATTATCTTCAAATAAGCTTATGTATTTTTGAGTTGTTGTCTTCACCAATAATAATTTATGGTTTTTAGGGTCAAACGCCGTTTGATTTGGCTGACTCCGATATGTTAAAATTTCTAGAAGATCTCAAGAAAAAACAAAACAAAGAAGATGTTATCAATAGGAGACAAGCTAAAAAACGCGTTGAAGTGCGAGATAGAACAATTGAAACTGAAACGCCAAGTAAGGTTAAAAAGGTTGAATTGGAAATTTCGGAGAAGGAAGTGAAAGATGACGAGAATGTTGGTACGTATGATTTTATCAAAATAAATACTTTGCTACTTTTGTTGCGACTTCCAACGCTTTTCTCATATACATTTTTTTCTGCTGCTGTAAAGAAATGGACGTATCAAGCGAAAATGAGTCGGAGACTGAAAGCAGTTCTGAAACAGAGTCGAATAGCACTGAAGATGGTAAATTTTGTCACATTGTAACAATAAAAAGAATTAATTTTGTCGAAATTACTTTTTTCACAAACTAGCATGCTATAACTATTATTTAATATTGGCATCAACTTTGGTTTATTTAATGATGTTGCCCTTTATTTGATAATTATCAAAAATATGTACATAGCATTATTTCTCAATAAGAGTTGCAATCTGTTTGAAGAGTAAAACTATTTATTTATTTTTTTACTAAATCAATATGCGTCTTTTGGTTTAAAACTTGTTATTTTTTGTTGTGGATCGAGTTGGAGAAATTCTTGGTCAGCAGGTCTAATGAAATGACGGATAAAACATCTTTAACTATTATTAATTGAAAACATATTATTTGTCAAGTACATTAATCAATTGCTTGAAACATTATATTGGAGAAACCGCTGTTTTGTTTCTAAATTTTGTATGTATTTTTTTCTTTGTTATTTTCTAGCACTTGCTGTGAATAAAGATATTTTTATTTTGTCCTTTTAAATGATTACACCATTACAGATGTTGAGAAACGATGTCTATTGTATACCACAATATGTTATTTTAAAATTTATTTAGTCGCTTAATGCTATTATTGCGTGATGCAAAGCTTAACTTGTCTCTATTTAGACAACAGCTTCACTAATCTAATTCAACCGTTTTTTAATGCTGACAAATAAAGAGCAACAAATTGCATCCACTGACAAACTAAACTGCGTCTAAGTAGAGCTTATAATTGTGGCTTTTTTAAGAGTGAGGTATATCAAAAGTTTTGTAGAAGTTTTAACAAATAGTGTATGCTTCAAACAATTTCAGGTCAAGTCGGTCTAAAAGAGAAACTATTTCATCGACCTATGGTTGGTACTGGGGAAAACATTGATCAAATTCATCCCTATTATTTCTCAGGTGACTATCGGAACAGACTAAACTATGCCAAGTTGTCAACGAATTAATTGTTCGAAAGGATCCTGAGCTGTACTTTTATAAAGTTCAGGTTTATCAAAAGCTGTCAAAATTTTCATTTTAAGTTTAAAACAAATGTACGCCTAAAAAGTTAAGCCATACGTTTTAGGGCTATGATTATTCATAGCCTCCTGACCAGAAATTTTTTGAAACATTATAAGGAATATTTTATCTGCTAAATACAATATATAACTTTTTGTACATAACAAAATTTAATTGAGATAGTAAATGAGATATAATCTTTGAGCTTTTATCTCGTTGGTTAAGTACTTGACAGAGAAAAATAAAGCTTTCGTTTCCACAAATCTTGTAGTAAGTTACTTTATAATACTTGATGTGTGAAGCATCTTGCTCAAGGTTTATACTATTCTTACATAGTATAAAACAAAGTCGTGCTTCGCCTCTGTCTGCTATTCCGTTTACTTCTTCTAAACAAAGAAACGGGTTTTGATACATTTTCACTAATAGACACAACGATAAAAGCGGAAGGTTTGTGTACATAATTAGTAAATTTTTTTTATGGCTAAACTATAATGGGTTTCTGCCAGAGAAACTGTTTTCGTACTTTTATACGGTTAATAACGCCGGCCAAATCTCGACAGAATGTGTTAGACAATTGTTGATTTTGAAAAGGCTTACAGAAAGTCTAACATGCCTATCTTTTAAAGTACACTTACGTGTCGTTGTCTGCGCTTCCTCTTATAGGGTGATTAAAATGTGTTTTTTTAATTAATGTCTTTATGCCATCATTGCAATTTCCTACAAAATTAAAAGCATTTTTTATGAGCATTTGAGGAAACAGATTAATATTTGGTTGGCTTTAGGCTTGTCTGCTTCTGCTAAAAAAAACTGCTGCTAGTAAGTCAATATTTACTTATACATGAGAATAAATGAAATTCAGATGAGATAAAAATTATTAGATTGCTTCCATGAGAAGCCAAGGTGGGTTTTCAGCAATCATTACCATTTAACTACTACAAAAAAAATTTTTTTTGGTCTAAGACTTTAATATTTTTGTGTTTTACAGAAAAGAAGAATAGGGTAAACTCGTTAGATTCAGTTAGCATATCAAATAAAATTTCGGAAACCGTAAGACTGCCACCTAGTGTGCCCCCTAAACAAGTTTTAGATACGAATAACGAAGAAATTTCACCATCATGGAGAAAACAAAATACGCGACAAACCAAAGCAGACTTGCCAAGTCCGGTGAAAGCGACAGGTAAAAATTCATTTTAAAACATTATTTATTTACCAATGTTTTTTATTGTAGGAGATAAAATTAGTTTTAATGATGTAAATAATGAAAACGAAGTTACGTTAAGGAGACCAACAAGTTTACAGTCTGATAAAGAGTGAGTACTGTGGGTGTTTGGTTTTTATTTAATAAAATACCTCCTTCGCAAAATGAGGCAAAGCTTTTCTCGCCTATTAACAATCTTTAACAACTAAGTAGCTTTAATTGATTAATTTTGGTATTTTCATCTTGCAAAGGGGATTAAATTTGGAGAATGCTTAATTTACAGTTTAGTTAATTTATTTATTTTTTTTTTTTGAAAATTTATACTACTTTGGATTGTATCGTTTTGTTTTTAGGTAGTACATTTGATAGGTTGTTGTAGATGATTTGCAATGCAAACATTTGTAGGAAGAGTCATGATAAAATGTTTGTGCTCTATTTTTCTACAATCTATAATAATTGTAACTTCCAGACGTACGTTTTCAATTGTTTTAAACCTTATATCGACGGTATCATCTAAGGGTTTTTTGTAGAATGCATAATTAAAAATTGAGTTGTGGCGTCAACATGGCTTTATAAGAAACTCTGACCTTTTGTTCTTCTGTGAAAAAAATAAAGTTATAAAAAAAACATAATAATGTATTGAGCACTGACATTCTGTAATGATTCATTGGCATTGTATGGCATGTTTTTCTTTTTGAATTATCGGTTTTTATGTATTTAATGTTATATTTGATTTTAAATTGCAAACTGTTTATGCAACGACATCTAAGGTAGTATAAATTAAGACGCATCTAACGCTCTGACACTGCTTGTATGTTTAGGTTCTACTCGAAATACGAAGAACTGCATGCACGCATTAAGGCATATAAAACTTCTAATGACATTATCCCATATTCATCCAGACCTGTTTCCGTTACTATTCCAAATTCCTATAAAACTTCTCTGCAGCATTACAGGTACGCACGATTTAGTGTTATTTTACCTATTATAAAGCTATGGTTATTAAGTTATCTTTGAGATAAAATAAACCATTTCTTTAGATTGGGTTAATTTAGCTGTTAAAATCGTGATTTGTTAGATTGCACGAATGCGGATGCTTTTAAAATCAGATCTCAGACTGTATATGAAGGACTTTATAAATGGCAGTTTAAATATTTAACCTATCTTTACACTTTCTACAGCATTACTAACAAATAAAACTGTCATTTGGAAAGTATTAATGTGATCCAGTCAATCACAGTTTGACTAAGTTTTATGGTTTTCAACAACAGTTTATTCCTATTTGTTTCCACTTATAAGGAAACTTTAAATGGGAATTTTCTATTGATATATTTTGCTTGATTTTTTTTATTAACTAGTGAAAATGTTGACATGGCATACTACAGAGGTTTGCGACAAAATATCTTATTAATAGTGAAAACTGCTGTATTTCGAGTGTTTGAACTTCGATGCCAAATCAAAAAATAAAGTTATATAAATTCTACGGATTCATTCATTGGAAGACAATATTTAGTTTTCTGTTGTGTATTATTATAGCTCTAGTTTTAAATTTGAAGATTAGTAAGGTGATAACTGATAGTAAATTTTTACAATTATTAATTAAGTAAATTAACTACTTCATCAGGTGTTGAATTTTTCAGTTGTTCTGTATCTACGAATGCGACACGTTTATTTTCAAATAGAAAATGCTGTTTGTAGTATGTTTTATTGATTAGATATTTTGGCGATTTTTCTGGCGGTTAAATCAAATAATTTAAATGTGGATAAATGAGCTTTTTACTAACTTTCATTAATTGTTTTATAAAGCGGGGAGGAATTGAATTTGGTTTAAGCGATGTTTTCTATGAAAACATTTGTGAAAAGGTTACATCGAAAAAAGTTTGAAACGTTATGTGATTCTAGAAAATGTTTTTGTTTTAGAGTGATACAGCTTGATCAGAATCTATCTGCGCATGAATCATATGTTAAGCCTTGAAATACATAAAACATTAACACTATTCTTTGTAGATCTACTAAAGAAGAAAATAACGACAATGTTACAACAACGACGTCTGCGACAACAACAAAAACATCACCAATGACAAGTCCGTCCGCTAATCCTCCATTAAGAAGGTGAGCGATTTGAAAATGTTATTTATCATTATCATAATTTGTACCTCGTGTGTAAATTACTTTTTGTACTCATTTTATTGTTTCATATTTCAATATTTTTCATTAGCGACTTAAAACTGTCGATTGGCACAAATCAGCCTGTCACTAGTTCTACTACAACTGCTACTCCTGCAACACCTACTACGCCCGGTGGTACTAGACTTCAAATATTTAAAAACTTTTTCAAGTATGGTTGTGCGTTCAGATTTTTTATTTCGTTTCTATGAAAAATACTAAAGTGTATGTTTTATTGTTGACTAATATGCTGTGAGTGTTTTATGCTACAAATTTATAGTTTTTATGCCAATACATACGCTAAAAAACAGGCAAGCATTTTGATAAAATAATTAATGCAGTGTGTTTTAATTAATAATAATGTAATTTTAGAGAGTGATAATAATACAGTATTTAGTTAACTGTTAATTTACAAATTTTTGGTGCAATTATTTTAATAGATTTGAGCAAAATTAAATAGAAATTTTCGGATATGCATTTTTTTGTCTTAACTTTTTATTTTTGAGCACCTACTATTTGCTTCAAATTAAGTGATTTTATTTGCTTTAAAGGTCTTTTGTTCCACCTGTGCGAGATGAAGAAAGCGAGACACAACGAAAAGCTCACGCAAAACGGGTTCGAGAGACAAGACGTTCCACTCAAGGTGTAACTCTTGAGGAAATAAAGTCGGCAGAACAGTTTGTGAAGAAAAGTCAAACCAAACCAAATCATAACAACAACAACAATAATATTAACGAGCAGGTAATAGTCAATTGATATTTTCAACATACTTTTGTTGACTATCACTGTGTTATAATAAATGTAGTAAATAATTTTGACAATGCTTGAGAAATCATTTCATAAGTTAATAATTATGGTGGAAAGGGGTTTTACCCTTCTATTTGGTAAAATAAGTGTGAAGAATAACTTTATTATACCAAATAGCTTTTTGACATTTTATCATTAAAAATCATGTATGTATACTAACAGTCTGGAGCTAACGGGGATTCTTCTAACGGAGTGAGTGTGACCGCTACAATAACCACTGCGGCACCTACTGTTATAACACGAGACACTGAAGAACCTACTATTACACATGAGCGCAGGCCGTCTTGGAGACTGAGAATAGACAGTAGTAGTAAGGTAAGTCTGTGCTATTTGCTCATTTTAATCACGTCTGGTGATGAGAACTGCAAAGGTATTTTAACGGTATTTTTATTTGTGCTTATTATTAAATTGTAGTGGTATATATCGCAGCTTCTCGTCAGTACTCGTGCTCATCAATTTTACTTAATAGTCCCGCTTACACAGAATTGGTGTTGGAAACGTTATGCTAACATACACAATTACTGTTTGTTGCTTTTTCTCAAATTGTTACAAATAATAATCGTGAGTGTTAAGTTTTTCTAATTGTGAGTGAGTTATTGGTGCTTAATGTAGTGACTTTTCTTTTTTTTTAAGTCATTTCTGACTTGTATAATATTCTTTTCAGATTTTCGTTTTGGTTTTTCTACTAAGCTTATATCTTATATGCAATCCTATAAAACATATTTTGTATTTATTAACACTACTTATTTTTTATTGTATAAAAAGTGCATGTTGTTAACGTGATGTCACGATTAGTCAAATCTGAAACATCTTTACTTTTTTTCTTAGACTTTATCTTTTGAATTTTTATCGTTTATGTTGAAGTAGAATTGTTTAACCAAATTAATAAGCAACAATTATCGAGAATTAATGATGAGTAGTCTCGTGAGGCAATACAGATCAAAAGATCAATGTATCAAACTTTTCTTGGAAACATGGGTGTGTACTTGTGTACACAGATGAACAAAACTATATGTTTATTATAATTATTATAAAACTAATAAATTAATTAAAGAAGGAATTTATTTACTAATTTTTTTTTCTACAAGCGATTTAAGTATTGATAATTATAACAGTGATAGTAATAATTACTGAATTTTAATTACTAATTATAATAGGTGATGTTAGCATATATTTATATGATCTCAATGATCATATAAATGATCATCAGGAGTATATGACATAAAATTTAGCATTGCAACGTTGTGGTATTGTAATAAATTGCCGCTTTCTATGTTAAGTTTCAGATTTTTTTAACCGTGCTTCATGTTGTGTTGTGAAGTATTTTGTTATTATTTATTGTAACGTAGAATTAGGTACAATGAGCATTGCTTTAAGTATAATTGTTAAAACTATTATTTTATGTAAAATTGTACTCGTTTTATTTTTACTTGAAGCAGCTGTTTTTTATTTTTTTTTAGTACAAATTTAGTAGATGGTTGTTAGTGCGCTGGTAGTTGGTTAGTATTTGTGTTATTATAACATTGTCAGTCTTATTTAATCATATTATTTTAACAGTTGCTGTATACATACATTTAACACAGTAAATTGGAAGCTGTGTGTTTTTTGTGCGCACTAATACTTTCTGTTGGATGTAGTTTAAATTGGAAGATGCAACGAAGCCTTCTGAACCACCAAGTACTCCGTCCTATGTGCGTCGAACTGGCGTACAAAACAATTCTAGTACACGACCGTCTTCGACACCTGTGGAGACGGCAGAAACTACAATAACGCTACCATTAAGGAGGCCTAAATCACTAGAAGATAAAGGTGAAATATATAATAATGTATCTTTTACCAACTTAATGTACTATTGCAGAACAAGATAAAGAAAATGATGTTAGAAATGCTCAGGCTACACTTGCGACACAAGCAGCAATACAACGGCGGCGGCGGCCAAAGCGCAGATCAACCGGTGTGGTGTCGTTTGAAAATATGGACGTAAGTGTATACAATCTTTATATGAATGCAGGGATTTTATTTAATTTTTTTAGGATATGGATCAAGATAAAGATCCAGCAGCTGGTGGTGATTACGAAGACAGTGGAAAACTTAACCATGAGGAGGTAAGCTGTTTTTATGTGTACGTTTATAATCAACTGATTGTCATAAAGTAGTTACATATCAAAATGCATTTTTTGGTTTCATGAGTGTTTCATCAAACGTTTATGCAACCGGCCTTTAATGCCTGATTAAGGTTCATATTAACAGGGATATTGCGATGGAAATTCTTTTTTTTATTTATTGGGTACTCTACATGGCTAGACGAGAGCCAACTTCTTCTTATAAACAGGCTTCTACCTGACTGGGATTAGAACCCACGCCACTTATTCGGTCAGGCTCTGAACGCACTATCTTCAGCCACCTGACAACCGAGCGACCCTAATGCCTGATTAGTTTAGTATGTTTTTTGAAGAATAATATTTTGATTAATACCAATTCCATAAAATAAGTATGCGATCGGTTTCTTATTATTTTTTTACTACTGTTAAATAAGGTAAAAACTAAGAACATTTTGCATAGTTGGCAACATACTTACTTTTATCACTAAGTTAAAGCTTTTTAATAGTAAATTTATATAATGGTACAGTCAAAATATCGGAAAAGGAGCGATTTTGGTAAAAGTTTTGATTAAGTGTTGGTTTTAATTTACTTTATATTATTATGTATTAATTTTGTATAAATAATTAAACACGGAAGTTTTACAATGTTTTTGTATAATACCAAGCCTAATAATAAGCGTGCCAAATAGATGTTTTTTACCAGAAGACTTTATATTTAACGCCTTTCCTGTGCTCAATTTATCTAATAATATCGTTTTTAATTGCTATATTTTTCTTCTATTCTTAAACCAATAAATTGGCAACCTTACAAGAGATTATTTTTATTTTCGTCACCATGTCATCCTAATGCTTAACTGTCATGATAAATTAATACAAGTAATTAAGTCTTAAGTTTAGTAGTACATTTATACGTAGCGTGAGTTGTTTCTGAATTCCGAAAATAACTTTTAACAGCTCCTAAATATACAGATTACCTCAAATGCGACCACCAAAATAACTTCATACAATAGATGACTTTTTAAAAGTTTGCTTTTATTGGCGTCAGTGTCATGTCATTTTTATTTTTAGTTGAATAAATTACTCTACACTAACTTGCAATTGTTGATTTAATAATTGTGTAAAATAGACTATCTGTAAATGATCATTTTCTCTCTTCAAAAAATTATTACGGTTTTTCACAACATATAAACATGATTATCTATAAAAAATTTAAGTAAACTACAAATTGTGCACTATTGACTATGAAAAAGACTCAATTTTTAAATGAACAAATTTTTTAAATTTGATTTTACACGTGCTATTCAAACATTGGCCAGGTGCTGCACAAGTTTTGTTAAATATTTGTAAAAAAAAATTAGTTAAAATTCAGTAAATTGTAAAAAACGGGATTCACTTTTGAGTTTTTATCCATGTTTTTTGGTCGCTTTATCTTTTAAATTGTTTTTCAAGTATTATACTACGTATGTAACCGTGGGCGCATGAGTATTTCGGTAATTTTCAGGAACACATGCACACCTTGAAATAGATTTCAACATAAAACCAGTGTCTGCAAACGCATTAACATCACGAGTGATTACGCTATTTCTAGATTTTACAAATTATCTATAGTCAATTTCAATCTCTCATGATCATAAAAAATGTGTTGTATTAAATTGTTAGTTGATATTTACATTTTAGAAGCTTTTGATTTGTCTGAAATTTAGAAAAAGACAGACACATTTGTGTGATTTAAATAGCTTACGAGTTTGTTGGTGTTCATTAGAGTTTCTATATAGTTCAGTTTGTTTCATGTTCGAGTTCATTGCGAAGCTTATTTTGTAAACGATGATTTTTTTAAGCCAACTAAAGTTTGATGCCAAATTATAAATTATAACACCTGACATTTTTTAAGTGTAAACTTCCTTGTTGTAAATTTGTGTTAGTGACGCGTAGTTTAAATTTGTTCAGGATAATAAACACTTGTTAGAAAAAAATTTAAAATGTCATTTCATGGAAAACAGCCAATTGCTCCATTAAGACATCGGTCTTCTTCCGCAACTCGAAGTAATGGACATTCTTATAATAACAGGCCACGAAGCGTAGGGTATTATGGTTCGACCAATAATTCTTCTTATGGCGTACCCTATCCTAGTACAGCAAACCCTTATAGTAGTAGCTACAATAACTATGCTTCTAATTATAAAAGTCCTTATTTTCCAAACGGATATCGAGGTGGTTCTGGTGCTGCAGGTTATGCGAGTATTACCATTCCTGCTAAAACATTAGCTAATATAAATCTTGTACCATCCAATTATTCAAAAATTCATGACAATAGTAGAGATTATATTAAAAGTGACAATGGACATAGATCTAGGAGAGATCTTGGTAGAAGTGGTAGTTTTAATCGAGACAGGTCTTCATCTAGATCGCGTAGTTCTTTAACAGGTAGTGGCATGGGATCAAGATCTATCAGCTTAACATCTTTGTCGTCAGAAGGTTATATTGTAGGAGTTTATGTTAAAATAAATTTAACTGTTTTTTTATGTATTTTATTATTTGCAGAGTGGCAATGACAGGTCCAGCAGATCTCGTATATCAAGCACTGTAGATATCAGAAATGAAAATGGTGAAATTGATTACAAAAAATTATACGAGCAAGCTATTAGTGAAAATTCTGAAATAAAGGACAAGTTGAAAAAGACAGATCAAGAGTTGAGGGATACGAAACAAACGTTGGAGAAGTTAAAACTTGTTGTAAGTATTTTTTCAATAAATTGAAGAAATCTTTATTTTCAATGTTACTATTGTTAGTCGTTGATTTTACCTTGTGTTGCAGACCAGCAAAAACTCTTTATCGGAATTAGAAAAGAGAGAACGCAGAGCGATGGAACGAAAGCTTAGTGAAATGGAGGAGGAACTGAAGGTAGGTTTCGTCTTGAAATTATTTTTAATTACAGTTTTTTCTAGCATTATGCAAATTTTTTCAACATTTTTTTCTTCTGTAGTTTGCAGCAGGCTTTTTGTTGCAATTTTTTTGATTTTTGTATTTTGGAATGTATTTTTTCAGGTTTGGTTTATTTTGACTTTTTTTTAAACTTATATAATAATTTTAACATTTAACACTAACATTATTAACAAACACTTTACCACTCTTTTTGCACTACAAACTATAAACAATGCACAATTTTTGTTTATTTTTTATTTTTGTCTTGTGCAAGAGAAATTATTTTTGGCGACATGTTTTTTATTACTTTTAAAATTGGAGCACACATAAATGGTTTAATAAATTTTGTTACATGCTTTTTATACCCACCAATTACTTTCACGTTTTGAATATTAGCGAATTTTATTACGACGGATTGATAGAACAGGACTATGTTCTTAATAAATAATAAGATAGTTTAAATAATATAAACCTGAATAAACCATCTGACGTTATTTTAGGTACATTTTTTGAGAGCAGTGCTTTTTTAGTATTCATTTTATTTTTGGTATATTTTAATTAGAATGTAAACTGGATAGTATCAACAAAGGTATGAAATCTTGTACATCACATATACGAGTGTCGTGTAAAACTCGTAGACACAGCCACTTGGTTATTCATCATGTGACTACTTTAACTTATCTGAGCACTGATTCCAACCATGTCAGGTAGCGATGTTGGTCTCTTGCACCTCTGTAGATGGCGCCAATTATAATTCCATTGTTTGACTTTTTATGTATGAACGAAGCCGATAGAGGTCTCGCGTTTTTCATAATTTTAGCTTGCGATAATAAACATTTTTTTACAATAAAACAATTATAATTTTAATACATACTGCTATTTTTTGTTTTTTGTTGCACTCAAAATATTTGTTGTATGAGAAATAGTGTAATCATTAAAAAAATAGGCAAATAAATAATTAATAAGGTTCTAATGAGTACTATTTAATATATTGATCAATTTACCAGTTCAACGGAGAAATTGCTAAACCACAACCCAACATATTTGTTTCTCACCTTTATTTGTTTAAAAGCAGACTGAAAATAACAGCCAAAACTGCTTAAAACAAGTGCGCATGTTAAACATGCAATAACGAGCTTGTAAAGGTCAAATAAATGGGTTCAGTAAATAAACCGCAAACAGACTACTTATAAAATGACATCATTACAGAAATTAAATTTATTTATATATTTTTTTATTCATAACTACTTTGGGGTAGTAAGCTTTTATTTAATGCAGTTTTTCTTTATTTTTGTAGATTCCATTCTGTCATCAATTTTTTACCAGTTTGTATACAAATACTAAACGTCTAGCTGTCTGTGTTAAAAATAATTGTTCATTGAGCCGCAAATTACGCAAAGTGTATAAATATCTCCGTTTGTTGTTTATTCGTTGCGGTCTATATGTCAAGTAGAATAAATTGGGTCAAAGTGAACTATTCAATAAAAATTGTTATAAATAAATAAAAGTTGCCTAATTTTAACACACTTGCCTAATACATAATATGCTTTGGATGTGCGCTCTAATTTTACGAGTAAAACATATACAATAATAATCATATACAGGGTGTCTCAACTGCGTGTACAGCATGTCGCTGGAATAGTTTAAGATTTCATTGTACAAACTTGTACTTAAATAGATTTTGTGGATAAATTAAGTTAACAATTATTGTATATGCACTCTTTTACAGTTCATAAGCGTTAGAAGCTTTGAACAAAAAACCCCTTTATTTCACAATAATTATGTATTTGGTCAAACATTTAATAACTTGGTTTACGACATCAAATATTAATAAACAATCGTCAGATGCAAACTCGTGTCGTTTACATTTCATGTTGAGCCATGTCGAATATTAACTTCTTTGATAAAAAAAAAAGATTCTTGTAACTCTAATTTTAGATCAGTTTTTTACACAGAGTTACATACATAATTTCTAGAGTTATTTACGCAAATAAAAAAATTACTCAATGGCAACCTACTCTAATGGAAAAGTTAAAAGTGTCAGAATCCTGCATAAACTTTCCATCATGGCAAATTATATGGATCAGTTCAAAAGCGAGAAGAGTTTCAGATTTTCGGCGGTTTAGCAACAAATACACGCACAGAATTTTGTTTTGTAAAAACAAAGCTTTTATGAGACACCTTGTATATACTATATACATTAACGTCACAGCAGGCATCAAATTTAAATATAAGCCTATCATAAGTACTGGCCGTATAAGATATACCTAATTTTTAGGTTCTCAAAGATACACATTCTATTATTGTTCTAGCAATTACAAAAATTGAAAGCCGAGAATGAACGTTTAAAGGCAGACAACAGGTCTCTCACACGTGTCATCACCAAACTTACCAACTCTCCAAAAAAATAGGTAAAATTCGTCATAACGCCATGCAGCTGATTACGCCCTTTTTACCAAGTTGTTTCGTGTTGTTCATTTTTATTTGTTTTCTGATTTATAATAGTACACTTGTTTTTGTGTTCAACTGTTGAATGATCGTAGAGCGCAAGATGCATCTATTCACACATCTAACTATAAAAAGTTGATTCGCTAATACACTAACGATATCTCACCTGTCTTGAATTTGTGCAGTGTTTATGTTTGTTTTGCAGATTTCTTCGTGGACTGTATTTTGTTTTCAGTGGCCTTTTTTGTGGTGCAGGTTTAAACTTGATACTATTCACACAGCTTTCAATAATCTTTAAAGTATTTTAAAGTTCTACGATGTAATGAGCATGATTAGACAATATTCCCATATCGCTTATTAATTACATTAATTGATTGCTTTTTGCTTTTTCAGCAATTGGATATTATGAAGATAGAAAATCAAAAATTGAAAGATGAAAATGGGGCGCTAATTAGGGTTATTAGTAAGTTATCAAAGTCTTAGAATTTTTAATGTTTCTTATTGCATTTTATGTTACGAACGACTTTTTAGTGCATAAGTCGTTTTTTCCTCTGTTATAACCAAGTATTATTGTTATTTTAATTTATTATAAATCTGGTTGACCATTATATAGAACAATGAATGACCACATCGCCTTCTATTTGACATTTACAAAGCATTTTGTGTTAGTTGCTTAATTGATTGTTTTGTAGTTTACTGGTTGTGTGATATTTTGCTTTTTTTTTACTTAACTTGACATAATCTGCCCAAACAAAACAGTTTTTACAGGAAAAGATAACAGTTTTTTTTCCGTATACGTGTACATGTTCACTTTATTTACACAAATGTGTCAATTTGAAGCGTATTTTTTGTAGCCATGTAAGCAAATTTATTGTATTATATGAATGTATTTAAACGTAATGTATTTGTGAATAACTTATTAACAATTGTGATTTTTAATATTACAGAATAAATGATTTGTTTTTGATATTGTACTACTTATATTGAATGTTACGAATATTAAATATTCAATATTAGTATTACAAATATTTATGTTTCCTTCGTGTATGTACAAAATCACTTTTAAATACAAAAATATTTAAATTGTTAGAATCTAGTCCAAAGATAAAAAGGTTGAGACAAATTTTGTTACAAGCACTTTTCACTTGTTAATGTTGAACATCAAATAATTGTATGAAGGTGCTAAATATTAGGTAAGATCAAGTTTATATGAAACTTTATATTGTGACTTTTTTTTGTAAATGTCCAATGAAGAAATATCTTATTAAAATGTTTTTTACAAAATACTTTCTTCATTGATAGGTTCATATTTGTATATAAAATTGTTAATTTTAATGTTTTAACTTCTATTTCATTGAACTTGTGCCTTGCTTTTCATTGTATTTATTATATAAAATTTTTAGTTAGTGTGTAAATTATTTTATGTATTTATTCCTTATTTAGAGGCTCCTAGTTGATCTTGTGAATAGCGATTTTATAGCAGATTCTTTAATAAAATCCAAACTCGATTCTGCGTTTTACTTTACCTATCTAGTAAATTACATAATATCGGAAATATCAACGACGCTGAGTCTTGTAAAACTATTATTTTACAAAAAGTTATTACTTATAAGAAAAAAATTAAATAATAAAAATGTAATTAATGGAAATCAATTATTGACGGCTTTAGAAAATTTATAGTAATTTTTTTCGATTGGCCGTTTGAAGGAAACTTATTAAAACATTTTATCGAATAAGTTCAATTCGATTTTGAATAAAGTAGAGTATTTTTAATTCAGTTTATTCCAAGTTTTTGCTCTTAAAGACAATTTTACAAATACAATATTGCACAAAATTTCAAACAAAAATTTATTGAAAGCATTTTCGTTAAAGTTCATATAAATTATTGTACAATTTTTTATCTGAGCTATGATTGCATGTATGTTCCAATGTAGCGATACATTTGTATTTTTGCTCATGCTGATTGAACGCAATGCATTAGATAAAAACAATTCTTTAGGAACGTTCTGTTTTCTACAGCAGAATCAAGGAGTTATAAATAAAATTATGTACAAAAATTAAAATGCAAAACAGTGAGTTATGAGTTTCCACAGCACTGCTTTGTGGGAGCAGGAGGAACTTGATCATCTTCAACTACAACCACGTTCCGTCGTTGTGAATTATGCCTAGATAATGGAGCGGTTTGAGCCTCTTTCTCTTCAACATTCTCCAACATCTTATTTGTGAGAGTAAAAAACATGTCCTCGACGCCTTTATTGAGTTTTGCAGAAGTTTGAAAATGTATTGCTCCTACTTTTTCTGCATACCTAGAATAAACCGAATCATAAAATGCAAAAAAATGCTACAGTAGATTAACAGACAAGTATGGAAGCAAACTAACGCAAGCAGGGTAAAAAGTTGTTTCCTAATAGATAATTAAAAAACAAATAATTGAGATAACAGACTTTCTTTCGCTAGTTCTTCAACAGAATGTTAGTGATTCCTTGCCAGAAACTAAAACTGCTTCAAAAACTCCCATGATCACAAGAGTCAGAACAACACACGAAAGAGTTTTTTTGCGAAATACAATGGATAATGATATTTGTAGCGTTTCAATTGATGGCAGTAACCTCAAATATCCTTGTTACAATGCAGAGCTTTCCATAGTTGAAAAGTCCTAATACGCTGTAAAACTCATAAGGATTACTAGATTATCTGAAACGATAAGAGTCAGTTCTCCGATAAATTAGGACTAACGCAAGTTAAACGACTTTATTACATGCAAGATCAATATACTCTATCTTTTTTCGACCCATCAGCAAAAAGAACCGAAAAGTAACACGTCAAAGCAAAATTCATTAAAAAAAAAAAGTAACTGAGGCTCATACGTTTTCGAGCTTTTTAACTCTCATAAGTGAGACTTGAATGTCAAGACTTGAGGCGAAATCAAATCTTATTCAATTATACCTATAACATTTTAGATGTGTTACAATTTTCCACCTGATATCTAGTTTGGTTCCATGTATCTGTTTACTGTGCAAAATAATTTTGACTACTGTTCTGCGTGTTCTAATCGGACGTTTCTATTTTTTTCAAGATCAGTCTTATTGCCAGCTATCACAAGACAAATGTCGGTCCCTAACATTTTCCTGAGTTCTTTAACCCAACTTTTAACTTTTTGAAACGAATCTTCGTCAGTAATATCGTACACTAGGACAGCTCCATTGGAAGACCGATAATAAATTGGCCCCAGAGCATGGAACTTTTCTTGTCCAGCTGTGTCCCAAATAGCTAGATTAACTCTTTTACCATCAATATTTAGTTTTTTATTTAAGAATGAAGCCTAAAAGTCTTGTTACACACGAAAGTGAAATTTGTAATGAAAATTACCTGAACTGTCGTTACATGATTATTATTGAATTTATCCTCAACATATCTAAGAACGAGACTCGTCTTTCCCACGCAACCTTCCCCTAGTAGAACCACTTTAAAATTATGCATGCCGCCGCCAGTGTTTGCCATTGCATTGATTTCCTAAAAACCATGAAAATTATATTATTTACCTTTTGTAGGTTTCAAATAATTAAATAAATATACCCAATTCGTTATCTTTATAGATCGTTAACCTATTTAAAAGTACACAAAGAAAAGAAAGAGTCACCGAATTCTTTTTGTGATTTGTTATTTTCAGAATATTTTTAATTGCATTTTCACCATCAGCTGATTCCTTCTTTTACTTTTTATAAGGAGGCGTGACTTGCGTACCTGTCCATGTAGTACGTCCGAGCACCACTAGATGGAAATTTAAAATTCCACAATTTCTTCTTAATTATTTAAATTGTTACAATTAACACATTGAAAGATATAATAAAAATTTATAAAATTTATGTTAAAAAATAGTCGTCAAACAATCAGCTTCAAATAATAATTTTTTTTTCTTGTACACAAACTTAAATGTCATTTAGATTTTTGACAGATAAGCGGATATTGTAGTCAAATGGTAGTCATGTTTAAAAATTATTAGCTATTATTGTACCTAATTATTTTAACATATTACTTTATACATTTTATATATTCAATTTATTATTATCTGTTTAAATAATTTACTAATTTAATAATAAGTTTAACAAAATGTTTTAAAATTAGATCTTGCTTTGATAAGTTGCGTAGAAGAATGTGCAGTCGTTCATCTGTGTTTCTAGCCGTCATCTGTGTTGTATTGGTAAGTGTGCAATCTTTTTAATTTTGCTATTTTTCTATAAAACTACGCGAAAATAATGGGTGATTTTTATAAATTTGAATGAAACTTTATTAATACTTTCAATTACAATGCATGTCATTTGAAATTATCACGCAATTCATTTAAAATTAACATTTTTTCTTTGGCGTCACATCGGCAATGGATAGCGCTTGTTATGTGAAGTATTGCAATCAGGTCACATAATTAAATACAGTTGATTATTTTATGTTGTTTGTAGAATTTTTCATCAAATTGTTTTTTTGATTTAATTTTTAAAATAATTGAAAATCTGTTGCTAACTGCCTTCTTTTACCTCACGCAACTCGGGACGTTGGGCACGTAGGCCCGCTTTCTCTCAATATGCACGTGTTTGGACTGCTCTAATTTAAAAATTAATTGAAAATGGGTGGTTTTGTTTGATAATTTAGTGACAATTCTCTTATAAAATCGCATTTCAATCCCGGTCTCTTGAAAAATTTTGGTTGATGTTCTTGACACCATTATGGAAGAATTGTAGAAAGTCCCTCGAATTTCTTCGTACCAGTTGATTCTCGCACCGGACATATTTTGATTACGTGACAATAACTTTTAATGTTTCTTACATTTCAAGTCATAACATCGAATAGTGCTTTTTATTTCTTTGTTTTATGAGTTTGGCAAAGCTGACATAGCGGGCATCCCAACAGTGTTTCGTCATTATCCTTGCATTAATATTATTTGTTTTTAAATGATTATTTGTAATGATTGTATTATCTTTAAAGATAATAATAATATGGTTATAGAGTTATTGACCCTTTGTTAATATAACTAAATAAATCAGAATATAATGCAACGAATGAAGGGGGGCTACGCCTACACAAAATGCCAAAATATGTTCAATGACGCTTTTTCTTATATATCCGAATTGCTGAATACATTGTCAAAATGTCCCTATTGTTTGTATTTTAACAGAATTTGCGGATGATGCCCGCTAAAAAGCTTCAACGACGCTGGTTAGGTGCAACGCGTGTGGTAACAACCGGCTAACCAAAGCACGCGTTTTTAATAATGGCGTCTGAATTATAATCAATTTAGTTTTATTATGTTATCGTCATTTATCACAAATATTAAAATCGTATGTCATTGGAAGGTATTTAATTTTATCTATTTTTTTCCAAAATCACTGATCAATAATTATAATTGTAATTTTATAAAGAAAAATTTCTTTTTTAAAATTTAATAGACTAATAAGAGCTGTCTCCATGATATAGAACCTCTTTCAGGAAAAATTTCTCGTATAAAGTTCGCTCAAAAAGACAATAATTATAGGAAGCTTTTATTTAACGAATTATGTCTTTATATTGTAGGTTCTTTGTTAAGACCCTCATTACTGACACAAAAGAAAAGTACCTACTCCAACAAATAGTGGCGCGTGTTTCATGTCAGTTTTTCTTCATAGTTGCCATTAGCTTTTTGCTCCTCAGTTTGCTTTTTGATATTTTTCCGATATCGGCCTCGCGTTTTTTGACTTTTTTTCATCATTTTTTTTTTTTTTGATAAGATTGGTCCAGATTACATTTGTTCTTGTCTTTGTTTTTTGAAATTTTTTACCGCAGACTATTCAGCAGTCACATAATTGTATAAAAATGCTGTTTGAGAATTTCTTCTCAATTTGAAAAAACCGCTTTGCGATATCGCTCTCAAAATGCTAAAAATTGCATAGAACTCGTACATTCTTTCGATTGCACAAGTAGGAAAAAAATTAATAACCCAATGTAAAACCGCTTACGATTATCACCTACATCAATAGGTGATAATCTTTAAAGTATAATAATATTTAAACCAAAAGTTCAAATATATGTGTGTCGACTATAATCTATTTTGGTGAATTTGACTTAAACGCCCAAAAAGTCAACTACAAAATTATACGATTAAATTTATTTATCTTTGAAGAAACTAAGTATGCTTTTCAGAAAGGGGCGGCACTTGGGTTTTTATTTATAAAAATGTAGAGCTTATTAAAATCGTCTGTATCATTGCTGTTCTTTTTGTAGTTTTTTTTTTTAGTACGCTTATTAGTTTTTAATGTAAATTTTTAGTTTTTTTCACGTCAAGTGTCAATTTATTTGTTTCTGAAGGCTTTTTGGTGTTAACAGGTATTTTGACTAAGTAAAACTTCGGGTTTTTTTTTTATTATTAGAATTATAAGAATGATAAAAAAGAGGGAAAAAACGGATATATAAACTACGGGTGAAAAAATTATCATCGCCTTGCATCCATTATTACCCTAGCCAGTTTGGAATGCAGCTCAGCTATAAAAAGTATATATATTTTTTGGTATATGTTTACTAACTAGTACCATTATAAATTTAGTAAAAAAATCTTCCAAGGATAAATTAGAACATCAAGTGTTTAATAATGTAAAGAAATAATGAAAAAAAATGTGGTCATATCAAATCATTTATGTCGCTACTATATTACGTACATATTACCGTTATTGTTTTTTTTTTATTTTGTACAGCAGTTTTGGCTTTGTACTTCTAATTTATGGCTTCAGCAGACTTATGTTAAGTAATGTAAGCAAGTTATGAAATTTTAACTGATAAGTAAGATAAGCTAGAACTTTGCAAATAAAACAAAGTTGTAATTTATTAAATTGACACATTTATTTATATTAACATCATGAATATGTTTAAGGTGTATTATTGAGGTCAGTCTTAAATATAAACAAATTGTGAAATTAGACGTTTGTTTTTGAGATATTAGCGTCGTTAACATAACATGATACACTTCAGTTACATACATTTATTATGAAATTTTTGTTTTTTGAAGCTATTGTATAAAAATATATTCCTAACGTGTGAAAGGTCTTTTTTTGCGTTTTATTTCTTTAATAAGTGCCTCAAACTGCTTTTTAAGTTAAAGCCAATATAATATGCTCATTAGAATATGTAATTAGCTTCACTTCGGGCCTCATTGTTTTAATTTCTCTCGTAAGAGTCGTAAGCATAATTAGCAAGAAATATAAATCATAAGCACCGAGATATAACACCTGTAGTTTACTTGCTAAAACTCTGGGGTCAATGAATTTTTATTGGGGGATAGAGGAACCCCGAAACATTTAATGATAATCATTATTATCCCCTAACAAATAACCAAGTTGGCAACGTCGAGGGACAACTTGTCTTCATCGATTCAAATTCAAGAACCGCTTGGATGCTGTGGGTGAATGCCCCTTAAGACGTTACATTTTTGCATTTATGGTAATAATTATAGGCTTTGATCGCGTCTATTTTAATTAGCATAAGTTATTAGACAAACATGGTTTGAGAACTCCAATATGTTTTTAACTATATTCACTGATCTATACAGTGTTTTTGCGGTCTATATCTTAGAGATTAACGTGATTTGCGATCAATTATTGTACTAATTTGTAATATTTGTTTAAAAAATTATCGACAGTAATTTTATTCTAACACATCTTACATGTCTTGGGCTTATTAGCCTTTATCAGTGAGAGGATAGCTAATGCCGGAATCGAGCTATAAAAAATTAAACTAAATTAATCAATTGTCCTCAGAATAACTTGTTTGTCTAGTTATGATTATTTTGATACATCTCATATTATACTTTATTTATAATATGTAATATTATCTATAACTTTGAAACAAGGCGGATTTTTAAAAAATCATTAGAGAGATCAAATATTTTTTAAAGCATTTAGAAAATAATATTTTTGAATTATTTTTTTAAATGTAATAAACACTGTATAACTTAAGTGGGCTTATTTTTGGATATTATTTTGAAATGTTATAATAATTTCCTCACAAACAATGATCTCGATATTATGACATTTTCTAAAGATACTTTCCATACATATTTTTTTTTAATTCACCAACTTTATTGTTGTGTAAATGGGCTATAGTTAAAAATCAAATCACGGTCGTTTTGTGTCTATTTTAATCAACAAGACCGTTATTTATTAGTTAGCATGCTATTGTGGAGAGGCCTCTGGCGCCTCAAACCTTCTATGCCATGTGCAAATTTATGGAAGTTTATTTTATCATAGTTTTAGTCGTATTTTGTAATTGATTAATTGGCTATTGTTTTTTAGAGGTTTGGGTGGTTAGTAAGGCGACTGTTATTATTTATTTATGAAGACTTAATTATTTCTAAATTAAATATTTAAAAGATAAAATATAATTGAAATATACATAATTACTTTGGTGTTTTATAAAGTTTCTCTTTATGTAATGATGAGGTATTATTAATTGATAATTTTTATTTTTGTAATTTATGTGTTATCTAGACCTTGACATTCATCTCCCACTACATCAAATGTTACTAACAACAATCTTTGTTTACACGTACTTACAAATAATAGGAAGAGTTTAATTGGCTAAACGGTGACAGTGAATAGGTAAAAGAGTGAAAACAAAGCAGTTACTTTAGAAAGGAATCTTTCCTCGTTTACACAGACAACTCCTTCTAGTCGTTTAATGTCATACATTCTCATAATAACGTATGAGAATGTTTACTATAATTAATTATAACAGAATCAAATAAAATTGAAACTAAGGCAGTACAAAAAATGTTTGACTTATAATAATTAGAATAATATAACCTGCAATTCTAATACTTATTATTTTTTGTCTACCACTGTTGAAAAAATTACTTGACCTACAAACTGACCAAAACGCAAACGGTAAAGCTATGTGTATATTTTGTTAAACGCTGTTTAACTTTTATTACTTTTATACAATAAAGGTTCATCATAAAACTTGAACTACCATATGTACATGGTTTTAATTATTACTCTATATTCAAATAAATTTACAATAAGTAGATTTTTGTTCAATGGCATACATAGTACCAGCTTATGTATATTATGTTATAGCAAAAGTGATAATGGAACGTTTTATCACTTTTCAAGACCGAAATTCAATATTTTGCGGTTATGTGTGAAGACATGATAGCGTTTTGAAATACATACCAAGTTTTATAAGACTGGTACCTATCGGCCTATAAGGTTTAATAAGTGTCATTTAGGTATTGTATTAACCAAATACAACAACCATTCTTTAAACTAAAATACTTCGTTTATAGAGCTAAAATAAAAATATATGTATTCATGTACTTTTAATAAATCTTTACTAAATACACGTTTGCGAAAACAAGATGTTTATGAGATGATGTTTCTACTTTACCTAAAATAACAGATAGGATTATCAGAGGATTGTATGTATACACAATTTATCATCTCACTATTGACTATTCACAAATAAAATAACATATTGTTTACTTTTTTGGCATTGCACCTATCTGCCAATTATATGCAATATTAGAGATTGGGTGTATTTATAGATTTAATGTTTGTTTTGAAAGCAATGTTAGATAAGTTTTATGATAGTCCAACAACAATAACATCAATTTTATCTATATCATTATTTATTTTACATTTATTTTCATAATTTGTTAATTAGGTACTTTTATTTTAAATAAACAGAATTGAATTTTGATTGCAACAAATAGCTTTTCAAACAAGCTCGTAAAAAATTTACCTTTATCTGAAGTTGTTTAAGGTAGGTGACTATCTCAACTAGTTGCTCTCTCAATGTCAGTAGAAGAAAGTTTTTAGTAATATTATATAGAAACAAGGTTAATATTCTGTGGTACAAAAAATAAAATACAAAGTTTATATTTATTTTCTTCAATTGTTAGTCGTTAACAGAATAAGCGTAATTTTGAATAAGCATACATGCTTAATAATAATAACTAATAACCATACAATCTTCTTTGATGGTAAACTATTTTTTCTAAAACATTTTGAATAATATTAATCTTAATAACTGTCAATTGTTATTCTGCAGTCGCAGACCGATTGGCGGCAATGTTCCAAAGGAATTGTCTTTAACAACGACTTCTGATGATTCCGGTTGTTAACCGTTACCACTATGGTGCTGCAGTTGTCATTATAGTCTTCTGGTGTTTGTTAGCATGATAATGTTGTAGCTATCGTGAAACCAACACAATCTAGTGAAAAGCATATTGAAAGTCACTAATAGTGTTCGTTGAAACATTGACACAATAAAAGAGTATGTGTCTTTCGGTTAATGGAACGACATGTGACTGATGAGCTCCAATAAGAGCAAAACATTATATCTGAAATATTGAAATTTAATAAATAGACTAATAGAATGTTTTTATTGTAGTTATAATGAAGTGAGTCTTGAAATGGAAGTTGAATAAAAAGTATTATTTCACAGTTTATGTTGTGTTTATTTTTGAAATAGTTTGAAGGATGCGGTCTTTGTAATAACTAGAGTTTCATCACGTTTAGAATAAAATAACAGATCTGTTGAACACATGCTTGACATTGATACAATATTAGTATGTAATTGTTTTAAAGTGCGTGGTTATACTTGAGTAGATTTAGACTTTTTTAGATCAAATATCGACCGACTTTACTTTCTCGAAATAAATGGAGAGTATGCATTTGTTTGTTCTGGCGGATCTTTAAATAATAACATTGTTTATGGGTACTTTGGAGATAAACCTAAACGAATGTTATTATTATTGAAATAGATTTTTGTTTTTTAATAAATAGAAGAAAAGCAGTCAATAAATTTACATTATTAGCATTTGTGGAATAAATTAAAAAGTGTGTTGATTTTGTTCATTGGTCAATGACCATCATGATCTCAAGGCTGTCCCGGCGCCTTGTTGTTGACCTGTTGTTTTCTGCATTAGGACCGAACCTTGAATTGAACTTTTTTTAAATCAATCAAAAAAAATCATATCTTTTTTAAAAAGTTTATTTTTTATGATTACCTCAGCATGCAAAGAGTAAGATTAATAGTTAGTTCTACTCTAATTCTTTTTTGTTACAATTAATGAAAAATATTTACTTACACATATGTGAAAGAGAAATTTATAGCGTCCGCTTTTTGTAGACAAAATCAGTTCTTCCAATCATAATTCTATTTCAAGTTATCTTTACAGATTTTAATTAGTGTAGGCGCTACACCCCCTGCCCAATATGTTTTCCTTCCATAGACCTAAGGTATATCGATCATCTACAGGCTGCTGCATTTGTAAAGCCAAATCAAGCAGGTAAATATTAAATTAATGGTGACGCTTTCTTGAGACTTATATATAGCTTTTTCCATTAGTTCTAGGTTTACCGATAGTAAAAAATATGAAGAAGATTTTATGAAATGTTTTAAATTAGTCGAACCACGACAAGGGGAGATTTGTAATGCATGCGTTCTTCTGGTTAAAAGATGGAAGAAACTACCCGCTGGATCCGATCGCAATTGGAAACACGTAAGTAAATGTAGTGCAATGTTAAAATATGACAATGTAAAATACAGGAACTAGCAGTAGTAACCTTCAAATAATAATTATGTTGCATTATGTTTATGACATTCAGACATACCTGTACTGATGTATTATACCTTCAGCGACTTACCTTTAATGAACGTATTCTAGAGGAATAAATACCAGCTGGTAAAAAAACTCATTATAAGTTAAATAAGTTTATACTTATTACTTGAATTTAAACTTTTGAAATTTCTTAGCTCATAATAATGTTGATTTAATTTGTTAAGATGCTTTTAATAAAAACTCAAGTTTTTGAGGGTATAGCCAAGGCGTACCTGGGCCATACTAATTTAATGCTGTATGCAACGTTAAAAATAAATAATGGTCTTCTATTGTGCCCAAAAGAGGTAAATTGTGTTTGGGTATGCAAAACATAAAATCTATTACATAAGACCTAATTAAATTTAAGCGTCATTAAATTGCGATTTAAACCCCATTAAGTCAAACCCCATTAAGTACCTCGAGTTTTTAAAAGAATTCAAGTGTTCAAATATTTCAAACTTATACAGATCTGTTCTTCTAAGGAGATACAATTCGGTGTACAATGCCGCGATAATAAAGTTTTTGCTCAATTAAAATAGGTTGTGTTTGTCTAAACAAAATTAAAAAATATGCAAATTAAAAATTTTAAGACGTTTTTAATACAAGTATGATAGCATTGATCTCAGTTTACAAGCAATAGCAGGCTTACTTTAATTATTTGCTGCTTAGGCAACCGTTAGTCATTTGTTCGAAAATAATTTAAAAAATGTTTTCCAAAACTAAAATGTCTTTATGGTATTCCAACCAGGTTGTGGATGCTCGCGCTGGACCTGGAATGAAATCAATGTCGAAATTCAAGAGCAAGAACAAGAAACTGGATGATGTCAACGAAAAACTGAAGAAAAAGAAGGATTTTGAAAGAGAATACAGTCCAGCATTATCAGATAAAAGTGATCCAATTGAGGATGTCGATATGGTAATTGATGATTATCTCGAAGAGGGTGCAAGTGGTAGTTCAAGTCGTACAGCAAGTCCAAGAGATAGTGATTGCGATGAAAATGTTGCTGTTAAGAGTAGACGACGCAAGGGACAAGCGAAGAAGAGGGATGGATCTCTTTTTGAATTTAGCGATTTTATCTGTTCTCAATATTGGAAAAAGTAAGAATTCAATGCTTTATAATAAATGTACACACTTGACCTATGTACACATAGGTCAAGGTCATAATAAAAAAGGGTACAACATTTAGTTTCAATTTCAGCAGTTAATCTGATTGTAGCTAGATAGTTTTTTTTACAAAGAATATGTAATTTTAGTATCCATGTGAACATTTACAAATGTGGAACAAACATAGACAGTGTGTGCTATTTCGAATGACTAAACAGTAATGTGAGACATGTTTGTTTTCAATAGAGCTCAATCAGTCACTTGTACAATTAACCAAAAAAAAACAATTTCATATTATTATATATTCGAACGGTCGGTGAGTTTTAACTAGATGGTGTTCTTGTTATGAGAGATTGATAATAAATGTTTGGCTGTTTTTACTCTAATATTTGAAATCTGTACTATTTTGGTCTTTTGTTGCAGAGAAAGCATTTGCTGCGGGACAATATTCAGGGGTTTGGATGGGGAGCTCATGCTTGATTACCGATTTTTAAAGCCCTGTACCGCTCGCTTGGACATGTGTAAATTGTCTAATAAAAATAATAATAATGCTAAGCCAGAAAAAGACGTAAATGAGTCTACTGGGACTAAACTATTCAGCGATAGCAGTTCCGATTCAGGGTACGATGAGTCTTCGAATCAAGGCACAATAATTGCAGATAGTGCCTTTAAGAAAGAACAAGTTAGTATAGAAGAAATTAACAGTCAAATTATAAACAACAATTAATGAACGCTCTCTTATAGATTGTTTTAATTTATTAATACATATTGTTGTGTTTATAATCAATCGGTTTGTGCATTTCTAACAGATTAAATTTATATGATTTTCTTGATTTTGATTAGTGTATCACTTTATACCGTTTGATATTTTTTACTTATCTTTAGCAGTACTTAATTTATTTCATGTTGCACAATAATTTTTCTGACAATTTCATGTACAAATATTACGTTAGTAGAGTTATTGTTATCATCATATTAATAAATATATGGTCTGTGGAAACGCATAAATCATTCTTGTTGTAACAGTACAAATGATTAAAGAAATTTATAGTTTCAAATATTCTCACAATTTTTTAATTTTAAATAGATAAATAAGTATGGAATATTTGAAAGTATATTTATAACGTCTGTGACGAAAAGGTTTTTGACATGGATTTTCCAAATCAATTTGTTGATTGGGTCCAAACTCAAAATGACACCATTTTATCATGAATTAACTAAATCAAAAAATTTCAGCGCAATTTACTGATGAACATAGAAACAAAATTAATGAAATATGAATTTTAGTTGTTGTTTTTTATATTGCCGTGTGTAATTGATGTATATTTTAGAGTATAAAAACAAATTGCCTTCAATGACTGTTTAATACCTAGTGTCAAATTTTGTTTCTGTGTTTATAAAAATTTAAATGTTTTTAAGCAATATTTTTGTTTTAAATCTGATCATATCGTCATTGTGGTGTCTTGAACTTACTGCCAAAAATACTAAAGTTATGACACACAAGTGTTCCTCTTCTATAACACAAACTATACTAAGTATTTTAGATTAAAATTTTATACATAAAAATTATGAGTATTTAATTTATTGGCAGCAATATTGTTTTTCTTGAGTTGTAACCATCCGACATCCCACCCTTTTGTGATTGACTGATAGGTTGACTGTTCATAAAAGTGTGGGGTTACTTTATTTTGATAATTTTAAAAAACTCAATTTTTATTATTTACATTGCAATTATGTTTTTATAATAAAGTAGTCAAGAGTTTATCTAGCCTTATTTATTATTTTGAATATGATTTTACTAATTGTAAATTATTATAATATTATAATTTTAAGAGATGCCTATAGACTGCAAGCCTAGTCGTTTTGTATGGAGTGATTGCAATTATACCTTGAATCTTCTATTATTATCTGAATTAAGTTCATAATTGGCATTATTTTTAATTTTATCGAAAGAATTATTTGAATATTTAGATTATTATAGTATCTGCCATGAATATTGAAATGTTCTGTATTTTTTTACATCACTTCATTTGTGAAAACATACTTGCTGTAAAAAAGTATAGATTAACACAGTGGATCTCAGTTATTTGTGAAGTACGTACATTCTTTGATTCACAAATTATTATTATTATTATAGTATTAATATATGTATATTCGTAATAGTAAGAAATATTTGATTATTGTATAACATAGATCATCTATATTTATTTAAAAATTATTTATAATCTGTACAGTTTAAATTTGGCTAGCTTTGCTGTTTTTTGTTATGTTTTTAGAATTTTGTGGATATTGCATTATAAAATAATGCTCTTCCACTATTTAAAAATTTAAGTAAGATGGCTCTTAAGGACAAAATTAAGTATAGTACTAATTATTATGAGGAAAGTTGTCGAGTGAGGGTATTTTAGAATATTTTTTATAACATCTGGAAGAAGATTTGGTGAAAAATAGCTAGCCAATAAACAATGTGGTTTGTAATAAAATTCTCACAAAGAATATTCTAAATTTTATCATTTTCTAAGAAAAAATTGAAAAAAACAATAAATTGTTGTTAATAAAGCCAAATTGTTACTAATGCAATAATATTGACAGCAATTGTTATCTGATATCACGAATGTTAAGGTTGAAGCAATGATAATATTTTATAGATAAATGTATGAAACCAAGTTTTAAGGCTTTTAAAGTCGTGTTTTAGCAAAGGACCTAACCAAATCTGATTGGTATTATTAGATTTGTAGAAATTTGATTTTTTTTTGTTCGTGATTAGTTGTGAATTTTATTGTAATTGAGTGTCTACAATTCCATGCAATACTTATGTGAAGAAATTCTGTATTGTATATTTATCAATAAACTTTAAATATATTTGTAATAGTTTTTGTTTTATATGCATATTTTGTTGATAATGCGTACGTTTGGGGTATTATTTTTTTACTAAAAGCTATGTTTAAAGAAGTACTATTTTTGATTATACTGGAAAATAAAGTGTCGAAAATGATCACATAGATTTTTATCGCTAGACTTTTACTTTCCTAAGAACCAAAATATTGTCTTGAAACTGTTTAACACAAATATTTTTGACCCAGCCACAAGCCGCCTGATTGTATGCTTCCATCTCCCTTATAAGCACACATTTGTTCATTGGTAAAAGCACTTTTCGTGCTTACCAAATAATTACAAATGTTTGGGTACAAAATAGTGGAAAAATCTTTGATTTTGGTTGAGCACTCCTTCAAAGTCCACAGATATGAATCTTTGTATTGGATCTCAGAAATCGTTTCCAAATATCGCAGTTTGTGATTTCCATCCAAAGTTACGTAATAATTGCTCAGATTCATTATTCTAAATGAATAGGTAACGTAATTAAAAATAAAATGTAAAAGAGCAAACGACAAACTTGCACAGTTTAATTCTTCAATTCTGTTTTGGAAGTTTTTCTTAACACGTCAATAACTTAAACAACACTTTAAACTAACTTATAAAGAACACTATTAGTCCAGTCATTACGTACATTCAAAAAAGAAAATGAATTTGCGCTTCTAATTTTTTAATATGTTGTAGGGGATACCTAGAAAAGCTTAACTTGAGATTGTCGACCAAGCTTTTTGATCGAAATTTTTGCCCAGAATATCGGAACCCTCGATTTACACTACGCACAGCAAAAACTCAACACGATACTGTAGGATTTTCAATGTATGATTAAAGGTTTGCATTTTTTTATTAACGGGATTAATGGAGAACAGAGGAACAATGTTTCTTTTAGCGAACCAAACAACGACTGACTGTTATTTTTTCATAACGACCGCTGCTAGCCTCGTCAGCTTGTCTTTTTTTTTCATTCACCCTTCATTTGTTAATACATACACACTCACACACACACAGTCTCTCAATTTTCTTGCGCTCCTACAATACGATATACTAACTTGAGCGCGCTCGACGCTGAGCGTGGATTCACCGACTTTGCGGCGCGCTGGAGATCGTAATTTTTGTCCAACATAAAAAAATCCAAGAAAGAGATTGAATTTTACAATTTTTTATATTTATTAAGACCCAAAGAAAAAAAAAGCAAAAAACAAAAATTGTGTCCTAAATTTTTGACTTTATCGATCGATATCTCAATAACGATGCATGATACGCTAAAAATAATTCAAGCGTTATTGTAGAGCACAAAGAAAGCTACAAAAAGTGTCCTACAAAATTTTTCGAAATCTCATCGGATAGCCGAGTTATTGCCGAGAAACAAATTTTACCCCTTTTTTCAAGATGGCGGCGAAAGCTCCTAGGAAAGCTTGGTCGACAATCTCAAGTTAAGCTTTTCTAGGTATCCCCTACAACATATTAAAAAATTAGAAGCGCAAATTCATTTTCTTTTATTTGCCTTTTTTTCGGACGAAATGACTGGACTATATACTAAAATAAACTAAATAAACAGCATTATCGCTTTGACACTACAAAATACAATAGTTTCTAACCTCAAAATTACTTTGTTTTACCTCCAAGCTCGGAAACAGCTGATCTGCGTGCACGCGACCCTATTCATTGACACTGACACAATTGACAGCAGATTTTTGAAAGTGCACCGAAAATTTGGCGAGATTTAACAAAGTTGCTATATTGTATATTTTTTACATAGGGTTTTTTAGCGAAAAAATAGAGTAGAGCGAATATCGAGAGTGAGGACAGTTTTCGCTCTGTTTGCTAACTGCCATTATTTATTGATGGTTTTATACATAGAAAAACTAAGTTAGGTGGAAATAAAATCCTTTAAGTAATAATTTGAAACAAAGATCCGCACTGCCCCCGGTGGAGTGTGGAAAAACTAAGTAATTCTATTTATGGCTGCCAAAGCGCACATGTTGTCACTAATACAGATCTTGTAATTTAAAAACATAATTTAATAAACTTTGATGCAAATGCAATATTTGTGTAACTACAATGAAAAATTACAGTAAACAAAATATTTACTGTAAGATTTTATTGAAAGTTAACAAACATTACAAATACATCATAAATATTGATTTACCATTGCCATTCTTTACCTAAAACGTGTAAAAAGAAACAAACACCAAATTAAGAATCTCAAAACGTTTTACCTGATAAATTAGGTTTCAAAGGCAGCTTTGAACGAAAAACGAAACGCGTACGGCGGTAAAATTACTTGACAAAAATGACACATGAAAGCAAAATGAAAGCGCGATGGCCAATGACACTACAAAAGCAACAAAATGTCAAAAAGTATGACAATGCACATAGTGTGTTTTCTTATCTGCACGCTCACCATATAGCTATCTCGCTTTGGGTCATATATTTACCATTGCGCTCTTCGCAAGAGGGAATGTTGTGCGGTGGGAATTTATAATTGTTTCCAGGTTTTGTTTGTAGGCTTTACCCCCGTGGTTTCATATTCTGTGGTTTTGCAACATTGGTAAATATAACATGATAAAACCCATAACCATAAATAACCTTAAAATCTTAAAAGTAAATTTGGCTATGTGTCATCTTTGTTTAATTTTCTACTAAAATAGGGGTGGTTTGCTGTGATAATTATTTATTTTTTTATAAAGAATGCCGGAATCAGAACGAGAGAACGTGTTATCACGACGCTTAAACAAAATTTTGGAAACTCGGCTGGAAAATGATCAGGTACCCCATAAAATGCTTTATTATAATATTATATTTTAATCTACAATAACTTTAAAGGAAACATTAGAAGCTCTGAAACAAATTTCAACATTTTATACAGACAATACTATACAGGCCCGGCGTAATTTGCGAAGTCAGATTGAGAAACGAAGCTTGGATATTAACGAGAACTTTTTGGCCTCTTTCCGAGAAGTTAAACATTGTTTTGATGATGTTTATAACGATATTGCTGGTATGAGTACGTCGATTCAGGAAATGTCTCATAGGCTACATGACGCTAAAATGCAAACAAAGCAGCTGCTTGAGCAAGCCAAAACTTTACAGGAGAGTAGGTTTGTTAGACAAAATTATTCTTCTATTTTAGTAGAACTATAAAATGCTTGGCGTGAGGATATAGTCAGTTCAGAGCAATAATTTTTAATGAAATTATGGCTAATTGATCGTAAAAAATGATCTGGTATATACAGGGTAGAGCACGGTAATTTTTTTTTATCAATGCTGTGGCGGCGCTGTTGTCGAAGAAAGAGTACAGTGGGTACGGTTTATAGTTGCAGACGGAAGGTTTGTATTAATCTACTTTATGTTCGGTCTGCTTTCCACACTACTACGCTTTTCAGTTGTCATAAGACAGGAGACACGTAAGTAGCGCTTAATTTATGTTATTGAAAGTACAATGTGCGATTTGCCGATTCTTTAGGCGCTTTTGTTTCTTACAATACTTGTTGGCGGCAGTCTACTAGTTTTTAGTTTTAGATTACTTTTGGGCTGTTGCGTCTCTTTTAATTTGTATTGGCACTCTACGAATGAGCGCTTGTATAATATTTAATTATAAAATAATCAAAACGCATTAACCTCACGCTGTGCTTTTTACATTGTAGTTGTAAAAACATATGTTAACAATTTTAGTGATAAAAATGATATGCAACAGCAAGTGTCGGAAGCGTTTTTAAGAACCTTTCAGTTAAAACCGGAAGAACTTATTGCTCTTCATGGACCCAAGCAGAAACGGGATGCACCTATTACCAATGATATTTTTGCAGCCTTGGCTCATATTCAACAGATTCATTCTGATTGTAAGATTTTAATGCAATCTGGACATCAACCACTTGCTTTAGATGTTATGGAGCAAATGACTTTGCACCAAGAAGCTGCTTTGGAACGTTTGTATAGGTGGACTCAACATTATTGTAGAAATGTGGACAACCCAGATTTAACAGAAATTGTAACACAGGCAATGGCAAAGCTTCAAGAAAGACAAATGTTGTTTAAGTAAGTTTGAAGGTTAATATATAGGAAATAGTAGGATGGTGTTTTAGATACATTATAGAAGAATATTGTATAGCAAGGCGTTCTGTATTGGTTGGCGAGTTCATAAACGCTTTAACGCGTGGTGGTTCATCTGGTAATCCTGCACCTATAGAATTGAGAGCACATGATCCACAGATTTACGTAACTGATATGCTAGTTTGGTTAAATAAGGCAATTCCGCTAGAAAAACAAACTTTACAGTTACTTGTAAAATTATGTGATAAAACAGGTAAGCTTGTTGATTGAAAACATGATTTGTTTTAAACTTGATTCATACATTATAAAGGTACAGTGTCTATTTATTAACAGATTATTTCGTTAATAAAAAAGAACCAATGTTTTTCTTTAGTTGTTAAGTAATTATTTTTTCAGATTTGGAGCAAATTTTAGTGGAAGCATTATCTTCTATTTGTGAAGGTGTTTGTCAGCCTTTGAAAATTCGCATCGACAAAATTCTTACCGTACCTAATCAACCCTCCACCTTATATGCTGTTACAAATTTGATTCGGTATTATAAAAAATGCATTTGCAAGATTGTCGGAGGAGGAGCTTTAGAAATTGTTCTAAATGAGCTACAAGAAAGAAGTGAACATGTCTTTCTTGTCTCTTTACAACAAAAAGTTAATAATATGTTAGTTAGAGTAGAAGCGCCACCCCGGGACCTATCACCGACTTCTGCAGTTAATCATCTATTGGCTATATTGAGAGACATGCTATCGACAGCTAGTATGAGTGAAGGGAGAGAGCACGACATGGCAAAGGTATTTCAACAGCTGCCTTTAATAATAATGATATTTATTTGAATTTTGGTACTTTGATCTCCAGATTTTAAAAGAAATTTTATATATTATTTGACAATTATTTAAGTTAAATCTGTGACGATGTCTAATTTTTGTGATTTTTTGTTCTATATATGTAATCGATAATCAAATCACTTACTTTAGATTGCTCAATGTGTCATGGATCCATTATTGAGAGCTGTAAATGAACAAGCTTCCCGTTTGCCGCCAACAGATATGGCAGTTTACATGTTAAACTGTATGTACGCAATGTATACATGTCTTTCTTTGTACGAGTTTATGGACGACAGATTGGAACGTTTACAAGCTCAATCAGATGCTCAAATTGATACTCTAACGTCAGAACAGGCTAGTTCTCTAGTAGCGAATTTGAGCCTGGGTCCCATTTATACCATACTTCAAGATCATTCACAGGGACCTTTATCTGGAATACCTGGAATGGAACCATCAAACTTGAAAACTTTTTTGGTATGTAAGAGTTATACAGGGTGCACAATATTAAGAAGAATCAAGGGCGGCTGTGCTTTTTTGGCAGTAGGTCCTGGAGCCGCTTTTGAATCCTGTTAATGTTATACACCCGGTATAAAAATTGTACTGAGCTGATAATAGCCAGGGCTTTCATCTACAATAGGATATGTTAGAAATTAGACAGTGAAAATGTCGTTTAAATATTCTTATAAAGGCCTCTCTTAATCTTCAGTTTTATGGTTGTTCATGTATCGTCTCCCTCACAATATGTAATTGAAAAAAATACTTGAAATGCAGATTTCAATGAAATTATGTTGATTAACGTTTTAGCTGCAAATTAGTGCCAATTTATTATTTCAGAATAAATTGGACTTTCTTCTGGGTTCTCCCGAAAGCGTTTTAGTACAACAAATCAATTTATTATCTTCTTCTACTCACAAAAAAGCTGTACAGAAAAGAGCCTTTGATGTTTTATTGGCTATATACCAGCAGCTGTATGAAGAAGTTCACAATCCAGTAAATTTGTATGAAAATCCGAGCAACATTCTGAATAAGACACCAGAGCAATTAACGCAAATGCTAAATTGATGGTGTATTATGATTTTAAGATGTTTGTTTATGTGAATATTATGTAAATATAGTTATATGTTATTAAAGTTATTCAAAAAGGCGATGAGTTTTTTTATTAAGTTTGTTTCCAATACCTTATAATTGCCTAACACACCCAATAGTAAGTACGTTTATGTAACTGATAACTAAAAAAGTAAATCTTAGGTAAATTGATTACGTGATAAATCCGAAATAGCCTACAAAAAACAATTCTTGAAAATTTGAAAATGACAAAAAAAAGTAAATTCAAACAATGCAAACATGCATTTTTAGAGGTGGATTCATAAAAATTAAGAGCAGATTTTCAAAAATCTTCAGAATTATGCTTAAAAATTTACAGACAGTTTAGTAGAATTTGTATATATTTAAGGTACTTGCATAACTAGTTTATCAGTTTTTCTTTGTTTAAAAAGAAAAAAACCAATGGTATTATTCTTCGCTATCATCTTTTTTATAGTCTTATGTAAGATTTTCTTGTCGTTTTTAAAAGTTTTATCTACTTCAGTGTAGTTTACAACGTCGTAGAGTGTGCCACGCGTGTTTTCTGTGTGATAATAAAATAAGAAATAATTAATAATTTTCGTGTTTCGTGGTAATTATTGTGCAGTGCAGTGCCTGCTATTGTGCTTCTTCACTTTATCCATGGAGACGATGTCCACTATTTCAATATACAGAGTGAGTCAGTTTGAAATTACATATATCTCAGTTTATTTCAAAACCGATTTTAATAATTTTTGTTTTGCTTAAAAATTAATGCTTCACGAACAGTCTATAAAAATTTAGTAATAATTTGCATAAAATTTTTAAGAAAATCTAATAGGTATGCATTCTTTTTTCAATTAGTACCTACCTAAATATTGAAATTATTTGCTGGATTAGATAATTCAATTTTTTCTTATAAAAACCAAGGATTATATTTTTTGTTATAATTTTTTCCTAGTCTTGTAAAAGATTTTTTTGTTGTTTTTTAAAGTGTTATCTATTTGAGTGTAGTTTCAAAACATCGTATTCCTTCCAACAAATGTTTACGATTTTTCCTTCTAATCGGTATATTTAGATTGAAATTACTTGCATGATTAGATAATTATTAGGTTTTTTTAAATAAAATCTAATTCTTTTGTTTTTGTTATCATCTTACATATACAGTTTCCACATTATAGAAGAAACAAATAGAGTGAGTTTGTTTTAGCGTTATTAAATTGTTTTAAGACATAGGTGATGTTTAGTTAAAGAAGATATTCAGAAAACAAATCAATTTTGCAGTCTACCGATTTTATTTTTTTTCTTAATAGAAAGATTTGCTGTGATTGGTGTTAAATGTATATTTGTTACTCTTAACTTTGTTTGACTCCGCGTAAGTGCACGATAATCCTCATTGAGGAGCGTATCAAACTCTGATTCTTGGTAATGCGAGCCTCCAAAACTCGTTGAAACTCGTTAAGGAGTTAGGTATAATAGTGTTTCTTATAACGATTGTTTCTTGCTGCGGCAAGAAGGAATCGGCATGGCCTCTCTGTGAATATGTCTTGTACATACATATGTGAGGGTAGGGTATGTTAGGGGAGTCTGCATTGTTGGGTAATTAATATAGATTTTATGCTTTTTGCTGTTTATGTATTTCTTTTCCACTACAATTGTCGAAGATTTTTCTTGATTTATCTAAAATGCCATCATCAGATCTCAATTTTCTTATTACAGTATTTCCTTTAAAATATCTCTTTTCTAACAAAAAAAAAATTATTAAAATCGACACTTTATTTTTGGCACTTTTCTCGCTTTCTTTATGATGCGATTATCAAATCTTAAATTCTTTATTATGGTACCATTCTTGAGATAACTCCTTTTAACAGAAAAAAAATTATCAAAATCGGTTTATAAATAACAAATTTATCCGCGAACACACATAAAAATTCGAATTAAAAAACTTCTGTTTTTTTGAAGTTGGTTTAAAAAAACAAATGATTTTTTTTGCATAGATTGCAAACGCGTAATTTTTTATAATATATATATATATTTTTTTTGGTTTGTTACGGCATTTTTAAATATTTACATGAAAATATGAGTGAGCTGTAGAAAAACCAAACTAGTTAAAAGTGAAAACAAAAATAAGCATGATATGGTCATATAGAAGTTATGGGGGCTGCAGCGAATAAAATGGGATACAAAAAGAAAATAGCAACGAATAAATAAAAGATAAAAACTATTTAAAAGCTTGTTTATTAATATTATTTGATTTTAGTATGATGGGTATCCAAATAGCATTTGTTGCGAAGTGTCAAGTCCAGAACATTTTTGAAAAAATAATCTTCATGACAAGATGGCATCTAGAGATAATTAATTAACTATAAGTGCTTAACCGTAAGTAACAGTCTATTTTAAACCAAATAACCTTTTTTTACTGATTATTGTAAATAAAGTTGATTTTTGTATTAGATGTTTCTTTTGTTGATGTTCTTTTTTATTTCTGTTGACGTTTTGCGATGATTTATCTATTTCTATTTTATATATATATATATAAAACGGATGTGAGATCTAAGCAAACAGCGTTTATTTTTAGGTTCTGTAGTTGTTAGGTGGCTGGTATCGTTTTCTGAGGGGAGTAAACGGATATGAGATTGCAGCAAACATTTGTTTGGTTTTGCAATATTTAGCGCTTTTTTTATTTTGACAGTGGATTAGGCCTACTGGGGACACCACTATAAAAAAACGCACCAATTACTGTACCTCTCAAAGGTGGTGTGGAAACCAGTAAAATAGTAAAACAATTATCAATATAGTATTTGTAACTCAGTTTTCAATTTTTACAAAAAGATGTAAACTGTTTTATAATCTTGATACTTTTGACATAAATGTATACTTAGATATTTATTTGTAATTTTTTGCAAAAAGCTGTAATAAATTCTATTTCGTATATTGTTGTTTTCTTTTCAACCGACAGAAAAATAAGTCAAAGGTATGGCCATAATTATAGCCATAATTTCTGATAATGAATTACGCTTTATTCTTTAAATTTCAAACTTTGAATTTGTAGGACAGATTTTCAAATTTCCCGCATATTTAGAGATCTGTTCTAAACTTATTAGACTATCGTTCAAAAACTTTTTTGGTGTCTTTGAATGTTGTCTTGACGCATGCTCTCTAGAGACGGCATCTCTCTTATAAGCCAGAATACTCATAGAATAAGTAAGTCAGGTCAGGTCAGATCAGGCCCACCATAGCCGATCATTTACACTCTTGTTAACAGTCAACATATTTGTCAACTATTTGTGAGCTGCAATAATGTTTTAATCAATAACATTAGACAAAGTTGTTGTTTAATTTGATTAAAAATTGCATTTGTAGCCAACTTTTATAATAAATAAACTTTAGAATTATCACAATATAGGTAGGTACATGGAGCTTCGTTAGTGCTTGACTGGGTCAACTATGAAGTTTAAAGATAATTGTTGTTACTAATGTTACTGTCAAAAGTTAATTATCATAAAAGTTTTTATTTTATGTAAAAATAGAGCTTCATGTAAAAAGACTACTTTTTGTAATATACTTACTTTTAGAGGTTAAGTGACATATAAACTGTGACTTTTGCTTTATTGGAATCGGTTGTTCTTCCCAGACCAGTGCACTTATTATTTACACCATTATATATGCCATATATCACATAAATATACTTTAATTGTTCACTTCACTTTGTTGTTCGAAAATTGCAACTTCAAATTTTACTTTACAATATTATTGACAGACAGGTAAAAAGTCAAATTAAGTTTTACCAATCTAAAAATTTTTTATAAAAAAAAGTTTGGTGCTCTAATGGTTTATAACGGCACCGAAACCTATGACGTAGCGTTCTCTAATGAGTCTATTAAAGTATCAAAATAGAGGCAAATTGCAAAAACATTATATCAATTGTTTTCTTAAATGAAATAGAGTAACTGGCGAACCAATAATTTCCAAATCAGAGAAGGCGTTGAAAATATTTTGCATGTTTTGATTGAAACCTTAAACAATTGTCACACAATTCGTACCTGTCAAATGCAAAATTTATACAAATTTTTTGTTCAGATTACACGTGACTTAAACGACGGCAATACAAGAGGCTCATTGCCTCTTTGATTTTCTTGTTGAGGGAAATACGATTTAATCAGGAAAGATTCTTCTTCTAATGTGTCTAATGTGAGTGAAAACTATTGTGATTCATTAAAAAAAAACTTGTGAGTTTATTACTTTTCATTTTGACAGGTATAAATTTTGTGACATTTGAGTTTCGATTGCCTCAATGTTTTAATTAAAGACTTCCATCGGCTTCTCTAATCTGAAAGCTATTTGCTTATTCGTTATATGGCAATCTTTATTTTGAATTTGACGTTATTACTTTTATTCAAATTTTATAAATCAAGGCTGTTTTTTCCGTGGGAAAGTTTCATTTTGTTTTGCAATAACAAAATCAATTATTGAGTATTAAGTAATAAGAAAATTGCCTTGAAAATTCCATTTAGCTGGTAATTGTAATAAAGAGAAAATATAAAAAATAAGTGTAATTACAAATTATTTTAAAGATAGGACGGCAGATTATCATGACATTATCAAGAATGCCGAGATGAGAAGATAATGTTTGTGGCGCGATGATGACCGATTAGTCGATTAAACCCGAGCACCTGTTGCCTCTCGCGCCGATCTGAGAAATGCGAGACGATTGTGTATCTTCGTCTCATGGTATTCTTGAGTGAACGACCAATGAAAATGAGATATTTTAGTTGTGTTGCGCCGGCAAAATAGTGTACGTCGTAATGTGATATGTGTACAAAATCCGTTGCCAAATATTTGTAGATTTACACAAGAATATTTTATTATCCATTTATAAAATCGGTTCGTGTCTTTGTGCGTTTATTACAATCATCATGAAAATTGTTTTGTGCCGTTGAAACGTTTACAAATCGTCCAAATTCTACATTTGAGTGATGTAAATTTCGATTCAAAATGGCCGACTCCTATTACCAGGTGAGAAATAATTGTAGATTTTTGTAATTATCTGACTGCTAATGGGGCCTATTATGGTGTATAGTTGGAAATTAATTTAATAGTCGTCTATTAAGCTGCTCTACTTTGACTGTTATCCTTCAGTGTTGAGGTTATGGTTAGAAACACATCATTTGAGAGGTTATAATATAAAGGGATGGAATTACCTTTTAATTGTCCAAATTGGATTCAATTACACTGCTTTTAGGGTGATTCAAGGCAATACTCAATGCTATTCTTAACTTGATTTTGTAGTTAACCCTGTTTTCAAGGTTAATTTGTTTTTAATCATTCGGTGAGAATTCTAGGTATGATTCTTATGAGATAAACAATCTTGAATCTTATCAATTATTTTATAAAAGTATTGTTTATTCAACTTAGTTGAATTTTTTCGAGCAGATTCATTGAATTTTCGTAAAATTAGATTCTATAGTCATGAAGCTCTTTACCTATATGTTTTTTATAAGAACTGTGTCAAGAACATGACAAGTAGGTACTCTATAATGAAATTCAAATTAAACATTAATTAATCACATTTTTATGTTCTTTGGAAACTTAAGAACTTTATAATTAACATTACTTATTTGAGGCTTTATAGCTTTCCAGCCACTCTTCGGTGCTGTAACAATCTAAAAACTAGGTATAGGCATTATAATAATAAAACATATTTTGACAGATGGCATTGGTGTAAACATTAAACAAAGATCCTAAAACCGTAAATGCGCTGAAAGGCGTATCATAAACTATGTGTCTTTTAACTTCAAATTCAAATTAAGAATAAACTACCTGATTTACATTGAAAATTGGCATTTTCAAAATTTGATCAGTGTTATCATTTTTTAAGCCATTTGTTGAAAATATTGTCATTGGTTCTACAGGCTGAACAATCTGTATTGTTTTTGATTTTCTAACTCCTAAAGTATCCGAAAATGTTTTCTATTATCTTAATCTTGGTTATGATTATATAATGCGCAAATTTGTTTTTTCGTATTAGCTTCAACCTCGGCTTCAACTTTCGTAATACAAGGCATTTTTTGAGTAACTGACGCAATTGAACCAATTTTATTTAAATGACATCAATCAGAAGCGTCCTCATTTTTTCTTTTCGTTAATTCTCAATTTGAAATAGGTCTTTCTCAATTGAAAATTGTTTATTCTCAATATAAATGTGCTCACTCCCATTTTGAATTTCTTAATTCTCAAAATGGGTTTTTTATTTTCAAAAATAAATTAACAAATTTAATCTTTGTTAAAAATCAAAATGGCTCATATCTTGCGATAAAACATTTCTTAATAAGTATATATTTTAAGATCTACTTCACTTTAAGTGGTCTATCTCAAAGAATAATAGATTTTGAGCTCTTTGAAATTTGATCAAACTGCTAAAAATTGCAAAGCATTGGTTTCTTTCTATTTTAGAAAATTAACTAAGATAACGACAATTACATGATCAATATTGAGCTTGAAGCATAATCTAAAAACACTATAATGTACTTCTATAAGAAAATCAATAATATTTTGATAACCATTAGGAGGGAGGAATATCAAAATGCAATTTTGGTAATTGTCTTTTTTTTTAAATGGGTTACAATGATAGATGGTAAGATATAGATGTTCAAAAACCTACGTCTACCTTTTGCAGAAAAATTCGAATTTTTTATCATCTTTATTTATAATTTATTATCTGTTCTGTATTTATTTCTTTGTGCCTAACATTCAGATTCAATTTCATAGCGGTTCACATTTTATGAATAAGAAAGATAAGAAATGTTCCGAACTATAACAAAATTGTGTTTTTTATTTTTATGGTTTCAAATTTGATTCTGACGAAGATTGACCAATTTCTTGTTTTGCATTTACTGAAAAACGTTTTTCTTCAAAAAAATTACTTGCTGTTTTTGTGTCAACCAGCCTGTAGGTTCGTATGACAGTGAAACTAAACTTAAGCTGGTATGAAGCTTACATGATAGTAGAGTTTTTAAGCAGGAAAAACCTTTATAGAAATCAGATTCCATTTGGTCTTGACCAATTTGTCGTTATTGCAAATAAAGAAAGAAAATGGTTTGCCCAGGTCGTGGAAAAATCGTACAGTACAGGGAGTGAATTTTGAAAAAACCTCAAAATTGTAGCAATATTGTTGTTAAACGGCAAAAATATATCTTTTTAAAGGATTGTTAAAATGAATAGTTTTTCTACCATTCAAAATAAATTAGCATCTTATTCTTAATGGTAAATTTTATTGCTTTATAAATTAAAAAAGTTTATTATCATTAGCTTTAAGGCGGAAATCACGTGGTTCTTTTTGTCTACGGTAAGTCTATTGAATCTTGAGTCACATTACTTCCGCTACTATCTGTCTGACTAATACTTTGATGAGTAGAGCTAGCTTTTATTCTTATTTATACAAACATAGGGTTTGAAGTTGAAATGGCATAAATTTAATAATATAATACATTTACCAGAAATTGTTAGCACAAATATCTCTAAATATTCGATGCATATTAAAAGTAAACTTTTGTTTACATTTTAAAATGTCAAAATTTATTTAGAAGTATGTAGTTGTTTTTTATTATGTGATTTTTTTGACATTCCTATTATCAAAATAGCGTGATTTTATGCCTGTGAAATAGTCTACAATAACGGGTGACCCACTTTTACAAAAAAAAGTTTTATGGAAAGGTGCTTCTATTGTCTGGGAGCTCTTTAATTTTAGACTATATATAATCTAATATATAGTCTATCTAACGCTATTTGGCGAATATTGCTTTGATTCTACTGATTACTTTGGTAGAAATAGACCGTAATGAATAGTTCTAGAAGCAACTAACGACCATTAGCATTTGGTTTTCTAAACGTGTTTTTAGCGTGTATTCGTAATTTTTTCTAAAGAGTCTCTTAGTGTAAAATATGGTACGGCCTTGTGGTACACGTGCCGAAGGCTTCGCAGGCAAAGAGTTTTATTGCAGACTGCAAGAAAGTTGTAGTAAGGTGTTGAAAAATTGGGAAATTCTAATTGTTGATTAATGCAATAATTGCCAAATATCGATAGCCGGACTATACATCTAACCTGGCCTGCGCAGATGAATCAAAAAAAAAATATTGCAGCATTAAATCCTGGTAAAAAGTTGCGATCATGTCATTTGAAAAAAAAAAACAAAAATTATTGCGCAACACATAATAATGTATCAGGTCATAGTGAGTGCTTGAAATTTATTTTATATACTACCTCAGTATAATAAATAAATTTATTAATAATTTAATGTGTGTAAAGAGCGACTTTATATAAGTCGTACAAGAATGAATAATGTCGTATGTAAAAATTTAATGTAAATTAAATAGTACTAACTTAATTAAACAATTTTTGACATCGTTGCCAAGCAGCAACGAACAAAAGAATTTTTCAGTACGATCGGTGAGAAACCACTAATATATCGTGAATTTAATGATATATTAAAAATATTTATTATTTAAGAGAGATTTTAATGAAATAATCCTTTAAATTTAAAAATTTATGTAAATTTGGAAAAAGTGACTGAAATTTTTTTTTAACTTAGATCCTAGATAAAATATAGTTTTTTATACACTCTACATTTGCAATTGAAGCACTCGCCTTTGGCTTTTAACCTTTGCAATTGGTGCATAAAACCCTTACTTCACACACTAGTATCATAAAAACTATTATTGCATTTTGTGCGTTATCAATATATTTATTAGTTGGAATGTTGGAAACTTACCATTAATCTGTGTTTGTTTCTTACACTCAAGAAAATTTTAATTTATGTAGCAAACTTATTTACACAGTGCGATCATGCATTATTTAGATCTGCACATGCCAGGGAATTTCGAACGTATGTACAATTTTTTATTAGTTCATACGGAGAAACGTACATGTCTAACATTTGTTTGACATTTGTCGGCAATCATCCTGTCAAAGACAATAGAAATCTGTCATGCTAGATATCTAGTTATAAATATATCTAATATTAGTCGAGTATAAAAAAATATTGACAAATCGATAATAAGATTAGCACTCCTAAATAACTGTTATCTTATCAAACATTGTTTGCTATTAGATATAATTTGTTTATTCAAGATAAAGCTTTTATCTCAAATTACGATTTTTGTCTTATTTTTGAAAAATCTTTATGCATGTATAAGATAATTTATCCGTTGAATTCATCTTTATCAAGAATTTATAAAAAATTTATTTTGTAGAGCATCAACTTTCTGATTAGAAAATGTTGTGCCTTGTATAAATAAATAAATAAGTTCGAATAGCTTGGCCTGGGCCGTGGTATTATAAACCTTCTTCCGATCTTTGTAAAGGCACTTTGTGATCTTTTACTGTATGCCGTAAATTTTAGCAACGGCACACAAAAAAAATTGCACATGCTAAACCGCATATCCTACAGGGCAAGCGTTTATTCGTTAAAACATTCCATAAGAAAGCATTGCAGAAACAATACTGAAAATAAAAAAAAAGCATTTCTTATTGGCGCATCTATATAATATTACATGACCATAATAGTGACATGTTAGAAATTGGAAAAACGCAAAAAATGCGTTTTTTTGCACGACTAAGCCAAAATCTTTTTCTTTTTTGATGAGGAATCTCTAAAAAAATTTGTAGTCTTTAGCAACACATTGCAAACGGGATGAATGACAGGATAATGCTTTTTACTCAGTTATTAAGCAATCCAGTAACATCACCAAGCATCAATGTCATATGTTAAATTTTTTCAAGTAACATTAGGTTATCGATATGTACATGTATCACAAAAAATTACTTATGTGATATTGTCACCTTGAAAAAGTTTTTTTGAATGTACGTAAGATCGAAAAGTTTGTAATTTGTATCTAAATATAATTTCCGATGAAACACGAATAGACAAAAAAAAAACAAGCGAAGGTGCTATTCCTAAACTTATGAGAAACTTTTGACAGTTAATTAATTCTTAGATTATGATTGTTTTAAATTACAATAATCTTGACGTTTTTATTTAAGTAATCATATCTGCGAAGATGTAATTTGTAAAATTATTGTTTTGTTTGATATTTGAAATTTTGAAAACACGAAAGGGGATTTGCGTGTTTACTAGGTTTCTTTGTTTAAGTCGCTTTAAAATAAAATCACGACAATTTACATTTTCTCAAGAAATACTAAACAAAAAAATGACTTAATTCAAGCCGTAGTAAAACAAATGTCAAAGTGATATTTCTCAGACACGCGAACTACTTTGATCTAGAATAATTGTTTTCACTGTCGGATATCTTCAGTACAGAGTCTGTTCCTGTAAATTGAAGATAAACAGTTTATTCAAGATCTGGATTTGGAAAAGTGATAAATTTATTGTGGAACTAGTTTAAAAAAAAATCTTATTAACTTTTCATTGTTGTATAATTGATAATAATGTGTTTGTATTATATGATGCTTACTAACAAACAAGAATAAAACAAAACAATCAACTGTGAACTATGACCAGTATGACCTTAGTTAAGCAATGATATTTTCAAATAAAAGTCTGATTTGGTGATTAGTATATATTAAATTAATGATATTCTATAAGATAAGTACTTTTTGAGATATTAAACAATTGCTACAAATGCTATTTTACGCAATCACGAAAATAATAAATATACAAAGTAAAAGTTTTTTTAGCTTTCTGCTCTGGAAAGCAAACTTTGAAATATTACACAGCAACATTACCATGATGCGATGGTTAACTTTTAAAATATGACAAAGTTGCGCGCATGAAAATCACGTGCGGAACATCACAACATGCACTCAAAAATGTTTAGGTTCACATTTGTAGTGTGATTATGAGTTGCAAGTTGACTGATAAGTCGAAATTTATCCATAATCAAAAAATTGTGAAGTGAGTTGTGATGTACGTCTTTTCATGGGTTCGTCGTTTTCAAATTTCAAATGTTTTTTGACAGAATGAAATGTTATTAAATAATAAGACATAATTTTATTGTGAAAATTGTCTGTCTATCAGATATTCGGTTTTTTAATGGTTCAATGAGCCCACAAACGTATTTTGTTGCTTTCACTAGCAACTTTATATCACTATCGGCACAAGGAACAAGATATTTAAACACCCCTAAAACTAAGCGTATTGTTTACAATGAGCACTATTTACAATTATTGAAGAGTAGGGGGTATTTCCATCTGCTGTATTTTTCAAGAATATTTAGGCAGCAGGTTCAACGGCTATTAGATTTACAACCTGCAGTTTGGTCCCAATGTGCATGTGCACTTAACTACCAACAATTTGCATCATGTTTTGGATGTTCGATATTTTATCTCTTATTAGTTTGTTTTGTGCATTATTAATATTATTACTACTAAGATCAAATTTATTTATCTGAATATGAAGCTGGTTGACACAATTTTCTAAATAAACTGTAAATAAATTGCCAAATTTATTTACATCATTCAGTTTTTTATTAAATTGAATAATAATTACTATAATACTTTATATTAGAACAATAAAACCTTTTTTGAAAATATTATTTTTTACTATTTTTTTTATTGATAAGAACACTACTGTGTGGGAGATTCTAAGCTCATCTTTTGGTAGGGATTTCCTGCGACTGTCTGCGCTTGGAATATCGAACTCCTTTTACTGCAGTCGTTGAACAATGTTGCGACGCGACGTCGTGTTTGATGTGTGTGAGTGAATAAATGTGATTTATAAAATATTTTTCAAAATATGGTTTATTGAATAAATTGGTTGACTTTTCTTGGTTTTGTTGCGAATCAAAATAGTATGAATTTTCACAAACATGCTTTGATTTATTGTGACACTATATACATAATACATTATTATTGAATTAATGGACATTTTTACTAGGTATGTGTGGGTTGTTTTACACGCCTCTGTCTTTATTATTGTAGAGAATGCAAATTAGTTTTGAAAGTTGAGTCAAAGAAAAGTTTCTTTATTATAAAATAATTAATATAATACATTGATAATTAATAAATAAATAAGTTTAATAATAAAAGATATCATGATATAATGTTATATATTTTTTTCAATTAATTTTGTTTTAATGAATAATTAGCTAATAATCTATTTTTGTGATGTTAATTTTCATTGCTTCTATTTATGAATGGTATATAAACAGTGAACATCTAATAAGTAAATATTTAGCATCAATTGAATCTCTATTATTCACTATAAAATAAATTGTCAATTGTTTCAATAACAAATTAAAGATCTGCATCCTCCCGGATGACTAATCATCTTTATTGTAGAGTTTACACAATAAGATTATATCATCTTTAGACATTTGATTAAATGAAATGACTTCCTGTAAAGCAAACAAAATATATTCAAAAAAACATTGAGGCAGGGTGTTTCTACTGTGAACATTACTAAAAGCAATAGTCAGTGAATTTATGGCGGAATTCCTAGAATACTATTATAATTACATCTACTATTATTGGGTCAATGTTGCTACGACTACAGGATACTAACTTGTCGGTAGTTAACCATAATTCACAGTTAAATATTGAACAAAAGGATTGTTTAAAAAAGTTATTTATATTTTTCTTAGATTATAAAATCTTAAATGAAAGTTTCTGTTAAACGTTTTATGGATGTAAATTATTATTTTACTGCTTGTGTTATTTTTGTTCTCCGCAGAAGTTCAAAAATTTCTAAAACAATTACAGACCAATTGCGCTGTTATCTGTTTTGTCTAAGGCTATTGAAAAATTAGTAAAAGCGTGTGTAATAGTTAATTACCTAACAACTTCGGAAAGTGAAATTTCTCAGATGAGCACTTTGTGTGCAGCAATACTTAAAGGAGTTTTTAATGGAGTTATTTTTATTTTAAACATATAATATGTAAAATTGTAACCAAAAATATAATGCATTCTTTCTGGTTAAAAACCGCTTTATACTAGAATTTATTATTTGAGTTACTGATTTAATAACTTTTGCGCAGTTTTATACCGTTCAAAGATTTTATTCTTAGATAAAGATTTAACTTTTTCCATAGGCAGCACTTGAACTAATTAGATGCTAAACTAAATTTCACGATTCATGGTTATTTAACAAAATAATAGCATCGTCTATGCCAAAAAAATTTTCAATTCAAAAGATAAATTTATATAAGCTCAACATCTTGATAACAAGTTTTTTGTTACTATATTTCCACCAAAATAGATTATTTAAAACTATACAACTTTTTTGTAGCAGAAACAGGAATTTATTTCAACTTTATTGTGGCCTTTCAAGTGGGCCATCAAATTCGCGGTCATCGTCTGGTGTCCGTGAACTCTTCAGCAGTTTGAACACCTGTACCGTGTGTGATCTGAACAAAACGTCAGACTTGGCGCCGTTTGTGCTTTTTTTCTCTAATTAAAAAGTGTTAGTCAGTTTTCTGGAAAAGTCAACCATGATTCAATTAGTTTAGGTTTAAACAAAAGTTGTCTAATTAGATACCTACTTTACTTAAAAGTGAACTTTCTAAACAGTTATGATTATTTTATTAAACACAGTGCAAGTTCTTTCAACGATAAAAAATCATGTAAATGAAAGTGTAAGATATTTTGATTGAAATGTGCTCAAGATAATCAACATGCTTGTTTTGAAAAAGTCAGGGATACAGTCTGATTCTCATCATCAACAGGGTCATGTGGGATCACTTAGTGCTGTTCGTGTCTGTTTGGTATGTAGAATATATATTTGTCTTAAAAACGAAATGTCATTTCAAGAAAAACTTTAATAAGCGATTACAAAATATTTTTGTTATCACTCAGAAAAAATTAACTTGATAGAAAGTAGGACAAATCATAATAAATTAAAACATACTTTTCACTAGAGCGTTAGTGAAATTGTTGACATGGCAGTTTTAACAGCTTTTTTTACACTTAAAAAAGTGGTAACCTTCTTATTTAAGCAGACTGTTTACCTGTTATTATACGCTTCATTCAACATTTTTGCCAAGCTGTGCATTTTTGACGAGTTTTCCAATTACTTTTCAACAAATGGCGTAGGTACAGGGTACGATCCGTATAATAAATGATAGGTTTTATTAATGATAAATAAAGCCATATTTATTAATAATGTTCAATAATAAACAGAAAAACACGTTATCAACTAAAACTGAATTTAAACGATGTAACCCTACTGAATTTATATATTTATATATATAAACAAAAAAATCATCTCTTTACATTTCCCATAGTTGATTTAAATAGATATGCAAAGTAATTTATTGTTTGGAAACAAAATTCTTGACCTACGTAATACAAGAAGGTGTTTGAAGTCAATTAAGCAACAAGACAATCAGCAAGTCCATCTTTAGGTAGAATAATGAGTTACAACTGGAATAAAATCACTCAATACGTATACAGTTTGCTTTGCGGTGCAAGCCTTACTCCACCAACTTAAATTATGTATTACTGATAAATCACGATTTTTTTTATGAAATTTTCTTTGTATGTAATATGATGTTTAATTAAAACCAAATAGCGTGAGATATTCATCACTGATGATATCACATAATAACAGATAATTCAATGACAATTTTCAATTTATTACAGTGATTGTAACATATACATTTAAATTAATTGTTTCATCAGTGTGTTAATTAAATTTTTGGCAAATAAGATTCGTAAATCTTTGTAGTTGGTTTGCAAACAGTGAACTATGGCTTTTTGTAATGCTATAGGAGTATAGGTAGTATAAAGTTTGGACTAGACCTCGGAGCACTCGAACCGGCTTCACTATCTTTTCTGAAATGCTTTAAGGATTATTTCCTGTATAACATGTACGACTAACCTTTCGACTTCCTTCATACACGGTTAAGGTGGCCGGATAAAAGAGTTCTAAATCTGGTAGACGCAATGAAATCACTAAAACAGCTTGACAACGGCATGCGACAATAATTACTAATGACAAAGCAGTTAGAAGCCATACAATTCAACATCTGGCGTAAACTTTGGTTTGAGGAAATAGTACATAATGTTAGCATTATTAAGAAAAAAGATATTAATTTGTAATTATTTATGAAATATTATATCTCACATTTCCTACCATCTAGTGGAGAAGGGGCTGGAAATATCGCTATCTGAGTTGATGGAAACTTAGCAGCAACTAGCAACTATTATTGATGCACATATGAAGACTTGTAATGAAAACCGGGCTATGTGCCAAAATATTAAAATTTTACTTTAAGTTATGTGCCAAGCCTGATAACCTATAAAGAGAGCTAATAGTTATTTCTAACTATTTTAGCACTTAGCTCTCTTTATCAGGCTAAGTGCTAAAATAGTTAGAAGTAACTATTAGCTGTCTTTATAGGTTATATCAGGCTTGGCACATAACTTAAAGTAAAATTTTAATATTTTGACACATAGCCCGGTTTTAATTACAAGTCTTCATATGTAGGATGTGCAAAGTTTCGTCTTTTTTTCCTATTCTCAAAAGCAGGTGACAAACTGAGAGTTATTTTCTCCGACTTAACATTAATTTTCAACTATTAGGTATCAGCTGACCGAAATATTTCTAAACGTGATAGATCTATCTTGACGTCAGTATTACTTCTTAATTGTTGACTATACAAAAGAGATAGGAATAGTGATAAACTTATTTAAAAGTAGTTACAACACCCAATTCTTGGTTTTTAATCTTTGAACGAGAAAAATTCTTCACAATGTTACATCATTCCTCCATTCTATTATTAACATGCATTGTTTTGCCTCGTGTGAAAGCGGCTTTAAATTTTAAATAATAGTAATTAACTACGAGGTGCGTATGATATTGCTCTTGTGTGTCTTGAATTGGAATCATTTCTAATTTTGTAAAACATTTTTTTTATTATTATTTTTTAAAAAAGTGCTTATAATATAAATTATTTAAATAAAATGAAAGCTGTAAAATGGTTTTGTCAACATCAAAATTTCGTATGAATTTTAAATGTATAAAATTAAAATGAAAGCTGTAAAATGGTGTTGTTAACACCAAAAATCGTATAAATTTTAATTGTATATAATAAAAAAAGAAATGTAACGTATTGGTTATAAAAGCATATAGTTCACTTGCAGTCGAAACTTTTGTATTTTATTAACTCATCTAATAATTTTCTAATACTCAAGAATTGTAATAAACAGTTTGAAATTTTTATGTAGTTTTTCTTTGGAGGATAGTAAAAAAATAAACTATACAAAATACACAATGAATTTTCTCTGACGAGCTCATAGTTTTCTATTTTATTTGATTATCGTGTTGTTTAAAACAGATTTGAAAATAGCGGTGCAATATTAATACATAGTTATTGATCAATATTTTTAAGTTTTATTGAAGACATTATAACAATTTTTGAACTAGTTTGCTTTTACTGGCTGGTTTTCTTTTTCCTATTCAAGTCATGAGTTTCAATTTTAATCCTTAATACTAACAGAGAAATTTATGCATATTATTTATTTTCGGTAGATGAGAGTTAATATGCTGAAGAGAATTATGGTATGTTCATTTGTTGGCAGTTGAACTAATGTCATTTACAAGCTATACTGTTATTTTTGTTCTATTGTAAAACACATTTTAAGTGAAAAACACTTACGTTTTGTCAAAATTTGAATTTTTAACTGGACGTATTAGATTGTTAAAGTAACGTTATAAAATCAAATGATTTTCATAGCTTGCCTAAATTATGTTTTTTTATGAAGGCACGTTTATAATTAACTTATTGTTACTTAATTTTTCCTGTTGTAAATGTTTATTTATAACGTGATTTAAAAAAGAGAAGCCGTTTGCATGCACTTGTTAAAGTTAATAAGTTAGTAATTATTTTATGATTTAATAAGCATTTAAGTTCTATGAACTACTTTTTAATCAGTTGTTATTGTTTAAAATGTTTGTTTCAACTGAAAGCGAAATGTCGAGGGGAAAGTTAATTAATTCTCTTTAATTTTTTTAGCTAGATTACACAATATGAATTATTTTTATTATTAAATAAATATATTGTTTTATTAAATTAGCTTGTTTGATAACATTATCTTTACAGTATCTTTATATCTTTTCTTATGTAAACATCTAATTAATTAGGTCAGCATTAATTATCTTAATCATTAGGTTCATGTAAAAGGTCTTAAAATATAAAAATAAACAATTGCAGTTTGTTATTGGAATTATGTTTAATTTTATTTGTTTATTCAATTTCATAATATATTTGGTAAAAGTTTATTTTCTTATTCGATAATTTCAATATTAATATTTAATATAATTTGTTTTATTAATTAGTTACTTATTGAATTTGTAGTCAATTAGTTATTTCTAATGTTATTGGTTTTGTTCACTTCTAAAAAGTGAAACAGTTATTTATTATAAAAGATATGCTTGTTTCTGATAAATCATTGAACACTGTGTTAATAAGAAAGACAAAGAATTAACTACGTTTTTTATAGTTGTCTGTTGATGAATAAAGCATTACATATGTCATTTACTACAGTGTGATACAAACTTGACCAAGGTTTATCACAAAATAGTAATCCATTTAAATCAGAATGGCAAATATACTTTTTAAAAATCTTATTTTTTATACTTAGTTGAAGAAAGCTATGAAAAATAACACAAATATCAAAATTACCAAATTTTTTTATGAGTTTTTTCTACTTTAAAAGATTAAAATTGTAAACAATTGCTATAGAAATGACATATTTAGCGCTTAAAGTTTTATATAAAAACAATAGCTTTTTATGATAGAATTAGTTATATTTTAAAAACTATAAGGAATATTGAAATGCACTCTTAAATCTATATTTTGAAGCATTCTAAGATATTTATATTTAAAGCCTATTACGTGCTTATTTGGTCATTTGGCGCCGACTCAAATATTTTTTACATTTCTGTAGGACCTAGACTTCGACAAAACGCAATATCAGCTTGAAATCGACTTATTAGAGTAGTGGTTGTGGGATGAGAATTCTATGCCAAATTACATCATATGCAATTCACTTTCCATTACAATCGTTAATAAAAGCGTTAAAATCCAGCAGGAGCTTTCGGACTCTTGATTGTATTAAAATATATACTTCCGTTGCTTCCAAAAAGGAAATGCAAAATTATTATGCTTATGAATACTAGCAACTAGCTTAGTAAGTGCGTTTTACTATTATTAATTAAGTACCTCCTGTTTTGTAGTTTGACATGGATGAAAATAATTTATTATATATGTAACTACATACATATGTATCACCGTAGCCTGTTATTAGAAGCTGCGTTTTACCGAAGTTGCAGATTTCTACTCATTGTTATGTTATCAACAAATTTTAATTATTATATAATTTGTCTTAGTTGGCATCAGCACGGACACTAAATTGTATTACTACACTGAAAATATTTCCACTAGAAATATTTGATCTCATCGTTTGGTTTTCAGAGGTGCCTCATTAATCGCAACTAAAAAAATTGCGATTAATTTGTTTAGTTATGATTATTGAAGAAGCAACTAATAAATTGTAAGAAAGATCTAAAAATTAAATTTTATTATAACAATGTGGCTACATTTATCTATCAGGAGCCTATTACGTCAAGGTTTAGAAACAATGTTTTCATATTATGATACAAAATAAAGTTTTTTAGGCAAATAATCGAAATTGCCGGTCGAACGACTAAGTTATCTCTCAACACCTTTTCTCTGCAAGACATATCTAACATATGAAGTATTCTACTTTGGTTTACCAATAAATAGTAATAAAGTCATAGCGAATTTATTCAAATAAAGATTTTTAGACTTTGAGATGTTTTATTCTTATTGGAACTATTCAGTGAGATCTAACAATTTATTGATTAACAGTAGTTGTCAAAGCAAGAGAAACTTGTTTTTAATGAATTTGATTTGACTTTATTATTATAACAACTTTGATAGTTTCAAAAAGCATACATAACCTGTGTTATCGATTCCGGACTTATAAAAGATAATGTATATGAATTGTTCATGCTGATTATCATAAATTATCCTTATCATTATCTGGCATCTTTTATCAATTCACCAGTTGTGTTCTAGTCGCGAAGAGTACAACGCATTTGTTGTGTGTTTAGCTTCTTGTGCTTATATTATTTATTACTCATTTGAAGAAAAAAAATGTGGATATGGACTCGAACTTGTGCCTCAAATGACTATTTCGAAGTAAGATAATATTTAAAATTGTTGTTGTTTATATTTACAAGCGTAAGAGAATATAAAACTTAGAAAGCTTTATTGTAGATTAATATTTGGTTTGCAAACTTTATACAAGTTAGATTTAAACATCTTTGTTGGATGAAGCAAAACAAACGGAGTGTTCTCCTGTTGGAAAACATTTGTGCAACCTCGTAAAATATTTTGTTTGGTGGGATGTTGATATAAAATTGTCGCTACTTTAATTTGACTATTTGAGACTGTAATACAGAATATCATGATTTTATTGATTTATGAAGTATGCTTTTTATTTGATGTAGTGCTAGATTTGTCGCTAGAATATATTGATAGTTTTTTTTATGTTATGTTTATTTTGGACAAAACAAAGGTATTATTTATTATTAAATTACAAAATAGAGGTTTAAACCAAATTTAAAAAAAAACTATCTTTTTATTATAAAATCAGTAATATTTTGAAAACCATTACGAATATTAAGATGCACTTTTGGCTAATTGTTTTTTTTTTAGTTTTTTGATAATTTTTTAAAAGAGAATTTTAACCCTTTTTGAATTTCAAGAAAATCAAAAAGGGTTAAAAACTTAGTAAAAACCCTTACATACTTTACACGGTCTTTTCTCAAAGAATAATAGAGTTACTGAAAGTTTTTAAAGTTATTCAAAGTTACTTTGAAATTTGAAAATATTGCTAAAAGTTGAGATAGTTCAAAATCCTGCACATTAAATCACAAAATAATAATCTCTTTAAATCATAATTTCTTATTTATTATCTCTTTCTACTTTAGAAGACTAAGAACAAAAATATCGACAGTAATAGAACTAAAATAGAGCTCAAATCAAAATCTATAAACATAAAATCATAATATTTTGAAGACTATTAAGAATATTAAAGTGCGATAAAAATTATTAGATACATTTAAATAGAATAAAAATTAAGATGAAGAATACAAAGGCTAAAGAAATCCTATTATAGTCATATTTTTTTATGTGTAACATTATTTTTGTTTAAAGAACTCTTGTTGAAACCTACGTCACCGCCTACATTAAATTCTTGTATTCAATTTAATCAGATCAAATACGTGTTCTTGTTTACTCAGACGAAATAAATAAGGCGATTTTTTTGTATTTTGGAAAGTGACTAACTTTACTTTATATCATTAATTAGTATAGAGCGGAAAATAGTCGGGCGGAAAACATTTTTTGTTTGAAAGGTTGCTTTAGTTAGTTTAGTAGGCTGTTCTGATTTTAAAAGTAATAAGTAAAAAACTAGTTTATATTTCTGGTGATTATAACTCAAGAAAGAAAAATTCAATAATGTAAAAGTAATTTTTAATAAATTATCTTTTTTTTTTAAATATATTTAAGTAACACATGTTTTTGAAGTCAACTTGCACTCGATAATTGTCATAATTTTTTTGTTTAAAACTTAAAATTTTTTCAGAATGTGTTTTTTTTTCTAGGGTGATTACATAAAGCATCCCGTTCTTTATGAACTATCTCACAAATATGGTCTACCTACTGAAAATATTTCGGATGCTCAACTTTCGTGTAAGTTAGAAGAACTTAAGGAGATCATTCGAAGAGAAATCCGGAAAGAGCTGAAAATCAAAGAAGGCGCCGAAAAATTACGAGGTGTTTCCACCGATAGAAGGTCTCTTAGTCATGTAGCAACTATAGTGAAAAATTCCAATTGGAAATTAGCAGAATTAAAAAATGAGCTCATCGAACTCGAGTCTCAAATAATTCTCTCTCAGGGACAAACTTCACCACCAGCATCAAATGGAGGTAAGATTTTTTCACATTTAATTGTTGTTTTTTTACGTTTTACTCCACTGTTTTAATCAAACATGTGGTTTAGTTTAGGTTTAATATCTATTAAATTAAATATTTACAAAACTATTCATTCAACCCTATTTATCGTAAAAAGGGCAATTTTACTGATTCAGTAAACAATAATTTAACTTTTTATGTAATTTTTATATCGTTTAGACAAGCATTATATGAAAAATTAAATTGTCAATATTTAATCTGTTGTTTTTTCCACAGTTATAGCTCGTGGTTGTCAAGATAACAATAATTTTTCTTTGAGTTGACTTTGATAATCTAATTAGATGGCATGTCCTAACAGTATAATATATATTGTCGTATATGCCATCATGATTTATGAAATTTTGTCTTCATACATAGTGTACACTACTAGATTACTTGATAGCAAAACGGAACAGATCACAAAATGCTACCGCCCACCCACTTGTCTCAATGGAATGAAGCTTAAACGTGCTGTGCATGAGAGAATGAAATCTTTTTTTCATTCCACTATTGAAATCACCGTATGCCTATGCATGCTTCAACATTTGAAGGTTACTGTTACTACACGAGTAGTTTTAGCAGTTGCTTTGTAACGGTCTGCCTTTCATTCTTCAGATAGTTCTACCTATTTTCGAGATTACGACATCATTTTTTGAGAAATGTATGCTAATACAAGGTAGAAAGTTTGCATAGAGATGATATTAACCTTTTTCCATACTTAGCAACAATAGTAAAAATGTTTAAAATTAAAACAAGATGTTAGTTGAGAAATCTTTTTTGAAAATTAGATATACAAGAATTTAAAAATGTTCTAAAAATAAAAACTGTATATTATTTGTATGTTGTAGTTTTAGTGTGTTAACATGCAAAAAGACGTCATCATGTTTTTTTTTACAAAAATTAATTATTGCTAAGAAGTTGTTGATTACTTGAAATAAGTAAATAAGATGCCGCTTATTCTTAACTGAAAGTGTTACATTGACGACTTCACTATAATATGTATATAGTTATCATAATTTCAGATGATTTTGTCTTCAATTTTTTTATTGTTTTTTTAAGAAAAACAAATACACACTAATAAAAGAAGACAGAGAAATGGAAAAAAGTTGCAAGATAAATATAAGAGAAATGGGTGCCGTTAGCAAGCTGTACGTTAAATCAAATAATTCGAACCGTTATTGAAGGTTGGTGAAGGTGTAAAAGTAGATATTAATAGCCGGACATTGATAAATTTTATTAATCCTCATATAATGGCGTTGTTTTTTTCATTTATTATTATCACAAACATTTTGTTCTTCGAAGACGTTAAAGTGCCTGAAACTATCAATTACTGGAAACGTTTGCTACATCTTTGCTTAGAATGTGTTCTTGTGTCCTTGCAAACTATGATTCTATTTTGTTATTGTTAATGCAACATGGTCCTGTAAATATGCACGTATTTTTGACCGCAATAATTTGCTCAAGGCGAAAATTCCGAACAAGTCAAGAGCAACGAACTTATGGATCTAATCGATTACGCAGCTTGTGACAATGACTCTTTCACTCATTTGCAAATGTTGAGGTTGGTTATAAAACAATAAACCTGTTTGTTTTATTTTAGGGCAGGTGCAATTAAATAATCCTTAGTACAGATCGGTTTTTAATTGAATGAATGACTTTTATTGGTTTATCAGCGAATCTTAACAGATATTGTCAAGGTTTGGTTTTTTAGAATTAATAATATTTTTTCTCTACTTTCCTATTACTACCACGTTTGAATTTTGGCAAATTTCTAACTCACTGTAATCTGTTCTTAATTATGCCATTAGTTATTATACCTAACCTACACAGTGTAGATATCGCAATATCATAAGCAAGCAACGAGGCATGAGTTTTATTGTACTTTTCGTTCCGTATTAATCCAATAATAAAATATTTCTTGATTAGTATCTAAATTGGAGATAGTATGAATAGATTCCATTATGTTTCCTGTCTAAGAAATATTATCCACATTGTATTACCCTCCACAAGTTAAAGAGTTGACACCTACAAGTAAACAATATAAGTTAGGTTACTCCAATCCAGATTGAATTTGATGTGAGCTTGACAAAATATTTAATATTTTTACCGCTTTTTTGAATTAATGCTTTCGCAATATTTCATGTTTATGTAACATGTTTTGCAAGTATGTACTTGAAAATACTATACACATTTTTTTCGAGAACACAACATCAACTATAAACCGACAACAAAGTAATGTAGCTTTGGACAAAAAATGTATTATGGTTTTATGGAAAAAATTACAAGCATAAAAAAATATAGTTTTGCGCAATTGATAATAAAAACTTTTTGACAAAAAATTAAACATCCAAAACAGAAAAGATCTGAAAATCAAAAAATTTAATTGATTGTCTTCACTAATGTCATGTTCATCTTCTAAGTTAGAATTTTCTATAGTCACAACTATAAAGTACTTTTTTATCTATAATTTTAAGCATTTTAGGGTGATAAATTAGTTTATTTCGGTCCGTCTTAAAATTATTTACATATTTACATTAGTGTAACACTTTGTTTAGAAGGTTTTTTATTTTTTTTTGTTCTGTTTGTAATTTAGGTAATAATACATTTTTCTCGCGTAATAGCTGTTGTTTTTGACGGTTAGAAAAACAGGCTGTGTAGATCATTGAATATGAATTTCTTTAGATCAAATAGTAAACTATTCAAAAATCTAAAGCAAGATCGTATGTTGTTTGAATGAGAAATAAGCATTTAGGATTCCGGACGTGGTATTTTATTAGATATTTTCGGTGTATGGAAGCGAAAAATTGTTTTAATATAATTGATTCGCTTCTTGACCCCAATTTCTGTATTAATTTTATTCTGTCATTGGTTGTTTTTAGTAGTCAGAACCTATTTTGTTCTCGTTTACAATGTGCAATTAATTATAAACAAGCTGTCTTATAGGTATTGCCACATATTTTCTTCTTTTTGAGTTCTCATGCAATCGTGACGATAATAATGAGAACCAAGTTTATCTTTTTTAATCTGTGGTGTATTCTTGTAATTTGGTTTTTCAGTCAGAAACGCATTGTGTGGTTTATCTTGATATTAACCCATAGCATTTATTCACTTAAATTCTATATTATACCGAGTGTATGATAGAAAAGATCTTCAACTATAGCTCGATTATGAAAGGTTTCATGTTAATAACCCAAGAAAGCATTCAAACTGTTTGAAGACACTTCAAAATAAATATATAAGTACTCTTACTTTTTTTGAAGAACAAAGTGGAAATTTCAAGGTGCTTTGAAAATTATTGCGGCGTCTAACCAATATTTTTTATTTAGACGTTAGCGGTGTTTATAGTTATTGTTAATTATTAAGTTTCTGTTCAATTTCTGATGTTATTTCAGTTCAACATTTAGATAATAATTATCTGACAGACATAATATAAGCATTTTTTTAATATAATTAAAACTTTCTATTAGAATGACAATATCACTAGGTACAAATATCGTTACTACGGCGAAGTCAATCGAAGTTTGTCTACCATAGCAAAAACAATCATTTTGACGTTATTATTTTCTCAAAATGTCATTCATTGTTAAAATCAGAAAAAAAAATTCTAGCAGAAAAAATATAATATGGATGTTTATTTTTAAAAATAATGTAGACAGTTGTGTAACATCACCTTTTTGTAAAGACTAATTTTATTAATTATTTAAAATATATTGTTAGTGCTTGAGTCTAATTTAAAATTATCTTGTAATGCTTTGTCTATTGAAATCGGATCATAAATAATTCGTTTCTTTTTTTTTTATCATACTTCCTGTATATTAATGAAATATTTTTTCTGAGCTGTAAAAGACATTTTACTTCTTTCGAGTTTTAATATTTCATTTTATTTAATATTGTTAGACCTTTCAATGATACATGAATTAGAGAACAGAATGAAAATATTATAAATCAAATGATCTTTAATTTCCTTATAAACTGACTATAAATGTATTTACATAAAGCAATTGTTGTCATTTATTGAAAGACGCAAATGCTTAAACAAAGTTTTATTTCAGACTCTCTTCCTCAGTCTCCATTGGAAGCACACAATAATGATAAAGTTAACGCCAGTCAGTACGCCCGAATAGAGAACTTGGAAAGACAATTGAATATAGAACTCAAAGTAAAGCAGGGAGCTGAAAACATGATACATAGCATCACAGGAAAAGATAAGAAGCTATTAATGGAAGCCCATCAAATGTTGCAGGATTCTCGAAAAAAAATAGAATATTTAAAAATGAAAATAACTAAGGTAACCTGACACGATATAAATCTTATTATAAACCACACAATATTTTGTTTAACTTCCAGATGAAACATGACATTGATTCAAAGCAACGTGGATCCATGCACGATCTCACCGCCAATGGTGACCTCAACCACAGAGAATTTGAACCACCTGTAGATGAGAGAATAGAAGATTTAAAACATCGATTACGAGTAGAGGCAGCTGTTGTTGAAGGTGCAAAAAATGTTATCAAGTTATTACAAAATGGAAGTAGGGACAAGAGTGATAAAAAAGCGTTATCAGAGGTAGGTTTTGTTATATATTATGTAAACACTATGTAATTAAAGCTTTACCTTAACCTGAATAATAACCTAAATTTAAAAAAGTATATATTATCAACCATACTATTACAAAGAGAATCTATTATTAAGGAATAATGACATGAGTTATAGACTTATGATATTATCACCAAAAAGTTATTGAAAAAAGTGAAAAAGCGCGGGTTAGCAAAAATATGTCTAGCGAATTTGTGACATGATTTCGCATTCTAAAAGCCTGCGTAATGAACACGCTTGAAAATCAAGATCAACACAAATCCGTAAACTAAAAATTTAATACTTTTCACATATCATGAATAAATTTGAAAAATGTGACGCTTTTTTTGTTAACGATATTTTTTATACACGTAAACATTTTGATTGTAAACAATGGTGGCGGAACGCTAACTTTACCAGTTATACCCAGGAACCTTTTACACTAAAATCAGATAAGCCGACAAATTGACGATTGAGATGGATTGTTTATGAACTGGGATACTCAAATTGTTGGAATTTAACAAGTGTATATTGAAAATTAGAAACCTAATGTTGTAAATCAAGTTGCGTAGAAATAGTTTGAGTTAGGTGCCAAGATTCAATAGTTCAGTTCAGTTTATTCTGCTACTGCGACATCTGTAATGTACAGTCCAGCCATCCTCCTAATCGCTTTGCACAAGAATAACGTGACGTGGAAATCTATATGCCAAGAATAAGTTTGTTTACAATTGTATAAAGTGAATTGGAGTGCATTCTCGGAATCTCGGGCAGTCTGGCTGCAAACTGTGTTTAGCGTTTACGTTAAATACATTAGTGTTGTAGATTGATTCGGACATTTTTGAAAAAAAAATTGCATTTTATTAAATACGTCAATCAAGATTTATGAGAATATTAAATTGTGTCACCAGCTAAACAGAAGGTACGCTAAAAATAAACTATGCGTGAGTGACGTAACACATTTAAACTGTGCGTATGAAACATGTGTTATTTAAATGATTGGAAATGGTGACACGTCATGTTTGGAAAAACGGACCCACAGCAACAATGGTCCGTCCATGCAGAATTTACCATTTCTCATCCGAGGGTTGGAGAACAGGAGAGCACTCCACAGGCTCACACCGAACAAGGCGATAATGGTGTTCGAATGACGTACACTTGGACGACGCAACAAAGTAAGAAACAAAAATGTGTTTTGGTATAATAATGAGCTAAATTTACTCAGTTTGACTAGATGGATCACAAAATTAGTTTGCCAATAAAAATTTAATTACTTGTTTTATACATAAATTGGTTTAAATATTATTTTGCTCTTTAAAACGGTCATTAACTTATCTGCCTATACAGTTTGTGTGCCTGAAATAAAACAGCCAAAAATAGTACGCCGTCCTTACTTAGAACAGAAAAAATTACCTGCTAAACCACTGCTGCAGAAACATTGTTTTAATAGCTGTCACGCCAAGATCGCTGTTAATTTATTCATAAGTCTTACAAAATTTGTTGAAAATAATAGTACATATCAGGATAGTAGTGTCCATGTGTTCAGTATGATTAACAATTATTATTTGATCAAATAATGAAAAGCAAAGGTCCCTCGATTTAGAACGTATGATCCAGGGTACTTTAAATATTTTAGTAAATTAATTCCTAGGTTGTTCAAATAGGAATCAAAAAAACTGTTGATGTAAGCGCTTGCTCTACATATGAAATTCTGTTTAATAGGCATATTTATCCTAAATTACGATTTTTTTTTGACAAATTTCATACATATCAAAAAGTTGACGTAAATTGTCATGTACAAAATTCTTATATCGTGTTGGAATCCTGCTTTATTACCGTAAACACCATGTCCTCGACAACTAATTTTAAATGGCATTTTCAACATTGAAAGGTGCTACAATAATAACTGATTCAAAAAAAAACTTTTTTTTAAAGAAAGCTTTGCGTTAAAAATCGATGACTATTAATACGTACATTAAAAATACTATATACATTAAATATATCACTTTAAATATTGCAAGCTAGTTTCTTGAAGAAGTTCCTCAAATAGCGGTTAGATACAAAAATGGCTTTTTAAACTGTATTTTCACATGATATTTATTAAATTTCAAAATATGTATAAAAAACCAATTTCATGGTTCTATCTAAAGGTCATATTAAATTGCAATACCTTGAAACCTTTGAAGCAATCAATAATGTGGTCTCATAGCTTTAGTCTTCTTTTTTTCTCACAAATCAGCCGTTTGTGCAAATCTTAACATAATTATTGTTTGTTACGAAGCAAATAACAACAATTGGCCAACTGCAAGTCCACCACCATCGTGCGCCGCTAGCAATCGTTCTACAACTAGCGACGCTTCCAATTCATACGGTTTCCAAAAGGGAAATTTACTATTTACCTCCACACCACCTCGCCGGTCTTTTAACAGTGCTGAAAATAATCGTTTAGGTGTGCATGATTCTGGCTATGGAAGCGATCTTTTGTCACCAAATTCTTTCGGGGGTGGTTTGCCACATCGAAGGTCTGTACCTCAATCATTTAATCGAAAATGTCGAAGCACTTGTAATATCGTTTTATCTACAAATATACAAGATGAAAATAGAACTGAAGATGCAGCAGACTTGATTCATACGCAATGCGGAAGAACTCAAAGTTTGCGTTGCCAAACACCTACATTGCGATGTGATCGAAAGGACAATTTTTATGGTTGTGGTGACCCTTGGTGTCACCACATACATTATGGTGATGATTTTTCTGGACGATTTTCACCAGTTATGGAAACTTGTGAAGAGTGCCCTAGTGCGCATGCCTCAAGTAAAACTTCAAGAACAAATACTATTAGTACTGTTAGATGTGGTCATGAAGGGAAAAAAGATGCATGTGTGCAAACGTTTGAAATGATTGATAAATGCACATCCCCACTTATCCAAATTGCGAACCCCAAATGCAGCAATGATAAGAGAGATAAGGTTTTTAAAAAGAAATATTCAAATAGTGAGCGCAGAAAAACTGAACCAATTTTTCGACGATCACAGTCACCATTATCTATGACACCAGATAGTTTAGATAGTCTCAAGGTATTTGAAATAAAAATAGAAAAAATTTAATCAAGGTGATATTTAGTCTCATGCAGAATTGTTAATGGGCTACCAAATGGCACATATTTAAAAAAAATAATTATGGTTTAAAATAGTTTAAGCATATTAATAATGCTTATAATTTTAATAATAATTATTATTATTATGAAAATTGTAATACGACTCTACAAAATTGAACATAGGCTTTCCGTTCTAAAAATAAATGTTTAATTATCCACATTTGCTATTTTGTCAGGCAGGTAGAAGTAGCAATTTAGGTTAAAATAATACCATTCTCCATGGTTTATATTTAGCTTCAAGATATACTCTACTTTTACTGCATTCAGATTGAGTGATGCAATATTTTTTGCAGCATTATGAAAAAAATCTATTGTTTGTATAATATATCTAATACAAAAACGTTTTTTAAATAAATTATAAGGCGAGTGAAATATTATATTAAAACGACATTTTACTGGACCAGTGCGAATCCGACGCGAGCACCTAATGTTCTGTATTTCTTTTTAAATTTACGGTTTTTGTTGGCATTTGTATTTTACTTGCGATGTAAGATAATACTTCTTGCCGAATGTGATGATTGCAGGTCAACTGCAAATACCCTGTAGGTTTGATCACTCGTGAGCGTCAAAACATGAGGCAAAACCGTCGTCTATTTCATTAAAAAAATTGAAGGACACGGAAAACCTATCAAATTTTATAAATGTAACCAAGTCAGAAATATCACCCATGATTGAATTTGCAAAGACGAATAAATTTACTGCTTTTATATATTCGTAGCATCCTCGTCGAATTGTCCGGTCTCCAAAACAGCATCTCAAAGCATTGGACAAAATTACCGATAAGACCTCCCCAACTGAATCTAAACTGAGTGATTCTACAAGAAAACCACGCACGGTTCACATAGATGTTTACTGTACAGGTACCGAGATGGAATCAGATGCAACTTCCTCAGATTCTACTGACAACGAATCTATATCAACACCTCAAACTGTTTTTGAATCTGAAAAAGTTCGTATTACACATAAACGAGCCAACGCAGATGAAATACCACATGCAGTTTGTACACCTAATATTATTGAGAAAACTGAGAATCCAAAGACAGTTGAAGAATCGGATGTGGATGATGGTGTAAGTACGGCATATCCATCGAAAATGAGTTCCTGTTCGACGATAAGAGATTTTTCGTCAAGTATATCTAGTGTTGCTCCATCATGGACTACATATTCAATGTCGAGTTGTACTGTCCCCGATGATTATGATTCCATAGCAAATACCTCTTGGAAGGATACTTTTTCAGATATAGACAGTTTATTGCAAAGTCGCTCCAGTATTGCTCAAACTGATAGTTTAGATTTTGTTCCAAGAAAAACACTCAATAATTCAAGCATTGATGAAACTCCAGAGTTTGAAAGAAAACATTTTTTGGAAACTCCTAGCCAAGATAGTATTCAGGCAAGTGACAGTTTTGAGTATGCTAACTCAGACGATCGAGTAAGAATAAAGCGAATGGAACAATTTTGGAAGAATAAGCCAAACAATTTAAATTACAAATCACCACAAATAGAACGTCGGCATTTACTTCAACAGAAAAAATTACAAGATTATTTAGATAAACGTATGAGTGATAAAAGTTTGCCAAAATGGGAATCGAGAGAATCTGATTCTGAAGCTAGTGACGCCTCCGAACAAGGTTGGTCGTTTGTAAAACAAACTAAAGTATCTAAAGAAAAACAGCAGAATACAAAAAAAAATGAAGAAAGGCAACATAGTACGAGTAAATCACCAAGTACTTTACTGTTTTCTCAAAGATTTAGTGCCGATCCAACATTGCGTGCTCCTTTTGCTATTGTTCCTGGAATATACACCAATCCTAGAGAAATTGCTAAGAAGTTTGGATCTATTATTCCTGTTGTTCGAAAGCCCGGTCATCATATAGGTCCGGTGAAAAATCCAGATTGTACTTGTGACCACTGCCAAAGTTACTTCACCAGTTTAGGATATAGGGGACGTGCAAGATCCGTGGGTGATACACCTGGGTTACAAATTCTAAATTGGAAAAACCGCCAGCCCACACCATCAGCATCTAACAAAAGTGTTCCTTCGCAGTTGAATACAGACATCTAACTGAATGTGTGTTGCTTAGTACATGTTATGGTAGTACTTTTTACTGCATTTTTTTAATACATTTTATTTAAGTAGTTTTAGAAGATTATGGTTAAGGTAAAGCTTTTTCTTCTTTTTTTTGCTTTTTTAAATAAAAATTATTTTTGTTAATTTATTTTTATTGTTGCTTCTTTTTTGTCTATTTGTTAATTAATCAACAATAGAAGTTATCAATTGCTGACATTTTAGGCACAGGATAGCTTAAGAGCTAGTAGCATGAAATTGGATTTATTGAAAAAATCATTAGAAGTTAGGAAAGCGGAACTTCCAGCTGATTCGCCGATTGCTTTACAACTAAAGGAAGAATTGGCAAATGCTCAAACATTTAGTCCCTCGTCAGTTCATTACACGAGTTTACAACCATTTAGAGAAAGATCAAACGGAAATAAGATAATGACATCATCTTCAACTTTTAATAGGTGTGCAGCAGTGACTGGAACTTTAGAGGTTAGACTAATGGGTTGTCAAGATCTTCTTGAAGATGTTCCGGGAAGACCTAGAAAAGAAGCAGATGGAAATTCGAGTCCAATAGATCTAAGATTTTTTAAAAAAGGGGTCACAGGTCGAGGATCCTCGAAAAGCTACAGTATTAAAGACGAAGTTAGTGAAGACATTATGGCATTGCTCAAACTTGATAATACCACAGTTGCTCAAACTAATTGGAAACCTTGTTCGCAACAGGCTTGGGATCAAAGGTTTGTATGCTATAGAATAAGAAATCCCTTAATTATTTATCACTTTTTTTTTTGATTAATAATTTGAATATATTAAATTGAGTATTTTATTATATATCAGCTTGTGCAGTGCTAGTATCGACAGTTACATTTCATCTTTAAATTATTTTTTAGGTTTTCAATAGAACTAGACAAGTCTCGCGAACTTGAGATTGGTATTTACTGGAGGGATTGGCGTTCATTGTGTGCTGTTAAGTTTTTAAAATTAGAAGAATTTATAGATGACGAAAGGCATGGAATGGCTCTGCATTTAGAACCACAAGGTTTATTATTCGCTGAGGTAAGCTGATTCAGTTTTGCTTGGGCCCATACAAATAAATTATTCTAGATCAAATTTTTAAATCCAATGATATCAAAACAACCGAAACTTCAAAGACAAAAAAGAATATTTAAGCAAGTAATGCCACGAGCCAAGCAAATGAATATTAATATCGTTACATGGGGTAGGTGGATGAAACAGTCCTCACGTATACCCAGTAGAACAAATGTTTCAATACCATCAAATGAAGTTTTACATGTAAGTATGAATATAAAAAACATCTAGTCAACTTCAGTTAATTAAAAGGGACAGAGCTAACTGAAGTCGTAGTCAAATAACTTTTTCTACATCTAACTTTTCATCTTTTATATTTGAGAATAATGTAATCTACGTAATCTTTAATAGGAAGAAGCGGAAGACGACAAGCCAGAAACACCTGGTGAAACACCAGATCCTCAAGCAGAAGGTTTAAGTGGACAGCGTCCTTTGGGCTTGGGAGTAGCCGTTCTACCCGATTCACCACCGCTACCACCAGTTCCTACCGCACCACCTCCCATTGCCAAAAAGAAAATGTGCATAACCCCTCCACCTATACCACCACGATTGGACCCCGAGGTGAGTACTGTTTTGCTTTTTTTTTCTTTATAAGGTTCGGTTTTTTACATGCACTTAGATTTTGTTTTCGGTTTGGTTTATTTTTACATATTATCTAGACACACTTTAAATTACAGAGTGCCGCTGCACTGAAGGAGTTTGATTTCTTAGAGGAACAGGAGATGCCCCGTTTGGGACCTCTTCTGATTCCTGCTGCACCTGTAGTGCTTCCCGCGGCGTTGGTTCCTCCTAGTCCTCAGCCCGTAATTGAGTTTCCAGACGATGAGGTACTTCTGGTTCTTTCTTGGTCATTTTGCTCTACTTTAGAGTTGAATTAACATAATTAACTGGTCGTACCCTATACATCATACACATTTTTTTACATAACCTTACTATACTCTTTATGGTTTTGAGTCTTCAGCACGATCTATTGCATGCATGTATTTTAACTTGGTGAAATGGGTTGCTTTCTCAAATTTTAAATGACAATTCATACATTAGAATAATACTTTGAGCAGGATGTACTGAGGTAGACTTTTTTTAACACTTTTACCAAATTTAGGTTTTTTTTATTAAGTTTAATAAAAATTAAGTGGACAGGCAGAAACTATTTTACAAACTTGGTAACGAATTGTCAAAGTAATTAGAAGAAGAAAGTAATGTATAAGATTAACTTCTTATTATTTGATAGCTGCGAGCACACACTGTCAAGTGAGTGGGAAAACATTTAAAACCGAAATTATCTAAACTGAAGTATTTTCTTAATATGCAACCTAAAGGTTGTTCATTGATTTACATCATAAATGGCTTTCCAATTATTGTTTTTTGACAATGTCTATCATTTATGTTTACAATAGTTTTTAAATAAAAATAATTGACAACAATTTTTACTAAAAATAAAATCACAAAGAAAGAGCAATTGTTGAAAAGTGTGAAAATCTGAAACAAAAGGCCGGTCAGTATTAGATATTTCATTTTGTTTCCTAAAAAGATATGTCACAATAATTAATTGTGAAAGAAAGTGACCAATTTATATTAATTCATCGGTTTATATGAGTTTTGTATAGTAAATTGATAAAAAAGAATGTTTTATTTTACAACTTTCAATAAATGATTGTCGTGTGAATTATACTTATTTAATTTTAACAAAAGTCATATTTATTTATTTTATTCGTAGGCAGTTTGTCTAGTATCATTAAAAGTCGTTTCTGTACCTTCTTTAATTTTCATTTTATTTGTTGTGGAAATTTATGTAACAAATAATTGATTTTTTAACTTTTATTAGAATTAGCACTATGATAAGGATATGGAATGGTGAGTACATAAATGTCATTGTATTTCCCAACCAGTGTTTTCTTGTTTTGTTGTAACTTATGAAATTCTTTAAAAATTATGAATGTAGTGTTCATATTCAATCATTATGCTTTAAACTTTTAGATCATAAAAGAAAGACTCTACCAACATTTAATTCTGTCGAATATAAGGTAACACAATGATTTTGTACTGTTAAATTTGATTTATTGTATGAATACTGTCCATTTAACTTAAATTTTTCATCAATTAAGTTGCATGTTTTTTTTACATTAACAAATTTATTACAATTATTTAAAAGTGTACGAGCTTCACCAATTTGCATGTGTATTGCAAAGGTATACCTCACAAAATCCTGCTGTTGAATTGTAAATGCCTCATATATAATAAAAGCATTTTTGCAGCCACCCTTTGATGCTGTAAATGTTGTCCGACGTCCAGTAGCCCGCGAACTAGGATACCGAGATAGTGCTTATGAGTCCCGTCGTCACTCCCAATACACCGGCATGAACATTGAGAACTTTAAATTAATTAGTGTTTTAGGCAGAGGTCACTTTGGCAAAGTAATACTTTCGCAATATCGTAACACCGGAGAATACTTTGCCATAAAGGCTTTGAAAAAAGGTGATATAATCGCCCGAGATGAAGTTGAATCACTTCTTTCAGAAAAACGTATTTTTGAAGTGGCAAATTCAATTCGCCATCCATTCTTAGTCAACCTTTTCGCATGTTTCCAAACTGAAGGACATGTGTGTTTTGTAATGGAATATGCTGCCGGAGGTGATTTAATGATGCATATTCATGCTGACGTCTTCAGCCAACCAAGAGCTGTATTCTATGCGGCTTGTGTTGTACTGGGTTTGCAGTATCTACATGAAAATAAAATTATTTATCGTGATTTAAAATTAGATAATCTTTTGTTGGATACGGAAGGTTATGTAAAGATTGCTGATTTTGGATTGTGCAAAGAGGGTATGGGTTTTGGTGATAGAACTGGAACATTTTGTGGAACACCCGAATTTTTGGCACCGGAAGTATTAACCGAAACGTCATATACTCGAGCTGTGGATTGGTGGGGTTTAGGTGTTTTAATATTTGAAATGCTTGTTGGAGAGGTGAGATTATGGTTTTCTGGAGTGAGTTACATAGTTTAATTATTGTTTTTTCAAGTCCCCATTCCCAGGTGATGATGAGGAAGAAGTTTTTGACTCAATCGTGAACGACGAAGTTCGCTATCCTAGGTTCCTAACGTTGGAGTCAATAGCGATAATGAGACGTGTAAGTATTTCATATTTAGAAGTCTCGTTTTTAAGCGTAGACCGTTTTCAAGCACTATTGGTTGCTGTGTTTAAATAAAAAATTTACAGTAATGTAAACATTGTTAAAGTGTATAGTTGCAATTAAAACTAAATTAATTTAAACATTTTATTTCAGTTGTTGCGTAAGAGTCCCGATCGACGGTTAGGTTCTAGCGAAAGAGATGCTGAAGATGTCAAGAAACAAGCATTTTTCAGACATATTCAATGGGATGAATTGTTACATAGGCGAATTCCACCCCCATTCGTACCATCTGTGGTAAGTTTTATTGTATAAAAAGGGATGTTTTCAAACGTGAATTAGCGGCCGTATTGAATTTAGTGACTTAAAATTTAATGTTCAAACGTCATAAATTGAATTCTCGCTGAATTTTTACGATCAGTTATTGAATGAAACCAAATTAAACAATAATATTCATGTATCAGTGAGTATTTATGCGGTCAAAGGTGAAAAAATTCTTGTAATAAAGATAAAACTAATTATTAAATTGGTTTTCTAGCACTCTATGGAAGATGTAAGCAATTTCGACGAAGAGTTCACATCAGAGAAACCGCATTTAACGCCGCCAAAAGAGCCTCGACCATTAAATGAACAAGACCAATATTTGTTTAGAGATTTCACCTACGTAGCTGATTGGTGCTGACATTAACTTTTAAGAAATAATGAACAAAGCGTTATTTTCATTGAATAAATTACATGAACAAACTGTTGTATATAATAAGATCTCAGTATTGGAACGTTTGATAGTTTGGAAGAGGTCCGTAAATGCAATTTGTGTAACATATCGTTTTACAATTATTATAATTTACATCAAAATGTTTATAGTGGGAACGACTATTGCTTTAGGAAGAATATTGTAATTAAGTTGATCATTCGGCAGTTACATTTAAGTTATTGTACATACTTAATTTTACATTTATTGCATAATTATAAAATCATTCAGTGTTGCATTTTCAAAAATTCTCAAACGTGTTATCGCTCTTCCAATATGAATTTAAGACTGGAGACTGTAGAAAACAAATATAAATTTTTGGAAGTGCCTGTTGTAGAAGTGATCCACGCTCATTGTAAATAGATACTAATTCTACTGTAACCTAAAACTTTTGATGCTTTAAACATATACCTATTTAAATTAAGTTTTAATACATGTATAAGCTGACTTCAGTAAATAATATTTTATTTATATCTATACATCACTAAAATATTTACAATGTTATAAATAAAATCATGTTTATCAGTGATAATTATTTATCATCTTTTATTGTTACTGTTGTACCACACAAAGCGGCATGTTCTATTAGATGTTGATGTTTTGCTATATCGGCGTCTAATTTTGCGTGCCTATCTCTCTGTATTCTCTGATTACTGGTTTCGTTAGGTACATGTAGTCCTTCCTTCAATTCGTAAATAACACAGGTTGAATCTGGACTAACCAATGCTAAAAAAATACTAAACGTCTATTAGAAACCAATTATGTTCTCGATGGTTACTATAGTCTGATCACCCAACAGATAAAGTAAGAATAACACCCATTAAAGTCCGGATGGTAATTTAAGAGTTATTGTTTTAATTAAAATAGTGCCATAGTAGCTGCAACCGCCGCTACTATATCATGCTAGTAGCATTAAACTCTGCCACGGTTACAAAACCGAATGCATTTAAGCTTCTGAAATCGTCCCACTCTTGTATTTCTGTCAGGGGTAAAATCATAAAAAAATATATAAAAGTTGCATTTAAAGGACGATACTATGGAATTGTCCGTTTACGCTTAAATGGCATTTCATTCGACAAAAACAGCCACAATTCATACTCCTTCGTTTGCGTATTCAAGAGAGGAACCCCGAGTTAGACTTGAAACAAACAAAGTGGTACATAAAAAAGAGAAGAGTTTCCTTTATTAAGACGTTAATAAAACTTTCGAATAAAAATATGTAGTGGTTGTCGCTATGTTAATCATGCCAACAATCAGACCGAAACTGACCACTCGAGTTCACCCATTTTATATACCTTTTTATTTCACAACTGTCGCATAATTGAAACAAATCTTGGAGTTTGCTAAAGCTGTGATCATCATTAGATGATTTCGGGATAAAAATCGAAGTATCATCTGATTGTGTCTTTCTTCCTTTGAAATACACAAGATTTAATTTCTTATCATATTTATATTCGATATTCCAGTATTTTTGAACTGCAACAATTCATTTTATGATGTGTTTATCAATAAAAGTCCTAACCTTCACACAAATCTAAATAGGCTTGTACGGCAATGGCGGCTTCTTTTTTACTAGGACAGCCAAGATCCATAAATTCCAAAATCTAAAATATCAAACTTCTTATTAAGGCCTTGTCCTATTGCTGTTCTATACCAAATTATCATTTAAATTCATATTTTTCGTTGTTTAACTGACATCACATGGACATTGGACATCACACTGACACTACAATTTCTGCAAAATGACATTTGCATTTGACTTTAAAATGACAGAGAAATCAATTGACATAGTTATGACAATGTCAAAAACACTGCAGGTTGGTAGAACTGGGTGTGAAAAAAAAATTAGGGTCAATGAGAAACTACAGAGTGATCAATGTTAAGTGTTTTTATTGTGACAAACGCCAAGTGCATAATTTCTTAAAAATAAATAATCAGAATTTACTTAGAACTACAACTGCAGGAAAATCAATAAATTAAAAATGCTGAAGGTTATTAAAGTATTATTTTAATTTAGATTTGTTGCTTTTTAAACAATTCTATATACAGTGTGGTCAACAATGACTGACTTGGCAATTCTACATTTCATTCTAAATTGTATAACTGCAATCATTTTCTGTTATTGACAGATGCCAAATAAAAAGCTAGTTGCCATTGAACTAATATAAATGAATCAACCCAAGAGTTTTGAAAGTGTTGGCATTGCAAAGATAGGCAGCTTGCTAGTTTTTCTTACAAGTAGTACAAGGTTGCCTATATATAAAGAGCTTGCGGTTAATAGATAGGCAACGTGTTTTACTAGCAAAAGCGCAAATGAGCTCATTGATGTGGCATAATATACAATTTTTTTTATAAGTGTTATGCCAATTATTTGTCAAACAAGCGTATCCGGTTACAGTGTTGCAACTAGGCAAATGAAAAAGTCTGTAAAAAATCATTTGTTAAACAAGCGTATCCGGTTACAGTATTGCAACTAGGCAAATAAAAAAAGTCTGTAAAAAATGTTGCCAACTCAAACAGTCATTGTTGACCATTCCGCACAACCACTGCAGAAAAACGTCTGACATGGACTTTAAAATGTTAGATCTGACAACTGACATTTGTTGATAACAATGAAACAATGACAGTTAAACATAATAGATGGTAGAACTGAGTGTCAAATAAAAAAAATTGAAATATACACTAAGAATTATAATCTACAGAGTGATCAATGTCAACTGCATCAATTTGGCCAAACGTTTAGAGTCAAATGTATAATTTGTTTTAAAGTTGTATGATCAGAATAGAGTAATAGACTACCTAAGCTTACGAATCTTTTTATTTCAATTCCAAATAAATACAGCAAGGTAGCCGTAAAAACAGGTGGAAGCAGTGACATTTACTGTTTAGGCTTTAGTACTTGTTTTCGGTAAACTGATTGTACTATCAAAAATTTCGTTGTCAGCAGTCCTAACGCTGTCATAACATAACGTAACTTTTGTATTTTAAAACATTCAAGATTCTCCCCATACGACCTAGGCAGGTCATAAGCTCAATTACGGAAAACCTAAATAAAATTGTTTGTTGGCTAATTTATAACAAATTATTGATAAAATTTATATTTTTTAAAATGACAATTGACATTTATGGATGACACAATGGCAGTGACAGTTAAGCATCACAGTTGGTGTAACTGCCTGCAAAAGAAAATTCATTTTAATTATAATTATTATAATCTACAGAGTGACTAATGTCAAGTGTTTTGGTTATGACAAACGTCACATGTGTAATTTTCTGAAGATGTATAATCAGAATAAGCTCTAAACTACATTTATGGAAAACTTAATAAAGATTTATTGCTGTATCTATTCTGCTCTATTCTTATACAGAATCTTATAGAGAAAAATTTTTTTTTAAAACAGTAAAACGTAAAATATGGAACAGTAGTAAAGGCGCCGGATTACTATTAGGTTAATGGCTATCTATATTTACCGGACAAGTTAACGGCATATACACATGTGAGTGTTTTATTGGTAAAGTAAAGTTTCTCGGTATTATTACAGCCATAATGCCTTCGGCAGATTTAATGCCCAACAATAAAAGGGACACTTTAAAAGCAGAATATGACGCATTTCTTTCTGGTTTATCTCTTTAGAAATCATGTCAGCATATGCTACAGCTTCGTCTAGATTAATTAATTTGCTTAATTTTTGTCTGTACAATATGTTGTAATTTATTTACATAAATACTTAAGATTTTTTTAATTTTTATTTATCTCTATAATACGAATACAAGTTTATCGACTCTTTAGTAAAAAACATTATTTTCGCTTTTTTCTTGACATTTCTGTCAAAAACTTTCTTGTTTGGTTTTATATTGGAATATTATAACAAATAATGCCAACATTTTCAAATATAAAAACTAATCTTTGTTCAGTTTTTTAATATTTGGCAATTGCTTACATGTGCTAATAGAGCTTATAAAAATAAATTCTTTAGTTAAGTTATTAATAAATTTTATTTGGTGCTTTATTAAATACTTATTTATAGTTGATAAATAAAAATTGTACTTTTCACCACAGATTTATATATAGAAAGATCTTTGTCTCAACGTTTATATTTATTTGACATTTTGGTACGTTGAATTCCACAGAATAATTTAAGTTTAGAGCACAATGTTAAAAAAATATTTATTTTTCTCTAAGTGCTTTCAATTAAGAATAGGACACATAACCTAAAATTATCATTATTTTTCTATAAGAATTTTAGGCTGACAAGTGTTAGTTCAATATTGTCACAGTGCTATATAGTTTGTGTAGTTAAAATATGTAGGTTGTAGGTACTATTGAGTTTATCAACCAAATATTGCAGGAGTGAATTGGGCTACATAAAAATGTTAATTATAATAGTATGTATGTCATTACGACAATTTAATTATTGTTTTCATATAATATATCAATTCCACAAGCTAAATTAGTTTATCTACTTGAGATGTTGGACTATAATTACTAACCAGTTAAGGCAAGAAATTTTTTGAAAAGTTGACGTAATAAAGACGTTTTGCTATACTAGTTTTTCATGAATGCAATAGTATCTCAAGATATTACTTTAACTTAGAATAACTACAGCGTGGTCAACAATGATTGTTTAAACTGGCAACACTTTTTACTGACATTTTTTATTTGCTTAGTTGCAACACTGTAATCGGATACGCTTGTTTGACAAATATCCTAACACTCATAAAAAAATTGAAGGTTATATCACAGCGACTAAACTTTTTGATTGGCATCTGTCAATGATATCAGTGTCAAAGGTGTCACCTGTCTACAACAGAAAGTGGTTGCAGTTGTATAATTTTAAAAGGAACTGTACAATTGCCAACTCAAACTGTCATTGGTGACCACGCTGTATATCACCTAACAGAAAATAATCAATTGACAGCAAATAATGTCAACCCAAAATTAATCTAGAGGTTTCACCTACTGAACAATTATTCAAATCTTTTTTTTTAAGAAAATAGTTAACATTGACATTAAGGCTGTGTTATTTTGCGATAGCACTCTTGCAAGATTTTTTTTCTTGCAAGCTTAAATTATCTGCAGCTTTAAAAAGTTTTGTTTACTTACAATTATCATTGTTACAATCACTAGTTGAAAAGTGACGAGTGTTTTTTAAAATTTGTCGTCATTGTTGGCCATGCCTATAAGTTTGTGTGAACGGGCCATAATTTTTCAAACAATTGCTTTACATGTAAAAATAATTACAAAATTTATCAATTTCGTAATTTTTGATGTTAAAATAGTTTTTTCATAAGAACAGAAATTTTTTGGGGTAGAATATTATTTCTGTAACAACCATCGAGGTGATGGTAAATGGTGAATTGACTGCTGCAAGATACTGACACTAGATTTTACAGCCATTTCTGCACAACTTCATGAAGATGAAATTGTGGACGGGTACGTTTAACAAGATTATTCTTGTTAAACGTGGAGTTAGGTTATATGTCAAATTAATAACTGTCACTTTGATTCGATGATAAAGGTACATGGCAAGCTTTGACGCCAAATTAATAAAAACACCCATTATTATAAGAAAATGAAAACTTTTATAACAACTACGCGCATCTAAAGTAGTTTGAAAAAAACAAAATAAAATAAAATAACTCATGATAAACTGTACATTGTGTTTTGTTCACTAATTGAATATTTTACAAAAACTGTACAAACCAATTACAAACTGTGTTTTCAAAACATTGTTTTTAATCGATTATACACTACGCAATTTAAATGCTATAGATTAAATCATTTAAACAAATAGACCAAAGTTTCCACAGATTCCAAAGTATTGATTGCATAAATGTTTGCAATTGTAATTTGTTTTGTAGTTCAAAAACAAAACCGTACTATGTATATTACAGGGATTTAACGCTATGTACATTCATTATTGTCTGCAACATTTGAATAATCTAAATCGCTTTTTTGTTAAAATGCGTATTTTAACAATAAAGTCATAATATTGTAGTTTATCCAGAAAATAGTTATTTAAAATAGAAATAGAGAACCCACCGGACGAATGTTAGAAAAAAAACATAAACAAATTTAATAATTAAAGTAAGTTAAACGTTTAGTTGTATTGAAATTAAAGATACTACCCAATTATGATCCGAATAATGTACTGGAACTACTAGAAGCTAAAAACTAATTCGGAAGATAAAAAAAAGTTTTTTAAATTTTTTGTTGTACCGGCGGCAGCTTTAGATTTGAAATCATCTAGACTAATATACGGCATCTTATATCGGCGACTATTTTAGATTTTTGTTTATTGTATTTTCTAACTTTCAGTACACTTCATACATTATTATTATTATCATCTTTTATCTACTTTGCGTTGTAAATGGACTCATTAGTATATTGAAGTAGTTCAATAATGGATCATATTTTTACACTGATTTCGGTAACATTTAGGTTTGTTCTGTTGATGACAGTTGACATCAGTCATGCCACACTTGCAAGAACGATCTCTAGTCTAATAAAAAACATAAGCAGGAAAATTTTTGGAAAATTACTAAAGCAAAATAGTCTTCATTTTGTTGCGGCGGCCAACTTAACAACGATTCTGTACATATTAAATTATTGTTTTGTCATCAGATCTAAAACTGTGTACCAAATATCAAATGAATCTCTCACGCTCAACATGAAGAAGATAAAAATTTAATTATTAAACTTAATAAATAAATAAACAACAAACAAAACCAACTAAATGAAATTGATTAAAAACTAAAAAAAACTGAAAATGGACTAAAAAGGAAACTGTAACAAACAAGCAGAAGAGAGGATGATAGAAGTACTAGAAACAAAAGCTAAAAAAGTAAGTATGTAAACGATGTTAAAATTAGAAATAAATGAATACTGGATAAAAGATGGCAAAAAATTGTAAAACCAAAAAAAAGTAACCATAAGATTTTAAGAAAAAGAAAAAAAATTGCATAAAAAAGTACCAGAACAAAAAAAAAATAAAAAAAACACAGTCACAAACAGAATTATAACAGCTCATAAACAAGAACAAAAAAGCAGAAAAATAGTTAAGAACACTATCAAAATATAGAAAAAAAAACACATTTTAATAAAATACTAGGACAAAAATTGAAAGATGAAAAGAAAGTACATGCAATCATGACAATAAAAAAAAAACATAAAAACTGTTAAATGAATGAATGAAAAATAAACACATTTACGGTAAATCATAAGCAAAACAAAGATTATGATTTTCAGCAAAAAAATAATATAAAATTGCAAAAAAAATTTTACAGGTAAAAAAATAGAAGTAATTTGGTGTGCTACTTGGTTGCAGAAAAGAACCATTGAAAAGCACTGGTGAAAAACCTAGCAAGAATGGAAAATGTGTAAGAATAGTATGGGAAATACTGAAAAAATTATGAAAACCAAACAATAATGTATGATAGTTTTGGATAAAGTGTGAGGATAGATGATAGAATATCAGAAGGGTATTAATGAACAAAAACAAAATTCAATAATGAGATATACAGTAAATAGTGACAAAATAGACAATAATGTTCTGCAGTACCTGCAAAGTTTCAAATAATAAATAAACAGCGTTATAGTAGATTTTGTTAAAAGATTTTGAAAAACATTATTTGTTGTATTAGTGTTCTTAGTCGCTTGTTCTAAAAAAATATGAAATCGAAAATAAGCCTAATGAGTCTTTGTAACTCTTTCTATTTTCCTCAAAACTATTGCTAAAGAAAGTACTTTCTTTAGAAAAGAAAGTCTTCGTCCTCTTTTTGTATTTGGCGCTTATTTTCGGTTTCCCGTTATCGTTAATCACCTCACAGGGCCAGAGTTTCATGTCGAGCTGGACGGTCGTGTCGTTGAATTTTCGCCCTATTAATCTTTTCGCATCTGACACGCAAAATGCATTAATGTTTGAATACATTAATTATGAAAGTTTTGCGGGCACAACGTCTCGATAGCGAATAATTTATTGTGCCTGCAGGTTTGGCGGCTTGTGCACTATTTTATGCTACGTCAACTAATTTTCTCTATTATACTCTAATTGTGTTTACTTCAAGCTTTTATCAACACCTTGATTGCTGTATTGTTTGGTAACAAATAGCCAACATTTTTGATAACCTGTTCGACTTCAAATACTATTATTCAACAACTGCAAAAGATTATGTATTTATAATTACTAGTCAAACTAGATTTAAAAGATTTTGTTGCTTTAAGCTCTGAAGTTTTTTTTCTATCCTACTCTTCATCTTTAATACGTGAGTTTAGACCGACAAGACTGACTACGTGACTACTCGCTCAAGTTAACAAGGCTACTCATTGGCTAGAGTCGGGGAATGATGCTCATATCCCACAAATATTCTGTAGGATTTAAATCCAGTAAACGCGTATCCGATTTGCTTGCGCTGAGGTTAGTGCTAGCGTAATTTCTTAAACAAAATTAGGGTAAACTATCAAATATACTATAAGTCATATTCTAGAAATTTAAAAAAGCAATTAGAATTTCTGCATCATCATCTGCAAGTCTTTCAAAATCAGCAAAAAAAAACATATTATGAGCTGGTTCAATCTCTTTGGTCATTATCATTAGGAATGATGTTAATAGTTCTGTTAACAGAAAGAGCAACACATACTTAAATCCGTTCCGACTGCAACTTTTCACATAATGTAATTACCAAAAGTCTCTAAAGTAAAACTGTACAAACTGGTTAATTTTTACTTAAGTGACACTTGACAAATGTGATAAAGCAAAAACTTTTTCTCTCAAAGGGGTAGTGCAGACAAAGCCTTCCCTAATTTCCAACAGCACTGTTAATTTTAATTTGTTTGAGTGAAGGCTGACTAATGATTGCTCTTAGTCTGAATAAGATTGAATTAATATTGAAGTTTTGAGTTCACAGAATTCTTTACAAATTTTAATGTTTTCAATCTGATTTTTTCTGTAATCATACTTAACACCACACATATTTATGTGTAGTGTACTTAAGTCCCATTTGATTTAATTTTTTTATATTAATCACACATTTTTTACGTCGTTATTCACCACGCGTCCGGTCAGGTCGCGTTAAGTCTGATTAGTACACTTTTTCGAAATAACGTAAATAATGTTTTTAGAAGAAAATTCTACATTAAAACATGCCTCATTAATTTTTATAAAATTAATATTATTTGAAAGATAATGTTGTAATGTTACACTATTTCTTTTACAAATAACGGTGAAATTTATTCAAAATTTAAAAATCTTTTGATTGTTACTGTTGCAATGAACTCAAACAAAAGACTTCTGCTGCAAATCAGAGTAGCAATTGTATATTCTGGGTGATAGTTGTTTAGAATAACATTGTTTTTCTAATATCACAAAAAACAATATACTTATATTACAAAAAACATAATACCATATTTGAACTAGATAGTTGAAGGATGCTTACATCAATTTTTTAAGCAGAAAATAAATTATAATTTTCAAATAACTGAAAAGATTTTTTGAATTATTTGATTTTTTTGACTTAGAACACTTGCCATTTATCTCAGCTTTCAACTAAAAATAATCTAATCAAAATCAGTTAGACCGTTTAGTGGCCATAGAGTGACAGACAGACACACAGAGACACACTTCAAATTTACAACACTCATTTTATGGTCGGGTGTTACAAATAAATGTTGAAATATCTAGATAAATGAAAATACTCTGTTTATTTATATCTACACTAATACTATAAAGAGGAAAGATTTGTACCTATTTTTGTATCTTTGTATGTTTGTAATGAATAGGCTCAAAAAGTACTGGGCCGATTTAAAAAATTCTTTCACCAATAGAATGCTACATTCTTCCTATTTGACATAGGTTACATGCCATTTTGAAAAAAAATTAGGGATCCTTGGTAAAATTTGAACAATGTAACCAAAGGTGTAGAAAAATGAGTCTTAAAATGTCTTTCGTCGAATGCGCTGCCGAAACTATTAGCGATAGAACAAAATAATGTACAACAATATTGAAGAACATCATAATGTCTACAAAAAACTCCGCGGTAGCATATGTCCAACTATTGTAGTTATGTCACTACAACAACTTTTTTTTGAAACATTGATGAAAATGCTAACCAAATTCAAACCATGCTATTTATGTGTTTATATTAATCCTTATCCAAATAAATTATTTTATGGTCAAGACCATTTAACTACCTGTAAAATAATTTTTAAATTATTTAAATTGGACTTTCCATTCAAAAGATATTACGAATTAAAAAATTCAAACAGTAAACAAAACCGCCATAGCGCCGTGGCCGTTGTTTGCGATGCAGTCTGAAAAGCGCGCCGGGCATCGCGGCGGGCGGGGTGGAGGGGAGTAAAAATGTATATAATATCCTATGTAAATATTACTTATTTAAGTGCCCGCCACTTAAACCATCAAAAAAATTGAACATAAATAGACTTACATACAAATATAACTGTGGGATTTTTTCTAATATATAATTAATAAATAATAAATAATAATCTTTTAATAAATAAAAATATTTGTGAAAAAAAGTGTTTTATATCCAAATTTCCAAAAATAAATAATTGTCTACCCCGTGCGAAGCCGAGACGAGCTGCTAGTTTTCTATATAATAATAATCCTGTATACTACAAATAATGTTTTAATAAATTTAAAATTAAAATCATTATACATGTATTTATGTAAAAATAAAAAAGACAATAATTAGATAAAGATTCTAATAAATAATCTAAATATGAAGATTTTCTTTATGCAACTGTTTATATTTTTTACAGAATTATTGCTTTTTATAGATTCCAAATATATAGATAGAACACTCAAAGTCTTAACTAATTTTTGACATATTCTTTGATTAGATACAGAGGCAATTTTTACTAAATAATTCCTTTTTAATTGAATAAGACTGAAGACAGATTAAGAACAGATTGATATTTTCTACATTCACTGCCAATCGAAAGATTGATTGGTATTTTGTACTCAAAGATTGTTACATTTTCTTTAAAAACTCGTTTAATACGCCTCAAATTGAAATTTCAACAAGCTAAGAAGCTTTCTAACACTTGTTTAAAGTTATTTAGAGCGATTCTTATTAAAAATCACTTGAAATTACGGATCGTGCTTGATTAAACCCAGTTGTGTGTAACAACTAAACCGGTATAGGTTTTTTTTTTTATTTAAATTTCTACATTGCAATGTTAGGCCACTTCAAATGATAGATATCGTTCGGATGGAAATAATTTTGAGACAAGAAAGAAATTGCTGATTGGACAACCGAGTTATCACGTTAGCGCTTTTTGTCTGAAACGTTTTTTCTCGATGTAAAAAGCTTTGAAATGCTGGTTTGGTTAAATATAAGCCCAAATTGTCACTGCAAAATTTATTCAGATAAAAATCTGTTGCAACTTGCTGAAAAACGTTCTACTAAAAACAAAACTTGTCTAAACCTACGAATCTAAAATGAAGGAATTGCTTTGACCTTATTATTTTTTTAAAATTTAGTTTGGTTTTATGTAATCTACTACAATTACGACTTTTGCTCAATTCCTTTCATGTCATGAGCTAGATTATACCTAGTAACCAAATGAAAATAATTAAAAATATTTACTTTTATTTAACTATGATTTTAAGATTTCAGGCGTATGACAGCCGCGGTTGCCGCGTACATAGCGCAATATAAAAATTCAGTTTTTACACACTTTATTTATTTTTATATTAAGATTCGTTATGCAGAGATAGTATTTTAGAGTTTTCAGTTTCTTACAAACGCACTTTTAGTTCAAATAATTTTTATATTATTTACTACAATAGCTGATTTTTCTTGAATTTAAGTAATCTATGCTAGGTTTTATTTTAAGCTTAAAAATTTTTTTGTTTTTTTTTTTACATTGTGTATCTGCAAGAATTCTATTAATGATTCATGAATAAATGTATTAATATCAATTAACACAAGAAAGCGGCAAATGATGCATGAATCATCTATAGAAACACTGTATATTTACTAATAGATATAAAGCAAGTTATAAAGCATGTCTTTACAAGTTTTTTTGATTTATTTCTTTCCTTTCTAGTTTTTCTACAATTAAATTTTTTTTTTATATAAAAAGTTATTTAATCTTAGCAAGATAATTTGAATAGTTTAATAAAACTTGCTTGTTTTAGGGATCCATAGTTAGATTCTCTAGATTTGCTCATAGCTAAGAAAAGAGAGAATTGTGCCATTAGAGATATTAAATTCATAGAGAAACCAAGCAAACAAACTGCTACAGAGAAGTTTTAGCCTTAAACCATTTCAATCCAACAAAACTATTTGATGATTTTCCTTTGACTTTAAGTTAAAAGACAAACAAAAGATACTCTATTACTTATTGTTGAATTTACAACCGCTTCAGCAAGTAAAGATCAAACTTTATATTAAATGCGTTTCAGACTGAGATAAATATTTGAGAGCTTAAGAATGATAAATAATTCGAAGATAGTATTTAGTTCAGTAACAAATCCAACGCAATGGACTCATAAAACTTAAGATTTCTAAAATTTGCTGTTTTCAGTAAAAGATGTTGAAGTGCTGCTAAGTAGTTTCCAATAATATAATATGCTTAAAGTAGTATTCTTTGAAAAAATATTTCGATTCGTGAATATAATAGATTTTTAGCTCATTGGCCGGTTTTGGGTAAAGCTATCGTATAAGAAATCAACACCTAATAAACAGCTTCTTTATAAGAAAAAAGCCTTGCGGCTTTAGCAAAAAAGATAATCTGCTGATTAAATTTCATTGTATTTCAGTTTTACAAGAGGAGCGTATATTTTTTTAATAATCTAAACGTCACTTACATCAACCGCTTTAAAACGTCGTATGTAGATTAAAAGAAGAATTACCAATAGGTAAAACACATTGAGAGAAAAAAAGATGTAAGCTTTATGATGCTGAGAAAAACAAGAAAACTAAGAATCTTTGCTGTCTTTGCACAAAATATTTGAATTTGAAGCATAAACCGCACAAACTTGTCAAAACTGTACTTTAGTGAAACTTAGAAAACTTTTTGTATTCATAGAATCAAATGCTTGGAAAAGTTGAAAAAATTAAGAAAAATCTGAAGATGCAGAAAAAAAATATCGTAATTTTGTCAAATTATCTTGAAGATGCGAATGCTGACTGAATTTTTGTATAAATTTTTGATTTAGCAACAATTGGAAAACCAAATTGTCAAAATTATCGATACTGAAGTAGACAAGAGCATCGTTTGACAATGTAGACTTACAGTACGAAATATCGGGAATCTGTGAGCTGGAGTTTTATAATTAAGCCGTTGTTTTTTCTAGACCGCTTAACTAACGCTGCTTATTTAATATTCTTACAAAAAACAGTTGACCTAGCTATCACAAAAAAAGAAATCAACTTTGAATTTTGGTATTATTATGACGATTGTCTAGAATATTATTCGCGCAAAGTTGTGGGCTACCAACACATTTTAACGAATTGCTGTATAGGTCTAAGCGGAGAAAATAGGTGGCTTGCAATATCTTCAGATCTTTTGTTAAACATTTTTATTACGGGGCCAGTTAAATCATAAACTGTATTATAATCAAAACTTCACGATTTCAAAGCAGATATAATTGTAGAATTTTGTTATCTAATAACAAGATCTTGTTATTAGCTCTTATCATTTCAAATTTAATTGTATTGTCAGCCACAACATAGAAACAGTTTCTCTTCAAGCGCAAATATACATTTTCTTTGCAAAACCTAGGATAACTTGAAAAATAAAACAAAGATGATACGCCTTTTGCCTGCCTTACCTGGAAGACTGAACCTTTTTTGAGGTTCAGTCAATGATGAAAAACCTCTCCTTTGATTTAATTCAAACTATTCCATTGAATAAACCCACTTCTAGGATTAAAATACACCTGTTGTGCATAAAGTAGCAGTCAGATATTTTCCACATATCTGTACAAGTAAGCCGTCGAACAGTTTATTGACTGACTACTAAAACGTGAAGCAATGCAACAATGTGTACCAATTTTTTTCTTTTTTATCTTATCACGTATATTATGAATTGCCAATTGTACAGTAAGAGCATAAAGCTCGTATTTCATAATGTTTTATTGTTACGAGTTCTAGCTTTCCATAATTTTAAATGAAAATATATGAGATGAATATATTCTGCATATTTTTGAAAATGTATACAAACTTTTAAAACGTTGGATTATACATTAAAACAAGTGTTGTTTTGTTGTTGCAGATGCAAATTGTTTCGTCTGTAAGCAAACGCAGGTTTTTTTTTACAAAGCATAGCAGATTTATTGTGAAGTTTTTAGATTCTCCAAAACAAAGTACGAGTATATGGACTAAATAATTAATAACAAAGTTAAAGCTATATACAAAAAATATTATTTAAATTAGTAAACAAAGCTATCTATTTATAAAAATACTTAAATAATTTTTGTTTTGTTTTTAACTATACCGGTCACAGTAGCATCTGCTGAACGCAGTTTTTCTAAACTGTAGTTAATAAAAACGTATTTACGAAATACTATGGACCAAAAATGATTATCAAATTTATCCTTAATTTCAATTGAAAACTTTATATGACAATGTTTTATTTATAACATAAAATTCTAGATAATTTATTACAGATTTAATAAAAATAAAAACAAAAAAAAAGGTATAATATCTATCACAAAGTTTAAAAAGCCCGCCAATATTTTTTGAATCCGAGCTGCTACGCTACTGGTCAAGATGTAAATTATAACGTCTTCAATCTTTCTTTTCTTATAATTTTTCTGCAATTGTTTTTGAGAAAGCTTGTGATGTGGTGCAATTATTATAAAAAGAGTTTTTGATAAAAAAAAACAAGTGAATATTTGTGAACACAGAAATAGCAAATACTGCTATAGAGCATAAAAAAAGCAGTCTGATAGAAGAAGAATATCATAGTCTTTTAAACCTCTGACGGGGTTTAAAACTGGTACGTTGAAACAATAGGAGAATTATTTCAAGCTGTAGTAAACAAAATGGTATTAACAGTCGTTGAACGGCTAGACACAAGAAGAAAAAGTGAACTGCTAGACCCAAGAAGATGATGATGAAGAAGAAGAAAAAGAAGAGTAAATGCAAATCATTTTGATGGCGCGACCTTGATTTACGGTCTGTAAACCTACCCCAAATACAAACTCACCCTAAATATTTAACGAGCGTAAACTTAAAATTTATTACAGTAGTCGTATTTTGAGATGATCAAATTCTATTCCAGTAGTTTCCTTCGACAACGCGTTTAAATTATGTGACCTATAATAGGTTGTTTTGTTTAGTTGCAAAAATGACATAATCGCTTTTCTTTTTTTTTTAACTTGGTAACGATACTAGAGAATATTGTGACGAAACTGGATATTTACCTAGAACAGGCTCTTTTTGTAGCAAAAAATAAATGCGGAGTAAAAGCCACGAGCCGTAAGAGCTTTTTTAGTCGGACTTTATGTAGTGTAAAAACATCTACGAAGCTAGGAATAACCGTTCTTTATGTAAATAGCTTCTATTTATGCTTCTGCGACAAACAAGACAAACGCGCGCCGAAATTTTAGAATTTCAAATAAATACATTGCGCTTAAATTAAGCGAAACCGAATTCAAAAAATAGAAACGTGCGACTTTTGCATGACTTATTCATAAAATAAATACGAAATTCTTTTTAGCGTTTTGCAATCGAGTGAATAAACAAGCATGTGGAGCGTGTCTTGTACAAATAAAATCAGCACCGGCGAAGAGTATTTCGTAAAAGCAGATTCGTGAGCTGAAAGATGTAAGACGTCTGAACAAAAAAAAGCTTATTTCTAAACGCTAAACGTACTTGCTTCTAATTACCTGACGACGCCGACGTTTTTAATGTTTGGAAAGACAGGCATATCTCACTTTATTTAATATATAATAAGCACAATCTAAGCCAAAAATTTAGACACAAAACGTTTTTGTTTAAAATAATGAAACAGATAATAACAATAAAATACTGCAGTAAAAAAAATAGAAAAAACAGTCAGTAATGATGAAAGAACAACAAAAATTTTAATTTGCGCTTGTTCTGATATTTTTCTTTATAAAGTAAGGTTAAGTAAGTATTTGGAGCTATTTTTTCTGAAATATAATTCCCATTTGTACAATTTATTTACAATATTGGCCTCAAGTAAGTTTTACAGAATATATGGGCAACGTGGTAAGCAGCAAGACAAAACAAGACCAACGCGTTGTCTTGTTGCTGGTCGAAAATGAATGAAGTAAGCTGAGGAGGTCCGGTTTGCAAACCTGAGCTTGCAAACAGCTAAAATGCTGGCAGCACTTTTTATCAGTTAAACTAAATAAATGAAGTATTCGAAAAAATTATCCAGGTTTTCTATCTCATTATCTCTTTAAATATAACAAATAAAGACTCAGCATTTTTGGTACAAAAAAAGATGATACTGATTATTATATCGTTCCAACAAAATGTATATATTATTCTTTCAATTTTTTGTAATTGTTATAGATACAATAGACAACCAATAAATAATTTTTTTTTGTTTTATTTAATATGTTTCAGTTGGTAATAAAACTAGTTCAGGGCTTCGAACTGAAACTTCAATTATTCAGCTATTAGAAAGCTTCCGTTTTTCTGTTATTTTAACTATTCTTGAGGTTAGTTTAAGATTTCTAGCTTACCGCTGGAAATGAGCATAAATTTTAGTTAGTATATGTGTGAGCCAGTTTCTCAAAATAAAATCTTCATAAATAAAAAAAAAATTACTTAAATCAAAAAATTGTTTTGATTTAGATAAATTTCAATTTAACTTAAATTTCTCTATAAAAACTATTTTTTGTTTTGTTACATTCTCGAATGCTGTCTCTGGATCTTTTGCTGTGCCTACGTACATCTTTCATTTTTTTAAGAATTAAACGTTTTTTCATTGGTTGTTTATGAACTACTTTAACGTTTGATTTGGCTAACAAATTAATAGCAAAATTTCATTAATACACGATTTTTAAATTAACTGCACTTTTACAATAATAAATTTTTATAATTTATCATTGTAAATTTATTGTTTATAATTTGTGACTTTACTTGCTTTCAGAGATGACAATTCTATCACAAATTGAAATTTAAAAAACAAATTTTTGTTAACAAGCTAAACGATTATTGATCAAAGAAAAAGTATTATCAGCTTGCATGTTAATGAGTGATTAATAAACTCGTCAATTAACACACTTATCTCAAATATCTATTAGATGTAAATATAATAAACTAAACAAAACATTAAAAAGAAAGAAATGTTGGACGCTAAAAAATTGAGTAAAAGAGTTATTGCAACAATAAAAAAATGTTTGACAGATTGAGAAACTATTAATAAAAAGCAGGTAAAAGATAAAGAAAAAAAAATGATTAAAAGCAGAAAAGATAAATGAATAAAAATAATAAAAACATAAAGTGAGTATTAGAAAAATATACATAGATAATGATATGGCCAGAAAAAAAAAAGAATTAAAATAAAAACAAAAAAGAAAAAGTGGATTACAAAAAAATATTTATAAAAAAAACTGAAGGTGGAATAAAAAAAGAATGTGTATAAACATACACACACAATCTTCAGGTTTCCAGTGGCTCTGTTTTCAACAAAAGTTAATTTTATTTTTAAAATGTGTAAATTTTAGCTTAATTCACCATAATTTGACGTCTCTCGGCAACAAGAAACACCAAATTAATTGCAAAGCTCGCAATAGAATAAGATAAATGTATTTTTTCCGAAATGGTACAACTCTAAAGCTAGTAATCGAAGGGGTTTAAGTTTTATTTCCTGTATCTCTGAACTAGCCAGTTTAATATTTTATCCCTCGGGATTAAGATTGGAAGAAGCAATTAAGAATTATCGAACCGATTCGCTTTTAGTAAAGTACGTATCAGACAGAATTCCGGATTCTATTTCCGATTCTCAACCGCCAATCCCATCCTACCTGTATTTGAAATCGTATAGTGTTTGAGTTTCTCCTCTTCTACTCCATTAAGAGAACATTTGAGCATGTCTGAAATAGAACACCGAAAATGTTTATTGTTAGTATAATATAACGCCGTTTTGTACTATAATTACTGAAATTGCTAATCTGTTATTACAAAAAAAAAATAATGCAGATAAGTTTGATCATTAAAAAAACATGGAAACATTGAATAATAAGCCAAAAAGACCTACAAACGCATCTTTACAATGACTTCTTCACTGCTGACATAAGAGATTTTGCTTGATTTTCTTTTATTAAAAAAAGTACTTATCTCATACTTAAGCTTTGAGCAATCGATTGATAAAGGTTTTTACAAAAGTAATAAAATTAAATAGTTTAAGGTAATTGAATAACGTATCATCAAAATTAATAATAAAGCGACTAAATAGTTAAAGTTTCTTTTTTTTTTCAATTTTAGTTAACATAAACTAAATCTTTTATTTATTTTGAGTATTTTTGGTAAGAATTTAGAAACATAATTTTTTCCCCTTCATATTTTTTTTTTGAGCTTAACAAACATATTTGTGTGTAAAAACATCAGAGAAAAAAATAAAAAAATTGTTGTTTGAAATTTGTTCAAAATACAGTTATCACAAGAGATGCGATTCAAAGGGCATTGAGAGAATAATTTTGACTTTCATAACAGTAATAAATCGCATTTCGTACATTTCCGATAGCAGTCAATCAATGTCCGTTATCTACAGACAAAATTGGGGTTCGAACTCGAGGTTATTAATTTGCTTTGTTTCCCTGTTTTGCAGCAAAGCGCCAATAAAGTTGATCAAATTGTTCAAATCACATTTTTTACCTATTTTTTGTAGACAAACATGTTAAGTGTTGCTGTTTTTTTAGTAAATGCTATACTGAAAATTTTCAAGTTGATTAGAACAAATATTTATTTAACTTGAGCAAAACCTGTTGTAAAAAATATTGAAACAAAATTTAATATTTTTTTACAACTTAATTTATCAAATACTATATTGTATAACTAAGCGGTAAAATGACAGTTTAATAAGTCCAAAAAAAAATTAACAGTTTATGAGACTTACAAAACTATTTTGCACAAAATTACAGCAAATATGTTTTACAAATATAATTCAATTCAATTGGTACATCTACGTAAAAACGTCAAATTTTTATTTTTGCCTGAAACATTAGGTACTGGTCTCTAAAATATTTTCCAATGCATTAAATAGTGTTAAATTATTGATTGCCTGCTCACAAAATTTAAGACGCAATTAGTCTGTGTGAATTAAAATGACATTTAAAAAATTGTTATTTTTATGAGTAAACGATGAATATTGGTGTAAAATTATTTTCTTCCCAAAAACAGAAAAAGAAAAAAAGCAGAAGAAAATTTACTGAAAAAGAAAATTAAATTCTATCAGCATTATAAACATATATACATAATCAACTCTTCGGATGCCGTAATACCATTTTCTGTGTTTTTCGTTGAAAGAACGGAAGGTTACAAACCAATTCAATGTCACAGCTGTTGAAAAGCAAAAAAAATCTGTAGTTGAAGAAACCGCACATCAGTCATTCAGTCATATGATATTAAATGTTTCAAGAAGAGAAGTTATTTCCACCAAAAGCAGAATGGCGAACAATTGAGCAGTTTTATTTTAGAAAAATAATTCCGAAAAGGAACATAGGTAGTTATTTTGAATCAATAGTTTAATTAAAAAAAGGAGGCCAGAACGCTACTGATTAGTTTAGTAAATATTTTTTAGCAGTCATCGCTCAAAGATCGATAGTTTTCGATCGTTCCCAATGCATCGAAAAACAATTTTCTCGCACCGTGGCGTTTCTACTTTGCAACACTTTATCTATGCGCACTAACGCGGCACTCTTTTTAGTCATGCTGCAAACAAAGTGCTCATGGTAAAAAGTTTGCTTCCCGAACATGTTAGGTAAATAATATTATCTACTTTTTGTCGGCCAAGTTGTGAAAAAGCATCTCAACCGTAAAAGCCGTTAGAATTGAATTGACGCTTTGCGTCTAGGTCAACTTCTTGATTTCTCGATAGAAATGCAACATTTCGTCAAGGTATGTATACTTTTTTACACACGATCACTCATAATATTCCTTTTTAATTCAATATAATTATTACTGTAAGCGTGATCAAATAAATTTAAAAAAAAAGTTGCCATAACCAAAATTGACAGTTGACGTTGTGCTTGCTTTTGAAAACTTATAAATGCTTGAAATCGTCTAATAGTGACACACAAAGAGTTATTATAGTGACCCTCTAGAGTTATTGTAAGCTGAAACAATCTATTACATGAACAAACAACGCAAAACAAACCATTCTTTCAAAAATACTTAATTAGCATATTTTCATCATGGTATTTCTAAATCAAAGACCCAAACCCATCACATGCTGGGCTGTGTATTCGACGCTGAAATTACGCTGTGTATTCGACGCTGAAAAAATTGACATTTCAAAATATTAATACAATACCTACCGTTTACAGGTTTGTTATTATTCAATTACAGTGGTGATTGGGGGGTAAAAAAAATATTAACTTTTTTATAGTATCCGATTTACATTGCAAAACGTAAACATAATGTGATGTGGCTGTAAATTTTATCTTTCTTATGTATTTTAATTAATTTCTCACATTAATAACTTTGATAATGGCAGAAACAAAGCTCTATAATAAAACAAAGGGTATTACAATATTGATTATAGAATACGACGACGATCTTTAATAAACTTTCTAGAGAATCAATCATTTTTGGTCCCTTATCAAATACCAGAGCATTTTAAATTATATTGCTCTCCAAACGAGTCCAAGAGAATTACGTTTTGAGGGAACAATCAATGATGTTATGGGTTTTTATTATTTCTGTTTGCTTGTAATAAAATCCAGTGGCGTAGCTTCTCGAGAGAAAAACTAAGTTTGTGTTGACTTCAGAAAAATCAAATTCTCCAAACAAGAGAAAATTATACCAAGCTAATATTTTTATTTAAGGTCTAGTTCATAAAGTGGTTGTTTGTAACTGAATCCGTGGAGATCTCGTCCACGATTTGATTTGATTTTGCTAGCATCGAAGCAATATCCCCAAGGATTAAAAGACTACAACTTTATTTTAGCCCTAATAAAGGCATATCAATATCAACAGGAAAGAAAGTTATTTTGTTGAAGCTAAAACATTTAGAAATACCCAATATATTTTTCTTCCAGTATTTTCTTATAAATCATACAGTAAATCCCATATGCATTTATAGCTCAATAGAAAAGTTTTTATAGTTCAGCATAAGACAACATGCTAAATTCTTAATTTTTTTTACAAGCTTTAGAAAAGAAAACATAAATATGTGACTTGTTAAAAAATCAAAATTAGGTAGCCTCCACATTTAACTAATGTGTATTTGTCAATTTATAAATATTTTGAAAACATTGTAAACATTTTAAGTAGACAATTTAACAAATTGTTTCACCTTAACTTTTCTGACTTTCTCGTTTTCCAAAATTGTTATCTATTAAAGATGTGTGGGATATATACAAAGTACAAGACAATAAATTGTCCTCACGGCAGTTTTTCCCACACTTTAGAAGATGTTTATGTGTTTCATTCAAACCAGTTTATTTCCTTGATTAATTTTTCAGTTAATAATGCATTCTTTTTTCTAGTTTTGGTACATATCAAAATCATTTGTTTGATTAATTTTTCAGTTTTTTTGTATAAATACCAAATTTTTGTTTTTAGTTGTTAGCATTCTTTTAATTATGTGCAACATTCTCCTGTTGTTATTAATAGTGTATTATAAACCTAGGCGGCAAAGTTTCAGGCCGAGAAAATTGGCGGCGCTTTATTCACTTCCCCAAGCCTGGAAAACCACTTTGCGACCGTAGCTTACACATTACTTTTTATCCTACACAACATTACCTTATAATCGTGCATTATCTTAAAATTGGTTCAAGGTTACTACCGTCAATTCAGAATGTCAAACTTCGACAGATGTCACAAATCCATGGATTACTTTACTGTCATGATTTACACGATTCATCTTGGACAAAAGTAGTTATTTTAAATAGTATCAACATTCATAAACCATAAATGTAATTTCAAGTTTTAACACCGCCTATGAATACTGGAACCTTTAGATTGTCTTTGGTTCGTAACGACTGTTAAACATGGAAAAATCAATTTTTTTTCTCAAGAAAATGACCAACTTGAGAGAAATGGTCAACTTTTTTGGCTGTCGAGATATGAGAAAACTTTTATTTCAGTTGCTGTAGAATAAAAAAGTAAATTTTTAGTTGTTTCTTTTTCTGATCATAGTTTTGTAGATTCTAAAGTTTTTTATTGTGTGAGTAGAAGAAGCCTATTGAAAAACAACAAAAATGCTTTATTTATACCTTTTGGGTGTTGTAGAAGACCGTAAAATATATTGTAAAAAAATACAGTATTATCATTTTACATTCTCTGCTTTAATATTTTAAAACATTTCAACAGATTGAGCTGAAATTTTGTATACACGTTTCGTTTCAGTGACAATGCATATATAGCTAAGTGAAACCAACTTTAACTTAGCATAACAGACTTTCAAAGACCAATTATTTTTTATAATATAATACCTAATACCTTTTATATATAGTACCAAATAAAAAAAATTAATAAAAAGAAACTAACAATAGAAAAAGCTTGTTTTTTTTAAGCTTTATTCAATTTATATTTATTTTTTTATTTAGGCATATAAACAAAAAACTTTTAATAAGAATAACATAAAATTGTACTCGTTAATGTTTGAACTTTATAATAAGATAAGCGCAAAGCAAGATCGTTTCTTCCTGAGCAATGACCCTTTTGTGAATAGCGATAGAGTTGCTAGGGAAACAGAGCAGCGTCTCGGTGCAGCCGAATCCAAGGTTCAAATTAACGTAGTAGTGATGGCTTCTTTTAGGTCACCTCTATGCGTGCATAGAACCATACACACAAAAAAATAATACACTACGTACAGTAAAAAAAACAGAATTCAATATACATGACTTTTATATTTCGCTAACGATTGCCGTTTTATACACTTTGTATCAGAAAATAAAAGTAAAAACAAGAAAGACAGGAATCGAGAACCAGAATAAGAGAAAAAGAAGTGTTCAAAATATTGCAGAAAGATAATAAAAAATAATAATAAAAAAAGGATAAAAAGAGCAAAAAAAGTATTATGAAAGATAAAGATTACTACAAGAGAAAAAAATGTTGTTGGGTGATAATAGAGATGAAAAAACAGATGTAGAACAAGAAAGCTAAATTAATTGATTGGTTTGGAATCTTTGACACAATCAACTATTTACACAGTTTTACCACTTGCCAAAAGCTTTGGCAAGTGGCAAGTTTGGTTAATCGATTGTCAGCTCTTTCGACCACTAATCATTAGGAGATGAATTAAACAACCGCGTTCAAAGCAAAGTTGAGCAATAAGAGAAAAAACACAGGGTTGGACGATTAGTTTTATTCATCTGCTGATGATGACCACTTGGTGGCCAAAAGAGCTCTCAAGATCTATTACACAAACTTTTTGACAAGTAGCAGAACTGTGTGAATAATAAGAAAGCTAAAGATATCATCGGAGTCAAAGCTCAACAAAATATACATAAAAGATTAATTATCGACGACTTTCTAAAATGGATTATAAAATGCTGGAAAAAAAAGATAATAACAAGATATAAATTAAGCAATAAACAAAGATATGTTATTAGTTAGAAAAGAAAACAAAAAAAAATCAGACGTGCGGCGAAAAAAGACGCACGTCTGAGTAAGTAAGTAAAGTAGAAAAAGAAAAGAAATGAAAAAAAAAATTCAAATATTTTAAATTGATCCGTAACGATAAAAGCTAATTAATTAAGTAAAAAATAATTTTGTTAATGGATTTCTATAAATAATTTAAGTTTTCTAAAAAACCTTGTCTCTAATAGAATACATATATTTTTTTAATATTAATAATCTATTGTATGGCATCGACCGTGCATTTACATGCATTAAAATTGTTCACTATAACACAAAAGTTACAAATATCCTAGATCTTAAAATTGCACAGATCTCTTGATGTATAAATCATTTATTGCAAGCTTAAGCCAAAACTAACTGAAAAAAATAGATAGATAAAAGAAATTAAAAACAAAGCTTTTAGTCGAACGCAGTAAAACGAAGGGTTATCATAAGCGATAAATCATTTATACGACAGTCGTAACAATAAAAACAATAATGCTTCTTTATTTCACATCTAATTGTAATTAATGACTAACGCAATTTAAAAAAATTGCTTTAAAACAACGTAAATCTTTAGGAATTATCTTCTGTAGGTATTTAATTCATTTCAACATTTATGTGTAATAGACTAATATTTAAGTCGATATGACTCATTACTTATCAAAGATAGTAATGATTTGTAAATTCATTGAACTTGTCGTGCCTTTAGACAGAAAAAGTTGAACATTAATAATAATCGCTGCAATTAGAACCAACAATCTTAATATTTTTTATTAATTCAATTGTTGATCAAAAATTAATTTAATTAGGAAGGACTTACGCTAAAGTATTCAATACTTAAAAAAACATGCTTAAGTTATTTTAAGAAATAGATTGATAACAAGTCAAATAAATATTTTATTTATCACCAAACACATCAAGAATACAATACATTACAACAAATATTTTGTTTGTATTCTAAATGTTTTAAATTTTTTTAAGAAAAGTTTAAAATAGACAGTTTAAAATTAATGAAAAACATTTTTATTAGAATGAACCAATTAATCATAATAAAAATAAAAATAATCATAGTCAAAATAGTAATGACTTATGAGTATATTTTGAATTTATTTTGACAGTTTACTAAAAAAGTAACAGCATCACAATAAATTTAAATAACTGCTTCGTTTGTTTTTTATTATCTGTTTGGTAGCCATGTATCCAAGGCTTATCATGCATCTGATTGGCTCTAAAAGTCTATGATTTATATTACCATAATTAAAAATTAGTGAATTTTATTGTTAAAACAAATATAGGTTTAATGCCATTAAATTTAAAATAGAATTAAGTTGAATAAACAAAAAAAAATAATTTGCATTAAGAATAAAAAAATTAGAATTTTTAAAGACATCTTATGTAGATGAAATATATGACAGCTTGTTTTTTTATGAATTTAAAAAATTAGTTTTTTTCAAAAACCGAGTGTTTCGTTTTTGTCTATTTCTAGTAGTTACTGTTCCAACATTTTCTAATATGATTCATAATTCAAAAATGGCTAAGTACTCGTAGCTTTCGGTGATCATTAAGAACATTTGAAATTTGAAAATGAGAAATGTTTTATCTTTAGCTATTTCAAATATGTATGTTGTACTCATATCATTAAGTACTAACATCAAAATTTTAGATTTAGATTCAAAAATCTTAGCGGACACACAGAAAGCAGCATTATTATGTTTATGCTATATTGTTCGAATGTTTTTGAATGTCAAATAATGTTGCTATCACTAAGTAAATTAAAAACGTCAACTAAATTTTTAGGTTAGTGACGTGACCGTCGTTTTTGTTTTCATCTCATTGCGTGAGATGAAATTTTTGTGCTAACTGGTAGGTTTACACGTTTCATTTAGGTACACTTCACAATGTGTTTTGTGTTAAGCAAACAATTTACAATTTTAAATTTATTGAATGAAAGAGCACAAGATGTTTACGATTACATAAAAGCCAAATTTTTTTCACAAAAAAATTAATGTGCCAGTTGTTAATTAATTTATTCTAATAGTTTTTGGAAAAAGGTTGACTCTTCTTGAGTAGAGTCAGCATAGAATAGAGTTTTACACTAATAAATATATTCTTTACCAAAACTTCACAACGCACCAACATCTTTTTGACTGAAACCAGAATTCCACTTCCACGAGTTTTAAAATTTGTATATATTTTTTTTGACTGCTTCTAGAAGTATTAAATTGCGCAATTTTAATTCAGAATTTCCAATTCTAACGTTTTATTACGTCACGTTTTAGAGACAATAATATCGTTATATATTGTAAAAATACCTGGCAGTAAATTTTAATTACACTATCTATGAGTTGACACCATGACACTCGAATCCACAGCTATAAATTACAGAATACCTTTTTTTTAAGTAGTACTCAGCTACTTGGTTGGTTGGTTCTATTCATCAACCCAAGGCACGCCACTCTTTGGATTGTATATATTTTTCACCATTGTTGTTTGTCTTTCTTATTATGAGCAATAAAATTTACTGCCGGTTGTTCCTATTTTTTATATTTTGTAAAAATTAAGTTTTGAATTCTTGTAAAAAAAACTATTCTTGTAAAAAAAACTATTAACTTTTTTGTAGAAATTTTGTTTAAAGATTTTATGATAAACACCCTTAAGATAAGCTGATTACCCGCAATACTGCTTACAATAGGCACTTGACACAACTATTAAATATAAATGGAATCTTGGAAGTTCGGTTCTAATATTTGATCAGCACTTTCAGAGTCTATTTTATTTAAAGCTACCTAACTCTTTCGATTGTTGACTTAAAAACCAGCAATTAGCTTAACATTATAAGCGTTGAAACATATTGTACCATGTGCAATTACGCTTTTAAAGGTTTACTTTCCTTTAGCTATTACAAATTCAAATTTCCTTCATCATTCAATAATATTATAATTATTATACAGTATAATTGATTATTTATCAAGCTTCACAAAAGCAATTTTTGCTTTCTCAGTTTTTATAAACAGATAGCTCTATTGTTACTTGATCAAACAATAGACATGCTACATTTTTCCAGATATTAAATACAAAGAGAGATTTTATGATGTTGCATAGGATGCTATAAAAAGAAAGACAATCATAATGAAACAATCGTAAACTCTGTATATGATGAGAAAGAAATATAAAAAAACGTAAAACAGAGGTCCGGTGTTATAGTGATGACGCTGTTTTTGGGATTCTCTAAAGCAACATAAAAAAATTTACAACAATATCTGTTCAATGACGTTTTTTACACCAGCAAAATTCGTACAAATCGTAGCAATAAAAAATTGAGTTTGTAATAAAATACATGAAATATTCAGGTGAAAAGAATGCTTCTGGATCCAAACGTATTAGAATTTATATAAGATTAGTGAATAAACTTTTTTAATATTTAATATAAACCCTTTATTACATAAATTTGTAATGTGATGTAATCTCCATCTTCTCATTCAAATAGCATGTTGATTTTAAGCCCAGTTTGTTTCCCTTCATAAAATGCAAATTATCTTTAAACTACAAAATCCCTAAGTAACTTCTTAAGACTCTGATTAAGTTGAACAGCACGTTGCTAAGTTGTGGTTGCTGAATGTAAATTTCTTACTACAAAAATTAAATAAGAAATGTTTACAGATCCTATTACAACTAAAAAATGACGTTACATTATAACAGTTAGCTGGCCAAATATGTCCTGGTCCTTTCAAGAAGTTTTGTTGCCTAGCTGTCAGTGGGAAATTCATATTTAAACTCACTTGGTAAGCCTATTACGCAGTGAAATAACAGTGAGAAAGAATATATAGCGCTATTTCAAGGTAGAAAAGATAATGTCAAGCCAATAATATATTTTTTGTCATATTTATCTCAAAGTATTTTTCAAATGTTAAGCCTTTGTTCTCCCCAAAAAAAGTGCGTATCATAAAGTTTCTAAAATGTCTGTTTTTATTAAAGTCACCGACAAATTTAATATTGTCACCTCACAAAGTAGAGTTTGTCATTAAGATCTTGCTAAAGATATTAAGTCATGGAACATAAAATTTTAATCGTGTTTTATATAATCCGTTTCTTGTAAAAGCTAAAGCCTCGCGTAATAAGTTTAAAAGCCACGCTCAGTCACAAAAGACACATTGACAAAATTTTAATGCTGAAATTAGTTTTTATGCATCAAGAATTTTAAATTGCGATCATCGCTTGGAAGCTTTCCATTTGCAATTACCCGGCACTAAGGCATAATATAAGAATTTAAATAAGCATGAATTTTATTTAGCTGAGATATTTTGTACTGTAACTGTGTAAACTTATCAGATAGAACCAACTTAAAGATGAAAATGATCAAAATTAAAAGAAAAATAAATCATAAAATTAATGAAGATTAGAGGAATTAAACTTTTTTTAAATTAAACTAAAATTTGTGCAAAAACTTATTTTATTATTATACAGTTTCATAATTATAATTCTACGCTTTCTAATTTTTTGTTGTTTCTCTTATCTTCGTATCAGCGAAAAAATCTGCAAGCGACAGCCATCTTGGCTCTTAACTTGTAGTTGCTTTTAACCGCGTGTAATCCTATTTAGGTAAGGTATAGCAATATAACAAAAAATATATAAACAAAGTGTCGCAATTTGCAACCATGATTTCTGAGTTTCGGCCAACCAGGTCATTTCCAAAACGTTTTTTGCACAAAAAATTTAAATTATAACATTTAGTCACATTTTGAAAGAGTTGATTTTTTATATAGTTCTCACTTTCCTATTTAGTTTTGGTGAAGACTCTTTCATAAGCTAGACCAAGAATCTCTTAACGTAGCTGTGGTGCATTTTTATAGTCCTTACGATATTTGTTAAGCCTAAATTTTCAAATCTAACAAGACTAATGGTTTCCGATACAACATAATAAATTAAACTTAAAGTTGTGTTTAAGTAAATTCTTGTTTTTAATAAATAAATTCAAATGAAAATGCACAGGAGCACAGGACTATACAAACACACTTCGCACAGGAATGTGCTATCTGCAAGCTGTGAAGAGATTCTGCAATTCTGAATGCGGTTGATTTTAAGTAATTGACATAACAAACTTTCAAGAGCTTTGGTTCATTTATTTCATTGTATGTATTTAATTTTATCAAATATTAAGAATTTTTGACAACGAAACGCAATTTTTTCAATGAAATATAAAATCAAAATGTAATAAAACAAAAACCAAAAAAATAAAAATTTACATAAAATCTGAACAAAGTCTAAATTGAGGTAGAGATATGCCCTCAAAGCTAAAAATCAAAAAATTCAATTTGTCTGGTTACGATGCCTTCAGCGGGTCAGCTATGCTGGGATTAAGGTTATATTCATGATAGTCCTGAGTGGACTTGACATCCGAGAAATTGTCTCCGTTCTTATATTCGCTATGACAACGAAGCGACATTTCACCACGTGAAAAATTTTGTTTGAATGTAATTTGATATTCCAGGATATCTTGAGACAGTGATATGCGTGATCCGAATAAAAAATAATAAAGTTTGTGACAGAATAAAAACACAGGATATCTTGGCAAAATAACAGCGAAACCGAAAACTATCTATACTATTGTAATAACTCAGTTTTGTGCTTCAAATAAAGAACATTTTTGTATATAAATATAGTAACGCTATAGGCATAAGGTTATATGATCTCTTTAAAGCGCAGTTCAACATCTCTTTTGTTCCATTGACAGTAGGTGGTAAAACCCACGCATAAATAGTGTTTTAAAAACTTATCTACTGTGAAATGAATTTTTTAGTTCCGTTTGTGAAAGAAAAGACAAGTATACGGTTGCACTACGTTAAATTAATAATAGTTGAACTTCTTCTGTGGTAAATAGAGAAAAGTGTAAAATATTAATGTTTCAGCTTTACTACAAGTCCTAAATTTATTAAAACTTTTAAACACTTACAAGAGGATTAGAAAATGATTGATTGAAAATTTTTAGATTACTTAGTTTAACTTGGAAGATCTCTATTAACAATTATATTTAAAAAGTCTTTCACAAGATTTTAGGATTTACCTAGCGCTGAGATTGAGTTGATCTGGGTTAAATTAATCTGTCACCTGTTTCTGCATTTCACTCATATTTGAAAGTCTCTCGTCATTAGAATTGTCGCTCATAGAATCATAGAGATGGGCATGTAATACACTTTAAGCAATCTCACAATGCATTGTCTCTCTCTAAAATAAACAGTACATGATACTGAGTGTACAATGAGCAATAAAGCATGCTCGCTCCAGATAACTGTCATTCACAATAATCACAGAAATCATATTAATCATCAATCTAATTATTCTCATTAATGGGCCTACTCCACAATTTGTTCTCTCTCTTGGAATTACCTCTTCAGCTAGTGAGTTGTGCAATGAGTATAAAGAAACCGGAATAACCACAGTCATTCCGTATACTCGTCTTAGTTACCGACTTGGTAAGTCTCTTAATAATTTTCGAACTTGATAGCAAGTTGTGCAATAACTATAAAAGAACCGGAATACCAGGGTCCTCCCTTATCTCGCTCTGAACTACCAGTCAAAACAAAAAGTGTTTTGTTAAATAGTTTAATGAGCACAAAAGACAAACTCACAATGCGCTTTAAAATTATAAAGAAGTACTTTTAATAACATTTTATTATTTGCCACATCTTCATGAACTCAACTCCACTTTCAATATCTTTTCAATCTAATTAAGCCAATAATATTAACATGCATTATAAGTAAGACAAACGCTCACTGAGACAAACTCACTATATAATAATTAATGCACTATCAACTAAGTCAAACACTGAATCAGACAAACTCACCCCATTATTTACAAAACAGTAAAACAATCTCGATTTTGTACACTACAAAGCATTTGAGATGTCATCAACAAATGAATAACTAAATGAGTATCGATATACGGTATGCAAATGGTATGTTTATGTTATAGAGATTCTTATCTCTATAACATAAAATGTTCTTACATTCCATGGGCTATTTTTATAAAACATAACGTCAGTTAAGTCGTTCCACAAATTAAGAGAAAAAATCAAATTAAATATTTGTTTCTCTTACATAAGTAAGACTCTGCCAATAAACACTAACCAAATACTTTTGCTACAAGTTAAAGAAGGAGTTGAGTGTGTCAACAATGTAGGATAATGTCTAATCTTCAATTTTATTCTTTGGTTTTTTGTTTCTATTTGTACCTTATTGATTGTTATTATTCTTTCCTTCAATTATCTGCTCTCTGTTTTCTTTTTGTTGTCTTGTTTGTCAGTTTTGTTTGTAAAGTGCTTTTTAAGTATGTTATCAGACAGTTATAAAAAAATGTATCTGTCTGCAGTTTAAAATTTTTAGTAAATTGTTCAATTAGGTGGGTTTTTAGTTTATTAAACTCACAAATTATTTTAAGAAAAGTTAGTAGATCTGGAAAAAGTTAGACATGCACAAAATATTATGATTTTTGAGAGAAATGTGTGTAAATGAGAGAGCGCTTAATGATAAATGGTTGAATTAGGTGAAATTCTATTGTATTAATATTACCAGTTTTCAAAACTATTATAAAAAAGTTAGACATTTATAATATTTTATAGACTTTAATAAAGTTTTAAAATAGTCGAAGTGTCGAATACAACATTTTTAGTGAATTGTTTAATTAGATGAATTTCATTTACAAGATTTTAGGGTTATTATAATAATAGGTTAGTATAACAATAACAAATTTTACATTTGTAATATTTTGTGACCTTTTCAAAACAGTAAAATTGGTGAAAGCGTCAATTGCAAAATTTTCAGAAAATTGTTATATAAAATGAGCTTGATTGTATTGTAGATGTTTTAATTTTTAGAATAATAAAATACTTTTTTTAAGGTTATTAAATACAATAAAATTCTTTATTTTTTCATTATTTTACAAAAGAAATTATAAGTTTAGCATTTCATTGGGAACTCAAGCTTAAAATTAATCAATTAAAATGCCTCAGCAGTAAGCATATTCCCGTTTTAATTATCACCTTCGTAATTGGATTTCTATTGAGAAAATTGTTACTTTGACAGCTTGCGCATCAAAGATGATATTTATTAACTCGGTGTGACGTCAGTAGATAAATTTCAGAAATTATATAAAAAAAATGTTATCGGAACTCAATATTGAATTTCTATTGGATTTTCTCAATGTAATTCTTCTCCCAGAATATACATTTTCAACGTCGGTCGCCTGCGAGGTGTCAAATTGATTTTCGTTTTCTAGTAAAACGATACTGTACTTATAGAAACAATCAGATTTATTTACCAATAAAAACAATTTTAACACAACAATTAATATAAACCATAAAAACTGGATAACAATTAGAAGCAGACTGAAATTTTGAATTTGATAAAAACAAAATTTGAAAAACCTAACAAAAAATTAAAAAGGTACAGAAGCAGTATTAAACAAAAAGATATTTAAGAAGAAACTAATAGAATCAAATTTAATGTTGATATAAAAAATAAGAAAAGTGAGAAATAATAGAATAAAAGAATTGTAGAAAATAGAAAAAACCTAAGTCACAATGTATAAGGTAAACCAAGTACTGAACTAATGTTTTTAAAACACTAAAAAAGTGATTGAAATACAAAAAAAAAGTAAAAAATTTTGAAAAACTTGAAAAAAAACCGAAAACACAGTAAGAAAACATAAAAAAAAAGTAGTAAAGAAGTGAATACGCGTTGATCACTAAGCTTCCTGTTTTTACAATATATATAAAAAAGTAAAGAAGCATTTTAGAAAAGCACTAGTAATGGTAAACGTGGTAGAAAAAGCAAATTTTAGCGTTTGTAGATAATATAGTATGTGTGAAAGAAAACAACATTACTAGTTAGTGTAGAAAGAAACAAAATTAATTATGTAAAACACAATTATATAAGTAAATCAATCATGTAATTAAAAAAAACACAATCAGTGATTAAAACTAAGATAGCAAAATAGGACAAAGGCTAATAAAATTATAAGATGTAATTTAAAATAAAAAAAAATGTTTTAAATTTCTCATAGAAGAAGGCAAATAATAAAACCATGTTGAAAAATGATCTTGAAAATAAGACAAAGCTAAACACAGGCAAAACAAATAAAAAATAAAACTATGCAATATAGTACGTTAAGACTGGCTAAACAACATTATTTGATTAAAAAAAACAAGAAAATCAATGTAAAAGCATAACAAGCAGTAAAGCTTGAAAAGTTATATAAATAAAAAACAAAAATAAAAAATTATGTTTTAATTCCAGAATACAAAAAATATAGACATATAAAATAATGTCAAAAACTAAAGCGATGAAATAAAAGATATATACTAAATGAGAAAGAGAGAGAAGGAAAGAGAAAAAGTTTCTGTATTACATAAAAAATTGATTTCTCATGTATAAAGTGATTTTAAATGATGAAAATGTAAAATTTTTATCTTTTGACTCCAATTCATTGTAAAAGCGTGTCGGATAGGTGTCTATATCTTTTACAATTTAATTTCATATAAAAATCAGATTGATCTTGTATTCAAATTAATTGAAAAAAACGTTTTTGTAGCCGTGATTTACAAAATCGCTTAAATATGTTTATTTTAAATAATGCAGTTGTTAAAAAATTTGGAATATTTTTTCTGTAAATTGTTTTATTCATTTCACATTAAATGTAAACGTTTGATGACAGCAGAAAAAATCCATTTAAATCTTTTTAATTCTCTTTTTAATGTTCCTAAATGCATTGCAATTAAATTTTTTTATTACATAATGAATTTTCAGAAGTGCCACTGTAACAACTCCTCATTAATTTGCAATTAGAGAGTACATTTAAGCTCGTCAACATCAAACCATGATTGTTGTTGTGTTGTGGCGTCCGCCAAATTAACTCAATTACTTGCCAAAGCCAAACAGTAGTGCTTTAGTCGAGCATCTCATCGTTACACACGACCTCAAAGCTTTGCCATTTTCTCTCAAAAATGGATTTTACATTAGAATATCATGATGGGATCTAAACTTTGCGACTTTGAAAGTGTATAGGTATTAAAGTTTATTGATGAAGGTCGCCGCTTAAAACAATATGATCCATCAAAAGCATAGGGTAGTTTGGGGTGGTGTACATCACTGCCCGTGTCTATCAAACAAGCCAATGAAGCAGAAAATCAATATCTAAATGCTGGAGAACATGGGGGTGTTGTGCCTCCGGATACATTATGTTGGACGTCGCTGCGAATCATGTCAGAAAAGAGTAGAAGCGGTCCCTAGATTCTCCTTAATGGACACACAGGCACATTTACATTATTAGGGCAGTAAGGGTGGCTTTCCTGAAGTGGCCCATTTTCAGAATAACTATTCTCGCGTCAAATTTCATACAAGACTAAGCTAATGTTATTACAGGTTACCTTAACATTAACAGACGCATTATTTTCTAGACTTTAATAATGATTTCTTTTTAAATATTAATTTTTGCTTTTATTTTTGATCTTAAGTGTGTCAGATTTATCTATACACAATTTGAAAACATTGAATTGACAAAACATTGACTAGAACTATGAGAGATAAAACAATTTAAATAAGTCTACAAATTACTATAGCTAAAAATGAAAGAGTTAAATGTTTCAATTATATAAAAAATTATAAATTAAAAAATTATAAAAGTATTATTATTTAAATAAAAACAATAAGATTTCATAAATTTATTATCAAATTGAAACATTTGTTGCAAAAATTTTTAACAAAACTAGTGAAACGTTCACTTAACAAACGTTGGTCAGCCGTTCTTAAAAAAGATATTTTTGATGACGATGCCAGTCAACGAAACACAACAATCTACAAATTTAATCTAAAATAAATACAAGTTTAAGAAATGTATAACTCAAAAGTTATAACTATAGCACAGTTTATTAAACATGGTTTTCCCTTACTTCATTTTTATTCTACCACAATGCGTGAGAATATTTTACATCTATCATTGTGGTAAGTATACAGTGAGATTTTTGTTTTACTGAACATAACGTTATAAACGCATGTTCAGTTTTAAAAAAACCATGTCAATACATTGTCGCTAGGTAGGCAACCAAATTAACAAATGTTTATTTTGACACTTGACTGACTTGACAGAACAGAACTCTAAAATTTTATTCAAAGGTAAGGAAGGTTATGTTACGTCTTAATAACAAGTTTAAAAAGAAACTTTTAATCAAATTAATTTATTAAATGTTCAAAGTGACCACCTTCTTGTTCTAAGCAATACGCCAAACGATTGTAAAATGCTTGTACAGTATTTTTAAAAAAAACTGGATTTATTTCGTTGCAGGCGGTGAGTATTCTATTCTTTAGTTCTTCTGTACTTTCTATTACGGTATTGTTGTTCTATTTCCAGCGATCCTGGAAATTTTCATTTAGGAAACGTGTAATAGGACCCGTGGAATGTGGTGGAGCGCCGTCCATTTGAAACCATGCGTTCTCAAGATTTAAGTCTTTTAGTCGTCGCATTATGTGTCTTTGCAGAAGTTCCAAAAACTTGGCGGCATTTAGGTTGCCATCAATAAAAAATGGACCAATAAGGGTACCGTCGACTATTCCAGTCCAAGCATTAACTCTGCTATTATACTGAGTGTGTGTTAAATTTTGAACATGTTCGTTTGTACGTGACCAATACCTGTGGGAATTAGAAAGAAAGATAGGAAAAAAAAGGAAAGAGGTGTTCAATACAAACCGACAATTCTGTGAATTGACCGTGCCATTTAAACAAAAGGATGACTCATCAGTAAAAACTATCTTGTGTGAAATATCTTCATTTTCATTTATTAAATTAAATATTGTTTCACAAAAATCTGTTCTTTTTATTTTATCAAGAGGAAAAAGCTGTTGGTGATTTGAAAATTTGTAAGGTTTGTATTTATACTTATTGAAAGTTTTAAGGACAGAGGATTCTGAAATGCCAAACTCGTTTGCTATTATCCGCGACGGGGTAATGGAGTTTTCTTCAGCATAACATAATATTCTTTTTATGTGTGAATTTATTACACAACCTTCTGTTCTGTTCTGTCAAGTCAGTCATGTGTCAAAATAAACATTTGTTAATTTGGTTGCCTACCTAGCGACAATGTATTGACATGGTTTTTTTAAAACTCAACATGCGTTTATAACGTTATGTTCAGTAAAACAAAAATCTCACTGTATAATATGTAATGTATATATTGTATAATACTAATTTTATCTAAAGTCAATTTTTAGATTATTTTAAATATATTTTATTTATGAAATGAAGATTTTCTGATTTTTTTAAATTTTTGTTGGTGTTATATTCTTAAATATACAATGATTATCAAACATGTTATAGTGCTTTTTAAAAAAAATACAACAATCCGGAACTCATAAACTTTTCAAAAGAATTAATATGCTGGTTTTTGTAAATTTTTCTAATAAATGATAAAAGTGTTAACTCGGATGACTGCGTAACAATTTTTAAATTGTTTCACTAGAAGTCTTAGTATATCAAATGGTTATTATGTCATAGTACATCATTTCAGAGTGTAATGTTGTAAAGCAAAATTAAAAAAAAATTGAAACTCATAAAAATGAGACTAATTCTGCGGAAAATTAAAAAATCTTAAGAAATGACGTTAATTTTAATTTTTTCAATGAGACTGCGTTACAATTTTCAAACGGTTTTTGTAGTTTACTTGTACATTTTTTCAAAAAATTCTCAACTTAAAAAACAATAGGTTTCTAGTAATATGATTACTTAATACTATACAGTATTTGTTAGTATAAGTAATAAGTAACGTATGGTTTAAATGTTTAAGGAAAATATTAAAACATCAATGGGTTAGCTAAATGAGTGGCTAAATGTGTGTAACAAAACAGTCAAATAATCTAATGCAGAAGTTTTTGGTTTTTACTTTGCCAAATGTCGTACAGAATTGATCTTCGTTGAAATATTTATAATCTGGTGAAGCAAATAATGACACCAGACATTGTCAATATTTATCGAGATCAAAACATAAGCAAATCAACAATTTATCGCACAATCAAAGACTGTGAAGAAGGGCGTATGCTAAAACTTGCCCAAAAGTGGTCGACTACAGACTTTGAACCAACGAAAAGAAGCTAGATTAGTTTAAACAGCTAAACACAAAATTAGAACGTCACACAAAAACTGGCAAAAAGATTTAATGTTGGAAAAAGCACGGTGTTTAAGGCCCTATTAAGTAAAGAAAGACAAAAAAAAAATAGCTCAATAATTGACACTACCAAATGATGTCAAGTACGCCCTCGTGACTCCCTCAATACCCCGAATAAAATGATAAACTGCTTCGTTCTTTCGAATTATAGCCTTCATAACGTTATTTTACTAGGACTAGTATACGTACTTATGATAAATATAAATTTTGTAAAAGAGTTGAAAAACAGTTTTAGATTGAAGATAAAGCGTCAATTTGACTCGCACATAATGGGTTTAATTCACTCGAATGATGTCGAGTACCTCCTCGAGATCCTCTCAATCCCCTGAAGAGGATGATAAAGTTCATTATTATCTTGAGTTAGAGCCTTCATTATGTGCTTGTTAAATAGTATATTAATTTACTAATTTTTGAAAACATTCAAGTATTATTATTAAGTTACTGGAAAAATTGAAATTTGTTTTCAAGTAAATAGTATTTATAAAATTAGTTTAATGACATGTGACTAAGTGGCATGTGTGAATTTAAGTAAAAACAAACCTTAAATTTGTTATGGCACAATTTGACGACTTTTTTTTAACGTTATACTTCCATCTAATTTTCACATCAAGTTAAAGTAGAAAAAGTTAAATAAATTAGTTGCTTGAGGAGACTTGAGTTTTTTGTATACTTCGTATTTGTTTAGAGGGCTGTATATAAGATTTAGTCTTTATTAGATAAAGTCGCGAGATGGATGCCCTGTATGCCTTACACAAGTTTCATCACAGCTCTTGTCTTGTTTTCCTAAAAGTGAAGTACGAGGTAGGAAGAAGTAAATGGATAGAATTCGTCTTGTGTCAGAATTTGAATCTGCACGTGCGCAAAACATAAGGACGAAGGATGGAATATGACGATGAAACGGCACGACATGAATATCCATGACTAGATGATGGATAGCGTGGGATATTAATGGTTCAGAGCTGCCATTACCGGAACGAGCTTTTCCCTAAAAAGCGACCGCCATACACCAAAGACATCGCATACAATTTTCTTATCTAGTGCCGCATCGGTTCTTGTTTCACGCATTTTTTAAATTTGAGAAATAAAACGTAGCACATTTATCACCCCAGGTGTTGATGTCGGTCTACATTCACAACAGTTTGATGGAGAAGATAAGTGCTTATTTTCATGCTGACAAAGATCCGAAATTCAAGTCTTTTTGCGATTCTTACAAAAACTATATACTATTATTATCTAAGAATATTAGAATCATTCACCATGATTCCAACAAAACACAGCAAAAAACTTCTACATGTGACATTTATTATTCAATTATTAATTATATGTAAATTAAATTATTAAATTAGAGATTAACAGACTTCTCTGTTTAATTTATATTTTGTACCATTGGTTAAAGCCAAATTGTGGCCGAAACGTTGGCGATGTTGTAATAATAAATAAAATTTTGCCTAGCATCTTCCTCGTAAACCCGACTATAGATACCTGTAAAACAGACGTTATCAGCACAAACTATAATGCTCAAATCTATTTTCTTCTACAACAAATATTTCATTTTATAATTTCAACTTGAATATCATTTTTAACTCTTTTTTAAATTTATAAATTTTTGCTTTTTAGTGATTTAGTTCTTTTTACTTTTTTCTTAATAGTGTAAATAACTCCTTATCAGTTTTTGACTTGGTGAAATAAGATCGTCTCAAGATTACGCATTTTAAAGCTTTTTAAATAAAAAGACAGTCTATTTTTAAAAAATGTCTTTGATTTTTATAAGATTTATTTTTATATTATTAAATTTTAATTTGTCGACTATGGGATTACTTCAAAAATACAAAAAAATTCACTCTTTCAAAGGTAAAACGATTTTTAAATATCTCTGTTCACAAACATACAGCCGAAGATATAACTTCTTTTTATTTTCAGTTAAAAAACAAAAATATTTAGTTTCTTATTTTTTACATAAATTGATTTTAAAATAATTTTTAACTGAACTTTGAACAAATTAACAAAATATTAAAGGCTTACCTGGAAAGCTGTTTATGTCTGTATTGAATATTGTTAAAATTATGGTGGATGCGCCGGGCTAATGCAGGCAAAATTTCTATGAATTCCGCCCGTTTTACTTGCTCTATATTATTTGTAAGTCCAGTGTTTAATCAAAATGTTACAACATCACAGTGTGTTAATCTAATCTGTGCGTGCATGTTATAGATATTTATGCATTAAGGGAGATATGAATGTTTTTTCTCCGAGGTTGACGTGTTACAGACCAAGGGCCGGAGGCCCGCGGTCTGTAAGTCTACCGAAGGTGAAAAACAGAATATCTCCCGTAATGCATTAAATATTTTATTTTTTAGTATTTCATTACTGCTTTCTTAATAAAATTATATGAAAAATAACAACATCCGAGAATGCGTGAATGTGTAATTGCTGCAAATGCATGGTAACCATGTGTTTGAGGGTGAAAAACTTTACAAAGTCCCAAAGGAGATATGAGATACGTTTCATATATCGTATCCATGACGAAAATCAACAATATCATGTCACTAAAAAATAAAAATTATTACTATCATCTGTATACTATCTAGACTTTGAATTTAAATTAGATATGGACATTATAATAGCAGGTTTCACCAGTGAAAAAAGGACGTAGGATAAATATGTAAAAGACGAAACGACTTGGAAAATAAGACAAAGAAGAACAGGTTTGAATTTAATAATGATCTTTTTTTAAATGATAAGGCGAATAATTCTTAAATCCAAATAACAATATTTGACATATTTCCCACAGAAATCTTTAAATTTGAAAGTTTAAACTTTGAAATTTTTTTTTTAAATGATAATGCGAATAATTATTAAAATTAAATAACAATATTTGACATGTTTCCCACAGAAATTTGGTCTTGATCGCGCGCTAAAGAAATTGTTTTTTTGTTCAACTTTATGTCATATAAAGAAAAAAAAAAGAAAAAATTTGAAAAAAACCATCTTCAATATGATTAACTATTATTTTATAAATTTATTAATTGATTAAAGTAATTAAATAAATAAACTATTATTTAATTATATTGAAAACGTTTTTCAATATAATTCTCACAAATGTTTTATAGTCAATTAAAGTGTCAAAAAAAAACCAAATAATTCAAAAACTACTGGTCAGATCTTGATCAAATTTAAAAAGAACCAAATAGAAAGCACCAGCTTCAAAATTAAAAAAAACCAGTCGAATTGAGAACCTCTTCCTTTTTTTGAAGTCTCTTAAAAACTGCAAAGAAAGTATATTAAATTACTAGCTGACCCGGCAAACTTCGTACCGCCTAACAGTCAATGAATGTCGTGTTACTTTTTAGCTGAACTAATTTAGGCTTTGATGAACGTAAAACAATGATACAAAATAATATATTTATATAGATAGAAACAAAAAAGTATTTTATTATGATGAATGATGATGAAAACATACATAAAGAATGAGAATAACAATAAAAAAAAATAAATAATAATAATTAAGTACTTCAAACTCATGTCAGAAAAAAATGATTAAAAACTATGTTGTGCAGATTGGAGAAAAAAAAATAAAACTCGGATTAATTCATTAATAGGATTTTCGTTCAAGCACTTTGTGGTAAACGACATTCTTTGTTTTTTGGTCAGGCGCAAGAACAAATAAAGCGGATGGTTTGCCGACACGTGAGCATGCCACGTACAATTGACCGTGAGAAAATCATGCATTTTCTAGATTGAAGCCACAAATAGTCAAGGATTGACCCTGTGATTTGTTGATCGACATGCCGAAGGCAAGACGAATCAGGAATTGAATTCGTTTAAACTCAAAGGGCATATCCGTTGGGATCATTGGAATCCTTGGAATAAGAACTTCCTCATCTTTAAATTTTCCTTTAAGTATCGACGCGTGCAATTTCTCGCAGATAATTGACTCGCGATATTAGGTTGCCTAATTGCATTACGGCTTCGCTGGGAAAGATTAGATCTTCTAGGACGCGGCATTGTTATTAAAATGTGCACTCGCATAAAACCACCAAATATAATAACAGTGCCTGAACTTTCGAGACATAGACAATAGCTCAAAGAGTATATAACCACTACGTATGAATAGCTTATCAAGAAAAATTATAGACAACCTATAAAAAGACATTTACACTTTTGTTAACCTGTAGATTTTTTTTCCTTAATCTTATAACCTTTACCAACTGATTTTTTATTCCCTAAATTCCGTTCCTTTCCGATGATTTTATGTTTTTTCTGTAAAATAAATCTTAGGTATTATTTTCGGGAATTAAAAACAAATATAACAGTACCTAAACTTTGTAGACATTTTACAAAAAATAAATTTCTTAACGCACACATGATGTCTTCAGAAAAAAATATAAGAAATTATCCTAATTTATTTGAGAATTTATACTAAACTATTTTGTCCAAACAAATATTTGAAAAATAAATCATTTTGAGAAGTAGACTATTTTATTGAAGGTAATAAGAAAATTAATCGAACACCGCTTATTTTCACTTTTATTTTTCTATCCTGATGACACTTCTACCGAGTGCACCACTTCTCCAAAATATTTCAATTTTTCAATAATGAATTAACGATTTTCAAACCAGAAGGCAAACTCTGAATAAAAATGTTATGAAAATTGTTACCACTATTACGTAAATAATTATATTAATAAATAACAATGTGAAATAAGAATTTCACCAACTTTGTTGATTAACCAAATTATTATTGACTTTTAAGTTGCAGAACAAACCATTTTTTTTTAGACAAAAAAAAATTTACTTAGACTAAAAAAAATCCATAAAACCATGTTCAGTGTGATTCAATAGGCTAAGTATAATTGGTTGTAATCAACAGTATTTTAATAATTTCTTTCTTCTGAATAAACATACAAGTAAGCTAAGTGTTACATGATACATCGATTTGTTTAATTGTCGAGCACGTGAGATAACGTTTCAAGCTCGCTGAAAAAGCTGGGAGCAAATTGCAGATGAATTCAGAATTTCCCTTTACGGCTTCCGTAACTTTTATTGATTTTACGATTTTACGTGTGTGAAATGTGGTCAGCTTAGCCAGTATTCATGAAGCCCAAATCTTGTTACAATATCCTGGTTTCCATCTCAAATCAAATTTCAATGATAAAAAAACTGTTCCACTCTTAAAAGAACTTGACTCAAAGCATTTAGTTGCAAGTTGACATGTATATATTATAAAACTATTTTATATATAATAAAAAAAATTACAAATATAAAATTTAATAAGCCTTATAATCGTTTGGCTACCCTACTGAAAAAAACGAGAGTCCAAACTTAATATAATGAACTATATAATTTATCTGAATAACTATATAATGGATCCACAGATTTCAAAAATAAAGTCTTGAACTGTCAAACAACTGTCGACATTTCGACAATTCAAATTTCGAAATTTTTAAAATAGACAAAATTGAGTTTTTGGCTAAAAAGTTTAATACATTATTCGTGCGTTTGTCATTTTACAGCGCTCGGTTTTATTAAAAAAAGTTTCAACATTAAAACCTTACGCTGTAAAATAAAACCGCACTAATAATGTTAACTATTTAAAAACTGTAATAGATATTCTATTTATGATTTGCTTTAAGCACCAAAAAAGTTACACTTTATAATCTTGTATACGCAAACTTAAAAATTTTGCTGTTTGCTATTTGTTCTTTCACAATAAGTCTGAACGTAAGACAGTTTCACAGTTTCAATAAAATTTTTGGTTTATTATTATTATCTTTTTTATTTGTTAAACATTTTCAATTAAGTTATCAGCCAGATGACAAGATTTTCAAAAACCATGGCGCATCAAACATGTGTCGCTAAAGTTTGTCGCAAGCAACGACCAGTGTACTCTTTCCAACTTGGTAAAATGTCTAAATAAAATGCTACATTTATGGCAATTTTTCTATTTTTATAAAATTGTATTACTGCTTGTTGGCAGATTTAATTATAGTATTTAAAAAAAATCTCTGCCCTACCAATTAAGCTGCTCAAAAATTAAAAGTTTTTTCAGATTTTCAGTTTGTATAAATGTAGATGTCGCCAATGACAGTAAATGACCATTCCTTGAAAGTGTTACTATCAGAGATTTTAATTATCAGAATGATTCTATACTATCAAAAACTTCAATATTAAGAGCTTACATTATCAAAAGTTCATCACACCGACAGAGGCATCGGTGATCAAAATTTTAGGCATAAAGTAATTTTTCCTTTATCTCTAAATATTCATGGGTAATATTTAATAATGCTTGTATTATATTTCAATCAGTCGAATTTTTTCTGTCGCTTTACTCTTTCAGTTTGTAAAATGAACTATCAACACATTTTGCGAATAATTGAATAACTTCTCAAAACAACGTTGCAAGCGCCAATCATGTAAATCACATCAAATCACAAAAAACACTTTTTTAACGCAAAAACGCTGAACTAATAGTGTTATCATTAAAAACGTTACTTATTTCAAACAAAATTACACTTACAACGTTTTTGCACTACCAACCAACTCATTTAAAATTCAAGACTTGTAAAATGGTTTTAGGAAAAAATAGAAAAGTAGTAGAAAATGTCAGCCTCTTATTTATTTTGAAAAAAACAACAATATATTTATATAGTAGTTATTTACATAAAAGTCAGGAAAATTCCACATTACTGAAGAGGAGCTAAATTGAAATACGAGGCACTTTGTGCCGAGTATTTTAAAGCTCCGAGTCAAGTAAGAGGTGTTGCTGACGTGTTTTGTATTAAATTTTTCCGAAAATCGTAAAAAAAGACGAAAGTTACAAATTTTAGAATTTTTTTTACAAATTCCACAAAAATCAAGTTTGTCAATTTTGTTGGCAACTATAGTTATTAGAGTATCTTTTTTATTTTGCGTCTTGTAAAGTTTTTATAGTACTAGTCCGGAAAACTCAATTTTTCTGCGCGTAAATAAGCAGGAAAATGTGGTTTCCAAGACGTCTTCCGGAAAAAAGTATTAATTCAAATAGATCATAATAATATTAAAATAACACAGAAATAAAATTACAGTAGAAATAACAAAGCGATTGCAAAGCTCATCTATTGTCTGTTAAATGTTAATTAAGTTATTATTCAACGATTAGTTAGCTATAACTATTTCCTGTTACAAATAAAAAAGAAATATTAACCATTCTAAGCCGAAGTCTAGAAATAAAGTTTCTAGGTTGCCTTTCTTGTATGGTAGTTTATGGTATTAGACTGCAAATAATTTTATATTATCATTGTTTTTCTATGTTTTGTTATTAAATCTTCTATTTGATATTAAATCAAAATTAAAAATTTATCGTTTATTGCGACTGAAAGTAATGTAAATAATGCTTTAAAACGTCAACGGCTGTAATGTATTGGTGTTGACGCTATAATTTTTTATTCTGAAAAATAAGTCATGAAAGCTTCCATTCTATTTAATCCTGCAAAAACGCCTCCATTTCCGAAACATGTCAATGTCAATAATTTGATAGAGGTAATATTTCAAAGTGTATTATAATGCCCGACTCCACAAACAATCAGTCTTCCAAAGATGAAATCTTTTGTGTACCGCTGGCGAAGAAAACTCGAAAGATCTTTTTAAGCCTTCGGTAATTAATTGTTTGAAAATAAATTACATAAAGCGGCGGTATGCCTTATATGCCCTATCGAAAAGTTGAGCAACGTAACACCAACACCACAAATCGATCTGGAATCTCTGAGACGCGTTGAAAATTCCAATCGCAATTCAGCTAGTCCACCTCTAGTTTAATTACTTTGGCAAAGTTAAAACCAATTAATTCAAAAAGTTTTACAGAGAAAATATGCACCCCTTTTTTTTGAAAGGCGGTCAGTGGCGTGCTTAATACAATTTTGAAAATTGCATTCTAATAAAAGCACCATCGTTATTTAAAACCGAATGAACAACATTCAGTTTACCATTTACTAAAGTCTACAATAAAAAGTGGTAGTTACTATAAACACTATTTATAATTAAAAATTTTATGTGACTAATGTATCACGTTCAAGAAATAGTATTATAAAAAAAACATGTTTAATGAAATTATAACTTTTTGTATTATATAGCATATTAATAAATAATAAATTTACTATTAATTTATCTCAAAAAAATTTTAAATATAGACTTTTTTATGTTTGAACTGCTATTCCGCGAAGAACTTTTTTATCGTTTTAAGGGTATTTAGAATCAAGCTGAACTATTGGCGTTCAAATCTTTTTGATGATATAACGGTACCGTTTCAAGTAGTACTCTTATTTTTTGTTTGGCCTCACACAGAATACCTAAAATTTTCAAAGTAGCTGCGAGAGTCTACAAATTGCAACATTGTGTCACGGTTTATGTAGAACTATGATTATTTTCTAGTACAAGTATAAAATTATTTATGTAAAAAAAACATTCATAATATAAGTTTTTCTAATAATAGCAATGTTTACATAACTAAAAAATAATCTGAGTTTTTGTAGTGTCTGTTCATTATTTTAATTGTATCAATACGTTTGTTTTTGTTGTTCTTGGTTTTTTTTTCATTTTAACATCGATGGCGTACTGCAAGCCAATTTTAATTTGTATACGACGATTTGAAAAAAATTGAACGAAACGTGGTCAGAAGTTGGCGCTTTATTTTTAATTTAAGCCAGAAAGACATAAAACCTTTCATTAATACAAATAAATCTCTCTTCTTTTTTCCCACTGTTGCTCATTTACTGTCTTTCTTTAATACTTCTCTGTTTTTATTTTCATTTTTGAGAAAAACAATTTTTACATGTTTTAATGCATATAGGTCACTCTAAATGTTGACAAATATAATTTAAAATAAAACGTGTGTTGATTAGACAACCAAGTTATTACGTTAACGCCTGCTAACGCTTTTTGTCTAAAACGTATAACAATGAAATACAATATAATCTATCTTTTTTAATTGTAAATTAAAAAAACACAATATCTTCCCATAGATGCATCTATGAGAAGATATTGCGTTTTTTTAATTTACAATTAATTATTACAATCCCATTTTGTGTCAAAAAGATGGAACACCTTCACAAGTTAAAGAAAGCCTATCTTTTTTAGTTCACCACTAACAAGTACAATAATAAAACCACTACAAATTTATTCAAACTATATCTGTAATCTTTCTTGAACGTGTTTTGTTCTTATAGGAACTCTGCAGCAAGTCGCAACAGATTCAGTTTTAAGAAAATTTGCAGTGACAAATTTGGGTTTTTATTTACCCAAGTGCCTGTTACTTTTACCACATTACAAAAGCAACAGTAATTTTTTATTGCTTGCGTTATCAATGAAAATGCTTTGATTTTTTTTACAGAAATTTTTGAAAACATCGGTTTACAAAAAGTGTTATACGACATTTGTTACTGTTTACAAATTTCAAGCAAAAAAATATCATGTACAATTTGCCTTTTTTACACTGTACAATTTTTGTTTTCTTTTTCTTTCTTGAGAACATAATAAGAATTGCTGTATTTTATCTCCACACATTCTTTTATCATCTGTTCCTTTTCCTAATCTGCACTTTCTTTATTTTTTTCCTTTGCTCTATACAAACTCAGTTTATTCTCTCTCTTTTTTTTCGCACTTAAGTCTTCCAACTTTTTTCGTTCTCCCTCTGATTTTCTCAAAGTTGCTCAGTAAATGAGCTGATAAATTACAAAGTTTTACGAAAACATTTTTCATCAATTTCAAATGATTCATGTTGTTTGTAACTATAAAAATTATAAGAGTAATTAGTGGAATTTCGCGAGAAATAATGTAAGCATGTTTAATGGCTCCCTTTTCAACGTTTGTTAATTATTTTACTACGTTTTGATTTATATATGAATTTTCACAATTATTTGCTACAATTTTCAATGAATATAAATAAATTTCAATAAAGTAAAAAAAACATTATTTATAAATAATCTAAATTTGCACCCAGTTTGATACTATAGAGATAGACTAAAGTGAATATATTTTACGCTTGTCTTGCATCAACAATTTGTTAGATCTCTTTTAATCGGCCAAATTATAAAAATTTAGTTGTTTTAAAATTTGATAATAATTGTCAACTGAAGAAGATAATTAATAATTATTTTAAATTGCCTAATTAGCAAAAATAATGTATAAACTCACTGGAAATAATATAGCGTAATCAAAAGTAGTTTTTATTTATACTTTGTAATTAAACAGTAATAGCTGTTTTTAATAAAAAAAAAAGCTTAATTGGTAACTCTATTTTATAATTAAGTTACCCGACTTTGGAAAGTAATATTTTCGTTTAAAATCTTCGTAAAACTTCAAACGAAAAGTTTTTGTATCTTTAATGCTGTGCAGTAATTGGCGTCAACTTTCTAAGAATTAAAGCATTCTTGGCGTTACAAAGTAAGTAATGCAGAACGATATTTGAGTAATAGAATTTGGTTTATGAAAGTAGAGCTAAGGTAAAATTAGATTTAAGTATAATTTGATTAGAGTTAAAATTTCAACATCTGGCTGACGGCGGCTGCTGAACACCAACTTGGGCACTGTTTTGAAGGTATTGTCAAAGATATATTGCTTTTGAACTTCATTCAATATGCGTCCCTAGGTATTGCAGTCGTAGGTGTTAATGCTGCTTCTATTGTCTGAGCCAATAAGTCACCACATGAATATTCAAGAAGCAAAACGGTTTGCACCTGCTTTCATTTTACGCTTCTGCTGTTCCACACTAATCTCAGTAACACAACGAACTTATTCACAAGGAAATTTTCAAGATAAAATAAATTGGGAAAGACGTCGATTGAATTTTGTACAGTCGTCGGTAGACACTTAAAAGCACGACAGTGGCGTAACGATCTCTGTTATTTAAGAAATGGTAAAATCAAGTTAATGCGACGATATTTGATAAATGTACATCACTACCTATTATCCTAGAACAACTGTCCACTCTCCTGAAATTTTTAAAACAACAATTTCCTGGTTAATACATTGGCAGAAGAGTCACTATCGATTGAGCAGCAAGATCAACTGATTTCAATCTTTTATAATTTTTTAAATAAAGTCTGCTTTTAAAGACAATTTGCATTAATTAGCAAGCTATCTAAAAGAATTGTCGAGGAGTACCAAAAGATCGCTCCCGATGCTCTACAAAGTGGTTTTTTGCACAATTGTATGCACTATTATTATATGCAGGCAAAGACTGGGAATACATAATCTCTAAAAATATTCTTTATTATGCGAATCAATTCTTTGCGGATGTGGAGAGTACACAGGACATTGCTTGTGTCGTACACAAACAATACTTTAAGCGAATGCTGGTGCAGGCATGTTGGTACTGAAAAGTAATAAGGAAACAAAATGATTCATCCTGCATTTTGATACATAGAAAACCCTATAAGACAACAAACTGAAAGTAAAAACTTAATCTAAAAAAATTTTAGAGAAAAAAAATTCCCTTGCAGGCTATATCCAATTTAATAACTCTCATATTTTCAATTGTTAATTTAAATTAATCTTATGCACATTTACCATTACAATGTTTTTCTTGATAGCTGTATTTTCAATTAGTTTGAATAGAAATTAGCGGGCGCTATCATTACGATCGCTTATTATGTGCTTAAAACATAATAAAACAGGCTTATGCAGCGAATAGGAGATACAAACAGAATCGATAATAATTAAGTAGAGAATAAAATCTATAAATTTTACTCAATGCAACAAATTTGTTTTGTAAACAAATTAGTTTTGTCAACAAATTAGTCGCATCTCAAAAACTGATTGCAACACCAAATAAAAATAATTGGGAATATTATAATAAAACTTTAATTTTTTTATTTGCTGATATATAAAGTATGTCAATAACTCTAATTTAAATAAAACTTGTACCACTTGATGTCTCGTGGTTTATTCAAACTGTCGCATACAGCATATATTTATATGGCTTTAATTTTGCAACCATCTAGATACCACAAATACAGGCCAAACTAATTGCACTTCTCTCTATCTTCTATCTCTCTTTTTCTAATTTCACATATAAAATCTCATTGTGTTCTACTTTAAACACCGCCAGTCTATTTAGCAGCCCTATAAATAATTTCCTTCAACCTCTTAACCACACACATTGCCTACCTTATTTCTTATGTTCACCATATTTCTCAATCTTCCTCTTTCTCTTATCTCATGCGTTTTATTGATCTGAATTTTGTTTGGGTTGTCGCTATTTTTTTTATATTTTTTGTTTTTCTTACTTTTCTACAGCATTTTTAGTTTTTTTTCAAGTTTTATTTTTATTTGTTTTAATTTTTTGTTCCTGTTTGATTATCCATAAGAATCCGTTTATTATACACACCCCTGCATCCTTTTCGCTCTCAGATTTTCATCCTCGCAATAATTTAACACTGATTGTATTTTCTTCCTACATTTTTCTTTTTACTTTTATTTATTACCTCCCAATTATCTCAACAATTTTATTTAGTTTGATTCGCTTGCCCTTTTTAATGCCTTACTTTTTTGCTATCAATTTTACTTTCATCAACAACTTTTTTTTTCCTTTCGTTAAATTTTTTCTTATTTTTTTTCATTTTTGTAATTTTTTCTGCGTTTATTGCTTTCTTTTGTTTATATTATTGGTCATTTTCTGTATATTTTCCTTTTCCATACTCCTTTATATATTGTTATTTTTTTGTGTTGTTTTGCTGTTTTGATTGTCCTTTGTTTATATTTTTTTTGTATTTTTCATCTAAATCTTTCTGTATTCTTCAATTTATCTCAATCAGCATTAGCTCTTATAAAATTCTTGTGTGCAACAGCATTTATTAGCACTTTCGGAACTGTAAATCTATCTGTATTTCCAGTTGTATTTTTACTATTTTTAAATTACGTTGCTTTTTTTCAACACACTCTATACTTTAAATTATCTTTGCAGATTAGCATTGCGTTTAAATCACTCATTATAATTATTAATTAAATGTTTGTGTAAAGTCCCATGCTTTGCTTCTAGGCATATGGCATCTTAATGATGCATGCGAGCAAAAACAACATTTTTTAAATAAAACTGTTTAGTATTTTTGAGGTATAATTATTACTTCATTTTAACTTTCTCATTTAAATTCTCCAAAAGTAAGGGTTAAGAGTCAGGGTTACTAGTGTATTGCCTCCAGCAGATCCGCCAAACTTTCTTACGATTAAGTTCCTTTTCTTGACTGTTCCATTGGGGAAATCTTTTCCTTCAGGTGTATAATTTTTGACTAATGTAATTCGAGTTTCTACAAAACAATCAAACTATAATTTAACCTTAAAATTTCTGAAAAAATGTATTTTTCTTGCTCCACCCGCCGAATGTACCCTCTTACGCCAGAATGAGCTACTTTTCATGACCTGCATTTTCTAGCCGCTACCATAGCAACACAACCACAAAAGTCATTATGACAGAACTGTTAAACGTTAAACTAAAAAAAATTCGGCGGGTGGAGCAAGAAAAATAGACGACCTACGGCCAGAAAGTTGAATGCCCTGGCGTATGTGATATGATGACCTCGGCTTCGCCTCGGCCATCATATCACATACGCCAGGAAATCTAACTTTCTGGCCTAAGAACGTAATATACTATACTTTTCCCATATCAAAATCTTCATTGTTCTCAAAAATTGAATCATATTATTAAGCTAAATCATCAAATAAAATACTTTTTTATTTAACACTTTTAATAATAGTTCGATTTCAATTTTATAAACCATTTTGTTAATAAATTTAATATTATTTCATTTTTGATCTCGGTCACATAGCAACTAAAAGATATTTTTAATTGATTTTATTGATTTTAATTTTTTTATTGACTTTTTTTCAAATTATAGTTTAAAAATTTGATAAACTCTACCTTAAAAATGTTTCTATCTTTAACAATTTTTATAGAGTTCTAATTCTCAATCTGGAATTCCACAAAATACATTACGTATAGTCAAGTAATTCTTGACTAAATATTTAAAAGTGCTTATTGCAGAATATAAACCATTTAAAACTTATAATTTCTGATTTTTTTTTTCAATTTGACCTTGTTGCATATTGCAAAAGACAAATTAAGTATATTCCAGTACCACATTTACAATAAAAAACATTAAGCATAATTACTAATCTTTTTTCTTGACCGGGCTAAGCAGCTTTTTATTCCAAATAACTGATACACCAAAAAGCGGATTATAATTTTGCTAGACAAATATGCGCTGACTACGTTTTGTTTTATATAAATATAAATGATTTCTAGAGATTATGCACTAAATTTAATGATTTCAAAAATCAAAAAAAACAAATTACTTTATGTATACCGTTCAAGATATCTACAAGTAAACAAAATATAAATTCTTATTTTTATGTTCACTTTAGACACCTTAGTTTGCAATATAACACTCCGTATATTGAAAAAGATTGAGATAATTTTTAATAACATAATATTCAAAGTAAAATTTCAGTCAGTTTAATTTTTAAATTTCAATATGGAGGTACTCAAAAACTTTATATTGCTTGTTGTCATCATTACTTCCGCCACTCTAAGAGACTGCTTAACCAGAATCTATAAAATATACTAAGATGCTGCAGCTTCGGTCATACTCTATTACATCATCTACATAAACTACTACTTAGGGTCTAGCTTTTAGAATGAGGTTCACCACAAATATTGATTCAGAACGTGTTAAGATGTTGGTGCTGGTTTTATTCTAAACTACGATTTCGTTATTTCTCAAATACAACGTCGACATGGTTGTTTGAAGCGGAAAGGATCAACAAAATCCGCTAATATCTGAGATGTATAGATTTTATGTGACAAATATTGAAAATAATAATAATAAGAAACAAAATTAGAAATAACATTTTTTCTTCATACCTCGGTTGAAAGTACGTACTTTCGTCCCTAATAACAGAGACGAAAGTTTAACTTTTAGTCCCTGTAAGATGTACACGCGCGTCCTCTATAATAGCGGGAAGAAAGAATTCATCGTGTTTATTTATACTCGTAACTATGTTATATATTCAAGTTATTTACAATAAAAAATTGACAATTGCTGTCATTACTGGTACTACTTTTAACCGTGAAAATATATCAATCAATTTAATTTTGAAATTTTATTGAAGCCAATTTTTTAATCAACTAAAAATGAGCAATACGTTATCATCTGAAGAATCTTCAGATGAAGAAGAGATTCTGCGAAATTTTGATGCTGAAGCGCAGCTGATAATAAATGTGAAAACGTTGCCCAAGAAGTCTGTCGATCGGTACAATCTTGTCTACGAAACTTACAAAAAGTGGCAGAGAGAGAGAACATCAAACTTCCCTATCGAACTCTGAAGAGAGCAATTTGGTCGTATATTTTAAAGATTTAACTAAAAAATTAAAGCCGTCAACAATATGGAGTATATGGTCTATTTTAAAAAAGACGTTGAATACAAGAGAAAATATCAACATAAATAATTTTCTTAATTTGAAAGCTTTAGTTAAAAACAATTCTAAAGGTTACAGACCAAAAAAATCTTCAGTTTTAAAATGGAATGAAGTTTTAAAATTCATTAACGATGCATCAGATTATGATCACTTAGCTTTAAAGGTTAGTATTTATATTTATTCATTTTTATTTATTGCTAAATATTTAATTTTATTAATTTATACTTCGATAGTTATGAACTTGTTATGACATGTCAATCTATTTCTCTAATAATTTCAGAATATTCTAATCTTTGGCATATGTGGAGCCCTAAGATGTATTGAATTTACTAAACTTAAATTCCAAGATGTAGAAAAGAATGGAAATAAGTATCTTGTATCTATTAATGACACAAAGAATGATGTACCTCGACAGTTCCTCATCGGAGACCTTTTCTATAAAAAAGTTGACCAGTACATGTCACTAAGGCCGAACGATCAATTTACTGATAGATTTTTCATTCAGTACCATAAAGGAAAGTGCCAACGTCAAGTTATTGGAAAGAATAAAATTGGGGAAACGCCCCAAATTATTGCAAGTTACTTAGGCTTAGAAAATCCAAAAAAGTACACCGGTCATTGCTTCCGAAGAACGAGTGCAACGTTATTCTCTAACTCAGGCGCAAGCACTACCATGCTTAAACAGTTGGGTGGATGGAAGTCCCTGACAGTAGCACAAGGTAACTTTTTTATTTATTTAATTAAATTTTAGATATTTTCTATCGTTTACTAATTATTTACAGGTTACGTCGAAAATTCTTTGAAGAATAGAGAAAAAATTTATGAATGCATCACTAATACGACTGTATCTAATCCACAACCGTCAAGTAGTCGAAATTACTCTAGTGGCACAGTAACTGCAAGTAAAAACTCAAAATCTACCAAACAGGATGTTATTTCCGATGATTTTTCTGATGACTTTGAAATAAGTGAAAATGATTTAGTAACAATTGATGAACTTAGTCAAAAATCAACATCAAAACCTCCAACCATCTCGATTAAAACAACAGTAAAGAGAAAAGTATTGAGTGAAAACAATAAACAAATATCTTCGACTCATTTCATGACAAAACCACCGATTAATGTTTTTGCAAAGAAACGAGAAAATGAACCAGCGTTAAAAATTATAAAAAATAATGACATTAATGACCATACCAGTAAAATAACATCCGAGAATTTATCAACAAATTTAAATTTAAATAATCGAAATATTAATTGCCAAAACTGTATTTTCAGCGGAGATATAGTTTTTGACTGCTCTAATATTACGTTTCAGAATTGTGTCTTTTATGGAAGTATTAAAAATGATTGTGGTCAAACATTGAAAAATGAACGTAATTAGAATTTTTAACGATTTAAGAGTAAATCGTTAAACGTATTAAATCTTGTAATACGTTTAGTTTTATAAAGTTTATATAAATAATGTAATTGTTTAAATTAATAAAAGTAAACACGCATCTTTGCCAGAGTACAATTAATTTATTCTTAGAAAAAATGATGAAACTCGATTTTTTGAATGTATTTGAAGCCTGCCGCCCCGACCAGCAACACTCGCTTCGCTCGTGCCGCAAATGTCGCAGCAGGCATCAAAAACTATCAGCATTTAAAGTTAAAAAAATAAAATTAATAACGTACTTTCGACCGGCTATGAAGAAAAATCGTATACACGACGCGGGACAGTAGTTGAAATCTCGGTCCTGCGCGCCATGATGCCCTCGGCTTCGCCTCGGGCATTATGGCGCGCAGGGCCGAAAATTCAACTTTCGTCCCTTGTAGTGTAATATACTATTCTCATAATGTTTTAGCCAACTATAGCAAATATTTCATACCTTATTTGGTATGTTTTTGGACAGTCCGGAGTGCTTTAATTTGACATTTAATAAATTTCTTTATTGTTTTTATTTTAATTTAATTTTTTTAATTAAAATAAACATTTAACAATTATTTAAATCACGTCAATTAGCGAGTATTTGACGCATCTTTTCATTTATTAGATACCAACTTTTGAGACTCGATTACCAAGAGTTACTGGGAAGTTTGGTTTGTTTTGACTAAAAGTAACAAATTTTCCATTTTATGTAGTCTTCCCTTTTTTTTGTAGTCATTGTCTTTTTTTATTAGTCTTTATTATTATTCTCTTTATGTTCCTGTCATTTTCCTCTTTTTTTCCTTTCATTGTCTCAGTTTCTTCCATTTCATTCTATCTTTTCGTTATGTGATCTAATGTTTTGCTTCAAATTCGCACTGTCTGCAAAATTAATCTATTGAAGTTAATTGTCTCTTTCTTTCATTTTTAAGGTAAATCTTCAAATTGATCCCAAGCATTGTGTCTTTTCAACTTATCTCTTTTGTGCTCATCTAAATACAATTTATCTCAACTACTAAAAGTATACTCTTAAAAACTGTGTCTTAATTATTAAAACTTGTGAACAACAATAATTAGTGCTACAATAGTTTAACATATTAAAATTTTTAATATAAAAAAAATATTATTATTTTCAAAAACTGACATGTCTATATTAATAACTATATATCTACAACCATCTACAATAATTCAATAACACCATTTTACGCTTGGCAGATTTTATTCAAGCTAGATTATATAGGTATAGCAAGATACAATTTTATTTTATCTTGCTATATCAAAATCAAAAATGCATTAAAACACTTTATTTTTTATTTTTCGCTAATTTAATATAGGTTAGAATCGGCAGGAGACCTGAAGCATTTCTGTAGGAAGCGTCCTCATAGCTTCAGATACGCCAGCTTACGCGTAATGCGAGATTAATTGCGTACGTTAGTCAATGCCAGACCATAATATATCACGGGATTTAGACGGCACAAGGGCGCGACTCTCCAAAGACCTACAACTTTACATTTTATAACCCAAAAAAAAAGAATCCAAACATTTTAAATTCTGACAAATTATAAACGACAAAACACCGCCGGTAATTCGGAAGAAGGAAGCTAAAACGCGCGTCATTTTACGTCTTCATTTTATCTCGTAGGCACATTATTCTTATTAATGTTATTCAGAACAATTTTGTGTGTTTTACGAGTAGAACTTGCTGGAAGATCTTACTGTAGACAGAGCTTATTTTTATACACAAAGGGCGGTTGGTCTAGTATACAGGGTGTACCAAATCCACACGTACCAGCGTTTTATTTCGACAACGCTTAGTCGAATGTGATTGAGACAAAAAAATGTATTACCAAAGTGAACCCAAGGAATCCACTGATAAATATATTTTTTAAACGGAAAAATCCAGAAGTACCCGAAACCAAAAGACACTGCCAAAACGCGACGGGAGTGGATACTTATTTTGAAACATTTTGTTTCTAGCCCTACCTTTTTCGCTGATTTTCGTGTCCATTTTGATAAAGTGTTGATACCAATCGATAAGCCTTTGTACCACTTTCCATTTTTCCAGTTAGAGTTACAACGTAAAATTTCCAGTTAGGGTTACAACGTAAAAACAATCTGTCTGATTTAATTCTTGAGTCTTGTTTTCCCAGAAGCAGTTTAAGCAAATGAACAGCCCAAAAGTTTAGATGTTCATTATTTCTTTCATAACTATTTGCTGTTGGTGGGTGCATTTGAACCCCCTTAAGCCGTTTTGGGAAAACTAGGATTATATTCCATCGGTCCAGTTTTGAACAGAAAAACTTATGAAAACCAACAGAAATAGTTTGACAAAATAAACAACCGGTTGCTACCAAAAATTTTTTGACTTATCAAAATTTACTTAGTTACAAGAATACGGCATTCAATTAGATAAAAAAGCCAAAAAAAAATGCTAAATCATAATTTGTCTATTAGAAATTTGAATTAATTGTTGAATGAGAGTACGCTATTGGTCGAAAAACAATGAATGAAATAGTCACCTCAAAAAACTATCAATAATCCACAAAAAAATTAAAATCGCAATAACGTATTTTTTTAAAACAGTACGTTAGCTTTTTCACTAAAATACTATGCAATTCTAGCCCTAATTAAAAAAAAATTTCTTCGAACTCTGTTAGTTTAAATATAATCTCTTACAACCCGCTTTATACAACACTAAGAAACATAAAAAACCAAAAACAACTAAAATAATGTGGGTTATTGAAGAAGATTAGAAGCTAAGAAATTGTATACCACATATTTAAGATTTCCAACAATATTGAAAAAAAATTAGATTCATCAGGAAGATTAGTCTCTCTGTGTGAACATTGTGCGAAACTTCTTCTAAGTAGGTTACTCTGTATAAGATATTTAAAATACATTACCATTAAAATTAATGATTACAACAAATACGTTAATGATAGAAACAACAACATAATAATAATAATAATAATAATGATTAAAAATATGAATTTATAAAAAAACGGAGCATGGCATTATGAGTTTCAGATAAAGTAAAAAAGATTACGTTTTCAGGAGAAAGAAAATAAAAAATCTAAAACTTCGTTAGAAAAGCAGAAAGTCGGCTCTAATTCTATGACCGGTTTTTCCTGCTTTCAAGAGAAACTTAATCCAGTAGGAAGAACTGAGCATATATAGTATTATAAAAATTGAATGCACGTTTAAGCATATCTTGCTGAAAATCAGTTCCAACATAGCAAGAATAATATAATTAGGTATTCATTCGCACACGGTTCATCAGTCACTTTTTTATAAAAAGTCGAATAAAATCATTCGATCATTCGATGTTATTACATTTCCACACTTTATTTCCACGTTTCCGCAGCTGAAAGCTAAATAAAATAAAAAGTACAGAATAATTTGCATTTTATTGTTTTATTTATTTCGCAGAAAGCTCCTAACTAAAACTTATTTGCAAAAAACTACATCAATTGGTGGAATGTTGCATTTTGCTCATCACAATCTTTTGAAACACTTTAAAAAGAGTAAAAAGTCTTATTTTTATAATAAGAATGAAAAATGTGAGACATGCTTCGGTCTTGTTAGAGCTCATATGTCACATATTTAGTCTTTATCACCTTTTCGCATGTATTTTTTTTCGCCAAAAAAAGTTATTTAGCAAAAAAATTAGATGATTATTTATTAGACCTGCTTAGCCATCTTTTAAATAATAGTAGACCAAACGACTAAAAAAACTTTGGATTATCTCTTTTTATCAGCAAATTATCAACTACAGCGAGACACAATCAATATCGAACAAATTTATATTTAGAGTAGGCTGTAGAAAATTAACAATTTTATCTCATGAATTTAATCTTACTTATTATAAAGTTCAAAATTGAAAATTTATGTTGCTATAACAAATCATCATCATTTTTCAATTACGAACTTATTCAGCATTTAATTATTTTGTAGCCATATACTCTAATTATAAATTTATTTAATTTTGAGTATTTAGTAATACGCCAGATTGCACAATTAATTGAAAAACTTCTTAGATACCCTATAGAGTTGAAATCGAAAAAGTATGTATCTCTTTTTCTCTCTTGGAATCTTATAGCTTAATTTTTCTTGGTTTTAACCCTTTTCCTCTGTTTTTTTACATTTTTGGTTCATTCTCTCGTATTTTTAATTATTTTCGTCCACTTTAAGCCATCCCTTCTTGTTGTTTTGTAGCTTCTTGTCTCGTCAACTCGTTTTCTCTTACTTTCTCACACTGTTTGATCATAACTTTTAGTGTTTCTCTCACCCTCCTACACATTCAATATTTCACATGACAACTTTCAACTTTCCTTCATTGGAATATTTTTTAAGTATGTTGGTAATCTTTCTAAATTATTTTCCAATTTGATTTCTATTTTTCTCTTAGTTTATCTACGTTTTTATCAGCAAAGAAAAAAAGCATGAATGGTCGGAAAAAATTGTCAACTTTTGAAAAAACCGTAACAAAAAATTTGATACAATTTAAATTGTACTTTTTGGTGGCTATTTCCAAAAAATTTTTGACACGATTTTTTTCAAAAGACTTTATCTCTTATTTTCCACTTCTCTAAATATTAATCTCTCTTTCCCTTTCATTCCACCAATATCTGCTCTACTATATTCCTTCTTTTTCATAATACTCTTTTCTTTTTATTCTTATTCTTCTTTCTGTTTTGCAATCTTAATATTTTAACGTACCAAATATAAAAAAGTGTAATTATGGCTTTTGTAATGTATAGTTTCCTAAAGAGTTTTAGCGCTAGCTGACGGTCGGTGGTACGGTGGAAAATCCAATTATAATATATTATGCTTATAAATTCAAAAAATGATTGATAGATCTTTTTGGATTCGTTGATGATCTTTTATGGGATGACGATGAAATGCTCTTTACTTCTCCATCACATAAATGACAAGGAATTGAACCTTTTTTTGTTGAACATAAATAGACAGTGTACCCTATATCGACATTAATTCAACTCCGGTACATGATTCCACATTATTAAAAGAAAAATAATTTGCATAATTTTTTAAACAATATTTATTTAAAGTAATGACTAAATCTATATATATATATATAAAAATGAATCCCGTTTTTCGTTGTCACGACATAGCATGAAAACGGCTTGACCGATTTGGCTGATTTTTTTTTTGTAGTTTTCTAATACTCTGTACAAGGTTCTCAAAAATATTAAAAAAATCTCTCAGAAAGATTGAAAAATATACATTTAATTTTGCATATTTTAAGAAAGGCGCGTTACGAATGTCAACGTCATTCAATTTAAAAAACAAAAAACTCTGTGGTGATCTATGACACCACAGACATAACCGCACTAACAAATGTCAACGTCATTCAATTTAACTTCCCTTTCAAACAATTAGAAAGGGGGGAAGTACGAAGGCGAAGATGTTTTAATCCCACGCATCCCTATGATACCGAACGATATGCCATTCAGTTTTAAACGTTTACAGTTTCCAGTGCGGCTTGCATTTGCAATGTCAATAAATAAATCGTAAGGGCAGTCGCTAAGTGTATGTGGCATCAACCTAGAAAATCCATGTTTTTCACATGGCTAATTATATGTCGCCTGTCCCCGTGTCGGAAAACCATCAACATTATTTATTTACGCACCAGAACATACATCTAAAAATATAGTTTATCAAAAAGCATTAGAATAGAGAGAATCAGTGAAGGGTATAGAGGCTATTAGTTGCATTCTATAGCGCGCGTGATATTGAGCTTCAAAATGCCCAGTTGTTCAATAGCGATTTGTAAAAATATAAGTGAAATTATTGAACCCTACGGAATAGACACTATTATGAAAATATATATTTTGTTTTTTATTTAATAAAATTAGTAAAGTCCTTCTCAGGTCTGACGAGACCAGGGAAATAGGTATTCATTTTTATATGGAGGATATTATAGATTCCAGCTCAAATTGAATAGGTACGCATACATACGATAGGTCAGCTATACAAAATAAAGTAGTGCATCAAATTTACGCTAAGGCGGTACGAAGTTCGCCGGGTCAGCTCGTTTACAATAAAATAAAAAACTAAATTAAGATTAATGACGTATTATGATCAATCAAACACAAAAAATATCTTATTCAAGTTATATTGTGTAGCTCGAAATTGGGAGTATTATTTACTCTAAATTTTGAGCTACACAACAAAAATAAATGTGTAGTTATTACATAAATAATAATTGCATAAACACCTTTCAAAAGCAATCGAATGCTTTGAAATCAATAGAAACTTTTTGTAAAACAATTTTTTTCATATTTATCTTTATCATCCCTAATTTATACATCAATCATTCTTATAAAATAAACCAGGCCTCACCTGAACTCTTTTATAATTTGATAAAAAAAAGAATGAATGTGCGGACCGACATAAAAACATTGTTTTTTATCTGTTCTCAAAGATTCAACAAACCAAATCAAAAATCAAAATCAAAAAAATGTATTCTACGCCATATAATCTATAAAACCATTAAATTAACAATTCGTAAAACAATACCATTATAAAATCATTTATCTTAAGTACTAAAAGTAGGCTTATTATAGTAGTAAATACAATATTTAATTAAAGTTAAAGTTAATTTGTTACGTGATTGGTTGAACTTCTGAGAACCAATCAAAATTTTTGATTTTGAATTTATTTGCAAATAACTTAATTTTAGTTTAATTTACTTTTTGTAAAGCCTGCCTAATATTTAAAAAATAAACAATAAATTACCATGGCAATTAAGTTATATTTTAACTGGTAGTCCCCGCAATGTTAAGTTGTTGAAAACGAAAATAAAGATATCCTGCTGCAAATTCTAAAGACATCGTTGTTTTAATTGTTTTAGGCAAATAAATCAAAAGTGGTGAGAAAGTTGGTTATAAAAGTAGTTTCGACAGATGAGATCATCGGGTGCGCTTATAATGCGAGTATTAGATTAACACGAAGAGCGCTTGAATTTAAAGTAGCCCGTCCTCAATTATACCACCAATGCTTGAGGTACCTGCCTTTTCCACTCCAGCTGATTGAATTTCATTACATCCATTTTCTACTTTCCTTCAGTAAGTGGAAACTTGGAGTCTTATTATTAGAATGTTGCTGCTGTCGACGCCAGGATAACAATACAATTTCATCTAGGAAGTTTGCTTATATCTGGGCTGGGCTGGTTCGCAATTATAATACCTACTCGTCTAACTCAATATTCATTGAGAATAGCGATTGACAATTGATGCAGCTGAATTCTGCAAGATCTATTCACAAGTGTTTGCTCCAGGTTGGTTGTATTACAATCATCTAACTAAGTTGTTTCCCATTCAGAGAGATATAATAGTCACTTCTATTTTCCAATTATTCCAATCTTAAAGTACAACTCCTATTATCCAATTCTCTATTCATTAAAATAAGTCTCTATAAAACATCCTAAAGAATTCATCGTCTCTAAAATCAAAAACTTGGTAATTGCATTGAAAGAAGTTTTGGATCTCATCAACTTCAAACCTATTTCAAATGAAATTATGTTTTATACAAATATAAAATATACCGACACAGACAAGAAATAAAACAAATATTAAAACAAATTAGACAGACAAACATTTAAAATAAATCACGTAAAAAACTAGAAGCGTTTTATCTGTGAGAAAGCATCTAATGGAGAAAAAAGATCACTAACGTAGAAGCTATAAGAAGTATAGCTTGTATAAAAATAATGATTTTCATGGTACAAAACTGTACTGAACTTTTTAGTTAGTTTTCGAATTTATTCTACATTGATATATAGAGATATATCTATCCTTCAGAGATATATCACATTGTATATTGCCACAAAACGGAATTTGATCTTAAAATTTAAAATTATTGCTTAATTATTAGTTTCTCATTTCAACATAAGTATATTTCAATATTGCATAGTGGCAATCTACTTATTACATTACTCAATTTAATAACGAAATAATCAGGTTTGCGGACTCGCGCTAAAAGAAGGCGCGCGCATAGCTCTACCAGTGCATGAAAGATACACTTTCTGCCGTGGAATCGCAGCCGGAACCACGTACTTTCGACTGGAGTAGCAAGAAAAAACTATTACAATTTTATATGTTGATGCAAATTACCTACATACAGTTGCAATAAAAGAAAAAAGTGAAAAAACTGATAATATGCCGATATCAGGTAATGTAAGTTACAAGAATAATATCGTTGTCAGTGTAGAAAATTGATATTTTTCCATACTTTTCTTGATTCAACGATAATATAATGTATTATAGACTAATGTAACAAAATGTGTAGACCACTTTGATTTTATTCATTACCTGCATACAGATTCTCGTAAACCATACAAGTTGTTCATTTTGACGACAAAATCATTTAAGTGTGTTGTTCCTGTAACATTAATCACATTGTTTCGGATTAAAACTGATTGTCTTTGTGTAGGTTGGTGTTGATTGAATCCATTATTATCAACTGTTGTTAAAGTATACAACCAAGGTGCTTTGATATGTATAAATTGCAATTCGATTATAGCGCTATGAATTTATTGAGCCAGGATCAGAATGAAAAAAATTTGCAAATAGCTTTTTAGAGAGTATTTTAAAGTTTTTCCTAATTTTCTGTTGCATTTTAATTTAGCAGTGCTTCATCAAAAGCATTTATTATTTCATATAATTGATTTTGTGTTTGATTATTTATTAATTCGATCATTTATTATTTTTGTAAACAACTTCTGTGTCATTGTGACAATTTTAGGTTTGGATAGTATTTTAAGTGGTGCCTTGTTAGACCATCTTGTTCTAGGCCATCTATAAATATTTTCCTGAGCCTGAGATCAAAATTAATTAGAAACTTATCCGGCCACCAAATTCAGTCACCAAAAACAGTTTTTAGAAAAGTTATTTATTATTATTACCTTACTAACTTCAATTTGACGTGAATAAAGTTTAAAAAAGTAAACAAAGTCTGCTACTGAAATGAATAAAAACGTCAATTTTATGTGATTACATATTTGTGTATTATTTCCAGATGTAACTTTAGTAACAGAAATGAAAAGCATTTTTGCATTTTTACAATTCTATAACTTTTGAATAAGAATATACAAACTCAAAGAATAATCAAATTCATATTGAGAATAATCAATTTCAAATTGAGAATCAAGCAAGCTAAGGACGTTTGCAAACAGATAATTTGAATACAATCGATTCAATTGCGTTAATTGCTTAAAAATTTCTTGAAAATTTTGAAAAAATGCTTTATGCAAAAGTTAATGTTAAAGCTAATACAATAAGTAGAGAAACTTCACATTATACAATCCTAACCAAAATCTGAATGATAGCATTAAAAATCAAAAGCAATAACGATAGGATTGGAAAAAATTAAACTATACATTACATCAAAATTCAAAATGCTAACTCTCAATTGAAAATTGCGTATTCCTAATTTGAAATAGTTTAATCCCAATTTTAAATTTCTTTATTCACAATTTGAAGAAGAAAAGATATACAGCGTGAAAAATAAGTAAAGAATAAATTCATTCATCAATAATCCCATTAGTACTTGCGCTAGAGATAAAACTAAGTTTTTGTCATCCATTTTTTTGACAATTATGACGTCATCAATATATTTTTTTGTGACAGCCCATGTTTTTTATTTTATATTTGAGTAGAGTTTTTATTTCAATAGTACTAAATACTTGATAGACTATATCCAAAAACCTAAGAAAAACGGTTCTACAATTTAAATTAAACAAAAACGAGTAGTCTACTTTAAAGATGTTTAGGACAAGGAGGTCCAATAGAATAGCCAGCTAGGTCCCCAGATCTAATCCCATTAGATATTTTTCTATAGAGGCACTTGAAAGGCAAAGTGTAGCAAAACCGATCCAACAATTTGGATGATCTTACAGCAAGAATTTGACATGAACGCAATTTAATAAGTCTACAAATTATTCAAAAAGTATTGGCTGCGTTTATTAATCGTCTTGCATATTGGCAGATGATGCAAGGTCATCAGTTTGTTAATTTTGCTAATTTGTTAACTTAACTTACAAATTTAAGGTTGATTTTGTAATGTTTATCACTGTCAACTTTGTTTTATTTGAATCCTCTGTCTTTTTTGTTTAAATTCCGATAAAGTAGACTACTCTGTTTTTCTTAATTTTTCTAATTACAGCTGTAGAGCCGATTTTCTTAGTTTTTTTCTTATGTAAGCAAATAAGTTTTTTTTTATACCATTGAAATCAGAAGAAAAAACTCTACTCAAACGTAAAATAAACAACATGAAATGCCATTTTAAAAAAAATGACGTGATAACTGTCAAAAAAATGGATGAAAAAAACTTAACACACGTTTCTCGTATGCTTTTTAGTTTTATTTCTAGTGGAGTTATTGGATTTATTCCTTACATATTTTCCACACTGTAGACCATTTTCGAGCATTTTCCACATTAGTGTTTTACTTAGAGTGGAAAGTGTTTGCATCGGTACCCCTTATAAATAAATATTATAGATGAAGAAAAAAAAATGCAGATTAAAATATAAACATGTTTTAATTGTTAAAAGCTTTATAGCTTTGGCCTAAACGACTTTTTATAGAAATTTACCAAATTTGGTCACGCATGATCGTCCTCTACAGTTTAATTCTACCAAAACCTATTATTTACCAGTTTTACTAACGTTCATTCACATTTTAAAGTAGTCAACCACATATTTTAATTTTATAAAATTAGTATAAATTTATGTGGTGATCTAAATTATACCGTAACAGTGCATTTTTAATTTCTATACAATAATCTTGAATCATAATGAATATTCTGTAATTATACTGAACGAAGTAAATAGATTGCCATAAATTTTAGAATTGTCAGTGTTAGATATTATTATTAAACTTTAACGAAATACAGAGATTGTCATCGATTTATTAATATTTTTAAGGTAGAAAAAGTTAAAATCTTAATTAAGACGCTCTTCTGATAATTATGTAGATGAAAAATCTAAAAATAAAAAAAAAATTCAAAAAAAAAGCCTTCAAAAGGCTTTTTTCTAGAGTCTTTTTTTTTGGTTGTGGAGAAAATAGGATCTGTAATTACTCGGTTAGAATGAAAATTTGATACGAGTGGAAAGATTCCGAAAGCAAGCGTCAGCGAATCTTTCCACCACTCGTATCAAATTTTCACTCTAATCTTGGTTCAGAATATACTATTCCATCACTTGTTATGGAATGAAAATACCTGCAAAACACATAAGAGCCCAGTGTTACGCAATAAATATTCTGTCTCAAGAGTGAGAATGTTTACTTTCTATTATTAAAAATGAATTTAGAATTTCTGCAAACAGTAACGGTCGTGGAGGAAAACATACATAAAATAGCAATAGCTGCACTTACCTTTTTCTATTATACAGCGGGACCTTGCAGACTTCACAACTTCTTATATTTATTTTCTGCTAGCTAATCGGAAAATTTCAAAAAAGTGGTGGAAGGCAAAATGGGTGCAATCTTTTCACTACAATTGCTGTCTTTTTCTTACAACGTTTGCATTAACATTTACCATTTAATTGCAATTCAGTACAACTCTATGGCTTGTAGTTGTAATAGATAAAAGATTGGTGCTTTTGGCCCAAAATCGGATAGTGCGAGAGTGATTTGATACTGTAGCCAAACACTTTCGCTTTGGTGACTTGGCACTTTTTTGGTATTTCGGACAAAAGTGTCATATCTTATACATAATGCAACTACTATAGCATAACGCAACATATGTGAGATTGATTGTCATAGAAACGACATTTGAACCAGTTTTTAAGTGAATTTGAATTATCCAATACAAAAGGTTTAAAAGTAAAACTCGTATAAATTTTAACAGGAACGTACGTTTATTTGCACTGAGCGGAATTACAAGCTAGCGTACGAAATCTCGCCGACTGTTTGTTTGGTTGACGAATATGTATAATTAACTTTCACAGAAAACAGAAATATATTAATTATAATTTGTATAAATATTCATGCCATTTTTGAATATTGCACAAAAAACAATCAAAAATAGCATAAACAATAGTAATTACATATAGAATAATAATTACATATAGATTTAATATTTTCTCAAATAAATATTTACAGACTACAAAAATTTATCACCATCATCAAGAAATACAAAATGGAAATATTACAAAATTTAAATAGATCAGAAAAATTTATTCGCATACCATGTAGATATTTACAAATTGGGTCATCTAAAATTCAATTATAGTTAAAATACATTTACAAATACATTTCAATTACTGGTATAGAAACATTATTTTCCAAATTCTAAGAGAAGATCAACTTCCATTGGCAAAATATTTCGTTTATATTCACATAGTATTTCCTAATCATCTTAAACACTAATCCGGCCTGCGACAGCAAAGCCGGCGAGCGTACGAACTAAAGACATAACAGAGTTCATCTTAAATCACTAGAATTATGTTAAACAATCGGTGATACCAACCAAAAATGATGTTTCTCTAATACCAATTCAATTTAAAGTAAAAAATAAGGTTAGCAAACTTGATGTTTCTAGATATAACAGTGTTTACAAAAAAAAACTTATCTATCAGTTGAACAGACATAAAATTAAAGAAAATTGCTAAAAATAAAAATTCAATTGTAAACCAAATAGGACTTCCATTTTAGGCTGGTAACGTGGTAACATACACTGCTACTCAAAATAGAAAGAAGTCAGCAAAATACCTCCTCTTCCTTCAACAATGAGTATTTACAAGATATTAGGTTGCATTTTTTGTTTGGTATAATACTATGTATAGTCAGAAAACAAATAAAACAATAAAAATAAAGTGCAAGGCAGAGAAGAAAAATAGAAGATCTGAAGCACAAGGCTCAAAATTAAACAGCAAAGAATCGGAAATAATGTTAAAAGATGCAATTAAAGCAATTTATTTTCATCTACCAATTTCTTGGTTGAAAAAAGTGTCGGCAGACCCAACAAATATGTTTAAAGAAGGAAAACATAAAGGATAAATATGATAAAGAAAAATAATCAAAGAACAGAAAAGACAAGAGCTTTCTAGAACAGCAAAAAAATTATAAAAACATGTACCTTCTTCTTCAACAATAATTTTATAATGCATAATAAAATATGTTCCAAATATTTATAATTGAAACCGTCTTGGAATATGGCCAAAAAAACCAATTAACCATATATTGATTTCAAAGCAAACCAGTGCAAAACTTAAATAATTTTATTTTGAAGTACAACGCATATACAGTTGCAATCATGTATGAAACCGAGTTTGTTCTGCTAAAATCTAAAAACCGGAAATTAAAAAAAAAACTTAAAACTTAATAAAAGTTACTAATTTTTTCTACGACCACTATGTTAAACTCGCTTTACATATATCCTTGTTGCTATGAAAAGTTCATCTTTTCATTGCTAACGCAAAACTCGAATGAAAAGTGACGTTTCTGTGTGAAAAGTGACAGATCTGTGTGAAAAGAACATATTGACAAATGACATGATAGAATGAATGCCATACCTAATCATATGGCATTCATTTTGATATTTTGACATTAATATGTAATAAATTGGTTCTTTTGTTAAATGTTGTAGTTTATTGAATGGTCGTAGAAAAAACATTGTGTTGTACTCGTGTGAAAAGCTTTTTTCATGCTCGTGTAATACACACTCGGCCTACGGCCTCGTGCGTAACTTAAACACTCGCATGAAAAATCGCTTTTCAACACTTGTAAAACAAATAACTATTGTTTTATCCATAAAAAAAGTTTGTTTGACAAAAGAAAAAAAATTTTTAAATAAAATGAAACTATACGCAAAGCATGCTGCCTTAGTAAATTAGATGAAAATATTGACAGTTAATTGCAATTTGACGTTGTATTAGACAATATCTAATAATATGTAAGAATCATTTAACACAAAAAAAGGGAATTAAATAATTGAAGATAGAAAACGAAATCATCAAGAAGTCTGTTCAGTGGTTAACAAAACCCACCGAGATAAGAAAACCAGTAATGTGAAAAACCGACCTACATTAGAATGAATAAAAACATGCAACCAAAAATATCGCAGAAAACTTTAAAACGTCGCGGCAATAAAAATTGTGTCAAAAAAAATTTTTTTTTTGGTCAAAGCAAATACATACAATTAAATGGTGTTGTAAATAGTAGATATTGGTCTGATAGTAATCCTCATTGGATATACCCAATATTCACAAAAAGTCAATGAATAAGCTGGAAGTATCAGTTTTAATATTAAGGCCGTTTTTCATAAACGAAGGTTAAAAATATTTACAAATCTTGGACGAAAATATTGTTTCTCAAATAAAACGTAACAATCAACTTTGGTTTGAACAGGACTTCACTCTACCACACTACAAACATAAAATACGTCATTACTTAAATATATAAATATTTCCTCAAAGGTACGAAGACATTGACTTAAGCCGGTCGTTAAGCCCCTAATCTGAATCTTTTAAATTTTTTCATATAGAGACATTTGACAAATCCGGTCTATATTAATAAAACCGTATCTTTAGATAAACTAAAATTACATATTAAAACCGAAAAAGGCAGTTTTATTCACAGACTCTATTATTGTAAGGAAATAAATAAAAAAACAGTTTGGACATAATTTATAATCTAAATTCTAAATTAATTGACGGATTTGTAAAAGCCGCGTAATTGGCATGTTATATTTTATTTTAACTAAAATTTTATTTTTTTTTAATTCTGTCAAATAAATTTCCAAACCTGTAATGTCATTTAATTCGGAAAAAATAAAGTCTTTCATAATAGTCTATTCAACCAGTGTCATTAAAAAAATCAACAAGGCTTTGTATTTCAAAAACTTATTCAAATCAAAAAAGTTTAAACATATATTATTTGAGTCTGAAGACTATTTGAAATTTTTAAATTCGAGCTTAACCGGCTTTAGCAGAACGAACCCGGTTCCATACATAATTGCAACCCTGTATATTTAAATGCCATCTGTAATTCTATAACATTAGCACAATGTTATAGAAGAAACCCGAAAAATTATTCTAAGATGTACAGCAAAAATTGGCAATTAATAATAAAATTAAAAGATTTAAAAATGTTATGAAAGCAATTTACTTTAATTTACTAATTCTTGGATTTAAAAAAAAGTTTAAAACAAAATAGGTTTGAGAAAGATAAGATTTTATGTAGAAAAATGATCAAAATTCGGAAAAAGCAAAAGAAATGTTAAAGAAGGCAGCAAAAAGCATGATTTGGTAAATTCACGTAGCTCCAGCCAAAAATCTTTCTTGTCTTTTTCAAAACCTTTTTGAAATAGTAGAATCAATAGTTTGCATTAAAAACATCAAGTTTTACCATTGCAAATGTTTCATTTTATTAGAATTAAAATTTACTTCATTAATGACATCATTTATGAGTGCAGTTCTGAGTGTAATTCAAGATTACTGTTAGACAGCCAAAAAATACTGGTGGTAAAACATATAAACGTAAATAATGTATAAAATAAAATTTAGGTAAAAAGTGCTTGTTTTTTAAAATTTTTCTAGTGATTTACAACATCTCTGAAAGACGACATGAACATGAAATAAATTCCACATTTAGGCAGAGGCAGCATTATGAAGGCTACCTCTCTAAGAACAGGCAAACCTAGAATCGAACCGTTTTTTGTGAATTTGAATAGAAAAAATCGTATAAAATCAATTCCTCCATGGGAAAATTTCGAAGAGGAAGCGGAAGGTTAACTTCGATTCGACTCAAAGGTTAACTTATACCAGGACAGGAGCGAAAGAAAAACCGGCGATCAAAATTATGCAAGAATAGAAACATCAACATTCGCGTCCAGCAGGTAAAAAATTCGTGTTACAAACTAACTCATATATATTACTCTGAAATCTATATCTAAAAGTGTCCGGAAGAGTGACGGTTCTCTCGTACACTACATTCGCACAAGCCCGTTTGCTCACACAAATATTAGTAAAATGTATCGAACTAATTAACAAAGCATGCAGCTGTACAAAATGCTATAACACTAAAAATCTATACATATCTCTGATCGCACAACACTCACACTATAGGCCATTTCAACACAAATCAACCATAGAATATAAACCCTGTACTACAGGCTCTGCCTTATTTCAACCAAAAAAAATTTTAACCAATTATGTATCACCCATTAGCAGCAATAACATTAGCATTTCTATAATTCGCTAAGCGTTTTGCGAAAATTTATCAACATTCCTAAAATACTCATTTTTTTCCTATACAAGCTATTCATCACAGAAACTAACGTTTCTTACAATCCAACCTCTTCAAATCGGTTAATCTATGAAAATGAAAAAATAACATTCTCTTGTCTTTATTATCACTAATAAACGTTCTCAAAAACACACTTCTAGTTATAAATTGACTCCAATTATTCATCATTTGAATAATTATAAATGTCTAAAAATTTTTATCACATTGTATTATTTCTTATGTTAATTTTTTATAAATTAATACAGTCTTACGGTTAGCAGACACAAACTCCAAATAAAACATTTTTAAATAAAAAAATTTTTTTTAAATTTTTTAAGCAACAAGAAATTAGTCTATTTATTATATAAATTACTTTAAGTTGATATGACGTTTACTTTGTCCTAAACCCAGACTTTACATTGCATTATATCATAATTGGCTAAAAATGACTTATTCAATCGTAGTGGCCGATTTGAATTGAAATAACCTCTACGGCCTAGTCAGGGAAGTAGAAATATAGAATGCATCGAGAAGGAATGCGTCGGAAAATACAATGTTATTTTGTTTATAACATTGTTCAAATGCACATTGTACAAATCGGTACACGGCTCATCGTTGCATTTTTGAAAAAAGTAGATTTTCATTCAAGGTCACTTTCTCAAAAAATATAATTACCTATTTATAATACTTTTTCAATTCAGTTTTTTTCAAAAACATTTTTTTTTTGTTCGTACTACATTACATTTTTGATTTTTCTTATTACAAATAGTGACATTTATCCTAATATCCGGCGATGTGCGCCTGCACAGTCTTCAGTTAATACTTTGACACATTCGTACAAACTACTTAAAACTAACATGACTAACTCTTAGACCTTACAAATCGCCACAACCTCCACCAACAGCCAACGACTTATCGGGAGACGTATTTTGATTTTGAAAAGCATGCAAAAATAAGCACATTTTGATTAAGAAGACATATTCCAATCGTCCAGAACGCTTTTTTTTCTCTCTATATATTTTGAAACAAATTGTGCTGATTTTGTTGTATATACCCTTTGGGAGCAAGTTCCTAACATAAAAATTTAACGTCCAGAAGACGGCAAGGAGGCAATGGCGTTTGGTACTTAGGTAGACATCTACAGTTATAAATGCTTCTGTAGGTGTGTGTTCGGCCCTAGCCACCAAGTCGATCACAGGAATGAACATCACTGAGGATTTCCTCGCTACTACTGTGTGTGCTGCTCCAAGAGTCCATCCACACCTAATCTAATGTACCTTATTTACACTAGCGGTAACTGGCAGTGATGCGGCTAAGAGGTAGGCCGTCTAAGCGTGACGCCTCATGTGAAGAGCTAAATGGTCCGAACGGCTGAAGCATCGCTCACAATGGCGACATTTGAAAGGTTTAGCGCCGGTATGCTTGCGATAGTGGCGAGTTAATTCATCTGATCTTGCAAACCGCCATTCACAACCTTCCCACGAGCACTTGTAAGGTTTTTCGCCTGAAACAAAAAATACACATCAAATTCAGTTTCAAACTTCAACTTTCAACAATAAGCGTAAAAACATTAATCCACTGCAGAAAATGTTAAATTATTTGAGAATTGAATTCAAAAAGCAAAATATACAGATAGAAATTCAATAAAATGTCTATCCAAGTCAATAAATCAATCCATCAATGCGGGTCAGTCCAATTGCGCATGCTAAGTAGTTGCAGGAAGTGAAAATCCTTTTTTATGAAACGTTAGAAGCAGCCAGATGACAATATTCCAGTAGAGTGTCTTTATTGTTAAAAAACTCTTCCTAGAACAGTTCTTTGCTACACCCTTGAAGCAAGGAACAAATCACGGGCCTTGGCAGATGAGCTAACCGTACTACGATATTGACCGGATTTGGCTCAACAAAAGAAAAATTACCATTTAGTGAGTAAACGGTTAAGTTTTACGACAAATAAATTTATTCAACTACTAAAAATTTTATTCAAAAGAGCACCCAATCTGTTTTTAGAAGCTGACTTAATGGGTTAACCAATACCCACAAAAACAGGTTGGAAAGAAGCACTGAAAAACATACGAGTGTAATAAAACTCTCCTCCATGTTCGAAAATTCACGTTTGCATTTGTTTTGAACAAAACTGACTGAGCTAAAAAATACTCCTAGTAAAAGTTCTGTGTGACTTAATAAAAAGCTTACTGACGAATATATATACTCTAAGGCTTTTGCAGCCAGATCCCTCCTTTTAGGATTGGCTACTACACTTGTTCACCACCCTCCGCTTGTAAATTAGTTAAAAGACAGTACCGTCACACTAGAAACGGACGCCGTAACTGGCGGCACTTTGTTTTATTTTGCCGACGTCAAAAGTCAACTTAGCCAAAGAACTCACCTTCAGGCTATTGTATAGAGCACTCCATTGGTTAAAAAAACCAAAATCTATCTTCACAAATAAGAATGGTTAAAAGATTGTCTCTACATTTTTTTTATTGTTGTTGAATTTATATTTTTCTAAATAAAAATGTGTTTTAACATTAAAAAAAAACAAGAAAATGAGTTTCTTTCTTTTTTGTACAGTTGATTAAAAATAAAAGTATTTCAAATACAACTACTTTGCTTATTATATACAAAAATGTATATAGATGAACTTGTCATATCTACTAACAAAAAAAGTAAATAAGCTTCATAAAGGCTTTACATCATTTAGAAATTAGTTAAAGCAAAAATAATTAAAAATTTCGAATAATCTCTATTGCAATACAGATTTCCAGGAAATTTATTACGTGAGCATAATATTTCTGTTACAACTCTTCTTCTTTAATAACTCATTATTTCATAATAAGTGACACAAGGTAAATTTTGAGAAAGCAATTAATTAACTTTTGAAAGAAACAATTAATTAGCTCTTACACTTTGTTTCAAAACCGTTTTTATTACCGTTTCTTCAACAATTTGCGATAAAGCAAAATATGGTGCGCTTAAGAGTAAACATAAAGTTTATTTCGCTTGTACTCATTTAACGTAATTACCTACAATTAAATCTCAGTTTAATTTGGTTTATTTAGGTTAGCATTAAATGTTTTACACAAATGACATCGTATCCTTAACTTTACAGCATCTCATATCATTAACTTAAAATTATAAAGTGTATTTTAACAATAAGACAATAATTCTGAACGTCAAAATATTTTTTTTCAAATTGTTTTTTATTTTTGACATATTAATGCTCATAAATGTATAATCGTTTTCTTCATACCTCGCTCGAAAGTACGTACTTTCGTCCCTAATAACAGAGCCGAAAGTTTAACTTTTAGTCCCTGTAAGATGTACACTTTCTTCCCTGTATAGCGGGAAGAAAGAATTCATCGTGTTTATTTATACTCGTAACTATGTTATATGACTAGCAACACTCGCTTCGCTCGTGCCGCAAATGTCGCGGCAGGCATCAAAAACTGTCAGCATGAAAAATATAGCATTTAAAGTTAAAAAAATAAAATTAAAGTACGTACTTTCGAGCGAGGTATGAAGAAAAATCGTATACAATACGCGGGACAGAAGTTGAAATCTCGGTCCTGCGCGCCATAATGCCCTCGGCTTCGCCTCTGGCATTATGGCGCGCAGGGCCGAAAATTCAACTTTTGTCCCTCGTACTGTAATATACTATTGTGTGTGCACAGCTCTACATTTCGTTTATATTCCTCTTCATATTAATTGCTCCTTTAAAGCGACTGCTGACTTCCAGATTTAATTACAATAGAGAAAAATAGAGAAGGAAACCGATGAGCCAGATTTTGGTACGTCTCACCCTTCACCTGTACTTGTACGTTTTTGTTTTAGCCTTTCTTAGTTTTATTAGTCTCTGCATTTACCATTTATATTACTTCATTCAACGTTTAAGTTTGTTTAATAATAAAATAGTAGTTTTATGTTAAATCAATAAAATCAATCTCTAGAGTGGAGTAACTTATGCAATAAGAACGAAACAGCGCTGTCCTCAGGATTAAGACAATAGACAAAAAATTTATGAGTTATTTTAGAGTTAAGTTTTTATGTACAGCTTGTCAAATATAGGAACAACTCTGTAAAGTGGCCGGCTACTAGATGCGCATTGGAAAATCTTTCCATTTGGATGGCAGAGTTGCAGTCGCAGCCGGACCGTTGGGAAGTAAATATAGTTAAAAAAACATAGTTTATACCTATTTAGGTATTTCTAAAATATTAGTTACGTTTGCTAATACATTCTTGATATCTTTGTCTAAATACATAAATAAATAACACTTAATATTAGCATTCATTAGTCAGTATTAAACAAATACAAAGGGGTATCTCGCTGTGCGTAGCGTTTATCTTTTTCCATCCGAATGTTGCCTCACTCTTTTCGTCTGCGCATACCGAGCAAAACTCAGAGTTGTTGCTATGTTTGACGACCTGTATTTATAAATCTAGAGCCAAAACTTAAGATTTTAACTAATATAATATAAAACATTATTTCTATGTAATCGTATAAAAAAAATCTTTAAAAAATGTGCGTTGTAACCAGCAATTTTTAAAACAACAATTAATCTGCAATTTATTATGTTTTACAAAAATTTACATAAATACACGAAAATAAATATTTGCAGAGAAAATATGCATTTTAGCAGCGTTAAAAATTGGAAGCATTATGTTATGATAGAGCACCACAATTTAGAATAGATGTCACAAATAAATTTCTCTACAATTGTTACAAAATAGTCCAACAAGACATAGATGACATGCATTTATTTATGTTTACGTAAAGTTCTAAAAGCTTTCGCAATTTGATAAATTACTGTTTCCCAACTTAGAAAAATATTTTCGTACAATGGCAAGCAATGACAGAATGGTTTTGCATTCACCCATAATAATAAAATTTTTTTATCTGTTTGTCACCCTCTCAAAATACACAAAATTATTTTTATAAATGCCATCTTTTTCATTTTGAAAGGAATGAAAATTACAAATAGAAATCAATCGGTAACAGAATGCGGTTTCGCTTTTGAATTAATATTAATATTTGCCATAATAACCTGATGTATGTCTTACGTCTCTTCTGGTTTAAGAGAATTGGAGCTAAAGTAAACTAAATCAATAGCAAAACAATACAGAGTATTCTCAATTTGGTATTCCCAGAAGATAACTTCAGGGGGAGTTTCAGATTCAATAACTGAAAATAAAAATCAAGTTGTGTTAAATCTAAAGCATTTTCAATAAAAGAATTCCAGATTTTTTTATGAGAAATTGAAAACAAATCGGTCTAGTTTGATCGCGACAATATTCCTGCCAACATATAAATAAAACAAAAGTGGTTTTAAAACATTATTTAGTCTAAAGGCTCTAATAGAAGAAAGGACTCGAGCTGAGCATCTGTACTACGGATCCATAATAGAAAGAAACTATCATAGTTAGAGAAAGTAACAGAGATTAACAGGGGATACTGCACTGTTTTTTTGAGATCTATTGTGCTCCCTACATTTACAAACATACAAACACACATAACCAGACGAAAACCATCTTCTTTGTAGAAAAAAAATCCCGTCTGGGTGTGACTATATAATTTAAATTTAAAAGATGTAATCTTCATTTTTCTAGTCTCTATTTATAACATTGCAATTGCAATTTTTCGAGATTAAGCTTGTACTTTTGAGAACAACAGTAAAAATATTGCAGTCTCGTTTGAGACATCAAACATTGTTTCAGTGTTCAAATTTATAGCGCTACTTGGCTATTCTGCAAGTATTTAACTCTTACTATGAAACGGGTAATAAAATCAACTTAAAAATAGAGGCATTATACTTCTAACGTTGGAAACTTTTTGTACATCCCTGTATGATGTAGGCTAGATAAGGTTAATTAAAGAAAATTTTAAAGTGTTCTGATAGACCAATTTGGGTTTATCAGACTTAGTGTAGACGTTTACCAGAGTAGTAGACGGCTTAATTATAGACAAACCAGTAAGTTGAAAAACGAAGGAAATGGGAAAATAGGCTTGATAAGAAGAACTTCTGTTCCAAGTCCAGGTGTTGTCACAACAATCAATTTTGATAATTTCTTAACAAAGCAATATGTTAACGATCATCCCCAGCGGAATTTTCATGTTAGAAGAATTTTCATTTTATCGTATAAGTACGGTTTGAGGATAACAATTGATAGGTGTATAAATCAAAATCTTTGATTAAGATTAAATAAATAAGTGATTGAGCAGTGAGGTTTTGTTAGTTTTAGTCTTACTGATTATTTTCCTTTCAGCTACCAAATTATATGAATAACTATAACCAATATCATGGATAAAGAATCCAGGTCATAAGTGCTAATAAAACTAAGATAAATTTCAAAAAAATTGCATGCGAGCCAAAAAAAAAATCTCTGACACTCTAGAACAGCAATGTATAAAGAAAAAGCCCAAAAGATAAAATTATGTCATTTGAGTTTGATTTCACCTTAGTAAATTTATGACGTGTCTTTTTTGACTTATGAATAGGTATTTTAAATACGTCGTTAAAATTACTAAAAAAATCTCTATAGTTTTATAATATATTTTTAGAGAGGATGAAAACGGCTAAAATCAACTTAGACAGCTACTCTGCGTTAAAAATTGCTAAAACTGTTTGTTTTCTTGAGTGGGGATTATCTGACATTCATTCCTCTTAAACTGAAAAACCCTTTAAGTGGATTTGTTTTATCTAAAAACCGCCAATTAAATAAAACGAAAAACAATTTAATTTTTCTCATTTGGCCGAAGTTTTAAAGTTATTAAGAGACCAAAACAGTGGCACTTGAATACAGCAATGGTAGAAAAGACAACGGTCCAGAAGATGAATCTTTCGCGTAATGAAACCGGAACTTTGTGAAACTGAAAGAAAGATTGATGCGCCGGGCGCCTTAATGCACGTTTTAGAAGCGGACCTTAAACCTAGGCTACTAAAGGGATAGACTTTCCGCTCGTCTCTTTCAGCTCTAAAGACAGGTATAAAGTAAAGTCGTTAGCTTAACGGAAATTAAAAGTTGAAAATGCGTTGCTATTTGTTTAGCTTAGCTGTGATGTCGACGCAAGCAGCCCTTTTATGTGGCGATACAGTTAGATAAAGAGAGAAATTTGAAAAAGAACGAAGTGACAGCCTTTCAGGACTGGAATTACAATTCGTGACGCTATTTTACACCACTTTAGCTGCAATTACTGAAACGTACGGTGCAGTGTTGAATTGTTTGCGGAATAGAGTTGGTCGAACGTTTATGAAAAGCACTTTGTTCTGATTTCAAACTCGTTTTCAATCGGTCAATATAAACTAACGCCAACAATCAGAAACTTATTTTATCAAAAAACAAAAAGTCTTCAATAAAAAAAAGACCAATAGTATACCTGTATTTTAAAACTTTTTAGTTTAAGTAACGCGTATAACTCCAATTACCGTATTTACTCTATGTGGCATACTGAAAATTAAATTATCAATTTCTTCTTGATAAAATTACTTTTGATTCTCTTATCTTATGGTAATGTTATGTAGTGGCCCAACCAACATATACAACACGTGCTCAGTTGGCTTCAAGTCAGATGCGCAATTTCACGTTCAACTATGAGTTGCAGAATCTGGTTCTTCTATAGTTCACAAATTGTAATGTTTTACACATTGTTTGTGTTAGAGAATCCACAATGTTGTTAATAATGTAGTTTTTATTGACGACACCGTTCAAGTTTCCTTCACAAATGAATACTGGTGCTCTCTCTTCTACTATAAATATTCTCCATACCATTACAAAACTTCATGTAAACAAGTGTTTCCTTGTACAAAACTACAATGTCTAGAAGATTTTTAGTTCTTCAAACTCTAGCTCGACTTGAGTTATTAATGTCATTATGCAATTCAAATCGTAACTCATTGGTGTACTAGATGGCCTGCCGTTTATTGTTCTATTAATTTTTGCCATTATTTTATTTTCGTCTCTTTGTGCTCATTGCAGTTGGCACTGTTTTAGAAAGAAACACGTCAAATTAGTTTTATTATCGTGAAAAAAGTTAATTCAAAAAGTTGATTTCTTTTTCTTCTGATCATACTTCCAAATAGTCATAAAATTGATGATGTATTAGAATTTCTTCTTGTCGAACAGTTGTACATCTTCATCAGTACTACCGGTGTCCATTTGTCGACAAAATCAAACTGCTTGCACTTTGCTTGCTCATTGAGTGAAATCTAACTTATGACAGTAGCTCTTTAAGCAACAAGAAATATGTCAACTTACATATACTTCGAATCTCTGGTGGTCTGAAGTATGTATACGATGTATAGTAATCCTCAACAAAAAAATGTAAATAATTAAAAAGTTTAAAGCTACTTACTGATAATGTTTTATGTATTGAGATAGATGAAACTATCCAAACTTTAGCATTGCCATATTTTAATTGTAGTAGTTGTATTACAAAAATAAACTTCTCATCTCAAACGGATTCACAACATCAAGTTTACAATGTCATAATAGCTTTGGAGATGTTGTACAAAAGAAAAAAATAAAGATCCAATCGTGACAATAATCGAAGTTTTCGAAAGTAACAGACAAGAATCAAAATTAACGATTATCCAGAAAAGCTGCATAGATTAGAAAACTTTATTAGCTGCACAGCAACCACCTGTAAAGCATTAAAAATGCATGCTTGAGTTATTACTTTGTTTGCACACTTAATATTGATGCAATTAAAAGTTTTGCAAACTATGTTGTAGATGTTTAAGGAGTAATATCTTGATTGGAGTGCTGTCTAATGCTGTGGAGTGCTTAATGCTTCTTGTAGAAGAGAAGAATATTAATAGCTTCGGTAAGTTCTGACAAGAGGGTCATATTGGCATCAACAACATGAATTAGTTTGCGAATAGCAATGAGCAAAACGCTATGTCATCGTCTATATGTTCGCCTCTTGATTATTCAGTCGTGCAAGCGACGAATTTCTTGAAGGGTTTTAGCTGAACGTTTAGCAATGCAGATGGTGCTCGTCTACGAGACTGGACCGCATCTACATATCTTATTCCCATTTCGTTCGGGTTGGATATATGAGGAATAAGCCCCCCGGCAACGGAATGCTTGGACCAGAATCAATATTTGTTCTCTCTATACTTTAAAGCAGGCACAAATGCGGCGTTTTATCACAATTTTTCTTCCCATTCGACTTGTAATTGCCAAATAAGACAACTCATTTGGTTATTCAAACAGCGTTACCACCAGCGGCAATCAGCCAAATACCACTAACGATGCGAATCTAAAATTACCAAGTGCTCCTCTCGCGCTACAACGAAATTTGTCAAGCAAACATGAAGGGAATTTGATATAGACAGAAGATCTAACTTTTCTTATCACTGTTGCCAATACAACCTCTACCAAAAAATTATTAAAAACAATGTTAAAAACTCTCTTTAGTAAAGACTGGCTAAAATGTGCACATAAATGATCCAAGTTGACACTTTATACTTGTTTTTCAATCTATTACTTACGCTGCAAAAAAATGTTGCTCTGTAACATTATTTGTTACTATAAGCTCAGTACCTATAGAGTTTTCAATACACTAATGTATATGTAATAAATATTCCCCTTTCTTTTTCATTTAATGTCTCTCATCATAATTATGTTCTATTGTTTCGGTTCCATTCCCACACATTCTGCACAATTCAGAACATACTTATTTTCCATCTCCTCTCCACATCTAAGTAAAAGTATATAAGCAAAAAGTTATAAAAATTTAAAAAAAGTTAATAATAGAATATAAGAAAGCCAGTTAGTTAATAAATGATTTTATCAAAGAAAGCAAATTAGTACGTTATTTTATCAATGTTGACATAGAAAAAAATAAATGAGATCAAAGCGAGGATATAAAGCATATATGTATAAGCAATCTGGTTAAATATATACTTTAAAAGTCGGTGGCATGCCATAACGTTAAAGGTTAACTTTTGATGTTTTTTGGTCGACTAGCCTATAAAATACCATTAACTCTCAACTCCAACATGTGACAGTTGTTCATATAAATACATAATCAATAAATCTACAAAATTATCCTTCACATCAGTTGGTGGACTGTAGTTAGGGCTTTATCAAAAGACCAATATAAATCCAGTTTAGCAATGATCCTTCTCAATATGAAATTTAAACTTCAAAGAAAATGTATTTTAGAGTATGTTTGAACTAGTAAATTTTAAATTGCCTGCCTTCTTCCTCAAAGATTACATAACCGCAAACGCCCGTCCACAGGCCGGACGGGAAATCTGGGTGTTTAAATTTATCTCCAGAAACTTCACCCTGGCTAAATCTGCAATATTAATTAGACTAATTTTATTGCAAGCTTCCGGAAATGTGATAAATGCTAGAGCCTCGAATAGCCAGCCACAAGATGCGGATATAGTTCAGCTTCGCTACAAAATTTTAAAACTGCATAAATATAAATAATCTGTTTGTTACTCAATTTGCATCCAAAATAAAAAAATTACCGTTCAAATAAATTAGTAAAAAAATAAGATACCGAAGTATAGAAAAGTTAATCAATCATCAGCAAAATAATAAACAAAAACTTTACATTTTCTGCTCGTCTCACACAAAATGTTCAAGATGGGTACGGTTAACCGATTTTTAAAAAGAAAGACGTTCCATGTTAATGAAATAAAAACCAGTATTGATAATTCTTTTTATGTTTGACCGAGGGCACTTTTGAAGTGAGCTTAATATCATCAGATCTAGAATATTCCATAAAAAACGATAAAAATCATCATTTATATTTATTTTTTAAAGTTTTCTGTCTTTTAAGGTCGCAATTTCCTACGAAATTGTAAAAGGCAACGTTTTCTAATGTTTTTTTTTTGAAGAATAACACCTAATAAAATCATCAAAATTTCATTAAATCTTTCGCCACGGACTTTTCCAAAAGACCTTCACAAAAATAATAAACCTTTTTAAAGAAAACTATACAGCCCCCAGAAAAAGAGAACGGTTACAAGTGTGTAGTGCGTAATTGCGTAGCTGTGTGTCTCTGTATCTGTGTAACTGCCTGTCGCCCTATAGCTACCAAACGAACAAACCAATTTTGATCAAATGGCTTCAGGTAGTTGAGCGTGTTTTAAAATGATATCACTATAATAATAATAATTTAAAAATTCAGCAATTTAAAATAATCAATTTTTATCGGGTCGATACATCAATGTAAGCATCTTTTACCGGTCTGATTCTGTAGTAGAATACCTACAAGAATGCAAAAAAAATAATTGACAAATATAGATGAGAATAATATTAAAAAAAAAACAATTCTCACCAAAAAAAACCAAGAATTTTTGGAAAAAAAGCACTAAAACCTTCTAATTTAGTCTAAAATTCTTATTACAATAAAATCCAAGATCAGAAATTGTATAATTTGAGCAATTATAAATCTATAGTAGGTAGAGCTTATTTGTTTTCTGTTGGCGGGTCACGTGTTCATGCGCAGAAGCTGTAATTGGTAGTTCTTTGCTATTACTAACTAAACTAAAAACGTCAGCTAAATCTTAATTTTTTACTTTACTTGCTTGCTTTAATATAAATAGAACAACCTCAATACTTACAGCATTTTAGCACAGTAATTTAATTTAGATTACATAAATTACATTAATTTAATTTTGAGCGGTTCAAAAGATGGTCGAATGTTTTCAGCGCTCACTTATTCCATCAGCTGTCAATGTTCGCGCAGATTAGTAGCGTCACAGCCGCCAAAAGAAAACAAATAAGCTCTATGTAGTTTAAACAGTTTATCTAACATGTCTTACTTTGGCTGCTTTTTCGTTTTACTTTCGTCGAGGCAAAAATTGAAACATTTTAGATCTATCGTTGCAGCTGTATAATATTGTATAGTACTGGATATTTATTTATAAATAAATTTAAATACTTTTTTTTGATTGGCTGCGTGTTCTACAATAAATGATTACGTATGTCAATCTGTTTTATCTTATGTAATAAAAAATGTAGTTTTTTAAATTTTTAGTTGATGTTTTTAGATAGGTATGTTGAACAGCGTGGTCAACAATGACTGTTTGAGTTGGGAATCCTACATTTAATTTTAAAATGGTACAACTGCAACCACTTCCTGTTGTTGACGACTGAAACCTTTAACACTGACAACATTATTGACAGATGCGAATTAAAAAGTTAGTCGTTGTGACATAACCTACAATTTTTTTATAAGTGTTATGTCAAATATTTGTTAAACAAGCGTATCTGGTTACAGTGTTGCAACTAGGAAAAAAAAAGTCTCTAAAAAGTGTTGCCAACTCAAATAGTCCTTGTTGACCACGCTGAAGTATATTATACTGACACATACAAGACTGATATCGAACTAACACAAAGAAACGTATAGTTTTTCAAATTTAATTGTTTGAATGAAAATTTGATTGATCAAATTGATAAAGACTCTTAAAAATAGGTATATTTTTCAATTCAAAACTATATATTTTTTATTTAAGTTGGGTAGATCCGATAATTATTGTTAATATTTTGAAAGACGCTGTTTTGGTTTCTTAAGACTTAATTAATCCGTTTGAGAAGAGTTTTAAATTTTCTATTTACGCAATATAACTTATTAATTCGCTGCTTTTTAACACCAACTATAGCAACCGCAATAAACACTATAATAATCATGTAGTTCAAATTGTCTTCTTGATAACGTATAGCAGAAACTTGCACAATACCTATGTTATTCTTCCGATTTGTTCGATGTAATATAAGTAATATTATTTTAGTAAAACAACTTAACAATACCTGCACCGTTTAAGATAAGAAATAACGACAACATTTGCACGCGTTTGTACAAAAACTCAGTAACCTGAATCCATCTGGCAGAAAAAACAGCGTACGGCTGTGTCGGAAAATAAGCACCTATAATGAAAATTAATTGTCGTAAAGCATCAATTTCAAATTCCTTTTGTGGTTTTTTTTATAATATCTCGGTCTCTGCCGTAAAAACTTATTACAGAAATCGTTTAGACTTTACGTTTATAGCAAGCAGCAAACAGAGGCTAAAGCAAATATCGTATAGAAAGTGTTTTACAAAGCAACACCGGCATAATTATATTCTAAAATTTCTGCTTCCAATTGATCAAATCGTTCAATCCTGGGGTCATCGGAGCGTGTAATAACGTCAATGGCTGGTGCCGGATATCCATTAAAGATTCCTGTAAAAGCAAGATTACCTCAACGCTGCAAATGAACATTCACTTTTTTGTTACAAAAAATACACAATGTTTCCATTGACAATTTCTAACACACAATTGAAAAAACTTAAAAGACATTGTTGCTAGATTTATCTAAATTGATATTTTTGAAAATCACTATTTAGATGGTTCAAAGTTCTATTCGACACAACCTGACTTATTGAATGTTTATTTAATAATCCAGTCTTCTCTTGAACAAAGCAAATAATGAAATAAACAACAATTACGACTGATTACGACATTAATGACGACTTTTTTATTAAAATAAAAGATTATGCATAGGTGATGCGACCGGAGTACTAAATGAACTTCCAATATAATCAATATAAACTCTCTTCTACAAGTCATTATTTTACCCACGAGTACATAAATTTAAATTAATGGCAGCGCTCTAAAAGATATATTGCAAGAAATAAAGATGTTGAGATATTTGCAACAAACGGCAAGAAATATTTGAATAAAACATCTAAAAAAACAACGTTCAAACCACCACGTTTAGAGTAAATTCTTGTCATTTATATTAACCGGCTGCCTGCTTTGCTGGTTTACGTATTTCGTCGAAATATATAACCATCATCAACTGCGACTGTACGATAAATTACCTCTTTCTATTTTTATACCGCCGGTCCCACCCTTAAAACACACTTCATTGTTTATCATTGCTGAGAAACGCCAGCACAAAAATGAGGCCTTTGTTATCTTTTTTAGCTTTTTCAAAAGACAAATAAAAAACAAAGCCTAATTTCAAGATTTTACGCGCTTTTTTAAACTAAAAGATGTAATCTTTATTTATGTTTCAAACAAATATTCGTTCGAGGCAGTTTTCATTTTAGCTCAAAAATATGCTGAAATCTAGAATATTTACTACAGCTTTAATAAGCTTCCAGCTGTTTAAGTATGTAAAATAAATTTTAAATAAGCTACAACTTTTGCTGTAATTAATTTAAGCAGTTTCCAAACACTAAAAAACAACAAATATCTGAAAATAAACAATATACTAAAGATCAAGTTTTGATAAAATAATCTCACTCGCGTTTTTAAAAATAATTTTGTCATTATTTCGTCTATTTTTAGTCCAAAATCTGAAACCATCAATTTGTTCGATGACAAAAAGTTCGTTAAAAATTTATGAAGTCACTTTTCAAAATACAAGCCAACTAAAAACTGATTCAAAAATGTATAGACCTGACCTGACTTGATCTGTCAGAATAGGTAAAACAATAAAAATAACCCAGGGCAGCACTGGTCCTCATCAAGTTCAAGTTTCATAAATGATTAAACAAATTTTCCAAAAGAACATTAAATAAATTTGCATTCCAAAATATCAGTAGAATTAAAGATTGTCAATTTCATTGTTATTTTGTTTCTTACGTATCGTATATCTCTTTGAACCTGAGCGTCTTGGGTGGAAACAGCGGACCATCCAAACTGAGATAAAAAATCAATACAAATTTTAAATAATTATAGAAATATGTTCTATTGACCACTGGTTTGCGATACAACTTTCTATTAAACTTGTATAATAATTAAAGTTAAGACTTTTATGAAATAAAATTATTTAGAATATGTGTATATTTATGCGTTGTTTAAAAGCAAAATATGCAAGAGTTCTACTAAATATGAGTAAATTTAAATTTTTTCTTGGTATAATAATAAATTATAAAGAATGACTAGCACCCAAGAACAAACTGTTAAATTCCTTTTAGTTTTATCACTTTTTGAGATTATTTTTTCATAGTTTTCGAAAAAAAAACTTAGAGTAGTAAAATTGCAACATTTAAATTTTCCAGTATTTTATTAACACTTCAATAATATTATTTGTAAATAAAAAGCTTGATAATCTTAAATTGCATTTAAATAATTATCTTGATCGATACATATTATTCGGGAAAAATTACAAGAAAATAATATTTAAACTATTGTTTAAAATATTATCATACACAATTCACATAAATGTATCACAGTCTATGCGATAAATAAATCTTTATTTATAAAAATCAAATCATTGATAAAAAATAAAAATAAGTAAAAAAAAATTTTTTTAAAATCTTTCTATGTAATTTGTTTCGATGAAAAAATTAATTTAAAAAATGTTTTTTAAAGCCGAATATTATAGAATCTATTTTTTTGACAGGAATCTTTCCTAAAACCTTTGAAAGAAGAGTAGATAGAAAAAGTAAAAAAAAACATTTCAGACGCAAAATGTATCTCTTTCGTTTTCCGTCCTACTTTTACCCCAAAATCAAAATTATTATGAGTAGTAGTGGTAAAGTTTTTAAGATTAAAATTTCTTCATTTAAAAATAATTTTTTTATGCTTTAAAAAACTTGCAATAATCGTACAAACCAAAACTATTGAGTTTTTTTTCTCAACTAGCAATTTTTTAAAGAAGAATCAAATCTTATTCCAAATTCATTTGAATGACACCAAAAGTCGTAAGAATTGCCCATGCTAGCCAGACTAAAAAAAGCTAGGTTTTTGAAATATTAGGAAATTGTAGTTTTACTTTCGGGATGTTGTTGCTTGAAGGACACATTAGACTTTTATTCGCACCAACATTTGAATAATATTTTTAAATTACGTAGTCCGTTTTAAAAACATTGGAGTAACTGAATTAGTGGATTGTACGAAAAAAAGTTGGCCCACACTTTTCTATAATTGAGACGCTTTTAAAACCTGAAAAATAAACAAATGATGGCTTTTAGCCATAATTCAGAGCTTGAAAAGTAAAAAAATGATCCAAACTTTAATGATATTAAATTACATGCTTGATTGAAATAATAATTTGCTAACCATATTTTTACCACTAAAGTTTGAAAACCTACAATTGTATGTTAATGATTTAAAAATTAATATTTTCCAATAATTATTTAGTAGTATTCAACACATTAATTTGAAAATGTTTTGAAGTTTAAAATTGCAAAATCGAGTTTTTAAATTGAAAAGAGTTAATAATGTAACAAAAATATTTTTAGAGGCTTAATAACTCGCTCAAGCATGTAGCAAAAATGAAATAATTTTGTTAATATTGTAACAAAAATCGTTTTAAAAGGTTAATAAGTGGTTCAAGTATTTTGCAAAAATGGAATTATTTTGATGGAGCTTAATTAAGGAGGTAATTATTTGCGCAGGTTGTTTGAAAAGTTTTCGCAGTTTCCGATAATGAAGGAAGTGCGAAAACAAGAAATCTTACATCAAAGTTTCAGTCCGGTCCGGATCTGGTGGATTCCTACGTGACTCTAAGAACCTGAGAATATCGAAAGAAACACTGCTTAATTTTGAAAGTTTTTGGCAAGCGGAATGTTTGCAATAATTCATGGAGCCAGAGGTCTCGTACATAAAAGTTCCAAAAGTTATTTAAATTGGGAATGTGGTAGGTGTATTAATAGGGGGTGAGCTATTTAAAGGCAACCAAAGTAATTACAAGATGCGCTCTATTGGAAAAATCAACACTCCCATTACCAAGTTCAAACTGCGTCAATAACTTTTTTCTTACCATAGTTGTTCGATACAAAATTTATTAACATAAAATGGTTATTTCAAAGTTTTTCCTTGCTTGATTTATTGTTCCATTTCCGGACGAACTCACAGTATCAAAATGTAATCTTTATGAATAAAGTTAGTTTGGAAACAAGTCAGTAAACTGTCCAATTAAAATTGAATTTATTTCATCTCAAAACTTTTTACATGCGCCTATGAAAACACAATTACGAAGAACATTTCGCTCAAATTAATTCAATATTTTACAAATAAACATCAACATGCAATAGAGCAACTCTCAAAGCAAAAATTAAATATAATAAAAACCAAATGCTACCCGCTATTATTCAATCCTAACCGTAGCGCGGCAATGTAAAGCTTCATACTCAGAATCATGAAATTATTAAAATATTCTTTTATAAAATGTTTGTGAGAATCTGTGGTTGCGACGTAGATATGAGACATTAAATTCCCGTACCAGCAGAATGACAAGGAATGCACTTTCCAGCTTTCACATGCAGCCAAACTTCATAGATAACACATTTTTATTATAACTTTTAGGGAGATTTTGCAAGAAAAAAAAAATCTAAAAAAATCCAGAGAAAAGCAATTTTGAAAAGGTTCCGTATTTTAAAATAATCCCACAGCGAAAAACTTTAAAATATTCAGAAATAAAATTATTTTTCACAAAAAGTCTTGATTAAATGAATTTAGAATAGTAATGTAGCTATTTAAAAACATAATATTAAACAATCGCTTTCGCTCGTTTAGTTCTAGATATCTTTCGAACGCTTAATTTTAAAATTTTATTATAACAGGATCTAAAGTTCTTGTTATATTTACATTGTAGTTAACGATTCAAGAAGAACAGTAAGAAGACATCAATCATGATTAAACTTATAAATGAGGTGTGTAGGGCAGATATTTAAGCTATCCGATTTTTTTAATTTTTAAAGATAAGTTTTTCAAAGTTCAGTACTGTTAAGTTGGGTCAAATAGCACACGGTGTGCAAATCAAATTTAAAAAAATAATTGAATAATTATCAATGTAGTGTAATCTGATTAGCAACTTTTGTCGGACTCTTCTTCTTCTATAAGTTTAAATTCTATAATTTTTAAAATATCTATTATCAAGTGACATATTTTATGTTAAAATGCATTTATGCATTAATTGTGTTCAATATAAAAATGTACCCTTATCAAGCAACATAAATGGTTCAATTATGTAATTAACATTGAATAGCAGATGTTTCTCGGTAAAAGTAATAAAATAATTTAAAACTTTTTATAGAATATATATATTCACGTAATACGTATCTCGTGATAAAAAAATTGAAACAATTTTTTCTATGATTATTAAATAAAAAAAAAACCTTTATCAGCCTGGAATGGAACCTGGGCTGCCAGCGTAGCAGGCGAGCATTCTACCACCAATGCTTGCTGAATAATTTGGGCATCTGCTGTATAAATCAAAATGTATCAAATAAAATAATTTACAATAAAATAATATCGCAACTATTGAGATGTAAGCTATTCTATCTTTTAAGTGGTATCAAATAGCACACGGTGTGCATATCGAATTTAAAATCGGTTCAGTAGTTTAGGAGCTTATCGTGTTCCAATGTAGTGACAAGTACTTTATATTATATAAAGATGTGGTTCCAACTTCAAAGAACAAATACCTTATCCAACAAACTTTGAAAGAGAAGAAGATTGACCAATTTCAAAAAAGTTTTAAAATCGGTCTTTTTTACAAAAAGCTATACATAAAAATATATAATGCATAAATACGGATCGATTTGAGAACCTCTGTTTTTTCATCGGTTAAAAAATAGAAACCAATTACTGAATTCTATATTATACAATTATCTCTTCTACAAATAATTCAATTATTACCAACTGCGTAGATCGCAAATTAAACTCGAGAAAAAAAAACATTCCAACACTTTACTTTTTAGGAACTTTCTCCTAGAAACACATAACCAATTACAACTTCCTCAAATTGAATTTTTTTCTTTATTGACTGAAACAATACGGTTTTATCTCAAAAAGCGATAGAGATATAGGATTTATCTTAATAAGCTTCGTTGCAGTTTCCTAATGGACGATGGCAAGCACGTTCGCTCTAGTGTTAAAAAGATAATTCCACAAGCTGAACTGCATCCTTAATGTTCTTTTAAAAAATTTATAAGTGCACCAAAACTTTTCTACATAATCTCATTAAGAGTTTGAAAACACGTGAGGGACAGTTTAAAAATGTATGGAGATTTAACCAGAAAGTTTGTGATATAATTTTAAAAGCTGGTTGCTGGCAGGTAATTTGTTTTTTGTAGCTATAGACTGCCCATTTTTTTAACCAAATAAACATTTTGTTACAAATAATAGGTTTTAGCTCTTGATTCTCTGCATTATGTATCCAGCAAAAAAAACAACATGCAGATTACAAGATTTGAAGAGCAAAGTACTACTAATAGCACTCTACTAATAGTAACAAACCAGATCATTGAACATAAAAATAAAGCGCATTGTATTTGATAATCGGCACTAATCACAACCAATAAAGGTTTATGAATTTTTTCTATAGAAATCCGACCAATAATTCTAAATTTAAATTTGTCTATTTATTAGATCTAAATGAGTCAATTTGTTACAAAATAGATAGTTTTTTTCTCATAATTATAAAAATTGTAGTTGTTGCGTGGTGTATTTTTACAAAGATAGAAACAGTATTACCAATTATTAATATTAGTATTACCAATTAATAGCTAATTACTTGAATCAAATACAATTTCTCGTTAATTCGTGACTTGTAAATTGAGATTAGGTAAATATCATTAGAAGCACTTCGACATTCCTCAAAGGTCCTATCATTGTTGACAATAGAAGTTTGGCATCAGTGTTAATTCTCTTGAATAATACTATAATTTTGTAATTTCTGCTAAAGCAAGATTATGCCTATTTGAATAGACATAATATAAATTGGAATTGTACTAAGATAAATTCAAAAAAAAAATGTGAGGTTTTTCAAAATAACGCTTAAAGTGTGGAGTATCTCATCAATTGGCTCTCTATGTAATCGTCTCCTAGAATAAAGTTTAAAAGTTTGCAAGTGTTGCAATGTGTGTCGGCGATTGTGTGCTGCCAACATTATCCAATCAGATCAAACTTTTTGACTGAAGTAATAAATGACATTATTGCCTCTCTCTCCAAAACAGGTTTTTGACGCTTAAACTACAGTATTGAAACACTTCCAATTATGAAAACTTTAACCTAAGTTCAACTCGACAGGAAAGACAACCTCTGCTCCTGACAGCTCAAATCAAATTTGAGAAAAGTGTGGTGTTTAATGTGCAACTGCCAATATCAAACTGCAGTCATCAACAGTTTTGTCTGAATTAGTTTAACTTATATAGTTTACTGGTAGACAGCGACTCTTTCAGTTAAGGATCCAAGATGCAACAACTACCGTAATGAATAAACATCTTTTAGAAGTAGAAGCTCCTTACATCAAAGTCGAGAAACCAGGTTTTTACGTGTCAATGTATAGGTCACTCAAAATGACAGATATAGATTCTAAAAAAAATATTTTCGAGAAAAAGATATATCGCTCGTTAGCGCCTTCCATATAAAAGACATACCTAAAATATGCAATCTCATCTATCTATCTTAGTGTCTATTAACAAATAAAAAAATTAAACCAATATTACTTGCTAAAGAGTTTCAATAAGAACAAAACATGTTTAAGTCCTACTTTTAATTAAATTTAAATAAATTTGCTTTAACCTTCTTCGTACTTCTTAGAAAGGTTCCTTTCATTAACCATCTTGTCAAACTTGCAAATGTTAGTCTCCAAAGATAATCAATAATCGCAAGTATGACAATATAGCGTAAATAACAAAGCACATCCTGTTTTTAAACAGACCACGTGATGATGCGTGATGAAGAGCGATAATAGTGCTTTGTAGGTAAAATTTAAACAACCACCATTCAAGATATTTTTGTACAGTAGCAACGGCTATTTCAGTATCGTGAGAAAGTATATTAGTGACAGAATGGCAATTTCAATATTTTTCGAAAATGCCGAGCGATAACAGTAAACCTTCTATTTATAGCCAAGCAAGTATATAGTATTTAAAATACAGTAATTCTAAAAACTAAAAAAAGTACCTTGTAATAGTTGTCAAGCTTAACGTAAACGTAGTATATGCATACAAGTTTATTTTCCTGAATTTATCATAAATAGTAAATCACCCAAAGTAGTAAACATTTCCTAAAATCTGAAACTGTCTGAAAAAAGTCAGATGGTTACAGTATATTTGATTTCCCACTAATGCTCTCTGTCAATTATTTCGACAGGTTCGCAGTCGCTTTGCCGCATTTAAGGCGGTAATTGGAATTTTTCCAACTGTTATGGAGAATAATAGGTATGCGGCATGGTTGTTTGATCCGCAACAAAAGGCTTTTTTACAAAAAGAGCTGCATTTGTTTTGAGAGAGTGCATCATAAAAAGCGCATCTAAATAATTTTTTATTATACGTATTGTTCTAGACGAGAATATGGATCTTTGTGCAACTGAATGTTTACACACAATTGCAGCAATGTACCGCATTGCAACAAATAATTGGGTCTTGCAATCCTATATTAACATCCAACTCTTTGGAATACAAAAAACGTAGTCGGCAATTAATTTCGCTAATGCAGCACTTTATTTCGCCCTCCAACCAACATTAGAATGTAAAAATAGACAGTCATTTTTACACGTCTCCATCCTCTTGATAAAAACGGTATCTGAGCCCCAAAAAAAGACTAATGTAATAATTTGCGAAGTGTTTTGCGTTGTTTGTTAGAAGAGATAATATTTTTACATTCTGAGTAAACGTAAAATTCTGACTGCTAAATTGAGATGATGGATGGATGATGTGCGATGCTCAACATAAAAACACACTTTGGTAACCACATTCAAATTTAGGCTCTTTTTATAATTGGAGCCCCAGATGGACGATGCGGATGCTTTGGGAACTCTAAATTAACTTAATTAAGAAAGAAGTGTTTCTGACTGGCGCCCTCAGCAAATCTGAAAACAAGCTTTTGTTTTATGTTATTTTAAACAGGTCAAACAGAATAAGAAGCGTTTCAACTAGATTTAAAACAAAATGTTTTCAAAAGTTTCTGAAAATGTTTTCGAAGCTTGAGACTTCAAATAAATTTATTTGAAGTAGAATAAATTAAATCTAAGCAAAAACAATGTGGTACGTTACAAGTTTAAATAAACACAGACTTTTGTTAAAAAATTTTAGAAGTAGAAATAGACGAATTTTTCAAATGTTTTTTTAAATAATACTAAAATAATTGCAGAGTGGCATACATTATAAAACAATTAGACCAGATAAAGACGTAAACACCAAATAACCATGATAACGGCTTTCCGATAATAGCATTGATTAACAATGGGAATTATGATGCGCATTGTCAATAAGACAATAAACAAACCTGTTGCAACTTTTCTTTAAATTTATGTACATAATTTAATAAAATAAAAATAATTACTGAATAAATCAAGCAAATTTATTCAAAACTAAAAATACATTTCTGTCTTCATTAGCACTCTTCGGTGAGGCTAAACAATTGAGATTCAAAACAGCTGTGTATAGTATGAAATAATCTCGTTCAACCAAATTTATTCTGGCCAAAGTGTGGTTTCTATTTACCTAATTGCCGATTACTCATGTGAAATGTAATACGTAGTGACATCTATCTATCGGATGCATTATACAGCAACATCGGACAGCCATGCTTTCACAGTTTAATGCAAAAAGTCTCTAGCGACCAATTATGTATATTGAGCAAAACAATAATAGTAGTTTGAACAACGTGGGTAGATGATATGATGTCTATATCGCATGAAAACGAGATTTAAGGCTCGAGTGTTGTGACCAAAGCCCATACTGTAGTTCTACAACCAAAATAAACAAATCTCAACACGAATAATTATAATTGTCTTAATATAATACGCATTTTTTTATCACAAAAACTGCAATTGTGGAAAACCAAATTCTGATGCTATTTAAATTATTATTATTTAAAAGAATTCAGTACAATAACTTAAGTAATTGTCACGGTTTGCCAGCTTGAATTCATGGTCAATTCTGTTTTTTTGTTCATAGTTGTTATGATAACGTGATCGGTGCAATATGTTTTTTTTTTGGGACTGCTGACTTTAAATCTAGTATGGGCACTCTCATTGTCAGGATTGATAGCCGAACACATATACCTCAAGGAAATCGCTATTTGCTACGTATCAATGCACTGTACTAGTGCAATTGATACCAGTGTACAATGCTAGTACACTGGAAATGACCGATATACAATCGGGAGTAGAAAAAATATAGACTATCGACTCTGAAACTGTAAGATTCCACCGAAACCAATCCGTTTAAATCCGAGTCTGACTTGACTACAAATTATCCTGCTCGCACGATATTAAAAAAACATATAATCTCAATGGTTATTACTTGTGTAAATCCACAGTAATAAAAACTTCTCGGAATATAAAGCAGCATTGACGTAGTGCAACGAATAATCCATAAAATAAAAGCAAAAGTAAAACCCCGGAAAATAAGAACGTGCCGCAACATTACAGAACAATTTCGACGCTGATCTCCAAAACACGTACGACATTGCGTTAAAAACCGTGACGTGTTATCCAACGGATCGTTATCCTCCATCTCGTTACAGTCCAAATAATCTACAAGCGCCATCACCAAATGTAGAAGATCTATTGAGTCTACTAAGTTGATAGCAGGCTGTTGCATAGACGTCTGAATACAAGTTATGTCCCTATTACTCTTTATTTTAGATCAGAGATATTACTAAACTACTGCAATTTTATTACTTTGCTACATTTTCGCTTAAGCAACTTAAATAAATAGCATTATTATCTTAACTGCACAAATGACTCATTCTAACCATTGCAGTTTTTTAAATAAATACGCCATTGAATTTGGCCAGTAACAATCAAGGAAGAATAATAGTGTCTTTAGAATGATAAAAACCAACAGTGTGAAATATATTTTGCTTTGGTTAGAAATTAACAGTGTCACACAAGATAGAGGCACATCTCAATAAACAAGAGAACCTTCTACAGAACGAGTGCGCAAATGGTTTTCAGATTAGAAAAGGCGTTGGAAATATTTTGCATAGATTGGATTCAAGCATTGAAATAATGGAAATTCATATGTCACAAAACTCGTATTTGTCAAAATCTCACTAAAGAATAGATGGAACACAAATTCATAAACAGTATTCGACTGCGTGATGCTGCTTTGGTCCACTGAATTAAAACTCCATGCCAAGTTTTTTCCTGAGGTTCGTGCCACTGTACCGAATAACTACAAAGTTTTGAATCCAACCCTGTGACCATACCAGTTGACCGCCTTAAACAAAAAACAAGTTGTGATGTGCGTAATGTGGTTGATATATAACAAACAAACTCGTTGTTTCTAAACCTCTTTTCAACGTTTTACTACAACTTCTTTCTCTTCATTCCCTTTTATTCATTAAATCTGTTTCTCAGCTTCACACAAAATATTTCTTTTGTCCCTCGCTCCATGATTAATTATTTTTTTTATTTTAGAGCTTCTTGGTTTCTTGTATCCTACACCCTTTATTCTCACAACATCCGAATCTATCAATTATCATATTTCTCCTTCATTATTTATTTCTCTACTAATATTTTAGTATATTTGGCTTAAAACTTCACAATTCTTTCCTGTCTCCTTTAGTGCTCCTAAAATTCACAAATAAACATTTTTGCTTTTTTCCAAAATAGCTATTACTCCCAGCTTTTTATTTACCTAGGATGAATATCTTGTTCGTTTTATATTTATACCTATTCTTCCTATTCTCTTTCCTATTGTTATCTTTTTTGCTGCTTTACCAGCTTCACGTCCAGTCTTCCCCCTTTCCCATAACCTTCTTAAAATGATGCTTCTTCTATTCCTGAATCTAGTTTAAAGATCTCTTTTTTGTCTCATGGCTTATTTTCTTTTATAATCTTTTTAAAAGTCTTTTTAATTTATAATCCAATTAAGATTGTTTTAGATGGTAATTGGATTAATATACTACAAGAGCTTCAACACCAAGAGGCCCTGTGCTGCAGGTTTTTAAAATATCTCACAAACAGCCTTAAATTATCTCTGATGTCCACTTTGTTCACTTCAATGACTTAGGAAAAAGGCCTTTTATCCCTAAATCCAAAAAACAAATTTCTAGATCCCGCTCTGAATGCATTTCCATTTGGGGTATACAAGGGATCATCTAGAATTTTACATGGTCTTCCATCGACTTATTTACCTAATGATATTCACCTGTTGAGTTGACAGGCCGGCTTACACAAAGAGCTTTGCACAACCTCCTAATTGCGTAAGCTCGCTCGATCCGGATAAGCTTGCACTGACCGTGTCAGGGTGCTAGGAACGCTTTTCGTCATAAATTTTAAATTTTCCTCTTCTGTTCACAGACTTCATTTCATCGTTTCTACATTACCGTCGAGCTTTTAAATTGCCTTATTTGTTTTACCATACATATTTATTTTCTTTTGTTCTGTTTTTTATTAAATTTTTGACGTTAATGAATTGTTTTTCATTTTTTTATTGTACAGCTTGCTGCTGTTTTAAAACTTTTACGAATTAGATCAAAGAAGTGAGATGATAAATATTAAAGTTTGATACAAAAACCTTTTTATGTTGAATTTTATTTTATACGTACAATCTGACAAACATAATAAAAATTTGAGAAGCTAGATCAATTTGTAATGGAGCCGTTAAAAAACCGGCCGGTGAAAGGCTACTATCAAAGTAGTACGGTAAAAGTCCAGCAACTTTAATTCGGCGTCGTAAACAATAATTGCAAATTTCAAGAAACTCTCTAAAACGCATAATGCACTAAAAGTTTACACATTCAGCTTACAAAGTGTAACTGATAAAAGAACTAAAGCCTAATGACCATGCACAGCAAAGGGCTTTCGTTGAATAAATTATTAAGCGTTAACAACAAATGCTGATTTATCGTAATCTCCTAGGCAATAATACTCAGTTTCCCTTTCATGGTCTCGTTAATCTTTAATTTCGCAACAAAATCACCGATATTTTCATGACCAGAATAGACCAAACTTTTTCTGAATTTTTTAATAAGAACATTTTGGTTGTCTTGTGAAAACAAAACAAGCCATTAACCACGTGTACATTAAAGATGTATAAAACAGCAAAATTTGAGCAGATTTATGCAACATGGTTATGAAAAGTTGGGCACATATAAGCCCAACTTTTCAAACAATTTCCAATTTTACCACTTTATTCTTTAAAGTTAGAGGACCGAAAGCGTTTATTTTCTAGTCTCACCCTTTCACCGATACTTTTAAAAGCTTTGATTTTAGAAACTCAGAAAAAAAATAATTTTAAATCTTATTTCTGCTGAGTATTTCAATCAAATTTTACTGCCAGGCAATGTTGCAATAAATCAAACATTAAACTTTTGACAAATAGCAAGTAACGATATAAATACACTCAAAGTTCGCAAATCAACAGATATAAGCTCTCAGAGAAGACTCTCGAAACTAAAACTTAAACTGTCGCAGTTAGAAAGGCCTCGCCCAAAATATGACATTTTGCTCAGGTTCTATTTACTTTTATGTGATGTACTACTAGTCCTCCTTCGTGTTTACTTTGCTAAATGTGTACACTTTCATCCAACTTTACTTACTAGTTCAAGTCGCATATATAAATAAAAACTTTCTTTCCTAATGTAGATAAATTAAACTAAAGATGTTATTACAAAAATATTTTCGACTGATATTTAAAGTAAATGATAAATATCCATTTGCAAACGTTACTAAAAGCGCATTCCCTTTCTATAAAGTGTCGTAGAGATAAGTTTTTCAAGTGTCAAAAACATATTTATAAAATTTGTTATCAAAAATAAATATGTTGGTAACATTGTAAAGCATTCAAACAATTTCAATCAAGTTTCGAGTTATTATCTTTCTAACGCTTAGAAAGCCTTGTTTATCAGAACCTCAACAGCTCAGCATTATAAACCTGAGCAACAACTAATGGGTTTCACTTTCATTTTCTTATCTTAATCTGGCTTCTACGAAACGTTGACAACTTCGTTAAATTTGTCACGAAAGCTGTCAATTTTTCAATAAACTATTATTTTGACCAACAATTAAACAATTGTTGCCTTGACCTGTTTTATTCTTCATTCGTCTTTTACTCCAGTTCCAATCTGTTTCTCTCTTTTTCTCCAGTTTTAGTTCAGGATTTTATGCCATTCTATGCAAAACTAAGACACAAAACGTCCTAATCTTGGTTATAAAACCCAAAAGTAAAAACTTAGTAAAATACCAAAATGCAACAGGTTCATAAAAAAAATCCCACAAAGTCTTCAAAATTTTGTTCAGTCCCACCGAGCTCTTCATATTGCACACAAGACATTTCCCTGCACAAATTTTCCACCAGTGATCCAAAACTTTGTAAGCAATTGCAACACCAGTTAGAAATTGGGAAGTTTGCGTCAAAAACCCTTTCATCTTCTTTTAGCGACCCGATACTTACATATTCAAATATCTCTGATAACTTTATTTGATAATTCATTTTCTCAAATTTTGAAGACTGAAACAAAAGAATTTAAAAGTGTCATGAAGACAAACCTAACCACAAAAATTGTGACGATTAAGAGGTCACGAATTCAGGTGTTGGTTAGTTATGCACAAAAATTGTTAATTTAAGCACTTTGTCTTTAAATTAAACGCATAAAACACTCAAACACACCAAGAAACCAGGCAAATGCACGAAAACGAGTAAAGCGTTTAACTGTGGTTCACCGTTTTAGTATTTCAAACCCGCGTCAACAGATTGCAAAAATTGCCAATAGACCATTATTGTACCACCATGCTCCCCAGCAATATAATATAGCTTCTCGCGCGTTCTATTCTCAATTCTTAACACTATGCCCATTCCAATCACTTTCCCTTTTTCTTTTTTTCTAGTTCAGTTTCTTTTATTGTCATTTTCTTCTTTTTATTAGTTCTGTCTCTGAGGTTTCTTGAATATAACGTTCGTATACCTCATAATAAGAAAGTTTCAAAAAGTATTTCTAATATTACGTCTAATTTTAGACATAAAATGTTTATTGTTTTGTGCCAACCATTTCTATTTCTACAACGACAGACATAAATGGTTTAAATTTGTGTACTCGAAGCAACTTCTGACTTAGTCTTTGGTATATCAGCAATCTAAATAAGCATCCAATTTCTTGTCGGTAGCCGAAGGGAATGTAAATGAAGCATAATTATAATATTACACTCCAGTCTACCTTCTAACTGTACATGTAAAAACGCTTTGTCATTATTCCGACCAGTTTCTGTATGCACGTGGTGCCGCCCGCCGCTACTTGCACTGTTTGTAAATTGCGGTGATACGGATATGCAAATGCACATGGATATTCATGAAAACGGATGCAGATGCTGTAGAAATACGCTTCTCAAACATGCGGACCAGACAAATATTAAATCTTTCCCCGATCAACATAAATTTTGACAACGTAAATATTAAAATTTTCCAATAAATCCACTACGAAACGATGGATTAATATATAGGAAAACATTATTCAATCTCAACCGGCGACAGTTACAATTTACGATATTTATAGGTTTGGAAGATGCCCTAAAATTTATTCGAGATGTTTCCTTACCCTCTAACCGCAATACTGTGTAGCCAAAGGAAGATGTATTACCTGCAAAAGAAAATTAATGATAAGAAAATGTGAAAAGCTGAGTAGCTAGGTAAGCCTATCTAAACAAGATTCACGCTTGACATGATTTTATCGATTATTGCCAAAAGTAAAGCTAATATTTATTGGCACTTAAGACAAAGAAAAAGATGCAATTTAAAGATCAGGTACTTGTACGAAAAACATCATTTATATATATAATTAAAATTAATGTCACACATGCTCTATAACGAGTGAGTAAATTGTTTTCAGATTGGAGAAGGCGTTGGAAATATTTTGCATATCTTTGATTGAAACATATGCAAAATAATCTTTGATAGTTAATTTAATAAATTAATTATTAAATTCAATAAAAGATAATTTAATCTTTGATTGAAACATTGAAACAAGTGAAATTCAAATGTCACCTGTCAAACCCAATTTTTTTTATCTTTGTTGTAATTACATGAGACCTTATAAAACCTCAACACTGAAATATTCTGCTAGAAAGCGCGAAAGTCTTCCAAGCAATTGCCAATAGAATAAGTTCATTCGCCATTCACTTTGTGAGTATTACGAAAATACGCTTCAACCAAAAAATTCAAACTAATTTGTGAGTAATTATCGCTTTTGTCATTGATTTTTACCGGTATGATTTTTGTTAACTTTTAAAGTTCGATTGTTTCAATGCTTACTTTGGCTTATTTCAGTACTTGATTGAATAAATTATAACATTAAAAAGTAATAAACTCGCAACAAATTCATTCCAAACAAAAATTTAAACTAAGATATAATCGTGACTATCAACATTTAACAGTAAGATTCTAAGCACTGCGTATAAATAACACAGCCGAATGACTCAATCTTGTCCTAAATGAATTTGCTTTGACTGTGTAGGGCTTATTGTGTAACTAAAAGAGAAATGGCACTCCATGTAACATAATTATGCTATAAGACAAGAACCAAAAGAAGTAAGTCGATGAATAAACGTTTCCCGCGGTTTTGAAATTACTTTGAACGTGGATAGGTGCAGCTGACTAACAAAAAAGCAAAAAACACGCTGTAAATAATATGACAGTTGTAACAATCACATTTTTTACCAGCAATTTCTTCTTACGACAAACTAGTTTTAAGAGCGCTGTTAGTGACTACAATATAATTATTTTTATATTTTCTAACTTTGCTCTTAAATCATAACTTTTAAAAAACTTCCTAGATATATCTGTCTTTATAAATTAATTAGTCAATAAAATTAGTATGATCATCAGAAAAAGAAATTATTAAACAACTATTGAATTTGTGTTCTGTTGATTCTATAGTAGTGTATTACTGTTGTCAATTCTATTGAATCAGATACAATTCAAACAAAAAGCGCATGTTTTAACAAAAACGCAAAATATAAATGACAAATAATAGTCCGCACGTGTTTATATCTCAGGGTAGTTCCAACAATAAAAAATGGGCTCCAGCCATAAAAGTCGGCTGTGGTTAAATCAGTTAACAATTCAACCGGGTGCATAATGTTTTTACGACGTCGTAAAACGCAGTGTAACGTGCAATTCAAAAATTTCACATACAAAACCGAAGCTGCAAGGTGAATTATAGACGGTAAATTACAGGTTGCAGTAGGCGGCACGACTATTTTAAAAGAAAGCTAATTTGAATTACGCAAAAGTGACAACAAGCCGCCGATGCTAGCATTAAAATGCAAAAAATGACTCAAAAATGTATTTATTGATATGTTTAGTGCTCAAACCGACACATACCAATTCGGCAGATACCACTGAGCACTCATCAGTGAGACTTATCGATATATGATGTAAGTGACTTTTCAATAGAAAAGCAGAAACTTAAAAATAAATAAAAAAATTAAATTGTGTATTACCTGCGATTGAGGTCACAAAAGCCTGCTGTATACAGAAGCTACGTTACGTTCAAATGATTCAGCACGTAGTTATTGTAGAAACGTTTGAGAAATACCTAGCAATACATTTTATTACTGATAATCAGAGAAAAAGACAACAAAAGTACAAAAGTTTTACAATCCAAAGTGTGGCGTGACATGATTTGTGACGAAAACCATCCCGGTAGCTGGGTACCGGTACTCTGTGGTTTCAAGTGTCAAACTTTGTAATATATTAGTGCAATAAAATTTACTGCCGGGTATACCTCAAACGTTTTTACAATAGCTATATTTACAACAGTCTTTAATAACATTAGGCTATAAATTGACCAACATTTGATGCTAGCTAAAAAAACTATCGATTTTCATAATGTCTATAAGATTTGCATATCAGCGGATGGTTTAGCAACATAATACGTTTCTTTCATTTAAGTTAAATAAAAAAAAGTCTTTTGATATAAAGCAATGAAGCATCTCATTCATTGTTTTTATATTTAAATTGTACAATATACGACATAACCTCAACGGCTAGCGTAAAACCCAAACCTCAACTCTATCGAAAATATCTGAGGTTTCATAGACAAAGTAATTGATAAGATCTCAAAATTATCAAAAATTGATTCAAAATATCTGGAATACATAGAGGGAAATATAATTATGTGAATTGTGACAACGCACATTTCAGATGTCAATGCCGAGGAAACTCCAAATAGCTATGCTACAATAAAATATTTACTTTACTGTGTGAATTTTTCAATATTTGAAATATTTTTTTATATTTTACGCCACAATAAAGTTTACTTTTAGGGCCATGTTATAAAGCCAAGATTTTTTTCTTGATGCACTGTTTGAGTTTGTACGAGCTGCAACTAGAACTCGGATTTGTTATCTATATCACTTAGAAGTCGACTTTTATATTATACCAATATCTAATATAAAAAAGCGTTAACTAAATTAATTTGTCAAAAAATTCTATAAATCATTCTCATCACCAAAAAATTATGAATTCCATCCCACGCTATCTCATAAACAAGAAACACCATTGCTAAATCACAATGCCGGCTATTGTCAACAACACGTCAAACGAGAAATAAATGAAAAGTAATGAATAAAGCAGACTTTTGTTAAACAATTTCTGAAAGATAGATCTATCATCTATAAACCGCACTGTCAGATAAATCCATGATCGAGTTAGGTGTAACCATAACGACGCCAGTATGAAGCATTGTTGTGGACTTACAGTGTTCTCATGCTGTGGTCAGATCTGCATTGCAACTATTCCGTTCAAGTGACATAGTAAACATTTCTAAATTATTAATTGTGGTATTTGCAGCAAGTTTGTCGATGGATAGCGTAAAGCTTGATAGTTACCTGGTTTTCACTAATAAGTAAATTATTAATTATACATGCTTTATTTGTGCTTGTACTGAATAATTAACAATGTCAAAAACATAGAGAAGCCAAAGTGGTTTATTATTTAAAACACAGTCATCTGAAAGAAATCCGGCACATTAATGAAAAATTGAAAGCATTAAAATCCATTATATAAAACTAGCCATAATTTTTAGTCCCAGATTTTTAAATAATTTGAGAAATATAATATTTTATACCTAAGTGATGACGTATAGGCAGGAGCTTAAATGTTTTCAAATACAAAAATTAGGTTATGTTATAGAAACATTAAGACTGTTGACAGCTACATTTTTGTGATAGTGATCACCAAAAACCAGATCACCAAAAAAAAAACTAAAGTCCAAACAAATGCTAAACTTTAACCACGTGTCCAACTGTCACCGTTTTTCCCACGACTACGTTGGCGTGTTTGGTTGGAAACATTAGTCCCCATTCTCTAGGCTGTGGCGGCTGTCTGAGCCGCATGACTTATCCGATACATATAATATAGACTACATATTATGTGTTATATACATATAATATGTATATAACATATAATATGTAGTCAGCTATACATATTATATATTATCTGTTAAGTCATGCGGCTTAGACTTATGCCTCCCTCCCAACCATTCACTCACAACCCACCTTAAGTTCCATTTATTTTGTGAATTGCACTCAAAAGACCACCTATATATATCAAAGTTTATATACGTAAAAAAGAGAAGTATCTGGTTACCACCAGCTGTCCTCCCTTGGTTAAGAGTAGCAAGACATTCTATTGTTTAAAAACAGATTTTTGTGCATTTTTATTAATTTGAGAACCTCTCGATTGATTTTATGTTTATTATTAAAATGAACGCGTTTTTCATTTTTCATTTCAAACCGACGAAAATCTCATTAAATCAAATCGCTTCGCTTTAGATTACAGAGTAAACTCCGATCAGATTCATGTCTTGGAACTTTAATATCTATCTGTATTCGCAGCGTAAGACAGAAACAATATTTCTTGCTCTCCATTCATCACAGCTTTTCGAAGCTTTCCCAGATTTCTCGATACACAAGGGTTGCGAAATAATAGGAAATCAGTGGATTTTTCTGACGTCAACAAAAAGGTCAACTTTGATTACAAACTATATTATTTATCTTCTTCTTGATCACTTTTTCTACATTAATCTTATCCTCAAAGTGAAATAATAACCATTTGTCTGATGGCTTTTTCAGGGGTTCTTGAGTTTGCTCTTAATAAAAAAGTCAATACGTTTTGCAACTTTATTATTGTAACAAGCACTCCATTTTCTTTATTTGTCGCTCTTTTGGTAATGCAATAGTTAAAACCGCTGAAACAGATATAACATTTGTTGTTTTGATCCAAAACCGCTTAAAATGAACACCTGCTACCGAAGCCTTTGTTAGTTAATCTGATATTATAATGTGAGTATTATCTTCGCAATAAAAAAAATGGCACCAGTTTTAAAAAAGAAGTGCCATTTTTAACAATACGTAGGTTATTGCACCTAGCATTGCCTTTTTGTCATAAACGCTACGCTTCTAGTGAGGATTTTGAAATTTACTATCAAAAAACAAAACAACTATGCGCGTTTATTTTTGCATCTGTTTCAAGAATTATTAAGGCTTAAAAGCGTTTAGGTGCGAATTATTATTGTTTGCATATCATAGGCTAAAAAGCATTCAATTTTATTGTTTCATTTGTTTTGAGTTTCTATCGAACGAAACAAATTTACAGAAAAGACGACAGCTGATCTGCAAAAAATCAAAACCTTAAAAATATAAAATAAAAAAGGCTCTAAGCCTATGAAAGAAAGTGTGCTTCTTACATTTTAAAGTTACAAATTTTTATAATAGGAGTGAGAACAAGACTATAAAGATCCCTAAAGTTAATAACAAGTTGCTAGGTAAAAATAAAAAAAACGTTAAAATTGAACATTCTTTTAAAAATTATATAATTAATAAGCGAATAAATTGTTTCAAAGGTAGCGTTGACAGCACAATAGCATCTTATTTTTAGACGCCAATAACTATCGCCCGCTTTCGCGTCTGAAGCAGAAATTTATAAAGCAAACTGGTAGTTTTTTATTTCAATATTCCAAAAAAATTACCGAAACTTCTAACTAATATGTAAAAAAAACTAAAGATTCTTAAGACAATCAAGTTCACCAATGACAGGTGATGAGTTCAAAACATGTACGAAGAATTAGAATTTTAGAACAAAATTGATTAGTAATGAAGTCAAAGCTAATTAATTCAATCAAAACACAAAATTCTATCTGATATGTAAAAAAAACTAAAGATTCTTAAGTCAATCAAGTTCACCAATGAAAGGTGATGAGCTCAAAGCATGTACGAAGAATTAGAATTTTAGAACAAAATTGATTAGTAATGAAGTCAAAGCTAATTAATTCAATCAAAACACAAAATTCTATCTGATATGTAAAAAAAACTAAAGATTCTTAAGTCAATCAAGTTCACCAATGAAAGGTGATGAGCTCAAAGCATGTACGATGAATTAGAATTTTAGAACAAAATTGATTAGTAATAAAGTCAAAGCTAATTAATTCCAACAAAACAAAAAATTGTAAATTCAAGCATGTTTCGTGTGAGACTTAACCTTTAAGATTCAAATCGGCTGTAGATAATAGATATGGCTGGTTAAAATTAATTAGACCACGTTAATAAGTTAAAATATTTTGACTACGACTGTTTACCAACCCTTAAATATTCTTTTTACTGATTTCTTGTTCAAATTTTGCAATTACTCGTCGTCCCAGCCATGATGATACTAATTACAATGATAAATTAGATATGGCTATAAAACAATGTAACCGATCTTGTTAACGAATTAACTTAATTACAGTTTCTGCGGCTAATTTAGTGTAAGGGGAAACGAATACCAAATGGATCCTTTTGCCTGCCTCTTGTTCGCAGACAAGACGAAGCGACTTTAAAATAAGATTATAACTGCTTTCAAGCTTTTATCGCCATTTCTGCAATTTCGGTTTTGGTAATAATTCTTTTAAACTGTTCCGGTACTAAACTGCGCTGCACTTGACCAAAATTTATCTTATGGAAAGAAAATGCTCGAGAATTTCAACTAGAATAAATGCAAATAAATCAAAATATGATATTCATATAAATAAGTACTTTTTAAATTGATTATTTCAAGATAAAATTAAAATGATGTCACTTTTAAAGAATAGTAAAGATTTAATTTTTGAGAAACACTGGATCTTGCTGGAGATTATTATAATTTAGTTCACTATTGCCATTGACTAAATATACCTAGACTTCCCACCGTACAGTAAATTTTGAAGCTCATTAAAGACACCCGATAACAGAGCGGCGCTGGAAAATCCATCTAGGATGCGGTGCAATAACTAATTGAGTAGCTAGATAGGGAGGCCATCGCGTTGTCAGTGTTGTCACTAGCATAGGCATGTCGCAAGGTCATGCATGGACATTTGATACTCTTTTTTGTCTTATCTTAATGGGGACTGCTGATGTTATTATTGTAAAATATAAAGCTAACGCATTTATTATATCGTAGTTCATTTTGTTCCAAAAAAGAAATAATAAGTGATGCGTTTGTGAGCACTATAAAGAAATTTAGACTGATTTGATTTTATAGAATATAATTGTTTACAAAATAATTTTTACACAAATATAATTGTTATATTAAAATATAATAATAGTAATAATTATTAGAATACTATGGATACAAAGTGAAAGTATGAGGAAAAAAATTATTAAAACAAAAATTATAATGTTTCGACTGGATTTTGTTGTAGAAAAAAAGTATCATTTCTTTGAACTTATTCAAATAGAAAATATAAATACACATTTTTCAAGTAGAACAAAACAGAAATAACAAATAACGTTTGGTTTTGTGCAAGTGCTCTTGCACCTTGTTTGTGTATGGTAGTAATATGTAAATGATAAGATAAATCGTTGTTTTGTACTTTTCTTTAATTTACCAATAAATAATGATAATAAACATGAATAATTGAAATGAGAAGAAAAATGGTGGTTTCAGGTCTTATCTTGTATGTGCTCAATGATTGAAATGAAGAATGAAAAAAAGAGAAAGAACTCTAATAACAATAAAATGAAGAAAAAATGTGATTAATAACTTCAGATATCGACTTAATCATGTGAGCACAATAAAAGTTGGCATTTAAACGATGTTATTTTTAAACTTTACGAAAAAAAAACTTGAAATATTGTATTTTTAACTAAAAAAAAAACTAAAAAAGTACTTTGGTTTTAATTGACCTTTCAAATAAGTAAGTTTCTCTGGCGTACGCTGTAGATTAAATATTAAAATTTGTTAGCGTCATCCTAATTTTAACATCTTCTTCCGGCTCTCAGAGCAACAATATTTAGTAGTTTAAATAGAATAACGCTATAAATGAATAAAAAAAACTAATTATGTGTTTAAGTAATGCTAAAACGGTGCGATAAAATCCCTTCAAACAGCTCATCTTATGTGAAGAGTAATTATAACATTCTTTTGAACGAGTTTTTGAGAGATTAGATGCATTGTCCAGTAATAGGAGATTATAAAAGCCTAACTTCAAAAATACGTTATTTCACTGGTACTAATTTAATTTTTGTATCTGTTATTTTATTTATCAAAACATCAAATATAAGGCTCAACTAATACAGAACAATAATAAATACAAGACAATTGATACAATAATCTTTTATGTTATTTATATAAATTATTTGTATTTACATAAGTTGGCACATACTTAATTTTCCGCTAAATTTGACTTTTCTAATTAATCAAGTCTTGTATGCAAATGTAATTTTGTTTGTTCCCTAGGTATGGTGTGGCTATCTATCCTGTGCGGTTACAAAGATTTTTTTTATAAGAGTTTGTAGTGACATTCGCATACTTCATTTTAGTGACATTCTTGACATTGCCTCAAACAAAAATCTTAGAGATACACAAGTATAATCAATTCTCATAAAAGTTAGTAGAAGTTAAACATCTTTTTTTAGAAAATATTTAAAAACATAAGATATTAAAATCATTTATCTTCTAATTTACTCAGTCTACATAGCCAATCTCATTAAACTTACTAGCTACATTCTGCGAAAAACACAAAAATAAATTTAGAATAACGGTTTCGCCAAAAATGTTTTTGACGTAAAAAATATACTAATATTTGTTTTCTAATTGTATTTGATGCGGACATATTGGCAGCGCATTTTGGTAACGCCGCATTTTTCTCATCTAAATATTGTCCAACGTGACTGAAAAAGTTTACACTTTAATAAATTATCTATTTGCTAAAAATTCCGGCAACATGGCATCAAAATAAAATTTGTTTAACATTGGTATTGTCTTTTTCCAAAAATTCTCATTAAGTTCACTTTGGAAAAATTAAATACTAATACAAGATAAACCATTAGAAGCGCCGGTCGAATAAAATTTGGCAATATAGAATCTAGAGTTTTCACCAAAACTGACTTTATATTTGCCCCATTTAAAAAATAACAAAAATACGATTTTTCAATTTTTGCAAAGATTTTGCATTTAGACAGAATTATAATATTGAATTTGTATTTCTAGAAAGAATAAGGGATTAATTTTTTCAAGGATCATACTAAACTAGAAAATAGCAATACTGCCAGCTGGCTCTGAGCTTGATAATAATAATTATGATTTTTTTAAAGACTGTACGCGATTTTCTAAAATAATGTATTTATTTTTTCAAAACAGCCTGGCTCCGGTGTCAGTTGTGAGGCAGCATTTCTAATATACCTTTATCGCTTTAAGAATAATCAGATGCACCAAACTTTATTCTTAATCTATGACTTTTTAAAATTTTGTTTGAGACAAAAACAATGTCTCTACAAAAAGTTGTGCGGTAAACCCTCATAAATATTAGTGAAAGTTAAATAATCCGTTGTAAAGTTTTAACGAGGACAATGTCATAATTGCACTAAAGCGAGCAAGCAGCTTTAGTGGTATAGTAAAAACAAAAATTTTATATTTTGACAACTTTAAGTTGGTAGAATTCATGTTTTTGATTTTCTTTTTAAATTACTGCACAAAAAAATTAGGCAATGGTTTTCCGATGAGAATATTTTATAAACAGAAAAGTTGAAATTTTAAATCACTTGTACAACACCGAGTTGTCTCATAGACAGGATTATTTTTTTGTACTTAGAATAATGGATATACTTTATACTAAATTCGAAAAAATTGCCGTTTTTCTTATTTAGAATATGTATAGATATAATTTATCCGATAAAAACTTAATTTTGTAGAGCATCAAATTGCTGATAAGAAAATGTTGTGCGTATTAATTAGATTACTATTAATTATCAATTATTAATTATTATTAATTATTTGTACTATCATTAAACTACAAAATCTCATTTTAAAAATTTTATATGTTAATGTTATTTTATATTTATTTGTAAAAAAGTCAGAGCACATAAATAATAATTTATAAATAACATTTGTACATAGATTCAACATCGGCTGGATAAAAAATAGGAAGAAAAAGTATTGAAACAAGCGATAATTACCCGTGTTGAAGCTTCATAGCATAAGGTCGAATAGCTTGGCTTCGGCCGTGATATTATAAGCCTTCCTCGCTGTAAATTTTAGCAATAGCACACGAAAAAAATAGTACAAGCTAAACGGCTCATCCTACAGAAAATCTCAACAACTTTAAGCAATCTACAATCTCAGATCTACAACGTTTGTTTTAATGTATTTTTTGATAAATTGCCGCGTTTTCGAATTATGATGATTTTACCAATTTACGATTTATGCGTTTCAGGGCGAGCGTTTATTCGATAAAGCACTCCATAAGAAAGCATTGCGGAGGCAATAATAAATAATTAATATAAGGCATTTCCGATTGACGGTTATGCATAATGTTAAATGACCATAAAAGTAGCGTACTAGAAATTTAAAAAATGCAAAAAAATTTTTTTTTTATAAAACCACCTTAAACCATTCTTAATCAACCCTTGCATAATACGATTTTTGCACGACCAAGCCAAATATTTTTTTTTCCGATGAGAAATCTCTAAAAAAAATTGTAGCCTTTATCAACACATTGCAAACCACAATCAATTCTAGACGACTTGGGAAGATTTTTGAACTCTACTCATAATACTACACATTTATTTATTACGAGTCTCGCAACCCAGCCCGAAAAAACAAACACTTCAAATCTATTCGGTTTCAGGTTTCATACCCATTAACACCTTATCTATTTCCATGCATGAGTGAAGGCCTTTTGCATAATATAACAGATTTCTTTACAACTATTCACGCACTTTGAAGATTCAGCTTTTTGCCCATAGGTACCAGCGGCTGTCAAGCCCCCCTTTTCATCCTCGCGCCCGTCTTACCCACAACCAAAATGTGTTACATTTCTCCCATAAGCGTGGCTAGTCTAGGTTTACTTAGTCTATGCTATTGCATACTTATATCATCTTTTAGGCGAATATTACCGTGTAAGCGTCGGAGCGGCGTTATTAGAAAATGGTCTTACACTAATAAAAAACACATTTTTACACAAAACAAAACACAACATTTTAAAAATATTATGAAATAACTATTTGTCTATTAAGTCTATTTGTCTATTTATCAAAATCCGAAATAAATTTGGCGCCCAAATGCTCAAAATGTGCAATAATCTAAAGCGTTACATTTTTACCAAATCCTGGTCAACAGTTTGTTAACCGGTCGTTATGAAATAAACTATCCCTAATTGATTGTATAGCAAGCGTTTTGTATATTTTGTCGCAAGTAAGCGACAAAGTGACATTTGTCAGAAAAGTTCACTTTGCGTTGGCAAATGCCCAACTTTCTGTATAGGTTGTAGAGAAATATTTCCCTAACATCCGTACTCGCCTTTTAAAAAATTTTGTTAGAAGGCCTTAAAATTTTTTATAAAGCCTTGCGATGAGAGACCTTAAAATGATTAGAAAGCGCAATTTAATTAAACAAAAAACTATTGTAAATCAACTAATCAACGTTTTTGCGATTTTGAGAGAAATACAAATCTTCAATCTTCGCAAAGTTTTGCTTTTTTTTATCCCAGATTATAAATCACAGTTTCGAAATTTATTGTACAGTAATAATTATACCGCCGGCTCCAAGCTTCCAACAGTGCAAACTCTACTTACCAGGGATTATTCCTTGTTTTATGTTTTCACCTGGTAAATTTCAACGTTAAAACTTGTAAAGTGATAATGAGATTTGCTTGCTACTCTATCACTATTTTAATTAAAGTTTTGCATTATGCACCTGCCAGCGTTTACAAATGCTCTAAAACAATAAACAAACTATGGTAAACAATCTCTTTGAAAAAAGCAGGATGTTAGTACATATCTAAACGACAACAAAAATATATTTTCAGCATTCCACAGACGACAAAAATAAAAGTATTCTATACGACGATTGAAGTTATTTTTATTACAATTCCACACGAAAAATGTGGCTTTTTGAAGAGCTGAATTTAACATGTAAATTTATGGATTATTGAGTGACTTTGGCGGCTTTTTATAATAAAAAATTCCGCGCTAACCTAATTGTGGATGTTTGCTTTCCGGATTAGCTTTTAACTTCTTTGTTCACCTTTCTTAATTGGCTTAAGAGAATGAATATATATATAGTTGAAAGAAAGTTTCAAGTCCATAAATCGACCCAAATTTTGTTATCACCTCAGCTAAACTTTTCTGTTTTCAACATTATTCTCATTCAATCAGTTGAAGCGTAGCCTGAATACTTGAACTTTTTCTAATGCTCGCAATAGCTAATTTTTTTTAAAAACCTAGATTTAAGCAAAATGCAATTTAAACAGCTTAAGCACAGTACAATAAACAATTCAACACAAAAGAAATAATCAAAAACTTTTTTCCAAATCTTGTTCTTAATTATCTATTTTTCAACCAAAAAATAATTTTTTTACAGCTCTACATCTGTATTTGTATCTTTTTTGTTTTTATTTTTGAAGATTCTAGCAAATATTTTGCTATTGTTAAGTTTCCATACGCCCTATTACATTATGAAAACGTAATCTCAGTTCTACTTTTTTGTTTATTTAAATATTCTTTCTCTTATTTCAACAAATACTCTTCGACTTTTGTGTCTCTTTCTATCAATTTGTACTGTACCAAACAGTGCCTTATAATCCCTTATATTTCCACTTGTTCTCACTGTTTTATTCTTCTTTTTTTTTCAACATTGATGCCATCTCTTACAATCTCTTCTTTCCCTCATTCTGTCTACATACTTTACCGCTTCAACTCCTATCTTCTCTCTCTTTGCTTTTACCTGTACAATAAATATACCCGTGCGTGTTTCTTTTTAGCTTCAAAACTCACTGGATGAATTTCTTTTGCAATCTCCTTTTTTATACCAAGTCCTGTTTGATATCTTAGCACAGGCTCTGCAATTATTTTTAAAAAATAACGCATAACCTATAGTTTTCAAGCCCATTTTAGTTTAGTAGTTTCAATTTTCTAACAATTATTAGAAAACGCATTAGTAGTATTAAAAGCAGAACAACGTAGTTTGAAAAATATATAAAACATAACAATTTTTTGTATATTCTCCACCTGGTACATTTTCTGAAAAACAGTTTTCGGTCAATTTCAAACAGTAAGCTTCCTATTTTGGTGTTAGTAATAAAGAGTTAGGTAAATACAAACCCATCAAAGCAATAGCAAATTTATTCAGACAACATTGACTTGTTAATTTTATATACACAACTGATTTAAAACTGAATACCTAATTGCTAACTGACAAGTGCTAATAAGAAAAAAATTATAAAATCATCGATTTTAAAAAATCAAATTGTGATCTGTTTTTGTTTTTTTTCTAAAGTATTAGAAATTGCCTGTAGATTTAAATTAAGATTCTAATATTTTTTTTTAATAAAACTTTTTTTTTCATTTGTTAAATATAAAAAAATTGTTAAATTTATGTCTACTTCCCAGTTATATTAATATTAACAATATATAAATCATAGTATTTAAAAAATATTAATAATAATTACTAAGGAAAGTTATGCAATAAACGGAAACGTAACCGTTTCTATATATGTTTTTTTTACTATTAAAACTGCCTAAATAAAGAGCGAAACGTTGACAATAGCAAGATTTTGTTTTAAATAAACCATAATGTTGTCACTATAAAAAAACCGGAAAAAAAAATTTCTCAGTCGTTATCTTTGTGGACGGTGCCATTTTATATATTTAAATCCTAGTACAATATAAGTAAAACTTTAATATTTCATTATAAAATTGACATAACCACTCCAATATTAATTGAATATTACAATAACCAAAAAAAGTTTTGTATACAATTTTTATCTATTTCTTTTTTTCTGTGTAATCACAAATTATCAAAACAAATGTGAATATTGGAAGCTTGACAGTTTCGAGTTATAATGGTATAGTGTTTTCATTTCTAGTTTAGTGTTGTGGTAGCGCTTTTATAATTATCGGGGGTTGAGGTATAGTGGTTTTGAAAACAGCTCAAAAGATATTGTGAATTGTTTAGATCAGGTTAGATCATACCTTCACAAGTTTAGAATTGATAATGCAGCTTGCTTATTGTGCAGCTATTCAACTCCCTCACAACAGAGTGGGTAATTAAACCAAACTAGATGGGAGAACATTATACTACAGGTTCTAAAATAAAAGTATATAATTGTGCGCATTTGATAATACGAAGCTAATTTTCTACATCCGTCAATGTGTGAATAGTTCAGAAGCCATAATTGCTTGTGATTTGACTACCAACCAGCATTGGCCTATTCATCATGATGGAATATTTGCCATTAATTTTGTAATACAATTTGATTAGTTTTGGCAGCTAATTTTAGAGATTGCTATTAGAGGCATTAAAAAATCATGATGTAATGTCTCGTCTGTCTGACCCAATTGAGTAATACACTCGATCAAACAATGCACTGGTGACTTTTTTCTCTTTATCCAACTAAAATAATATAGTGACCAATTTCTTTGCTAGTATTCCTATAAAAAGAAAAAAAAAACCATACAGAAAGTCAACTAACTGAAATATGACTGCAATTCAATTTCCGGGTATTAGTCTATTATTGAAATGGAATTACAACAATCGCTCTATAAATAACAAATTTATCTGGAATGAAACCGTTTTAATGCAACAAGGGTAGTTTTGAATAACTGCTTTGATAAAATACTTCAATTTGTACCTGAAAGGCAGGATTTATTGAAAAATATGAAAGCATTTTATTGGAGAGATTTGTCTCAAGTAAGCGCAGGTTTATAAATTGCTATAGATATTGTTTTAGGAAATATGTAGTTAGCAGAAGTGCTTTCTTTAGAAAGATTTACGACGCTCATTTATATGATGTCTGCTAACAAAAATGTATATAATTACTATCATTTAGCAGACAAAAAATTTTATCTATAAATTTTATTAGTTCTCAAAAGTTGAATACTAGTTAATGGACCTTTATTAAACTTTGCATCACAACATAGCATACCTGCTTATATATACCCAGTTTAAGATCAGATTTGCTTCTTTGTTTTTTTCCTGTAATTGGGTGCATGTACTTGTTGAAAAAATAAAGATTGGTTATTATTATTATTATAAAATCAATGACACATATTTGCTATTTTCTTGCCCAAAAATAGATCTGCTACATGTTATTTCTTATTATAGAATTAATTCAAGGTCTTTATCTGAGATGTGCAAACAACAAGTTGTCAATAAGCTGTGAATTGTTTGTTCAAAATATTTGCTGACAATTTTAACTCGCAGTAAATCACTTTGATCCCGTTTTTCCAATTATCATCCTCATGCAAAAAGGGCATCGGCATAGGGTTACGTCCAAGTTGAAGCATGTTAATTTCTTGAGTAGTTTATACGCAGAAACGTACGATATTATAAACAAGCGTTGACGTTCGTTTGAATTTGACCGCAATCATACTATCAAAGCCAATATAAATCTGTAAAACTAAATAACACAGCAAGACTTGATGTAGATAATTTATGAACGCATGTTATATTATAACTTATGGGGCAATAGTCTGGCATTCTAAGATAAGAAAGGTCAATATAGAGACAACCTTATAAGGTACAGATTTTAGCATGTTTATGCATCATGAGAACATGCCCTACTACCACACTAGCAGACACAAGATGACAAATCTGCCACCTCTACACCTACTGAAAGGAAGGACAGAAAATAAAACCACTCTTAGAAAAAGTATCTAAAAAATTTCAGACAGCGTGGACATCCCTGACAAAATGCACTTCATTTCTAAACCTTCAAGTGACAAAATATTCAAAAAATTATATCTTTAGGAACATTTTTATTGCAAAACTAAGCAAGAGAAAAGATTGCAAAAAAAACTACAACCAGTAAGTTTATTAAATACTATAAAATAGTATACAGACAGCTTCAAGACAAACAAAAGCACGGAAGTATAAGTAGTCAGTCTCAAAACCACATATTCTAAATCAACGGAAAAATGGCCACCCTTCCATCTTTCAGGTGGAAATACACCCAAGTAGAAAAACTGTAGAAATTAATTTAGAAAAAAACTATCAAAAATGCAGGATATATCAATTCACACCAACGGTCAAGCAGCCAAAAAAACACAGAACTCTTATGTCATCTATTCAAAAATTTTAAAGGTTCAGCCAAAGCAAGCTTAACGAACTCTACAAAAATAACAGGTTTCTCTCGTTAGATACCTCTACAATCAGGAATAAAAAGAAACGAGAAAGCAGACAAATTCGCAAAAAAAGATTTGCCTTTTTTTGTAAAGCCGAACAATTTTGAGCTTTAAGAAAGCACACCTGTAAAAAAAAGCATAAAACGAAGAAACCTATAGATCAATCCCTAATTTAAAGTATTCTAAAAATTTTCTTAGATGATCATGTATAAACAAAAAGAAGTAACATCCCTGAAGCCATACCATAAGCTACTGGAATTTGTTACAGTACTTAAATCAAATTGGATTAGAAAGCTATAGACCCAAATACACTTCAGACAGCTCAAAAGAGAAAAGCTCATTAGACCAACAAGTCGCAGTAAAAATTACACCTATTTCTTAATCAAATCTAAGACTAAAAAAGTCTCTGCTAAACATTAAAACAAATATCTGAACCGATCATCGCTTTACAGTAATATAACAATAATAAGCACATCGATTTTAGATTAGATAAGGTTTTGGAAATATTTTGCACAACCTTGATTGAACCATTGAAACAGTCAAATTTCAAATGTCACAAAATTCGAATCTGTGAAAAGCCAAACCTATTTAATTTTTCAGTCCGGATACACGCCACTTTATGAAAACTTGACATTTAAATCTCGATTAATTCAATAGTTAATTGCTGCAATAAAAAGCATGCAAAATATTTCCAAAGCTTTCTCTACTCCGAAAACTATTTGATCAAGTGTTAGATAAAGCTTAAAACATTAAATAAAAAGCTCTATTATTGTTTATGCTCATATAATTCCACAAACATTTTTTTTTCTTTAGTAATTTCTCTAATAATTTATTTCATTGATCTTGTTTTTCTTTAATATTTCATACTTCTTTTGTATTATTTACTGCAAACCTTTTCCATTTTCTTTTAACTTTTTATGAATTTCTTTATCGCGGCTTTATTCACACTATTTTTTCTCCTTTCACACTTTCGTCTTTTCAATTAATGCTATCTAATCTAGCCTTCGATCATTCTCATTTGTAAGTTCGCATAAATTTTTGCAAGAGGGTGAGTGTAAAGCACGGTTCAAAAAATGTTTAATGAAAAAAGTCGTTTGAAAATCTTAAAAAATATCGCTCTTATTAATATCGCTCATCAGTCTAAAACATCTACATCTACGTCTAACATCTAGGTTGTTTGTATTCATACAAGGAAACGATTATTGTGAGTCAGAAATTAAAACTTACTTTAATGGTATTGTTTAAAAAAATCTTTTTAAGAAAAATTCAATGAACGGTGTTGAAATATGTATTAAAAAATTTGTCTAATGGTAAAACATTCTTTTGTGATGTTTTTCATCTAATTTACTTGGTAAATCATTCGTGAAAATATAATTTGTGTGTTTTTCGCAAATTTTCTCCGTAATGAAATAATTTGAAAAGGATGCAATAATAGCACTCCATTACCTAGAAATGTAAAGCACTTTTAACGCCAATGTTCAAAAACTATGCAATCCGGATACACGTCGTTTAAAACCCTATCAACTTACTTAATTTAATCGAAAAGTTGGTGCGGACATTTCGTTGATGCACCCTGCTTTGTAAAAGGGTTGAAAACTTTCATTATTGCGAGAGTGGAAAACCATTGACATCCTTTTAATTAAATTCTGCTCTTGGCGCACTCTTCACACCGAGAAGGTCAATTTTGCGCCCTCGCGATCGAGAAAAACTCATTATTTCCCTCAATAAACTCACAATAATTATCAAATATTGGTGAAAGTGACAAAAACTCTTTAGAAACCAAAGTTTTTTCTATTCGGAATGCCATTTCCGGTTCTCTTCTTCTTGTTCAAGTTTCCGATAAACTTCTTTTTTTTTTTGGTTTGCACAAAAAGTTTTTCTTTTGGGAAAATTTTCATTCAACCTTCGTTTTGGTTTAACATTGTCCGAAAAGACCATTACCTTACTCCTGTCTGAGTGTTTTCTACAAATTGATTGCAGGAAATTTATGAGGAAATGAAGCTACATTGAGAGAACAAGTTCCAAGGGCATTCCTTAATGTTTTCGTTCGGTATCACTTCCGGCAACCACTCAATGCGTTACTGAGATCGTAAATCGTAACACGAAGATTACCCTTCATTAGTTCTAAACTCTGATTTACATTATTATTTGCTGCAGGCAAAGTTCGCCATACATTTTGACACACCCCACGCTATGAAACTCTTAGAAATTAGAGTTTTAATACACGGCATTGAAAATTTAGCTCAAAAACCAAATATAAAAGCTGTCATGCTTCACTTTTCAAAAACATAATCTAAATCCTCTACAATAAAATATTTTACGACGCTCAAATGTAAGCAATGGCTTAATAATTTTATGTAACAATCATAAGTAAATTTCACCGAAACGCAATGCTCCTTGTTAGATAACCCAGAAAGCCCCGGAGGCCGTCAGCAAGCGATAAAACTTTTAATACAGTATGTGCGTAAGCAAGATTTAAAAGGAGAGATCGATAAAGTACCGCCGCCTTTAGAAAATACAATAAAAATGAAAAAGTATTACAGAAAAGTAAAGCCCATTTACCAATTATGAAATATTATAAAATACTGAAGTAGAATGATATGTACAACAGTCCTCATAGTATTAGTGTTAGAGCTCAAATACTCTTAGAAAGATACACCTGAGTCATTCTTGGATGCGCTAACTCGTGATAACGATAACCTTGCGCCAATGGGTAAAGCACATCTATGCGATTGCTGACCAGCAGAACCATTGGAAGCTTAAGGTGAATAAGAAGCTGTTCTCATCTAAGAAAAATTGTACTCTACATAAAAGTTTATTAGTATATAGTTCTCGATAAAAAAAAAGTTTGCATCATTATTATAAATTATCACTTAATATTGTTGCTAAAAATTCTCTGGTTGAATTCCTAGTCCAATCTTGGTCACTCTTAGATTCATGCGTATATGCGAGGGGAATTATATAATGTAACCTACAAAGTTTATATAATAAATATACGTATAAAGAATTATATTTGTCTAAAAAATATAAGAATAATGTAGCTTAAAAAACTTACAGTTATATTTATTAGTTTTAATTCTACTTATATGGTAGAGTCATATAAGTCAACTATTTCTTGTTGTAACGTTTAGTAATACAGTAATCATATTCGATTTACACTATAAAATGTTTAATTTGCGCTAAAAAAACTAAACACCCTAATAAGCTGTCATTTTTTTTTTGAAATAAAGTCACATAATCGTAGTTAAAATAAAACTTTTCACACACGCTTACAGCTGACAAAGAAGTGATTAAACGATTTAACATGACACATTTTTTGTAAAGTAATTAAAATGCGATGATTGACAAAAGAAATATTCATGAAAAAGTCGACGAAATAGAGGAATGCGGCTGGCTGAACCACATCAAAAGCTGTTTAGCAAAGCGTTGTCTAAAAATAACCGTTGAATTATGTACAACGACATAATTGTATTGTGACGCCGGCGTCGAGACGCTTGCAGACGCCGTCAAGTGCACTTGCTACAGTCGTTTACCTTAGTTGGCGTATTGTGTATATGACACTGACCTATTATGTTTTAAAACCGCTTTTTGTGTTAATTAGTAAAAGCTGCAGCTTTATATTTTAGGGCAAGCTTTCATCTTTCAACTACCTTGTTGGCATCAAAAAATAACGCCAAAGCACATTTTCAACACTTTTATGATTAAGCTAAGAATGAAATTGATTCCGAAAGACTTCTAACCGACTGAACTACATTTTCAATATAATTTCACTTTCGTATTTATGACCTTTTAGGTTGTTGACATCTATGACATAAACGTGAACGTCAACAAACTAACGGATTAATAAAACTAGTAATTCTTTTAAAACATAGATTTCGTTACATGTTAACGATTAAAAAATTATTTAAATCCAAACCTTCGAAGATGATGTTTTATAATGTCACCATGCTTACTTAAAAAGACACAACAAATTTCGTATCCTTTTATAATATTTGATAATATTTTCCACTTAAAACTTATAATGCACAAACCAAAAACTTATTCTATAAGGATTGTATTCCTTCAAACTCTACGTTGGTAAACGAATTACCACTCACGAGCTAGTAAATCTGAAAACGCCATGAAATTCTCTCTTGGCTCGTTTTAACACTGCAAAATTTACGCTCTGGGCACTCTTCCATTCTATATATAATCTTTTGATGAGAAGGAAATGGTTGAGTAAATCTTTGTAGATAGCACATACTTTCTTCTTAGAAATTTATGCAGTTTAGAGAAGTAAAATTTCATATGCGCTCCTCGGAAAACCCTCAAATAAAACTATTGAGATAAAGAAGGGATCAATCTTTTCACTTGCGCGATTTTAATATTTATCATCGTGCATCAATGCTTGATCTTTCTGTGTTTTCCTTTATAGCGAAGTATGTTCTCCAATCTATGTGCCTTCAATGTTGGAATATTCTACAAATGCATTTTTTGTCGGTTAAAAATAAAATGAGTTTTCATGTCTAGACGGTAGAATTAAAAAGAAATATATCTAGATAAACCTAACATTGGGATAACGGTTTGCCGTAAAGCTTATATTAAATCTGCGACCGGAAACATGATACTATTTGCGTAAAAACTTTCATGAGGCTGATACTAAAGATTAAGCAAAGAACCAATTTATAATATTACATAACCGATCCATCCTGCTTAATAATTATATTGTTTTATCTAGAACCGTGAGATCTATATCGCATATCACACCGTTGTAAGGATCTATATTAACGCACGATAATAAAAATATTACTGCACTCAAAAATTTCAATACTATTTCAATCTATTATTATAAACTTTAATACTACAGACTTGGCAATTACAGAAATTAATTAACTAAGGCCTAGCCAAACATTTTCTTTTACAAGAATTACTTTCATAGAATTTTATCAGCATCTGTGTTCTTTAAGAATCTTGTTATGTTTTAGAACCTCTAATCTTAGTAGAAAAGTTATATTATCATGATTAATTACCCAAAAAAGTTGCATAAAAGTTGCTCTTTTTGTGCAACTACTTTCGGTTTTGCCACCAAGAGTTGTGACACGAAACTAGAAAGAAGAATCTTTCAGTTTAGTTATTGATACAATATTATACGTAGCACAATTATCGCACTTATGTGATCACACAAATTCTCTTATTACGTAAGTAACTTTTATGAGTCACAACTAGAGAAAACTAAATGTTGATTATATAGTTAGCCACCCCAAAGGTTTAAAGGCTTCATACTAATATTTGCATTTGAAATAAATAATTATCACAAATTCCAAACAAGTTTCAATGAAAAAAATGAGGTTATTTCAGAAGCCGCCAGAGAAACTACTTTATACTCTACTTTCATCTAAGTCGAAAAAATTATGTGATAAAACGCAGAGACAATTCTGTCGATGGATCAACAAACCATTAAAGCGTACCAAGTACCAGTAAAAAAGTTATGTGAGCGTTTTTTCGACAAGGTGAAAAGCCAAAACATTTTAAAAATAAATTTTGTCTTCTGTTTCAAGTCCAAAATCTAAAAAAACTGCCATTGTGTTCAATATACTCAAGGCTGAACAGCACGCTGCAAATACATATATGAAAGCCAAAACATTTTAAATTTCTCAAAAGACAAGCAGTTACTTGCATGACTAAAGAAATTTTTTTTTTAAAAGCTATCAAATAAAATATTATTGCAAATACATTCAATTTCAATAGAAAAAAAGAGTTGGGAAAAAAAAATTGTTTTTTCTTCCTAAAATGTCGTACTTATTTGGTGGCAACACAACTGTACAGTTGGGCTGCAACATTGTGCAACCAAGTCAAATGTTACTAGCTAGTAAAGTGTGGCTAATTAATAAAATAAAACAATTCGAGTTGCTTTGTACCTGATCAAATGAATGTTTTACTTTAAAACTATAAAAAACATTAAAAATGTATTGTAAGAGTGGTTAGAAACTCCATCTGCTCATTCAGTAAAATGTCTTTTGATTTAATTTCTAACTGTGTCAAACCATCTGATAATTAAGTATTTTTTGACATTACAATTTCGAAATGCATCATCATGTTTATATTTATTTTGTTGATCAAATGTTTTTAGCGTACAACATGCATTGTTAAAGTTCCTTTTCTTTAAAATAAAAACAACAACAACGGCTCGTTTGTCCTATATAAACTTTGTCGCAAACTCCACCGATACGTTTGTATATTATATTTACACGTTTCTTGCTTAAAACCATCAAATAGTTAAGCATTCTTTAGCCTCATAAAAATTTACTCTTACCTTTAATTTCGCATCCACTTTTCGCGCAAGTTCCTTATGTACTCATTAATTTAAAACAAAAGCAACCTATATTAAGCAATATAACCCTGGGCGCAAGTACCACACATATGTGGACAATATATCAGCAGATTTTTCAGTTGTGTTTTATAAAATACATCAATTGTCAGTGCAACTTGACCGAAAGTAAACTGATTGACAAGGTAAAGTTTATTTGACAGTTGTCCTAAATGTTTGTTTTAAGTTGATATAATGCTAAATTGCTGGAATTCTCTTCACACGTACAAAACATTTCAACCAATTAGTTTTATCACCGTATAGGATGAAATTTATTCATATTTTACTTTGATCTTAGATGGTGCAAACAGGTAGAGTGACTGTCAGTCATTTTGTGGGGAAATAAATTTGGGGTGTTGGTGGTGAGGCTTAGAGATGAAGACGTGATCTGCATAAAGTTATTAGCCACTGTACGCGAAGAGCATGTTGAACTGTTATCCAGGGATTTGTCCCATATACACCTTCATTAAGAGCACCCTATCACAAGGACCTTTCTAATTGAGGTCTTCGCAAATACGTAATCAGGACTATGATTTCAGCAGGGTCCATTCCCTATAGGTTTTGTAACATTTATCCCTATTTCTTATATAAACCTGCTATAAAACTTGGAACGCAAACTCTTTTAAAAAAGAGAGGGATTTGCAGATGACAGACTCATTTACAAATTCGACACAAAAGATAAAAGCAGCTACGCTTTTTTTTTGTAAAAAAAGTAAGACCCCAATCGGTCTCCGCGTTAGTCAATATGCCCAATTTTATATTTACTTGCTTGACTTAAATTTGAGAATCACGTCATCTATAAAAGTTCAGTGAATCCCAACCAAAAATTAGCCATAACAAATTCATTCAGAATAAAGAACCTATAAAGCCATCCATGTTGAGGTTTTCACCTTTCATTAGTGAGACTCATCAAACCAATATATATTAATCTGCAATTAGCTGAATTAATCAATCTCAGTAGAATACTACCAGTGAGAAACAATATCCTTCCCACTGGGAGTATTCTCACTGTTATTCCATAATTAGAAATCTAAGGTGATTAGAAATAAAATACAGATTTAGTAAAGTGAAAAATCCTTTAATCAAATATCAATAGTATACACCTAGAACAAAATATAGAAATGTGATGTAAAAAACTAATTTTAGAAAACGTGTGTATAGATGATACATGACAACCTTTATAGTAAACATTTTCTTTGAAAAGCTTTTGTTTTGTGCCAACTCCAGTCAAACTTATAACAAAACTTATCGCAAAATTTTAATACTAAGATAAACGCAATTCTTATGAAGTTATTATTCAACTATATTTTGTTTTTTTTTAACAGACAAGACGGAAACAAATATTGACAAGTGGACCATCGCATTGATCAAACAATTGCTGAACAACCAGTCGACCATCACAATACCGTCCATTTATCCGTCTTTGTTCAGACATAAACTTTCTTAAAAAGAAAAACAAATATAATTTTCTCATTTTGCATGACTAAATTGTGCGCCACCGATGTGTAATACTTTAATTATGTTGCTAAGAATGGTTCACCTTGTCTATTATAATAATTGTAATATAAGCACGCGCGACGTCGCGACAGACACGCGAAAGAGATTACTATTGTTCACTTTAAAAAAATCAGTCCAAACCAGAAGACGTTTTTAAATTTTTTCGTTATATTCTCCTTCAGCAATACATTTGTAAATTTTTTGTATCAATTTTGAGTACCGTGTTTTTGCGTTTGCATTCAACAGCTTTGACTTTATTCGTGTGCTGGTGGCTGAGTGGTTGACTGAGAGAAAAAACATTCCAACCCCCATGCTCTCCACCAGCTAAACCGTAAAAAGCACTTTTTGCACATTCCAGTTCGAGTGCTGCTATCAGGCTGAAAAAAATATCGCTCCTAAGAAAAACTATGATAGCGCCTATGAATATCTTTAGACAAACAAGTCCCCGCCTTCAGACGAAACCGCGTTTTTGTGCTGGTTGACAATAATCATTGCATCTAGAATTTAAATAGATTCTACAGAAAAATCATTATTAGATGCGTTCAAAGAGATAAAAAGTGATTTTATAACGGCTAAATTAAATAAGATAGGAATACTACAACTACAAACCCATTACAGTCTCTTCGAGAAACACAAGAGAAAGTGAAAATAAACTTTCAGAAGCTATTTCCACAAATTAGATTTAGTATCTTACGAAAGAGGGAAGGTCCTGCAAAAGCAATGATATTATTTACACACCAAAAGCGGAACGCTCGTAAAAGCAATTACAGGATACCGAATGGAGGATTAATATCTTAATTCAGAAATAGAATTCTCTTTAGTACTTGGTGAAGTTTAATAATCAGCAATTTGTTTAAGCCTCATGTAAACAGATTGACCAGCAAACAAACTTCTCTAACATCTCACCACAAATTTAACGGAGAAATTAATTCCATGACTATGTATCAAAACCTAGACAAATAATTGTGTAGCAGAATTGAATTGCAAACAAGTGTATTAAATTCTATGCAAAATGAAAATTGCCAGCTGAAGTTTGGACCTTGTAAATCAAAACAATCTGGAATTTTAGTGCGTTGAAAAATGCTAGAAGCACTAATATATTCCAAACGTGGTCGACAACTTTAGCAAACTCGAAAATTGTTCGATGAATCTAATTACACGGTATGCTGAGCAGTTGGAATAAGCTGCTGAGAATTTATTAACGTATGCAATAATTCGGTTGTTAATTTAACCGCAACGCTGTAGTTTTGACAATTGCCAAACTTTTTAATTTTGAATGCTCAACCTAATATGTTACTCGACTCAATGGAAAAGTTCCATCATATTTAGGTATTCGGAAGCACCAAACTAAACTTTCATTATAATGTTAACAATTTGAAATGACAAATTTGGTCAACCTCGTTCAACTCCAAACTAAACCAAGCTGATATCCGTTCTGATTAAAAACCAATAAAAGCTGAAAAAACGCAACAATGAGTCAACAAAACTCGGTCAAATATAAAATCCATGCTAAACACACACGAATAACTGAAATATCCAAAATCCTTATATAGGACACTTTTGAAAATTTGCAAAATCAGATATGTTTTATATTGTTTAGCGATCGATGTCAATGACAAATGTAAGAAAAACAAGAATTCAATTTTAGTTTCACACCCTTGATCTGTGGTTTCTAAAAATAGCCCCTTGGAATGTCCTTGGGAATCATTTTCTTACACAATCAAACAAAAAAAAGGTATATGCCATATTTATAAATGTTCTGTACAATTTCGCTTGAGTTAAACATGTTCAGTTTAGATTTACTGCTTTTAGAGATCGCATAAACTATTGTTTCATCAGTAAATAATTGTCACAAAAAAAAATTTCTTTCTCTCAAAAACGTCATTTGCGTACCTTTAAAAAGATATCTCCAAAAAAAAAACAATTGCCGTTTGGGCAAAAAAACATTCAAGTAATTTTAAACAGATACATAACACTTTCATGAGATGCTCAGAGATATAACTTTTCATGCATTATACAAAAATTCAAACATTTCGCTCCTTCCATGCGTTATTGGTGTGAAATTTGTCACAATCAAATCTGAATTTTAAACATTCCAAAAATTAAAATAAATAGGTTTTTTGTAAATAACTAACAAGTTAAAGATTTTATTTGAAGAGCTTCAATTATTAAGCATGTTAATTGCGACTTCCAGAACGCAAAAAACTCAAACCAATGGTACTTTCTAATAAAAACAATAACACAAACAATCGAAGCATATAAACAAAACACAAAATTATCAAATAACAGTTCTCCGTACAAAATGTCTACAAACTATCAGTATTTGAAAGTTTCTTCTTTTTCAAAAAAGCCTTTGTTTTATAAAGGCTGATCTTTGTAATACCAGGCAAAATTGTGGCCTTTGTAACCTTTCGAGCTAAATTTGGCTAAAGAAACACAACTTTGTCTTTTAACGGTCTTATATTTCTCATATGATCTAAAATCTTCGATCAACCACAAAATCAGTACAAGACATTTATTTTCTTTTATAAATTGTTAATAAACAAATATTTTAATTTCGATAAACCGCAACAGTATCACGCTTTAGCATTTACCCAATTCACCTTATCAAACATCATCAAAGAAAAACGAAACTGTCATATACAAATTCATTTCAAGCGACAGCTTTGTTATCAAAAACATGAATGTGACAAAAACAATTTTTTTAGCCAATCGGGAGAAAAATGCTGGTACGACCATGTAATGCAAATGCCAGAGAACAGATAGGTAAAGCACGTAACAGAACAAAAACAAAACAAAAATGAAAACAAAAACTTGAAAAAAACCTATATCCGCAAGAAAAATTGGAAAAGGTTTATGGAACGACAGAAATGGCTCGACTGTGTGTGGAGCAGTAGAGCAACTCCCTTAACCCCAACACAACTACCACCTATCTAAAAAAAATTAGAAAAACTTTAGGATCATACGATAGCATTGCAGCAACAAGAAGGATAACTTATCAATTTGCAAAAACTGCTATAACCAAGGGCGTCAACTCAAGCGAGCGATCGCAACTCGCCGACCCATTTATTATGTTTGGTTTATGTGTTGAAAAATTATAAACTAAGCTTCCATTCTATTATTACAAAAACGTGAAACCGTTATAGTTTTACACTTAAATTTTTAAATTACATAAGTGCTACATATTTTGTACTAAAATAAACGTAAAGTCTAGTAGAAATTTTGATGACATTTCTAGGATATTTAATATAATATGTTGTCTTTAGACGCGAAACTCGGTTTTGCATTATTGAAGAGATAAATATAATTTCATCTCTTTCAAAAACAAAAGCAAGTAAAAAAAATAATTCATTGTTGCATGTTTTGTTTAGGATAGGGCGTAATTATTCAGTCTAGACATAGTGGTAAAAATATCATCCAGAGACCTTTATCACCAAAATATCTTCTCTAATATTACTATAAAAACCTATTGACACGAAAACCACTCGAGATATTATTTTGAATGACATAAATTATGTTTTGACTAGCCACTTTTCCAGGTATCGACAAGAGGTTATTTATGATCATAGCAGAAATATTATGTTACTATCGTATGTCATTTAATATAATGGGGTAGTTAATGTCAAGTGGAATCAACCTGAAAACGTAATAAGGTGTAGAACGTTAATACCATATTATATAGTTAGTGGCACGACAAAACATTAATTATAAGTTTGTTCCTTAGAGAAATTAATAAATATCTAAGTTAAACTAATTTTGACTTATTACTTTAGAGAGCATTACTTGACCGGAGGCTATAATTTTGAGTCTACGAAACAGCTAGCTAAAATTTCTTCTTAAAACAAGTCTATGTTTACGACATTATCTCCAACAATGTTGCAAGTTTACAATTTAATAATTTGAAATTTATGAGCCGTTTTGTAATTTAATTTATTTTCATACAAACTACGACAATGAGTTTATGCCTTCTCTAAAATAATAACACGCCAATTACAAATAAAAAGAAAAAAAAGAAAAACTGAAAAAATAGAAAGACACATAGTACCAGGATTAAGTAGGTACAGCAATGTATGTACATAGAAATAAGTATTGCATAGAAAACATAAAAAGATTATGTAAGACTACTAGAGTAGTGAAATGGTAGAATAAAATAGAGCAACATGGAAAAGGAAGAAGAATGGAAAACAAAGAATTTGCTGATTAAAGATAAAGCAAGGAGAATAGAATAAAAGTTTGTAAAAAAGAAAGTAGCAAAAAAAAAATCAGCACCGTTATTGTACTTTGTAAGCTAAGAAACCAGCAATAAATGATTAACCGTTAATATTTTGACAAAAATAAAAAACGGAAACAATTTGACAAATTACCACTTAGAGTAAATCAAAATAAAAATGATGAATATACAACCATAATTCTCTTTAAATAAATAAACAAAAAATCACAAAGCTTAGAAGACAATAGTGTGTTTGCAGTGTAGCAGAACAAACTAAATAATCGATATTTTGGCTAAAGAAGCAAAATAGGGATATCAAAACTCCAATTTAAAAAAAAAGATCTTATAATGCTTACAAAGTCTTCATAAAAATTAAACACGTATATAACAACAACCAAGCAGCAAAACATTACAAAATGATGATCTACCATTGTCTAGCAGAATATATCCCTGCTTACAATTTTGTGCCAAATCCAAGTTGAATAGGTATGATCTTTGACTAGGGCTGATCAGCATACAAAATTTGTTGTTCAACAAAATGATTGAAAGTTCATTTTAGTGTTAACGTAAAAAACATTTAAATAAAAAAAATCCTAACAGATTTTAAGTAGAATGTCCATATCTGTTATCTTGTACCCAAAATTTCCATTCGCCTTCCTATTGTTTTTTTCCTCTTCAAAACTTCTTTTGTCTAACTTTTGTCGCCTCTATGTCCATTAATTAATTACCTTGTTTTCTTTTCTCTTTGTTTAATTTTTTCTTGCATAATTTTGTTTTGTTTCCTCATTGTAGATATTTTCATGCTCGCGTTTTTTTCTACATTAACTTTATTGCCAATGCCGCATTAATCTAGGAAAATTTCGAATTATTTTTTTTTATACTGCTTCAGCTAGAATAATGACATTTTTCTAGTATAAGATCAAGAGGAACTGCGCAGGCAAAACTTTTCGAGTTCGATTTTATAATATCAATATTCTCTTCCAAATGGTTTTATAGATTGCCAACATCTTTCTATGCAAATCAAAAAAGTCATAATAATCGGAACATTATCTGCTATGGAATCTACCCCAATTTCGTCTGTGCCATAAATTGTAATAAAGCTGTAAATGTAGACTTATACTGTATTCAATTAAAGGCCCGTTAACAACTTTTGCGATATAATTAAAGTCAATACTAGAGCAGTAAATCCAGCTATTATGAGAAGGTGCAATTATCATTTTATCGTTTTTCCGTCGGTTAACTTTAAGTGATACCGTTAATGATATTAAATGTGGATAGTCTCGAAGGTCGAGTATTAAACCTGCATAATTAGGCAAAGGCCTTTAAGCTGTGACATAACGACCAGATTTACTTAATACGGACATGCCGTTTGTCGCTTCCCTCGGGAACTCCCTATCCCGAAATCATTAAAACACTTGAATTATTCTAATCAGCCTCCGGTCTCTTTGTACTGTGGCGTCCATGAAGACTGTGAGGAACGCGTATTATAATAATTATATCCTCATTGATAGTATAATAGTCCTTATAAGATTATGGAAATGAAATGAATGCCTCCAGTTATAATCGATATGAATTTCATTCACCCCAAATAAAGCCAACGTTTTTGTTGTGTAAGATTCACTTCAGCTGCCAAGTGCCTATATTGCTCACGTAAACTGTAATACGTAGTGACATCTATCTATCGGAAGCTTCTTATTTCGGAAAGCCATGTTTCCACATTTCAATGCCAAAAGCATCTGAGACTACAAATTTTTATTATAAATAAATTGGATTTGATTTATTACGGGCAATAAATAACAAAAATAAATAAATATCAGAATAGCTGTAAAATATAAATTTGCCAATAATTTAGTAGTATTGTCTATCACCTATAAGCGAATGCTGCTTCTGGCATTATAACAAAATATTAAAATTTTATATTTTATTTAATTGAATGTTTGTAAAAGACTTTATTTAATTAATATCAAATTAATAAAATAATATCAAATTTGAAAAACAAACCTTTGAAATAACCAGTAAAAAATTTCATTATGATTAAATAATTTGAAAAATACACTATAAATAAATAAAATCACAACAAAACAAACAGACAACAATATTACTTATAATTGGGAGTCGACAAGAAGAAGTAAAACATAGATAAATTTATAGAGCAAAAAAGTAGATCAAAAGTGTACCAGGTCCAGAGATAATTCAAGATTAGGTACTATAAAATAAAAATCATTATAAACATAATCTATGTCAGCATTATCAATTTTTTCTTCCTTTTTAATTACAATACAAAAAAAAATATTACATTAATAAAACAATAAATAATTTCTTTATTATACATTTTACATATAATCAAAATGTCCGTTACAGAAATACAACTTAAATCCATTTGATAATATTCGTTGATGCACTGAATGAAAAGTAACTAAAATTCAAACAGGATGCCAAGTTCAGCCAAACATCATGGAAAGAGTCCAACAATTCCGATTTAGAACAAGAGCACTAAATTAACGTGAACGACCATTGGCGAAATAGCTAACAATTTAAATTAGTCGAAACATGCTGCACTCTAAGCGCCACAAATGTTTTTGAGTTTGAAATAAAGTTGAGTTTTAAATAAACAAAAAATCTGAACTAATCTATTTTTTTAATAAAACAGAATTTCACAAAAAGTTTAGCAAAAACAACAGACCAATTAAAAAATGTTTGAACAAAATAAAAAAATTAAAATAAAAGCACGCCTCCCCACCGACACTAAAAAACGTTAATTGCAAATCAAATGACCATTCTTGTATGTTAAACGATCACTTATTATGTGTGCAATAAATAAAACAGATGAGGAGGAGTAAGATTCTAATTAGATCCGATAGAATCATTTAGAATTAAAAGCGCGATGTAATTAAAAAAATGTCTTTTTCTACGGTCATCTCTAAAACTAACTATTAAAAGCTTGCTATCAATGCAAAAATTTTTTTTTCGTAACCATTTTGTAAACAATATCGAAATAAATTTTTCACGTGACTTCATTTTACTTTAGACACCGCAATCGCCGTGGTTGTGATTGTAATTCAGAACTATGAAAAATTATTAGCAATTAGATGACGGTGCATGCACCACCACCCCCAGCGAGTCAATTATCTTGAACCAGAGAAAAAAATTTGCATGTATTTTGAGTGTAGAGAGCCATTTTTTGGTATGCGGGTGCTTTTTCGTACCTCGCTGGCACTTGACACGAAAACCGCATTATGATACCCAAATGGCTCTCTTTACACACTAAATACATAAAAAACTATTGCGTTGAAATGTTTTTTCGCATTTAAATAAACCTAAGAAATTATTCCAACTTTCTAAACTTTTTTCTAAAATGTTAAAATAAAAGTTTTAAATATAAAGCCATTTATCTTAGAACTATTAACAAAGCATGTAACAAATATTCGCTCTTCAAAATTACAAAATGAGTTTATCGAATAATAAGTGACAAAACCATAATTTGTGTCGACAATGGGTGCAGTCGAAGCTCTTCGGTAAATTACCTTTTATTCACCCTATTGATACCACCCGATTGATACATTTCGTATTATTATTCGTATTCATGCTTATGCTTTATAATGTAATCTGACAAAATAAATAATAGAAATATCTAAAGAATATTTAGCAGGTCATTATAATAAACTCAAATTTAAACATTGACTATTTATTATTATCTAAAACATAGGTTTTATTTTATCATTTACATTTTTTTTTTGAATTTTGATGTTCATATCATTGTTCATCTCTATAGAAAATTATCTGAACAAAATGTTATTTAACGAACCGATGATAATTTCCGAATTTATAATAACCATTACCGTGTGAAAAGATAACGTTAATTTATGAATATTTTATACCGTAAATCTAGTCAAATTTGACATTGCCGCTACACGCATTGATAATTTAACAATTTGTTGCAATTTGCTTTGTGTGCACCTGTTTATTAATAATTAAGACATGCCTCCCAGAGACTTAGTAATCTGGTTGTTTTACAGGTGTTTGGCCTAGGCATTATGCTTGCAGAAATAAAACATTAATTTTATAGCTGAGTTGAGATCACGGGATTTGAACTTTGAACTGTAAGTGCCGGAAGTTAAATTGCTGCTTGAACTACTGTACAATAATTGTACATTGTACACTGGTACATTCTTGCTAACTTTAATATATACATTTCGGGTTGCAGAACCAAGTATTAATGCGTGCACAGTGCAAACGAGCACTTAAATGTTTTGCAGAAATACAAAATAATTTTTTTATAAAACTGCAATAATATAGCATTTAATGTCTTAAATTGGTTACCTACATATAACATAGTTTGTGAGCTTAAAACCAAAAAAAAAAACGAAAAATGTCCATAGTGCTGCTGTCATAAAGCCGTTATCATAGACAGAAAGAAATTCCAGTCTGCCAACAATTCTTTGTACAAGCCGACAAAAGTGTTCATTAAGCAATTTTAAAAAGATGACAAACCATGATATCTACTGCATCTTCAATAAGAAAGTTGTAATTTAGGTTACTAGCAAATCATCGTTTTTCCATAAGCCCTAAATAAAGAAAAACTCACCTCAAAATGTTTCTGCAGAAGATAAAATTACATAAAACCCAAGACAAACAACAAAGCTCTAGTCGTAAGTCAGCAACTAATTATAACAAAAAATCGTTCAACACAATACATTTAACCAGGATCTTGAATCATGTCGAAGATATATAGTGATAATAGTGAGGAACAAAAAAGAAATAAAAAGTATAACAAAACCATAAAAAATTAAATTAAGAAAAAGATACTATTCAATAAAGAAGCCAAAACCAAAAATTGAATAGAAATAAAAAAAAAAGAAATGATACGGGTGACAAAGTAGAAAGTAGAATGATTTAAGGCGCACGTTTAAAGATCAAAAAAATGTTAAAACCAAATAAAAAAAATAATGGAAAAAGTAACTAAGTAAGCGCGGAAAACAAAAAAAGATTTTCAAAATAAACATTGCGCGAAGAATGATAGTGTCAGAAAGACAAGAATAAAAGCTATTACAAAAGCGTTAAAAATAAATAAATAATAAAACCTAAAAAAAATTAAAAAAGATATTATGCAACAAGAGTTTATACCGTAAAAAAATTTAAAAAAATGTTTGCTAAAATTCTAAACAGAAATAAAGATATGGATAAGCAAGATCTAAGAGCTGATATGTCAATGTCAAACTAGATAACGGCATATAAAAACATGAATATACCAAAAGCACCAAAATAAAAAACAAAAACAGATAAAACAACAGCAAGATGCAAATAAAAAACAGAAAAATATTTATTGATTTAAAGACGAACAGAGAAAATGCAGAATGTACGGAGACAGACAAGAGACAGTAAAGCATATGACAAAAGAGTATGAGAACATGACACACAGAGAGAGAGAGGAAGAGAACTAAAGCAGAATAAAAATAACAAAAACGAAAAAAAAATTAAGCACAAGAAAGAAGGAAAAACATAAACCCAAAAAGAAAAAAAAGAATATCCGCTTAAGAATTGACAAGAGACAAGAGACAGTAAAGCATATGACAAAAGAGTATGAGAACATAACAGAGAGAGAGAGAAAGAGAACTAAAGCAAAATAAAAATAACAAAAACCAAAAAAAATTAAACTCAAGAAAGGAGGAAAAACATAAGCCCAAAAAAAAATATCCGCTTAAGAATTGATTGTAAAATTATGCAGTAGATTTCAGTCAGAAAATTTCAAGACATAGAATAAATCTTAAAGTAGTAGTAGAAAAACTACATTTAACCATAAAACCAAAGACAACTTTGATTTCAACTAAAGTTGAAATCGGGTGAAATTTTGGGATGAGAAAAAACTTTATTTTAGAAGTTTTATTCAACTATAACGGAAAAAGTCTTTGAAAGTATTTCAGCACAAAACAAAAATATCATAGAATCTTCTAAGTAAAAATCCTTGTTGTTCATATAGAGCAATACTTATTGGTTATTAAATTTCACATCCGAAGAGATCAAATAATCAAATTGAATGTTTTTGAGAAACCAACAAAACCAGAAAAGAGAACTGATAACTCTATTATTGGAGAACGGTGAAAGAACAAAATAAATTAATTTATGTGATCATATCTCCCGATAGCTACAAAAAGGCATGTAGAGATAAATATCTTTGTTCTCTTTAAACAAGTCACGCGTGCTGACACAGGCTTGTCATTCCCCTGCAATTTTCCTGTAAAACATAACCGTATAAATTGTACTCCTTCCAGAATTGGTAACGGGTCAGTCAGCAAAACTCAGGTTCCGTTCCCTCTAGTGTCTGGTCAGCGATGATTTCGTGTTCGGCATCTCAAATTTTCGCAGGATATACACAGATGATTTATTGAGGATCAGGGTGAGTTAACTGACCCATCTCCTATTTTTTCAGCACCTCGTCGGCAACATTTACTGACTTTTCAACCGTCCGGAAAACGTCTAATAAATACGGAAAATAAATTATTTAATGGTGGCAAGTGATATAAAAATTCTCTTACAGACTATATATATGTCTGTGCACGTGTAACGTTTGCACAAGACATGAAAGATTTTTTAGCAAGCAATTCTTGATTTTTGTTGAATTAAAAATCTAAAAGCTAATTTTCCAAAAATATAGTTTTGTATCCACTGATATGGCAGTCCCTTCGGAGCCACATATACTAAGAGATGGAAAAGTGTAGAAAATAAAGCCCCCAAAGATTTTTCAACAGAAAAAATAAAAATGTTTGAACCAGCTGCTTTTCATGAGTATCGCCAAACAAATATTATGTGAAAACCGTTTTTTTATGAAACTTTTTCATGACGAAATTTGAGTTTATTTAAAATATCGCATAATTTTTATAGCTTTGTTTGGAAAAATTAAAATCCAAAGAACTACTGACAATAAAAACCAATCACAAAGATTTATTGACCGCAAGTCTATTGTTTGAGAAAACTTTTCTATATTTTCGTATAAAAAACTCTTTCTTTCTTTTAGCTATTTATTACTTATACATTGTCTTGAGACATTGTTCGCTTCCACCAAGAATTGAATCGCCTTCCTGTTATTACAAAACCGTAGAAAGTACGACATGAATAAATAAAAACTTCGGTAATTGAGTCGCAGTCAAGGAATAGCACATTTTTCCTTATGTTATTGTCGCTGTTTCTCCATTTCGTTTGCATTTAATGCTACCAATGTTGTACAAGACTTTCAATGTTTGCATGTTTGCCAACTTTAAGTAATTCATGTGATAACGATCTATTGCAATACAATAACTAGATACATAGCTTGAAGAGTTTATTACTATAATATTCTTATAATATAGTCACGGTCCCGATTTCCGACTTTTGAAAGTACAGTTGATTTTTATCAGTTTTATCGCCTTACACTCACAGTATCTTTGTTCTTCTTTTCCCTATTTTTATTTTATGTCTGTTGCCCCTTTTCTTATTTTAGTCCCTTTGATTTCCAATATTCATACAACAATTATAATATAAACCTACAAAATCATGATGGTTGTCATTAAGATCGCGCAAAAGCTAACATTTGACAGAAGTACTGGCACCATGCCTTAGTGTTTGTAAAATCTATTGTGTTTCATCTAATTAGTGCTTATATTTCGAAAAAATGCACTTATATTTTAAATTCGATACATTCTTCTTTTTTTTTTGCATAGCAATTGTGCTCAGTATTTTGGAGAATACAAAAGACGTCGATCGTGAATGACGGCCATTTTGAAAACGTACCATGGCATAACCCTATTTTAATATCAAGCAAAGAAATTCCTAGACTCCTATGTTTAGGCATTCATAATGCTTAAACCAATTGAAACATTTGGAATCATGAGAATTCAATAAAACCTGACCAGAGATCATGAAAGCATCTTTTGATACCTAAAGTAAAATAAATACCTAAAGAAATACCTATAGTAAAATAAAAAAAAAGAAAAAAATATCTATTGTATTTATTAAAGAAAAAGATTTTTTTCTTCTATTAACTGCCTGTGCGGTGATCTTTACACCACTACTACGAATATACATATTTGAAAACTAGCTGCTTCATCAAGCAGAATTAAGGAACAAAAACAAGCCGTTTCTTAATAACGTGGTAGTGGCGTTTATTCAAAGGGATCGAGTTATAGCAACAGCGCGTCAAGAAATTAGCAAAGGAATTAAAATTAATGGATCCCTTGCTACTTCTGTTCAACGTCTAACATTTCATGTAGACGACAAGTAAACCGGGCCTTTGAGAATCAGCCTAGAATAGCATTATGTTCTTCATAACACCTTATATACACAAAATAGTATTTACTCAACAAGGCTAGTAGTCTTGACGGAGAAAATACAACGTGTGTGCTTACAAAGTAATAAATTACTTCCGGCCCCTCTACAGACTATATTCCTACAAATTTAGAGTCTTGCGGTTGATTGTTGGCAAATCTCTTTGTGTTAAATTTTAAAGCATCATTCGAGAGGAATGCGCTTCACCACAACCACTTGCCTTCATTCACAAACCAGAAAGAGTCGTAAACTTTTTTCTGGTTTTCAATTTCTACACGTATTCCGCTTAAACTCTGCTGCTGGAAAACTAAATTGAAGTAGGGCTGTTCCAACGTTCTACAATGATTGTACATCATATAAACACATCATTAAGACAACCTGCTTAAAAGATACGTGACAGAAATAAAAAAACCGACATAAAAAGAAAGTAAACGTATGAAGAGGTGAAAAAAGGAAAAAATGATAAAAAGTACGGAAATATATTTGAAAACAAAACAAGTGCAGTCCAATAAAATTTCGTGTGCTTTATTTACGTGTGTTACCTCAGTCTTCTTGTTAGGTAAACCAATTTTGATAATTCTGTTTTTATTTGAAAGCTGTTGCTCCCCGTATCAAAAATCTCATTATTAGTTTATTAGCATTAGTGATTTGAGATTGATTTTTGACACTTACAACTGATTATAAATTAGAAAAACAAACTAGAAATTAAAAATTTTAAAAGTATAATTGAATATAATTGATTATTGCTTTATTCATTCAATTAATTTAGACAAATTTAACAAAAAAAGCATTTTGTTTGAATTCATCAACTAAATAAGTAATGATGTACATTAAATTCGGTTTTTATCAAAATTTTAATTTGTTATAGTTTTATTGGCTTTTACTGTTCATAGCCACAAGTTATTAATTTTTGTTAAAAAAATTTAGTATACAAGAGCATCTAACTTGAGTGTTGCTAACTGTATTATTGAAAATACAAAATTATCAAAATCAGCCAATATTTTACAGCGCTGATTGTAATAATAAAAAAAAATTAAACATCACGTTCTTAAGTCTTAACAAAAAGTTGAATTTTTTAAATAAAAGACTAACATTTTTTTGTGAAACTATTATTTTACATTTTTGTAACTATTTGAAACTATATTAATAACGAAATTTTTTTATTTTAGCAAAGAATTGTTTACAGATGGTGACATTGATGCACTTTTAATAATTACATGGGTACCTTTTTGTTGTACGTAATATGTAGAGCAAAATTGTATCACAATACCAGAATGGTGACGTATTAACAGTTATGGTAAGAAGTACGATTCTGGATGGAGTAAAGATATGGAAGCAGGTAAAGATAGAAAAATGCAAGTCAAGTAGAGGAAATGATTCATAAACTTAAACCAAGAAACCACACAAATGACCAAAATTGTAATAAAACAGAAAAAAAACCAAGAACACAGAGAGATAAGATGTGAGAAAAGAACAATTGTTAGATATTAATCAAATGAACAAAAAATACATAAGAAAAAAATAATAGAAAAAATATTACAGAAAAAAAAAGTTCTAGAAAAAGTAAGAAAAAAAAACAGTTTTATTAAATAAAAGAATAAGAAACCTAGAATGAGAATGAATTTGAAAATTAAACTGAAAGCTAAAGCCACAAATTCTATTTGAATCCACAGATAAAAAAATTGTTTTGACAAATCAAGCCAGATTACTATCGAGCAATCATATCATTTAAGTTGTCAGATTTGTTATTCTTACTATAAGTTTATGTAAAATGTATAAACACTCGATTAAAACTTTTACACCAGCTAAAAAACTGGTGTAAAAAGATTTTATAAAAATTAAAAAAAAGTTTGAAAAGCTTCTATTGTGTTTCAAAAAAGTTCCTAAAATTTATAGAAAATTCCCAACAATTGCCGTTGTCAACCATCGGATCGCATAAATCGCTTTTTACTGTACAACATTATCTCGTTTAGCTTTGCTTTTCGTCTCTATGATACACCATATGATGTTGCAGCATTTTGAAGTTAAAAAGTAACATTTCTAAAAATCTTTGACTAGAAACCAGAAGATACGATATTTTTCCACAGCATCTGGATATGATCACATAAGAATGAATATTTTATGCATGTTTCAAGTTTACGTAAATTGAATAACCTCTTATCGGGTAGAAGCGATGTGCAGACATGGCTTAAGTGTTGAATATGAATGTCCGCATCGTGCCATTGCATCCGGTACATTCCCTTCTCGTATACGACATCCAGCTTCCGGATCTAAACAGCTCATTCTCCAGCTGCATGCTTACAATAAAATATTCCTGTATTTAAAGCCTCAAAAAAATTACTATATCTTTTAGGTTAATTTTATAGTAATGTTTAATCTGACTTGATTAAGCTAACCTATGCCACTTATGATGTCAAAATAAGTTATAAATATCATTACTTATGATTAAGTTTGCTTGCAACTGTAAGATATATGACCGAATTTCTAATTAATTAACAACTGAGGTTTTTCAAATTACAAATGATTAACGATAGTTTCAATGGTCATCCGTCAAACTATGGCGGAAGTCTTTAGTTTACCGATCTATCTATCTATCTACTTCATTTATCATTTTGCAAGAGCCCAAACTTTTCGATTTTTCCTAGTACTTCAAAGTCTATGAAGTTGTTTCAGTATCGGAAAGTTGCGTGTTCACAATGTAATTAATCTAATTTGGATCATGCTGCATATTTGTTCAAGGGTTTTTCAAACGCAATTTTCTCCTTTTGTTTGATAACGGGGGACAACCTCTTTATGTGGTTTAAGCGCATAAAGAAAGGTGATGCTGGGCCTCCGGCCACTCGGCCGGAATGTTCCAGGCATCCTTTGACGGTGTTTTGCCGGAAGCTTTTAAGGGATGTGGAATGTGTGTGACACACACAAGAATTTAAAATCTTATATTATTCAGACAAGATATATTTTTCGAAATGTATGTGATTCCAGAAGCAGAGGTATTTGAAAAATTTAGAAACAAGCATTTCATTGTTGCCACAACTTCTCGTTTTCTTGTAAGAAAAAGACCAAGTTATCTAATAACAAGAAAAGATCATTTACATTACTTTAGCATGTTTACATCTTTTTATAAAATGTGTTTTGTTAGAATTATTACAACGCTAGTAAACTATTAAGAAATCAAAAATGTTTTTGAAGCTGTAAAATATCCAAAAAATAATTCAATGATTAAAACTCAAACCTAAACATGACATGCCATTAGTATCTTTACACCGTTTTCTACTTAGTAGCCTCCCAGTATCATCCGCTTTTGCAATGTAAACCGGATTTTGACGTAGACTATCTTTGCACATCTAACCTTGTCTCTTTTGTAATGTTACAATCTCTATTCTGGTTTATTTTGATAAAGTTTTGGTTGTTCCAGTTACTCCAGTTTAAAAAGCAATGAATAATAAATTGTAAACCGCTTCAAGATGTTTATGAGACAAACTGATCATAATCATAAAATAATACGAAACAAGTCAAATTATTGCTTTAAAATGCTGATGGCTGGTGACGCTATAAAACTTGAAACATTTAAAAAATGGAAGAAAAAACCTTGTAACGAAATTGCAACGTTGACATAATAAAGATTACACCGCAAAAGCTATATGTAATTACAAACGTATAAGCTTTTATTTCATTGTTATAACAGATATCATACAGGTCTATACAATTTGACTGTCATACGTGTGTCACACACATGACAAAACCAGACTTTGAACTCTACTGTCTGTTGGCGGTTGTAAATTGTAATGACAGTGGTCCATTTCTCGTAGAGTATGGGTAACTTCGTCATCATTACTGGAAGTCCAAACATAACTGCAAAAGCCGCATGCATCACCGCCTCCAGCCCCGTTGTTCATAAACACTCGCCTGCTATAATTGCATCTTTAATTACATTTGCAGAGAATAATAAATTTATTCGTCTATGGAAGTGTAGCGTAAACTACCCTCGACTAGCTGTTAGAGTTGTGAAATTTAAACACTACATAAACTGGTTAAGACACCAACGTTTATCAATGCAACAACAGGCAAGTTTGTTACAGACAGTTCTTGAAATATGCATAGAACACAAAACTTCCAACATCAAATCAAAACTTTACGATTCCAAACCAAAGTTGTGGTCAAACTACTGACAAGTAATAAAAAACCAAACAAACCTATCTCAAGCTTAAAACCTTACAATATAAATATTTTTTTTCTATTTACACTTGGCAGGCTTTGCAATTATAATCATACATATTTACATTAATAAAACCAATGGTCAAAATGTCAAAATAAAAATAAAATTCATTAGTAAATAGTTTTTGCGAACACTGCCCCGCCGGCTTTTAGTTACATTTTTTATGAGAGACTAACATTTGTGCTCTCAACTGCGACGTCAGCTACTACTAACATTTGAACATTTTACCGCGCCAAATTTGAATAGAGTTGAAAACCCGTACCTAAAAGATACTGTTGTGTAGGGGAAAAACAAATAATAGAAAGAGAGCGAAAAAAAGAAAACTAAAAGAAATAAAAGCTCAAAAGTATGAGTTCAAAGAAGAAACCTATAGATCAAAACTTCTAGGTTTAAGCTTTTCCAACCAATTCACTTCAATTTCTTGAAGAATTAGACAATGCAAGATCAAACGTCTGCTTAAATCAAAGTAAAATAAACCTCGCATCCTCTTACCGGACATTGCTGGTTGTAAGACTCGGCCTAGAAAATAAAAACAAACAAAGGCCAATTCTGAAACCATGGCAGCTACTTGAATTTATTGCAATTCTTGGAATTTGAGCTAGAGAGCTATAGACTAAGATTTCTCCAGACAGTTCAAGAAAACACAGCCCAAATATAAATAAGTCGCAGTGTATTTAATTTCTTACTAATCTTATCTAATGTAGTGAAAGTTACGTTGACCCATCCTTAAACGGCAAAACTCCTATTTCAAAAATGTTTGCTTGTCAAGCTTGTGACCTTTTACCACAAAAGTGTTCATCCAAACCTAAAGAAGTTTTCTATTGGTTAAAGTAACTGGTGAAGTCGGCAAAATAAACCTACAAACCGCCAGTGGCAGAAGGTTCGATATGAAGAAGGTTTAAAAATAAACATCTATCAAAACTGTAATATATTACCAACAGAACTGTACATTATTTCACACTGAGAGACGCTTTGGAAATAACAAGGTGTACAATATCCTAGAAATACATGTGAAAAGCTAAACAGTATTTTTTTGAAAAGTCATTACATTTTTAAGTATTTTACAGATGTAAAATACTTAATACGGTATGAAAATACCTCAAAAGAAACCTAAACATCTTAAAGCATTAGAAACTATTACTAAAGTCAAAGCAATATTGCCAAATACCGCTAAGCAGACTATACAATCGATAAAACTTTTAAAAGTTGATTAAAATTATAGAACAATAAACAAAATGGCATATTTACCAAACATTTTTTTTTGTTTTGTTCATCAAAATACGACTTGAACAAAAATACTCCTTAGAGTGCCAAAACGAAGAGTTCTTTCAAAGAGTTGATGAATCATAAAAATTATTTAAAACACTTCAGTTGAAATTATTAGTTTTTGCTTTCCCCACTTATTTGGCATGCGCATATTGACGCTACAAAGTGTTGCAATCTTTTATAAAGATATTTAAACGATTTCCTTGAGTTACTAATGATATAAAAATAATTGATAAACAACTGTCTTAAAGAAGCGTTGAGAGGCTTTCAATAATGTTAAAAATTTGTTAACGTCATTGACAATTATATGTAATTATTTATCAGAATTACACTTTACTATAACCACAAATTAGAATGCCGGGATATAAAAATGTAACTGTGGTACAACACCCTCGGTAGTCGGGTGGCTAGCGATAGTGCGTTTAGAATCTAGTCTATCAAAGGTCGTGGGTTCGATTGCTACCCAAGCGGGCGCCTTTTTCTACAAAGAAGATGAGTTCTGTCTGGCCATGGGTGTTTGTAAATGTAAGAAGCACAATAGATCAAAAGGTCGCAGTGCATTTTCCCTGTTAATATTGAATCTTGAGGTACAACGCGATAACTGTTATGCATTACAATCTTTTTTTCCTGTTTTATTTCTCTAAAAACATAGAAGAAAAAAAATAGACAGAAAAGTTATGAGTAAAAAACCAACCAGACCTTTTCTATTTACCACCACAGCAATAATTATGAGATGCTTCAAAAGCATTTCACCAGTCCCCAATTCTTTTATAAATTGAAAAAGCTTAAATTGTTCCGTTTATTTGCACGCAAACAGCTTGTAATAACTCAATGCGTGGTCGTCTGCATTTCATCTATAGAGATTACTCCGGCATAACAAAATCTTACAGAGTCTAAACTCTAAGCGCTTACACTCAAGTGGAACAACGGTGAGTATGATGTTAAAGAATTTAGCGGGAGCTAAAAAAACAAATGCTCCAGACTTCTGTCAGGTGCGATTGCAAGCTTTTTTTTTGTCCGGAAATAGCGGAAAAACTCTAGACCAACTCTAGAGTGACCAATTAAAATACGCAAATTGGAAAATTCTATCTAAAGTAGTCATAGCCTATTGAAGTTTCATCGGTGAACGCCAGTAAGCATTAAAGCTACAATAATGTAAACTCTTTTATGAATTTGCTTGATGATGCATTGTAAAATAGCAAAGCATCGACAAATAACGAGTGAGCAAATAAATAGAAATCTTGTACTTTAGTTATTATTATATTACATTATACATGAGTCAGACTGATTAGCACCTAGAAGATTCAAACATGTCTCTGATGTTGCGTAATTAAAAATTTTGTTTTTTGTTGTTTCATCAACACTATTCCTGCGGCATTTTTATTTGAAGCTTTCTCGCTCGCTGCCAACTTATTGTATGAGGAAAAAAGCTTTTTTGCTCATACAATGCAAGCAATGATTAAGACAAGCATTATGCGACACTGCCAGATTGTAAACAAATTGCTTATTTAATTTTAAAACGTATAGCTCTAATTTGCAAATCTTTACAAAATTCGGCTACTTTTGTAAATCCCCAGTGCACCCTTGCGAGAACCAAGCAAGAGATTAATGCTTGTTTCCGTCAGAAACGAGCCAACGACCGCTTGAATAATCGATACGGCATTGCGTTTTAGACAAAAACATTAAATCAGTAACGTAATTTTGTTGGACTGCAAGCCGGAAGCACTGGACCATCATTGTCTCAAGTTCCGTTGCTATGGCAATCAAATCTTAGGTCCAGAGAGTTTGCAACCTCTTAAAAACAATCATGTAAAAGATTGTCAAGCTGTGCGAAATATTATGCCAAAGACTTAATTTATTTTAATTGCTGTCAGCAACAGGTTATTTCAAGGCATTATCGTTTCAGCAAAACCCTATTACACAATTTAATCACATTTTCTGTATTATATTTGAAAATAAATTTTCTAAATGAAAACATTTTCATCAAAATAAAACATTTTTTTTTCTACAACCAAAAGCCGACTCATCAGGTGTAATTGCACAGAAGCTTTATAATTCAAATTTTTTAATACGAACAATCATACTATTTATACAGCTAAATAAGAACACAACAAATTATTTCAAACTAGATCCGTACACTTAGACATATTTCGTTCTTATTGAAACTCGTCAGCAAGATAACAGTCTTGGTGTCATATTTGAACCAATTTGGGCTTATCCAAGTATCTATTACTTCCGTAATATTGTAAAACTAGATATAGGAATGAGAACAAAATATCTTCAAGTCTACTAATCTAGTTTGAATAAATTGGCTTTAACCTTATTATTCTAGTTGTTGGTAGTAACCAAAGAAGATAGGTCACATTGCATACGTCTGAGACAAAAGACGGTAATGTGATAACTTGGTTGTACAATCAGCGATATACTTCAGTCTAAATCTGTGTCTTTCAAAATTCACATCTGTCATTTGGAGTGACTTAAATGCATTTAAACATGTCAAAACTTAGTTTCTCAAGTTTTGATGTAGGGTAGCTTCTAATAGATGTCGCGAATTTATACAGCTGTTTACAGTCTTAAACCTCAATTCAACCGCAAGTTTTTCTCAAATATTTAAAAAATCAGTTAGTTTGATTCTTTTTGTGAATGTGCAGGTATGACAGAAACCAATATTAACCGCTTACCTTGTGTTGCTTGTAATAGCCATAGCAAGTCAAATATTGAAACCAAATTGTTTTCCAGAATTTGTTGCAGCCAATGCAATTTTGGCAAAAAGACAAACTTTTATCCCACGTCTCTGGAAGATGGGTTAAAAGATTAGAGATGTACATGGTCAGTATAGAAGACGAAATTATGTCAAACAGCTCTTTAGAAAAACCTTGAGGCACAAATCTAATAAATCCGCCATAAGTCTTATAATGACTGAACCATTCATGACTTTTATAAACTTCAGTTTACGCGCAGCATGATAACATCCCCAATTAAAAATTAAGTCACACACAGCTAGATACTGCACTAAGCATAAGACGAGATAAAAATGAAGTAAACTTTGATAAGTAACTTATAGTATGCTAACGACAAAGTGATGAATGCAGACAGTGAAAGCTTGCACTTTGCAGTCATTACTCAGCAAGAACTTAGCAACAGCTTGTCAGAGTAAATATATCGTCTTCATCTTGTTTAGATATTAACATTGGTGTTCTCCAAAGCTCTGTGCTTGGTTCAACCCTTTTCCGTTCTTATTTGTTTCACAACATTTTACTAATTCAAATATCAGTGGAAATTTCTGCCTCTTTGCTGATGATACCAGCATCACATGGCGCCATTCCCACAAGACATCTCTGCGCTCTAAAAGTTCTGAAGATCTCGCTACTATAAAAGCATAGATTCACTCCAACTCCAACTGTCTCCTTTCTAACATAAACAGAATTTTCTCTTTCTCCTGTTAAGGTCATGTACAACAACCTTCTTTCCGGTGTAATAAAACAATTAAAAATGCTGATTCTATCAAAATCCTGGATATGTACCTACGTCGACAACTACCTTAAATAATCTTCTTATGTTGGCACTAATCTTGCAATAGATCTGTTTCAAGGTAACTAAGCTTTTCTACCGCCAGAATAGATTTGTCCTATTTGCCAATACAAGAATGATCTTTCTAAGAGACTAAACCTTGATCCTTATCTATCCTCTCTTTTATCAGAATTCATAACGCGTTTAATCGTTTAAAAAGCAGTAAAATTATATGACCATCTTGACGTAGATCTCAAGTCCCAAAATTCCATCTATATGAGAAACCGTACTCTATTTATTTATTATTACCTTCTTGAGTGATCTTTGAGTAGCATATCCGCTGACTTATATTTATTTTATTTTTACAACATATTATATTTTATTTCGCTTTGTTCACAATAAAAGCATAAATAAAAGAGACAGTGTAAGTTCTGATCAAATATTCATAGAAAGGACCTTACTTGTAAAATAGCTTTAATGGCTGCAATAAAAGGTCATTGTTAGCATTATAACTGCCAATTAGCTTAGTTTTATGGATCTTTAAATATGGTGCCTGTTTTTCTAATTACTAGAAAAAATTACTAATTATTAAAGATGTCTGTATATTATTTGTATATGAGCAATTTTATTAAAACTACGTTACTGGTAAATGAAAAAAATGACACCTAAGTCAGTTGAAAAAAACAATGCGTGAAAGAGATAAGGAGTATGGCGTCAGAAGTGTGCATTTTCTAACCGTTAAGAAATTCTGAGGGTAATAAATGTCAACATTACATATAGAACTGTAAATATAAACCACGTACGTCATCACAATTAGACCATCAGTTATATAAATACTAAATGTTTTCCGCTCGAAAACCACTCACATTACAAAAAGAGTCTCAACTTCTTGAATTTCTGTAATTATTTTACTCATTTCAATGCTAAATATTAGAAAATTTAATGAAACTTACAAAACGCTTTAAAATTCTCTTTTATTAATGAAAATGGGTATCTTCAAAGCGAGGGTGGTATACAAATACAGTAAAGTTGCGATAAAGTCAACGTCCCCAACGCAAACAACCCGTAACGTAAGCGAGTCATGAATTTATGTACTTTATAACATTTAGGGTTAGTCGTAGGTGTATTTAGTTAATGCACTTAAAGCAAACAACTGTATTGATTGTAGTTTTATATCTGTACAAGTCTATGGAAAATCTATAAATGAGCAAAATTTCAATTTTGACTATTTAGCCTATAATTAGCCTTTTACCATCATAAAACTATTAAAAAGTTCTAAAAAAAATTAAAAGACCTCATAGGAAAGATATTTGTTTCATATAAAAAAAAATGTAACAATTATTGTAACTTCTTATATTGACCAAACATCAGAAAAATTAGATCAAAGAATGAAAAACCACTAAAATGATTTCTAATTGCACAACTTAGATAAAACAAAGATAACAGCTCTGTCTCCGCATGTAAAAAAATATTATTAATTTGCTTTTAAAAAAGCAGACGTTTTATAGTAAAGGTTATTTGGTAAAAAGATTACTCTATACACAAGGATAAAACTACATCTCATTCAAAATTTTGACGAAGACTTAAAATTTGAAGAGATAAATTTGCTTTAAAATTTTTTTCAAAACAAATAATTGCTACTAGTATTTACCTTAGTAAGGTAAGGAAAACAAGCATACCAGCAGGTAGAAAGTACCTTACAACAAAAATTTTAGAAACAATGTTTCTACATGTTATAATGCATATAAGTCACCCTAAATAACAGATTTCCATTTTGATAGAGACAAATTGAGATAAAACTTGATCACTGATTGTAGAACCAAGTTAGCGCCTTTTGTCTCAAACGCATATCAATGATATGCAACGTAATATATCTTCTTTGGTTACTATCGACAGATAGAATAATCAGATCTATGCCAACTACATTTGTTAAAACTTCGTAACGTAAACCGATAGATAACCATGATCATAGTTATCTTAAAACCATAAAAAAACATGATCATGGTTATCTATGGCTTTACGTTACGGCGTTTTAACTAAACGTTGAAAAAGTACATACCCATGACCAAAGTGCAATACCCCATATATGATAATTTTACGATTCTTGCGCATTTATTATGGTGTCTAGTCTTGAAAATAGCTGAATAAAAGACAATTCGTCGGCAATAGTAATATTTTGTTTTAAATAACACCATAAATTTTTTCAATCATGCAATTAATTAGGTAGTCCTAATGAATTTAATGTTGCTGCTTATCTAATTTTTATTAACGGCAAAGTAAGTGTTCAGCGTTCGGCTACAGATCCCTGTTATTTACTAGTCCGGTAGCATATTTTCTGGAACGATGTAAATAATGAAATAAACAACAATTACGACTGATTAGATTAATGACAGGACGCTTGACAGGCCTACTCGCCCAGTTGCGGCAATTATAAACTAAAACATTCCTCTATTAAAAAAAACTGAATAAGTTATAAAAATTAAAAAAATAAGTTTCGCCTCTAGCGTGGTTAACAGGTCGAGTAACCGTGCTTTTTCTCACTTTTATTTCCCTGTCCTGATGACACCTCCACCGATGGAATGCTAAACGTCGACAATTTTATCAATCTTTTCGACACGGTCTTTTCCGAAAGATCTCAATATTTCAATGACTTCAAGCCGTAAACGCCTTTCTTCTTTAAAGTAAAATTATTGTAAAAGCTTGAGCCAAAAGCATATAAAACTAACCTGTATGCGTCCTTTGATGTGCTTTGAGGTGAGAACTTTTAGTGTAGACCTTTTTGCAGCCGAGAAATTGGCACTTGTGTATCCTCCGTTTTGAGTCCGGAGAATGGTCGAGGCGGGCATGATGTTTGACCGCTGTCGTGGAAGCAGGTGAAGAAATGGAACTTTGTGTGGTTCTCGGGACGACCGATATGTACCTAGTAAGTTCTCGAACTCGCACAATTTCGTTTCTCGAAACACTGCCTACTCGCAGCCCACAAAGGTCCATTTCGCCCGCACTCGAACTTCCGTTACTGTGCCCAAGGCCTGATAGAATAATTAGATCAATGCAAACTAGATTTGTTAGAACCATGGAGCTGTAATAGAATGGAGTCAGGATTCCTCACTACAACCTGCGTTTGTTGTAATGCAGAATTACGGGGTGCGAGATGCTTCAGCGGTTTGTGGAGACCGACACTTAGAATGTGACTGGTGAGATAAAAGAAACAATAGCAGTAGCGGCGCAGATGTTCAGAGAAAAACCAAATATGTTTAAAACTGCACATAATGAATCTGTAACTTGTATGAAATGGATGATTGTCACAAGTTCTGGAATTAGTCCTTTGTTGTTGACGATGCTTTAAGTGGGATGCTATCCATAAACTAATACGTTATTTAGCGGTTGTGTATAAATTAACAATATTGCTATGAATATTTATTGATGCAATTGATACATGTAATAATGAAAGACACTTATAGCCTTATAAATTTTGTCAGCAAAAAAATTCATAAAGCTGTGACAAAATATAAACTTCTACGCCCCTGTTGATGTAAATACAACAATGGCCGGCCATGACCAGTGAAATATTTTCATCTGGACGCTTTTTATATTCACACACCACATCACAATAGAACCATTGCCTTAAGGCTTTTATTAACACCTCTATTATTATTTGCTAGAAAATTGTGTTGATTTCATTCACAAAACACTAGTTCTCCCGCAATTAAAAATGATATATGCAGTACCCCACAACACCAAATAGTAAACAAAATTTGGATCCAACGTTGCCGACCGTTGCGATTTTTTTCAAAAACAACAAACTTTTATACTGCACCACGCTTTGGCTTTGTATGACACTAATTGTCCACGCAGCCACGTACGTTATAAAGAGAGAGCGTGTGGCAACGTATATATTACGCGCTTAGAATGCTCTCTTTTTTTTGCATTAAAACAAATTGTCTACATCCTGACTCCATTCTATTATAGCTCCATGGTTATAACTTCGTAACGTAAAGCCATAGATACCCATTATCATGATTATCTATGGTTTTAAGATAACCATGATCATGGTTATCTATGGCTTTACGTTACGGCGTTTTAGCAAAACGCTAAACACCTGAACAAACTGAATGCGCCAAAATCGTAAAATTATCAGATACGGGGTATTCCACTTAGGCCATCGGTATGTACTTTTTTAGTCTTAAAATGACTAAATAAAGAGCAAAACGTCGACAATATTATTATTTTGTTTTAAATAAATATCTAAATTTTTGCAACCATGTAAATAAATTAAGTTTATTCAAATGAATTTAATGTTGCTGCTTATCTAATTTTTATTAACGGCAATGTATAAGCGTTCCCGTGTCCGGCTAGAGATCCTCGTTATTTACTAGTCCGGTAGCATATTTTCTGGAACGAAGTAAATAATGAACAACAATTACGACTGATTAGATTAATGATAGGACGCTTGACAGGTCTACTCGCTCAGTTGCGGCAATTATAAACTAAAACATTCCTCTATTAAAACAAAACATGATGATGCATAGGTCATACGTCCGAATTACTGAATAAACACCCAATAGGTAAACTTATTCCATAAAATAAGCAATTGAGAAATATAAATCATAAAACAGTGAATCGTCGTTCTTATTCGAAAAAAATAAAGTCAGACATTGAAGAATACTATATTACTTGATTTTAGTGGCAATTAATAAAGTTATATTTTAATAAGACCATAATGAGAACATTTCAACATATTTAATTAGCAATCGCTTTACGGTGTTCTTAATCTGAAAGATAAAACTTTTTAAAATTTCGCTTAGTCTACCCAGGGAATTAATTATAAGTTTCAATGCGTTCTCCCAAATTACTTTCTTGATGTGACTGTCGATAAATTTATAAGAATAAATTTTTTTACGTGGCTTTTTGCATTTCTTTGACTACATAATGTAAAATTATTGTAAAAGATTTTTAAAAGCTTGAGCTAAAAGCATATAAAACTAACCTGTATGCGTCCTTTGATGTGCTTTGAGGTGAGAACTTTTAGTGTAGACCTTTTTGCAGCCGAGAAATTGGCACTTGTGTATCCTCCGTTTTGAGTCCGGAGAATGGTCGAGGCGGGCATGATGTTTGACCGTTGTCGTGGAAGCAGGTGAAGAAATGGAACTTTGTGTGGTTCTCGGGACGACCGATATGTACCTAGTAAGTCCTCGAACTCGCACAATGGCGTTTCTCGAAACACTGCCTTCTCGCAGCCCACAAAGGTCCATTTCGCCCGCACTCGAACTTCCGTTACTGTGCCCAGGGCCTGATTCAGGACTAGAAGGAGGTGTTAAAGTTGCAGGATTTCGTGCTACAAGACGTAATTGCAATGCATCGGCGGCGTCGGTGTGGACACGGCCTTCGTAGCCTTCATCCTCTTCCTCTTCATCGTCGATAGGTTCCTGTTTCACTAAAACAGCGCACGATAGCGCTCCTTCGTCCCAGGAGCACGGTAAACTTGCCGAACTAAACGCGTCCAGATTCACTTCGTACCACGTCCTTTCCATATCCGGCGGTAACTTTTCAAACGATTGCATTTTTGGCTCATCCTTCAAATAACGTTCCATTTCATAACAAGTCTGCAACAGAAAAAAAAAATTAAAATCCTTTTTTCTAAAAACGACCATTATTAATGTGTCTATTGTTAATTCGCAATCATAGTTAAAACGACTACCTCATTTTTCTACAAACAAAAATATACATGATACATTATGAAAAATCATAGCAACAAATCAAAATGAGCTGGCGCAAATTTCAGGTAAAAAAAGATAAAAACTGAAAGTATAGCCGTATGCATATTTATTTTTAATATATTTGTTATAGTTTATTTACCGCCCGAATTTAAGAAAGCAAAAAATATTGACATTTTGATTAAAGAGAAACCGTTAATAAAGCTTTCTAGCTGTCATCTCATGTCTCTCTCTGCTGGTGCCTGGTCTAAGGTTTTGGAAAAAATAGTGTATAAAAGAATGTCTTTAAGAACTGAAAACTTCCTTCAGAACAAACCGGCTTACGACTATTTAACAGATACTTCAGCGATTAAATCTTGGCATTTACTACATGTATTGAAACTGGATCTCAACAAAAACAGAAAACCGAAGTTGTGTTTATTGATCTGACAGCAGTACATGATATAGTTTGGAAAGATGATCTAGTGTACACAAATTATACATTATACAGAAATTTTAGAGCCTCTATTGAGAGAAAAGGCAGTAAATTCAACCTTTCAAACAATGGATTGCCACAAGACGATATTTTGTTTCCTCTTCTTTTTAATCTATTTATCTTGCATTTGCATATCAAGATCTAAATTTTACTACACAAGCAAAGACTAAAAGCTTAAGTTACCATCTTTGCAATAAACATTGTAACAAGAAATAAAACATATACCTACCTTGCAAAACGTAAGTAAAATCTTGCGATATTAAGGCTAAAACTAGAGTATCAGCAGATCAGCACTTTGTATTTTTCAGCAAAATGCTGCTGTATTGTAAATTGTATGATTCAACAGCATTTACGTGACAAAAATTATCAACTGCATCCTTCCGCATCATTACAGAACTATAAAATTGACACCAGTTTTTTGGCTTTCAATAGTATCTAATATTGTAAAGACAAATCTTAGCAGAAAGTTACAATAAAGAAATTATAAACAAAAACTCCGATTTCGCCAGATCTCTAAACTCTTATTAAGATTATTGTGCAAATATCTTAAAAACACAAAAAAAATTTCTGTTAACAAAGGGTGCATAACAATGTGAAAAAAGTGGCAAACCATTAAAATTCTAAACAACGAATTACCTAAACAAAGAAGAAGCCTTCACTTTAACTTCACAAGCCGTAGCTGGTTTCAACCAATATCCAAATTTCGATTCTGGTCAGGTATTACTAATAGTTTTTTCTGATATTTGCACAAATATAAAAATTGAAAAATAAGAAATATCTCAATTGGCCATCCTCAGTCAATACAGTTTAAGTTGAAAATACAACAAAAACATTTAAAGCTGTAACAATCTTATTACATAATTGTTAAACCTTTAGCAATTTTCAAATCTTTAAATTGTCTGAAAAAAAAACCAAGTTTAACTAGTATCTCAGAAGTGATAATTATTCTCCCAATACATATTTCCAAAATTAATTTCTCAACAGATAAAGCGTTTTCTCGATAGTAATATGAAACTGTGAGAATAAATAATTGATTTTCTTGTCAACCAGCCGAAATGTATTTTTTTTAACCTAGAAGTTTCAATTTAAATAGAAAAGCTGCTTTTTGTGCACGTATTTTTTTCCATAAATGCTATATAAACGTGCTTTGAAAAATAAATGCAGCCTTTTATCTTTCCTGATCACCCGTCCGTTAATTAACTTCTATTTCTTCTTTGTCGTGTGTATTTTGTGGTAGTTTAATAAAAAAATCTTAATTCCCTTAAGTTTTGGTCGCAAGAACGGATCCGTAATGCAAAGCACAAAGGTGATTAAAGTTGGGTATTTTCCGGAATTATCAAAAGGAACCGCTATGCAAATAGTCTGAGCTTGTTTGCAAAAACAACCAGAGTTTTAATTAAAATATGCCTGTCTTAACAATAACAAAGTATAATCGCATTATCGAAATTACTTCAAGTTCTTTCCATTGAAACTCAAACAGCAACCAGCAGCAGCAGCATTTGAAAAGAAGAAGAGAGATATTTTTATTAAACGAGATGTTTGAAATATTTCCCAACTTTTATTTGCGGAACGTCGAATTAAAAGTTGGTCAGGAATCGACAAACAATGAATACGGCTTTTGTTGGGACAGGTCTATTGAGTTTATCAAGTCGTCTTTGAACTTCCGCTGGCGGTTGACGAACTGATGACCACATTGTTACCAAATCTGTGAAACGATTAACTGACTGAGTTTTGCTGAAGTTGGCTGCTTTCAGTTTCAGTTAAAACAATATTTATTTTGACATTTCAAATTTATACCATACCGATCACCAAATGTTATTAATTCTTACTTATAGATATAATACTAGTACAAAAAACTCTATAAACGGCTAAAAAGAACACAAATTAGCTAACTCAAGCTAATAATCATAACTGAGAAAGCCTTTTGAAGAGTGTCCTTTGCAATGTGTCTCAGCCTCCCAACATCAAATTGAATTCGGTATAATGTTGGTAGCTCGTGAGCAATAGATTTTTAAAAGAATTAAGCGCTGACCACAACCAAAGGTGAAATCTTTCATTACATGAGTTGATGTTAGAAACTTTGCGTCATCAGTCAAGCATTCATTGCTTTTCTTTAAAAAGTTAAACCTGAAACACAATAGTGGAGTTTATGAGAAGAACAACATATTCGCACAATATATAAAGTTTGTGAAAAAGACAATACCAGACATTTAATAACAAAAACGTTTCAGAATTTAATGTTTTATTGATGTACTGGGTTATCGATCCATTGAATTACTGCTTAATCAATACAATTAGATTTTTCGACATGTTTGGTTAAGAGCAATAGTACGAAAAATTCAAAGAAAATCATTATTGTTAGAGTTTTTCAAAAGTTTCAAATATGAAACATTTATCCAATAAATCAATCAAGAGGTCGCCACGTTTAAGATAGAAAAATAAAAGAAACACTAAAATTGCTCTTTATATAGCATCTTAGTAAACTAACAGGGTAGCGCCTAAAAATTTAAATTGTCCGCATACATATCTGTAAAACCTGTTTTGTTTTCCCACCCCCAATTTAGACTAGCATCTGAGTGATAAAATTAGTTTAGAGGCTATCCATTATAAAGACAATAGTTTTACCCCCTTATATTTCCAATAAAGTCAATAAACCGCTAGTGATTGTTACTAAAACCGTTTTTAGCTAAAAATATGTACTTATAAACGCCATTTTTTTGCTGTGCAAATAAATATTCTCTAGAACGCGTGCGTGTATAAACAAAAAATTAAAAATAAATGCAAAGTACTAAACGAATCGTGTATAAACAAAATCAAATAAATCCGTTAGTATAAAAGACATATAAAGAATTTGTTAGTTGCAGAATACTAATGTTTGACAGTTTAATGGAAAATGTGGCAAAGTTCTGAGAGTGCAGAAAAAAAACACAGATAGTAAAAGAGCAATAAATATACATAAGGTTCTAGCGCAAAATTTTAAGCTAAGTAAGAAACGCAAAAACAAAAAAAAACAAGACTGACAAGAAAGCAGTCAAATTTTAAAACAAAATGTAAAACAGAAAAAAGTGTAAAAATGCTGAAAAAATAAATAATTTCAATTATAATTTAAATTTTTTTAACCAAATTACTCCAACAAATTTTACAAATAAAAGTAAAAATCTAAAAATAATAAATAAAAATTGTTAACATCTAAAAAACGCAAAAACTTCCTATTCCTTGAAAGACTGGATTTTCTCTTTATACTTATTATAAATATAGCTCAAATAAAAGATACTCCAAGTTACTCCAAACATCTCTTTTAAGCTCCCCTATTATTTTTAATTTTCATAATTATTGCTTCTTTAAATTCATAGAAATAAAACCAAGTAGAAAAAATTATATATTACACTTGTTTAATAAGACGTATTGCCACACTTGTTTTCTTGAGTTACAAATGCTTTACCGTAAAGTAAGCTTCTCGAGTATCTACGTTGTCATATATTATAAAAATAAAACTCTGTCCTGGAAATATATTATTGAGCGTCAAACATATGTGTTGATCATAAAATATTTTACAATTTTCACACCTGTACACTTTCATTTTAAAACCTGTCATCAAATAACAACACTGCACGAGTATCAATAGAGCAGCAGCTTCCAGAGTTAAGCTTTCAATTGTCCAATAAAACAAAAGCATATTATATCATTTTCACGACTCATATCGCAATTCTCGTCATAAATGTGTTTGCATGTATGCTTAAACAACAATGTCACGTAATAGCATTTGAAACTATCATTAAAACAATCTCAAAATTGCAAGGAAAAAATCGAAAACTGCTAAACGTTTTAAAAATAAAGATTCGATATATTAATGAACATATTTGATGTAAATGAGATTTCTGAGAACCTAAAAAAAACTATTACTGCATTAAGAATTACTGTAAAACAATTAGTGTAGTTTTACATAAATGTCATAATAAAGTTATTTTAAATTGGTCAATAGACGCAGTAGGTTTCAATGTAGAAAGAAAAACCTACAAAAAATAGGCAGAAAAGCTATAGACGAAAATCGTACAGTTCGTTCTAAAAACTAGCAAAAAAAGAAACTAAAGTATAATCATTACTAAAATATATATTCTCTTCTTGTTTATTCCAATGGGAAAGTAATTATTATGCTGACGTAAACCAATATGCTCAACTTAAAATAAAGGATTAAATAAACTTCCTGAACTTAGAAGCGTGCCTTATCTGTTCCACGATGTTCATGAGCTATGAAGAAGACTTGCATTGTATGCGATCACTCGAAGCCACTGGTTGGTCCAACTAATCTTTCAAGCGAATGGAACAGAGCTCCAAAATATAAGTACGGGGCACGCACCTTTTGGCATTCCCTATAGATTAGTGTTTATGTTACAATTTTCGAGTTCAAAAGACTCCAAATCCTTCTTTCTGAACTCGGTCAAAATAAAACTGTTCGTGAAGTCGTTGTGGAAAAGGGATTACGATTAATCGAAGGATTTTACAGCGTTGTGAGCACGTATACAAATCATTTCACTTAATTTATCAACCCCCTGTCTAAATGGACTGGCGTAATGGCATTGATCGTTACAAATATTGCATTCTTTCGGCAAATAATCCAACCACCTGCATACAGCCGTTTATTCAATTGCTTTCAATAAAACTCTTTTCTATAGCGCCAGCCGCTTACCAGACGGCAATAATCGCACCCTAGTGCAATAAAATTACCGAAACTACATTGAAAAATAATTGAAAAATATGTGCTTAAAAGAAAATTTCATTTCCATTCGACAATTTAATATCAAAGAGCATAAAATATCAGCAAAAACAGATTCTCATGTAGAATTCAGAATCATGGAGATGTTTTTGACATCTTCGTCTTCGATTATTATTTATTAATGACCATATTTTGAGATAATAAAAATATTTAGCAAATAAAATGTTTTGTACTAAATAATCTTAATAACTTAAGCAACAATCTTACTGTAGCAGTAGTTCTACTTTTTAAGTTCTCATCTATACCATAAAACATATCGCGCTCCCTCAAGTGTACGATATGTTCATAAGACATAAAAATGAAAGATGTAGGTTGAGTTGACTGGCATCTGCCTCTAACCTATGAGATTGAAAAAGATAAACAACCCTTCTTCAGCCGGTTAAGTCTAAAGAAGAGTAATAACTCCCTCCTGTTTTCACAAAGTTAAGTTATTACAGTAACGAGTTCGCCTAATTTTTAGCACTCTTAGGTTAGATCCTCGATTTCCACCCTAGTAAAACTGTCGTATTTTTGCTTGTCAAATATAGCTAGCTGAAAGTCTCTACTAGTGAGAACACTATAGTAGTTTCTAAAAAAGTAGCAATATTCTACGATTTGAAAAAATAGCTAACTTAATAATTAGGCATACATACACCTGAAATAAATCTGGAATCAAAAGAAAAACTAAAAAAACACGTGGTTGCTAAAACCTCATTCTGTTCGGAACCTCACATTTCCACACGCTTAAAGATCGCTGGTTGAGTGACACTACTTTCTTAAGATCCTCAGTGTTTTGGTCAGCAACTTTAATACTGTTGAATGTTTTGTTTTGGAATGTTGAATCTTTTAGATGAAAAGTATGATGCTTGTTTTTTTCTTTTAGTTAAATATGCGCCAGAAAGGGACGTTGCAAAACATATTCATGTAGGGGCAACTTGTGCTTTTACGGTTTTTAAGAACATGGCCAAAATTTGTTTTATGATTAACATCAAAACAGCACATTATACTTACCTTTTCTTCTTATTGTTATCAATATATTAAATTTTTTATTAATATTGTATGTCTTTGTTGCAACTCTTAGTAAAACTGAGCAACAGAAATGTAAGTTCCTTCTCTATGACAATTGCTTTTTTAGTACCCCTCAAGCATATACGTGGACAGTGTTGGGCTGGTCAATGTTGTCAACGACAATTAGAACGAATTAGTCAGTAAATAAATTAGAATGAGTAATGTGGTATAAGAAAAACAAATTAGGCGGTTCTAAAGGCGGAGAATACACGGGCCGTATATTCCCTGCATCGAAAATAATTAAGTAATTACAGTAGTGAGTGCGATTGAGAATAAACAAATCTTAGAGCTTTAGCAGAGGTAACTGCGACTCTAGTGTAGATGACAGTTCATTTTTATTTGAGGTTGGCGCCTCAGCTGAGACCGTTCGTCTTTCTTTCTACCCATGTTACTTTCTCATTTTTTTTTCTCTTTAAGTAGTTATTCAAAAGGTATCGACTTTTTATTGAGTTGTTTACGACAAAAGCCTTGAGTTTAAGACCAAAAACATTGTCTAGAATGTATTCGTTGTGGAAAGAAAAATATATTCCAGATTTTACTCAATTTGTTTCAAGACCTCCGCAGTACTCTGAAGATATCACAAAAAGGTTTTCGTTGAAGTAGGTTTTATCAGTAACCGAAACAAAAACAAATTGCAATTTGCCGCAAAACATTTCAAATCAATTTTTAAAATATATTTTAATATCGTAAATTGTTTTCACAAATCTGTTAATTGGAGAATGCTAATAGGTTTTCCTAAGCCAAATGAACAAAATTAATGCATTTATTCAATTGGAATGTTCGGGCAAATATTGATGTACATTATCCAGATTTGTTTACATTTAATTCAATTCTGTTTCATATTATATTGGAAATGATATGCTAGGCGCGATTGTAATTACGCAGCTTTGGGAGTTCCTAAACATGTATCTTCAACAAGTTTTAAGTAATATTTTTTACAAACAATATTGACAAGCAGGAATCAATGTATGATACACATCGACCAGGATGAATTTGATCGCTTGATGTGGAGACAGTCAGTCTGTCTCAGCTCTTAAAGTCGGAGCAAAGCACCGATGCTTTTCAATTAGAAAAAGCGCAGCAAGCATGGGCAAACTGCCATTTGGCCTTAAACCCTTGCGCCACCAAACAAGTTGCTTTTGGTTAATGAATAGCACTGCATCTATTTCATCACTCATCGGCCGTTTTGAGAATCTTGAACAAGGTCGAGGGCTGCTATCAGTAGATGACCTAATTTTATGCCAATGAGAATAAAAAGAGGTATTTTATTGAGTGCCCTCCCTTATGCTTTCATAGATGTAATAAGATCTTCAGTTATTCATTTTAGAAAGCGCTTAATTTCACCAATTTTAGACAATAATCTTTTAGTTAAATTAAATCATTTTAATTACCATGCTAAAACATAAAACAAAAAATAGGTAAAGAGTGCATAGGTGTATTTAAAAAACATGTATTTCTTTTAACAATCTCACTCAAAAGTTATGGCACTTTTTATATGAAAACCATCAAAGTCGGATGATTTCATCAGTTTTCAAAATAACATATTTTTGGCTTAATTTGCTGCACCTTTTCCACTGCTTGCTATCCTAATATATTAAACATTGTAGTAAAAGAATATGTTTATTATAAATTATAAAAGTTTAACTGACGAGTAAACAACCATAAAATTCATTTACAATGAATTTTCCATGGTTCATATTGATATTTAAATAGCACAAAAAAAATAGCCTATTATTACTTCAGATAAAAAGAAGTAACTTGTTGAGTAAAAGCTTCCACCGCAAACTGCCAATAATAGTTATAACATTCACTTTTACAAAACAAATACGCAGCGCTTAAAAAAGGTTTGCTTAATTGACCCTACAATAAACGTCTAAATTTCGAAGCCAACAAAATTGATATTCTTTTGTATTAAGTAAAAAGAAACTGTAACAAAAACTCTTCAAGTGATATTGTACTTTGTATTATAAGGATAGAAAACGCCACTGCACTGGTTCTTAGCTATTGGTAAATTATAACTATATCTTAACAGAGTTATTAATAAAAAAAATACGTCACTTGATGTGCAGAAACATTGTGCGCCAAAGTCCAATTTACATCGGAAAATAGAAAAACAGGGTTGAAATAGATCAGGAAGCATTAACTTCTACAAATTATTTATTGTACAATGCAAAACGTGTGCAATTAATTTTCATTAAAAGAAAATAATAAGCAACTTTTTTCAATTTATTATAGTAACTAATTAGCGTCAAACGAAATGGCAATGATCGTACAGTGTCAGAGTAAACGACAAATTGTAAATTTGGCTTACAATGTTACCGCGCTATTTGAATTTGACCAATAGAAAAAGTATTTTTAAATTGCTCGAGTTTTGGTGAGCGTTTTTATTACCATATCTGTTAAGCGGCGGGTAATTGATAAGTTTCCGAAAAAACATAAAACTGTCGTTGCTTAACATCTAAAAGTTTTAACCATTTAACTATTTAAACTACTTTTATGTTTATGATATGTAGACTACTGCAAAAAAAACCTTCAAAACGAAGCAAATTTTCTTTTCTAAAACTACAATTTGAAAATGATTCCTTCACCAAAAAAAGCAAGCATCTCTCACAGCTTGTAAATCTCTCAACATCCGTTACTTTCCTTAAATAAAATCAAGTGTTTATCAAAATTCAAGACTGATTCCATTACCCTCTGACGCTACGCATCCGGGAACATTGTACATACCTCCCATATTAATATTTGAAAGCAGTTTGAGACTTGGTTGTCGTTATTGCGGTTGGGTTGATGGCACAAAACACTGGCTGTTTTGTAATTAATGAGCATTAAAATTAATTTAGAGAGTGAGTTGGGTGCGACGTAGGGGAAAGGATAATGTATCAAATTTGGGCTTGTATGTCTTAATGATGTTGTCGAAAAGCTCAGACTACGCCACTGAGATAAGACAATCGGAGACGTTCTAAGCCGGATATTAGATCGTTAACAATGGCACTGACGTATTTGTTATGTCAGATTAGCTTCTTTTAGTTATACTTACAAAGACATTGTCATATACTTCTCATGTCTCAAACATTTGTCGTTTTATCGCTTCCCAGATCAAGATCTTTTATAGTTTTTATAATGACAGAAAGGTTGCTACCTACTTCCAGTTAAATAAAAAAACTCCGTAAACACCTTCAATTTTTTACAAATCAACTTATTATTTAGTACAGTTTTATAAAGTGAAACACACAAGTGCTTTTTTCTGATAGGATCATAGTTTGGGTTGTTAACCTTTAGACCTAGCTGTCTTTATCCCGGCCAAAAAATGAAATTTTATTTATTATTATTATTCTTCTTTTGCTTTATTAATTATATACTTGTCTATCTACACTGTACACCCTCACACAAAATTTAAATAATTTGTCGGATATTCTAGTTGATTTTAGTTAACTTTAATACCAATGGTATGTTATGAAATATATCAAAATCAGAATCTGAGGTTAAAGTCGTTGTTTGTTATATTATTTTCGATTGCTCAGAAACCTGGAATCTAAAAAAAATAATTTACTCATTTATTTCATCTTCTTTTGACTGGCATATAACTAAACATTGCCAACGTTTTTGCTAAAAGTCCCAGCTTGACCGTTGGCCGTGTCAACGCCGTTCAAGACGTTTGTGGATTCCAACTAGATTAAAAATTTTGAACAAAATTTTTAGAAGTATGTAAGAAATTTTGATAATAAAGAGATAACAAACATGTAAACCCGCAAAAAATAATTGAATCAAAATATGTAATACATAACAGTTCTGCGCTAAAAAACATAAATACAGAAATAAGAGCAGAAAATGCTGTTGTAAATCTGTGAATAAATAAAAATTTTGGTTGATTTGCTCAGCCTTATAAAAAGTGCCCAAAAATGTACAAGATTTAAATTTAATAAAAAAAACAGTTTTAGTCTTTAGCTTGATATTTTTTATTGAATCAACAAGTATGTATAGTAAGTTCAATCGATAAGAGACTTCCTTGAGGCGATTGTTTTTTTTAGGATCTCTTGATTACCTATCCAATCAAGCAATAAAACATTGCATATATGTAAACGCTATTTGACAGTGTTGTTTGCACTGGTCCATTCGGTCAATATCAACAAGCGATAATAAAAGATTAGTCAGTGATAAGTAATATTTTTACAATACATAGAATAGAGTTATTTATAAAATAACACATTGAACAAATGATCCCTGTGACTTTGTGCTGGCACTGTAATTTTGTAATCCATAGGTGGTTGTAGACTTGTTGACATAATAAACCTTTAACTTCAAATAACAAAAAAAAATCATAAAACAAGAAAAGTCTCAACCAGAAAATGTCTCATGCAGTATAATGACTTTGTTTCACCAGCTGTGTGGTATATGACACCGTCTTGTTGAATCCACATGTTGGCCACATCAATATCATCCAATTTCGGCAGAAAAACTGTAATATCATGTCGCGATATCCAGTAGCATCCATCACTCCTTAGCCATCCCACTTATCAGCCTCATTTTCATAAAAGTTAATGCGTTGTTGTATCGTGTGATACTCCATTTCTACTAAGCCTAATTGCTCAGCTGTAAAATATTTTTTTGGAGGCTGGCAACAACTTCCTGCTCAAATTTAAATCTTGCGTTAATTTTGCAACCACCTTCAGTAGGTATATAGTTTGCTAGTTTGCTCACAAACATTGCTCACAAACAAAACAAGCGATTTATATTGTCTAAAAAAATTACAATTTCACTGCAAAATTTATCCAAAACACATAATGTTCTACATAGTTTTATAAACTAATAATTGAGCCATATTTCCGTTGTTACACATTTAAAATAAAAAAAAATTGATATTATGAAAAATCAAATAAAGCAGTCTGTTGAAGTATTTCCATTTTAGAAACTCAACAGAAACATTTAGCTTTTATCCATATTGAAAACAAAAGATAAACCAGAAGACGCAATTTATAAAGGTAAAACAAAATTCATTACGGTCTGGGTAAGCATGGTAATCCCTGAGAAAAGTGCTTCTATTATTCAAGTTTGGCTTTGGAGAGAGCTTTTCAGCACAACTGCAGATTGCACCTCATATTCTAATTTACATCAGAACTTAACTCATTTTGAAACTGCAAAGTTGTTAACAATGTAATCTTACTTCCCTTAGTTTTGACAAAAAGTCGATAATGCTTGTTTAGAATTCGTTCGAGTTTGTTCAGAATAAATCATGTTTTTCCGACGTTTTTATAAAAATGTTGCGTAAACTATCAATATTTCCAGGGTCATAAATTACACAAATCTGCATTAATAGTTAGGGTGTAAATTTATGTGGTTGTCGCTTTGTAGTTTACGGCTTTCACCTGCTGCTAAATTCGTTGCTGCAAAATTCTCCCCAAGCTTGCTTTTTACAGCGTATACTTTTTTTTTATAAATTAGAAAATTTGTTAAAATGATCTAATATATTTATAATAAAAATATAAGCCTTAATAAACAAAACAGCAGCTCCAGTGTAAAATTAAATACATCTTTTTTATTTCAGAAAATATCAAAATTAAAAAATCAAGGCAAAATCATTCAAAACAAAGATTTCTAAACTCAGACATGTTTATTGCTCATTACCACTCGTCAGTGAGACTCAACAATTAGAATGTACTAAGCATCCGATAAATATTACTACGTACTTTTAATTTCATTCAAGTCTAACACTTTTGAGTACATGCAAAATTGTGTATTTAAATATTTTTATTACATAATTACAATGTATATAGATTATATAACAATTTTATCAACAAATGACGTATGACAAAATGTCTCCAACTGTGTATATGTCAAAATAGTTTCTTTAGTCATGTATTATGAAATTAATATTATACTAAAGCTGTCTAATAAAAACTAATCTTTATCTCATTTGCACATGTTTTAGAGTTTTTATAACGGCGTTTTTAAGGTACCTTTGAGTTGGAGAGCACTTCAGCGACCCAACAATTGTTTGGCTGCCTGCTTGTCACCTTTAGTCCAGCTATATTAAAAATATCAAATACAAAAAAGTAACGTATTATTTTGATAGATTTCAGATTTTGCGTAAGTTATGCAAAATCGTTTTGCTCTGAAGACACATTATGCTTTAAGCTCATAACTCAAACAATCCATTTTCGCTTCATTTCGCTTCATTTTCTCTTTTCTGAGAGCACAATTGTTGCCACTATTCAAAAGTCGATCTCAATATAAATAATTTACTTGAAAGAAGGCACCAAAACTACAACATTCTTATTACGAAACATTTTTTTTTTAAATCAATATATCAATAATACAATTTATAGTCAATATCATTTGTATGATGTATTATAAAACGTTGTAACATCTATTGAGAGCTTCTTAAATCAATTAGAATAGCCAAAAAACTTCTTATTTTAACAGATACCAAAATAACTAGTAGTTTATCAAAAAGCTCACTGAAATTTCATAATGTCTTCAGAAAATTGTTTGATACACGGCAGGATATTCAATGACAATTGAATATTAAAGGCATTTTTTTGATAGCCGTTTAATAGTCTTATCATTATAGAATAAAAACCTTTTTCATGCCGCCAGCCATTATCGACCGTATTACAGGATTTAAAATTGGCCGGTAACACCAATTTCCCGGTCTAGTAGTTACAAAACTTTCTAAATATCAACGAGCTTGGCATCTTTGGCATAAATAAGAAATCAAAACCAGGCGTTGCTTAATAAACAAATATAGACAAGTGATACAAATAACTATTGCTATTGATTTAACCACGAAAATCTATTCAAACTCAATAAATAAAATCATTTCAAAAATGTGCAAGACAAGGAGATCAACGACTTTATGTGCATGTAAATACGGCTGACGGAAAAAAACACCGTATTGTTAGGTGTTGGTTGCTCATGTGGTGGTTAGTAAATGAGTAAAGAATAATAAACTTCAATTCGAGATAGAATTATTGTATTATTCTAATTTTGCCAAGAGCTAATAATGAAATTCTCCATAAATGGACAAAGAGTGGAAAAACCTTTTTAATTCAGCTCAGTGTTTATATTATCTTAAAGAGGAAGACTGAAGCAGACCTGGTTGTACATAGACTCTAATTGAAAGTGAACTTGAAACGCAATTAAAACGCTGCTTGATAACATTTCTTATAATTCAATTTTGCAAAACTTAGGCAGTTTTCTGAAAGCCTCTTATTTTCTTAGAAAACTAAGCAATTCGTTCTGACAGATACAATAGCGTCGTCGTAACATTATTACATTGTTGAAAGTTATAATTCTCTCACCCCGTACTCAACATTGTACGAATTGATCATAAAGTAGATTTGCAGAAGTGTTACTGTGGTATTTTATTGGTTTTAAAACGACATTATGCAAGTTCTATTCAATAAAGATCTCTAATACTAGACGGCTTAACAATTCTGTCCAAGGTTTTTCCATTTTCTGGATTTTCTCTAGCGTTCTTACTTGCTAATGGAGCGCTTTTCAGTAATATAAAGCAACATTTACATTTCTGCCATCGTTACTATTATGAATGTTCCCCAATTATACAAAGTTTCATCATCCAGCATTCTGGAGTAATGCCCTTCGCAATAAAATTTTTCTTTACAAATCTGTTGAGGAGAATTACTACGCTCACATATATTTTTACGACTTTTTCACAATTCCCTTCCAAAATTAAAAAAAAAACAAATTGCAGAGATATTAAACCATAAATATAGTATGAACAAGCAATTAAAACCACTTATATGCACATCACGGAATAATAATTATGATAATAAAGTTCATAAAAGATAATAATAGTACAATAGGAATAATTCATACGACAATTAGCCCTTTGTCAACGTTTTAGTCATTCGCAATAAAAAATATTCAATTTGGAGTTATGAATTCACGGTTATTGAAATTGTTGCCATAGCAATGCCGTTTTTGAACACTTTCTTATAAACCGTCAAGTGACATGAAATGGAGAGCTTTGGAAGCGTCTCTAATAATAAAATTAGCAAAGAAATCCTGAATTCAACCACAGTAAAAACAGAAAAACAAAACATTCGTTTGGAGGCGGCTCGTAGAATTTTGTAGAGGTCGAAAATATTGGCTCACGTCTACAATAGTGACTGTTATTGTTTACCATTTAATTTTCATTAGCATTTCTTTGTAAACAAAGCTGGTAATATAAACTACGAATTTAAAAGCGGTCTGAGTGGGTAAATAAATGTCAGGTGTTATTTTTAATCGTTTATTAATTATATAATTTATAACATAATGCAAAATTTCAACATTTTTCGCATCTTTACCCATTTTAGCTACAGCTTGCACTGATTAACTTTAAAAATCCTCTTTTTCGCACAACAAGGAAATTGAGAAAAAAGCGTTGTTTTGAATACAATTTTAGATAAACCTCAAAAAACCTTTTTATCTAAAATTTTTCAACTTCAAAAATATTTTCAAAATTAAAGTCAAGTTCTCACACCTATGTTTGATATAACTACAAATTACAGATTTTTTACCTATTTAATTCATTATATAATCGAATAGTAGCGAATTTCACCCGACTTTATTACTTCTCCCCAACTCGATATTTTCTTAAGAAAACGCCTCGTTGAGATGAAAACAAATAAATCGATTATTTTTGATGCTGTTGGATATAACAACTGGAAAGTTGTTACCAGTTGTCTCCAGTAGTTTACCAGAAAACGCCATGACATAAGTATTGAATCTAAATAATGACTAAAACAACTTTTACTAATTTTGATTGAGCCTCAAGCTACCGCCATTAATCTTAGGTACAAATTTGATTACAGTGAAAATAATCTAGTTTCTACAATACTAGTGCAGAGTGCGATTTTAAAGCCATCCTTAGGGAAGAATTACCATTCCAATCGGAAATGGCGCATGCTGCAATGACGCATAGAACTAATAAGATTCCAATTCTTCTTTTGTAATGCGGTAGAATATATGGCTAGTACAAGGAAATTTAATTTAATAGGGGAAACTTTTCGTTTTTGGTTGTCTAGCAATGTCAGTAGCCTTAACGGTATAGTATGTCTAAGTGACTGCATTTATTTATACACATCACATGCCAGACACACCGCAACCATTTTAATTTATCTTCCCTTCTAATAAAGTACAAGTGGCTGTACAATGCATACGCAATGAGTTGTGATCTAATGAAAAATAGTTGAAATATGGCCTGTATGAGACTTGACGGATGGAAAACGAGATATGAATACAGACGTCGTCACCACGTCTAAGACATCCAAACGGTGCGTGTTTAGCATGTCTCCTAATATTCGTTTAACCTTCGAAGAAATCTTTCTCTTTCTCCAATATATTAGAGAAGATCTTTTTAAAATAATATTATTATTATCAATTTAGCTCTCAATTTAAATGTGTCTTCTATATAGATAAAAGTGTCTTCTAAATAGATAGAAGACACTGTATCAGACAGAAGACAGAAAGCCGCAAACGCAAAAGTACGAGTAACATTTAACGAAAAATAGAATGTTTTGAGCTTAGGTTCTAAACGTCATTTTTTACGTAAATAGTCACAGAAGTAGCCGATCACTGTGTATTTGCTCACTCATTTTACACTGCAGTATAACATGAATATATAAAGTTTAAATTAAAGGTTTTCTTCTTCTTGACGCTTTCTCACTCTTCTTCATTCTCTTCCTCGTTTAGTTTTCCTCTCTCTCTTTTTATAATTTTGTTCACACTATTTCATTATGTACTCTAATGTTTTTCTCTTAAATCCCCACAGCCTTAATTCCAAAATCTATTTCCACTCTTTTTATTTTTACATCTAAATCAGGCAATCTTATTTATCTTTTTCTTGTGTTTATCACATTTTCTGACTAAATTTTTTGTTATATTATTTTTTATGTTTTGTTGTATCTTCTTTGATTCCTCACTTGTCTGTCTTTACCCAATTGTTCCGTTTCTCTTTTATTTTCATTCTCTTCTACACAATTTTTCTTTCCATAATCTACTTTTTTCTCTTAGTGCTCGATCTGCCTTTCTGTTTACTACTTTACAGAATTGTTTCAATTATTCACACCCTTAACATTCTCTTATTCTGCCATCAAACCTTATTACGGTTTTCTTTTCTGCTTCTAATGTCATTTTTCACACAAACATCACTATACGTCTTTTTAAAATGCAAATTCATAATAATTTCATTTCGTTTTCTGTTATAAATACAAAACAAAAATTACGTTTCATTTCAATAGCTGGTTCATCTTTGATTACACAACACTTAAGCAGAATAAAGATTCTTCTATATAAAATATTTTAGATACGATAAGCAACTAAATATAATCAAACAAAAAAAGTGTACTATCAAACATAACCTTATGTTTTTTGGTTTACAATGTCAGTAGAAAATTTGCAATACTTTCAACTCCTTCACTTCCCCTTTGCAAAGTTTTTCATATTCTCCTGTAGAGAGCTGCTTGAATTACAAAATTGCACCTATAAAAAACAACGTTAAAACAATAAAACATAAGTACAGCTGAATGGAAGTAACCTCAAACAATAAATAACACAAAAAATTAACAAACAAACAATAAATATATTTTTCTTAATTTCTAAAAGTAACGGAAAAGTAGTTGTTTTACAGATATTAAAAACAGTAAAAGTATATCAGAGCATGTTACTGCTCTGTTATTTGTTTCATTAAAACAAAAAATAAAGGTTGAGACAAAAAATAACAGCTTTAATCATAAGATAATTTTGAATACATAACCTTAAGCTAAAGATACAGCCTCAAAACATAACAAAAAGCTCTCAGTTTGTCATAAAATATTCATTAAAAAATGTATTCAGTTGTAAAAAATTTATCTTCTCTACCCCTAACGTCAAGTATTTTCTCATATTTCAAGATGTAAATAATATTATTATTATTGGTTTCTGCAAGCAGCAAACTGTCTAGCGACCATAGTACTCTCTCACCTTGACGCGGCACGCGGCAGACGAGGGTTGGTACAACCCTCATGTGTGCATGTCACCCTCAATAAATACTCAGTCCCCTTCTTATTATTCAAGCCATGCACTCACTCACATCTTATCAAGTGACTACGCGAAATATTATGTTTGCCTGAGCGCCCATTTCAACGAAAAATTGAGGCACGCAATGTAAACCCAACACCAAAAATATCCAAAACACCCCTTCATAGTCCTATTCAAAATGAAATATACTAATAGAAGAGATTGATTAATAAAAGCAACTTGCAAAACGTGTTGATAATTTAATTGGCTCCGCTACAATAAAATTGTGAACCGATTTTTTTATGTAAAAATATAATTTAGTATACATTCAAATATATAATATAGTATACAAGTTGTTTCAATACCCTTTTTGTTGAAACAATTATTTACTCTCTACAGTGCTGTAGTAAATCATATGCATTATTTAAGCACAAGTAACTGAATTAATGTTGTAGATTAAGTATCGTATTCAACTTGTGTGTAATGGCTTTTACCTATCCAGATAGTTGCTCCCCTCGGTTCAGTTTCCATCATCGTTGAAAATAGCCGTCATTACACTACACGCTCATTAAATAATATTTGTTACAAAAAAGTCAAAACAAATTATTGTTTGATCTTATTCATTATGCAATCGTTTAGAAATTATTAAAAACTTTCAAGTAAGTATAAAAAGAACTTAAACTCGTATGATTTACTTTACCAGATCTGTGCATTTTCCCATTTTTAAAGACTCTTTGTAATGCCATACCTGAAACAAACAATAAATTTACATCTCATTGTTTTACTAGAAAAAAAATCATCACTTATCAAAAACATTATTTCTTAATAAATATAATCTATAATCTTTCACCCAGCTTTATTTCCAAGCTAAAATTGCGTTTTGTTATAGGTTAGATTCAAAGAATATGCCGTGCAATAATTTGTCAGAACGTTTGGCTTCGTCCGCCTAAAAAATAAAATTATGAAAACTAATAAACAACTATTTAAATTGTTTATATAGAAAACATGAAGATATTCATCTATCAGTTTTATGATGCTTTTATTTTTAATTTTTATCTCCTTTTTTATTATAATTGTAATGTTATAATTATAATAATCATAATAATTTACTAAATTTTAAGTGAAGTTTAATAAAATTAGACTACCGGTATATGAATACGGTGTATATTCATAAACGTCTTTATTGATTTTATATGATTGCGTTACCTTTAATCACACTTTAATTTCTTTTGATTTTTTTTTATGAATTTTGAACAAGCAACAAATAATTGCAAAAAAGTTTATTATTAATTAAATATATGTGCAACACAACCATTTTTGTAAATCTAACACAAAAAAGTAAAACACGATTTTTACTTAGAAATAAAATAGTTGTAATACAGCAAACTCATTTAAAATAAAGAATTATTTAGTGCTTATTTGCCCTCAACAGAAAAGTATAAATCAGTCTGGACAAAAACGGAAGCAAATTGAGATTGGCAGCACAGATGTTACCATTACAAGTTGACAGAAAATTTATTTTCAAATAATATACAAATGCTGCAAATTTAGTAACCACGCTACCACTTGCCCGAAACCTTCTCCATATTTGTTAAAAATAAATGCAGTCCTTTTTAATATTTTATTAAATCAAAGCAAACTGATTCAACATTTAACACAGATTTATAGACGCATGCATGTTTTGTGCTTATCAACATTCGTCAGTGCGGCTTAACAATTAAGAGTTTTATAATTTTCGTAAATAATTTCTGTACGTTGTCTGAGTCGCTATCATTAGCTAAACCATCTAAACCCACTTTGAATATATATGTATTTACATGTCGAATAGATTCAAAAAGTGTTCTAGCAGAGCACAAATTACTCGCAAAGAATATTTGCGTTAAATCAAACCGTAAAAAAAGTTCTGTATCTAAAATATTGAGATTGTAAATTGCAATGTTAGAATAAGTTGTAAAAAAAAAACAAAATTTGTCATTGAATAAAAAATAGAAATGTGCATTTTCCTTGATTCAAAAGTCAAACATTCTTTTAGAGAACGAGATTTCTGACCAATTATAGCAGAAAAGTTAGTGGCAAAATTTTCTCATTACGAGATAAAATGTGACCTGTAAAATCCCTCTACAATAAAATTCCATCTCTAAGAAAATCCAAGATTTTGCTGCGACTGTGACATTTAATAATTATAATCCTATTTTCTCCATTTTTCAGCTGAAATAGAGACTTTGAAACTGCTCACGTCTGTACATGAATCGCTCAAATCTTTAAGTCTAAAAGAACTGACCGTTAGTCGTCTTTGCGCCTAACTAAAATGGGAAAACCGTGTCGGATTAAGCAATATCCAGGATAAACGAGAAAAGAAGCTGCAGAGACTTGATAAAGCATTGTTTTCAGACAGATATTAAATGTCATTCAACTTGGGGTAACTCATCGCATAAACCAAGTCAAATGTATATTTCAGCATTAGATCTAACAATGGAAGCTTTAAGTGTTCCAATTGTTACTCGACCTTGGAAGCTTTTGTTAAGTGGTTTAAGAGAGATTGATGAAGATGGTAAGATGCTTGAATTTATTAATGGGCCTCTAAGAAATAAACAATCGAAACAATGAATCGTCAATATTGAAATAAATTATGCCACTACCATTTCTGCCACACAATTTTGAGACAACTTGAAAAGCAGGCATTGATACGAAAGCTTGATTCTACAATGAGCCAGTTTTCAGCTTAATTGAACAACTTCAAATAAGTTATTAACAGCTAACAATATATAGACAGATATACATCTACCAACTTCTTTTGAAGCTTTAGACAATATTTTAGAAAAAAACAAACTTATTCAAAGAGAATAGAAAGAAAAAAATCTATTTTTTTGACCAATCGACATAATGTCAATAACCATAGAATAGCACCATGCAAGTACGCAGGTGTTATTCGGATGCAATTTAGAAAAATAATTTATACATTGTGATGTTTTGCAAGTTATTTCATTTCTTTTCTTTATAACAGATTTTAATAATATAACACTTGCAATGGTTCCTTGAATTGTTGGACCATCCATTGGATTAATCATTTTAGACATATTGAACTAAAAATATCAACTTTGCACAACATGAGTGCGGTAAGGTATCTGATTTATAATAATGGTTGATGATATATGGATTACAAATGTATAAAACAGATTGTTTTACAAAGCTGTTTCATAGAATCATTATTATAATAATTATTCATTGTTAAAATTATCATCTCTTTTTCTTTTAGAATCTTTTGATATAAAACTGTATCAAGACGAGATTATGATATGTTTTGCTTAATTGATCATTATAAGTCATCAAGTTTAATTTAATTAAAAATTTTTTTCTAGACTATAAATTCCACTTATATTTATTGCGTGTTTTCAAAAATTATTTAAATCAGCTTGTGCTGTACAGTATAGTATATCTTAGCATGATGTTTTATAAAAGCACGATACAAGTAGCTAGTTATATTGAATTAATCTCAATTTAGCGCACGTGAGCTAATTAGGTCAATTAATTATGTTGCGATACAAGTTCAATTCCATGTCATTTGTGTTTTGGAGAGATCATAGTCTTTGTAGGAAAAAACAGTATATTAATAAATGACGACAGGGTGGCGCAAAGTAGCGGTTTATTTGTCATTTTGTTTAACATGATTACACACTCTCTATATTTTGCAACAAGACAGCCTACTATTGTTATTTAGCGCTTTGAATCAAAGTTGTGTTAATAATTTTAAAACTTCACAATGCTTCACAAAAATTTTATTAGAGTAAACTGTAAAGCATCATTTGCAAGAATGTTTTATTATGCTGTGATGATCTTTTCCCTAGAAATACATAGATAGTCACTGATTTCAAACCATTGGTGCTTAAAGAGTTTGCACGACAGCACATAAATAGTGGCTAGTGGCTGGTATTTTAACGGATTCCGGCTGAGTGCAAAAAAAGTAAGTTACGAGAACGGATAAATACAAACAAGAATGTTTTACAGTACCTGGATTCAAACGGCGTCCTTTCAGGAACTCAAATAAAATATAAAGTTAATTAACGAGCAAAGCGAGTAATATCTGAATATAAATTACAGCATTACCTCTCGCCAAAGACTCCAATAAATATTCATATATCTCTTCAGAAAAGTCTGCGACTAGAGCTTTTGCCTGATTACCAAGCGAAGCTGTAAAAATGACATTGTAAGCCACTTACCATTTTAAATAGTGGCGAGGGCAAGAAACATTAGGGTAAACATAACAATGCTTAGAAATCTCGCTTTTGATAATTAAAGTTATTCGGATTAATGTATTCGTGGCAAACACATGACATAAAAAATTACTTTCACTCTTCCAAATTTCATTAAATGTTACAATGCACATTCTGACGGAAAGCTCTTGTCTGACGACTAAAGACTTTAAACCAACAATTTTATTTCCCACTTTTAATTCACTCAACAAACAATACACTTTTAAATAGAAAAAAAAAACAATTTACAGTATTAATAATTGCTTTTGTGCGTACAGCACCACACTGTCCTAAGCTGTATTTATTTAACGACAGAAAAGAAATCTTCAAATTTAGGCATATATCCCCCCATTGAGGGTGTCTTCCGGTTCATTAAACTACATGTGACTGATAAGCTACAATAAGAGCAGAACATGTCTCACACCTACTGTTCCGTTGTCATTTCAAATAACACACCTTCGTCAATTCGTAATTCGCTTTGACGTTTAAATACAAAAAATTAATATTAATACATAAATTCATATTGACTTGTTCTGAGCTTATTTATTTATTTATTTATTTATTTATTTATTTATTTATTTATTTATTTATTTATTTATTTATTTATTTATTTATTTATTTATTTATTTATTTATTTATTTATTTATTTATTTATTTATTTATTTATTTATTTATTTATTTATTTATTTATTTATTTATTTATTTATTTATTTATTTATTTATTTATTTATTTATTTATTTATTTATTTATTTATTTATTTATTTATTTATTTATTTATTTATTTATTTATTTATTTATTTATTTATTTATTTATTTATTTATTTATTTATTTATTTATTTATTTATTTATTTATTTATTTATTTATTTATTTATTTATTTATTTATTTATTTATTTATTTATTTATTTATTTATTTATTTATGTATTTATGTATTTATGTAGAATATTGAATTAACTACATACACAAATATTTAGTTATCACATCATTGATCTTTGACACTAACCTTTTTACATTTTCTTCCACAGCCTATCTTTTTGAGCAATTCAATTTAAACTAATCGTTCTTATTTTCGCTAATTTTCCAAGAAACTCTATTGCGCTTTTAGACGACTAGAAAATGATATAAATGGTTCTATTTTTAATTGCTTTTCAGAAAAACGTATTGTTGTAAGCGGATCGTACAGGTTTTTAATTATTTTCCCCGAACAAAAATTTTCCACGACCAATCCAGAACTTTTCTCGTTACATTATTATTAAAAACCGATGCTTAAACTCAAATCTGAAGTAAATTATTCGTCAATTAGAAATAAAAAGCCAATATAAAGGTCTCGTTTCACAATTCACAAAAGAAAAAAAAGAACAATAATAAGAATTTTTGCCATTCATGTCATGATCAAAAACTGTCGTGGCATGATCGTGAAAATAATCATTGCAGATTATAATTACGATGCTTAGATAGCAAAAATAATTTAGGCTTTGATTGATTTCTACTTCAAATAGCAAACAAAATAAAACTAAAGCTGTAAAAAATATTAAAGACACCGAACGAATAAGCCAAATTTCTTTAAATTTTATGATTTAAACTTAGAAAAATCTGTAGGCAGATAAAGAACACATTTCTGCCATTTTTATGCATATACAAATACATGCTGATTTTCTTGTATCAGTGATAACCACAACCTGTTAGATGATAATTGATAAGTACCCAGTCAAACTGCTAGATTTAATTGCTATTTGTATTTATGCGATTTTGCCAATTTTCCCTCCGTCTTGTCATAACATTTTTGCCTCCGCCTCTTCTTTGTAGAGTCAACATAATCAATCACAATTGCTGTTGTCACTGTGACATTAGTTATTTCTCAGTGACATCATTTACATAAGTCGTATTTTAATAGGTCGTGTAAGCTGGTTATATGCAGCATGTGAAAACAATTAGATTATAGAAGATATTGCCCTGCAACCCATCTTTTTGACCTTTTGTGCTTCTTACATTCACAAACATGCATCGCGAAACAAAAACATTTTTCCTTAAAAAAGCATCTCACCTGAGTGAGATTCAAACCCACTTAAATCAAATAATCCGGCTTCAAAGCACTGTCTCCGGCCAACGATGTCACTGACCGACCGACTAGACTTTTGCGACCAATTGTCTCAGCCTTTATTTCAAATATTGCATTCAAATTTTTGGATTTTTTCTGAATTACAACTGTGCAAGTTGCATTTTGGAATGGAATAGACGTTAACATAACATTTTTGGCTTAAAAAGTGCCGAGAAAGTCCTGCGGCCTAATTAGTTTAATTGTTTTTGTAAAGAAGCATCAATGGGAGTGAGTTCGAGATAGTTGTCAAAAAGCTCCATTGTACGCATGTCTTGTTGTAAAGTAGTCTATTATGTCAATTTCATCAAGATTCAAACTAAATTGATTAATTAATTATTTTCCAGCGATTAAACATTAAAAATTCTATTACTGCTTGATTTCTCTTCAAAAGCAAAACGGTAATGCTGATGAGAAAAGTGCATCAGTAAAGCACTTTACTGACGTCATTTCATTTTGATTAAATTCATAATTCCAATGTGTTCATCTAATTAATTTATATGTAAGTATAAACAATTTGCAGGAAAAATTAAAATATAATTAAAAAAAAAGATTTTGATATTTCCCAAATGCTAAATTTTAAATTTCATCATGAATCCCTACTATACCGACAAAAACAAAAATATAACCTAACAACCGCGCCTTTTAGTTCAGCAACACAAATACTTCCTGAAATAATAAAAATGAACGTAAATCGTAATAATGCCAACAACAGTGACACCACTAGAGTTAAACAATATTCAGAAAATAATGAGAGCAAATGAAGCAAAGAGAATATAAATTATTGCTAGTTTTGCTGATCGCCGGAAAAATTTTGTAATCAATTTGCTCAGTAACGGCGATTAACAATCTTACGACTTTATTCGCTGTCATTACTGATCTTGTTCTTGTTGGTTAAATAAGTATTAAATTATTGTAAAATTAGTATTTTATAATTGTGCTCAAATCTATCAAGATAACGTACTTTTTTTTCAACTTATCACTGTGAAGAAACACTTTAAATATTTAGACAAAAGAGCATGTGTGTGATAAGTAGTTGTCAGAATCCTCTAATCCAATTCTGCATAATTTGTAAATAGCATTTATTGTTGTAATCCATTACACACCTATTAGTTCATAGTCAGAAAAAAAAAACACCAAAAAGTTATAAATTTTAAAAGAAAAACCATTTAAGTAGATTTTGAACACAAAACTTCCCATGCTTTTATCATACTCTCATCATTCAAAAAATACACGGTCAAGTGAAACTAAATGGAGAAAACCAATTTCGTCTAAATATGTACATATTTTTAAATTATTAAAAAACTGGTTAACGTTGAATTAGGATCGATTATTCTGTCCTGCTATTCACAATAATTAAACCACCGTTAGTAGCTGCTACAGGCTCTTTAATAAAATATAATAAATAATAGATAGAATGTTGACTTTTCTAGATTTCAGACTTCCAGAATAAATTGCACCAATGAACATAAAAACACTCTAGATATTAATAAAAGCTTCCACTTGGTGTTAGTTGCAGTGCGTGAAAAGTCAAGATGCAAATCGACATTGACACAAGAGGAACAGAATAAATGTTATAAGATCTGTTTTCTGTGGAGAAAGAAGATCATAGATAGATAATATACGAGAATAAACGTATTTGAACAAAGTGAGATGGTAATTTGAGATGCGTGCTACCTATTTCTGACGGAAATAATTCTCATAGAAACAAACAGTGGTACGAGTAGCAGTGTAGTTGTTGCAGATCCATATCTTATCAAGTTTACTCTCGAACGCAATGTTGCGGTTCGAGAGTGGTCTTAAATGGGGTAACTTTGTAACACAATTCGATAGAACATTGTTCGGTTTGAATAGTCGTCCATAAATGTGACATTCCGAACAAACTATTAAACTGGAAAGAGAAATTGTAAGCTTGCTGTTATTACGTTGGCACAGCACCCCAATTTTATCCACAGAAAATAAAATCGAGTTTATTGAGTTGAATCTTCAGTTAGAAAAGAAATACGTGGAATTATTGTGTGAACTCGATATTCGTTACATGCGGCAATTTCGGAGTAATTTATAGTCCTTCCTCGATTTCTACTTTTTTCATCTTTTCTTGTTTGGCAACCTTTTCTTCCAGTCGTGTAAGAAAGTTTTGGCATGGACGGCATTGTAGCTCCCATGTCACGTCCTTTTGCCGGCAGCGCACACTTTCGCAAATCCCACGAGTAACTGGAAAAGTTATTATTTTTCCAAGGGGCTTATATCTTCCTCTGACGGACGTGTATGAGGACTTTATCAAAACCGCCAGTCTTACCCACACGTTACGGCTAAAATTAAACTTCTCTGATCTTGTCATGAATGCGCCTTTCTTAAAATGCACTCTGAATTCTAATGAACTCGGGAATGCCAAAGCTATTTTTCATCTTGTAAAGCTTAAATCTTGAGTGTTATCATAAATCATAGTTTAGCAGCATTCAAGTTACGAAAAAAATGTAAATTTTGAGCTAATCTAGTGGATACGATAGATCGTTCATGCGGTAGAGAAACAGATAGACGTAAACCTCAAATTTTCCATTATTATAAACAGTATTGCCCGGTGACAGAAAATTTAACAATTAAATCTCATCTATTCCCAATATACACAACTAAATCTGGTATTTTTTAAAGCATGCAATTTAAGTACTATAAAAACTCTCATTAAACACAGAGGACGGCCCATCTGCAACGAAAATTACCTACAACGTTTCTAGGCAGAAATTAGACGTGATTAATAAAGAAATTAATTTAAATACTAATATTTAATAAATTAATAAATATTAAAAAATTAGAAATGTCAATTCTATCAAATGACACAGTTCAAATCAGGTGCCACAGTATATTACAACCACTTAAAAAATTAATTTGCGACTAATTAAAATAATAAATTTATAAACTAAGCCTAAGTTTCTCGATCTCTGGTTTATTGATAATATTTGTTGACTGTCTTGGATGTCTTATGACACTACGCTTGTTTCCAAAAGATTCGAAACAAGGACTAATATCCAACCTTGGTATACTTTGAATCGGTTTTTAACCGCTTTCTAAAGGCCAACCACCTTCAACAAGAAAAGAGCCCCAATTGTTTGATTTTAATTTCAATCTCTCTTATTTGAGTAAACTTTCAAACTTGAGCCCGAACCTATAGTTTCACACTTTAGACTTCACTAATCGTAAACCTTATCTCAATAAAACATGCATCTTGACCGACTTATTAGCATTCCTTGACTATTTTTTTGGCAGTGCTATTCAAGCGCATAATAATCCCAATTTTCTGTTTGGTCGTGTTTATTGTTATATCTAGAGAGACACATATCTTTAAAAACCTTTTAAATTTAAAAAAAAATTATTAATTGATTCTTGTCTTGATTCATTCTAGAGTAAAGCATATCCTGTTTATAAATCTGTTGTCTCAATGTTCTCCTTAGTAAATGGTTTTCCTTTAATAACAATACATTGGCATTACATTTCTGCCAAGAAGACTTAAATTCACCGAGAGCGAAGCTAAAGCTTATATTCGAGGCAAAGTGTAATGCTTAGCGCCACGGTTTGTATACAATTTTATTCAGAAATGTCCTCCAAATATCAAATTATTTAAAACTTATAACAGATGCAAAATATCGTGTAATTTTCTTACACAACGTATACCGTGACTTATATCACCAGATCAATAAAACGCGAGTTTTATCCATCTCCTGATGATGACCACTTGGTAGTTGGAAGAGCTCTCAAGATTTATTAAACAAACTTTTTGGCAAGTTGTAAAACTGTGTGGATAGTTTATTGTGCCAAAGATTTTTTGTTACAGCAGGGTATTGTTATAAGCGTAAATCAATATGAATTTTCACATTTTAAGAATAAGTAAGTAAAAAGTGTAATATTTTTCAATCCCCTACAGAATCTATTTGTGCATAAAAAAATCCCTCTAACCGTACATCCGAATTACAGCTCAGTTAATGTCGGCAATGCCGATGAAACCATGAACGCACACGTTTCCGGGGTATTGCAACCTAGACGAATCCCCAAAAGAGTCGTATTTCTCCCGATTCGCCTGTCTTGCTCCTGCGGGAGTCGTGCAGCCCTCTGATACTCGAACCAAGGTGAGACCCTCTCTTAATGCGTTCTTTATATGCATTGGGACCAAAAAACCCTATTATTTGCTGCAAAACTTTGCAAAGTTTTTTTAGACGCACTTTTAACGATTTCCGGTTCAGAACATCAAAAGTATGGATTTATTTCACTTGAGAAAAAAAGTGGTGTACAAAGCAATTCGAATTTCAAATTTCTACATGCCAATTAATCAATGTCCATTTAATGTAAAGAGACAGGCTTGAACCCAAATTAATTTCATATCAGATCAGTACCAATTTGATTGCTGTTTCTGTTATTGATTTAATCATAAGCATAACCGACAATTAAATGAAAATGTAATAATTTAATTTCAACTGATTACATTGAATGTTAAGAGCACTTATAGTTTATCAACTCTAAAAATCACACCACAATATTTATTAGACGTTATCGATTTCTATAAATAGAAAAATTATTTACGTAATATTTATCTTATAAAAGCAGTTATATTTAGTACTATATTTTGCGCTTTTATACTGTCAATAAGAACATCAACCGGTTATACTTTTGTATGATAGTTGCTGAAATAAATATAAGATTTAACATTTTGGTCCAAAATTGTTTAAATCAATAACCTGAGGTCGATATATTCCACAAATATACTCGTACTGTTATGTATCCGAGCAGATTGTTTCAACAGTTTTTGTATTGTGTTATGCAATTTTGGACCAAAATGACAAATCATATAGACATTTCACTACTATACATGTTCATCTCAACAAAGAAAACTTGACTGATGAATCAGAGCTGCGCAGTAAGCATAGCTCACTTGTTGTTTGTAGACAGGTTTGCAACTAAAAATTTGTCTGTGTTTTTGTATCATAAAAATATATAGTAAGGCCAATTTAGTACAATTCTAACGACAAATAATTTTCTCTAGCAAAAAAAAAGCCGTGTGTCAAGTTGAAGAACAATGCTCTAAGCTAGCAAAGTTGAGAAACAGTTGCCAATATCTCTAATACTGTCTAAATCTGAATTACTTAATTTATAGCAAATTGTGAAATAAAAGTGCTTCCAAACACCGAAATATTTCCCTTTGTGTTTTTCCGATGCAATAAATTCAGGGTGTGGAATAATAATATGGTGATGAATTCGTTGTTATTTTCCATTGTTTCTATAATGTTCTGTTTGGTTTAACATTTCGATAAAGTTGACTAATTTCGAAAGCTCAGTTGAAGTGAAAACCGGCTGAACATCAAAGCAATAATCTGTTTTGCCTCGTATGAAATTGAATAAACAGAGCAAACTTGTATGGATAATTTGAATTGCTGTGATGAGCGCTCGACGTCTGTTAGATATAATTTTATAAATACGGACAGAAAAATAGACAGACCAAATAAAATAAAAATGTATTATTAAAAAAATGGCAGAAACGAGGAACAAGTTGTAAACTTTGTAAAACTTTGATATAAAAATTACGTCAAGTCCGTAAGTTTTAGAACAAGGGCAACATAAAAAGCAATTAAAAGCAATTGAAGTTTGCGTGTAGAAAGATTTGTGTGATTCAGCGAAATTCGCAATTCTTGGAGTTAGGGTTGAGACCCCAACGGTTAGAGCTCACGAGAGCTGATTTTGCTGGAGCAACTAATCATGAACAATTTGGCGCAATGTTTGCAATTCGTTTTCCGGAATTTATGTCATAGGATAATTGGAATCGTGAGTTCTTTGTATATCTTGTCGTCGACGTCATACTCGAAAAAAGAAGACGCTAACAACCGTAAAAATTTATAAACGTCTTGGAAAAGCACACGGATTATTTATGTAACCGAGTGCATGGGGTTATGTAGTGAAGAAGACTATAAAGAGCAGAATGCTTCATCCAAAAGATACATGGCAGGTGTTCACGCAACCAACCTGGAGTTAAATGGAAAACAACCGAGACGACGAGCTATTTTATAAAGCTCACAAGAAAATAAATGAATGTCAACACAATGTTTGTGAGACTAGAGAAAACCAATAATCACTGAAACTACAAGTGCCACTTTTCAGTTTATTTTTTGCTACAAGTTTAAAACCTAAGCCTTCAAACAATAACAGTATTATTTCTCGTTATTCTTTGTTATAAAGCTGATTTATATGATATTTCCTTTCCAGAGCAAACCAAATAAATTTAACAAAAAAACTTGGGAAACAGTAGGCTCAAAGATATCGCCATATCGTAGTTCAAAGTTATTTATATCTAGCAGCATAATTCTAAAAATATAAGAAAACCGAGTGTTATTTACCCAAAATCAACGGCGGAACAAAATAATGTCTTAGAAATGGCAGAAAGTTTGAGATAAACACTTGAGAACATTTGAAAAGATATAAATTAGTAGTTAGATAAAGCACATTGTTTTAATTGAAATCTAATACCACCATAATAGAATGATAACTTAATATTGAACAAATCTGACATATTATATAAATTTAAAGAAACCTATTGTTCGTACATGCATAAGCGTTGAAAATTGGGATCATCTATATTGTTTTGCAAAATTATAATTAACAAAAGTCTGATGTTTTTTTTAGAATTGAACATCTTTATTCAATATTGGAAACAATACACCAACAAACATGTTGCTGATTTGTATTATATACGTCACAAATTCATAAATTACAACTATTGGTTATAATCATTTAAGAAAAATTTTTTTTTCCCCGAAATCGTCTTGGAAACCACATTTTCCTGCTTATTTACGCGCAGGAAAATTGAGTTTTTCGGACTAGTACTGTAAAAACTTTACAAGACGCAAAATAAAAAAAATACTCTAGTAACTATAGTTGCCAACAAAATTGACAAACTTGATTTTTGTGGAATTTGTAAAAAAAATTCTAAAATTGGTAAATTTCGTCTTTTTTTTACGATTTCCAGAAAAATTTAATACTAAACACGTCAGTAAAATCTCTTACTTGACTCGGAGCTCGGAGCTTTAAAATACTCGGCACAAAGTGCCTCGTATTTCAATTTAGCTCCTCTTCAGTAATGTGAAATGTTCCTGACTTTTATGTAAATAACTCTCACAATAACCGGTCATCACCGTCAAGATTCCGTGTATGACCTTTAATTAATTTAAAGGAGTTGCATGTTTCAGATCTTGCACAAAGCCACATATTTAAAACTTAAAACATTCAATCTCACAACTGACTTCATAACTATTCAAATCTCTGCCGTATTTGCTTGACAAATCGAATGCCGCCTTTTCCAATTCAGTAACTCTCACTCTCATTCAATCTAGAGACGCGCCACAAAGAAAAGCAAAGTCTTAAAGTATAACTTTTATTTTCTTATAATTTCAGTCTTTTTCAGCAAGTAAAACGTCATTTGCTTTGTACAGTTGTACATTTACTTAAGAAACGAATTTTCTGAGATTAGACTAAAGCCATTTGTTTCTTTAAGTGGCTTTATTCCTTGTTTAGATAAATCCATATTTATTAATATTGATTTAATTTGAAGCAAACAGTGAAAAGAATGAGAGCAGCTGAAACAAGTCAAGTAAACAATGCAAGAAAAAAGCGTAGAACAAACAGAAATAATAGCAACTCCACAATTAGCTCAATGTAATATGAAAGAAACTCATCTGTTTGACTGAATAGAAGTCAATTTACGTAAAAATAATGTATTGACAATTGTATAACAAGTTTTATTGTGTGAAGTCTCAATTTACTCAAGAACATAAATTAGTTTTTACGTATTAAAACCCTGTATGTGTACTATGTAGTTCAATAAATAGTTTTAATGTTGATGGCTTAATTGCTTTCTAAAATTTGATGTCATAATAATTGCTGTTGCTGAATTCTCACCTCCATTGAGTGTTTGGTCTTAGTTAGAAATTGATTCAATTTAACAATAATAGTCCACTAAAAATTAGCTACGTTCAGTAAATACAATTTAAATTTGGCACCAACACAAAAGGCAGAATTTAATGCCGTTCGGTTAACAAGATTATATCACAAAGCCTTGGTCAAGAGAAGTTTGTGCAGCCGTACGGGTTGTTTAACTCAAGTAAAACAATTTCTTAGGCAATCTAGTCTGGACTTCATTAATTAACACGTTTCCCACTAAGAAATGGGGGTTATTGTGCGTAGAGCCACTAACCGTAAAGAGGCGATTAAACTGCAGGGGTGGCGCCTTCCGCTCCAAGGGGTCGTATTCCATCCAGATTTTCACGTCATGCTGATAAGGTGAAGTGGTCTGGCTATAATAAACATTATTTCCAACTTAACTATCACGGTAACGATCAATCAAACACGTTGTTATTGCACCTTGACCAAAATTGTCCCTTCGTTCTATTGCCTATAAAAAACCACGCAACACTACAGAATGAAACTAACGAAGAATTACGTACAAATATTGCCCCAATAAAGTTTAACCACTAAAAATGTAATATAACGCTCAAAGATAACACAAACTTCAACGGTGGGGTCATCTAGAAGAGTTCTTTTGACTTGCTATTCAAAAGTAAGTGTAAATGATGTGTAAATAATATGTGCAAATTTCGATGATAATACTTTTACACGGTTCATCAAACAAAAGACGTAAAATTCTTTTTTTTTTTCAATTATTTTTTTTAAAAATCGTTGAAACTAGTGAAACATAACCAGAAAATTAATTAACTGCAACTATACTATATTCTTCGGCTATTGGCAAGACTTTGAAAAAGCGGTGTCAGCACGCTCAGCCAGACTTGTTAATTTTTAACCTCCCTAACCTCACTTTTGTCTGTCAAAGAAGATTTTTCCTTAACGGCGTGCAAATCCTGTGTCGTTTAGAGCGCAAAGCTTAGTTTTCATGGCAACTGAGGTCACATTTTTCTCCACTTTTGTGAGTCTTTAGAGATTCCGGTGCTTGTGTGAGGTTATGTAAACCTAAACAATTTATTGCCACTGACACTACTGACAGTTAAATTAACAGCAGGTTCCTGGAGATGCACTAGAAGTTGCTATATTGTATGTAGGATTTTTTCGATAAGTTATTATTTTTTAATAATCAGTTGCCAAGTCAGTGCCAAAAATCCAATTGCAAAAAACAAACTATTAAGAATAACTTTAAATTACTGTTTAAACCTTGATCAAATTTATAGAACCACACGAGAAGCATTAGCTTTCAAATAAAAAAAAGTATCAAAATCGGATCAGCACATAAAAATGTTTGAGGTAACAAAAATAAAAAAATACAGTTGAATTGAGAACAGCCTTCTTTTTTTGTAGTCGGTTAGAAAATGCTGATTTTCTTACTTCCCTGTTTTATAGTCTCCAAACGTTGCAAATCTTTTCTTTCTTCAGTCATTATACTTATCTACTCTCATAGCTAATTTTATCTTCCGCATCTATCTATTAGGAATTGCATTTAAATAATAATACCAAAAAACTATATAATTATACAAAGTTTCTTTACATAAAAACTGAAGCACCTCGTTACCACCTACTGCTCTGGAAGCTTTTTTGACCCTCCGCATAAGCAATTTCTTAAGCTCTATCCACCCTAAACATCAGGTGGGTGGTGAGTACCTATAGGAAATCATAGACCTACTACACATAATCAAGTTCGTTCCCATCAAATTGGTTTACCGGAAAAGAAGTTCTGACATAAAAATATACAAAATTATGAAAAAATACAATCAAATTGAAAATCCTCCCATTCTTTTCAAGCCGAATAAAAATAGATTCTGTTAAAAATATTAAAAATATAAAAAAAATTAAAAACTGCAATCTTGGTAAAAAGCATTGTTGACCTAGAATGGTTATCTACTCTGAAAAACCACTGTGATTTTAACTTTGATTCTTTCACAAATGTGAGAGTTCACTGATATGATCCATCCTCAGTTTACACTTTACATTACCTTTATCCGTAGCAACCTTACTATTGTATCATTGTTTCATTTTTATTATAAGAATATTTATATATTATACTATAAAAAAAATAAAAGATAAAATAACGTGGTAACGTTATTCGTATATCGTATTTTGTTTCGTAAAGTTTTTTCTCAAAATTTACCGTATATACTTCTCACCAATGCTTAATTTGATTTTGATTTTAAATAGTGCAAAGTTAATTAGCTACAAAACATACAAAGTGTCGATGCCGTACTTCCTTAGCTGAACATAAAATGCTTTATACAAAACGTATCCAAAACGGAAGTTCACTATAATTAACTACGCAGACCTTCAGCAAACGAACAGCGATAATTTAATTTATGCCGGCTTCTGTATGATACAACAAGAAACGAAATTGTGTTAGGTTCTTTTTGGACAAGGTAATTGAATGGTTCGAAACTTCGTCTGAACTGCTGAATTACCTTCTCTCTCCACTGACATCCTTTTTAGAACGCGCGTAATCACTAACGAAAGATGCTTTTCAGAGTGTTTGAATAAAATATAAGGACACACACGTTGCTCCTAGTTGGATTATGTCAGTAATAACGTTGGTTAACCGCAACAAGGTGAACGTGAAAATGTTGTCACACATCGACCAAAATGACTGAAGTAAACCAATCTAAGAAGCCAGAAATGAAGAGGAAAATATTATCAATCGAATAAATTTAATATCACAGAATTTGAAAAATATGTTTTGTGCTACAAATTCTTTCAAAGTAAATGGCATTATTGCTTTCAGATCCTTTTTTTTTCTTTGTGAATAAAAATTTTTGTTTAAGACTATAAGATATTGAATTTTCTTGATATAAGAAAAATAAATATTTTCCGCTGATCGTTCAAACTTCACAAATCGTAGATAATAGAATGATACAAAAATCGTCTGTAGTAGATATCAACTGAATCTATAGCTTCTTTTTGTTATTGACATTATGTTCGCACATGCGCAACTGCTCAACTATAAACGGATTCCTGCTAAAATGGATCGTAACTGCAAACTTTGAAATTCGATTAGGTTTAGAGCAGAAGAGTTGAATACCATCTATGCAACGCATTTATCCAGAGACTTGCAGGAACAATACAACACATGATTAAACCGTTCGACAGCATCCGCAGATGCGTACAAACTCTGCCGTTTGTTGGTACAACATCCAATAAATCACCTCGTATTTACTGATGTCCGTTGATTTATAACCAGAATTAATTTAACCTTACAATACAGACATCAGTTTTTCGCTTTTAGAAAATTACCCGCAGCTTGTTTTCAATTATGCATTATAGCTAAATTATACAATAATTATGTACCAAATATCTTTGCTATAAAAGTAAAAAAAAATTTAAATTATTTATTGTACAGAATTGATTAAGCTTCAAATGCTTAATTTAACATATTTATTTAAATTAAAGATAATATTACATCTATTTATAATGTATGCTAATATATACTTTATAAAGTAATAGATTGTAATTTTGTTAGGGTAGATGGGCACACATGACACAACTCTCCTCCAGAAAAAGTAATACCTTTGAAAGTTGAAGAAAATTTGTTAATAAACAAAAACTAAACTGAATCTAAATAAAAGTTTTATTATGAAAATTACTGCAATTTTTCACATACGCCAAGAAGAAGGCATATTTCGAGATAATTAGTTTGCAAAAAATGCTATCTATGCATTGCATCACTGCTTAGATGTCTTTCTTGCTGCGTTTCTAGTGCCTAGTCCAGATTAAATAGATGCCAAATGAAGAAAGGATGATTGCTAAAAGAGTTATTCTTAATATGTGTTCTCTCGAAACTTGATATAAGATCTCCCGTGCTCCTTGAACCTCATTCTTATTCGTCTGCTACTTAGATCTATGCAGACAGACACATTTAATGCTCTAGGTCTAGAGAGATCAAAATGTCAGATCATCAGAATAAGGTTCTAGAAGCACGAGAAACATTATAAGAAAAACTTGGTAAACATATGAACACCCATAAAAGAAAGACTCACAATTAGAAAGTTAACATTAGCACTAATGTGTAAAACGGTGTACGTGCTTCAGACCGAAAGGTCCTTACATCCTTAAACAAATAAAAGCCCTAATTCGTCAAACCACAATTTTTTTCTGTAGGTACAAACTAAAACTTTCGACCTTCGACATAACTTTTTGAATTATTGGTGCTCAACAAGCGTTATCGTTTGTATATTAAATAAGAGTAAATATCTGTAAGGATCAATGACTCATTCATCCTTAGATTCACCATTACATCTATCCTTTCATACACTATTTCATTGCAATTCTGCGAGATTTTGCACTATAGAGTTAAAACCAATAAAGAAATATATGTTTTCGGTAGAAAATAGATTTACCAAAAAAGTAGAATTTCAAATCAAGTCCGTATTTGTACCGGAGTCTTACTTACTTTTGGTTATCTTTCATACAGATTTCAAAAAGCATAAAGCCATTTCTTTAATGTACTTCCACCAAGGTTATATGCAACGCACCCTACACCGGTATTGCGCAGTAGCTTTTGTTTGAATCGTGTCTTCTTATACTCTTTCAAGAAAACCTTGAGAGTCTTGTACTTTTGTGAAAAAACACAAACTGAACACATTTTAACTAATTACGAGATTTGCGTAAATCCAAATTCGCGTTAATGACTTGATGTTGCATATTCTTGATGGAGAAAAATTATTGTGAGCAAGAAAAAGTCGTAGCATTTTAGTACAAAGAATAAAAAATATTTAATAACTGTTTTCATGCACTAATAAGTCATAATCAAAGGTCATAAAAACAGTCATCTTATACTAAAAGCCTCAGCCACGTAGGAACAGAAAGATAAATTTCAGGATTAAAATGTAGCACATTGATTATTAAGACCTCGCAACTTTATTAGAGTTTTATGATCAAATCGTGCTCTTCCTGTGGTAGATACAGTATGACCGTAAACACTCCAATCGAGAAAGTTATTGAGAGTGTAGACGTGTCTGTCGCAGTGTGGACCATCAAGTTACCAGTCAAAACGAGTTAAATCTTGGAACAGAAATTGCAGATGCTTTTCAAGACCGAGTTTACGACTGCTAGTGTGAGGCGTTCCGTACAGGAAATTCACAATAGTTAAGTGCAGCATTGCCACCAACTTCCGTTTACCTATGCCATTTCCGACCAGATTCTGCAGCAGTAAAATCCCCTGTGAAACATGTCACTATTTTAAATGACTTGTGCTACTTTGTAGACTTATTCAGCGCATTGCAATAAAAGTTCCATTAAAAATCAAATCATCAAACCGCTGTGGTGGATGTTCTTTGTCGAATGAAGCGTTTGAATAATTTAAAACTTGCGAGTTTTTAGTAAAATTACAATTTCCTTACTAGATTGACACAAATAATTCTCACTATAATAACGGAAACGTCGCTTTAAACTTGCCAAAGCTTGCTCTAAACTTGTTAAAAAATAGTGAATAAAAATTGAAAAATGTAAAAAAATATTAATTATACAATCTAATATCAAAACATTGTTTTGCAAAATTTTGATAATTTGACACTCTCTATTTATAAACAAGTTTTGTTAAAGATTATTTTTTTTTAGTTGTTCTCTTTTGTCAAAATATTATAATAGCAATAGAACGAAATTTCAAACAAGATATCTGCTTTCATGAAGAGAAATAAACTCTGATCAATTGTCAATGCAGATAGAACAATATGCTGCTGTTGACAATGTTTGACAAAACATTGTCAAATTAATTGGCCAAAATTCACAACTAGCCGTAAAAAGTTTTTCATCATTTTCACCAGATATTATCCAAAATAAGTTTCAATATCGCTAAATAGTACTACGTCATGTAGAAAAAAAATTCTTTATTGACGAATTTGCGATTCAAGTGAAATTCTAGAAGTTTTTATAGAAGATCATAAACACATTGTAGAATCAACAAAATAAGGGCCCAATCAAAAAGCCAAATCTTGACATTTGTAATCAACCACTTAGCCGAAAATTATATACATATAGTCATCGTCAAGATATAAATTTTTGTGACCTAACTGGTAAAACATTTACAATGTTTTACCCCCCCCCACCCCCCAACAACCCTTTGTATCGATATATTAAAACGTTTAAAGGAAGTGTTCATTAAGTAAGTTTCGAATATTTGTTCAAAAAAGATATGTAACAGAAAAATTTTTCGATGAGAGAAGTGTGTCACTATATCTTCCATTTCAATAACGGTTTAACTGTTAAAGCTTCTATATTAGTCAAACACATTATCAAATGTAACAATTTTTACTTTTAAATAAAAACCATTCTAAACCAAACTGCGCAGAAAGAAGCAGTACAGTACTTAAAACTCACGACGGACCGCCTGTAATTTATAAATGAGAGAGGATGACGAAGAAGTAAGTGAATTACAAGACGGATTCCCGCCGGATTTGCTATATTTTAATTAGGTAAAATGTAGCTGCAACGTTCCGTTGGTATTAAGGGCCAATTACATTACCAAGCGGCTCCCTTTGAGATATAAAACTGGATTAAATAACGATCATCTCACTGATATAGATCCACGATGCCCTGTACAGTTCACTCCGTCGATGAAGTTTTATTATCGCCGTTCGTGGTGAGTTGGCGTCTACAAGAGACTCTATTATTACAATCGCGGCTGCACATCATCGATCTGTCGATACCAACTCTGGGAATCTGAGAAATTCGACAATTTGTCATTTCCATTGCACAACGTCGTCTGAGAGCTTTTATTACCGCAAAATTCACCGTTTAATAGATCCTCAGTTGAAGTATTTTCAAATTTCACGTTAGACACATAATATAGCAGAAACAGATATAACATAACATCACAAAAATGTTTCGAGAATAATTTCCACTATTACACAAAAAACCCACCTTCAAATAACTTATAAGATTAAAGAAATAATCCTTGTAATGGTCACTTGTTTCTTAAAATTATTACTGTCCAACAGAGTTTGAGAAGTCCTAGACTGCGACTTTTTTAAAAGCAACAATATTTTCAACGACGTGTGCGCAAGATTTATAAATGTTTTGTGCCTTAATTATTTTTTTTTTCAGATTGGGTCTTTAAGTTTTAATTACTTCTTTCGTAAAAAGCCAACTTGGCCAAATTAAAAAAATTCGGTTACTATGTCGATCGATTATTTCCAATGAGATTGTAGCAAGAAAATTGTGTGAAATGTTTTTGTTGAAGTTATCCTCTGTGTATGCTTGTTATAGTATTTGGGTAGGAAATTGGCAAGAACAGCTGGACACTGGTCACAAACCACAAATAATAATCCGTTTTATTTCCCCTTGCAATAAGTTGTCGCTGTAATTCGTTAATCTGATTTACAACGTCCACTCCAGCATAGATATCCTTCTATTCTGGAAGCTACGTTGATTGTCTCCCTTTGCTTAAATTTACTTAAGCTGGGCTATAATTTGGTCATAATGAATCCTACACACGATTCGGTTCGGTTACTAAATTGGCTCCGGTCTGAAACGCAGCGTTTTAATTATACATCTATTATGGTGGAGGTGCTGGGTTAAAATCTCTACACATGCCTGTTTGTAGGCTTGAAATATTTATTTGGTTGCTACTTTACGCTGCTAAACAGTTTGAGCTTTTTGGTAGAGGTTTTTGTTGCTTTTCCACAAATTTATTATGTTTGCTGACTGCTGAATTAACATTCATTATAATAAATGCGTTCTGTAGATCATCCAGACAACCATATCTACGGCTTTTATTTATCCTAATCGCTCGTGACGTTGAATTTATATTAAATAACATTTATTTTCAATTGCAGTTACGATAGAATTTTGACATCATTTTCATTAATAACCTGTTATTTTGAATATCAAAATTGTAAATTTCATTGATAATGACAATAGAAGTATTATTAATATTTTTTATAAATAATTTCAATAATAAAATTGCAAATGCTTAATTCAAAATACTACCAAAACACAAGTTGCTCCTAGTTTAAAATTGTGTGAAAAATTGAAAACTGTGAGTTGAATGTTTTATCTGCTAATTGGTTTAAAAAAGCTGCATATGTTTTCAAGAGTACATAACTATATCATCACTTAATTATATCTTTAACTAATTCTCTCTCTCTTTTTTTTCCTACACCCTGCTTTCAGTATCGACTTCATCCATACTTTCTCATCATCTTTAAATATCTGCTTCAAATCTTATCTCTTTTTCTTTTAATCCTTCGCATTCTCTCATCATATCCTTTCTCTCTTTTCCACCTATTCTACGTATTCTCTTATCCTTTTCTATCCAAAATTTGTTTTCATTCACTTCGTTCCCACACCAGTCTTGCCATCATTTTCTTCTCTTGATCATTCTTCTCTGTGAATAAATATTTTCCCATCAAAGATTTATTCCTTTCTCTCAACTCTTCATCCATTTTTCTTCCTCCTTCTTTTATCCGTTCAGCATCTACACTTGCATATACCTTATGTAAGATATCCTTGAATATATCATTTAAATATTTGTCTACAGGAAAGTGATAAAAATAGTAAAACAGTAGTAAAATAGAAATAAATCTGTTATTTTGACAAATTTGCCAACTTTTTTACTACATTTTGATAGACTAAAAAAATACAATTTCTTGAAAAACTCGGAATCATTTGATATTTTTGCATTTTAAGATGCAAAAATGAATGCGAGAGTCATGAAGATCAAAGTGTCTCAATGCTACCGAAAATGTCATTGTAAGCAGTTTTGCATCAATAATAACAAATCATATAGCTGTTTCAGCTATTTGACAACAGCGTGCAAACACGGTCTACAAAAAAATTAAAACGACGACTTTTTGACAACGCAAAAGTCCACTTTTTGCGTTGTCAAATTGAAGAGCAAATTTCAACTTTCTGTAGTAATTTCGAAAAAATAGACTATATAAATCTTGAAAATAATATTTGTAAATTTAATAGAATTTAGAAAGAAAAAAAACAATAAAAGAACGTAAGGACGTAAAAGAGAGTGATATTAAGAGAGCAAAAATAATGAAAAGAAAGAGAAGAAAAGAGAAAGTTAAACAAAGAATAAACAAACAAAAAAGAGTAAAAAAAGCAGAAAGAAAAAACTTTATTGGCAAAAACATTATTTGAGATATGTAATCAGTTATGGTGTATATAAGTTACATAATAAATGTAAGAAATATTTAGCAATCCTAATTATACATTTTTTACCACTTATCTTAGCCCACACACATAGTTCGGATATAAACATTCAAAACTAGTAATAGACTATGCATTTTAAACGCTGCATCAATTCGATTTGACAACGATGCAAATTCAGTTCAAAGTTTTAAATATCATTGTCCAGTTGTATTTATTAAAATTTTTGTCTAAATATTCATTGAAATATAATTATTTAACTATTGGAATGTTTATTGTAGGTCAAGTCTGGTCAGAACCACAAAGACAATTAAATAAAAAATGATAAATTTCGTAAACATCCAAATAAAGTGGATACATTAAACACACCATAACAGAACGTTTATTATAAATACTAAATGCTTGCACACTAGTACAATCTTTGCAATATTTCGTTGAAAACTTCCTGGTTCTATAAGTTTTTAACTACATCTCAGGATTATCGTCTTATCCGCTTAAAACTTTTGTATTATTAATTGTATTATTTTTCCGAGCTTGTTAAGCAACAAATCTTCAAAATGAAAACAAACAAAAAGCGTGAATAACTAATTCTTCAACAAAAGCTTCCACTTAATTCAACGGATTTAATTACAAAGAAATGATAAAAATATTCTTAATCAAAAAATGTCTGCGCCAAAAACTACTTCAACTTTTAGTTAGATGTCAATTAAAAACATTTCCAATCAAAACTTTGAGCAAATCTAACAAATTATGCAATAATAAACTTACTTCCACTTTAATCATCTATTGCATTCTGTCAAATTAGAATTCCATTAAGCAAAGAACTGCTTAGTATTGATCGAGTCCATGAAAATAATTTTAATTGAATTATCGCCTTTAATTCAATTAGCAAAGTTCAAAGAACATTTTCAGAGATTGTAAAATTTAATAAAAATCCAGTAACAGATATTAAAAGATAAATTTGAAATTTAATAATATTTGCTTTAATTATTCAAGTCAGCACTCAGTTCTGCACTCGAATTTCAACGGAAGCAACTTACATTTTATGCCAGTATTTGTAGTGAGCAGCTTGGCTGTATAACGTACCTGAAATAGAAAATACAGAACATTAGTTAATTTGTTGTTTCAACAGATGGTAAATAAGATATTTAAGTCTAATAATGTAACCAATTTCTTGATAGTTAATTGGTAATAAAGCTTATTTTTTTTATTGTCTTTTCTATTTTGAATTTTTTAAATTGAAAAAAAAATCATATAACATATTTTCTAAATAATATATAGTTTTGCTAGTCTATTGTAGAATTATTTAATACTTTTTAATAGTACCGAACTCGTGCAAATAAATTCAATTCTCGGTAAACTTGAAAGTAGATTCAAACAATAAAAAACCGACAGTTTTAAAGAATCATGAGGTCGAAATTTGACCTAAACTCGATCAATTATGATGGAAGTTTGTCAAGGAGCTTACTTCCACATTCATTTTATATAATTTTTGAAAAGTGAACATCAAATTTGTATAATTTTATCACTAAACAAAATTTTCAAAAAGAAGTTTTTACTGCCAAAGAAGATAATAATCTGTCGTCAAACGGTCGTACAGAGTAGCCATCCTTGTGAAATATTGGTGTATTTTAACGTAAACAATCAATTTTTGAAAAATGTATTTGTGACATACAAGTATTTCTAAAATCTAGTTTTCTACACACTTTCGCGCTTATATTTTATAAACATTAATTATGCCAAATGTTACACCAAAAGTTAGAAAAACATATTGGTACTTGTAGCACATAAATGTTGATCTTTGCTGGAATAAATATTAAAAAACTTTGTGTATCAGTTCAAAATTCAAATAGTGTCTTAAATAATCAATATTAGTTCTTTTTACTGACCGACAAATATAGCAAATTTTAACAACAATCAGGAGAGAATTTAGTTTGTACCAGCATAAGGCGACATTAACTAAATTATTATTAATGCAAATTTAATTACAGAATAATTGAGTTATTTGCGGCAACTCGATATGATACATAGTGTTGTCTAATCGCAGAAAAGCACATTTGCGAAATACGAGCAAAGCTGATTAAACAATACGGCCACTAATCCAAACTGTATAGGACAAACGATCATTTTATAATAGAGCACGAAAATAAACAACGCCGACGAGACATGAGCTTTAGAACGCTTTACACTTTAATCTAAATCACAAAAGTTTGTTAGCATAGACTCTTGTTAATTGGTTACATCATCAAGGTAGGTCGGTGGAAAACGTGGCAAACTTGTGAACTTGTTTATTGTGGTTGTTATGTTGCAGGAAATTAAAAGATTTTACCAAAGGTACGTGTTCAAAGGTGTTTGCTGGTGCAAGTAGTTTGTATAACGTCGTTCAAAATAAAATGCAGAAAAAAAGAAATTGAAAACTCTGAGATTTTTCATATATAGTTTTTATATAAACAAATTAAATTTGAATAGTTTTCATTTCAAATTCTATGTATAAATAACAATGACAAATTGTATCGTCCATCTCTACAAAAAGCTTCCTGTAAACGTATTATAATTCTGTTCTAATAAAATCTAATTTAGTTGTGAAGCATGTTATGGCGTTCAAGAAGAAGTTGCAAAAATTATCCTTAATTAACTGTCAAATAGTCAAAGATAAATTGTGCCACAATAATGCTTTAGTGCCTTCTAGAAATGTGCCCAGCCGTCGGTCGAGAGTAAGAGGTGAGGTATCCAACGAATTCAACAGACTGTTGATCACAACGGCAACTACAGCGCCACCCTGTCTTCATTTATTTATTTCCACCACTACAAAAAAGGGAAAACACGCAAATTCGCATTATATAATGGCAGGAAAATGTTGTTATATTTTGAGACATAAAACAAATCAGGCTTACTACGTTACCACCATTTAAGAATGTGCCTATTTACATGTAAATTAATGGCCGAGGGCTCTAGAGCAAAATTTAACGTTATTTAACTGCAAAATAATTAGCAGTAAAGACATACCTTTGTCCAATTTCTTTTTTCAAATGGCAGAAAAATATTTTTTTTTTATAAAATTCACTAAATGCTGCTATAGATTATTCATAATCTATTACAACGCAAATAGCCGGATTGTTTTAATATCTCTTATATAAGGCCGCATTTATAATTCGCGTAACAATCGACAACTAAATCCTTTGACCAATGGCATGAAAAAATATTGACTCCTTTTCTGCATTTTAAAAGATCAACCTAAAAGTACGCACGTCTTTTAGTTGAATATTAATGAAAACGCATTTTAGCAAACTACCATTTATTCAACCGCTTTTAGGTTTTTAAACCGAAACAATGTTTTGAGACGTCTCTTGCACCGATCATCTATTTGGCGGTTTTATAAAATTAATAAATGCAACAAACTCAGATATTAAGATAGAAACTTTAGATATTTGAAAATAGTTTTTCCACCGTATTTCTAATGATAATAATCTTGTAGAAAACAGCTGTTGGGTTATAATCTGTATTTGGGTGGCTACTTATGAGTCCATGCTAAAAGGGCATGACGGCAACCACGTTTCCTTTGCTCCATCCACGAAAGCCAAAAATGTTACAGATGTCATTAGCAGAATGTAATATCTGACAGGAGTCCTGAGCTGTGGATGCTCTTGCTCTTGTCAATCTGCAGGTTCAGTTCAGTGCACGAATGTTCGTGACAACGTAGACCCGGTTGCACTTTCACCTGGTGACGTCATCCATTCAGCACGGCACCATTCAATAACACAACACGCGACTGCCTTTGACAAGGGTCATTTTGCACGTGTTTATAGCAGAACCAGGATCATTATAAGATAGATGCATTGTCACGAATTTCGGGTTGTTGACTGATTGATTGACTTATTTCCATTTAATCAATAACTTTATTCATAGCTAATTTTATACTGCTTAGAAATTCTGAAAACAAAACTTATGAAAACCACCTTCAGTTACACAACATAACCAGAATATGATGAATAAATTGGCACTTCGTTAAAACTGTCACAAATGTCTTGAGGAACTACATAGTTATCAAAAATATAGTTCAAAAAAATAATTATTTAAAGTGAACACAATAGCAAAAAAGTGTTTTTTCTGGCTTAAAATGGTAGGTTTGGTATCAAAAACTATACCAAACACACAATGTATACCAGACAAAAGCTATTTTATATTGCAATAGAAACAAATATAACAATACATAATGCCAATATGTACTCGTTGGTGGTTAACCAAAGTAGATAGATTACATTGTATACCATTGATATACGTTTGAGACAAAAGGCGCTAACGTGATCCAATCAGCAATATACCTTTTATTTCAATTTGTATGTATCAACATTGACATTCTAAACATACAGAGTATTGCCTATATGCATCAAAATATGTTAAAATTTATTGATGCAAGGTAGCTTCTAATAGATGTCGCTAGTTTTTAAATATAACCAGAAGTTCAAGATTTCTGAACACTGAATTTAATTAAAAACTGCAAAAATTAAAGAAAATCCAGTAAACCACTAACTAACTCATTGCGATTATATTTTATTTAATATGCTTTACCTAATAAAAATCTATTCATAAAAAACCAACAAATTTTAGCAATAATAAAGACAATAATATCATATTACTGCCACAGCACAATTAGGACAGTGGTTTACCATACCTTTGACATTTTCAAGTCAGTATATTATCTCAGAATGTTGTATATTACTTTGCCTCTTACTATATAACACTATTTTTTTTATAATACTGGGTTTTATTGATAATGACAGTAGTTTATTTTGAAAACATACATAACTTTATTTTGAAAAATGTATTCAACAGTATTTTATTGATAATCTTGATAATTTTTTGTTTGATTTTTCATTTTGAACACTATGTATGCAACCTGCAAATATATGTTTATTTGTTTATGTGCGACACCTATATTTCATATTTTTTATAGAAAATAAAATGCAAGACAAGCATTGAAATAAGAACAATATAACAACTGCAGAATAAAACACAGATTGACAAAACTACAGTATTTGATCGTAAATGTGTTTTGTGCTGGAGCTTTCGCAGTAACTTTCCTCTATCTAGATATCGCCTGCGGAGCTGTAAAACAGTCGGTTTTCGTCAAGTTTATAATCCAAAGACTTTGATTTACAGTCAGGCCCAGAAAGTGTGTTTTACTTAGATTCCGGAGTTGGCTGTTCCGACCACTGTGTGGTTCTGATACTCGCAAAAGAGTGGAGACCTTATTGATCTATGACGTTCTTGATAAAGAAACTCATTTGTTGTTCTGTATTTTCAAGATAAAAAAAATCCATTTGTTTTCGTTTTTGCCTTTTATTTTCTAACGAGTTAAGCTCTTCTTTCAGCCTCAAAACCCTTATTTACACCCTTGTTTTCGCTAGTTTTAAGACAAGAACAATATGTTTGTGGTATCATACACAAAATCGTGATATTTGCAGACTAGAGTGTACATAATATTTATCACTGTAAAACTTGTACTGCATTGACCATTCAGTAGTCATTTTATTACCATCTGCAAATAATGTGTGCAGACATTTCAAAAACGCATATAGTTTCAAAATATTGAACATTTGCCGCTTCTTGGTTATAATGAATTTACAAAGAAAAACAAAATTTTTAACAACATAACAGCCTGCTTCAAAAAATAAAAAAATGCACTAAAAAGTATAAAATAATTGCGTAGACTTATATGCTGAAAAAACAATCTAATTATTTGAATAATATAATGTACAATTTTATTTTGACCGAATTAGTAAATTTAAAGGGCAGACTCATTTCTCATAAGAGCGACTGCAAATTAAAAAAGAACTCTTGTGCTTTGGCGGAACATTGTCTATCCACTAATCATAAAATAGACTACGACAATGCCAAAATATTAGAGAAAGAAAATAACCAGTTTAAGAGAGAGTTTAAGGAAATGGTAAAAATACGAGATAACAACAATGCAATGAATAAGAAAAGTGACATTAGCAATTTAAGCAACGTGTATACATATCTCTTCCAAATCCATCCCTATTAATTTACACATCCTAAAGTTTTTCTCATTCAAACAACAAATCTACATTTTATGGTTGAAATAGACTCCCTTGTTTTGACAATGAGTAGATAATTTTACTGCATTCTTTCTCTTGATTAAATGTAAATACAAAAACAAAAAACACTTTTATCAATCACAGTTAATTGTTTTTATTGTTTTTTATGTTAGTAAACGCCACATTAATTTTAAGTACCTATCCAATATAACATAAAGTTTTGCTATGTATTTTATAAGCATAATTGCTATTGATGTTTTTAATTGTCCTATTTAATTTTATGTAATCTCACTATTAGTAAGTCATGTACACAACAAGTCACATTTATAATTTTTTTTAACTATGTATTGATTCTAGAATCCTGATGAAGGAATGAATTTTATTCCGAAAGCTTGATTATTAATAAAAGAGTAGACATAACTGGTTCTTAATCTGTAAACCAAAAGACCGCATCCCTGAAAAAATTCCTCCACTTTCTATATATATATATATCCCAATCATAATATGTACAGTCTTATACAAACCTACCTTGACTGACACCGACTCCAAAAATAACAATAATTGTACATTATAGTATTCAAATCATTTTATTGTTTTTGAAGCATACAAGTCTACGCAATTATTTTGTTAAAGATTTTTTTTATTTCTTGATCTTTAGTGGATTCGATAATATTATTTGTTTCAATATGGGTAGACCTACCAAACGCGCTGCTAATATGAGACAGCGCCTTTTGAATGAGACAAACCAAGAAAGGAAGAAATATTGATCTCAAAATAGAAAATCTACTGTTTACTTAATATTTAATTAATTGATACTATATTATATGAATTTTTTATATGGTTTGCGCTTATATAGGTAAGTGAAATTTATCAAGTGGGCATTTTCCTTGATATTGTAATGCATTATAAAATACATTAAACAACATAATTAATAATATATTGAACTATTGTCTTTTAATATTTCACAAATTTTTATAATCAATTGTAAATGTCAAAAATATATGTCAAAAAACGCATTATAAGAAGAACTTAAAAACTACTTATCAGATCTTGATAAGTAGTTTCCCAGAAAAAAGTTATAAAGTAACACACATAAAAAAAATTCAGTCAAATTGAGAACCTCCTCCTTTTTTTTGAAGTCGGTTAAAAATTATTCATATACAACTGATTTTCTTTGCTGAAACCAAAAATATCACAACCATAAATTAGACTAGAATGTGCTGATTATTTAATGTAAAAAGAATAACAGATCTCGGGTAAAACAAAATCAAGTTTGAGATAAAATATTGTCGAACACACCCTGTATATTAAACTTTTCAAATTAAAATAAATGAAAAACACTTGAATATAATATATTCATTAAAAATCTGGATAAACTCTAAACATGCAGTAATATTCTTTTCAAGTTTTGTAAATCAATTATTTAATTGCATATAAACATTTTCAATAATTTGAGTAGGATCGGAAACACCCCAGAGAGTTGTTCAATTTGGCCTAAAGAAAAAAGACGTACAAAATATTGAATATAAATACAAATTTTGATTATCCGAGTTTTATGAGCGTTTTTTACGAGGAATAAATTCTGAAGCCAAAAATTGATACATTTTGGTGTCTGATATGTATTTTCTTTCGACATAAAATATTCCCTAGAAACCATTACCCGAAAACAAGAAATGTGTTTTCGGTTTAATAGTATTAATTCCATTCCGAGCCGGCGGTTTAGAAGCCCTGCTAAAATTAGAAGAGGCACATTTTTAAGTTCAAGAAACTTTAAGTGCTGTTCTTTCTTTTATTCTTACCGTCTGGTAAAAGCAATATTTTAATGAAAAAAATTTTTTTTTGCAAACTTTATAGTGTTAAACGTCGCTAGGCACGCTTATATCACTTTTAAGAAAGAGTTGTGTTGCTTGTCTTGAATATAAAGAATTAAACGGTTGATTTGCGATAATGGAAGTACATTTAGAAGATTCGCTTCAGTAACGATGCAAATAATTCATGACTTGCTTTATGATTTAACATCAGTAGTAAGAAGGCCCCTTCAGCACACAACACATTTTAAGCATTTTGACCTTTGAAAAGCAGAAAAAATCGTGAAAACACCCCCGTTTTTAAAGTCAGCGTAAGCCCATTTTTGAAACTCGATAGCTTTAGGTAATTTAGATTTCATAATCAAAGCATATAATCCCAATTCGTTAATAAATACTGTTTTGACAGCAATTTTCTGGACGGCAGGATTCACGCCCTCTGGAAAATCTATCTTTTAAAGAAAAACACCGTTTTTCTATTGGGCCACTTCAGCACACATATGAATACGTTTTCTGCCAAACAAATTCCCCTTTGAAAACACTTAAAATTCGCCTTTTTGCCCCTGTTTCTTGTTGGGCCACTTCAACACAAAAATGAATACGTCCAAACAAATTTGGTTTTCAACAATGTATTAAAAAAAAGCAATTTTTTATAATTTACACATTAATTATAACAAATAAGTAACATAATAAATTCATAATCCCTCAGAGTTTCCAGAATCAGAGCTGAAAAAAAAACAGTACAAAATAATTTCATCTGTAAAAAAACAAGTGCGCACATAAAGAATTATACATAAAACATTTCATGAATTCATTTTCATACAAAGTTTAGGTATATTTTTCTTTCTGGCCACTTGTAAAAAATTAGTAACTGTTTAGGATTTTTTCTACGACCACTATGTTAAACTCGCTTTACATATATCCTTGTTGCTATGAAAAGTTCATCTTTTCATTGCTAACGCAAAACTCGAATGAAAAGTGACGTTTCTGTGTGAAAAGTGACAGATCTGTGTGAAAAGAACATATTGACAAATGACATGATAGAATGAATGCCATCCGTTTTCTACAAATACAGAATATTGTGAACTCGATGCACTGCTTTGTTTCAAGGTACTTACCGAAATGTGCGATTTAACGTTGAGAATAAATTCTCTGATAAGGCCATTACCAGTAAAAAACAACAAAAACAAGCGGCCACGTTCACGTGGGTAATTGACTACGAGAACGAGAGTAACGAGACCACATAAGCCATTGCGCATGCGCACTGCATTGACATTTAAAATGATTAATGAATAGGCAAGGACGTATTCATTAATTATTTAACACAAATCCGTAAAGTCGGGGTAAACCCAGTTAGCGTTAGCGCAGAAGTTAAAGCGTACAATAAAAATTCAAAACAAATTCAAAACGAATCGTCACACGTTTAGTCACACAGAGTTCTACAAATAATTGATTAACTACTTCTGGTGATCGTGTCACAAACTTTCTTCATCTTCAAGAAATTCATCAATCTTCAGATAATAATGAAATTGACCTTCAAATTATGCGAATAAAATTGAGAATAAGTAAATTACAAGATAACAAAACAAAGCCTCTGAAAAAACGTACAAGACAATTAATTGAAAAAATAAGATTAGCTGAACAGCAAGTAGACAACATGTACAATATTTAGAAAGTATTAAAGTCCAAAACAATTCAATAACCAACGAGAAGTCCCTGGCGCAAGATTAAATTCTTCGTAAACTCAAAGTTGGTATGGATTGATAAAAAGGGCAAACCCTAAAAAAAAAACAAAAAAAAACTTTTTGATCAGTTCAAGGTTCGAATCCCTATCCCGGAATATTTTTTTTCACTGTATATAAATGACTAACACGGATAGTAAAACTGAAATAATTGACGCTATTTTAAAAAATCGTGAAATAATAAAAAACAGGATCCATTTAAAACAATTTAAAGAACATTTAAGGAAGGAAGAAATTAAAAAGCTACAGAAACCTGTAACTGACAAACTTGATAATATTACTGAATTCGCATCGCTCATGATGAACGAAGCGAATCCAAAAAATGTTTTAGCAATCGAGGAAGAAGACTGGCAAGCCCGGTCCAGAGGCAAAGCGTCCCTGAAAGGGACTACAGCTCCGCAGGCCGAAGACAAAAATGTTTCAGAGAATGCGGAAGGCGATGATGTAAGCGAATCGGATCATTTATTAGCATTACCAAAATCACCTTCAGCGTCCACCTCAATAAGTTTAGATCCGAATAAAGATTTAAATTTTGATATTATTGAAAAACAATTTAAATTTGAAAAACCTTCACATTTATTATCGTTAGACATTAGAAATCGAAACGGAAAAATTGATAGAACGATACCTGAAATATCAAAAACAAGAAAAAATTGATAATTTACAATATGTGTATTCACAGTTGAAAAAATATAAAAGTGTTTTAGAAGATATTCGAAAAATTCCTTTCTATGAAAAAAGAAGCGGTATTTTTTCAGATCCGAATGAAATGGTAGAACGTGTTAATCTATTAATTGCGTCAAAAAATGCTGGAAATGATTCAACTGATGTATACAATGAATGCGTAGAAATACTTGATAAATTGTTAAACCTGAAACTCATAAAAAAATCAGATCACAAAAGGATATTCTTTAGCAAACTCGCCTTTGCCTCGTGAACCTTCAGTGAACTTGCTTTTTTAAACTGAATAAATGAGCCTAATACACATTAGATCTAAAGAAAATGATTTTGAAATAAGTTATTCTAAAAGTCCTATTAATTTATCTGAATTAAAAGGTGAAATTGCTTTAAAACAGCAAGTCTCTGGTATAGTTGGGATAACATTACTGAAGAGTATAAAAATAACGAAATAAAATACAAGTCTGGTAAAAACGACTTCGCATTCGAACTCAAAAATAACGAAATCAAAAAAGAAGACGATATAAAAGAATCGGAGTGGAAAATATTAAAATTACCAAACGGTTTGTACGATGAAAATGAATTAAATAATTATATCCAAGAATATTTTGGAACGTTTGAAACACCCCCGTTTTATTTTGATGTAAATTATGCAACTAATTGTTTTATGCTAATTATACACGACAAAGACTATGAAATTGACTTTTCCCACGGTAAGATACATGAGCTTTTAGGATTTGATAAAAAAATATATAAAGAAGGAATAAACTATGCAACAAAAATTGGAAATATCACCAAAGATATTGATCAAATCTTGATTCACTCCTTCCTAGTTTCATCTAGTTATCAAAATAATCTCAAAAGTGATGTTATATACGCTTTTACTCCAAATATTTCACCTAGATCTTTAATTAATATTGAACCAACGCATCCAAAATATTTACCAATTAATCGTACAGATTATATATTTAATATTCGCATTTCCGTTACAAATCAGCTAAATCAATTGATAAATTTTACATTACATAAAATCGCATACAGTAAAACATATTAGTATAGTACATCAGCAAAACTTGATCGATGATGCTGCTATATGTTTAACAGACAATAGTCAAAAACATTTGCAGTTATTGAAAAATATTCTAAAAAAATTGGTTATAAACCAATTTCAAATTTCAAAGAATATTTTTGCAACATTTTTAATGGAAAAACCATAAATTCCTCAAAAAAAACACAATAATAATAATAAGATTTATTAGATGATAAGGTCAGTTCCAAAGAATATGAAGAGTGTCTTTAAATATTTCTCAAAACTTATATGTAGAATTATTATTATGATTTTGCAAATGCAGCGCTGCGGCTGACGCGCGTTTTACAAACGTTCATAGATTCTCAAACCAAATGAACCTTACAAAAACCGAAAATTGTCAAATAGACTGTGACCGAAAACAGTGCTGTGAATTAAAAATTGTACGACTTTAAAAAATAAACAGAAAATTGAATATAAAATTTTCAATGAACTTCATGCGTTATTTTTTTTTGGAATGATGGTCAGTTCAGTCAGTTGCTTATGAGTGGTTACGCTCTATAAATTTTCTATAATGAAATGTTGAATTACTCATGATAGAACAATCAGCTCTTTGTCTACTAAGTGATTGGGCTATTTGCTTCTTATCTCTTTAGTCAAATGGCTTAACAAGCAATTCTCCAAGTTGATTGTCAGTCGGTGATCTTAAGATGCAATGAAGCATATTATCTAATGCAGTGTTAACTAGCTTTACCAGGTAAATTCGTCGAAAATGTGAGGTCTAGGCCATATAAACTATTCCATGCATATTTAAATTATATATACGCAGTGGACCTTAGGGAAATATCGCATGTGACACAGACTCTATAGCGGCCATGTCATCAAATTTAATTTGAGTGCACTTGTGGGTCTGCTGGTCGGCGGCCTGCATCTATGCCTAGAGCTCTATAGTGGATTACTAACGAAGTTACAGGCCCTTATACGAAACTTGCGCAAAATCACAACTTGTCTCAGCTAATTGCAACGCTTAATTAGAGTCTTTTCGCAGGTAATTACACCATTGTCCGTACAATCTGTCAACAGTTAAAAATCGTGTCTGCTGCTTTAACAGCGACTTTATATCAAAATGCAATTTCTGCTCTTTCAAAATTTAATTAGTGCGCCCATTAACGATGAATAGTCCAAAACCCTACATTCGCGCATCTCTACATTTTCAACACATTTTACAAATTGCTGTCTACTTTATTCCTTTAGAATTAGCATTTTATGCACTTTTCTACCACATACAAAATAAAAATTGTTTAATTGAGCCAAATCATGCATTAAAATTTATATTACATTCCAAAAAATCATTGTTTACCCATTTGTACGCTTTCGACCAGTATTAGACTAAGTAATACTGGCAGATAATTGCAACTAACACCTGGAGGTCTCGTATAGACATCAATAAGTTTTATCACTGAAGAGTTTTATCACTTAAATGACGTCATTTTGGTGAAAATCACAGAGAATAAGTTATTGCACTGGTGAAAATACTCGAGTGGATACAACATAATCGGTGTGTTTTAAGGAATGATAGGTATTTTTATAAATAAAAACTTTGATTTTGACACTCAAAATTTGATGGAATTTTTAATAATCAAAATTTTCACGTAATTATAACTTTTGCGAAATATTTTCTACAACAACAGTCATTGAATTATTATTTTTGTACAATTATAGAGATAACCAAATTTGAAGTTGTGAGTGGCGTAAGTTCTGGCTGTTAGTGTGGATTAACTAATTTTAAAGTTAATCGTTAATATACGCACAATAAAATCCAAAAAATATATGTATTTTCTTATCACAAATAGAAGATTTAATTATGCTAAATCGCCCTAAAGACATAAAAAATAAAGGAAATATATAATTTGTTAAAACGCAGTGATTAGGTCATTTTCGAACTAGTTTTGCCACCGGTGCGAAAACTCATTAGTAGCAGTTTTTCTGTTGTTTCCAAAATGACCGTCGTCTCATTTTAGTGAGAAAATACGCCGGTGGTAATACTCATCGATGTCGGTAGTAGACTCCCCTCATCCTTTCGACTTTTCACTAGTAGATCTGCATAGAAAAGCGATATTCCTCGAATACTCTTGATGGTGAGTAAATATGCGGTAATGGTCAAGCTTTTTTGCCAACGTAAAATGAGAAAACAGCGGAAGGACTAGATGTGTTTGTCCTGAATTGTTTATAGCAAAGTTTAGTATGCATGACTCGTGTTCCTCGACCGCTGTACTGGAACATGTAAATGTAGTATCAATTTATTGCTTGTACATTATATTGCTTCCATCGTGTGGCGTATATCTGGTATTACCTGATAGTATGTGTGTGTAATAAAATTCATGTTTCTTCGGTGCTCATTTATCATGGCCTTGGCGGTATCTCTTTTTTAGTACAGTAATAACAGGCTAAGATTGCATTCGATTATGTAATTATATAGTGCAACATATACCTATTTTCGCTTGTTTTCCGTAAATGGAAAAAGAAAACTGGCTAACCGTGTTACAATTTATTTTTTCATTCAGAAAATTATCAAAAACACAATAAAATATATATTTTAATTAAACCATGTTTTACAATAATAATTCTTACAGATAACATCAGCAAGTTCGACTATGTAAAACTGCTTATTTCAAGTCCATTATTCACATTTTAAGTATGTATTTATTCAACTTTTATATATTTTATTTAAAAAAGAGAAAATGCAGCTTCGGCAGCATTATTCATACATAAAAACTTAAATTGCTAAATGTTTTATATATGACATTGACATAATCTACTACAGCGCTGTTTTCTTTAATTAAATCAATAGGTAGATGTACTGCAAGGCGTTCAATCAATTTTACAAATGATCTTAGTTTTAACAAAATTGTCACTTTCCACTGTAGGTGACTTCTTGATTGAATCGATCTTTTCAGTTGGTAGGTTCTGTTAAGATAATGTAAAAAACAGCAACTATTTAAGTAATAATACTAATATAAATTGTAGGTCTTAAAAACCACCCATATAATTTAGAACAAAACAAGCTTAAAATCTTGCAAGAGCCGTAAGAAACCTGGCCTGACCTGACCCACCGTCTTCATCGGGTAATTAGGTGATAGACCTAACCTCAATAAAACATTAGAGAGTAAAACCACGACCAAATTTTTAAAAAAACTGGAACTTTAAGTGTGACACAAAAAAACTCCTTTACTAAAATATATATACATATTTTATCATATTTTATTATTTTAGCATTACGACTATAAGTAGTACTAATATTACTTAAAAACAAATAATCTAAAAAGAAAGAATAATAAAGTAGAAAAGTATAAGTAGTAAAAAAGAATAAAAAAGTAGAGGTAGAAAAGAATAAGTCGATGTACCTCGCCTAATGTTTCAGTTGCAGAAATGGAAAAGCAACTACATGAAAGTCAGTGAGAAAGAATAATGCAAAACTAGTACTTTTAAATTATAAAAAAAACATTAAAAAAAAATATGAAAAAAGAACGTGATTAATCTTATAAGGTAATATTTGGCGCGTCTAACAGCGCACCACATTAATCTGTCAAGGCCGCGTTAAAGAAATAGAGTACTAACAACTATCTTAACCATTACTACAGAATCACACGTGGCACATTTGAAAATGAAGTAACGCCATCTTTAATGTAAACCCTAATAGTTGTAATACCCTAAAAGTATAAGATAGCGACATCTACTTGAAGCTCCTTACATCAAAATCAAGAAACCACGCTTCAGAATTTTGATGCTAAAGCCACTTCTGTAACAGATATCAATTTTGATAAAAAATAGTTTTCGAGATATATAAAGAATATTGCTGATCGAGCAACCAAGTTATCACATAAGCTCCTTTTGCCTGAAACGCATATCTACTTTGACTTCTGCCGACAAATACTTTTACCATATTATAGAAGTAATAAGCACTTACGATTATTATAAAAAAAATCGTCATTGCAAACTTATTCAAACAAAAATCTGCTAGCAACATATCAGCTCAAACAACTTAAATTAAAAAAAAAATGCTTTTACTAATTTTAAACAAGACGTCAGTTATGTTTGTGAGCTACATTGCAAGTTTATGTTGCAAAAATCACTTGTTTTAACTTAAGTAAATACGTGTTATTATTCCTTCCAAACAAATCTCAATATGATAAGTTAATGCATTATTTTTTACTATTTTTATATTTTGTGACACATTTTTGCTTTTATCCACAATAAAATTTGTTTGGTGGCACAAACACAAATATTTGTTTTGTAAACTTTAACAAAGAGAAAAAAGGAAACTAGACAGAAGCAATATTTTTCCTTTAGAACAATACACCTGCCGCCTAGGTGGAGATCAAACCCACGTCGCTCATGCGGTCTAGTTTCGAAAGCACTATTTTCGACCATCGGGTCATCAAGGGCCCCGTATAACAGAGTAAAACAATTTTTTATAAATATATTTAAAGCATTGGTGCAGCATTTACGTGTTCCGAATAAACAAAATTCTCTAACCCTAATATTAAATTTATGTAGGTACACCTACAAGGCATATAAGAGTTTGATGGAAGTGAGAGTAAAATTTGAATTCATGGTTTATAGGTTGTAATTGTTATCTTCAGGATATCATTGTAAAATTGTAAATTTCGAAAGCCCGTAATTCCTATTTTTGCAAAAAAATAAACAAATTGTTTAATTTTGCTAAACTGCTGTAGAATATTAATTATAATAAAGCTAATAAAACTATTCAGTTCAAGTATGCACCTGGCGCATCCACCAGATTTACCTATCCATTGCATAAAAGTTTAGATAGAAGCAGCAAAGCTATTAGCAAATAAAAACACACCTCTTCATAAAAAACAAGATAATTCGTTCTACCATTATTTCCAGTAATAAAATAAAAGTAAAAACTTGAAAACCTTTTTACCGTTCAAGCTTTTACAGAAACCTTTCCAAGTTCTTACTTAAAGCTTTGAGTGGACTTTACAGATGTAATTATAAGGAAAAAGCCTCGCGAGTTGAAAAATACATTAAAAATAGGATAAATCAAAAACAATTAAAGAAGAAAAGTTTTATAATTATGTATGATCGTTAAAATATCTATTGACAAAAGAATAAGCATCATATTATATAAATAAAAAAAACCATTTAATCTAAAACATAATCGCCGAAATGTACATCTTAACTCATATAATAATTATCGCAAGACTTTCAGAAAGGATTTATAAATGATGAGTCAAAGCTGCTGATATCTCTCTAATGGAGCTTGAATTCAGTTGCTGAAGAACGCAATCATAACTCTAGGCACGTATCAAAGACTTCTTAATTACGATTGTTTGTTTCTCTTCATTGGAGAAACTTTTCTGCAGAAACCAATTGTCGGAAAGGTCAAGCTAAAACTAATCGTTGATGTTTCCAGTGACAAATTTTCCAAACCATAACATACGTGACGTCTCTTAAATTAATATTAATTAATTATAAAATATTTCAGTTAATATGAAAGAAAACTAGAAGTTCTAAGTTTGTTAATTCATTTGACGTTAGTAATAAGACATTACATACCAAGATTGTTAAGACTATCATTAACTCCTTTATTCTTAATCCATCAAAAATTAAATGACAGAAAAAATATCTTACTTTACAAAGTCAGATACAAATTTTATCTAGTACAAGTAAAAGAAAGACTTGAAACCAAAAATAGATATGAAAGTTTGTTTGTTCACAAACAAAAACAACTTCATTGTCAACAATTTTCAAATGCACAAGATACAGATCTCACCTTATTTACCACGACGCTTTTTAATAATTCTCTAATCATGAGTAAAAAACAATTACCATTGTTCACTTGCCCAAACTTTTGTAGTCACTTTTTCCAACCTAAAAATCCATAAAACGTTCCAAGTCAATGATAGTAAGTGTACTAACAATAATGTATACAAAAACTCTACTTACTAGTTCGACCTACATTAGGTTCTTACGCCTAAGAAATACTAAGAAATTTGGAGAAAGTTCTTTTGTTGTTTTCTTTCTTGATTCTTTCACAACATAGAAAGACACCTCAATTATTCCTTTAGATATTGAAACTTTTAATACTGATGATATAATATTATGTTTTATATTAACCGTACACCACAAATCCTTAATCCAATTTTTGAAATAGTTAAAACATACTGACAGCTTCACGACAATTGAATACCTCTAGTAACCAAATTTCTTTTTACTTTCCTGACTGATTTGAACGAGCATGTGAGCTTTTAAATTAATTTTCAGTAAGAGTAAGATTGATGTGTCAATCAGCTTTTAGACTTACAGCAACCAATCCGCTGCTGATAAAAAGCTTATTTGTCAAAAGAAAATTTAAAAGAATAATTTCCAATATAGAAAGTTAGGTGAGTAGATGCATTAGCTGTTTTTCAGTTGAAAGAACTTCAGAGGGGAATATCGAGAAGGGTGTCAGAGCAAAGTAGACGACAAGAAGATCTGTCGACGACAGCCTCTATCGGCTCAGCTAATAAACCAACCTTCTGTCAACACCGAAATAAATCAAAAATTCGTAAATTTGAAAAGTTTCCACTTCTGCCGCACTTTTAGATGGCTGTGCAGCATCAAGTTGACGTAAAATAATATGAGAAAGAACTAATGAAATTGGACGTTAAATTGGAATTTCATTGATTTAACACGTGACAGACTTGACTCTGCATTATTAAAATTGGCATTAGTAAAGAAGACTAATTTCAAAAATTTTCAACTTTCCTACAAGACATTTTTCTGCCAGTTTTGAATTAATGGAAATTCTTTTAAAACTATTAACGCATTAAACTTCAGCCAAAGTGACGATTTAGCGCAGGTTTGTCTCTCTGAACTGACACTTCAATAAAACTTTAGGTTTAACCAATTTCAGATGATCAAACATGTTCTCTATATTACACTGTAATTAAATTTAAAAGCACAGACTGCCCCTTGAGCTACAATGAATTTGATTGCCATTCAAACTTCTTTGAGCTTAGTGAACGACAATGATAGCATCAGATGTTCTATATAACTTATGGTCTCTGAGAATCCTTAACGAATTGCTTTCAATAGAGTCGCAAAATTTATTTAAAATACGTCAAACACAGACCATGATCCACTAAACAACACATAACAAAATTAGTGATAAATGTGACAAAAAAAGAACTATTACATAACAAATCTGAATGAATCAGCCATTACAAGAATAGAATTGATAGAAAAGTTAGTAGACTGCAGTACCATCAACTTAATGAAACTCCAACACACATTTTTTCAGGTCTTATTCACTTCTAACCGTAGCTTAAATAATCAAAAATATAGTGAGACAATAGAGTTAACTACAAACAAAAATGATAACAGCAAAAAAAAAACGATTATAAACCTTTAACGACTTTAAAATCTGCCAACATAATCAGTTAAACAATTTCTTAGAAAGATTCCATAATACAATTACATTTAATATATAGAATATAATTAAAGACTCAGTAATATCCAATACAAGAAAAAAAATGCATTGACAAACTTTTTAAAAAAACAAAAAAAAATGGCTTAGACATTATAGAAAAATAAGACTAAAACGTTGAAATAAGAAAAAATGTAGTTTGTAGTAATAAAATACTTGGAGAAATTTGATGAAGTAATGTTAATTGGTCACTGCGTAACATCCAAATAACTTGATAACAAGAAAAAAATCAAAAAATCTAATACTAGATCTTAAATGAATAAGCTTGTAACACATCGTTGCGGCGCCAATATACGGAGGCAAGACAGCAAATTAAGAGGGTAGAATTCTGGTTTTCAAGGTGTTGCAATTTTCATTTAAGTCACTATATTATGAAAAAGTTTTGATATAAATTTTAGAAAACCAATACGTACATGCTTATTTCCTTTTGTAGTGTTCAACTCTTGTAAAAATAAGAATATTTTGAGGGTTTTGCAATACATTTCTCAGCATGTGCCAGCAGCATGTATTAAGTTAGCGAGTGCTTCCTCCTGATAAGTGAGTTTGTCTGTCAATAAGTGCATGAAAGCTGGAGACAGACGTGTGCATCTTAGATGATGTAGGAGGAATCAACTGATTTTTGTGTGTGTCTGCCAGGAAGTCAGTAAAGCATGTTAAAAAGAGTTACAAAGCAAAGCCAATGAAGGAGAAGGTTTGCTAAAAGTACAAAACAAATAACAAACCGTTTTCTTGAATAAATCAACAGACTCCGCACCAGACATATTCAGGCTGTCTTCCAGGAAATGGCATGCCCTGAAAAACGGGATCGAATATAATCCGAAGCACTCCTCCAAGAAAGAAAGGCGTTTGCATGACCGTAAATGCACAAGTCCGAAACGATTTAGGGAAAAGGATGAGACATTTTCGTAGTCAGTGGTGCGATGCGAATTTTCATGAAAAGAGGAAATCAAAGAATGATCGAGAGGGTTATGCACTCATGTTGCTCAGAGTGTCTACTTGAATAAACATGGGTAAAAGGCAGACTACCGACCCCCTTCTGGTCGTGGGAGCCAACGGCTGTGCTGTCAAGCAAAGCGACCAACTTTGCAAAACGGAAACTGTTGCCTAATTACCGGAAAACATCTTCAAAATAGGAAACTTGTGCACTTGTTACAACAAAAATAGCATTTCTTTATGCTAATGTGCTTTTTTTGTTGTACTAAAAACAAAATACTCTTTAATTGTAACAATATAACATGACGCAGTTAGGAGCGCTTGATGTTTCGACAAGAAAATGTTAAATTTAAAAAAATATAATTGCTACATTTTTGAAAAAACTAATTTAGCAATAATTGTATTGATTATGAGTTTACGAATAACAATTATTAACACTGATAGGTAATAAGGCAGCGATACAACACTATTGACTAAATTTCTATTTAATTCATATTGAAATATATTTCTGGCATAAAACCGTTAATTGTCTGCGGTTCTATCAGCCACTCTGGACAGCCAACAACAAAAAAATATTCGTTTGATGTGTCTCTCTTCCTACAACAAATGATGTAACAGACGTGCCTGCTAACCGCAATTTAGTTTGTATTTGTTTTGGAAGTTTTGAAAATTTTTAAACATCAAAATGCTTTTTTAACAAATCAAAAATAATTGCGGTCGTCACTGTTACAGTACAGATTGCAAATCAAAGTGTCCACGTCGCTTGCAATTAGATTAGTGCACTTGCAAAGCAGTTTCTCGACACATGACACCAAAAATTTTCAGTTTTTTTAAGACACCGATAGACACTATTTGTTAATAATTATTAATGATTTAACAAAAAAAAATTTTGAGAGAGATAAATTTACGAGAATTTTACTTATTAATTAATTTAAATCTAAATCCAAACATTGCAGTAAATGAGAAAAAGTTTGTTTGATCAAATAACTATCAAAGATGTATTTATATTCAAATTAAAAAAAAATCTTAATTTTCTAAAGATGCTACAATCAACACACAAAATGCATTACCAAAAAATACGTACTTCGTATACATTATATGTAAAGAATAAATTGTATTAAAAGAAAACGTGTGACATATCAAAATATATTGTTGAAAAAAGTCAAAATTAGCTATTTACAATAGTGTTCAAAGTTGAAATTAAGAGCGCAAAATTTATGCTTGAAACCTAATGCAGAAACGAAAAATTTTAGTAAATTGAGCACTGAAGAAAACTTCAGGCAGAAAGATTTGTTAAATTTTTTCCAGACGCAACCCTTAGTTAAAGGTTTTATCAATATGAATCCAGCAATTATGTCTAGAAGTTTTCCATTGATAATATGTACTAATTTGTTTAAGAGTTTGAGCTGGAAATTATTGATACAACGATTAATGTCAGCATAAAACCTTAGGCCAATAGTTTTTTATGGTGATATGATAATTTTTGACAGCACAGTAAAAGTAAGTAAAGAAAAAAATTTAATTTTAAACCCCTTATTAAGTAAATTTTGCGCACGTGAGCATGCAACTAATTCAAATCGACATTTTCATAAAATTGGATTTTCCAACTGCCTAAATTTTAATATATTTTTATTAATGTCCAACTGACATAACTCTCCTATACTATATAAACAAACTAAAGCCAAATAATAAATATTTCAATAATTTTACAGACAAAATAAAAATAAGACAACTTTTGAAAAAAAAAAACCAAAAAGTATGGTTTTTCGAATATGAAGAAAAATCTTCAAAATGAGAAAAAACTTGATACCGAAGTAAGCACGTCATTTTTCTTAATCTCATAATATGTATATCAAGAATTTTATTTTGGTTCATCTGTTGAATATTTTAAACAAATGTTGACTAACTTTTATTTGAAATCATAATTATATTAAACTTGAAAAATAGAAATTCTATTAAAGTGTTAGTTCATTAGAAAATTATTAATCAATGTATAGTGCTTTCAACGCTCATACAAAATTAATTAGCATCAATATAAACAACAAAAAGCATTTCGATACCGGGTTTAACATTACATTAAGCAAATTGAAATTTTAACGTTGAGTATAGAAATAAAAAAAATATTACATCATTAATAGTGTAATTTTTAATACATATGTTACCGTATTATGTGTTTACTAATAAACAGTTATTACTAATAAAGGAATAGAAAGTTAAAAGTTAAAAAAATTTGCTCGTTTGTTTAATTTATCTTACTACGTTCGGCTGCTACACATGACAAGTTTATCCAAAAACGCAGTTGTTTTTCTTTTTATAAGGTACTACTTTTCTTGTAAAAGTAAACATGAAGTCTGACGTCACTGCAAGCTAATGTAACAAAATTATAGTTAAATATAAATCGTTTCCATTTAACGTATCTAAGTGTTATATAAAAAAGTAGAAATCTGCAACATTGACATACATCTACAGCCAACTCGCATCTAATTAATGTAGTCTTTATATTGCTTTGAGAAAGCGTTTTGAGTCGAATTCTAGTGACAACTCTAGTTATCGCTTAATTAGGAGTGAATTAAGTGTGCCTAATTAATAATTATAATTTTCAGCCGTCTATGCTATGAGAAGATGTTTGAATATAATTTTAACAAAAGGACCAAAATCCTTTTAGATGCAGTGAATCTAGAGGCACCTAAATGGAGCAATCAGGAACGCTAATACAATTTGGCAGTGAGAAGTTGCTGCTTTTAACTTGAAGACATTCTCGGATTCTACGCCTTACCAATTAACACGTTACGAAGCGCGTATGGCGAGATTTGGCCTAAATTGGAAGGGTGTCTTCAAGAAGCAGTGTCGGATATATTGACGACAGAAGGAAATAGCACAACACTTCCTCAAATACCTGCAGAGAGGCTGAAAAGTAAACGGATGTCAGAATTTCCTACTGAAGAAATCAAGATTTAATTTTACAAGTTTCCGTTTAAACCGAAAGCCTGCTTGAGAAGCAGTTTATTTGAGAGAAACAGACCCAGATTTTATTCGGATCATCTGCTTTACAAAGTGTATTAAACTATCTTAACATTTCTTAAAGTAAACCTTTTAACGTCTATTAATAAATAAATATTGTCTCAACCGTAAAAAAATTTCTATACATTTGCCGCTTCTTGGTTGGTGTGAACAAATTTTATTCATATCTCTGTTCATCGTCAATGTCGATAAGTTTGATTAATATTAACGAAAAAGAAAAGTACTTATTCTATTTACATAAACACAATAAAGCAGTCCAAGTCGACGTCTTCTTGGATGCATTAATCATCTATAAATCCTAGACACACTTGCATTTTCAAAAATACATAAAAACAATATTCACCAACAATAAAAACCAAATATAATAATTATGAAAAAAAACACAGCATTGACACATCTAGTAAACTGATCTTTTGTGTGTGTCTCAGTTTGAACAAATGTATCTTTCGATTTTAATTTCGACATAACAAAACTACCTTAATACAGTTATAGCAAAATTTTTACAACTAACTACCTTACCTAAGTTCTGTACATAGACCATAAGCATTTTTCAACACAGACCCAAAAAACATCTTAACCTGATCAATTCCAAATATTTAAGTTTTTTTAATTGAATATCAAAACAAACCAAAATTGTCCTCAAAAAACTGTCTCCAACCTATGAACTTGCAATGCTCTTATGAGTGGTAGAAGCTTTACAATTGACCTAAACTAAACTAGAACATCCGAATCTTGGATTTGTTCGGTAACGCAAACAAAAATAGTTTCTATCACATCTGAGCGCCGAATTGCCGCCCGCATCAGCAAGCGCGAAAAAGTACTCTCTAATTTTTCAAATTTCAAACATTTTAATTTCTTGGAGATTAATCTATCTGTCTCTGAAAACCTTAAAAATCGACTTCACTGATATCCTGGATTAAAAACTGACGATTTGTTTGTTACACTCTCAGGGTGCATTTTCGACCTTGGCATAGACGTTATTTGTCAGATTATTGAGAAATTTGAGCCAGATAACTTTAAAGAATTATTTTTCAAAAGAAACAAAAATTATTTAAATCGATTTATAAACAAAAATGCTACGCGAAAACACCCGTTCTGAAAGAAATTGAAAATTTAGTAATTTGTTGTTTCTCAAGGTGCAATTGCGCTTATCGTTCCGCAATTACTGGAATCTCTAATTAAAATTTGATAAAGAGAATATTATAACTAGTTCAACAATAAAATAAATTTAAGATTAAAGTTTCCAGTTTGTAGAAGTAAGATTAATTTAAGCCCAATTACATAAACTAAAATTAAAATAATTAAATTTACGTCTTGTAATAAGCTTTAAATTAGAAAGCATATTGTGCCACTAGATAATTATTTCTAACCTTGTCCAACGTCGAGTGTTGTGACCCCAGCTTCTGCGATCGTTACCGTTGCGCTACACGCCAAACTGATCTAATGCACTTTCTATGTAGTCAGACTATTGCTTCAACAACTGAAGCGAAAGTGGTAGTCTTAGTGATTACTTTGCGAGAGCCGTTAGTGTAATCATGTTGGAAGTCGCTGCTTCGACCAATTTGGAAACTGGAGTTTCGAAATGTGGCTTAACTGCCATTATACTTTACTGTTATGTCGTTGACTGTGCCTTTAACTACACCACCAATGTCAGCTGCCAAGACAGAACATCAGAAGTGGTATGTCCTTTTCCGGATGCCATCAGTTCTTCTATCTCAACTCTCACGCACAATTAGGTCTACAGAAATTTAAACTTAATCTTCACTTACTGTAACTGCTGCGTCAAAACAATAATTGACAAAGAACAAAAAAAGAATGCATAGTTGTTCAACTTTCAAGCAAATTCAGAAAACATAATTCAAATAATATATCTATTACACTAAAATATAAAAAAAAGCAGTTATAATAAATTAAATGTTATTAAAATTAAAAAAATAAAAAAACAAAAATGATATTTAAATAATTTTAGCTCATCTACAAACTCGAAACATTAATCTTACAGCTTTAAAACGTTTTTCCCTTGTGTAAAATCAACAAATTCATGTATTTATAAATCCAGAGATAAGAACGCTCCCATCGAATTGCCTTTGAAGCTGTTTTTGAGTAACCAATTCCTCAACCCTCTGATCAAACAAGGAATTCAGAAATAAAGAAAACCAAAGTCATTCCATTTCGAATAGTGGTGGCGGCAACTTCCAGAGAGGGTTTGATCCGTTTCCAAGCTTGCGGCCCCTTGACCCGGCACCAATAAAACGCACTCTGGCTGAGACGTCACATCAAAATTTTAACCTCGCCTTTTCTCTCTGGACTTCTGAGTGCTATTCGAAAGAAAAGCTCATCACGAAGCGAGTTTCAAAAAGGCTTTTGTTTGTGTTTGGTTTGTCTGACGTAGAGTTGCATTCTCTGAACTGAAAATGTAGTTTATAGGTCTGTAGAGACGTGGACGTGCTAGTGTCACGCGGCTATTTCTGGATAAGTGTCAAAGTTAGAATCGGGATATTTTAAAAGTCTAGAAAAAATACTTTGTTGTTTTAGATAATTTGTTCTACAAAAAACATATTTTTATTTTGTGGATTATGTAAGCATATTTATTTATATATAAATCTTTAGTAAGAATACTTTCAGCTAAATTATTATAAACAAGAACAGCCTGCTAAAATGTTTTTTTTATTTTCCTCAATACTAGAAGAAGGCTCAAATAATCAAATATGTACATCAATCAAAGCAGACAAAAAAAACATTTAGACATCGTTCTTGATCTACCAAATAATCTCCATAGAAGACCAAACCGTCTTCTATGGAGATCTAGAGTCTCTGTCACATTCTTCTATAGTTGATTCAAAATATATAACAAAATGCCAATTATTGCTTGTAGAAAACTTCAATAAATAATAAACACGTTGAAGCACGTCTTTGGGTCTGGTAACAGCCTTCTTTGACAGCGACCACAAAACATAAAAGCACACCTAATACTTTTTATTACCGTATTGTATTACTCAAGCTCGGTAGTCTTCAAAGTTGTGTCCAAGCAATTGTATTAGCAATTTGTTATGTCTTTTGAGTCCACTATACCTCTGCCTCCTCTTTAAAAGAAAATCCGTATCAATGATGCAGATTGTAGAAAATATGCTTTTAGACATTCCATTGTTCAATACCCCCTTAGCCACAAATTACAAATATTGAGTCTCCAGTAGAAATTTCATAACTTACAAAATAATGTAAAAAAACAGACAAAAAGATTTCGGAGCAATTTTCAGCTGATTATAAAATGAATGTCAATTTTGAGAAAATTTCAAACTTTGAAAGAAATGACAGACCAAAGCCACATTTATACATTTTGAGTAAAAATATCAATTCTCATATGAGAAGTGAGAAGTGTTATTGGTTTCACTCAATAACTTACAAAGTGACATCTATCGAAAGCTCCTTATTACATCAAGATCAGAACATCAAGCTTGCACAGAAGTTACTAACTACAGATGCCGGTTTGACAGCAAACATTATGAGACCATAAAAAAATTAAATTACTCAATAACTGATAGTTTCAAATTGCAAACCACTAAACAAACCCCATAGATCCCATTGACAACCCGATAGTTGTTTCTTTTCACGATATAATAACTAATAATCCAGACCTTTTGTTTCCTTTATATTTCAGTTAAAATACTTTATAATAACGTGCTTTAATTGTTCTCATTATACATATAACTGCTTCTTAATATTGCTTTATCCCAAAGCCTTAATATCTGCCAACTGTCTCTTCCCAAGGCTATTTTAGAACTTCCGGACAGATTTTTGTTGAGTTATTATAATAAAAACAACGTATTAAAAATACTAAATAAAAAAGTCTTTGGATTATAAAATTTTCATTACCTGAAAAATTCAACAATTTATGAAATATATTTCTTTAAGACGCCGTGTTATAAATCTGCTTCCATCTGTTATTTGAATCAATAAAAAATATTTAGTCATAATTCTCCTTCGGCTCGTTTCGGGCAGCGCTCGAGATTGTATTAATAAAGTAGTGACGTGGTTCTTAAACACGGTTTGCATGAAATTCTGACTAAATAAAATTCACTCTCACAATTGTTTTGAAAATGTGTTAGACAGACACTCTTTTCAATTACATGGGATTTATAACGGGTAGACTGTATTTATAAAAAAAAGTCGTCAATGTGATCTGCATGGATCCTGTCCTCAATTGGCTTAGCCGATAAAAATTAAGAAAGCAGGTGCTTATTTTAAGCGATTTTAGACCAAAATAACCAATTTTATATATGTTTCAACCACATACTTTATCTTTTATTGTACGTTTACATATCAAACAAAAAAAAACGTATGGTCTACTCTACTGACTGCTTTTTACAATTAGGGGAACGATTTACTCATAAACTTTAGCGATCATCTGTATATATTCGGAACAGAACGCAGCAATTTTGCTAATTATTATTTAAATCATTAATTTAATTAGATAGAATTTAAACTGGAAATAAAAAAATATAAGCAGATTATTTTGCTAAAACCAACAAAAAAATTTCATTTGCATTGAACTGATAAAGCTAAATACGTGCGTGCATTCAATCATGTTAACCAAGTTTGATATGTCAATAAATCCATGTAAAACAATATGACCCTAACACGTTTAAAATATTCAGCAATTATAAATGAAACACAAATAGCAATTTAATTAAATACTGAACAATGTAGTTAGTTAACAGGAAAGTTGTTTAACAATGTGACTGATTGCGCCCGTTGATGATTGTAGTTGTGGCATGTGTATATGTAATATGGTTAGTTGTAAATACAAAGACAATGTTGTTTTGCCTTTATTATTAATACCTATTATTATTACTTCAAGATCGCAATTATTGTTATTTCACAGATCTAAAAAACAAAACAAATTGAAAAAATTGTACGCGTAAAGAGGCAAAAATAACATTTTAGTTACAATTTTAAAGTATTAACAATGAAAATAGTGAGAAGACAGTGAAAGCTAGTACGATTCGATGGTATATATATATTAGGTTGACCAAATTATTGTTGCCTGCGGTTCAGTAAGTCATTAGGTTGGTATTTAAATGCCATCAAATCATAATGACTTTCACAGCCTTACTATTTTCATTGTTAATATTTAAAAATTATGGAGACAATAATATTTTTGAGTAACAATTCCTTATATTATGTGGTAACAATGATCCCTCATCCCAATCTCATGAAATCGCTAATCGTTTCACAGTCTTCCTATTTTTATTTTCACTATTTAAAAAAGTAATAAAAAAGTGCTTTTCGACTTTCTGAGAAAATTTGCATCAGGTTCTAGAAAATATAAGCCATGATGACTGTACATGATATTGAAATTTCTATGCGTGACATGTGTGTTCCAACTGGAGAGAAAAAGTTGTGCGATAGATATCTATCTATTCCAAACAGTCAAACTCTTTCCTAAATTCTCTAAACGTCGATTTAGAGTGTTTGACAGATTCTGTAAGTGTTGATAAAGTTAGAAACTGACTGGAGCACGTAGAAAAATCACAAGAAACAGCTCGAAAGAAGCAATGTTTCTATGCCAGAAAAGCGAGATCGTCTTATTTTCATGTCGTTCGAAAACTAAATATTAAGATTTAATAGGAAATTAGCCATTTGCGGTCACAAATACAGCAAAACATAAAAATTATTTGAAGGTAATAGTCAAGTTCATTATCGAATATTATATACGAGCTACAAAGAGGTTTAAGAGCTCTGATCTTAATTCTAGATAATACTTACAATAGTTATTTTGTAAAATAATAACTTGTACAGATTGTTCTTACAATCATAAGCAATTAAGACTTTGGGAATAACCTACTAGCAGTCTAGCATCAAAACCTCAATTTTAAACTTCTACAAAAAAAAAGATAAAAGCTTTAAGCTGTTAAGATTAGTTAACGTTAATATTTTACATTTAAAAAATTTATGTGCATGTACGTTTGATCTTTAGTAGACCAAACAAAACGCTAGGTTCAATGTAAATGTACTGTCAATTATATCAAAAACACAATGTCAGAATCAAATTTGAAATTAAATTAAAATTATAAGTAGTACTCTGTCATAAAACATATTTGCTGTCTCTCTTTCTATCTCTCTGCCTTCCCCTCTTCATGTATTAAAATATAACTATTTAAAACAAAATCCAACTAAATGTTGTGAAAAAAGAAATAAAGAGGAAGAGAGAGAAAGAAAGAGGCACAATCATACATTTATGCCAAGAACAAACAAAATCGTTATTCGCTTCGTTACAAATTTTTGAATAATCAGCATTTTTGGATAATTGCACCTCGAGAAAGTGCACAAACATCAAAGAACGTCGCAGCATGACATTGCTTAAATTCCACTATTAAATTAATTTTTCCTTACAGAATTTGTATTACCTTAAAAGCATTATTAATTCTCTAGCGCGATTGTTGACACAACTAACTGAATCGCATTGAAAACAATTCCAAAAGTAATGTCTCTTTCTAAATAGTAAATTATGTACACATGAAACAATAATTATGCTTTTTGAGATCAGTAGAATACTCAAATTAGATATTGTGCAGCTACATTTCCCGGTAAAAGTTTCTTTTTTAATGAATTGATTCAATTGGTATTAAGATATGCAAAATTTTTAGAGGAATTAAATCTATCAGCGTTTTTGGCCAATTGGCAACCATGAGATGGCACAAATTTACAAAAGCAGTCCAATCTCATATTCCTCTCTAGACCCACAAGCAATTTGCAACGCACTTTTCTGTCATTGTTACCTAGCAAAAACTTTTTTTTTTACCTTCTCCTCGTATATACAGCATTTTTTGTCAATCGCATACCTGCAACAATAAGATACTATTATTAGTTTGGTTAAAAACTAAAAACAATCTTTACTTGCTTAAAATTAAGACCAAAAAGTGTAGAATTTAAAAGTATGTATTTCTATTTTACAATTACATGAAAACTTACGATGCTCATCTAAAACTAGAAAAAAACCGCTAGTCTACATAAAACTACACATTCAAAGATAAAATTAAACGATGTTTGCAGTAACAATTTCCGCCAAAAATAAATAGAATAACTATGGCATTCCTAAATGATGAGAACTTAACTTTGTTGCAGAACAAAAGAAAGCTGCGTCGCCAACACAGAAACTGTTCTGAATTAAAACTGTGAACTGCAGAAATATTTAACAATGAGCTTTTGTGAAAAAAATTTCAAAGACATGTGACAGCCAGCCAACAATTGCCTAAAATTTTAATTTTTCTACGGTCACCTCTAAAACTGACTATTAAAAGCTTACTATCAATGCAAAAATTTTGGCAATTCACACATTTTCTCCTTGGTAACGATTTTAACATCGCAACCATATAAACAATATCAAAATATAGTAAATTCATGGGTAACTTCCCTGTCGTAATTTACACAATTTATCTTAGACTGTCGCTCATAAACAGTAAATGTGATTTCAAATTTTAACACTTCATGAATAGTGGGACGCTTAGTGTCTTCTTGGTGCATGGCGACTGTTCAACCGTCTATATAGATTTCATTTTTCTTATAGCAGCGACGCCTGACGGAGAAAATAAGATTTTTTTTCTCGGCTAGCCGACAAAGTACATCATTTCTCGGCTAGCCTAGAAATAATGTACTTTCTCGGCTGTTAGTCGCGAGACGAGAAATATTCATTTTGAGTTGGTGTAGGATAAAAAAATAATTACGTGATCTTTGGCGAATCAGGTATCTATGGCGATGGCGGTGTGTAAAGCAAAATTTTGCTTTACACACCGCCATCGCCATAGATACCTGATTATTACTGTAATTTGGAACTCTCACAAATTATTGGCAATTAAATGACGGCGCATCCACCATCCCGCCAGAGAGTCATTTATCTTGTATTTATAGAAAAATGTTTGTATGCATTTTGAGTGTAAAGAGCCATTTTGGTATGCGGCTGCGGTTTCATACCTCGCTGGCGCTCTTTACAAAATCCACATCCTTATACCAAAATGACTTTCTTTACACACTAAATACACAAATAACTATTTTCTCAATGTCAAAAGCGTTAATCTGGCAAAGTACTTCTTTCATACGTGCCATAAATTGTGTGACAAAGATGTTGACATGTGGTAAATTAATTATCTGACCAGCAAACTGTCTTACTGATAATATTTTCTGTCATGTTTTCAATTGTTTTTAAAGAAGTGTAATTACTCAATTGTGTATTAATTTTAGATAGAAGTAGGCAAAAAAATATTTTTTTCTATAAATTGAGACTGTTTTTGGTAAAGAATATCTCACAAAAAGTGTAAAAATACTAGAAATCTTATCAAGTGGAACAATTGTCATATGAAGTAGATTCTATGTAAATTAAATATCATTTGACAAAAAGAAGCATATCCTGTCATGTATCACTTTTCCGGAATTACTAACCACTTCCTTTTTTAGTAAAGAATGTAGTAGCCATGTTAATAATTATTGTATGTATTTTCCGTTGCATACATTTAGCATATTTACCGCATTCCTCTAGTTTTACACTTTGTGATATAGCCCTAAATGTTTTATTCATGCCTCCGGTGAAGTGGTAAATTGTAACAACTCAACAATCAACTTTTACACACGTCTCGAGGTAACATAAACACACAATAGAAACGCGTCTGACAAATAAGTGCCACCTTTTTCTCGTAAAGAATATATAATCAACACAAAAGTTATTTTATGTTACAGCAATGCTCTGAATAATTTTTCATTTTATAATCAGTCCCTACCTATCGTGCAAAAGCGATTTGTAATAATTGCACTTTAAAATTTATTAAAGTTTGTAGTTTGCGGAAAACATTAAAGTTGCGCCTCCAAAAGATCGTAAAATCCATTTACCTAATCGATTGTTCAATCAGAAAAGTTGACTGCAGAAAAAAACTTATTTTAAGTTTAAATCCTCTTAGAAATCAGCGAAAGCTTTATGGGAAGAAGTTATTGGCGACCTGGCCACAAATTAGCCGACTTGGGTTGTTTGCTTGCTCATCAAACAAATCGTTAGCTTTCCAAGTTATTGTTTACATACTCCACCCTGATGACGAGGTTCAAACTTATTGAGTACAAAAGATAAGAAGAAACATGATGCTTTGCCAACTAGCACTTTATAAAGAAAACCTCATATCTCTGTCCATTGTGCTTGTATCGACATGACACCATTTGACGAAAATTAAACACAGCTACCTTTATTGTAACATTATGTTTGAGTGATCCATGGAATCTCAAAAAGACCGCAGCCCGAAATGTGATGTGTATGTGAAAGATGGCTCTGTCACCTTTTGTGTGCAGCCATATACAAAAATAAACATTTGGTAACAAATGCACGAAATGTGTACACATCAAATACAAATGCTGCAATTTTAAAGTTGGCGCTAAAATGCTTTAATATAACCAAATAGAGCCTAATGAGAGAAGCATTGAAATCAACATAAACAAAACATAGCAATCAGGTGACAAAAGAGATAGAAACGTCTTTAAAAATTTAAAAATTAATTGTGAGTGTTGTATTTTTATAAAAATGATACATTTAGTTATCCAGACTGAAACGGCTTTAATGTAGTATAATGAGAGAGAGCGGAGGACATAAACAGTTTCCGGGTTATCACCTCTTGAGTCACGAATAGTTGTCGCTATACTTAAAACATTACTGTAGATGTGCTGTATCAACGCTTTGTTTTAATAAATCAATCTTAGAAAAAAGAACATGCAAGACTTTATCACATAATTTTCGTTATCATAATGCCAGCTACTTCTAATATCTTTTTTCTATTAGAGGTCGTAGAAGCTGAAAAAATAACATCATAGTATGAAAATAAGTTCTCAATTCCAATTTCTAAGCTTCACCGCTTTTCACATTTCATTTGTTTTATATTGCCTACTAGACATTTTATATATCTATCTGTTGTTTTCCAAGTCTTTTTCGATTTTGTACAATTGTTTTGTTCTTCGCGGTTTCATTTTCTTCCTCAGTTGTTTCTTTGTGTTGCTGTTTCCAGTTTCTAACTGCAACAAGCATATTGTTTTACAAGAACTGTACAACTTCTTGTGTCTAATCTAATAACAAATTTATAAAGCTCGCAATAAAATATGCGTTACTTTCAAACTGAAAACAATTTAAAGTATGGTAAAGAATTGCTGTTTTAGCACCGCTTAACTATCTATCCAAATAAGCAATAAAACATTGTGAGCAGTATTCGACTGCGTGCTGTTACATTTGTCTACTAAGACAATCTTAATTAAACGAGTTAATCAGTAAACAAACTGTAATGAGTAATGTGGTCTATATCAGAAAAACAAATTGGCCGGAAAATACACGTATTTTTCATTATATTACATTAGAAAAAAAATTACAAGATATTAAAATACTCGTCAGCTCAAACAGGTTGTGCGTCAAAGTGTAATAAACATACACATGAAATTTTGTCTGTGTATGTATTAAATTTCATCTGAATTAATTTTGATCATAACTGCGAAAATAATCGACAAACACGCTTCACTTTTCGACTTCTTTATCAATACCAAATTACAGTATTGCCATCCAATCTACACAAGAAAAACTTCATTTTGATCCAACAATTCTCGATTAGAAGTAGGTAAAAATTGATTTCTACGTTACAAGTGAAACTATTTTTAAGCATGTAAAATGTAGACTCTTGTCGAAGAATGATAAAATAAATCTCAATATTTCCATCACATAAATTGAAAAAGCATTGTCCTCGTAAAATAAGATAAAGTTATCTTCGAGCAAAGCCATAAAGTTCTGTAGTGTTGTTTAGTATACACACAGAAATCGCCCAAATTCATTACGTTTATAGGGTACATATGGAAGTAATTCTTAGTTTATAGGACGGACAGCTTACGTTGTAGCAACGGTTTTACTGCGTGCTTTCGGAAACATCAAAGATTCAACAAAAAATTATACGTTTTCTTACCAAACATCCAATCAGTTTTCATGTTTATTCCAAATAGAAAAAGCATAGCATTAGCATACAATTTTTCCATTGCACAAATTTTCTTCATCACAGAAGCGATTAGAAAGTTCGAGTTAGAGCTAAAACTACTTAGTTTCTCGGCTTCTTGACGTGAAACTAATGTTTGTGTTTTAGTGTGCAAATTTATGCCATAACTTTAAATCTTACTTCTGGCAAATAATTTCTAGAAGTAAATAAGGATAAGGTTTAGAATGACTCCATCCACAAATAAATTTTATGAGAGCTCTAACCAAAGTATTTGCTTTGCAGCCAAGACATAAAACATCAAACTTTTACTGTGATTTAACGGACAAACTGCAAAATTCCAAATCAACCGTTTTCCTGTTTGGTGCAATTTCTTATAGTTTTAAATAGCATCTCATTCTATTATCTTATAGCATATCTATCTACGATCGAACAATGATATCTATTAATCAGTAGAATAAAAGTTTGCAACACTTGCCACGCTCGTGTTGTAATTCAGTAGAATAATTAATAGCCATTCGCAAGTAGACCACACCATTTTTATCTAAGACTGTCAAAAATTAGTTTATGGCTCATAAATCCTATCTGTATTCCCTAATACTTGCTTATAATTTAACGACAAAACTATAAAATGACTCCGAAAGTCACATATTTGTTTTTCATTAGATTTTTCATTAGCAATATTAATCTTGTAACAATTTATAATTTGAAAAAAAGACGTGAATGTATCTATAACGTCATAATTAATAATTTCCAAATTATTCGCAAATGTGGTTTGAGGTTAAACTAACTCACTTAACTATTTATTTATTAATATCTGCAACACAACTTATCAATTATACAATTACTATATAAATTACTCCCTAGATCCAAATATCCGTTGATAGGTTGTCCTCAATTTGGTTAGGTTGAAGACCGGAATTTCTGGTAGAAATCAAAAAATATCGCAACCATGTCAATAATTTAGATAAAGTCGGCTTATATTAAAAATATTTTAATGACATTTTACTTATAGTTACCGTAAAATCATAAAAGACTCGTCATTCCAAAATGAAGTTGTTGTGATACAGAATAATATGCAGTTACATAAATAAATAAGTTCTTTCTTCTTAGTTTTTTGCAAAATTTGATCATTAAAGATATATGTCTTATTTGAACTAGTCCTTGGCGTTTGCAAAACTAGCCGTGTAGCAGCGCTAAACATCGTCTTTTTTTATAAATACATAGTATCAAAAATATATTTTGGCTTTCAATAAGCAGTGTCAACTTACGAAAAATATTCGCTTTAGTCTACGATAATTTCAATTTTTTTGTGAATTTCTTTACTTAAAAAGCTGATTTCTCGGTAACTGGTAGATGCTTTTAATTTCACAACCAATTTTAGTGTTTCAGGTGGTATATTTAATATATGTTGCGCAAAAAATTTCTCAATTGTTGACAGATAATACGTCAACTGTCAACATCAAGTTTAACCAATCTTAAGCATTCAATGTTACTCTTAAAAGTCCTTGTCAACTGCAACAATAAAAAAATTATCTCCATAAAAGTTCGAATTCTATGGAGTAATTGATAGCTGGCATAACTAACTCTTCACATCACACACTTTTATGTATGTATAACGAAACTACTAGAAGCTTCTAGAGTTGTTTAGTTGAACGGAAGATTATTCAGCTAATAATTAAAAATGGGTGTTTCTAGAAAAACAACCATTCGGACGCCTTCCGTCTAAATCATTCTGGAAGTTGGTGTTAAATAATGTAACAAATTTTTTATTAAAAAAAGACATATATTATTCACAAGAGTAGAAAAAAACTCAAACTGTTCAGTAGTTCTTATTATTAATTTTCGGAAGTACATAATTATTATCTCATTGATGTCATAAAATATTTCAAACATTCTTAAAAAACTAATTATTATTCCATAACTATTCTCGTCTAAATAATTTTTGGAAAAATACCTGACAAGTTATAAATAATAAGCTTAAAAATTCAGACGTTCTAATTGCTTCTCTTATTTATTAGTTTATATTTCGACAGGCTAAATTAATTGAAAGGCACTATTTTGCAATAATAAAAAAAATTCCACTAATAATGACTAATGAGGTCGAAACATGTACATCAATAATAATTATCAAGGTAATTTTTTATAATAAACCATAGAAATTGAGAAGCAAAAGATTAAGGAACAATTTATCATAATCAGTTTGATCTAAAAACTTCAAAATTTATAAAATAATATTTTATATTAATTTACAAAAACAGTCAAAAGTGGTAATCAGACATCAAATGTTCCAAAATTGTAAACATTTAATAAATGCTTTCACATTAAAACAAATCACGGCTACGGGTATAAAGAAGCTTAAAAATTAATTAATTAATATTTTAATGAAGATGTATAATTTCCAAACTTCATTACTGTAAAACTCAATTTTACACAATTTTGATAATTGATTAAAATATCAATAGCTTTTTAATCAACCAGAAAAAAAAATATTTTTCGCATGTTCGCGCTAAACTTTTTTGCTAATAAACGGATTTCGATCATTGATTTTTTGTCTGAAAATTTTATTTATTTCTAACTATTTCAAACCGTTTCTAGTCTTCAATTTTTATCCAAACAAATGATCGCGCATAACTTCTTTGTTTATAAACCAATTTGAATAATTGTGGTCTTGTTTGTGAATAGGAATTTTCAACGTTATGGAGCAGTGGAGTGAAAATCGTAAAAATCAGTGACAACTTTTTATAATCATTACAAAATAATAATACAGATATGTGCATAAACAAAGAAGAATAATACAGATATGTGCATGAAGAATTAGAAAATTTTTTGTGCACAAATTAAAGGAATTAATTAAAAAAGTAAATTAATAATTTATGAATCTAGTTTTCCATATTTTAAATTTTTTACTTGTATTATTTACCTGCTGGTTTCTCTCACATTAAATTTTTCTTTAAAGGTTAACCATGATTCTACCAAAAAAAAACATAAATATCATCCTAGAAAGCAAAACTATCAGACAAGTACATTTTTGTATTGAGGAGAAGAAAGAAGCTGATTAGTCACGTTTTTTCAGCGGCGTGTGTCCTCATAAATTTATTGTTCTATAACTTTTCGCATGTAAGCAAGTATCATGTTGAGAAAGGGTTGTTAATGTTGTAAAACTTTTCTTAGACAAATCTTGAATATGGATTTGTTCCGGCGGTGATAAAATTATAATTAAACATAAATATATCAAATTGATCATAAAATCTTTGCTGTCAAAATAATGGATGCGCCAGTGTTGGGTTGATTAATCAAGGAGATGTGTAAGACCGCCTGAAAGTTTGACAGATTCATCAATCAAGGCAGCAAGAAAATTGGTTGGTTATGTAAGTGACATAAAATATGCCCTCAAAATTGGATCTCAACTGCGTTCATTAAAACTCGTTAACAAAATTGTAGCAGTTTATATGTGTTATATGCAAACTACAGGTGGCCTTTTGAAGAAAATCTGGTGCTAGTTTTAGCAAGCCGGAAGTCTCCAGAAGAGACAGTTATAATGGTCCATTACCGCAGACGAAATGAGTTTACATATGTTCAAGTTCTTCTTGTACAGTAACCCAGAAAATACAAAAGGGTAGGAAAAGGCAACAGAAATTGCTAAATTTCTGGTCTGCTGGACTACTTGCAATACGCGGTAAAGCAACTTTGAGCTCCAATATTTAATCACTTTACCGTCATTGGATTCCAGATACTTGAACCTGTAATTGTAATGCCATTCATACTAAACCGAGAAATGTGAAGTTGGGAGAGAGAAGGGCGATTCTCTTCTCGGTTAATAGGATTAAGAACGTTAAAATTCCAGAATGCTAACTGGAATATCGTTTAAACTTCAAGAGCATTTCGCGCTGCAATATGCTCCACAATTTCTTTAAACCAACTGGGGCGCCTTAACCAAAATGTTTCATTATCGTGCCGACTTGATACCAGACTTCCTTAATGTAATTTAGATAAAACGATCGCCTTTTCTCTAAGGAAAATGCCAAATACAATTTTATTTCTAGATAAAACTCTATTATTCATAAAATATCCCTTCATACACGTCAAATTTCATTCTGCTGCAATCGTAACCAAAAGTGCTGTAATTAAACATTATAAGCAAATTTGTTACTTTGTACTATAATTATCAGTTTTATTTTTCAATTTCTTTACGTAATCAAAGGCAGAATTATTGTATTGGATTACGCAATGTAATTTGTCATTGCAATTTACAGTAAGCTTGTACTTGGTTAGTTTATTATAATATCCTGCTTTGAAAATGATAATATAGCGCATAAAAAACAAACAATGAACAAACATGTAAAGAAAGATTTTACATAGTTGCGGCGAATAACCTGTGGCGGCGTCGTGGTTTAATAACTTCGGTTTTTTGGTGGGTGCAGCACAGCACAAAATAGTAACAAAAAAATTGTGAAACATTTTGAATTTGAAATATTTTCGCAAAACTTCACTAGAAAAAAAATTTTGAAAATTTCAATGAAAAATATACCAATTCATAAGCATTGATTTGGGAATGACGAAAAAGCACGTGCGGCATAGAGAGGAAAACTGCAAACGTTTCTAAAAAATATACAGCTCTACAGCTCTGACGACTGAAAAAATGATCAGCGCTATTGTGAAAAACTATGACAAACAGTCACCAGAAGAGTTACAAAAAAAGTTCTACCAGAATTCTGGCGTTGGCAAGAAAGTCACCAAAAGCTACATTTTGCGTAGTAAAAGTTTTCAAGACTAATGTCGACATCTATATGCCGTGTGGAATACTACAGCGTCTTCTCCAAAACTTAACAAAGAAGAGAAAAATATACTACTGGACCTAAATGGTTAACAGCTAACAAAAAATGTCCCACTGCATCTCTTACAAAATGTGTTAAGCAAAACAACATCCAATATCAAAGCAAAACGATTATTCATAACTTCAAATCCGGATCAGAGAAAAACAAGTATTTACACGTCTATTGATAACTCTTGCGCTTGAATACGCCACCTAGCAGACGCTTGACGCACTAAAGAAACAGAGTCACTTGTATTTAATTTTTTTATTACGGCTTATTTTCAATTAGTTTTTTATTGTAGAAATGAAGAAAAAATGTAAAACATGTTGTTGTATCGTTAAGTGCAGCAGTGTTGCGTACCGAAGACCAGATTTAAGTTTTTATTTGCTCCTTAAAAAAAATGCCCAGGTTGTTGCTATAGAACTTAAACATAGAAGTTGATAGGAGATTTGCGTGGGAATATGCATTAAAAATGAGGCAAAAAGTATCACCTTTATGAAAGTTTGTTCATTGCACTTTAAACCTAAAGATTTTTTCCTTTCAAGTAATTTGATAAAATTAGCTTAAATTTATTAATTTTACTGTCTGTTTTATCTATTCTATGCAAATCCTGGTCTATTCTGTGGAAATATTATTATTATATCTGTGGAAGGACTATTCTATTTTATATCAATATCACCACCGTTACAATATTTACGATAACACATTTGCTTACTTTCGTTAAAACATCTTGACGATGGGGTGGCATTTAGATCCATAAATATTTCCTGAAATGTCAAAAACATCTTATAACCAGTTATAAACACTAAAAAAACCTTAAAACCAAAAACCGACACTTAAAAACACCTAAAACCAAACACCGACACGTAAATTCAAATGACAATAGATGAATCAACTCTTCTGCTGCTCAGCTGATCGAACCGCCGGTGGCGCCCTCATCGGCGAAAAGAGTTGCCAATAGTTTCCACAATTCTAAGCACAGAGTCATTCCGAAGACATAAACAACTGCAAGGAAGAAACATGTAGATTAAATTCTTTGGACAAAAATTCACTTGTAATATTAGTTTTATGTAAAGTTGTTAAATCTATTTGACATTTGTTAAATAATGAATTCTTGTTAACAGTGACACAATTTAAATGCAGGACGTATAAAATATTTTTTTTCTTACACAACCAATTGTCGTTGTATATACTTTTAGAAAACTATTTGCAGCCAAAAGTATAGTTCAATATTGCTCTTAAATCCAAATACCTATTTGTTTTGAGATTTGTCACCTACATTATAGCTTTTTTGTCTAAAAGTGTTTGCCAGCCTAGTCCCGCAAAAGGTTATTTTCTGGCCAAATCATATCTTGAAAGCTATGTTTTGAAGACGCAAACCACAAAGTAGTTTATAATCCAACGAGTTCGAAAAGTGAAATTTAGCACTTTGTTAACTTAATTCCTTTCAGACGTGCTGTATTAGTGCGAATAGGAAAAATTTCTTTTCGAAAAAGTTAGGTAAATAAACATTTTGTGCTTTGCACCTGCAAAACATAGCTTACAAACTATGATTTAGCCAGAGAGTCACCTTTGCGAGACTCTCTAATTTAGTTTTTACTTATTTTGGGTTGGTAGCGGTACCCGCGCCGATTATCTGATTTTTTAATTTAAAATGGTGTCATTATTTGGGTGCTATGATTTTATTTAAACAAAAAAACATTGAACATCAAAAACTTTCCTCTAGCTTTGGCTACAAAGTAAAAAAGCACCGGGGTATAAGAAAATCGTTTTTTGATCCACCAGGAACGATCGGAAACTACCAGCAATCTTTGAGCAATAATTACAAAAAATAATTTTTGATCACCGTTTTGTTAGTTATAGGTATAAACGTAACGAATATCACTTAAATTAAGTCTTTTCCAGATTACGTCTCGTTACTCATAATTGTGATATCCTTTTGTGATATTATAGTTGTATATTCAAACTAATTTATTCCTATGATTGCAAATAAAGTACAGAAGCACAAAAATGATTGTATAATACATGTTTTAGATCAGTTATTTGACCACGTAACAAGTTAATCTTGCAAAAACTGTTTCTAAAATAATACTTTTGTTCTATGTTATTGTAAGGATTTATTATTTTTCACTCCTTGTTTATATTTCTTAAATGACAGCTTTATTACAAGGCAGTGAAGGGTGTTTCAAAGCTATACACTGGGTATTGTTTTCATTTTCGCCGACTTCCTGAAACCTTTTTGTTTTGAAATCCGTGAGATGAAATTGTTCTCTAAAAATAGGAATAAACTGCTAAACAATAGAATCCATTTGAAATTTTATTATTTTTTCTTTTGAGGCAAAGATATTGAACGTGAAGCTGTATTTTATTCGCGTCATGTCAGAGTGTACTCATTTCGTCAATGTTGATTGAATGCGATGCTCGAGTCCTTGGGGAGGATTACCCCAGAGCCAAGTCTTTGATAAGATTTTCGGAATAATTTTGTTTAAAAATGGGAAACATAATGCTAAATCTTTTTGTGGTTCCAAAATGGCCATAACGTTAAATCTCCAAAATTTTATGACTGCTTTATGAGAATTGTGCTGCTTTATATTCACACTCGATGGATCCGGAACATTTCCGCGACACGAGCACAACTTGAACATGAATTATTACGAATGTTGTGGGTTATACAGCCTCTGAAAACAATATCTCCAAATTTCGGAAATATGGCTCTAGGCGGTAGAACATAATTGAATACAAGACACAAATGATTTAGTTTAAAACAAGCAGGTATTAGTGTAAATCCTTGTCTAACCACTTAAACACGTCTTCTGATCGTTACAAATTAAATATTGTATACCAAATGTTTCAAATGTTTGCGGTATATAACCTATTTACGTCGTCGACGAAATTTTATAAATCTGAATAAAATAGACTAATAAATCATTCATACAAATCTCAGATATATTATATCTTTTGAAAAACAATAACAAAGTCCCGTTTGACACCAGAAAAGTTGCTCAATACACACGAAATTATTTAATTTATAGTAAAAAAAAATGTAATTTCTAAAAATATAATATAATGGTTTTTCATATTATGTTTTGACAAAAAAATTTATTTGTTTTTTTCTTAGTTATTTAAAAAAATTAATTTTAGAAAATACACAAATATAAATTGTAACTGTGTCACACATTTAGACAACTAATATTGGTAAACAAAGCTTTAAGTTTAATTCAACTTGTATTAATATTTCTGAGTTCCAGAACCATTAGAAAAGTTATTAATTTGTTACATCTGCGGTATTAAAATTGCGTCGGATATGAGTAGTTTACGATGCCACTTAAAAATATGCTAAGCTTTTCAAACGGCCCTAACAAACCTACAATCATTGTTAACACAAAAAGCATCTCTAATAGAGTAGATCTAAGCTGTATTAATTTTTCAAAGTTAATGTCTTTATGCATCAAAAGCAATCGATAAAAAACAACTGAAAAATACAAATTAAACAATTCGACTTTTTTGGCCAACGGTAGAATGCAAAACTGCAAAACTAAAGCAAAATATTCCTATTTCAATCAACTCAAGTTTGATAATATCTCACATTTCCTACTTCCCGTGAAAACTCCTAAATGTTAACTGAAAAAGTACATTTATGAAAGTAAAGCAATGTTACCAAATAAACAGGAATCTATTAGAAGTTTAGCAGCGTCGGCGTTATCTGTTTTCCTTCCGTTTCGCATTTTCTGTAGGTAAAATCCCCGCATCATCATTGCTGCCAACCAAAGACAAAGTCTCGTGCTAGAGTAACACATGTTTTATTAGTTTTGGAAACGCGTGATGTGCAGGCGTCGTGACACGTGTCGAAAATGGATTCTAATCATGGCACTGATCTATAGGACTTTAGGGCAACATCTTCTTTCAAACACTCGTTACAAAGTTTCTTTCTTTAACAACGGATGAGTGTCGTTTTTGGGGACAAATGTCATCGTATACAGACCATTTCTGAAAACTGCTCGACGCAGATGGGCCGTTATAAGATTACAGGCGTCCGAGCAGTGATAATAGCCTCACATTTTCTCGAATACATTAAAGAGGAAATAAGAACATCTGAAAAAAGATTTACCAACAAATGTTGTGTTTTGTTTCGTTTTATTTATCTAAAGATCATTGAAAATGACATCTTTTATTTTTTTAAATTCCAATCTTACAATAAATTAAACATACATAAACATCTTAATAATCCACAATAATTCATACAAATCTAACCAAACTTTCGAATCTCATCTAGAAAATATCATTGTGGCAAAAATGATTTTAAGTAAATAAATTTAATTTATTTATTTTCATTTTGTTCTTATATTTCATATAAATTTCATTTATAAATGAAAAAAATTTTTTTTACCAAGTTTTCCGGAAGAAACAAAGCTTATTAGCACGCCATGCAAATAGCTGAAAAGTCAAACTATCCACTATTTTCACCAATTTATACGCAATTATATTCACTAACTCTTCGATGAGTCGAATTGTGTCGGAAGTGCGAAAACATGCCTCAACTTTAGAATTGTTAGGTCTTTCACAGCAAAAAAAAAGTTTTGCCAAAGAATTTAAAGCATAACTAAAAGAAATATATGCTTGTCTCACTTTTCTTCCTTAAGTCAATTGCAAGAATTTTTCTGTTTATTTTAATTTTGTTTTTAACAAAAAGTAATTTTTTGGTACCAACTCCAAAGAATCCCTTAATTAAAAATGATTTGTTATAATCGGATTCCTCTGAAAAAATTATGCGAGTGATACATAAAAACATAAAATATAGACGGGTCGAATTGAGTGCTTTTATTTTTTGGTCGGTTGAAAAAAAGGACATTGAAACATAATGGAAACTATCTAGAACATTTGATATTTTTGTTAGATAATTCCGGAAAATCTTTAAATCTCGTTGAGAAGTCGAACTACAAGAAACTAGAGTAGAAAAATGCGGAAACAAGGAAATATGATAAAGATAAAAGAAAATTTATAATAAAACATACAATGTAAAAAAACCAACAAACGAGAAAAAATTACAAATGGTTAAAAATTTTTGGTGAAAACAAAAACTCAAAACAAATAAAAGAAAGAAGCAATATTAAGGTTGCAAATAAATATGACAATGTTGCAAGAACGCTATTTGAAAAAATAAACGGGAGAAATAGGAAGAGGTAGAAAAAACTTGAGAGAGCGTTAAAAACAAATCTCAAAAAAGAGCAGAATCTTTCAAATCAATTGAGAAGAAGGTTAAAGAAAAGTGGATTAATAGCACGTCTAATAAATTGTGAATTTGATTTATGTTTTGTATTTTCCGTTAGACGCTATAAATAATTTAATGCTTTCAACTGAGTTGTTTGTGTCTTATATAACTAGAAAATAATATTAGTCGTTTTCCACAGCAAGGAATCTTTGATGTTGTTGTATTAAGAATTTGTGAGGATCTAGAAATTAATTATGCATACTACTGTGTTTCCGAAACAGAACGGATCTTATGTATTGTTAAAATTTTTCCTCCACGACCTTTCGTTCGGTTAGTTTTATAGGCAAGAGCATCCTGCCAACATTAAATAAACATTTTTCGTGTCCGCAATGTAAGGTTTATCCTGCATCCATGACTTGATGATATTACTTGAATTATACGTAAACGTGTGCTTTAAATAAATCCATTGTAATTTTCCTTATATAAATATTCCCCTTCTAAATAAAGAATGCTATTATTGGTAACAACCAGATGTGTCCTTATCTGAAGAAATATTATTAAACTTTTCCAACAAAACCGAAACCTCTCCTCATAGCAATAAAAAGTTTCTATATGTACCATTAAGTGCAGATAAACTCCAAACTGAACATTTGACCAAACACAAGCGCACCTTCTCTACCCTTAGGCAATTACGTCGCTCATAATAACAAAATACATTTCGCATTAAAACGACATTTATTTTTATGAGGCCGTGACAAAAATTTATTTAAATTAGCAGTCTGAAAATTCCATTAAGAACTTTTGTCAGTTCAGCAAAAGTTTGAATGAAAAATTAGGATATATAGAAAAATTATGGCAAGACGCCCTCAATTTCGTCACGCACAAGAGATCATTTCCTATCCATAAATACTGAAGAGTTTGCCAAATTGAAAATTTAATTGGCAAGGGTCTGCGCGACCATCCTTACAATAGCACCAACTTCAAAACTTTCTGAAATAGAACGACAAATGCAAGATTTTGCCACAAAACAAAAACAGGTTCCAATTATTTGTCTCAAATCTCTTTTCACAAATATTTAATGTAGTATTTTGTACCACATAAATTCTGACTTCTTGTTTTGCAAAAGCATGATACAACCGTTCAATTATCAGCAATGCTTTTAGAAATTCCGTTTTTTAAACTAGCAGTTGAAAAAAATTGCAATTTATAGTAGATTTTTTTCAACATTCCTATAATGATATAAAAATGTATTTCGCTATTTTATCTGTACGTAAGACATTTAATATAAGAGAGATGAAAGATGAGTTAGCTGTCTCTAGCCCATGACTTTAAAAATTAAAGACAACACTCACCCTCCCATTTCAATTTATTTTTCAAGTCTAAACTTTCATTCTTGAGAGTTATAAGTACACTTCTCAACTAAAACTAAAGAGAAAATACATAGAACAGACAATTTCAAAAAATTGCTGCATTTGCTGAAAAGTTCGGTGTAATACCTAAAACCGCAAAATACCAACTCCTGCAATATTTCTGGTCTCTCAGAATACAAAAAATCAAACATGAACATGTTCTTGAAGCTGTGAAAAAAAATTAAAAGTACTAAAGCAATAAAATAGACCAAAAAACAGTTCCTTCTATTTCTTCCCAACAAATGCAGACCATACAGTAAACTAAGTGAAAACAACAAAACAGGCTTTTAACAATGGTTAGTCGATTGACCTAACAAAATATTCGCCTTCAATCGGAAAACGGTCTTTTAAAAATCAAACAGCTCTTATTACAATAAAAAAAAGACAAAATAAGTTCAAAACTTACTGTTTCAATATTTTGTCAAATCTGCACGAAGCTGCAGTCACAGTTTGATGCACAGTAATAGGACCATATTATAACAAAACACTGGAAAAAGTACCCAATAGTGCCGCAATACAAAAATACGCATTTCAAAAATGTATTTGCGGCAAACAAAGAATCTGCTGATAATAAGACAAACACCATTCGGCATGCAATAAAAAAAGAAATCAAAATTTGGCACTTTGACTAAAACTCAAGTTGAGCCGCTAGTGAAACTTTTTCATTTCAGAAATACACAAGTGTGACAACAAGCTGCGCAATTTGAGTTACAACAAAATGTTGCTAGTGACAATAACTTCCGGCAGCACCTCTAAAAAAATAGGGCATCGTAAATTATTTTAAAAATATAAAACAAAAACTTGAGTTTCATAATTAATCCTTAATCTGCATTTCTTTGATTGTAGATTGCAATCATTGATTAAACAAGAGTCAATAAAGCCTAAAAAGAGAAACATTGAAATAAAATAAAATTATTTTAAGCCAAGCGTAAACATTAAATCAATTTGTATAAGCGTTAATTACATTATGTTGTCCATAACATACAATATATACTGTGGCATTTTACTCAAAGCTTTATGTCGAGAGCTTTATCGGTTAAATTATATATTAAACAAGTTAGCTGTCTGCTCGATCTTGGAATAAGTTATTATATTACCGATACCAGATGATGTTTACCAGCAACAATTTACACACATCCTTGAATTTCATGAAATATTGAACCTGACGGTTTGAGAGAGAATTTAGGTAATTTTCAGATGCATCAGACATCGTGATAATGATTGAAATATCAATTATGGATCAATGCAAGAACTCCAAGATGTCATTCAGTTTTGATTGCTGCAGCTCATCCCATTCATCATCGTGGACTATATTCTGACACATACAGGCTTGTTCCATTGTTTCATTTTGAACATTCTGCCCGAAACATCTCGTTTTCATTAGAAGCACATGCAACTGCCTGTTGTGACACAAACCACTATCAAACGGGTCCTTTTCACGTGCTTGTTTCAATTATTGATCATCATGTGTACTACACTCATGTTTCACTTTTTAACGTTTTCATCATTTTGAATTATTTGTGCAAGACGAACCGAATTTGGTTAGTTTAGATGATTATAAATATTCCTGGTTGAATAAAATACAAAGTATTTTTATAAATTCATAATTTTAAGGAATATCCAGTGAATGTTGAGACTATTCTTGTTCCTTTTTTTTTATAAATTAAAGACATGCAATTTTGGTCAAACCAAAACAACTTTAGCCAAAGTGATCATTGAAGATCGTCGAAAAACTTTACAATTCTGACCAAACTATTGTAAAAACTGTGCTTTAATGAGAAATGAGAACTGTTCTTGCTTTAAAGCTAAATTACTTTCTTATTCTTTTGTTTATGGCTTCTCGCACCTTTAGCAGCACACAATTTGGCCAAAGTGATCACAAAAGATCGTTCAAAAACTTCAATTTGAAGTTATGGAAGTGTTTTCTTATTATGCAAACTGTCTTTAATATGAATACAATAATGCATAAGATAAACGTTTTCTAATGAGCTCGCAGAATCAAGCCATACATATGTGGCGTAGCCATTTTTTTGAAGTAAGAACTTGATTAGAGAAATAAGATCTTGCAATCACCCCAAAAATGATAAGGCAAAGCTAAGACGAGCTCAAAACACAACTTAACAAAGTGAAGTGTGTGAATTATTTGTGTTTCTCAATATTTCTTTGCCTATTCTATCACCTTGAAACATAAGTTTCTGTATTGTTGATGAAAAACATATAAGGCATGCGTATCCTGCGGCCATAGAAGCGGTCAATTCGTTTTTCTTATTTCAACCACATCATAATTTGTTTACCGACTAAGTCGTTCAACAGAGCGACTGTTGAGCGACCAGTGTAACAACACGCAGTCAAATACTGTTCACGTATATGCATTGTTCCACTGATTGTTTGAATAGGTAATTAAGCAGTGCTAAAAAAACTGTTGCTTAGAGAAGAACCTTACCGATTAATCCTACTACTAAGAGGAAAATCCCATTGCAAAAGAATCTGAGAGAATTTTTTAATTTTGATAACTAAAACCATCTTCTTACATGAAGAATAAACACTTAAAGTAAACCAGAGTCTCTGTTAGTGAGCAGTTTTACCCGTTACTTTTTTTCATAAAACTAATCTTTAAGCTGCGGTTATCTATCTGCTGTTATAATTTTTTAAAGCTCTAAGCTTAAAAACAAATTATAATCTGATAAATATTGCAGAAGATCTAATATGTTTTTCTATTTACGAGAGACATCAGAAGTCAGATTAAATTCATTGTCACAATATTGAAAAAAGTTTTAATACGACAATTTAAATTTATCAAACAGGAAAACATTCCATTTTCATAAATCTTCAACAACTGTGTTAATCCCAAAGCTTTCTACTAATGCTAAATCTAAATTATCTCCACTTTTGTTGTAGACTAGTATTTTTATAAATTCCGCTACTAATTCCTTTAGATTGCTTGGTAAAAAAGGTTTGACAAGCAGCTGAAATCCGTTTTCATTCCAAAGCCTCTTTAATGCTGGTATTTTACCCCTTGTACAATGTTAGATAAAAAATTATCAGCTTATTGTATTCGAAGCGATAAAGCATTCAGGGAAAAATTGAGCACTAATTAAGCAGAAGTGATAGCTATGACATTTTATTTCAAAGAGTTTGCTTTTTCATATTCCTCAAAAACGAGATTCTAACGAGCTGGAAAATTTGCGAGTTTTGATAGGATTGAAAGAAGGAAATTCTAACGAATTAAAAAAAGCAAGAAACAAGCGTTAAATATCTTCCATTTAAGACTTGCGACGAACGGTAGACTACTGAAAATCTAGTTTGATTCTTTTATGTAAAATAAATTAGTATGCAGTCTGCAAATTTATTTCTCTTCAACTTTGTTTTCCACAATCGCATAATTAGACCCTAATACTAAGTGGAAAGTTTTTGACAAAGAAAGCCAGACAGTTGAAGTAAAGCCTTTCATTAAAATTCATCAGCTGAGTCTCAAACACGGATACACAATTTTTTAAGCAATGTGTTTAAAAATATAATAAAAAACTGATTCAGCACAAACGAATCAAATTAGAGAAATAAATCTTTATACAATTTGGTAATGTAATTGCACTATTTATTAAATACTGATTTACAGAAGCAGAATTAAATATTTAATTAAAATTAAAGTTACTCTAATTCGTTAAGTGGATGGTTGCATTTGGACAAACAGCCAATCAAATATTCTGATTTTGAATTTAATTGCGATTAACTTCATATTAATTGATTGCAGCTTCTACAAACCCATCTCCAACAGCTAGCTACACTAAAGAAATTAAACATTTAAATAAAAATAAAGTGAATTCATTACGTGATATGTGAAATTCGCAAAAACAAACAATCAGACATCTTGATTTTAAATTTAATTGGAATTAACTTAATTTCATTCTAATTTACTTTCTGTAAGCCCACCCTTGAGCTTAGCTATTGATCAATGCCATTTTCCAAGAATTATTATTATTATTATTTGTAGATGAGCATTATAGTTGTGATCAAGATCATGCAAACCGACATTTGACAGGTGTGCATTTGACGTTGTCCAATCTTGCGAGCTGACCATAAACCAGTGAACATATATATGCCTGAACTCGACAGAGGTCAAATTACTCCCAAAATAAGGGGGCTATAACAAGAAAACTAATATGTCGCATCTAATTAGTGCAGAAGCACTGCATCAGCTTATCTGGATTTAAAGATGAATTTGGCACACACTGCTTCTGGAATCGGTGAAAAGAAAAATGAGATTTTAGATTGGGTAAGATAAGACAATTTTTGTCAGACGCATAATGGACGCTTTACGTTTAAGGGTTTACCTAACTATAGATTTTATCTAGTTATTGGTATTATAAAATAATTAGATTTTGAACTACTTTGTAGCTTATTCGTTTACGTTTTCAAACATTTTGTTGATTAATTTACGTAATCGATAATAATCGATAATGGGCATAGTAATCATTTTGCGAATAAGACATTCATCACATTATGGATCAACTGACACCTATATAATATAAACTACAATCTATGAGAAACTCATCAAACCAGAGATTACAAGAGTATTATTACTTATGTTGAGAAGTACTCACATTGATACTCCTTTTCAGTTTGCTAAATAATAATACGACTTGTTCTTTTGTCTTAGGCAAAGTCTCGTAAACCACAAATTGTGTTTTAAACTAAATAGACTATATAAGTTTGATTTTTGAAGAATCAAGCCAAATTACTATCTCTCCACGCATCTGCTTTGAACTGTTGGATTTAACATTTCAAAACATTCGAACAATATGACATGAAAACAATAATAGTGGTTTCTGCATTTCCGCGAGAATTTTTGAATCCAGTTCTGAGATGTTCAACTCGCCGTGTCCCGGAGACACACTAAATGCTAGTTTATTATTATTATAACCCTAACTGATGATCGGTAACAACACGTTACTATTTTTCTTAAAAAAACTTTATTCTTGCTCCAAAAATTTTCATAAAAAATAGGTAAAATCCGCACATAAAAATAAGTTTTGAATAAAACATTAACTAAGAATTAAGAAATAAAATTTATTGACTTAATTTATATAACATAGTTGTTATTCCAATGTTTATAATACTTTATCAGTTATTTTTAAAACGGGGCCACCTGAAGACGCTGGATCCATATTATGCTTCACAGGTCTCCAAACCGCCAACTTGAATAGCTAGAATAACAACTTTAATATTCACAAGGTTGAATTTTTATACAGTTAGGCTCAAAATCATTTCTAATTTGTCTTGCATAGCCGTGTTTAATGTTATCTTCAATCCACCATTTATCATTGTTTTTGAGCTCATTTCTTAACCGCTGTTTATATTTCATGTCGATTAATTGTTCCCATAGGACATCGATAATCTGAAAGCAGCAACTTCTCATTCAAACAATACTTTGAAGCAGGTGCATTTCCCGTTTCCTCGTACAAGCTATGCATTTTCGAGTAATACAGCCCGATACAATTTCCCATTGGAAGACAAAAGTCAGGAGAACTAGTCCAGACTTTCAAAACAGATGGTTAAAGCCAAACTTATGAAAAATTTAAAAACTCTTGGTGCAATACGCCGCAATCATAATTATAACAAACCACTTTTAAAAATCAATCAATCACATTGAGAAATTTCCAAAAGCTTGGAGTTTTTGCTGTGTATTGTTTCCCGGCCGAATTACAGATCCAGTCAAAGGGGAATTGGCGCACATATTGATGTGATAGTGGATTTGTCAGGTAGGCGGCAAAGCTGGTGCTTTTGATATATGGCACGTGCTTCAATGATGGAGAACACATTTATAATAATTTTCCTATATTGATGTCCCTAAAGTATTCTTCAACAATAATTCTACTTCCCAGAAGATATTCAACGTTTATTTAAAATGATTTAGCGTCAAGGCATCAACTAAAGTTAACATTATTGCTAAGAACTGAAAGCGGAAAAAATAGAAAAAACGCCCAAAAACACTTTGCAAAAGTATTGAACAGGTTTAGATCTCAGCCGATTCAAAACCTTGCCATAATACCTTGTCCTTGAGTAGAATGGTGGAAACAAAATTGTTAAATGTTTGTGTCAACAATGGGTATTTGTGTTTTAAAACAAATAGTTACAGTTCGTGTTGATAATGTAATAACATACTTGGTCTAATGCCACGCATAAAGCTAATTGTTTGATGTTAAATAAATATAAAGTTTTCACAAAAACAAAACACGCCCTAAATATTATAATCAAATTTTTTAAGTTTTCAATTTTTGAATATCTTAGAACAACATAAAAATTAATTGATCAGTTTTTGTTTAGGCTAAACCTGAGCAAACCCTAGGCAAAAGCTAAAAGCATAAACGACGATTGTAGGACGTTTACAATAGAACCCCAAGTTATGAGAATGTCATCTAAAACCTACAATGAATGACTACTAAACTGGAAAAGTTCACATTTGTTGCTCTTACCTACAATGTAGGATTTGTTGCACTATTTGGCCTTTACTTTGTATTTATCTAACCTTTTATTTCATTCATCAAGTAAAATTAAAATACACCAGATAAAAAATTCAGATTATACAGAATGTTTTGAAATACCTAGAAAACCTTAATGATTTGCTAAAATTATCGCAAAAAAGAAAAACCGAATTGCCAGTCAAAATGTTAACTTAACCAGAATAAGTTGCAAAAAGGCAAATGACCTAGTGATACTATATACAAGAAAAATCTTTCTCGTACAATTAAACCTATATAAACTCAAATATCACTTTTAGAGTTAGTGTCAGAGAACGTAATTACGGAAGGAGAGCTCATTATAATTAAGATGCTTCACAAAAAAGTTGAAAAAAAAATGTCAAATTTCAAGATAACTGCACCAAAATTTTCATTATTTTTAGTAATAGTTCATTGAAAATTATACAGCTTTATCCATTTTTTCTCCACACAGTGTTACTTCTGCTAGGGTTGGCGGTAAAAATAGGAAAAATAAGTCAAAGTAAGAGTTGGCATTATGTGGAAGTAACAAGTTTCAAAAAAACAAAATTGCGTTAGAGCGTTCATCTATATTCTGCATAATCTATTTCTTTGAAAGCCTTTATTGATAGAAAGAATATGTTTGCCGGCAAACACTATTATGAAGTGCTTTATCTAGAGAAAGAGCTAGATGGAAAATAGTCGAAGTTTACCAAGCTTGTTTTCAACGAAGTGTATCGAATTTGTAATATATATTATTGCAAACAAGTATCAACTAAGCGACAAATAATTGTACTAGATACACATACAAAGGTCAAGTTTATTGAAAAAGCTTACTTTAGATTTGGCTATGAGAGTAATTTTGAAATCGGTTAAAAATCTGGCTAATCTCTTGGTTAACATTAGCATTCAGATGATGTTAGTAGATAATGGTGTGATTCAGCGATTAGCTTATAAGCGAGCCATCAAAACATAAATTGCAAATAGACCTAATTGCCTGTTAAATCTTACATTCACTCCAATAACTTTCACACCATATTATATAATGCCGAGCTTTATCCTAAAACCCTATATTTTATCACCTAAAAAATTTTAATCAAAAGCAGTAGGAGACATCATATAACAAAATGCGCTTCAGGATGTAGTAGAGTCCTAAGCCCAGGCAAACCAAAGCTCCCTGAAAATCCATTTGCGTGTAATCCTCTCTGATCGACTGGTGAAATTTGAAAGCAACCAAGGGACGTAGGGAGGTCCTTTTAAAATATTCGGACGCACACCGCTCCACGGGTAGACGACCGGACGTCTAGCAAAGGTCATCAAACAGTTTCCCGGAATGTTGATTTATAGATGTATCGGGTCCAGAATGACCACAATCGAAATGCGGCCTCCAATAGGCCAATAGACTTTCCACTTTACCCCGGCAATCAACCCGGCTTAGTCACGTGCCCGTCCGGCCATTTGCTGACCAGCTTATATAAGTTGTGTACAGCTGACCGACGTTTCGCCAAGCAATTCCGGACCTTTGACTAGTGACGATGAACTAGTTGGACGACGATAAGATTCCCTATATATTCATAAAGTTTTTTTTTTTGGAATTCAACTTCAATAGCCATCGTAAAATTCAAATATGTATTTACAAAGATTTGTTCTTCGTTTATATTTACTGTAAGAGTTTTTTCTAAAAATGATACATATTTTTAAATATTGTAAACAGGAACAAAATTACAGCATTATACGCTTTTTATAACAACAATAGTCATAATTTATATTTCAACCGAACAACAAATGACTTTCTTGGTATCTAACCTACAAGATTAAATTAGCATGTATTAGGTAAAGTTAAGTGGACAATTTACTTTTTGAAAAGTTCCTTTTAACAATTTGCAATTTCAGGTATGCATATCAAAAGCAATCCGCTACGTAGCTAAACGAATACTCGCAGCGACTAAAACTAGAGCAGAAATAATGAGCATTTTTGTCTAATTTGTTTTTCCGTCATAATTTAAAAGACTGTAATCTAGCACGAAATTTAAACGTTACCAAAAATTCTTACTAAAATAATCTTTTCTGTCTCTAGAAAAATGTATTTAACTGGTATAGTGGCACAAACCAAATAAGAGCTAGTAAAATTTATATTCTAATTAAAACTGTTATCTTTTTGAAGTAATTGATAGTGCTTTTTAACTGTATTGTTAGGTATAAAGATTGAAGCTGTCCAAGCAAGGCGATAACTGGTCGCACAAATGAATGGCTTGCTCAGACAACTAAAATGTCAAACATGACGGCCATAAACTACTTGCAAAAGTTAAAAGTGTGATCGAGGGTATTGAACTTGAAAAAATTTGTCGCACTAAAATATATAATGCACCTAGCATAGGAATTTATAAAACATAACTTTTTTTGAACTACTAGGTCTGGCAAAAAATTAAGTCGGTTAATTTTGTATATAGATCAACTCTTGAACTACAGCGACTTTATATGAATAAAATTTAATTTTTTCTAACATTCTTCGTGTGCTGCGATCTGTTAGCCTAGCACCGCTGCGTAGTGAATTAGCGGTTTTGCTGGGCTATTATTAATTTTTTACACTTTCTTCGTTACCAAGATTGCAAGCAGTTTGTGGACTACTAGTTAATTTCTTGTTTTGTATTTATCCTGTTTCTCTCCACTTTTGAATCCAAGCTAAAATGATGTTACATCTGATACCAAATCGACGCCGAAGATTCCCAAGTACGTACAGCAAAAATTGATTACAGTTAAGCAAATTTTTCAACGCAGAAAACTTTGCGTTGTGTCACAAACGCAATAATTCTTGGCAATTATGACATTAGAAACCAAAATTTGTCAAGCCTTCTTTTTTATGTCCATTAATTAGTCAAAGTTTCACTATTGCCTTTATTCAATCATGAAATATTATTGACCACTTTTTTCAACCAGCGATTTTTTACTTGTAGTGAACAAAAAACGTTTAATAAATTAATATCTTCAAAAATTTTGAGCATAAATGCTCATCTGAAAGTTACGGCTGTTAAACGGATATTACCTATTCTTAACAGATTCTAAATAGGTCTAATGTGAAGATAATCTAAACTAGATATATGAAAACGCTTATAATATCAATAGTATCAATATAGTCAAAAGCTTAAAAATGTATTTAAGCAAATTAAACACTTTATGTTGCATTGGTCTGTTTTGTTCTAGCAAAAATGAATTATGGTTAGAACTTTTGATATTTGCTTTAGCAGAAAATAATACGCTAATCCAATTTAACACTTTACTCGAGAAATTCCAAACCAAAATTAAATCTGGAGAAGGTAAATACATTTGGCGTAAAATGCAAATAACATTAGTCGCAAAGTGCAGATATTTCCAACTAAACATTAAAAGTTTTATTAAAATGTGCTAATGTGTTAATTGAAGCTTAGAGAGTTTTTAATTCAGATACCCATCTATTTAGAAGGATCAGACATAGACCTATTTGATATTTTTTACAAAGTTTTTCAGTGTTAAAAAGGTGTAAAATCTATTATAGTTTCACATAACTTTTGTTATATCTTTGGGGAAAAAAAATCGTATTCATTGTAAACCGAGAATATTTTAAAAAGTAATTCAATGGTTCAAATTAAAAGACAAAAGAGCTACAAATTTTTTATTGCTATAAAACAAAACATCGCTACATTCAGAATAATTGTAAGGCTATTTTAGAATTATCAGATAAATTTCTTTTAGTCGTTGCTTCAGCTAGTTTCCGACTTTTGAGTAACGTAGTAACGTACATAATTTCTATTCTATCGTATTATATTAATTTTTGGTTTAAAATTCAACTAACTGTGTCAAACAAAAGTTTTAAATTGAATTTGTCAAATGGCATGTTGCTGTTACATAAAATTTCACAGAGCTTAAAAATATTTTTTTTATCTAAAATAAAAAAAGACGCAAATTCTAAAAAACAAATTCAAAAACACGGCTCAACACATCTATCTAATTTAATTATTGACTTCAAATTAATCTAGTAAAACAACTTCCGACAAAAAGTCAAAAAAGTATTTCAAGCCCCGCTGTAATATGATGATGATGCATAATTTGTGTATCCTAAAACTATAAATTGTTTTTGGTTGCTTGTACAAAAATACTATGAGTATTGTTTCTGGAGATATAAATAACTATTAGTGAATTAAACTCTTATATAATATCCAATGCAAATAATAACTTCATGATTCCGTTCAAAGTTTCCGTTAGTTCAACAAATTTACTTCAATTTTCCTAGATGCTCCTTATTCTAAGACTGCGGTAGTTCGTTAGTTACGCGAATTAGAATTCTTTATTTTATTCGGATAAAACGTTGCAGTATTTACACAAAACAGCTTCGTACTGATTATCTGGGTTGCTAATCTACTTTCTCAATTTCATGCGGATATTTTCTATTTTCCAGAACTTTATCATAATTAGTTTAAGGGAGATAATAAAAAGTCCTGAAAAATATCCATAAAGTTTTATCTCTACATGGTATTCTACTCAAAGTAAAAGACATTCGACTTTTTCGCTTTGTCATACATTCGCTTGAATTTTCTTTGAACTTGAACTGTTATTTACGAACTCATCCATAATAATATGTTTTCTGAAATATCCATCTCTTTCGATAGCGATAATGCGAAGAATAGTGTTTACTAAAGGCAAAGTGTACGGATATAAAAGGTTTCTTTTAATATTAAAATTCTTCAAGCAGATTCTATCCATTTAGGATGTAAAAGCAAAGAAAATTGCCAGCAATTTTTCCAAGACATAATAATTGTGTTTATCCGATGTATTTTCCAATTAAATATCCATGTACCCTTTTAAAATTAAACCATTTTGAACAAATATGCGTGTAAATTTCAATAATAATAATATTATTTGTGCTAATAACTCTTTAAACCGAATTACCAACTCCATCATACCGTATTAATTACTTGCAATGATACTGTATGAAAATAAAGAGAAACAGAAAAATGCGCACTTGCATTTGTTTTGGCGTGTTGCTTGAATTATTAGACATTATTAGATATTTTTTTATTTGTTTGATATATAATCAATAGGTTCTCCTTCTTTATTTATAAACATGAAGCATTTATACACGAGTTTGGCTATTTACAATAAGTTGTTCGCACTGACGCCGTTTTAAAACTGTTGCTGTTAAAGCAAATTGCCGTTTGCAACCGTATAGAATCCTACCGCAGCGCTACTGCCATACCAATTTTGTCGTTTCAATACTTTTAAACATGTGCCAATTTTCACTCTCTTAGGGGATTTGTACAATAGATAATAGAACTTTTTTAGAATAAAAACCCACAAGATGAGACATGTATCGTTCAAAAAAGAGCTCATCAGCCATCTTTCAGTTTCTCAAAACTTTATAATTCTTATAAATGTGACTGTGTTCCCAGAACAGATTTTTTGATTAACATACACAACATATTCAAGATTATTGTTCAAAAATACTGTCAATAATTAACATTTAACTTCAAAATCTGTCAAAATAATTCCTTAACGTTTTCTGGTTTTCTGACGTTGTCAGTTGGCATAAACCTGGGCTTGTAACTGCTGAAACAGTATGCATTTATTACAATTGAGTTCTACACCAATGCCAGAAAACTATATTTTTTTATTATTTCATAAATAGAACGTTCCACAATTTAATAATTCCAAAACTTACGACGCATAAAAAAACATTATGACCGCACCTCAAAATAGAAGTCGCACGTGTCTAATTTCTAGAACGGAATAGATTTGTTTGTAACCGTTGGAACATAATGTAGTGTTGATAACAGCTTTAACAGCACTGAATTGTTTCAATTTAGTGTTTTCTTTTGTATTTATTTAGTAATCAATCGAATGAAATTGAATAGACCAAAACTGAATCAAGTGATAACACAATATCATCTATTCCATGAAATAATTTGAAAATAAATTAAAACTGCACCTGTCACAGTTCACCAAAATATAATTTATTTTTTTAAACAAAATAAAATAACATATATTTTGTAAACGAATTATTTATTTTGAGTGTTATTTCAAGCTTTTATTAAAAGTCTGTCCTGTAATACTGATCTGAATGAAGTACACAAACACATAATGTAATATTCAGATAAAAATCTTTTAGAAGATATTTTTGGCCTAATTTTGTTTTTTTTACAACAGCATGTTTTACGTAGATAAAACTTTTTTTTTTAAATTTCAAAAAAATGTAAGTCCATACTCTGGGAAAGTAAAGTTACCTAGCAGCTTAAACTATATTTATTTTTGTATTCCTTTATGATCTCATAACGAGCCAAACCTGTCTAGACCAAAAATATCTGCCTGACCTTTCTTGAGTGAAATTTATTTCCAAGAAAACAATTTTGATTATTCAAACGCGTCATGACTGTCAAATTAAACTAAAAGCGGCTAACAATTGAAGGAAGAATGAAGTATTATAAAACATTTAATTTGAATATTGAGAAAAATGAGCAAATTCATAGTTTTGAAAAAAAATGCCTTTCATAAATTGTCGTCAACTAAGTGATCAAATAATTGTAGACATAACATTCATCAACAATTTTCAGAACTTTTTAATTCATAATGAATAAAAAAAGTCAGAAAGTATAAGCTAAGTGATGGTAAACATAAAATAAGGAAAGTGGTAAAAAGATAGTAAAAATAATAAACACAGGTTGTCCGTGTGTTTTCGATTTAAATAACGTCTGATGAATTATTAGAAGACGAAAACAATGAAATCAAAGATTTGTTTGGCATCGGATGCAATTTATTAATTTCTGAGAAGTCCAAACTGAGGTACGAGGCGACGTACACTACATTTAAAAAATGGTGTGAAGAAAAGCATGTGAGCGTTTCTGAGAAGGTGTTAGTGGCGTATTTTGTGCAACGCAACACTAAGTTGAAGTCTCCAGGTAGTCTTTGGGCCGAGTACTCAATGCTAAGTAGTGGTAAGTGGTAGGCGGTAAGTGAATAACTTACCGCCCTGGGGCGGTAAATCGAACTTACCGCCCTGAGAGCAAGGTTTGTAAATTAAAGAAAGCGCCCGATCGGGCAAAAAAGAATTAAAACGTTTAACGATTTAATAAAAACCAAGATAATTAGACATAAAAAAAAACAAGAAAAATTAAGATCGGTAAACCACAGATGCATAAAATGAGTTAGAGAAAAAACTTTATTGTATAAGAAAAAAAAATAAAAATTAGGTGTAGAAGCAAGATATAAAACCATAAAAACAAACAAAAATAAATTAAAAAAGCAATAGAAGTATAAGAAAAAGTATAAAAAAGAACAAGACTTGGAAGACGAGAAACGCATTAGATACGCAAGTATAGAGGTCAAAAAAGTAAAAGCAGGAGAATGAAACAGAAGTAGTAAAAAAGATACAGAGGTGCAGAAGCATGAAAATACTTGTCACTTTCTTTATATCGATAAAACTTTCCAAAGAAAAGCACGCTCGTCATATTGAATAAAATATTGTGCCGCTTCTCCAAATGGCAAAGAAGCATTCTATTATTATTAATGTTCGTCCAATCTGCGTTCTTTCATCTACCAAATTGAAAAGCAGAAAGCAATTGCATCTTCTTAACCTACTCTAGAAATATGTACGTTTTTACCGTAAATCGTATACCTACATTCAAACAGAAACTTTGATGTTTTTTCGCTGTTTTTATACAGAGTTCTATAAAATATTAACGACTTGAAATTAAATTACTGTCGTCAGTTGAAGTTCCCAGGGGAAAGTATGGTCAAGACCAGAGAAGAGCAGACCTTCAACAAGTGCCGGTTAAATTTTAAATATCGTAATATATGCTCTTCGTGGAAGGTAAACCATATACGATATAAATCATGAGTCATAATAAATAAGTATAACGTCTCATTCGAGTTTGGTAGTGCAATTATTGTAATTACTAGAAGTTGTAGTTTTGAAAACTGAATGATGCATTCTCTTCAAGTACATATCTATGGCGGCACGAGCTTGAGATTTCAAACCATTTTTTACTGTCTTTAGAAGTTATGGCGCTAGTTGCCTACTATGAAAGTATTTAACCCCTCACAATAAAGCGGGTAATAAAACCAATCTGGGAACGAGAACATTATATTACAACTCGTTGAAATATGTAACCAAGTTGTATAATTGCTAGATTGCGAATAAAAATGTATGTAGAAACATTATAAACCGACAGATTACGCCAAGCTTTCTTGTTTTTTACACGTAAAGCTCAAATAAATTTTAAGCTTATGTGTAAAAGATGGTCAACACCAAAAACACGGTAATGCCGGAAAAGGAATCCATAGAGACCTTATTACGCCAGTGCTTGTTGATGAATATGGTGGCGTCTGCTTCTCTATGCTTTACCTTTCTTGTGATTGGTCGAACCGGAGCCGGAAAGCCGCTATGTTACCAAACGTTCAGATAACTCAACCCCAAAAACCAACACGCAATAATTCATTTGACTTTTTAATTGTTTTAGTCGACAGCGATCGGCGTTCTCTAGTTCTCATTCTGCACCAAGAGCAAGCCTGTTCTGGAAATTAATTGGTTCGAGGCACTTTTATCAACACAATTTTAGACGCTTTGTTGTTCCTGATAAATTCACGTAATTGAAACTTGAACGGACAAAGCATCGTTCGCATCTCCCTCAAACGCTCACCACCCCCATTCTAAATTGGAATATAATTGAAACAATTTTCTTTAATCAAAGATTACAGTCTGCCAATTTTCTAACTCATTTGCTGCTTGACGGACAGACATTTCGTGCACTAAGCAGAAAAGCAACGAATCTAAAAGCATTTATAAAGTGATTAAATCCCTTACTACTGACAATTGACCAATTTTTAGAACAAATCCACACCATTTGAGCAGTTTCAACCAAAGCTTGAATCCACTATGATAACTTAGGTTTACAATTTACACGTAGTACTATATATTAAAACCGTTGGTAGTACTAAATTAAGAAAAAAATTCTTCCAAAAAAATTATTTCCTGATCTCCCATGATCTGGCCGGTTCTGTAACGTCTAAAAAAACCTTCAATCAGTCTTCTTCAATCTGTTAATTCTGTCGCTTTATGTTACTTAAAAAAAATCTAAAAAATTTATTTTAACCGTTGCTTGAAGTAAGTTCATCTCCTTTCTAGCATTTAGTTGGCAACTGAGAAGTGCTGTTACTCATCTTTTTTTTTATAAAAATATTAACTATCTTTCTTATAAAATCACAATTTTTGGAATTCTCTGTTTCCGCACTTGAATCTCGATACCAACCTTTTCTCTTTATCATTTTCTCAGTCTATATATTTCCGTTGCAGCTCTGTCAATCCTTTTTACTTTTTTTTAAATTTTTTTATCGTTCTGACTCGGCCAGATTTCTACTTTTTGCTCCTACTTCTAATAAATTTTTCTCCTATTTTCTGTTAATCTTTCAACATTTTTACTCCACGTCTTCTGTAACACTTTTTCCCGATTTCTTTTATATTTTTTCTCATGCACTCATGCTATGTTTTACACTCTTCTTTTTTGCTGATTTTATATAGGTACTTCACCGCTGCCTTGTCCGGTTTCATCTGATCTTATTCCATTTTGCTTCTATCCCCTTAATATATATCTGAATACATCTGAAGCAATTATTGTGCACCGATTCTAACTTCTTTTGTTGTAACCACCTCAAAATCTGCCCCATACATCATCATGCGTTTTATTAGATGATCAAAACAAATCATGTTCAAATTTTCTCTCGATGATTGTCTCTTCTGTTATCATCATTGCACGGTCTATTTCACTCCTTCTTTTATATGTCTGCAATCACTTCTATTTTCACTAATAGGATCTTAAATATTGTGGCATGTTGATTTCGTAGCTTCATTTACATTAATCATCAAAAAATTGATAAATTAATAAATAGTTAGTTACTACTACTTTCAAACTGAGAATAATGCAAGACTTTTACGAAACGCTCCTCAAGATAAACAGCATTAAGTTTTGAGCCTCGAAACTTGAAAGTAGCTATACCTTAAACGCAATATTTTATATAAACAAAATGTCTTCAGTTAAGAAAGTCAACCTTGCTAGTGTCACGTGTACTCTGTAATATATCTTTACTACTATCAGGCAACGGTGTAAAATATCCAGAAGTGTTACCTTACTAACTCCCCTTTCGAGCAAAATTTGACTTTTTAACATTACTCAAATTTAAGTAGTGAGTTGCACTACCATGTAAAACCATGATGCCGCTTACACTTTTTGTTCACTATGCAGAATAACTACCAACTCAGTATAACAATACTATATACACCGTTAAATATACAGTATAACAATTAGTATTTGCGTGTCGTAATTTTGCTGTATTAATCTCGCTAATGCATAATTTACCTAAAATATTTGTTCTTTGAAAGCTAGCAGATTTTTGAACCACGTTTGACATAAGTGTCATCCGAAAACAGTTTATCTAACTACCAATTCCAAACTATAATAAAAATAATGTTAGAATACCTGTCTTCTTTTTTATTACCTAAAAAAAAATGTTTGTACTGTTTTGTTGAAATATACAATATGTTCTTTATTTTTGTATATTTTTTTACTACCATAAAATTCAACGTTGTCAACGTTGACGGTGACTATCTTGTTCATTTAGATTTTGCCGTTTTTGTTTTGCTTAGCTACTCAACTCTATATCATAAATTTTGCCTTACATGAAAAAATCTTCAGCGTTTTCGTGTTGTTGTTTAGACAATATAACTATCAACCAATGCAATTATCCTTTTACCTGAAACAAAAAAAAAATTACAAATCAATATTACAAATATTTCAAAACAATGAAAATATAAATAAAACTAGATATAAAAAATTTCATTCGAGCACTGGTAAAAAAGTAAGGCAAGCATATTCGCTGAATGTTTTTACATTTAAGTTCGATTATTTTTCCAATTTTAGTCAAATTTTCAGATTACCATCCCACGGATCAAAAATTTCTAAAAAAAAAACCACAGGGAAAGCAAGACCTTACATCTGTACCTTAAACCGTTTATCACTTTCTCCCAAAAATAATGCTAGCTCTGCTGGTTTACTTGTGAGATTTTGCCATGGTGTTTCTGCAAGTGTCATCTTATAGAAAATCTATACCTCGTTTTCAGAAAAGTAATCATCTTCCAAAAAGCTTTAAAATTGATGAATGTTTTGCAGAATCAAATGCGCTTGTTAAAATTGCGTTAATAGCGCCATGTCAAAACTATTTTCCTGCATTTATTATCCTATGTGGTTAACAAAAAAACTGGCCAGTGCTTATGATAATAGCAATCCTAAAAGTTTTGTCATCAAGATGTGTTTCAAGAAAATAATAGTGTAAAGAACTTAATCAAGCACCCGGTTATCTGCATTGAACTGCAAAAAATTGCGCTTTAGCTTTTGAATCTAAAAAATCCATAAAAACATTTTTGAAAGAATGACTGCATCTGTATATCTTTGATTTTGTTGCAGTGTGCGCTCAAGATTTTATTACATGAAGTCGTAGAAGATCACAACAACTTGATTCTTGTGGCAAAAATACTCAAAAAAATTATCTTATAATATGTTAGAAAACCAATTAAATCTATCAGTCAACTCATTCTATCACCTTTAAACAGCGAAAAAAGAGAAGAAAGGATTAAATTATTAGAAAAGACAAGCTGCGATTTCTGTAGTGAGAACACCCCTCCAAAATCTAGCTGCACTCTTCTTATCTAACTTCAAATTATGTAAGCAGATCTTGCAGTAAATTGTTTTTTTTTAAATAATACCTCTAATCAAAAAAACAACTTGTATGTAAAAATTAGAATAACACGTATTCGATACAATCCTAATGGCCTAATTCAGTGTCATCATAGGCAAAATTCGCTGATGATAAAATTTAGAGACATTTTAATTTAAAAACTGCAAAAGAAGCATATTTGGAAAAAATCATTATTGCTATAGTTTATTGAATGACAAATACTCCTTAAATAAAACCACCATCAATTACGATAGCATTGTGACAATTCACTGCAAAGTTTTACCATTGGTGCGATTCTTGCTTCCGGATATATATGCATTATTCATTGGACAGTAAAATTCCGAGACTACCCTGCAAATGCAGAATGGCATTTGCAGTAATCCAGTTAGGTAAGTAGTTTGGGATTACGTTGGCCGTCCCATTCCTGATATTGAAGTATTGAAAATTACGTTTCGTGTCAGATGCATAGAAATCCAGGACTTACAGATCTTATCCTCAGCAAAGTTTTGGTTTAGTGAATTCTAAAACTGAGATTGATGGTCAGAATAAAGTTTATAATTTAAACTCCAAAGGGGTTTCAGTAGATAGCTTTGAAATATTCGTACAATTCTTTCTAACGACCTTCATCATCTAGATTAGGCTCCTATAATTCATCAAATTACAACTCGGTTTTTACATAAACTGTACATTACTCGCCATCATTCGAGATACATTTCAGTTTTCATTCAATGTTACTTTATCAGAAAATAAAAATCAAAAGAAAACGACTAGAAAAATTAGAACTGGAAATATTATGTTAAGAAACCGGTTTAAGAATGGAATCAATAAAAAGTTTCGGTTTCAACGTGTATTTCCTTTCACCTCAAACTGGTTGAAACTGTCTTCATGCAGAATCACGATACTTTTTTTGCTGGACCGTATTGGAAGAAGTTAGTTTATCCAATGCGGCGTCTACTACTTGCGCAAAATTCTATTCAAATGTTAACTCATTTTGAATTACTTATTCAGAAACAAAGCTGTTGTAAATAAATGCAGACCTAACCGTCTGCAAAGATGTCCACCCGCGCACATTAATTTTCTAATAATATCCTCTCAAAAAATAAAATTGTTGACAATTTGACATGCACTAAACATACAAATTAAATATTTTCTGCAGACTATACTGTTTAGAAAACTCCCAGTCATTTGAAAAACCAACTCAAAATAAATAATAGACGCGATTTACATTATTCAAAGCTTCAATTAGAATCACAAATAACTTCAAATTGTCATAATTAGATTTTTGTTATTCTTGTTTGGTAAGAACAAAGTATGAATTAAACTTATTGTTGTGTAGTAAACTTGCTGTCTGTCCACATTAAGATGTAACAGTTTGAATAACAAATGAAAATCGAATTTTAAGTTGTCGCTCTGCTTCCAAAATTCAATTACATTGTACTGCAATTTCTAATTGCTTGTAGGGGTTTGCGGAATAGTTCCTTGTGACGTCTTAGCGGAATTCGAATCAATTTAGAAAGCCAACTCAATCTATAGTTTCTATAATTTAACACAAAATCTATAATAATTTTACAACATCTCAATAATTTCTTAATTAAAAGAATTATTTTGCCTTAGATAATAATCAGGTTCTTTGAATTACCTTAAACTTATAAAACGCATATCTCTAGGAACTTACAATTAACACAATTGCTTAGACTAAAGAATTTGTCATTAACTTTTCCTTCCTTCGTTATATATTCAAATCTAAAGCAACCATTGAATTAATTTTAATCAATAAAGTAACTATAAAGAGTTTTAGTTAACTTTTCAAGTCAAAGCCCCAATTAAACAAATTTATGACATAAATTAAAAAACACGCTTTTTACAGTAACGAGTAAAAATTCTCATAGACGAAGTAACACAAAAGCCAAGACTAAAAATTTGGAACAAATTGGCGTAATGCTTTCACATTATATCTAAACAGTAGATTCGACAGTGTACAAAAATAAAATATACCTAATTAAAAAAATAAAATGAAATTATTAGTGCAAAGCGGTTTCTATAACACTAAAACGACACCAGAGCAGTTGCACTATAGAAGTTTTTATGCAATTACTTTTAGCCTATTAAAAAAGTAATAATCATTGCAACAAAATATTCCAGTACCGAAGATCGAACTCGAGATTCTTGGGTGAGAGCCATTAGGTATCCTATCTACTAGAAACTCTACAGCGCACCTTATCATTAATAATAAGTAATCAATGGAAATAAAAGCTGTCTACAAACTAAAAAAAACTTATTTATATAAACATTTTTAAAAATAAATATTTTTCCACAATATTCATAGAAACAATTCAAAGTTGAAAAATAGCATGCCGCGCTTGTTTCACAAGACAACTTCGCAGACTTATGCATTTGGAGTTCAATGAGTGCATGAGGTTTCATGAGTGCAACCATTGAGTGTCTCGTATAACAATATACATATACATACTATACTGTAAACTAGTGTCTGTTCATTTGAGACACACAAGCCAACAAATTAAATGGATGGACAGATGGACAAAGTCTCCGTCTTTCAACTGAAATTCGTCTTTGCGCTACTTGTGATCTCTGTGCTAAGAAGTAATAGATAATGCACCAAAGATATAACGTCAGCAAACCAATTTTACAGCTAAAATAACTCATACACTGCTACCTAAAGATCTCTATCTTTGTTCCTATAGTATGAGAAGGGTACAAGGTATTAACATCGCTTTACCACTTGTGAAATCATTTTTTATTTAATCTCAAAAGCTCCTTCGACTACCATGTAGTCATCATTAGAAGATAAATAAAACTTTCATTCATCTTGTGATCATTTCAACATAGTAGTCAAAAGAGCTCTTAAAATTGAATGAAAAACTTTCTAGCAAGTAGTACATTAGTGTTAATAGTTAGTAGGACCAAACCTTCCAAAGGAATTAATTGAGCAGTACAAGCACTAAAAACTGCACAGACTACACATTACGACTTGGCTTTGGCAACCTAATAACAGCTGACATCGATAATGAACCAGAATTTAAAAGTAAAATTAAAAAAGATAGTTTTTTATTAGAAAGAAAAAAAACTATGAACTGTAAATTGAATAATTATAGTATTGTACTCTATTGACGCAAATTGCGACAAAATTACAAGTTACAACGATGTTTAGGGTTTTGTTTTATAGAAACAGATCAATTTGAGGAAAGGTTTAAGCATATCTTTTAGCTTTTGTCAAAAAGTAAGAGTCGTCGTTAATGTCAGTCAATATTTACATATATTAAGTAATGTTATAAATGAAATGCATTAAAAATAAATAAAAAAATGTATTAAAAATGAGTGGAAGGTCTTGAAGGCAAAAATATGTATATTTCTGCGTCAATCGTATCGAATGAGTTCTTCACAGTGCCTAATGCTATTTCTCCACGATTCAGGTCCTAAGCCAATTATTGTTTCACCCCACAAATCCATTGTTCCCTCGTTATCATCCGTTAACATATTTATATGTTTGTTCTAATAGCGCTTGCAATAAGCCCAAGCCAATTGATGAGAATTTTCACTTATAATACCACAAGAGCTTCAAAATTATCGGGTATTTTCCGATAGGTTCGTTGCAAACAAATGAAAGAGTCAAGTTTTTCAGGTTAAAAAATTTTTCCTGAAAAACTTGACGACTTTATTTGTTTGCAGGGAACCTTGAGGGAAATGCCAGATAATTTTGAAGCTCGTGTGGTATTCGGGGGATTATTTTTATAAAATCTCCAATTTTCACAATTGAATTCAACCTGTCAGTTTGACGTGTGGTTAATTTGACTGGATCATGTTTTGTTTTTTATATATAGCAACTACCAGAGAAAATAATCAAAAAATTATCAGTATAATACCATGTAGGTTGTACCACGTGACGTCGAATGGTGCAATTCTATTGGTCGATATTTGGGTCGGAAAAATAATCTAATAAATTTCTAAAATTTGAAAGTCACAATTTCCAGAAAAATTTTGACAAAATTAAAAAATTATCATTATTTTCAACAGAAATAAGCAAGTAGTAGACATTTAAGAAAAAAAAACTTAGTAATACAAATATGACGTGCGATAATAAATTATATAGATCATTATAGATTATACTATTGCTATGAAATTTTGAGCATATGTTCATTCGTTGATTAGTTCATACGCAGTTACAGGCGTGTCGTGTATTATTGGATAAACTTTGACTTTTGATACTATCAACGACAATAAAAATGTATCAAGCTAAATTGCGCAGCAATAGTTGATCTAAATAATTTATAAACGCACGGGGTAATCTAATATAAAACAAACATCGTTTAAATAGTCAGAATAAAATCGTTCTTTGAAAATGTGTTGTCTACATTCAAACTTGAAACAAGGTAAAGTACATAGACGAGCAGTTTTTATCTTGAATATTACTGACATATTTTGTGTTTTTTATTAAAAATAAGCGTACATTGTAAAAGACAGGTATCAAATGACTCATTTGAGTCTTGAAAAGTTGTACTTTACAGACTTTCATGTTAAACTTGATTACTTAATATAATTTAATTAAGATAATAATTTACCATTTTAAATTATAAACGTTTGCCGCTAATTTGGAAAATTAGCGGCATTTATTTATTAATTTCACAAGCTTTTCAAAGTAATGAGTTTTATAGATTATCTTTTCTATCAGATGATGGAATTTCGCAGGATCTACATAAGAATTAGATATGATGTAACTAAATACATGTTTTGAAATTTTTGTCAATAAAAACAATTTAAAAGATTATAATGCTTTGATAAAAAGTTGATAGAAGTTATTATGTGGAAAATAATTTTTAATCTAATAAGTTTACGTAGATGTCAGACATAAACCAATAAAAAAAAATTATTTCGAGAAAAAATCTATGAATTGATTTTTTTTTATTTTGATGATGCGTTGAAGCTCATAAGCTGAACAAGAATTCATTTCTGTAGAGAGCAAAAATTTTGGTAGCTAACTGTTGTCTCATACATTAGCTAAATAAAGCATAAGTTATTCATATTCTCAAATTTAACAAAGATTTTTATTAAGGTGGACTTGCAGAGAACTGCATATTGCACCAATAAATTCTATTGTTTCTGGATTATCTTAAGCTTTTCAGCAAGGATTGATCTCTTTTTAAGCTGTATTTCCAGCGTATTCTTATACAAATTCACACACTCGAATATTGAAATATCTAAAGAATTACATAAAAAAAAACGTAAGTCAACGGGTAGTAAACATTTGAAAAAAAAACGTGAAAAAGTATATGCTGACATTTGTTGCTATGTGTCTAAGCTATTATATAAATCAAAACAACATAAAAATTCCAAAATTGCTAGATTACGAATTCGACTAGATACAAATTTTGACTTAGAATACGTAATTACAACTATCGGAAGCTTCTCACTACACCGAGATCGAAAAGTCAAGCTTCCCCTTTTCAATGTCAAAAGTCATTGACAACACATGCAAATCTGACAGAAAACTCAGAGAATAAGAGTGATTGCTATTCGGACAACCAAGTTATCACAAAAACGCCTTTCGTCTGAAACGCACATCTAAGATATGCAATATGCTCTACTATAAACTCTAATTGCTCTAAATTTATTACTCTTTGACCTAGAAACTCCTGATCTTAGAATGAAAACATCCTATGTACTTTCAACGGCTTTATAAGTCTGTTCTATAAAGAAGTATTTAGCACTAAATAAGAAAAAGTGACATGCAAAGTTTTTTGATGGCTATAGTCGGTTCCCGCATATTGCCATAATGATCGATCTGTAGAAATAATCCTGTAGGTCGTCTAGGAGCGGTGGCGGTGTCGGCGGTGGCGTCTCCGCGGCAAGACGGGATAAATATTAAATATTCATCATGGCCGCAACATGGAGCGATCACCGGCTGCATATGAATGAGGCATTAAGACGCGATCTGAGGACACGCAGCCTCTAATTTATGATAATCCCATAAAGTGTATTTTGACTGCAAAATTCAATTCTTGCCGTCTTCAACCTATTTAGGTTTCTTATTCGATTAAACAAAATTTTCTACGTTAAAGTCGGAATTACGGCAAAAACAACGCCAACGATTTGCATTCCACAACCGCCACAACGAAGCCACCCTAAAGAAAACCTCAACACCCAAAACCCTCAAAATTCTAAATAAGACAAACTACTGCCTCTCAACGCAATTATCTGTAGAAAATGAGCGTGAAATTTAACTAATGTCTTTGAAATAAATAAGACAGCTTTGAACCACCAACTTATTATCGTTTTTTTTCTTGTCAAGATTGTGGAATTTTCTTCACGGAAATAATGGACAACCATTTTTCATTGATATACTAAGATTTTCGTCAGAAATTGTAATTTATCTCAATAATTTTTACCACGGCTGTAATCCTTTCACGTTACTTACCCAATTTATTTCAACAAACTCATAAATCGCTATTAGTTTAAAAAAAAATTGTCAAATTTGTCATCCCAATATAAAATAAAAATTAATCTTATATAAATTTGAGACAAAATTTGTAGATTGTAGTGTTTCCGTAATTTGGCACCGTCTTCAAAAATAAATGAGTATTGTAAACATTTAAATAATTTTATGTATGTTCTGAGTTATTTCCTCCTATGTAATAAATAGTATATAGTATTGCAAGTGTTAAAAATAAAAGATTTCACATAAGTTTCCAGAATTAAGCCACATTGCCACATTGGCAAATCGCATTTTAAACACGTGTTGTACACAATACTTTTCAGAAGACCCAAGAAAAACACGTAAAATTACAATCAACATTTCAGAATAAAGTTTTTTTAAAATTATTTTATAATTTTCATTACAATCTTAGTTTATTTTAACATTCAAGACATCCAATCACTCTTTTTTTTTAGCTTCTACTTGCAAGTGCAAGCGTCAACTTAAAATGTCATTCGCCAGAGCATATTCCAATCGACCACAGAAAATCGTCATGTTGCAGCACATTAACCGTCCTGTGTGAAAAAAAGGTTTTCAATTGCAAACAGGTATGTATGACCTTTGTTCGCTTTCGTGTCTGTATTGATTGCAATTCTATACTTCACTAGGGAAAAATCATATGGCGAATTAAACAGTATATTTCTTAGTGATTGTCGGAAAAAATAGTTCAAGTTGATGTTTATTAGGTATTTTTTAATGTCGGTTTTTAGTTTTATTTTATTTTTTACTTTTTAGAGATAAATAAATGATGAAGTAATTTCTACTGTTTTCTTTAGAATTGTAAATAACTTTGTAAGTTTCAGGAATATCTTTAAATGAGTATATTCACGAAGTATAGTCTATTTAATAAGCAAAGCATGTAAAATGTTTAAAAATGTGTCGCAATATCCATAAAATCGCCTTATCAAATTCTTTTCATAACAAATAGTCAATCTACAAAAGATAAAAAAAGTTGTTGCAATTGCATCATAAGAAGTAAATGCATGCTTTTAGACCTTTCTGATACCTTGTTTAATCCGACCAGCGTCAGCCATGTAGAAAATACTTTTTCAACAAAATCCGTCTTAATTCAATCATTTTGTACAACATTTTCCCAAATTATACGCACAAACTTTCCTCCTCTTTTTTTACTCATAAAAACCGTATAAAAATCTGTGGCGTGGTTTAGAGAAGAAATAAGCAGAGAAGCAGACAGCAAATTTATTTTAAATATATGTATTATACATATTTATAGATTAAAATAAATAAATGTAGATTTCCTTTGATTTTTATATAATAATGATTTCTCTAGAATACATCCTTTCTAACGTAAAAATCGATGAGCGTACCTCCTCCTTTTTTATAGTCGATTGAAAATAATAAGTCCATTGCAAAAATATAATTTGTGAAGACTTAAGCACGACCCCACTTATGCAAAATAAAACTTCTCTCGTACAAAAAAAATGACAAAAGCATCCAACTAGCATTTTTTTTCAAACAAAAAACTTGAATATTCAAGTCGCACAGCATTTGAAACTCGCATAAGTTAGAAAACTTTCTAATAAGTTTTTGTTCTTAAACAAATTGAAGTTGCATAGCCAATTTAAAAGTAATTTTACAGTCAGAAAATTCATGTAACAAAAAAACGTGATTACGTAAACGATTTACAAATTTTTATCTTTATAACGACGTATTATTTCTCTAAATAGTGGATGTAGCAAGTGCTAATTTGAGATTATCATTGTCAGTTGCTGTGATAACGCTTATTGTTAATCTTGTTTACTGTTGTATTCCCTAAAATGTAGCACTGCAACTTTGATTTTAATGTCCCTCTACCAAGTTTGTAATGACTGCTTCCAAGCAATTATTGCTGCATTCACTTCTCAAACTAATTATCCAATTTAAACTTAAAGGAGCTGAGTAATTGCATGTGCTATGCAGATAAATAAGTGATGTTAAATTAATATGAATAGACATCCTATTCGATTATTATAACAAATCAAGTTATCAAATCATTTATTTCAGTTTCTTTATATTCTATAAATAATAACAACTTTAGGAACAAATGAAATTATAATACCCACAAATGTATAAGCACCGAAATACAACAAAACACTCTAAAAAACTTTTACAGCTTGGAGATGTATTACATATCTAGACACAAAATAACAATCAAAATAAATTTTTTAATACATAAAAAGTTTTCTCTCAAAATTTTCATAAAGTTTGATGTATCCTGCAAATTCTAAGCAAAGCCCATTTCGTTTTTTTTTCAAACTCATCAGTCCAGTCATAGTCCAAGTTTTCTGAACCATTTTTCTACTTGACTCCTATTAAGCTAATCTTCCGTGAGTAGCTTCACTTTGATGAGTCGCCCAACAAGTTCCTATACGAAACTCTCGGTTGTGGTAGCTAACAGAAGTAGCATGGATGAAATATGTCAATTTGATGATTCTCAATTATGTATTACTAACTGAATTCTTTTTTTTTTCTTCTAATTTCTAAGTCAGTTCTTTTTTCAATAAAGCGTTAGATCCTCGACCTGCACAATTCTACGTGAAAATTGCTAAAACTCCGAAACACCGCTTATGTGAGTGACATTGTGATTTTCACATTTGTTGTAAACAATTAAAACGGTCCTACGCACTTCTCAACGACCAAAATCTCTCGACAGCAAATTATAAAAGATTTAATTACATAATTATTGTTAATTGTCATGTACAAGGATTAATGTAATAATGTTTATTTTCCATAAAATGCTTTTTATTCTTCATCGTGATACATGTTTATAACTTACAAAAGTATTTCTTTTTCACAACAAAAACAATTTTATTGTCACATTTATCACAAAGTTCAATCTATTTAGTGACAGCACGTCATCAGACGTTTTAAAAAAATTAGCTTGCCCGTAATAGATTGATAATAAAACGCCGCGGAAAAATGTTTGCAAATGATTATTAAAGAACTTGTCCTGTAACCTGCAATTTAAGATAATATCTGCAGCTTTTCTGTTCCCGGTTGATTTAACCAACATTAAATTTTCATCTTCTTTTTCACTTAGATTAGGCAAATTTAGCGTATTGGAGGTTTAATGGGTTTTCACTGAAAGCTCCTTAGGAAAAATCTTTCATAAATAAGATTAGTGAATAATTACCTGAGAAAGATAAATGTACTTTTTTACAAAGTGATTTGTAATTTTCATAGAAGAAAATGACAAACCTTTTTAATCACAGCAGTATCGAAGGATATGCTGGAAGTTTTTCTTTATCGCAAACAAAAAATCCACGAATGCAGTCGACGTCTCGTCAAATCCTGAACTTGCCTGAGTATCGACGCTAGCTTTCCAAGAAGAAATCTTTCCATGAAATATTTAATACAGCGAGACGGCAGTCTGTAAGGGAATAAACCCACGTCTAGGAGAAAATATAGCGCAAACTCGATCAAATTGAATTGTTTCAATATTTACTTTATCTGACAGCAATTCATTGTGCGTATATGCTTTTTGTCCGTGTTCAATAAATCGACTTAGTGAATTGAGTACAGAAATACGAGAGTTCGATAAAATACAGCTATTACAGCAGGAACAAGATTGCACAGATCCTCTTGCTACAATGTTACAGGTTTATAGCTTTTAGCGGTGCTAAATTGAGGCGAATAACTCGCAACCCTGAAAATAACAAAAGTCGTATCTGGTCCTTTTATGTACTTATTATCTCGTTGAACAGATTTACCCCTAGGCTTCAAAATTTTTAGATCAAAAAAGCTTTCAGATTTTTTTATATTTAGTCTTATAGCTTACCTCCAGGCTCATCTCGACCACAAACATTAAAATTACATTGTATTCCTTTCCTTTTCAATTTGAAACAATAGCAAAAAATCAGGTTATAGTTAGTTACTGGCTGCTATCCGACAAGGCTGTTTACGAATGTTAAAAAAAAAAGATAGCTATAGACAAAAAATCCGGGATTCTAGTCAATTGATAAGTGGCAAAAACTTTGCATTGATTTTTATTGTAACAGAATAGATACACACAAATTTTAAATTTTTGTGTATCTAAGATATTGATTTTCGTTTTTTCTGCGTTTTAACTTGAAGTCAATTTAATAACGCTTTCACAAAATGTATAATATAAAGATAAGCTTGAAAAACAGCGTTTTAAAGTTTTTATTGTCCTACATGTTCATGTTCTGTACTTCGTACCTTCCCTTAATTATAGATCAATTCGTCATCGACAAAAACCTTTTGATGATCGCTAATAGAACATATTATGATTCAATTCACGGCTACAATCGATTTGTAAAACTATTTCGTTTGCCCACTACGTATCTGTTTCTGGCGTTTATGACGCAATAAAACTAATTCCTCCCCATTCAGTCACAGTTTCCTTGCCAAAGTAAAAGCCCCAATTGCTCTTAGACTCATCTAAATTTTACAACTCTTGTAGGTACAGTTCTGGAAAGACGACATTTTCTCAACAAAATCCAGTTGGAATGTTGATTATCTGCCACTAAAACGGTCTTAGGCATTCTAAGATGTAAAGAAGTAGCAAAAACTGTGTGTAGAAGTTGCTACGAAATGAGTTTGAACGTTTAGAATGAGGGAAAAATTGACAGGCTTTGAAAACAGTGGAACTAACGTGACGTCCCATTGCTTTACTTGTCCTAGGCTCAGACCAATAATGACCAAATATGTATCCGTAATAGTAAAACCTTACTTTCTACTTACTATATTAATTTATTTATTTAGATTATTATTTATTTCAGCAATTTGTAACTGGGCTACTGTCTGTCACTGATTCTGATTTTTGATTTGTAATTTTATTTAATTTGTTACAATAATTTTATTTACTTTGTTAGAATAAGTACTATTGTAAAATATTTCTTTTGTTTTGTCCTGTCATTGGTGCTTCTGCACTGTTGGGCTAATAAACTTTATTATTATTAATTTCATGTTTATAAAAACTACACATATCCGTCATTCGAAGTAGAGGCTTACAAAATTAGCAAATTTCCTTTTTCTCCGTCTAATTTATAAACATTGTTTGTATCGCAAGACCAAAAACTAGTATTTCAAAAAGCTAATAAACTTTGCGAGTCAAGAGTTTTTTAATTAGCACTATTATTATCACTAATTATTAATATTATATTAAAAAAATCAAGACTATCTCGTTTCTCTGACATTTCGATCGTTCTCTGAATATGCTAATATAGCCCCATAAAACAATTATGGCATACGTCGCACTAATGTACAAAATAATTTTTGAGGTTTCTCGTTTCTTAGTCAGAGTTTGTGCAAGTCCTATTTGATTAGCGGTAGATTAGTTCGCTTGTAAACCTGTCGGTCAAGCTGCTATCAAACGTGTTCAAGAGGGTTCAGGTCGAAACTTAAAGCTGGCCTTTATACTGTTAATTTTTTTAGATTTCCTTACTTATCATATAACCATAGTAAGCAATCTAACTGCAAATCTTGTACCTCTCTGCTTCAAATAAACCAAGTGAAATAGAAAAAACAAAGTTACAAACAAGTTTTACCCCACAACACGACACGGGTAGAGAAATCAAATCAGCAAATTTCAAACCAAAATAGTAGTAGTTTTGTAGAATCTGTTTTATTGTATCAAATTCTTAAAATTTGACTTGTTATTTATTTTTTTACCGAAATTACTGAATTATTTTGAGCAAATACATGTTTATATCCTAATGTTTAAAAATCTGTGATAGACGATCCTACTCTGTTGAAGGATTCATCTTTTTTTAATGATATGAGTTAAATGCATGGCCAGATGCTCGCCAATTTATACTTTATCTCTCTTGTGTTTCATGCCTCACGTAGAGTAAGCACAATGTAGTTTTGAAACAAAAAAATCAAAAAAATACAACGGTATATCATTAAGAGCGTGTAAGGTTTCTAAATGGGTAAACTTACGTTAACTGTTTAGTAAACCCTGAATAAGAGAATACATATTTCAAAAGCGCTCGCTAGACAAATTTATTATTTTATAATCTTTTTAAAAGTTCTTTTCAGTTTTAGGTGTGTTCTACACTGACTCTAAAATATAAACTTTTAACATTTTCTCTTATTCACTATCATAAACCTACATCTCCTATTTTTAGAACTAATTGAAGCTGTTGGAAAAGTCAATAGTACAAAATGTGAAAATGTCCTTCAACAAAAAAAGCACGTTAAAGTTACACAAACCTCAAGTTAGCAGTCGTCTTTCTTTCAAGAAAAGTTTTTTCACATATTATCAAACTTGTAACAGCAACGGCAGCAAAACCGTAACATTTCAGTGTAACTGACATAATCTTCTTTCGAACGAACATAAAATCTCTAAGAATGTCCATTCGAAGAGGAAGCTTTTGGTGGACGACATATCGCAAAACCGTAATCACAACACCTTTGCCCGCCAGCTTTTCATTTCCTGCATGAATCGACAGCAGACGTGACCTCCTTTTTCAAATATTTCTGTCCGACCTTTAGTCCAGGCAACAGGAATATTGCCTTTATTCCATAATGTCTTTTTATTTTGATGTGTCGCAAAGCTTATAAATTGACGTTTTATTGAAAATTATAATTTTTCAATCATAAAGATGAATAAACGCACGACAAGTTCCAAAATGCTTATTTTAAAAAAATTGCTCCACAAGCAAGGACGAATTTGAAATATTATAAATTAATAAACAGGATAGTGAATATTAAAACTGCAGTTATGTAGGTGTAGGTGGTTAATTTATAGCTTATATTAATAAAATAAATTATAATCTATCAACTAAACTATAAGCTACATTGCACTCAATAATAGTTATTTAATATACTAGTGGGTTAGTGAAAACGATTAATAACCAAAGTTGCTTAAAGCTCGAGCGACCGTAGAAAGATTTTCATTGTCAAGATCATTACCATCTGAGTTGTTTACAATATTTTGATAGACAGAATTTTTTTTTTATTTGTGAACAAACAAATTACAAAAACATTTCACAAATGTCTGAAATTTCAATTCGTTATGAAAATGTCATTTATGCCATTAACTATAGAAATATATAATTCTGAAATATCAGAAAACAATTAAAGTCGCTAATTACAGTCAACAATTAGCCATTGTAGAAGTGCTGTTAATTTCTGTAGTTTCATAAAAATTGTGTAAATATTAACAAACGACGTGTTAGCCAAAAGTGGTTGTTAATAATACTTCAACAAAAAACCAAACTTAACTAACTTTTTTAAATTTAACTAGTGGAAATAGATTAAAAACAAAAAAATAAATTAGATTTAAATCAAAACTAATAGCACTCAATTAAACAAATTATACTATAGTAAATTAGATAAGAAATCAATTATGTAATAATAATCCATTAAGTCCAATTAACTAGTACACTAAATTAGCTTCAATATAATGAAATAAATCTAAAACCAAACTACACCAATCAAATTAATCAACTAATTAATCTAATCAATTTCGATTAAAACTAAACTATTTATTTATTTTAGGTAGACTAGCTTAACAAACTGACCAGACTCAACAATTTATTTTAGATAGATTAGCTAAACTAATTACAACTTTTCAACATCAAATTTAGAATAAATAAATTCATGATGAGATTAATCAAAACGGTTTCTAATCAGCTTCAAATCAAGAATAAATAATTGCAAATTAAGAATCAAAAAGTTTATATTGAAGAACCATTTTAAGTTGAGAATAATCAATTTCAAAAGGAACAACATTTTCCAAAAAAAAATACTTTTTTTTGAAAAACTAACGCATTTACACTAATTTTTTTAAATGACATCAATGACAAAATTCTCTAATTTCATTTTTGTTGATTACCAATTTAAAATTGATTATTCTCCGCATCAAACAAAAAAATAATTTTAACGTTTTCCATTAGCATGCGGCATAAGGTGAAAAAGATGCCAAACTGCGCTGCTTCTGTTTAGCCTCAAATATATTATCCAACCTTTTCATACTTGCAAAATAAAATTCGTATTTCTTTGATGAATTACATTCAAATTTAGTGGTGACACAGTGTTATTAGCGCCCTTAGAAAACTGAAGCTCCCGCAGAGTCAATGTCGCCTAAAAAGTCGACGCAAAAGGTATTAATGAAATCATTGATCAATGAAGAAACCAAAGACGTCAAAAGTGTTTTGAGAAGCCCTTCGTTAAAACCTGATCGAGATCGTTTACTACACTTACCACACAATAGACGTTGACATTCCAGACCTTACAGCCGTAAGAATCGGATTTGACGAATTATATATACATAATACCAAAATTTATCCAAAAATAAAAAAGTTATATAATAATCCACATTTTCATTAAATTATTTCCAGTGTAAAAATCGTTAAGATCTTTGTCAAACCGTTACTCAAAATTTATTATACAGAATGATTTATCAGCCATTGATACACTTTGTCAAATAACAGCTGCTGTAATTTTTAAAAAAGCATCTGTACATAATCATAGGTCCGACTTAGACAACTTCAATGTCTGCGTGTCAAATCTGCATAACAAGTAAATTTACCTTCTAGTAGCCAATTGCAAGCTAAAACATTTATAGTCGCCATGGTTGAAACAAAAATAAACATTTCAGTTTCTTGCTAAAAGTATCTTTTGTAGCAAAACTCCTCTTTTTGAAATTGGTGAAGTATGATACCGCTTTCTGCTAAATAAACTTTTAACGTTAAACATATGAAACAAAACACAAGAAAACTTATTGTTTAGAAACTAAACCCCTAACCTACGATAACAAAAAATGACGCATAACGTTATTCGCGTCGTAAGTAGTCAATATAATATTATTTTTTACTTATTAGAACATCAATCCGCATGATATTTACCTTGCATTTTAATTTTTTTTCAACATTTCAAAGTTCTTTCTTTCTTAGAGCAAAAATAAAATATAAAATGATAACACCAGCCAAAAGTCCATTTTGCAGTAGAAGCACGTTCAATAATTATCGCAGTACAGTGGAATAGGATGAATCTCAGAACTTTAAAACGGTTTAAAAAGTTTGAAGCATCTTGCACTGAGAAAATTGTTAGTAATTATTTTCAGCACTTGCTCTAGAACTAATGTCAGAAAACTCAATCAAAAAACTTTAATTAATCTATGTAGAACGTAGATTAATGTTTTAATACAAATTTCTGAACAGTTTAAAGTGTTCGTAAAATCATGAGACATCAGATTTACGTAAAAGAATCAGTTAAAACTATTCTGATTAAGTAGTAGAGATCAACACTATTGAGTAATAAGATTTTCACTAAATTGGTTCAAAAAAAAACCAATTTCTAAAAACTGATAAATATTTCTCAGTATTACATGACGTTAAAAGCATCAACAATTTACAGCAGAAAAGCATTAATATCTATAAAAAAAAAGTTATGCAACCACACATTATTCTGACACTTATGAACTCGAACTTCTTAATTAACTATAACTCATAGAGAAGGATCATGTATTTTAAGTTTAACAGTTCCATAATTCTGAGAGTATAATTGAGAAGTACAGATATTAAGACCACTAATTAGTTCGCGGTCTGATAAGAGGCCTTGATAACCCGTATTATTAATTTGTCAGGACTGTCATGTAGCAGTCGTGGTATCTAAGATCACTTTATTTCTCTTGCTTTGCTCCATTGTCGTATTCGTCCTTCCCCTTTAGCCTGCAATTATTTTCTTCTGGTTATATCTTCAGTTTAATTTCAACTTTCAATGCCTATATAGATATAAATGCATAAGAGCTCTAGGCTGAATGTAAATATTGTAATTTCAATCCGTTCACTATTTCGATGAAGATTTTTACAAAACTATTTCATACATAATAATTGGCATGAATATTTATTATTTAAGCTCAGGAAATTACCTTTCAACTTGCTCAACGATGATAATATATCTTTCAAGCCATTGAAGAATTTCTACATATTTTATTTAATTTGCTATATTTGAATACGTATAAAAATTAAAATGTGTTGAAATTATAATAATAATTATTATTTTCAGAATTTGTTTAAATTTTTGTTTTAACAAATAACATACTACTTTTACCTTTTTTTTTCACTTTCGACATAATGCGATAATATTTAAAACTAGTGGCTATCTTTTTAAGAATGTAAAAAATCTAAAACGCAAAAAATTTGTAATAAATTGAAGTAATGCTTTGAAGTCATAAGCCCAATTCATTTTGTAACCCTGGGTTTAAAATATTACACCATTAAAGTATAAAAGTTGTAGCTCCGTTTCTTTAGAGTCATGCTTCCTAAAATAAATTCAAATGCTTATTATGTTATCAATTATTATCCTTACGGTTTTGTCGACTTATTAGCGATCCTTTTCTCCTATGTTTGCAATGTAAATCGGATTTCGGCGCAAAATGTGTCTGCACATCAAGCTCCGTCCAAAAGGTAGTAGATGTAGATTGAGAAAGGGTCGTTTGGCGCTTTCCACCTTACAGAACTGCAACCAAGTTGATCTATTGTTTTTGAACCCTACGCTCATTGTTTCCCTAGAAATTCTAGGCTTTTTGTAAAGCCAAGTATATTCCTAAGTGGCTTGTTTTTGACTTCGGCAGGCGTTAGTCTCGCACTGTCTAAGTAGATCAGCCTTTGGGACGCTAACGCATCACAATTACAGAGTATGTGCTCAGCGATTTCACTAACCAATTCACATAGTCTGCAGTTCTCATTGTCCACCAGACCCAGCCAAAAGGTAGTAGACACACTATATCTATTCCGCAGTTCAACTATAGGTACAAATTATTTAATTAAAAGAAATCAATATTTTGTTGCTGTATTTAATGTCCATAACTTGTGTTATGCCAAACACAATCGATAATACGCGATTGTTGATCAAAAACAAAACCCAATTTCAAACCCTTATAAAATCAAATTAGCAAACATTGTTCGCTACATTTAGAAAACTGATCTTCAAACTATTTTGCATTCTAGCTTGTCTAATTTAGCGTAATAGTTCTGCACTCAAGTTATTTGAAAAACAATTTTGCATTCTTTCTATCCGTTACAGTCACCAATATCTACTTGTAATGGCAAACTGCAGCGAAAATGTCCAGAATTTAAAATATGCAACAGTTTATGTCCTAGAAAGAATTTTAAACACAACGGGTATTGTTCTGAGAAAATGGAGCACTTAAGGCTTTTTATTTGCTAAACACAATGTTCTAGAAAAATAAAGAGTATTGTCTTGCCGCAGCTTTGTTTTGCATTTTAACGAGAGAAGTATGGTAACGCTATTATAAAGCAGAACAGGTGAAAGTGGAAAAAACCTTTTATTAGCGGATGAACTGTAACGGTGCTGTTGTAAACATTGCATTGTAATAATGAATAGATGTCTATTGTAGTGTTTCAATTTTTTTCTTTATGAAAACCACACTAATTAATCAATCATCCAATTGTGTACCGAACGTAAATTTAACAAAAATTAAGTTAATTCAGAAACTTATAAAGCTCTTGATTAGCTGCTCTCTCAATTAAATTTTACTATTCGGTTTCTTACCTACTTTAGAAATTTTCACAAAACCGTTCGCTTTAGAAAACTTTAAAACATTTTTAAAGCAGGCGTTTCGTCAAAGTAATGAAAAACTACGAATGGTATTCTCGACATGATGCGGAATGTGAGATGTGAGATTCGGAATTTCAGATTACACTCGTACGATTTATTTCATCGATATTCTCGAACGCGATAGAATCAGCAGTGAGACGGTTGAGCTGGCAACATCGCAATTCCACCAAATCTGTCAAAAGTGACATTAGAGGCTAGAGTAGTTTGATTAAATTATTATTAGTAAAGATTAAGATATATTAGATAAAGATATATTAGTAAAAATAAAATAAGCAAGAATATATTGATTTCATTGTTGACTTACAATATTCGCGTTATGAGACATAGGATAATATCTATACTATATTCTTCGACTACTGGCAAGACAAATCGGGCATCTTCAAAATCGCATTTGAATTACTTCCTTTCTATTGGTTAAAGCAATGTCCCGTTTACACAGCACAATTTTATAAAAAAGCGATGTCAGTACGCTCAGTCAGACTTGTCAAATTATCCTAACCTCACTTTTGTCTGTCAGACAAAATTTTTCCTTAACGTGCAAATCCTGTGTCGTTTAGAGCGCAAAGCTTAGAACTCACATTTTTCTCTACTACTGCGAGTCTTTAGAGATTCCGGTGCTTGTGTGAGGTTATGTAAACCTAAACAATTTATTGACACTGACTCTATTGACAGTTAAATTGGCAGCAGTTTCCTGAAAATGCACTAAAAGTTGCTATATTGTATGTAGGGTTTTTACCAATGCGCGTGCATTCGCCTCTGCCAAAAAAATAAGAAACGTATAAAAGCTGCTAATTTATATATGTAGTTATGAAAGTTTGCTTGTCCGATTTCGCAAACAGACCGGTGTTTCACTGTATTATTTCAACTGCAATAAATCGCATCAAAACGATGCAAGGCTAACACTTAACAAATTATAAATAATACCAATAATGATAAACAATACCAGTGACTAAACGGCATTCGAAAATTTCCTACTCTCATCATATTATTTCAAGTAGCCAAATATATAACCCATTGATCACAATGTCACACCTTCAATTAAATCGCACGTGTTACCTACCGGCTATAACGTGTAGAAGACTGTCTTACATATAATTAAAATTAGTGAGTGGTATCATCTGATCAAATTCGATGTGATTTGGTACAAATATGCCTTTAATGCTAATGTATGAAAGGTTAAAACCAACTCACCCACTATGTTAGTTGTCAGAAACGTTCATATAGTAGAGATCAAGCTCATGAAAGTACTGGGTCTGTGCAATGGCCTAGGCTAACAAGAACAAAACCGCCCTGTCCTCAGGATTTGCATGATACATTACACTTTCATGAAATCCTCAAACATGCATTGTCCAAAAAATCAAACATATTGCGTCTTTATAACGCCATGTAAATATTAGCGATTGACAAACTCTCACTCTTACAGTGTAACATGTTCAATAGACTACCTCAAAGTCATAACATAAAATCTTAAAATTTAGTGCCTAATAGTATTATGAAAAAAAGTCCGAGAAGATTATACAGGAAATGCCTAGATACAAATGGAAAACTTAAAGAACATGATGCACACACAAAAAGGTAAAAACGCTAATAAATCATGCAAGTCTACGATGGAAGTTTTGCATGTGGGTGCCGTGCATTCAGCGTTTTATTTTAGGGTAGTTCGCATTTTATGCAGGAATATATTTTCGTGAAGTAAAGTTTCTCCAGTGTAAGTTACATGTTTCATATTTATCACACGACGGCTTAAGACATTAACATTAAAAAGCCGTTAAAATAAAATAAAGCCACATAAATTCCAAAATTAATAAACTTATCTTTAAATTATAACAGTGATTCCATCTTAGTTAATAAAATAGATATATATGTGTTAACAGAACATTCACTTTGTATTTTTGTTGAAAACTAATTGCTTTTTTTTAATCATTGGTAACCTTTGACATTTCATTAAGTTTGTATTTTATGAGTTGAAGTTAGACATTTAGTAATTTATTGCTACTGATATATTAAAAATTAAATCACTCTGTATCATTAACCACTAAATTTATTAACTAAAAGTTCGTAAGTTTCACAATTTGAGAAAAACTTCTCATTTATCATTGTAACACGCAACACAGTAACAGCTATATGCAGAAAAAGTTATAGTTTTTTTTGACTGCCCTATTTGCACTATCGCAATTTTGGAAGGTCTTACAGGCTGCGGTTATTAAAATTGATTGCACATATATAGATTTAGTTGCATAATTAGTATCAGAAGAAATATAAAAACTAAGAAACTTGTCGATACTGAAAACAAAAACTTATAAAAATAAACCAATTATTAAGACCACACAATTCGACATTTGACTCTACTGTACAATTAGAACCCCGCGAATATTTTTTGCAGTTGCCATCGCGTAAGTGCCACTTCTAAGCCTACCAATGATAATATGCTGGTACCGAAAAAAATTAACTATAGTCTAAAGCTTTCAATTTTTATTATTTCCATGGTAAAAAACTCCAACTGCTACGCTAATGCCCAGTTACACAAAAAAATTCTTAGTAAACTGGCAGCAGATTGTCTGCCAGTTTACTAAGAATCTGATATTTTCGATAAAAATCGTGTCAAAAGTTTTGAAGAAATTGCCGCGTTTTACACTACATTACGTTGGAAACATTGTCAGAACAAAAAAATAAAAGCAAAAATAAGCATAATGCATGATGGCTCTACGTGTGAACCACGCCATAAGCGTAACCTCTTCAGAATAATTTTAAAACAAATCGAAACGTCTGAAAAAGATTTCACCAAAAAGAATCAGATGTTATCGAAGAATACCAGTTGGTTTGTATTAATTTGTACATCTCTGCTGCATTAGAGCAATTTAAGTAGAAAGCAAACGATTGAAAAAAACTTTGCATTGTAATCAGTAAAATAATAAAATTAGATTGAAAAAAATCGGGTAAAATCTTTCAATCAAAACGTAATTGAAGATTAAAATCAGTAATTCCAACAAAATGTTGATATTTTGTTTTTAAAACTTTGAAAAAAATGTCACAAATGCCAAAAAAAAAACTTTAAAAATAGTTCTTTTCTACCAACAATATTTCTCAAAAAAGCTAAACTAGGGCTAGCTAAATTACTAAAAAAAGCTGTAACAACTAGGGCCCCGATTTGATGTATGGTTTTAGTCTAGCTTAATCATACTAATTTAACACGGTCCACCACTGCAGTCAATTCATTTGAAGTTACAATGACGTATTGGTAGTATTAGTCTGAATATGTATAATAATAATATTTCACAATAACCTATTGACTGGAGAGAAATAAATTCTATGATAAGAGTATTTCAGAATATGTATTCTCTCGTCTTCCACTTCGCTCTTTGTTTTTATTTCTTTAAAAGTTTTGCTTGATGAATGTGGAAAAATCCACTCTTTCTGAGCTAGGATTGGCAACATTCATCAAGTGCCGTACTATTTTGACAGAAAACAACATATTTTACGTAAGAGCGTGTGTTATTTCTGCACGAAAATATTGCATACTGCAGAATAAAATAAAATTATTTTTACCTTAAACTGTAAATAAAAAAACAGCTATTATTTTTAAATCATCGCAGTGAAAAACATGAAAATGAATTTGAAAACTTCCTTTAAAGAATAACTTTCATAAAACAACTGAGCTTGTTTCTTTGACTCCTCTCCCGTAAGATTTCTCCGTAAGTTCTTTTTGGGCGGAAATATTAGATTGATAATCGCCCCAAGTTTGTGCTCGAAGAGGTTTTATCGTATCAAGTTTTCGACTAACTTGAAATCTGACGTTACTTCTTTCAGAGTTTTTATATTACAGCAGATCAATTTCAACCGGATTGTGTCATTTTTCACTAAATTGTTGCAATAAACAGGTCAAACCAACATGGTCAAAGTATTTTTGAAAAATCCATCCAGTCGGCAGATGCATACAGCTCAATTGTATCAAAATGTCTTATTCAACTAAAGCTAAAGTAATAAATTATAACATTAAGAGTTATTGAAACTATTGAAAATATTTTATGCTCGTAAAAACTAAACATTTGAACCACAAAAGATTAAAAATGTTTATAAAGACGAATAATAAATAAAATTGCTAATGGAAAGATCACATTCATAATTAATTAACATACTTAAAAGCAAAGTCTGATAATCCAATACAATAATAATAGAATCACTATAAGTTTAAGCATATTACTACAAAAAAGAGGCGATAGTCTAATATTTAAACTGCTTAACATTATGTTTTTTGAAGTAACCCACAAAACACAAAAAAAACATATTTTGATTAGACTAAAAAAATCTAAGTACTATACATACACTATAGACTAAACTAAGCTAAGCAAATCAAAATGCCTTAGAAAATAGTTAGAACGAGACTTTTGACAAACCAAGCAAGTCTTGAACCTAATACACTTAGAAAGCAGACATAAAAAATATTTGTGATCATTAATTGAATATTAAACCCTAATTTATTATGTGACTCAAATAACTATTTGTGTATTAAAATAAAGGGGGTGTATGGGGTTCGCTGTAGAGGTAGTACCTTTCATCTTACACGGTCACACCAAGAGTCTTTGACAGGAGGTGGTGGCAGATAACTGGTCCTCACAGGGTTCCCAGCTCTCACTTATGGCTCCTAGCGCCACACCCCGGACAACTGTATTGACCTACAGGCAAAACTAAGTGAGAGTAGCCAGATATGGCGAACAAACTGAGTGTCCTAGGTATGACGATAAAAGGCATCTGATCTGACCGAATATCTGCCGGTAGAAGCAGACCACTCTTAATGGCCAACAGCTTAGGGTGGAAGAGCCATAAAGAGCAAGGGCACTCACTTGTCCAAAGAATGAGAAATTATTCTTAAAGGCGGAAGAATCGAAATGATCAACTGCATGTGGATGCAGAAGGCAAGAGGAAACCACTGCATCAAAGACCCGAATGGGTATCCTTAGTACAGTCACACAGCGACATTTATGGCTTTGCTCAAAACTAAATATTCCGGAGTTAAAAGCTCCCCACTCGGATCTCCGGGGGGAGCAGCGGCGAGCAAGATCATGAAAATAGCAACAAACAGTATGAGGATCGGAACATGGAATGCAAGGAGTCTCCTAACATCAAGAAAGCTAGATAACACCGTAATAGAGATGGAAAGACTAAATACAAATATCTTGGGGATCAGCGAGGTCAGATGGACAGGACATGGTAGCTGTCCCACGAGCAACGGCACTTTTTACTACTCGGGGAACAACAACCCAAAAAACTTATATGGTGTTGGAGTGATCGTAGATAAGAGGATTGCAGGATCAGTTATGAGTTTCATACCTTACTCAGATAGAGTCATGATGCTCAAACTTAAAACCGATAAGGGAAACATGAACATCATACAAGTATACGCACCTACAGCAGACAAAGAAGAAGCAGAAGCCGAAAAATTCTATACGGAACGGAACTGGATGATATATTTAGAAGTATTAAGAACAACGAAATCACAATAGTAATGGGTGACTTCAACGCTAAAGTTGGTAGTGGCAAGGTCGGAACACAAGTAGGAAATTTTGGTCTAGGAGAAAGGAACGATAGGGGGGATCGACTGATAGAATTCTGTCAGGATAAAGATCTTATAATAACAAATACTTTCTTCAAACTCCCGAATCGTAGACTATATACCTGGAAATCCCCGGCAGATAAACCAGAGAACAGAGTGAGGAACCAGATAGACTATACCCTCATAAATAATAGATACAAAAACTCTGTAAAATCCACAAAAACGTACCCGGGCGCTGACATTAATTCCGACTATAACCCTGTCATAGCTAAACTAAATATAAAAATGAAGAAAATAGAAAGGAGTCAGAAGAAATGCATAGACACCAGACTGCTTAAAGATCCCAATACTCATGATGTTGTGAAACAGGAGATAAATGAATGTATGCAAACTATTAATGCATTGAATGAGCGTAATGTTGATGAAAAGTGGAAACAAATGCAAGTGGGTTTGGAGACAATAGCCAAAAAACACCTAATGTGCAAAAGAACAAAGAAGAAGGCTTGGATGACAGCAGAGATCATAAATTTAACGGATGAAAGAAGAAAAAACAAACAAAACCTGCATGAATATAAGAGACTGAATAAAACAGTTCAAAAGAAAATCAAAGAAGCTAAAGAAGAATACCTGGCTGAACAATGCACAGAAATAGAGCTGCTAGAAAAGAAATTCGACCTTTTCAATATGCACAAGAAGATAAAGGATATGGCTGGATGCTACAAAGGAAAAGTTACTGGCAATATAGTCAGGGACAAAGATGGGCGAATAATAACAGATGCAAAGGATAAGCTGGAGAGATGGAAAGCTTACCTCTTGGAACTTTTTGATGATGCAAGATCCCCCAAACCCGTCCCAAAGAATAGCAACGGAAATCTAAAAATACTGAGGGGCGAAATAGAACACGCCCTGAAAAGAATGAAAGCCGGCAAAGCTACAGGCCCTGATGAAATACCTATAGAGCTAATTAAACTTTTTGATGAAGACGTAATTGATATTCTTCTGGACCTGTTCAACAACATCTATGAAACAGGAGAAATCCCTAAACAATGGTTATTGTCCACGTTCGTACTTATACCCAAAAAGCCAAACCCAAGAGAATGTTCAGACTACCGAACTATTGCACTCATGAGTCACACCCTAAAACTATTTTTAAAGATCATTTATGGAAGAATATACAAGAAACTTGAAGAAGACATGGGCAGTACTCAATTTGGGTTTCGTGCTGGACTTGGGACACGAGAGGCGCTTTTTGCAAGTAGTGTTCTTTTTCAACGCTGTTTGGATATGAATCAGGACGTATTTGCTACATGCTACATCGACTTCGAAAAAGCTTTTGATAAAGTGAAGCACGACAAGCTGCATCAAATACTTGCTAGCAAAAACATTGATTTGGAAGACGTCAGAATAATCAATAATCTATATTGGGGACAAAGAGCTAACACTAAGGTTGAGGACGAACTAACAGAAGAAATAGAGATTCGACGTGGCGTGAGGCAAGGATGTATCCTGTCTCCACTACTATTCAATCTTTACAGCGACACTATTTTTAACGAAACCCTAGAAGATGAAGAGGGAGGGATAGTTATAAATGGAGAAGTTCTTAATAACATAAGATATGCTGATGACACCGTCCTCTTGGCAAGCAACCCCATAGATATACAACGTCTTCTAAACAAACTAAACGATAGATGTAACGAATACGGCTTAAAAATAAACCTCAAGAAGACGAAACTAATGGTAATTACCAAGGCTACAAATATGCATCTCCAAAACAACATAAACCTGACAATAGCGAGCACGACTATAGAAATTGTAAAGTCATATAAATATCTAGGAACCTGGATAGAACAAACAGGTGATCAAACAAAGGAAATAAGGGCGAGAATAGAGATAGCTAGAGCAAGGTTTATAAAAATGAAAAAGCTGTTCTGCAGCCGGGATATTAGCATAACACTACGAATGAGGATGCTGCGATGTTACATATTTTCGACGCTATTGTATGGGGTTGAGACGTGGACTCTCAAACAAAACCATATAGATAGACTGCAATCCTTTGAAATGTGGTGCTACAGAAGAATATGGAGGATACCATGGACAGATAGAGTCACAAATATAGAGGTCTTGGAGAAAATGCAGAAGGATTGTGAAATTATTAACGCCATAAAGAAAAGGAAATGGCAATACCTAGGCCACATAATGCGAGAACCAAAATATGCACTACTACAGTTGATAATGCAAGGGAAGATTGGTGGAAGAAGGAACATCGGTAGACGTCGGGTGTCGTGGCTGAAGAACCTCAGGGATTGGTTTGGCTGCACGAGTAATCAACTGTTTCGGGCTGCGGTTGACAAGGTCAAGATAGCTGTGATGATAGCGAACCTCCGATAGGAGACGCACAAGAAGAAGAAGAAGTATTAAAATAGCAAAATCAAGTATTGTATATTAAAAGACATTTTCTAGAAATCGACAATAAGTTGATCGCATCACACACAAAATTTCTCTTATAATTGCATAGTTAGCGCAATAATTAAAAATGTTACCAAATTTTCGTTTGCAAAATCATAAATATAGAATATTGTGTACAAACAAAACCTTATTTACCTTTTGTTATAAAATAAACTTGCTAAATTGTTTAGAAAGTGTTTAGTACATTTTGTTGCGTAGCAATTCAATTGTCCTAAACTAAGAATATTATATAAATATGTATATAATATAGAATTGCCAAAAAAAACAGCTAGTAAAATAAAAATTTTTAAACCGCTATAAAGTTAAACCAATTGCCGGTACTTAAGTCTACAAAAAAATCAGTTGTAAATAAAATGAGACACTGAAAGTGTAAAAAAATATTTTTAGAATGAACTCGGTTTCTAAAATTCTTTTAATCTATATAGTGATCGCGATTATTCTCGATTGCCATTATTGATAGCAATAAATTTAGTTTGATGGGTGTTTAAAGATGTTGTTCCTTACAATTTAACTTGTAAATTCAACATTTATCAGTTACTATGTAAAAAATATAAACCAATTTGAATTATTAACACGACAGAAACCATCAAAAAAAACTTTTTACCAATTCCGAGCTTGGTGCGTGAAAAAGTAAATAAAAAAAAATAAATGATTTGAATTGAGAGCAGAAAATAAATTCTTTCGCTCTTTTACCAATGTACAAATTCCCATTCAATGAACCGTACACGATAATTGAACACAATGTCAAAAACAAACTAATTGCTTCAACAGGAAAAAAGCATCCATTAGTATCAACTTCCAAAAGTATGTCGTCCTCTTTCAACTGGCGTTCGTGTTAATTAGATCGGTACACGAAAACTCGACACTTCCAAAAGTTTTCTCACTTCAGACAGAAGCATCTCATCCACATTGTTACTTAATTGGAGCAAATTGTTTTGAAATATGTTTGAAATTTTAAATGATACTAGTAAATGCTCCATCGTCTGTCTAAGAGAACAAATATTTGATGTAAAATGTCACATGTTTATTGATTGTAGAAAATCTTTGTCAATATTCTGCTCTACTAGAGAAATTATTCAAGCGAATACTCAAGAAAAGTTTTCACTTAAAATTTCTCCGAATCTACATAAAAAACACCGTTCTTGAGTTTCCACATCTATAGCAGCTTAAAAAAGCTATTAATTTATACTGCACAGATAACAGATAATAGACAACGTATACGTTTTAACCGACCAAAAAAAAAATATTTCGAAAACAATAAACAACCAATAAGAAATTATTATTAAATTTTTTTAGACAAACTGAGCAAAAAAAACTTTTTAAATTACTTTACTAAATCTTTTATACTTGCAATCGTTTTTTGCAAAAATTCATGTCACACACAAAAATTTGATAGAATAAAAAACAGCAGACAGAGAAAGAAAAAAACGTAGAAAATGATGCAAAGACTAGAGAAGATTGAAATCATGTAAACAAATCATCCAATATTTTCCATCTATTTTGGTTTCTACCATCAAATTGTAAAATAATGTCATTGGAGAATTTACATTTACATTGGGTAAATTTAAGACCTAATTATGAGTTCCAATAAGAACGAAACATATCTGAGCCTACGGATCTAGTTCGAATGAATTTGCTTTAACATGATTTTAAGTAAGATTTGTTTTACATTAATTTACACAACTTCTACCAAGAATCAACTTCACTTGAGAAAGATTAGATCTGTTTATGATAAACAAAATAATAAAAACTAGATTAATAAAATACAAGTTATTAATAAAACAAATTATTCTAGATAATTCCAACACAAAAAAACTAACAAAATAGAAAAACAATTTATTACTCTTTCACGCATGTTCTGACTTTTACAACTAGCTTAGAAATACAATTAGAATGTTATAGAAACGATATGTTTTGACACTGTACGGAAGTGAGACCAGACCAGAGGCAGCTAAACCAATTTTGATTTCAACCTTAAAAGCAAGGCATTTCGAACAAAATAAGCCCCAAATGCATAAAAAATAAAGCATACGTTCAGGATAACTTGCAAAATATGAGACTAAATACCAATTTTACAACTTTTCAACCTTGCTTACTCCTTTCTGGGTGTTATTCTTTCACTGATTATTCGTTCAACAAAACATTAACAACATCTGATAACATTCTTTACTTGTCAGCTGTTTCTTGACTGCTTTTCGTTTTCTTGCAGCGCGAGTTAACGTTTGTTGTCTGATCTCTCTGCCACCACCCCCGTTTAAACCGTGATACTGAGCTTCTTGAAATTTTCCACAATTATCCACAAATATTCCACTAGGAGCATTGAGAAATGTTTCAGAAGTTCGAAAACACTTAATATAGAAAAATGTCTAAATCCCGCTACAATAATCCTGCCTACATATACATTTGAGCTTATTAAAGCACGATTTTCTAAAGTGCATTTTGCGGTGTTTAGCGAGGTGTAAGTGAAATAGTTACTTAGATTGTTGTTCCATTTTTATTTAAAATTTGTATCAACAATAAAAATTGCGAAATTTGTCGTTTTAGAATAGACAATTGAAATAAACAGTGAATAAGAAGACTTGTTGCCAATATAAACAAAATGATAGAGCTTTTTAATCCATCACCTTCCTTTTTAAGTTATCACCTAATAATTGACACCAATTGCTTAAAAATATTGATCGATTCTAGCATCAAAAACTTCTTCCAGCTGCATATTTTACATTTCAAAAAAGCTCGGTAATGCATTTTCAATGTAAAAAATCGTCTTTCTCAATTCCTTCCAACTTTCCTATAACCCGTATCAAACAAATGGCCATTTGAATACTTCAATATGGCACGACTGATAGCAGTTCAGAACTCGTTTTTTTCTGCCGAACACGGTACGGGCATTGATTTTCAGATAACTCAACGCAAAGCTGTGTATCAATGTTTTGAAAATCGAAGGAAAACTTAACCGTAAATTAAGTCAAGTAACGTAAATATTAAAATTAAAACACTTTAAATTTGAACCTGAATTGAGACAGAAAATTCTACAAAAACCAATCGAAAAAACTGTCTAGAATATTTTTTACAAGATACATTTCGACAGTAAAATAAAATACTCTCAATTTTCCTCAAACTCATATTTTAAAAATTATAACACCATCAATATTCGAAAAACATTTGCTTATTAAAATTAATTACTCAAAAAAACAAATAAAAAAATAATAATGCTGTAATCTTGTCTTGTCTTCTTCAAATGGCTAGTGCCAGTGAGCACAAAACATGTCTAAGTCTACAAATCTTTGTTTTAAATAAATATTTCTTGGCTTTATTACGTTCTGATTTTTTGGTAGCAATACCAAAGCAAATAGAGAATATTCTATAATGTTTTCTATGATTTCAAGCGTATTTTTTTACAACGAAACTTATAAACTTGGCTTTCCGGTAGTATAACCTTAAGTTTTTTCTCGCAAAAATTTAATTTTAATTTACAAAAACCCTAAAAGCAAGTTTTTCCAACTAAGCAGAATTTCCACTATAAACTTTATCAGCTTAAAAAATACTGAGTATAAACATTCAAGTACATATAATAGTATTATACTTTTTTTCAAAAGATGTCAATTTTAGAAAGCTCTTACTAAATGCTGTATATGTTGAATCAAAATCTAGTAAACTCACAAAACCGAAAATAATTTTGGTTTAACTAGATCATCTCTCCATTTAATTCACAATATGCACATAATCAGCTTGATTAAAGATTTAAGCATCACTTTTGACGCCGAACTCTGTTTTAATGATCACGTTTTTGATATGCCCGACAATCCTTTAAGAATGTTCGGATTTATTCATAAAAACTGCTGTGATTTCTAAAATAGAAAAACACTCTATCGGAAAATGACGCTATAATTCAACTTCTTAAGAATAATTCTTCGAATGATATGATCAAAGCTGTACAGCGACAGTTTCTTAAATTTCTTTGTATTCTATTGTATAGAATTATTGTTTTAGATCAGTTTTTACTGAGTCGTATTTGTTTTAAAGAATTGAATCTTATTAATTATATTTATTACAAAACTTCTCGTATCTCCATTTATTAGACCCATTTCATTTATCAAAAAAAAACTTCACTTTCCCTAACTTTTTAGTAATCTGCTATTCCATGTATTGTCCACTCCATATTCGAGGCGTTAATACTCTCAGAGGAAGTTGCTTTATTATAAATAAAAACCAAGTGTTTTTCTTCTTTAATTAGTTTTTGTATCATGAATTAAATTAGTCATTAATTATAATATATTTATTTATTAATTTAAAACAATAATTAATTTAATCGCATTTAGCTGTTTCGTAGATTGTTTTGATAAATTTCCTATTTTCTTATTAATTATGAGTTTGACAAAGTTTTGTGAAAATTATCGTCTAATAATACACTCTGTATGTACTTTTTCTTTTCATTCAGTTTGGCACCCTGTCTGTCTTTATCCTTGCACAATGTTGTGGAAAGATATCTCCAGTTTCAATTTTCGTTTTTTTTCTTGAGCACCCATTGTTCACTTTTTAATTTTCTGTAAATCTCCTTCACCTTGCATCATCATAATAATGCTTCTCCTAGTTCTTTAATTGTTCGTTGTTTTATACTTTTCTATTATGTTACCTCTCTTTATTTGTTGCTTTTTTCCAGCATTTTCTCTTTTTTTCCCAGACTGTTCGCCCAGACGTCTCCTATAATTATCTTGTTCCACTATCGATAATTATACTTCAACTTTTGTACTTTTTTTAGTTCCTTTGTATTTTTGCTTGTCACAATTTCTTCCTCATTTACTATTTTATTTCCTCACATTTTGTTTCTTAATTCCATTTTCTTATATGTTCTTTTTTGTTTTCTTATTTTCTTTTTTAATTCTAAAGCTAATTAATAAATTCTAATTATATGTAATATTTGTCCTTCGCTATAAATCGTCATTTTACCGTTTTGGCTATTCAAAATACAAAAACTCACTGAAGAAAATAGTATTCAATAAATTGTCTACAAAGAATTTGCCATTTACTTTTATTTTATCTGAAGAAAAAAAAATCTTTGCATGCTAGAAATTTCAAAAACAAAAACAATAAAGGTCCCTGCTGATGTGAGAGCTGATCGATCATCAGCAAAGCAAATTCTCAAGGTGACCAACTATATATAATCAAAATTATAATTGTTTATAAAATCTAACTTAGCAAAACGATTTTTAATAGCAACCCTGCACATTTTATGCAACTAATTCCTGATTAATAATAAAAATCTAATAATCATCGTCTTTTATCATTTAGTTTCAAAAAGAAAAATACCTGTCAATGGTCACATTACATAAGATCTGTAATATATTGACAAACTAGAAGTGCAACTATTGCTCTCAGATTCCACTGCTTTTTACCTTTTTGAAAGTTAACGATGCTCATCAAATTTGCTGGTTGATAATGTGTGTATTCTTAGATTTTTCACACATTTTTTGTCTAATATGTACTAAAAAATACTCAAAACCTGTTAAGATATTTGCTATTACAAAATCACGGTCAATGTGCAACACAGTACTCAATCTTTTAAAATCCATTACAAATTGCCTATAAATATGGAAAAGTGTTAACAACAAGCCGCCCAAAGAGATAAAGTTAGTCTTAACTGTTCCCATTATTCTCCATCAGTTTCGAAATAAAATAAATAGACTTCACACACAAACTTTTTATTACCTATTACCATAGTTGTGCTAAGTAAAGCAAACACCATATATTCGGTTTGTGATAATAGCAACATTTTCTTGACGACCTCAATTATAGACGACCTCTGTGCCGATGAAAAATACAGCATCAAATGTCAACATCAATAATTATTACTGCAAATATGCCATAAAAGCCGATCAAATTATCTGATAATGTACTGTAATGAATCAGAGCAAAATAGTAATTTCCTTATAAATATAACTGATTTATTTAATTTCAGACATAAATCAGCTTTATCGCCCATCGCTACTAATTGATTTTAATAGAAGAAAGTCGAAATGCAATAATACCTGAAAGTTGTTGTGGAAATCAAATTGCAAATATAAATATTTTGTGATTTTATGCAAGAGGAATGTAAAAATATTTGTCATTCTTACAAAAAATCAACTTTATGAAAGTATCTAAAAGTGGTTCTATGTGTAAAAATGGTTCAAATATGAAAATATTTCTAGAATTTTTTTCGTGTAATCTACAGCATTGTCTCAAGAGAAGCATCTGTCAAAGTCATTTGCTTCATGATGATCATTAAAAGCCCATAATGGAAAACAAGCGGCAAATGACATAAGTTCTTACAGTTCTAGGAGAAAAACAAAAGCCGCTTGTATCTAATTAAAGTAGAAAAGCAGCGAGACTATCGTCGATTACAGCAGCAAAATTTCGTGAGCACTAATGGCTCAATAAATTTCATTAATGCCCGGTTGATTTTAACTTTGATAGTATGTGTCATGTTGCTTTATTGAATCAGGAATTTTGTTATGTTCGACCATTCCAAGTGCGGGTCACAAAACTCATAAGGGTCAACATCATAATGGCCTGGCAGCTCTATCTCGTTACGCTTCATACTACCATTCAAATAACAGTCATTCTATCGTTGGCACTAAAGTTCACTTATAAGTTATAAAAGACGTCGAGACAAGCAAGATTTTTATGAACAAAATTCCAAACCATCTAATTTTCTCTCAAAAAAGCTGATATAAAACTTTACAACTTTGCCGTCAAAGCAAGATCATTATGAATATACAGACACATACTAGTCAACGTTGAAATACCGATGTGAAAACTGTCGTAATTCCACTTAACATTCTCGAGAAAATTTTGTGCGTCTTATAAAATAAACATATTTGTCACTGTAAAGCTTGAAAATATTAATGTAAAATTATACTACTTCATTTATAAAAAAAACTTCCGAAATTTATTTCAACTAGTTATTACTTAATCACAAAATATAATTAGGTAAGAGAACAACACCACTCAAAAATGAATAGGATTCGGGAAAATATAATTCACAAGCAGACTGTTACTGCCGTTTCCGAACATCCAAACACGGAAACAATATCAAAACACGTAAGCAAAATATATGAATTGAAAAACATAGTTTTATATATTTTCTTGAATATATTATGTTCGTCATAATAATATTTACCGTCACATGTAGCACGAGAATTATAAAATACAAAAGAAGAAACTAGTGACGTTTATAGGATAAAGCCCAAACGAAAAGACCTTAACTAATTGATCTCTTACTACCATGACCAATGGCGTGTTTTATGTATTAAAAAATCGAGTTTTTACTTATAAAAACAATGAGCATAATGAGTTTAAGTATTTTCTATTAAATTCACCTTTGAAAAAGTGCTTCATAATTTAGGATGATCAACATTAAAATAAATGCAGTGACCAACTCACCCACAAAGTACATAGATTAATGTCAGCATAGAACGTAAGTTCTCAAACAGATGACAAGATAATCGATAGCATTAAGCTACGACAGCAGTTTTATAGATCACAATTACCGTTGATCAACATTATTTGACAGCACAGTATCTATTGTTAGGTTTCACATACTCAAACCTCAATCAACCAGATCGTAATAAAATATAAAACTCAAATGAAACACTATTTCAAACTTCAAAAATGTACTAAATTGAATTTCTAAATCTGCGAATAGAAAAAGCGTGTTACAACTTTAAAAATGTAACGACAAACTTGTCCGAGAAGGATTCCCAACGGAAAACACACTACTTTTGTTCGCTGTTCACGAACTTTAAAAAATTTAATACATTGTATTGAGAAGAGTGAATTGTAGTAACTTTTAGAAACTTCGTGTTAAAACGTTCCAAATCCGCAAAAACAATAAACGATGTCATAAATAAAATATGACAAATGTCATACACTTAGCAACTTTGGAATAGTAACGATGCAATTGGATATATAATGGTATATAAGCTTTATGAGTTTTTACAAAAAGTTAAAACCACAAAAAGTCATTTATGTTGTCTTAAAAATCCCAATACGACTATTTTATTATAATTTCATGCAAGAGAATTTGCCAGTGGAACACAAATATTAAATAATAAATTAAAACAAATAAAGTGTAAAAACAAAAAAAAAAATACTTAACAAAATTCCAAAGCATATATTTAATCGGCGAATAAAAACTTATAAGCACATACATGTTTTGCTTCAAGTTTATTAGCTCTCCTCAGTAAACATTTCTAGCCTAAAATTAATAATAATTTTTATTTATGAATAAATTTGCGAGTTTAAAAAAAGATCTTAAAAAAGAAAAGAAGCAAGTGTTTCATTGTCTAAAGTTAATGTTGCACTTCGTAATTGGTAAAAGTGTCACCATCATTGAAGCAAGCTGGAAAAAAATGATCTAACAAAAGTATATTGTAAAGTATTCACACAGTTTTACCACTTTCCAAAAAGTTTGTTTATGAGCTCTTTCGACCACCAAGTCGTCAGCATCAGAAAATAAATAAAATTGATTTAATTCAAAAACTCAAAAAATTTATTTGAAAACTGTTTTATTTACCTCCTGATAAAGACCACTTGGTGGTCAGAAGAGCTCTAGAAATCTAATAAACAAACTTTTAGGCAAGTGGTACAACTGTGGATAGTTTATTGTGCCAAATATTTCAAACCAATCAATTAAACATATTGTAAAGACAAAATCAACACAACAATAATTCTAAATCTTAAAAAATCAAGAACAAAAACCCAAAACATTCATGACCCACCGTCACATAATCAGTTTATTTCATGAAAAATAATTTAAAAAGCTATCAATACCAAATTAAAGTTTCCATTAAAGTAAGCGATTAAGTAATTCGTAAAATTTGTTTGTATTGTTGTACAAATAACTATTTTTTAAAAACTTCCGCTACTTCTGTATGTTTTTTTATGTAATGTGTTGTTTTTATGTAATCTTTTTTTTGGTTATTTCTAACCAAACCAGAATCTCGATAAACTGTAAATAATTGAGCACATAGAACCCAGTACAAGCTGGACTTACTGCGCAATGTGTGTGCGAATTATATCCCTAAGTTGCGCTAGCCGAAACAGTCAAAAATCGTATTCAAACAGAAATGCCACAATATTATTTTACAAATATGTAAATGAATTAATTTAATTGATATTAAAATACCTAATACAAAGGTTTGATTGCTCATTCCATTATTTTTTATCGAAGTACTGTTATTTAAAAAAAGTGAAATAACAGATTCTCTAATCAACCACTATCTATAACGCAATACCGGTTTTGAACTGGTTAGCCTTTATAATTTGCAAACAACATCAGTTCAGGCCAAATGATCAATTCCCTCTTAATTGTATAAGCAATGCTATCAAAAATTTCAATTCTTATAAAAACAGCCATGGCAGACTAGAGTATTGAAAACATTGACGAAATGTAGAAATAGTGGTATATTTATGTAATAAAAATACTTTTTTATTAGTAGACCATGTAGTTTGTGGGTTCAATATAATTAATAATGTAACCGAAATTTCAGGCAAAACGTTCGTTTGATGTCAGTGAAATACAGAGAAATTGAAGTGAGAAAAGTCACACAAGCCATTTTTTATTTATTTCGTGTTCCATTAGAGGTCACTTATGAATAACAATCTGCGCGTAACTTTCCACTTGGCGAATTGCAGGAATGCAAGCAAAATTCACCTAGCGTAAAGCTCTGGAAATTTTATACGAATAAAAAGTTCTTTCCTTTTTGACGTTGGAAGCTGCAGAATGGTATTAGTACAATGCAAAACGCAATATCACTGAACATATTATTTCTAGTTTCAAACTCAGCATAACTTGGCCTTTTTATTGCTTGAAAATATTTTTATTGCAAAATGTTTTCTTATCATATTCAGCGTTTACTACATATCTCTAACGGATAAAATAAATTATTTCTGTCGACGCATAATACAATGAACATTATAAGTTCAGAGATGATATTTTAGATATAACAAAAATCAATAGCTCTTTTAAGTAAATAAAATGTAGTAGGTATACGTGCCTATTGACTGCACGGAATTGCTGCATGGCGTCTTTGAATCGTAAATTGCCTGCACCTATTGCACATAAAACTATATTTTTCAAAGAGATTTTAGAGCTTTCAATGTGTGTACTTCCGCTGAAATATATGATTTATTTTTAGCTTTTATTGTAATTATTGCACTTCATTTGCTCCGAATCCTACGCTCAATATTTTCCTACGGGCAAATTTAAAAAGAACAAAGTAATACAATTTATAAAGTACTAATTGCAAAATTAAGATAAGTCAACAAAGTTATTTAATCATATTTAAGAATCACAAGATTTTTTGAAGGAAATAAAAGAGCTTTAAAAGTCAATAGCAGCCCATTGTAGTATTTTTTGCGGAATTAATTAGTAAAATAAACCGTTTTGCTTATCATAAAAGTAAATGATTTTCTTTTCAAATGTCATTGTCATCTCTTTTAATGTCATCATGACTTATTAAATCTCAATCATTTTAATAAATCAGACTGTTAAAATTAAAAACGGTCAATGCGTATAGAGTAAGTACATTTTCAAGCTTGATAAAAGATAGTTTAATAAGTTAGATTGCAAAAAAAAACACATTGTTTACATTGCTTTCAGTTTTTTTATTATTAATTATTGATGCTTATTGGAAATTTTTACAAATAACCACAGGTTTAAATGTAGATATAGACAGCTAAATTTTCATCTATCAAGTAACTATAGTCACTAATTTTCATACATTTTATTAGTTGCAGCTGCAGCATAAAAATAGAAGAATCTGGCGCAAAGGTATACCTAATTACAATTTAACCATAATTATAATGCTTATAAAAAATCGTAATCTATGTAAATATCTTTCACCATTAAGAAGAAAACATTTAACATTTTTTGATATTTTTCACACAAGTAATATAGTCAGAAGACGCTCATGTGCTATTTGATAAGCAGGATCCTGACCGAGTCTGACCTGACCTAATGTTTAAAATGGTAAAGTCGCACAAATTCATAATGGTTTAGTGTCTGACCTGACCTGACGTCATTGCTGTATGATTATTGCATTATGTTCATCGATTTTTCTGTCAATTGTAAGAGAAAACAATGTATGAAAAAATTGTAAAATTCACTTCAAAAGATCTATGATACACTCGCAATAACCATTTTTATTTATTATACATTAACTGTTTTCCTCAATTTATTTAAAAAAATGTTTTTATGTTTTCAACGCTGTATTCCCGAAGAATCTCATTATCACGTAGTCAAAATTTGATTTTTTTAGAAACCAAAAAAACTCCCTAAATTTTAACATGTTCTTTCCAAATAAAAATAAAATTGTCTTGTACAATTTTTGTTCCATTTTTGTTCCATTTGACTGGCACCGCTTTGAAAAATAACAGAATAACCATTATAAACATTTAAAAAACAATAATTTTAGACAATGCTATCATTTATTTTCTCTTATGTAATGAAAATATCTTACTTTATTTTCAAACCTAATTTTTTTATGTTACTACTGCGATACCACACGAAGAACTAAGGTCAATGTGTCATTTGCATGTTGATTTAGATGTTGACTTGACCTATTTTCCATTCCATTACGTGCCACAATTCAACTGTATTGTTAACTTAATTAAACTTCCGGATGCCCTTGGAATTTTCACAGACAATTTTATAATGAAGAAAGATTTTTACAAATCATCACTAATGCCCCAAACATAATAAAAAGATTCTTACCCTAGATAATTTATCAAAATTGAAAAAAAAGTTAAGATTTTCAAAAAGGTCAAAAATCAAACTTATAAGTTAGCTGCGATAAAGCACGTTTCGACCAGTAAATCCAAATTTACTTTACTTTTTACGTGATCTATTTCATAAAATTAGAACGATTATAAAATTTTATAATATTGCTACAAATAGGGATAGTTTTAAGGTAGAGCAGATTAAATTACGGAATAGTAATCCTTTAATAGTAATCCTTTTAAATCAAAATACCTACCCTTTTATATGTACAATTTTTAAGAAATTTGATTAAATATGTAATAAAAATTTAAAGTTTAGTGCAATACATTAAAAGATGTAATTTGAATTAGTTGCAAAATATATTTTTTGCTTTACTCACGAATTAGTAATTGAATTCGACAAGATTTGCCTCTTTGTTAAAATATAGTCAGTCTAGTGAGCCAACAGAAAAACTTGTATCGTCATCTAGATTAAAACTGTTACAATTAATTAAAGTTAAGAAATTTGGTGGCTTTATCAAATCACTGAATGAAGCTTGGTTTAACTATTGTGGCATGACTAGCTGTAACTCTACCCGAATGACTAAATGCTGGAAATTAAATCATTCAAGAAAATGGTGCGTGAATCATTAATAAAAACCAACACTTCGTATAATTAACGACTTCTAAAGGTGTTTGGTTGTGTTTAAATAAATGGTGATGCTTATCTGAGTCACAATGTAACCGAGCTACCGTTTTTAATATGTTATTAATTATGTCGTAATTGTTTACTATTTACATCGTGACTAAGTGGTATGGAAGCCGATTCATGTTAAGCTCTTCTATGCTTAAATTCGTACAAATATAGGGGGGCTTTCGTGCAGCTGCTGCAGTTGACATCTTTAACCCCTCTGCCTCCTTCTTTCTTCAGTTTAAACTAAATTAACAATAGCGCACGAATTAAGATTAATTCAATTTAACACGAGAATGGATCAAACGTAAGGTGTCGGCAGTTTAAATTAAAGCTATTAATATTGCTTCGTTATTGACAGAAGAGAAGAACAGCCTTTTGTAAGATACGAGTATTCAAAGAGCCTTATTTAAAACTCTACATTGTTCTTATTATTTACAACTCTCGCAATCCACAGTTTATTATTCAGCGTGATTTCAACAAAACCAAATTTCTAGCAATAGTAAAGAATTAAAATATAAAATGTAAAATGTAAATGACTATATTACTGTAAAAGTATCATAGAAGTAACAACAACAACCACAATTTTACTAACATTTTGTATTAAGCCTTTAAGAGATAAAATATCAAAAACATTGATAAATATCCAACAATTGCATTTCCTTTCTCAAATCAACATGCCAGACCGTAAACAATAATCCATGCAAATACATAATAATGCAAAATGAACGAAGCATTTTAAAACTAAGTTACAAATTGTGTGGAAATATTTCAAAACTTCAAAACATAATTATTGAAGTGATAATAACAAACAACAAATGATATAACTGAAAAGTGCCAAAAATACCTGATAAAAGATAGACTTGAAAGCCAATAAAAATAATCAAAATTAATGATTTTCAACAAAGAGCAAAGAAAAAAACACGGAATAATAAAAACAAAGAGAGAAAAACAGGTATAAGAGTAGATGTTTTTAAGGAAACCAATTTTAGAAAAAAGAAATAAATGTAGAGCACAAAAAAAGACATGCAAACATGTGCCTATAAAAAAAGAGATGAGAAACTACAAAAAAAATCAGAACAATGTTTGAAAAAATGTCAAAAAAATTTATGAGATTTTAAAGTTAAGTAGAAAGACACAATGCTAGGAAAGGAAAAGAAAATAAGTATATAAGCAATTGAATAAATAGTTGGTGAAAAGCGTTATGGTATAAAAAATATTTAAAAATAAAAAAAGAGAAAAAAATAGAAATAATGCAAAAAATTGATGAGATAGATTTTGGAGTTGAATAGAGATATAGTAAAGTATAAAAACTGAATGAGGAAAAAGCCAGTCGAAAAAATGTTAAAAAAAAGAAAAAACAAATAGAAGGAAAAAACTATTAAATATAAAAAGAAACAATATGATAGAATAAAGATTGAGACAATAAGAGAAGATAAGAGATTAATATTTGAATTAAGATTAGAGATTGAAATATGTATATGTATATAAAATTTGCCTAAATATTTTAAAAAAATTATAAAAATTAAAAGTTGATTGCAAGCAAGGCTTCAAAATTGGAGTATAAGAAAATAAGTACTGGTTGGAGAAAAATGAAAGAATGTGTAGGATGTGTGAGGAGGTGAGATAAACAATAGAGCATATAGCCTCACAGTGTGAGGAAGTAAGAGAAAGCGAGTTTGCAAAATGAAAGGTGATAAATGAGAATAATCTAGGTTTAAAATGATTAGAATCCATTAAAAAAATAAGAGCAATAATAAAGAAAAAACTTAGATTAAAACAAAAAACTAGAGAGAAAAAAAAAGATGAGAAATACACAAGAAAAATAATCTGAGTTTAAAATGAACGAAAATAGTTAAGAATAATAATAAAGAAAAAATGAATTAAGAAAAGAAAAAAGAGGATAAGAAGAAAATTATATGTAAAGTAGCAGAAAATGTTATTTATATGTTTGTTTTATTATAATTCAGATTACATACTCTAACATTAAATTGTATAACATAGTATTGAATAAATATTTACAAAAAATACTTAGAAACTTACCCTACAATATATGCCAATTTTTATTTTAGCTAAATGTGAGAAACAATCCTCCAAAAATATATAGATCAATTTAACATAGCAAACAATAATATAATTAATTATCTAATAAGAGCAATTGCAGAAAGTAAATTATCTTCAGAAAATAGAACGAGGTCAATTAAACAATAATCACCGGCTTCATCACAAAGAAAAATTGTCGATTGCACAAATGTAATTGTTTAAATGTTTTTTTCGCTTGATGAAAAACATTAATAGTAATAATTATTTAATTTTTTGAATTCATCTATTCTAAAAAATACGCAGCCATGTTTAGATAACTGGAGCAGCAATAAATCAGATGAAACAAGAAATATTTTATAGTTATGAGGACAAGATAAATAATAAATCCATAAAAAAATATTTACTTCACATCAATTATACCTGTCAGGAGTTCGTAGAACTATAGGAACAAATTTGTTGGATTTGCAAATAGAGAGAAAAATGAGGAAGTTTGCTATTTGTACCCATAAATAACGAGCAACCCTATTTTTGCATAAATCTCGCCAAAAAGCGACAGTATCTTGAAGCAATTCGCTTTATGACTCTCAACTGCCATAATTTTATAACCTCACACATTGCTTTTATAATTTATAACTCTTTTTAAAAAGCCATAAATATTATGGGATATACTGGCATTGAGAGTCAAATATTATTGCTCATCAAGTAGTTGACTGATAACCTGCAAGTGCCAATTCTTAAAATCCAATATAAATTATTATTAGCGCAAGCTATCTACTACAATGATAGCATGAGAAAACCTTGCCAAAAGGAATTTAAGGTCTGACACACGTAACATACAAACTGTTCTCACAATGAGAAACGATAGATAGCTATTTATAGACAAGTTCAATAGACACTCTGCCTTTCAACTTTGTTTCTACCAATTAGGAGTTTCTCTCAGCAATATTCTTTTATCAAAAGAAAAACGTCTTGTTTAGGTCAAAGTATTCGAAGTTAATTTGAAAGCACATCCCTTAGGAGTAATATGACAAATAAATTTAAATTTAGAATATAAAACAATAGTATATTATAACACAAGTTTCATCAGAGTACCACAATTATAATTCTACCTTGACTTATTGCTATCAATATTGTAAAAAAATAATATTATTATAAATATTTATCTAAACAATGTCTTTTCTTGTTCTTGCTCAAACCAAGGAAATGTTTTTTAATAATTACTAGAAAAAATCGCAGAAAAGCTTTTCTTGTCCAACTTGTTTCGGTTACGGTTTCTACTAGTTTTTAATAGTAACAAAATGTCAAATATCCAATTTTAACCATCAGTTCACTTTAGTCATTCAGAAATATAAAAGTCAAAATACATACCTACCATAAATCTTCAAAAACTACATAAAATAATCTACAATTTGATTACTCAAGGGGGGTAGGTACGTATATAATAATGTAAGGTAAATTGTTTTCAATTAAAATGTTTCGGTAAATTCCAATTAAAATGTTTCGGTAAATTCCAGCTCGAATATGTTTCATTTGACTATTACAATAGAAACTGAAGCAATTTAGCGTTAAAGGAAGAAAAGTATTTGTAATTAAAACTAAAATCTTGATTACATTTTCGCATTAGAGGAGAAATATATTCGTTTGCTTGCAGTTATTACCAGACATGTAATGTAGAGAGTGGTTATATCATGAACATGGCATCTCTTTTCTGTACAAATCTTGTGTACAGAATATACCATCTGTACGTCAATGTTTCATTTCCTTGCAGTCTATGCATTTGAAAGGCGCTCAAAGACATGCTAATGTTGTCACCAACACGAATGTGACAGCATGATTAGTTATGTTGGATTGAACATTGTGCATAGAGCATATTCAAGGAGGAAGTATAGATATATGAAGGATGTTGGGTGAGTTGCTTAGATAGTCATAACATGTAAACAAATATGTATAATACCCTCCGTTTTCCATGAAATTTTAATTCATTTTCAAAACAATAGTCAGAAAAAACTAAAAATTTAATGGGATTGTTCAATGAAAAAAGTGAAAAGATTTTACACTATTCAACTACATACAGTGAGATTTTTGTTTTACTGAACATAACGTTATAAGTCGTATGTTCAGTTTTAAAAAAACCATGTCAATACATCGTCGCTAGGTAGGCAACCAAATTAACAAATATTTTATTTTTTGACACATGACTGACTTGACAATGACAGAACAGAACTCTGAAATTTTATTCAAAGGTAAGGAAGGTTATGTTACGTCTTAATAACAAGTTTAAAGGTTCAAAGTGACCACCTTCTTGTTCTAAGCAATACGCCAAACGATTGTAAAATGATTGTACAGTATTTTTTAAAAAAACTGGATTTATTTCGTTGCAGGCGGTGAGTATTCTATTCTTTAGTTCTTCTGTACTCTGTATTACGGTATTGTTGTAGACTTTAGATTGAAGATAACCCCAAAGAAAGAAATCGTTTGGTGATAAATCTGGTGACCGAGGTGACCAAGCTATTGATCCAAAAGTTTTCATTCAGGAAACGTGTAATAGGGCCCGTGGAATGTGGTGGAGCGCCGTCCATTTGAAACCATGCGTTCTCAAGATTCAAGTCTTTTAGTCGTGTCATTATGTGTCTTTGCAGAAGTTCCAAAAACTTGGCGGCATTTAGGTTGCCATCAATAAAAAATGGACCAATAAGGGTACCGTCGACTATTCCAGTCAAAACATTAACTCTGCTATTGTACTGAGTGTGTGTTAAATTTTGAACATGTTCGTTTGTACGTGACCAATACCTGTAGGAATTAGAAAAAAAGATAGGAAAAAAAAAGGAAAGAGGTGTTCAATACAAACCGACAATTCTGTGAATTGACCGTGCCATTTAAACAAAAGGATGACTCATCAGTAAAAACTATCTTGTGTAAAATATCTTCATTTTCATTTATTAAATTAAATATTGTTTCACAAAAATCTGTTCTTTTTATTTTGTCAAGAGGAAAAAGCTGTTGGTGATTTGAAAATTTGTAAGGTTTGTATTTATACTTTTTCTTCATACCTCGGTCGAAAGTACGTACTTTCGTCCCTAATAACAGAGACGAAAGTTTAACTTTTAGTCCCTGTAAGATGAAATTCTTTCTTCCCTATAATAGCGGGAAGAAAGAATTCATCGTGTTTATTTATACTCGTAACTATGTTATATGACCAGCAACACTCGCTTCGCTCGTGCCGCAAATGTCGCGGCAGGCATCAAAAACTATCAGCATTAAAAGTCAAAACAATTAAATTAAAAATAAAAGTACGTACTTTCGACCGAGGTATGAAGAAAAATCGTATACACGACGCGGGACAGAAGTTGAAATCTCGGTCCTGCGCGCCATGATGCCCTCGGCTTCACCTCGGGCATTATGGCGCGCAGGGCCGAAAATTCAACTTTTGTCCCTTGTAGTGATCCTTGTGTAATATACTATTTGAAAGTTTTAAGGACAGAGGATTTTGAAATGCCAAACTCGTTTGCTATTATCCGCGACGGGGTAATGGGGTTTTCTTCAGCATAACATAATATCTGTATTTCTCGTTCTTCTGTCAAGACGGGACAAGTTCTTCTTCTTTTTATGTGTGAATTTATTACACAACCTTCTGTTCTGTTCTATCAAGTCAGTCATGTGTCAAAATAAAATATTTGTTAATTTGGTTGCCTACCTAGCGACAATGTATTGACATGGTTTTTTTAAAACTGAACATACGACTTATAACGTTATGTTCAGTAAAACAAAAATCTCACTGTATGTATACATACAAATTAAACTTTGTATGTAAAAAGTTTACAGTGCACGCGGTTTGAATTTCACATAAATCCGTTAAAATGAAAAGTAATTTTTTGCCGCAAAATCGCGTAAACAGGTCAATTCTATGTTGTTATTAAGTTATTCAAAATTTAGAAAACCCCGATTGCAGTAAGCCGAAAAAATATACTTCTGCTGCAAGTTACTGGAACAAATTTTGAGAGATGTTTTAGCATTAGTTCAGAGTTGCACTGTTGTTCTAATATTATAAAAAAAACCTTGTACCAAACTTGGATAGATCAGAACCTGTGAAAGAAGCTTACGTTAATTTTTTAACAGAACAAAATTTAAGTGTTCAAACAGCCATCGACCGACTTCTTGATAGTTTATTTTTAAAAAATTTATAAAATCATCTCTAATTCTATCTAATGTCAAGGGTATATTAAAATACCCTTTAAATTATAAACAACCACATAAAAAAATCAAGAAGCGTAAGGTTTGGAGATCTGGAAAACCATTCTCTTAACACTCGCCTGACAACCTATCTTCCTGGCAAACGTAATAAAAAATAGCGCACAGAAAATGCACTATCAGATAGAAAATCTAGATCAGAATCATTGTGATGTACAAATTTTGATACTGCATGTTTTGGTACAAAACTCATTTGAAAAAATTGTGCTCCTATAAAAGAAAGCTTTAGCACTTTAAAAAAAGCGCCCCTTTATTCTAACCACTATCCCTACTCAAATGTTAGCTTCAAGGGTCCAATAAACATTTATCCTACTCCAATATCGATTATTTTGCCTACGAATCGTGCAAACACCGCATTAATAGTTTTACCATACCCTGTTCGATACCCATTCTATATTGCGATTTACAATTTAGATCTGTTTCTCGTTGCAAAGCCTTGTTTTGGATGAAAAGTGCAAGATGTGCACAAAACAAAGTCATTCAATCACTAAAAATGTTACGCTTCATATTCTTTTAATACCGAGCGCTTAAAAATCGATTTTTAAGAAGTAAAATCAAAACCCAACTTCTATGCCTCAAATAATAACAGTATTAATTTTTAATACAAACAGCAAAAAATTTTAACTTTTGACAAAAATGCATTCTTGTTGCCTACAAAAACAATTGGACAATAATTATAAAAATTTAAATTTTTATTTGAAACCAATTATTAAACCAAATTTATCTAAAATTGCACAATTATTGCACTGCAATAAAAAAAAGTCAAGAAATCTCAACACAAAGACATTCTCAAAGAGAATGTTTTATTCCAAATTATCAATTGAAAAATATACCTTACACGTTAATTGTAAAACGATATTATTTTTAGAAATAAGGGCCAATGTATTGTGAAGAATTTTCGCTACACGAAATTTTAAAATTCGCACCTGTTTTACTGGTTTAGGTTCCAACCTAAACATTATTTTCAGCCCCAAGCTATTTATCTTTAATCAATGAAAATTATCTCTACCATGTTTAGTAGCTAAAAATCACACCAAAAATTGAAAAAAGTTATGAAAAAAAAATGAGAAAAATTTTTAAATTCAATTATTCTGTATTTGACGTTCAGATATTTCTCTAAATAAATATTGAAGAAATAATATGTATCACGTAGAAAATTCATTTTGCTTAATTGAAAGTCGCAAAACAGTAAACAATTATATTATCCTATTTCCGTCCCCGACAAAATACAATACTATTATTTCTAGAGTAAGTGATGATAATGACTTACATTAAATCCCTTTGTAAACTTATGACTTAATGCAGTATATCCTATTTCCTCTTCTAAACAACAGTAGTTACTTTGCTTTAAGTTGTAACAAAATATTTGCATTTTGCATCTCTAAACTGCAATTACTTCCGGCTAATTAATGCCATCAACCACTATTTAAGAGCAATCACCTTTCAAGCCCAGATGGAAATCCAAAGTCTCGCATACAGTTCAAGTACTTAATTTGCTTCAGCTGCAATAAAAAAGCAATGAAAGTAGTGTCTCTATTTATCCTCAATCCATTTAAAATCGTACTTAACCCAATTAGTTTAATTAGTTTCTTCCTGTAGAAAATCAGCTCTAGTTTGTTTTTTAGTGGTAATGATAAAACGCAGACCTTTGAATATAAAAAAAGCGAGCTTTGATTCCGAAAGCTCGCTGCTTAAAAGTTTTCTAAGAATTGCGTTTGATTGCTGTTGCATAACGTACAATGTTGTTTTAAATTAAATGTTCATGACGTTTCGATCTAAAAGTCTTATTATAGAGCTAAAATTTCATTTCGTAAGAATTTTTACTAAAATTCTTTAGAAAATAATAATTTGAATTCCAAGAAATGCAGTTTGATATCAATCTGCAGTTTTATGTTAAGGTATTTGTTTTTTAATTCACAAATTTGTTTTTAATTTACCAACCCGTATAATCTTGGTGAATTTCCAGCACAGACAAATTTTCAAAGTATGACAAATACGGTCTCTACGTTTTCATTTAGGGCTAAATTGTTGGCAGGTTAATACGCATCTCACCGGTCTCAAAGATTGCAAGGAATTTCATAGACACCGATATGAATATTTAGTAATCCAAATTCACATATCATTAGTTTAACGACGCATAAAGCCAGAGTAAAATTCTGATGGCCATAAAAAAGAACGACTATTTATTTAAAACATGAAAACGGAGAAAATATTTCAAAAAATAAAAGAATCCATTACTGACACGATCAACTCTAAACCGTAAAATATGGTTCTGACATAAAACATCCCGTCGCCATCTCGCACTCCCCGGAGACATGCCTGTTATTATACAAATTTTTGAATCCTTTACGGATTTCAATATACGAGTGTGGTTCATTTGTATAAGAATACGGTGGAGATACAACTTAAAAAGAGATAAATCACTGCTGAAAAGCAGAAGATAACGATGAAATATCAAGAAAAAATAGAGTTTATGAGAGAAACATGCAGCCCTCTGCAGGTGTATCTCAATAAAAATAATTCTTAAAATAATCAATAAGTATACAACTTTATGCTTTGAGTCGTGATTAAACAGAAGTTAGCAACAAAGATGATATAGATGCACAGATAAATTCAAATTCAATTTCTTCATCTTCAAAATTTAAAAATTCAACGTAGACATTTGTTTTCCTCAACATAACAATTTTTTTCATTTGCTTATGACTGACATCTACTTTAACTAATTATGATAGATAATAATTTTCACGCAATAATTAACATCATAATCTAATTTAAACCATCGTAATCTTCAAGATTGCTTTTATTGATAAAAATTCCAAAGATCATGCCATTGCGTATTAACTTATACGTATTCTAATTTTTAAAATGGTTTTCAAAAAAGTAGCAGCAACCATTGATCCTACGTATTAAATGGTATATGTACATATTATTTAAATTAAGCAATTTTTTAAAAAACATTAATAATAAAATAAAAATTTAAATTAGATGTATTTAGGCAATACCTAGAAAATTTCTTAAAAACAAAGTAACCATTCATTAACAAACGTATTTCGTATGTCTAATAACACAAACTAATAACAATTAAATCTTATGTTAAAGGCAACAACTATTCATTGAAGATTTAAAAAGAAAGATGCTTTCATAACAGCCAAAAAGCCATGATTAGCATCCAATAGCCTAATTTTCTAAAATTTAAAAACAAAAAAAAAATGTATAATTTTCTCAAAACTAAAGTTACATACGTTATTAAAAGATTTCAGCAAATCAAACCACAAATATGTATATAACAAACACGTAGTGTGTCGACAAAAATACTATATTTTTCAAAAAAACTATAGTTTAATTGATCAATTTTGCTACAATTAAGTCACAAAGGTAATAAAAATATACGATTTGCTATTATTTCATTCTAAATTGTATTAAACATTGTGGTAATCTAAAAATTACCACAATGAAACTATTTTGGCAATCATTTGCGAGCCTAAACACTATCTTTCACCTCCTAATGCCAAACATGTTTTTGTGAAAAAAAAAGGGTTTACACAACAATTTTTTTCGCTTACATTTGTGACCATGTCTCATGCAATTTCGATAAAACTGATTAAAAAAATTCTCTTTATTAGACATTTCGATCGTTCATATATTTTTGTATGCACCCTCGTGCATAAGCGGCGATAATAGCCCTTATCACGTTCCAGCTCTCAAGATTCACGACGCAAGCCGAAAGGGCATAAGCGGCGATAGTAGTAGCCCTTAGCGTGTTGCAGCTCACAAGATTTACGCCACGGGCCAAAATTGTCTTTTTATGCCTCTGACACATGATAGTTATTATTAGCATAACATCAACTTGAAACTACGGCAAATAGTATTAAATATGTTGGCAAAAGTTACCTTAAATGTTAAAAAATTGCAAGTTACCTTCTGTTTTAAAGTTAACAACTTCAAAAAAGTAGCCGTTGTCAAACAAAAATACACAAAAAAGTGACAAAATTTATATAATGTTATTTGATATTAAAGACAATTCAAATTTATTTCGAATATTGTAACACTAAACCTTAGTTGCTAATAATGTTACGCAACTGTGGTATAAAAATTTATCTGTTCCAACATTTCTAGTATTGATTTATAATTTCTGAAATAATTGAAACAAGATTTTTGATGAGTCTAAACTCTGGATTATGTACCTATCATTCATGGCAATTGCAAAAACATTATCCATTTAGTTTCTTTAAAAAATGGTCGATATTGATATTACTATTTGGCAAAAAAATTGTTTATGAACAACGGTATCAAAAAAATCAATTACTAAAATTTAGAATGATAAAAATGTTTCAGGGGTCAATGGTCCTTCCAAATTAATAGCTCTGTGGTCCAATGGCCTAGTCCGCCCGCTCAGTTAAATGGAACGTAGATCAAACGCCTACTAAAAGAGGATGAAATCATTCATTTGTTAGAAAATTACACAAAAATATAACACTAGCGCTAGACCTTATTTGAAAGATTAAATCAGAACCAGTCCGCCTGAAACGCTTCTTTGTTTCTGACATGAACATTAAGATGTTCCAGAAAAAACTATGTTTTTTTGTTTTTAATCTCACATAAAAATGTCGTACTTAGTAAAGTTATTGACTCGATTTTAGCTTTTAATGCCGCTTTTAAAGGATTTGAGAATTAAATTCGAAAATTCCTCATTTAAACAGCATAGAAACAAGTTTAAACGGAATGAAAGCATTGCTATGACTTTATTAATTTAGTATGTTGACTCAATAATAATTATTACAAAAAAAAAAAAAGATAATAAAGCAGCAACATTTTAGACACTTTTTTTTCGAATAAATTCAAATTTGAACGACTTAAAAGCATCTGTGTTAAATGCGTTTTTTTCCTTTAAATAAAAATCACTTACATCCAAAAGACACCAGATAAAAAATATGTTTCAGACCTGCAGAAATATTAATGTTACAATCGTTTATAATATGGTCCTCTAACAATTTGTTTCATGCTAAGACAATGAAAACAACTAGTACATTTTTTGGGATTCCATTGGTGACACCACTCATTGAATAATAACAACATTTCTAGAAGAATAAAAAATGTTAACTCTTGCTTTTCGCGTTTTGGTCAATAGTAAGAAAATCTTACCTTACTCGTCGCTGCAATGGTAATCGGAATTAGTACAAAAATAATATTTTTTAACCATAATTGCTTGCTGTTTTAAGCAATAGATCCCAAAACTTTATTTAGTAAATGTCAAACAAGTATTTGGACAACCTATTTTATTTTAAATTTAAATTGAGTTAATCTGTCGCTTTGGCTAATGTGCCAGAATAAAAAAAAGAATAATTTCACAAACTCAAATTTTTTAGTAATTATTTTTCTGTAATATACAAGAATTTGTTTCTTCACTTGAAAAGTTTAACACGTCTAGAAACCCTTTGCAAGTGCTCTGAATTAGGAAACCACAGCCTCCGTCCTCTGTACCCACATATTTCTCGCACTTGCAAACTGAGACTTTTATGACACAAGAACCTATTAAATATTAAGAGATTTAATCTTGAAGAGATTTAATAATTCAGCTTCAACTGATTTTGATCCCAATAAAATATTGTTAAAATTTTTTACACAAAAAATAACGTAGAAATTATGAAAAATGTCCTTGACATACTTTTTATCTTATCTCTAATTTCTCGGTTTAGCAAACCGAAAAATACAAGTTGTCACCTGATTAATGTCAGTTTGTAGACTCCGAGCTAAGAACATAAGAGTGTGTTGTGAGAGTGTGTTGTGAGCTAAAAAACAAAACTTGACAGGAAACAAGAATTTACCGAAATAAGAATTAAGTATTATGAGCACAAATAATAATTTTGTTAAAGGTAAATTAATCAAAAAAAGGATAAAAAATCAAAAAATGTATATTATGTTGAGACCAATTGGCCTAGGATTGGATATATTGGTGTGAATGTCCCTAAAGAAAATTGCGGCTTCAGATTGAAAAACGAATTTTTTCGATAATGTTTCAAATGCTTCGCCATTGGTTCGACCTTTCCAGTGTCTCTCCCATAGCCCTTGCTTCACCCACACCAAACTTTAATCCAGCTGATTTATAAACGTTCGCAGCTCTTTTGTCTGTGTTGCGTTTCTGTCTTTTTCTCTTTCAACCCTCGATTTAGAAACACAGCTGACGCTCTTTCTATTCTATATAAAATTTCATTTTGCTATATTGTGTGAAAAGTTTCAATTTCACGTCAAAACAATTGGAGTTTTTGAAGACGGACAATAAATATAAGGTTTTTTAAATAAAACAACACTTTTGACAGGGTTAAGTTTCATTCGTCTAGATGACAGTTTTTTTGTTTCCGGCTCAACAGATCTGCCTTGTTTAAAAATTTCAATGTTTCTCTTGTTTTGTCCAAAAGTGATTAACATAACACAGTTTGTTTGCATTTCCGCCAGATTATTGTCTGTGTGCATGTAACATTATACATTCTACTTCAATACTAGACAGAAGGGTAAGCATGAACAAGAACAAACACATATAATGTTTAAAAGAACTTGTGTAATGATCTATTAACACTGTCAACTGTTTTAACATTTTACAAACTTATTTAGAATTTTTGAAAACTATTCAATAAATTTGAATCAACATCTTATTGATTAGCCTTATACAAAGCATAGTAAAAAATATTTTTCATAAAAAACACTATCATTTTTATAAAATCATTGCAAAAAAAAAGTAATATAATACAGTTACAAGTACAAGCCTATTCTGGGTATACAATACTACCATCCGATTGCAATAATTAAATTGGAAATAAATTGTAAATGCTTTTCATAATATATAATTTCATTAAACATTACATCCCTTGAAGTAGCGTATAAAGTTTTATTACCAACGTGATTTCTCTACTGAAAAAAAATGAGAATGCTTATAAAAAGTTCTAAGATACTTATAGATTTGATTTGACACAGTATACATGATTTTGCACTTTATCATAATATGTGCAAATACAAAGTTTATTTTAATTTTTTCAACGATTTAATTCGTCAAAAAGCTAGAAACTAATAAAGAATAAAAATGAGAACTTTTTAATATCTAATCTTTACTTAACATAGGTTTATAGTAGCCGAAGTTATAGCTTAGAGAGATATTTCATAACTTAATTTCCAATTTATAGAATAATATTTATGAAAGTCCACCACCTGGCTATTCCGCCACTCCAATCCCTGAATAAGTATCGGTTTAACATTTATTGCTTTCAAAATGTTGTTTTTACTGCAGAGCATATTCTTTCCTGTCGACATAACTCAAGGGAGTGGCCGATATCTAACCTTCCAAATACAGTTTTTATTATAGTCTCCAACATATGAGTTCACCCCAACGTTTATGCAAGAAGAAAAAAGTTTTTTCTAAAAATTAGCTTTCCCAATATAATACATCAAACTCTAAATAAAAAATCGTAAGATGTTTTAAAAACATTCGAGACTCTAAACGCTTGAAACTTTTTATAACTTTCGAAAGTTTTTATAGTAGTTAACAGACAAATGTCGGAACGTTTGACGGCTAAGGCGACGATAACCTGATACTATTGTGTATGCGAACACGTTCGGTTTAACAGTTTTCTTCTTATCGTGATAAGTTATTTCAGACCAAAACGACAAATCTTAAGATACCAAATTAAATATGAAATAATTTATCTCACTGCCAATTATAGCTAACCAACGGCAAGTAAACCTCATGCGACAAATGACGCGTAAATCGTTCGCTAATTGTTTTGAGGCTATCGCCTCTTAAAACTTTTAAAATCGGTACCACTTTTGACTAGAAAAAACACGGCAAATCAAATCAAATCATGTCTCATTGGTAACGCCTAAGAAGCTATATTTAAAAATTCTTTCGCTTCTATACAGGCCACCTGTTTGTCTTTTCAAACTGTTTGGATGAGAACTAATACCTTTGATTATTCTAATCAAAGGTAATCTGTGGTTATATTTACTGAGCATCTTGTGCTGGTGTCTGGGTCTATTATTGTTTCTCAAATGTGTGTCATTTCTACAATCTACATGTTAATATATCTATTAACAAGTCCGGCTTACAAAACCGGTCAGTGGTGTTTCCTTGATTTGAAATGATTAGTGCATGTTTGTTGTTTCTTTTTTTTATAGGTGGAATATTTTTTTAATTTTTCAGTATTGGTACTGATGGAAAGTGTTACCTTCTAACAGCACTATTTGATTTGGACGGATACCGTAAGTTCCGCAGAAGTTTACGTCGCCCAGATCTCCTGATATCGTACAGCATATCTACTGCTAGGATTAGCTGCGAGCTTTTTCGGCATCCAGTACCAATCGTGGTTGTTTTATATTTCGATTTCCCATTAAAACACGGCCTTAGAGAAGCTCATATATAATCCCACAAATGGTAGCTTCGTAGCACCGCCAGCTCGGCGAATGCGTAGATCAAATGTCAGAGCCTGTCATTTCTCTTGTACTGAACAGGGTTACTATCGCAACGACGAATCATCCGTAGAGCAAAGCTAACCTTTCTCACGTCAGTCTAATCCCAGCTACATTCTTTATAAATAATTTTGATTATACTACTTACAAAAAGAAATTGAAATTTTTACCTCACTACTGCTATTTAATTTTTATTATTGGCAAAAACGTGAAGAAAAGCTGTTGACATTTTCAAGTTGGAATTGTGTTCTCCTCACGTAAAACAGACCGCTTGAATAATTTTTTTGATTAGATTGCTACTCAGGGCGCTTCTAATGTCGATAATTCAGATAAATGTTATAGTCAATGAACTATTTATACTATTTTAAAAATAAGTTTGCTTAGTCAACCGTAAAACCGTAATACAGCTAGCGTCGTAATTTTTGTCTCTCTTTCTCTGTTTATCAGAGTGAAATAGAACTAACCAGTTCATTTTACTAGAACAACATAATAATAAAAAAAGAATATGCAATAAAAACAATGCATACTAAAAAAATATTCAACGAAGACGTTCTCGTCGAAAGGTGAGTGTTAACTATATTTTTCCAATTGTATGGATTAGAGACAGATGCTGAGTTCGGATTAGAGGATAACCCATTCTAATTTTTATAATAAAATAAGAAATTTAAAAAACACACTAATATAAATGTCAATCTACTGATAGAAACTAGTAGATAATCTATTTTTGCTTTTAGAAGCTGCTTTTGTTTCAAAATATTATTTAGCTATGGTAGTAGCTCACTTACTACAAAAATGTACATTGCCAATTGCATTTCAAATAAGAAACCGGAATTTCAAAATAAGATCATTCCAGAATGAGATTGTGCTCCATAAATCAATATATAAACCTGCAGAAATTTAAGCTTCTAACCATCGATTGATTCAATTTGATGGAAAAAAATAAAAATAAATAGAAAATGCTGTCCTCTAGACAGAAACATTATTCTACTTCCTAAATTTCGGTTATTTCGGTTTGAAATAACAACCGCATTGAACTTTTCAAAAGCTGTTAAAAACAAAACCATGAAAATTCTTAAATATAGATTTTCTTATCTTCCTTCCCGTACAAGAACAAAATGGCCTTTTTATTAACCCACAAACGATAACGCTGTATGAAGTGTTGTTAAACAGGATATTACAATTCTGCAAGATTACAACCGCAGAATGTTTGAGAATTCCACATTTGTTCTTTTCCTTATTCGAGTGTTACATTTTTAAGTTCTAATCTCGTTTACAACAAACAGTATGCGACAACGTTTATTGAAATGCTCAAACTTGAAGTAAATTACTAAATTAAAAGTTGCTTAAATAACAGCGGAACATCAAAGTTTAACCATTTACTGGATTGAAAAACCAGAAATCCCACTTGTGGTTATAGTAAAACATTAAAACTTTGCTATACTATTTGATTATGCTCCTAAGAGAACAAAATCCAAATTAACAGCAACAAAATTATTTTATTTTGTGCTGTAGAAAAGATTAGTTTATTTCTGAAACATTAAATCAGATAATCAATACAAAAAATTAATAAAAAAAAAACAAAATCTATAGAAAGACAGCGTCATCTAACTCCTCCTTTAGAAATCTATGTAGTAGGGTATAATACAACTTTGGAAATTTAAATATTTGAGCTATTCATTCCAAGCACTGATGGCACTAGGTCGTTAATATACAGTTTTTACTTTAAAGAACCTCGCGGTTTTTGTTTTATACCTGTTCGAAAAATCTGGCAGAGTAGCACCCTAGTTTAATAGTAGCGCTTTAAATTATCTGTCATCCGGAAGCAAGTTGAGATTACTTGGCAACGCTGCGTGCACATGTATCTGATGACAGAAGTCAGCTGAAATTTTGTTTCTAAAAGGAGCACTTTATTTTAATTTTTGTTGTTTACGTGTGAGTTGTGTATGCGACTTGCGGCAGAGGTTAGCTCATGATCGGACACACTGACAGTACAGATTGGAAAAACAAGAATGTAATGTTACCAGATTGTGCAAAAACGTAGAAAGCACTTTGACACAGTTACTTGAAACAACAGGGGGGCGCTGCCGTTATGCAAATTTCAAAAAGTTTTTACTACCTCCATACGGAAAATTCAGCGGAAAAAACATATCAGATAGATGAAATGTTGCAATATAGAAAAAAAATTAAAAAAAAAGTATTTTACCCCATTTATAGTAAACGTGCCACATGTTTGACAAAACACCTCTGATGCGCACATTTGCCACTTCTCAGTCATCCACCGAAATATCGATATAAACAAGAAAATTTAGATTATTAGATTTCAGTTACCTCTTCTCACTACATTCAAATCTATGGTAATTTTATAAATGTTGTGATCATTTGACAAGACTTTTATGATTGGTTTTTAACAAGACTTTTAAGATCGTTTGAACCAAATGCATACATGTTTAATAATCTTTCTATTAAGTATTTCAATCTAGAGTAAAGAACAATATTAATTCGTTGCGATACAATGTAGAACCCTGATTATGACCGAGAATACTTTTTATCCCAGTTCTCATTAATAATGAATATATGTTTGTACACAATGCTCGCATTCCATCCCACAAAGGGGCCATTATTATTTCTCAGTGGTCCATTGCGGTTTTCATAGCAAAGAGCAAGCGTCCCAAGATATGTATATTTTATAAGAAAACTGAAAAGATCTCCATAATTTCTGTAACGTTGCGGTTGGTTTGAAATCACAATAAAAACCGCAAAGACATCTTCTTGTTGACCCAAAAACTAAAACTCGAAAATAATGTGAACGATGCGGCAAACTGTACCCGCTGTAAATTATCGTGAAAAGGATGTCAGCCGTTTTCGGAACACTTGTAAATTTAGGGAAATGGCTATATGCATCCCTCAAGCTAGCTGAAACGTTCAAACTTCCGCGATAAAATAATTTATATTACTCGACAAATATTGTCTAGATAGATTTAATACAGTTACCAAAAATTTCAGAAAAAGTATCACAATAATTTAGTTCCAAATAAAGAAGAAATTTATATTAAATTTTATTACTTTCAAGTGCACAACTAAACAATGTAAATTACAAAATGCAATAATATGGTTTCTAGTGTGCTATACTTTCAGATTAGAACTTTCAACTGATTGAAAGTTTTTAGTTTGGTGGAATCGAAAAAGTTTTGTAGCAATACTTCGCCTCTAACATTATTTATATTTTACACATCCAATAGACCAAATCCATACTTTCTACTCGGTGTGAAGTTTGAGTACAAAAATAAAGAAAGTTGCATCGATACATGCAGAACGTCTAAACTTTAATCCACACTTTTCGTAATCATTTTATTTATGGAAACAACTTCGTAGATTCTTCTCTGTACACAGTGATTTACCTCAGTGAACACATTTTTAGATCGAGCAAATTCGGTGTCATATGTCCCTTTTAAATATAATATTTTACAGTCCCGGTCAGATGTTTTTGAACTCACATTTTGCAGCTTACTTTTCCGACAGTTTGACAATGCTGTTTTTAATTTGTTTTTCAGAGTTTGACATAGTGCTGCGACTTTTGTTAGAAAACATGAAAATTCATTCAAAAATCAATGCAAACATGTGTAATCCAACTGATAATTAGCTACTCTAAGTACTCAAAATATCTTCCATATTTCTACAGTTATTATTGATCAAATCTAAACTAACATATTGACACAATACTTTCAGAAATAGACAATTTTACCATATATTAAAAAGGTAATTTCCAAAGCTGGACAATTTCTTTGATGAAAAACTTTGATTTGCTAACAAACACCAGCTTCTTTTGTATTAAGACTAATTTTTTTATATCACCTAATTGCGCATTTGATTGAACTATAAATTCTTGCTTCTCTGAAACAATACGCTATTGACAAAATCGCGGTCCCTCAATTATGCAGCTAAGAGTAAATACTAATAAAACTAATTAGCAGCAGAAAATGTTATCTAATATTCACAAAGTCTGGGATACACAACCGTATATCAGACCAACCAACAATTGGGTCGGCAACATACGTTTATTGTAAGCTACTTTAAACCAAAATGACAAATTCTATTTCACCTACTATAGTAATACATATTAATCTCATGCGGTTTTTCTTCCATATTTGTAGACAAAGAATGATAATAGCTGCCACAATATTATAATTACATAATTGATTGGTTTGGAATCTTTGGCACAATAGACTTTTCACACAGTTTTACCCCTTAGCAAAAATTTTGTTTAATAGATCTCGAGAGCTCTTTCTGCTAGCGAATAAAGCTAGTAAAACTGTGCGAATACAATATCATAACAATCTGCACTATATAACTTCAATTACCGCCCAAAATATATATGTCAAATGCGTTTCTTTGTTTTGCGTGCTAAAGTTTTTAAAAATATTCTTAAAAATTGTCTATACAGTTTGTAAGACTTTACTTAAATGCGAAAAAAATTTTTTTTTGTTCATTAAATCAATAATTTATTTTGTATTGTGTTCACCTACATTTGTGGAAGAATCGATTAAAGAATTATTCAGGTTGATCTTGCAACAAGAATTGACAGAAAACAACAAAATTTAAACAAAGCAATGTGCAATTGGTAGAAAAATGTTCGATTTATTAATTTTAACAAATTGTGCATTTGTTTGTAAATGGGAAAGAAATTGATAATGTTTAATGTGAAAAACCAATTTTTTGAACTATAGCTAAAACACTCTCGATTACCTCAGCAAAAAAAAACTAGATCAATATCGGTTGAGCAGTTTGAAGCTACAGGACGACAGTAGAAGCACAAATATAAACTTATCACCCCTCGTTTATATTGGGCGTTAAAAACAGTATATTACTCATTTTATAAGTCTGTACTAATCTGACCGTATTATTATGACACTTATTCGAGCCACAATAAAGTGTATGTATTGTAAAACTCGTATAATATATAATAGATAAGCTATTTCTATCGTGTTTCACCATTTATCCCTATTGTGTCACTTACCAAAATATTATTTTAACAATCTAACGTATCCGTAATCTTACGTATATCCGTGAAGGTAATATCAAAAGAGATATACTGCAGACAATGCAAAATTATTCGTCCATAGAAACCAGACTCTACCCAAGTATTCGCAGCTAAAAATAAAACACGAATGTCGGCTTTTGTTGAATATCAAGCTAGTATTTAACATCGTTGACAAAGACTTCAGATTATTACGATGAAAAGTAAATGTGGCAATGATGGAAACTTTCTGGACATAGTACCTATTTAATAAAGCTATCCAGCGGAAAGATTAACCCTTGTCCGAACAGCAACAATATTACACCATTGTCGCATAATTATAATTGTTTGGTCTGCTTAAACTGATATCAATTTAATTCAAGCTTTTATCTTTTTACTCTGTTTTGTAGACTTCTATAAATTATAAAGCTCATTTTAACTATAACATAAATCTCTACAATACAATAATTGTAGAGAAAGGCTAGTAAAAAAGCTGACAGCTCATTCAATGAGCTGATTGTTGAAAAACATGTTTTAGACAGAAATAATCACACTGTTTATGTAGCCCGATACAACATCGTATTAATTATGTTTTTAAAGTATTGAAAATTTTTAAGCTGAATATGAGCAATCACAAAATAGATGATTCTCGGTTCCACAAAGTATTTTTTTTCTGATATTGAAGACCAAAGTTTATTGCATGTAACTGCGCCATAACTTTATATATTATAATGTAAATCCAAATCTATCATCAATTCCAAGCAGATGTACTGATAAGGATTACAACTCGCTGCAGAAAAATCTTTTAGATTTCAACTTCATCGCTCTCTTCAGCAACTTGAAGATGGACAAGAAGTCTAAACTACAGCCCCCCAAAAAAGTAAGCTAAATATGGTACTCTAGTTGTCGAAAAAGCTTGTGCGTGGAATACCAATGAAAGAACAAAACCACCAGATTTCAGTTTTTCCGTAGCACATCTACATGCGACGAATATTTTTAAAAAACTGTTAAAATTTGGTTTTTTATATAGTTATAAAGCTTTTAAATTAAATAAATTGAGTAAAAATTAACGCCTCAATACAGCAGCACATGATAATTATTACACATGCATGAAATTTCTTTAACAAAATTATTTTTCAAGCTAAAATTTCGCCTTCTTTAACAAAGCTTAAAATAACACCTTAAAAATTTCAAATGTTAATCAAAATTATTCTTTACAGATATTCCTCAGCTCTTTTGTATTTGGTTTTGTATATTCGAAATCAAAACGTTAATAAGGTAAATGAGAATTTATCTCATTTATCAGATTATTAAACATGTTGAATATATAATATATGTACCAACAACATTCCTGAAGGCAATTGTAATTTCCTCTTGTTTTATACTTTTATATGAACCAAATTAGGGTGTAGCTTTGTTTCAGCCCTAATTCTGCAATTACAGCCGTATTTGTTGAGTTTTGCTGCTACAACCAGAACATGTCTTGCCAGAGTTATGTGTGTCTGTGTGTGCGTGAATTCACGTGGGTTTTGTCTACCAAAGGCTGGGCGTATCGAGAAATTATGGACCTTTCTGGATGCTTTATGTATGTGAACGGTGGTTTGCACTAGAACGCACCTTTACTGTGGACACCTTCAGTGCTTCCTGCCACCGAGCAACAATAATTGAGCTCATAAATCAAATTTTTATTTAATACAACTTTTTTTTTACATTTAATTCAAAAAGAAGGTATTTGCGCTTGCACTTGACAAAGCAACAGCAAACTTTTTTGACAAATGTCACTTTGTATCTAAAACGCTTGCTATACATTTAATATAGTAATTTTATTTCATAACAACAGGTAAATAAACTTTCATTTATTCACAAATATCTTACATTTTTGGTTTCATAAACAAAAATTTGGTAAAAATGTAATGTTTTTAATTATGCCGCACGCTGTGCAATTGCAGAAAAAATGTGTTTGATGTGAGCGAAAAATTTTTGGTCGACTCCCAGAATAAGACACAAATAGTTATTATGAGTGGCAATTGACATTTTGTTGATATGAACCATGTTCTCAATTTTGCTTAACTTGTTTCCACACTTAATAATCGTTTTTGATATTACTACCAAAAAAAAAACTGCAAAGTTCAAAGTACAAACAAAAATTATTATTTCTGCGAAATTCTCCATTAGAACAGCAGTGAACATTCCGCGATGGGCTATAACATTTAAGTGTCACTTAGTTAACGTTATTAAACCAAAAGCCGTAATTAATGTTAGAGACATTGTTTATAAGACTGGAAAACTGTCTTACTTGAAGAATCGCCGCTGAACGAACCAGAGTTTTTTTTAAAATGAAGTGTTAACAGCACAAACATTTCGTCACGTTTGTAATTTTTTAAAAGCAAAAACCCTACAAATTTCCTCGTAAACGTTGAAGATACATAAAAGAAAAGTGCTTACATTAAAAACGTGATTAAATCCAACAGCTGAAAGCAGCGAGCGCTATGACTTTTATCAAATCAAGCAAAATGTGGAAGGAAGCATGTCTTCGTCACGATGTATACAAGAGCAGTGCTAAATTAAACAAATACAACGACGAAAAGCAGATCTAGCACGTGATAGTGTGACAGATGCCACTCAAGACAAAAAAGTCCACATTTTAAACATGCGGTAGAAAAAATTACTATCCGTTGTAAGTCGCTTAGAGAATAAGGCTGAATTTGAATTAAATTGTTCAAAAACAATTTCCAGGCTGAGCTTACAGAAAATATATTTACATTGAAATAAATAAATGCAATAAATCACACTGCAATAAACCGGTTAAAAAGAAAAAAAAAGGAAAATTAGCTTTTAATATTCATAAAACCAGAAACGATGTGAAAAACGATTGAAATTAATTGAATATACAGAATTTTGCACCGGTCATCCGGATTATACTAGAAAAGTGTTGTTTTCTTATTTTAGAAATTTGTTTTTCGAAACGTCTCGAGAAAAACAATAGCGACAAGGTATCGCCTTCCAAGTCTTAATCGTCTTCCAAGGAAAGAAAAAAATCTTATATTTTTTAAATAATTATTATAACAAAACGTTTAAAAACAAAAGTAAACTCAGTTATAAAAAAAATTCCAGATCGGAATTTGATTATTTAGAAATGTTTATTTTCAAAGTGTAACCATGTTTACCAATAATAATTCTGTTAAAAACCGTTGTTGATTAAACGTCGCAATTTAAAAGCAAGTGGCAATGAGCAAACTAGCAATTTATGTCAATAAACCAGGCAAAGTAGTCACATTTCATTAAAATTCAAAAAAAAACTCGTTGGCAAATATTATTATCTAAAGCCGAATCGGAAAGTTGTGTTTTCGTGCGGTTCGTTTGTTTTTGATCATTCCAAAACAGAATGAAAACGTACTCAATATAATATTTTCTTTGAAAACATTAGTTAGGGGACCTGTTTTCCCTGTTATTGTACATAACATCATTAAAATTCGTAACGCCAAGTAGCAAAAACTTGACCGAAATAGCATTATTCACAACATAACATCGAAACAGCAGAGGGGTGGACTACAAGTAAGAAGGGTGCTCTCAAATTATGCCATGTTTTTTACCGCTTTGAGGGTGTCTGTTTTTTGTGTTAACACCTAATCAATAGATGATTGTAGAAAGCAAATGTATTCAAAATTTATGCGGGTGCTGATACGGGCTACAATTTATTCTATTATAAACCAATCGTTTAAAGATGCTGTGATTTTATTACCAGAAAAAAATTCAATCTAATATTTTTATGGTATAAATAGCTCTACCACCATGTAATATTTAATTCGAGAATCATTAATCTTAGTACAATAACTATTAGTCAATCTAAATCAGATCAAAAATTAAAGAGAATTATTTTTCTTCATTCGCTTCATAGATATATAACTTTGAACGTATCGGTACAAGACAATACAAGAGATATAGATGAAATTACTAATAGATATGGCACATATCTGCCATATTTCTCTCATAAAAAAATCTTATCAAAATAAATAAAAAAATTAAAGATGCTTAAACTTTTTAAAACTTTACATTGACTGTGAAATCAAAACTAATTAACACTTGTCCGATAAAACTATACCAAACTGTCTTAAAAGTTTTTCTACTTTTCTGCTAAATAATGAAAGCTTTCGCGGAATTCCTTTTAGTAATTAATTATTGTGAAAAATCTTTAGTTTTAACCATCACTTGTTAATTGAAGTGTCAAACTCAAACGTCAACCGGACGGAGAATAATTTGAGATTAAAACTAGTTAATTGTTTTTTTAGTGTTTCAACAAATTCAATTAAAAAAGAAGTATTTAGAGAGCCAACATTGATAAGCAAAACTTTATATTAAAATTCTTAAAAAAGCTATTCAAATGGTTTTATTTGCAATAATTAAATTATGTAAGCTGTGACGCCGCTTTAAAGATATGATTAAAACTAAAGAATCAGACAACTGTTTCATAAAATGTGTGGAATTAGAATGTAAGTTTACAGCATCAAAACTTTGATTAAAAAATCACTTTCAGTAGCATTTGAAAACATTTCGCAATTACCAGATAGAAGTTAAAAAGTTTCAGTTTACTAGTCAACAAGGTAAGCTATCTTGTACACCACGACTGCGGTTTAACATTGACGACTTCAATTGTTTTCAAATACAAATAGTTTAATTGGCATAAATAACAAATTGAAATATCAAAATCAAAGTAATGTCCCAACATAAAATAAATTTATGTAATCAAAAAAATCTTGTACTCAACTCCCATGTTGTACTAACTTCTACGGTCGCTCAATATTTAAACAGTTTTGATTTTATTGACCATATTCATTAAAACACTTGTTTATTAGATGCCATAATATTCCAGAAAAGAAAAAATTCTAAAATTCACTTTTTAATAAATGTTGAATGATAAAAGTATGAAAACCCTTTTTTGCAGAGCGTTCAATTTAATACAAAAGATAATAACCAATAATGTATTTACATTTACAATTTAAAAAAATTATTCCTTCAATCTCCCTTGACCAAATTTATTTAATGTTCATATTACACTTTGCTCACAGTAAATATTTTATACCATTCGTGTTGCTTTAACGGAAAGATGCATTAATTTTATTTTACGGATAATCGAACAGTGGTAAGTATAATTACCAAAGTCAGCAAATGTGGGGAAGGTAGTCTAATGCGAGCCATGCCTTTGAGTCATTAGGGGGCGTTAAATCTAAGGGGGTTTAGTATAGCAATTAACGACAATGATTCATATAGAGACAATTACAAACGTCGATAAACGTAAAACTGGGCAATGATTTCGTTAAATTATTCACTCACTAAAACTGAGGTTAAATTGGTTGTTTAAACTTCATTAGAAAAGCATTTAGTTCCGAATGTCTTGCTTTACAACCAATTTAGGAAATTGCAATGATAGACAAACAAAGAAGTCGTTCAACTCTATCAAAACAACAAATACAGAGTGTAAACAAAATTCAAGTGTCATTTTTAATCAACTGAAGTATCTAAAACAGACCTATATTGTTTAAAAAGTTACCGAATGTCAAGAAATAAACACAGTTTCTCAATGTAAAGTCATAGTCGCACCAAATTTGTGTTTAAATAAATTTGCATGGACAAATGGGTCTTATATTTACCCAAGTGTAAATTCCGTAATATGGTAAAACTAGCGCCATCTATTCGAACCCCCTTCCATGAAGATAGAAAAAGTCATGTTTCTCTAAAAGTCACCCCATTACTCACAGACACAGATTTTGCTAACAAATAGTTTTCCAGACAAATAAGGAGTATTGCTGATGGGACCCCAAGTTATCACATTAGAGGCTTTTGTCTGAAACGCATCCTTAAGATATGCAAAATTCTTTATCTACTTTGGTTTTTATCAACAAACTATTAAAATGATTAAAATCTGTTTTCTTTCAAAATCCATATATGTCATTAGGAGTGAGTTTTTGCATAAAAAATTGTAGAAACATAAGCTTCTAAAAATCGCTACTGTTCCCAATTTTTCAAAAACAAAGTTTTTTTTTCAACATAGGAAACCAACAGCTGCAGATCAGCCTAATGTATCAATATAAAATAAATAACTTTGCAATGCCAATAAAAATTCACGATAAACAGCAAACTTTTTTTCAGATGTCTTCCAACAACTCAGACTCGAAGATTGGTATATATCTTTTCAATAGCACCATACCTGCAACAAAAAAAAAAAGAATTTAAACAAGTATAAAAGTTTTATATAAATGTAATATTAAAAAAATCAGTAGTCAGTGAAAACTAAGAATTTGCGGATGTTAAGGCATTTAGTTCTCATTGCAAGATCTCAATATTAGAAAGAACTTCAAGTGCAAGAATCGGTAAGAAAACCAAAATAATCAAACCAGATTAGAGACAGAGCAGTATCACAAATTTAGTCCACTAATAACATCCATACAAACAAGAATCGAGTATGTATTGCGAATTGGTACTTGCTATTGAATGAATACACGTAGACATTATTAAAATACCTTGTGCAATAACTGCGGATGTTGCTAAATAATCAATTCAATGATGTTACATATATTTTGCCGACAAAAAGAGCAAAAAATGCGAAAAAGACATGTACCGAAACCAATTTTAGAATAATTATAAAAAAAAATCATAAATTGCTTTCAAAATAACATAATTTGTCTAATTTTAAAATTACCAAATAAATCAGAGATTTAGAACATTCTATCTATCAATCTAGAAACTTCTAGAAGCGCTTGAATATCTCGATATTCATTTGGTTTATTCTAGAAATTGTAGCGCTTCTGAGAGAGAGGTAACAACGAATCTCGCAGAGAAAGGCGAGAGATAAAAGATACCAAAAAATGCAGGAAGGTTCAGAATGTTCTAGATTTATTGGGTGAACCAATAAATACGAGCGAACGAGGTCAGTTTAGTTTAGTTTTCTTATGAGTTTGAAATTTTTTTATAAATTTTGAGCAGTGCCGAAAAGAAGATAGTAAAGTGGTTTTAATAAGTCAATCAAGTTAAAAGTGATCAAAAAATGTTGATTGAAAATAAAAGTGTACAGTGTGAAGCCTAAAGTGTAAATATATTGATTCCGCCAGAAGCTTGGAAGTAGTTTGTAGAATAGTGTTTTTTGAAGTTTACTCTTGAAAGAGTGATTAATTCAAACAATTGGGGTTCTTTTTCTATTGAAGTGGTTTAGTCTCCAGTAGACGATTAGTAACTGAATCAAAATATACCGAGGCTACGGATTGGTCCTAATTTCAATCTTCTGAACGTTAGAATTCATCTTTAATTTATTTAATTTTATTAGTTTATTAAATATTGTTATTTTAATTAATTTGTTTAATTCACTCACTCTAATCTCTCCCTAGAAAAGTTGTGAACAATTGTCATTGCAAATTGGCCGCCCTGCTGGTTTAATGAGAGTTGTTACAGTACCTAGTATGGTATTGTTAATAAAATTAAGTAAGTACACGGTAATATTAATATAATTTTACTAAATGTTAATAGAATGAAATATCTTCTTTGAAGCATCTGAAACTGAAACTATCTAGCAGAAACAATATTTTATGCCTAGAGTACAGTATGTGCAAATCACATTTTGAAGTAGAGAAGTTCCGCCTTCATGGCATCTACATATCATGTAGACAGACATTGTTATTCTGGCTCGAAACGGATTAAACTTCAATCAATTTTATGATTCTTCTCAGAGATTATACGAATATTTGTAAGTTTTTCTACCGGGCTATTATTTTATCGTTTATTGAATAAATTTTAGGAAACTTTTCAAATTTCACCAAATTACCTTTCTATGTAATTATTGTGTATCTAGTTTCAAAGTACTGATAACGTTCGAGACGAATACTACTTGCATTTCCAGAACTTTTACCGTACCCGTTCACTAAATGTTTACTCGAAACTTAATTGAATTAAACACGTCTTCTTCTTTCTTGTAATTTACTTTTGGGTGTGTTTGTTTGCGAGTCTACTGAGAAAATAAAAATATAATAACAGCATCATAGTGGATTTGCTAAGTAAATGCATCCATGTGAAACGGTCTCAAATAAAACAAAACCGTAAAACATGAAAATTCTTATTTACATGACGAAGCGTGCATCTGTAGTAATGAAACCGCAAGAGCACAGAGAGATAAGTTATTGCCAAAGTCATATATTCATACAGAGAAGTGTGCTTTGATACTGCGATCCTGTAAACCGCTTATGCTCTTGGAGACTATTGACTTTTGAAACATAAATTACAGAATATAATATAGTTCAAGTTTAGTTGTGACCGAGAAGAAAGAGTGTTGTTAATCCTTGTATTTGTGTCTTATCACAAAACATTGAACAAAATCATTGAGTTTAAAAGCTTCTCATTATAAAAAGTAACAGTACACAATTTATTAGATAAATAGTTTAGAAACCAGTTTAGTTTAGATTATTGTAAGCTTATAAAAGTTTAGTCCGTAACTGAAGTTAAAATGAATAAAAATAAAGTTAAAATGACAAGCGACATTTTACATTAGAGTTTTACAGTGACTTCGCATTCTATATTAAGCAGTATATTATTATATTATCAATGATGTCAACGTAATTAGATTCAAATACTTAATTTCTACAAATTTGCTAAAACTTATTGTATAAAAACTAAAAAAATGAAAAGATCAATGCAAAAAAGTAAGCAAAGATCTGTCAAAAACCATCTATTTAAAATGGCAGATGTGTCTTTTTCATATTTCTGAAGTTTAAAAGAAGGCGTATCTACTTTACTGCATAGCATGCGGTAAAATAAATAAAAAAAGATTGTATGCCTAAAATCGTACCGTTGCTGTCGACTGAATTGTTTACATGCTGGAAGGGCAAAAAATTTGAACTTGGCATTATAATATCAATAAACGCTATTCATCTATCAAAACGGAATACCTAACTTTCCACAAGTTTTAAAATATTTATGTTTTTCTTTTATTTATTTTTTTATAGCAGAATTCAACACAAAGCTTAATAATAACTCCTGTCGTATTATTGCAGCAGATCCAGATTTTTCAGCTAAAAAATGTGGTTTTCTTTTTACGAAAAAATAAATTATAAAAACTCTGGCTTTCTATTCTACGTCATTAAAAAAGCTGGAAATGATTGTTTGACAGCTAAATAAACTAACATTCCAAATGAATCAATACAAGAAAAAATTTAAATAGTATCTGTTTGCCATCTAACAAATCAATTAAATGTGCAAAAGCTGCCTAATATCTTTTATAGCATCGAAATTAAATGTTTTCTTCACAATAATAAAATATCGACAAACATGTTTTGCAATATTTTATAAATTCTAAAAAAATCTTTCGGTATTCTTCGTCCGTCATTGCCGTTAAGAGGTTTTACTGTGGAAAGCAATTAATTGAAATGGCTTCTTATTTCTTTAAAAGCTGTGAATAGTACATTCAGGAATAATTGACCTGATGTAATTTAAAAGTTTTTCCTTAAAATTTCTTATTAAAATTGTATGAAGCTGTTCTTTTTTCTCTGTAGATGGCTTCTTCTACCTACAAAATGGTTGCTTGTAAAAGGGATCCATCTTCTCAGCCACGGAATGTCAGGTCGCTAGACATTAAATAACTTATATTATCTTGAGCAACACCTAAGGTTGCGGGCGTCGTCATGGAGACACCAGACCGTTTTCCGGATCGACTCCGGAGTGACTTCGGAGCTTGACAAGGACGATGTCCCAAACAAGAAGTTAACTAACACTAATTAACAGCCGCGCTTAATTTGCGCTCTTTAAGATTTCAACTCTATGACATTTTTGTAAAAAATTGAAAACATTTTAGCTGTCAAGAATACTGTACTATTGGAATATTGATTATAAACCACATTAGCGTTTCGTTAAACTTTAATGTCTTTTAAATAATCAAACGGAGAATGTAAGACATGCCTTACTCTCATTAGAGCTGATTAGCTAAACGTTTTGTAATCAACAAAAATGCACTCTTTGAAATGTTTGTAGATTTACATTTTATGTTTTGTTTTTCTTTGTAGAATTTAATCACAGAACTTTAAAACACTTGCTACAGCTTAAATAATCTGTGTGATAGCTTATATAAAGCTAAGTGACATAATTCAAATACTGACTAATCAACAACTGACTGACTTCTGTTCCTTAATTTTATTCTAGTCCTTTTGTGACCCAGAGTGTAACATGGAACCAAAGTTTTTGTTTCTATGAGAGACATGGAACCAGAAAGTGTTGGAATATACTGATTGAGCAAAAGATAAACGATTTAAAGTTTGATAAATACAAATAAGCAACATGCGCTCTATCTTTAGGCTAAAGGTCTAACAATTATCTTGTTTCTATTTATAAAATAATATTTAAATAACTATAATAAAGACTAAATTACTAAGTCGAAACAATTATAACATAGGTTAACTTAAATAATTAATTCTTAACATACACATATTCATAGAATGACATCGTAGACAATAAATAAATAACCCACACTAATTATAAAAATTATTATCCGCATAGTCTCACAATTACACTGGTATTTTCTTAAATTGGTCATTCATCAAAGATTGCATGGTGTATGTTCGATTCCACAATGATATTGGCGGTTATAGCGAGGAAATGATGCGGTATCTGAGTAATTAAGCCAAATATCCAATATGTCTGATGTGTTACATTTAAAAAAAAATACATTATGGCAAATTAGGTCGATAAAATAATACAACTAAAATAAGATTCGTATTTTTGAATAGAATTTGTAAAGAGTTTTGTTTCTAAGTTTAAAAATTATTAGGATTAATAGCTGATTGGCACTACACTTACCAGCGTCTGTCCGCATTAATAGTGCTACCGCATAATACAAAGCTATCGCAATTCCTGTCTACAGCTAAAAACTGTCACATGTGACAACTTTCTACTTGTTCTTTCCGATTATTCTATTGAATTATATTGAATTGTGGCTGTAGACCACTTCTGAAAAAGTCTTGTTTGGAAACTGATAATCACTAAAAATTCAGTAATAATTACTTCAAGCGTAAAGGAAATTAAAGCATCAAACGAAATAGATACTTTAATAGTTCCGACAAAACGTGAAATGCAAGTAGTAAATAATTCAGAAAGCTTCAAAGGTGTGTTTAAATTAAGCTCTCCTATCATTTACGATGTATAGAACCATAGAGTAACTTTGTACATTAATAGCCAATAATAATACGTTGAAGAATTTCATTTATTCGTTGTCCTATGATAACGTCAGCGGCGGCGTCCCGACGCTGCCGTGCACTGCTAATCGACGCCACAACTGGTCATAAAAATGCAATTTTGCTTTAGTTGATGCTTAATTAAACAGCTCGATGCAGTGCAACTTGGTCGTGCATCATCAGAGTGTCGTTATCGCTTTACTTAATTTTAAATAAAAAGACATTGCTTACGTCTACATGACACTGTGATGATATTATTTTTCTTTATGAATTGTCTTTTAATATTCTCAAATTACCAAACAAAGATTATTTAATGTAACTTAATTAATAGAGAACTTCAGAAAACCAAATAAAATGTGTTTTAATTCAGACGATAATGATTAAAAATGAATGAAACAATATAAAATCAGAAATAAATTAATAACTTTGGCATAAATTTAATATATCACAAATCAACAAATATTATTATTATTATTATTATGCTTTAATAGATGCCATATAACCCCACGTGAGGTAGTAAAACTTTAATAATACGTTTCTTCGATATAACGCGCTACGGTATTATAGCATAAAACATCAATCTCAAATGGGTAGTTATTTGTAACTGTACAAAACAGTCTATCAATATCAACATTACTTCATAATAACACAAAAACAAAATTCTACTTACAGGATATAATTGCTACTGAAAAAAAAACCATACTTCAAAAAAAAACTGACTTTAAAATCTGTCCAAACTGATATAACTCAATAATACTGGTTATTTTTATATTGTCTTTTGTCATAATCTTTTTATCGACACTTTGTTATATTGTAACACTTTTATATTATTAAAACAAATAAAAAACTAATAAACAAAAACAATCGAATGACAGAAACAAAGAGTGCGGAAAAAGCACGTGAGATGGATGTTAGGCTTAAACAGAGGGTCTCCAGATTACATCGTAAAAAAGTAAGAAAAAAAGCAAAAATCAGAATAGAAAGAAAAACAAAGTAAAAAAAAAATATTATGTTAAAGATACAGTGTATATGATACTGAAATAAAGAATAAAGTGAAACAATAAGAAAACAAAGGATCGACGATAGAAACATAGACGACAAACAAAAAAGAAAGTAAAAAATAAGAACGGAGACGCGGAAAAAAATATTTAAATAGATCAAAATTATAAAAGAAAGCGAAAAGTGATTGCAAGGAAAGATATGATGAAAGAGAGAGCAAACGAATTTTGCATGAATAAAGACGAGAGAAAACGCAGGTTATGTGAAATGAAGAAAAAACAATAGAACACAGACATGATGAAGGAATTTGAGTAAATTCAAAAGAGTAATATGAAGATAGCAAAAATAATTAAAAAAAAAGAGGGAATATTGTCCAAAAACAATGAAAAAAACTAAACAAAAAAAAAGAATAAAAAAGACGTAAAAAAATAAACAAACAAAAAAGAAAAAACTTACTCTAACTTTATTTACTTTTGTCAATACAGCACTGTAAAGTGAGCAGTTTAACGTTTTTAATTGTTATTTATGTATGAAGTGTGTAAAGAGAGCCATTTTGGTATGAAGATGCGATTTTCGCGCCGAGCGTTAGCGAGGTACAAAAAGCACCCGTCTACCAAAATGGCTCTTTACACTTTACGCATAGCGGTGTGTGAAGTAAAATGAATGAATAAGTTCATTTTGTTTCCCGTGGTTGCAATGTTGAAATGATTACCAGAGAAAAAATGTGTGAATCGCTAAATTTTCGTATTAGTGTGCTATACCACCGTTTCATGCCTTCCAGCTACATCAGCTTAATTTTTTATTTTAAAGACCTAATATTAGCTGACATAAAAGTTTTCAAAATCACCGGAAAATTTCTCTCCGAAAATGCTCTTGAGTTAATCGATAATTATTGGAGCGAAAGTAAATAATTTATATATGAAGAGGTTTGGCATTTAGGTTTCGCAAAAATTATTGCGCCATTTAACAGATTACGTAATTTACCGTTTTGTTATTAAATGTTTCGTGCGAATTGACCGTAGTGCATTAAACCTTGCAAGAACTTGAACAAGTTCTCACGATTAATTCCACAATATTATGAAGCAGTTAGCTATTCTTTAAATAAAATATGCGAATTATGTCTAAGGACTTGTTGTTTTTAGCATTGCGTCAAACTTACGATTTAATATTGTTTCTAATATCTTTTATTCCAGGATTAAAAATATTGCTCAAAAATTATCAACACGTTATCTTTTTTAAAGCAGCATTTGTATTTCATTTTTTAATTCAAATCGATTTAATTCAAACCGACTTTACCATCAAGAATATTGAGTTACCATTTATAGTTCTAATTTTAATTGTTTATTTGTTGTTAGAACCAATCATATTCCGCCACTGAATGATGAATACTGAATTTCAACTGAATCTAATCAAAATTTTGTCAGACCGGATGATCAACGCAATGCCAGATGAGTTTTTACATAAAAAAAAAATAAATATTTCCAAAAATCAAAAATCTGTCAAACATGTAATTCAAAAATACTACAAATGCAGTCCGAGAGTATGCCACACAATGCTTTAAAAACATGGAATTTTATTTGGTAACCGTTTCATCAATTCTGTATCTAATGAAAAAAGTACTTGCCAACATTCATTTTAAACCCAACATTAGAAGAAACTACGGAAATATTAGAGTATTGGGCATAAAAAACTTTTAAAAGACATGCGAAAACAACAGTGGTAGGAATATCAAGTAAACATTAATATGGTCTCAGATGTGCAATTTAAACTCTTTTCCGGTTATATGAACTAATTATGTATTAATAACAGAATCATTTTTAAAACCAGCAAAGTGTAAATGGCTTTGCCACTGAACATCTAATTATTTCATACAAATCTTGTACAAGCGAAACTTGTATTTACCAATTATTTCGGTTTAGTACAAACTTACATCTAAATTAAAATAGATACGGCCTTAATTCCCAACCATTATGCAAATTTGATGAAAATAGAGGTCTAAGATATCTCAACACATTCATCGCAGCTTTACTTCTCTATTTTGATTCACAGATATAAAACACAAGCAATCTTTAGAAGAAGAAAAAACCCAAAACAAAAAAAAAAAGTCTTTACCGCAATAAGATGTGAGTGATGTAACTAATAAGCGATTTTAGCGACCAGACAATTTGGCGAGAGATTATAAAAACTATAAGAATTGTGAGTCATTATTTAGAAAATGTTACTACTGTAAATTATTTATTTTAACCTCAATTTTTGAAGGTCAAGTTTTTAATCGTTTCACGTATCTACTTTGTAAAATAAATATTCCACAGTGGTAACAAATATCAAAAAAACAACGAATTTTCACATTCGTTCAGCTGTAGATAAACCAAATTGTGAAGAAAGATTGCAGGTAGAAGAAATCGAAAAAATACATCAACCCCAAACAATTATAGACCAAGTCATGCTGCAGAACAGCTACAGAAGATGCAAAATAAAATCAAAAAATTAGACCACGGAATTACCATCCAGAAATATACGACAAGCCGCTACAAGTAGGTTGAGCAAAGGCACTGTGGTACAGACTCCAAACTATGATGTATCCAGAAGTATGGTGCAAAAGCAACTAAAACTGCCTTTGAGACTGGAAAAATCGGCACATTCTGTTTCTCAATAGAAAAGTCGTTTCCAAGAACAAAAAATGTCATCTATTTTTCCCACCGTTTACAAAACCTATGTCGCAAAATTAAGCCTCATAACATGACCGAAATGTACAAGACAAACAAATTAACAGATAAGAAAACACGTCCAAATGCTGCTGATATTAGCATTCGTAACTCCGAACAAGATACAATTTGCTTTTGAAATTATCAGCAAAGAGTTTGAACAAGAACTTTGAGTTATTTTGGACTATTGAGACAGTACGTATATCAGAAAGAGACTGAAAAATATTAAACCTATATTTGATATTGAATACTGGAACATGTTTGGAAGATTGATTTGAAACTTACCAAGAAGCAACAATTCGTTAAAAACATGGCATAATCATTTGAAAAATTGTTTACAGTGTGATCATCCGACTGTTACAAAGCTATTTGAACAGTTAAAGAATGAATAGACAACAATAGAAAATATTGTCAGTAAATATCGTTCTCAAGCACAAAAACCTACATCCTGCAACTCTAATGAAACGTTCAAATTGAACGTAAGACTCAAAAATCTTCCAAGTGAATATAAATTTTCCAACATCAAAGAATATTTACAAATGATTCTAATAATCTTACTTTTTAGACTATTTACTGTTGTTTCAGTATGTTATTACTTGTTACATAATTCCTGATATATTTTGTGTTTAGAGTAGAGAAAGTTTTCAACAATATTTTTCTTGTTATTAAATAAATAATTTGTAATCTGCCGTTAAAATGGATTGTACATAAAGTCATAGACTGACTAAGGATAATCTTAATGCATATAGCAAAATTGTTGCGTCGCTAAAATTTCGAATCGCTTTTAATTTACTCGCTAAAAAGTCACTCAATCGGTCATGTCATCGCAAAAAAGACTCTCGTTGTCGCGTTTCTGTTACAGAGTTGTATCATAAAAATATTGGCATCTTATAAGACTAATAATAGTATAATTCCAATGACGGTAAAAAGGTGCTCCAATGCAGATCGCAGATAAATTGCTGAAATTGCTCAAAGTCTGCAAAAGCACTGTTTTAACCATGGAGCTATAATAGAATGGAGTCAGGATTCCCCACTACAATCTGCGTTTGTTGTGATGCAAAATTACGGGGAGTGGGGTGCTTCAGCGGTTTGTGGGAACCGACACTCAGAATAAAAAAGCAGTAGCGGCGCAGATGTTCAGAAAAAAGCCAATTATGTGTAAAAGTACATGTATATAATGAATCTGTAATTTGTATGAAATGGATGACTGTCACAAGATCTGGAATTCGTCCTTTGTTGTTTACGATGCTTGAAGTTGAATGCTATCCATAAACTAATACGTTATTTAGCGGTTGTGTATGAATTAACAATATTGCTATGAGTATTTATTGATGCAATTGATATATGTAATAATGAAAGACACTTATTAGCCTTATAGACTTCGTCAGAAAAACATTCATAAAGCTGTGACAAAATGTAAACTTCTACGCCCCTGTTGATGTAAATACAACGATGATTAGTCTTGACCAGTGAAATATTTTTATATGAACTTTTTTTGGATCCACACACCATATCCTAATCGAACCATTGTCTTAAAGTGTTTATTAACACTCCTATTATTATTTGCTAGAAACTTTTGTTGAGCTCATTCACAAAACAGTAGTTTTCCCGCAATTAAAAATGATATAAGCAGACCCCTACAAGCCAAATAGTAAACAAAACTTAGATCCGACGTTGCCGGTCGTAGTTTTTATGTAAACAAAGACGTAATGCATTCAAAAATGTATTCTTCAGTTGTCGCATCTTACAGCACACCTGTTCTTCCAATCTTTGACTGTAATAATAGAAGTACAATTATTATACAAATACATTTAGTCACAAAAATAAGAAAACAGAGTTTTCAAAGTTTGAAGAAACAAAATGTATTGACTATTGCAACCGCATCTCTTTTTTTGAAGTTAGTATAATATATAATTATGAGATATAATTTAAAGCGCAAATTCGAAAAAAAGCAATATACCTAATAGTGGCTAAGTTGTACTTATCAGGATTATTTCCTAAAGCAACTTATATATGACAGATCTATAATTAGGTTCAGCATTTAAAAAGTGATGAAAAAATAATCACACAAATTAGAAATAAATAATAATTATAATATAAAATTTTTTTGCTTAAAAAACAAGGCTATGTAGATATCATTGACACGCGAATACATGATTAACCTAAAATTATAAAAATTTAATGGTTAAAGACACATTCATTCTTATTAAGTAATAATATATGCAATAAACAATACTCAAAAGCGTTAGCGACTGGTAACTGTAAATTAAATATATGTTTTATCTACATAATTATTATTTATCAAGAATAAATCTATAATAACAAAATATAAAAGCGCTCGTGAAAAAAAGTAAAAAATTTCACACTGTTAATCATTCAAAAGAGAAACACTCAGGATCTCCCCAAATAAGTTGATGTAGCGGTCATTAAAATAACACCATCACTGTTTTATCTTCTAATTAATGTATATTTCTCCAAAAGCCTCATTAGGTAAAAGTTGGCTAATTAATCTCGGAAGGGTTTAGCGCTCCTCCAGTTGTACAAACCTAGGCTTAAAACAAAAAGCACCCTTATGCATCGCTGGTTTTACAACAATTTTACAATTATATTGAAAGTGGTTTGCGGAAATACGTTCTAAGTGAAAAATAAACAATGACAGTTCCATTAACCACAACTCACATAAAAAACTACAAATGTTTAAAACAGAAAATACAGAAATGAAATAATAAAATTGGTTTCCATCAAAAGAAAAGGTGAGTCAAATTAATAATATTTCAATAAAACAAACAATTTTCTCACATAACTTATTTTTATTTTAATCATAAAAAGTCATAGCTATAAAATTTATTACAAAATAAGACGTCAGGTTAAGTTTCGTTGTGAATTAACACCGATTTTTTGCATTTTTTGAACTACGTAAAAAATACATCTGTGAAATATGTTATAGTGAACAACATACTATATAATCAATTTTGTCATCAACTTGATATAAAATGAATTCCTTTTTAGGCAATGTTGAATTGACCATCTGTGTTCGAATTCATAATGTTATTCACTCACATCATTTCTAATTACATAAGATCAAAGAATTGAGAAACACTGTGTTTACTATCTCAATTCAATCAAAATATTTCTAAGAACGTAAATGAATTTCTCTTTGATTATTATGATCATTTGACAATAGTTAACTAAAGCCAATTTAGATAGCAATTTGTTCAGTTGAAGTTATTTACCTCTTGTTACGTCAATGCGGTTCGATAGTGCGAAAATGTGATTAAATTATTTATACAAGATAAAACACGACATAAACCGGTTTATGTCTGAAGAAGCGACAGTCATGATTGTTTTAATCAGACGACTTCAATTAAGAATCAAATATATGCATGAAGCGATGACATTGTGTTAATATTAATGGTCGACCTCTTTAACATAGTGAGTTTTTGCATTAAATTGCGAAAGTGCAATGGGGACATTTCTGCAGTCTCTTCGCTCAAGGCTCTCGATGTAATGTTATTATCACACATTCTGTTCATTAATCATTACATTAACTTTTATCCACTGACAAAAATATGTTCAAGATATGTGGATAAGTAAGTGTACAATCATAGTTTTACTCCTTTTTTATTATTGTACTATTCTCTCCTAAAACTGTTGTCGCTGACTTGAACTATAAAATACACCAGAATAAATCTTTTAAATCGTCCTCATTTATCCTTCTACTCGAAATTCTCTCTTGCAATCCAGAAGCAAGCCTTTTCTTGCTTACTTTTGTGAATCTATAGCAATTACACTGGCACAAAAACCAATGAATCAAACCAAAGTCACCGTAATCCACTAAGAGTAACGTTTTCCTTTAAGTTTAGTAAGGGATGACTGATTTCAAGCAATAAACTTCGAAAATCTTACAAAGACCAAAACTACTTAGATTTAAAAACGATAACTTCTTTATTTATTGATAACTATCTAACCTATTGCATTACCTCCAGTAATCGTATTTTTCTATGTTCATTAATGTTACGATTATTGTATGATTTCTTGTCAGTGTTAAAGTATTATTTTATAAACCAGAAATGTGATTTTCACCATTTTACTAAGCAGAATAGTAGTTTTCTATACAAGGTCGCGTGAAGTCTATCTTTCAGCACAATATCGAAGCCCGAAGACTGAAAACTGATCGACCACTTGAAAACTTAGACAACTAACGTGTATTTAACAAATCGCTGGTAAAACTGCTAATAGATTGTATCTATTTTGAAGTCTCACCACCAATACTCTCTATCTCGTTGATATTGTGCTGAATTCAAGCTAGATTAGTTAGTACATTCTATGGTTTGATTTTGCAATCATTCATTCTGTCGCCATATGAGCAGTCTGAACCAAAGAGTTGATTTGTGGAAAAACAAAGTCATTTATTTCAGGCAAAGTCTCACTCAACGGTAGCCTAGACTAGTAAACCGTTCCTCAATATTTTAATAATATTATACAACAAGTTCCTGAAATCCACCCCATCCACAGAAAATATTTGGTTCTCATACCTTTTTTATACCTTAAAGTGGTTTGTCTTTTATTGCTAAAAACAACCCTTTTCCATAATATATTATTATCTTCAACAAAGTATTGCAAAGCAAAACTATTTTAATTCCGCTTATCTTTCTCCCTATGTAGACTAGACTAACTATACAAGCAGCACCAAAAAAAATTAAATTGATGCCATGCCGAATTCGGCATGGCAATTGCCAACAATCGCGAAAAAAATTGACAAAAAAGCTGCAGATGAGAGAGACTTTTTTCGACTACTCTACACAACGCATTGTCTTTTCCAAGTGTTGAATTCGGCTTCTTTTTTCCGAATACCACTTTTCTGCGTTTTTCACGATTGCTTTAAAAAGTAATTCACAGTATTTTGCCTTACCTTGTTAAGCTGATATATGTATAGGTTGTGATAAGCAACCATCCAGAAAAATAATTCTTCTTATTTTTGCTTATTTTAAAATTCGTGCCATAATGTTAGCAATAATAAAAAAACTTTTGAAGACAAAATTACTTTTTGATGAGAAAATCTATTCACAAAGTACAGATTGTTAAAATCTGACAGAATCAATAAGTTTTTACTCTTAATTCCTCTTGCTGAAGGCATCGTATATATTATTCTTCTTTTTCAGAAAAAAACTATTATCTAATTTTTGTTACCAAATAAAGTTATTTAGATATTATAAACTGAACAAGGCTTGAGATCGAAAACGTAACATTAACATTTCACTTCATTCCGGTGAAGAAGTTGTAATCTCGAGTTTAGATTTACTCTTTGCAAGCTGACTTCATATAAACTAATTTTCGTGCTATGCACGTACAGCATAATTTCAAAGCTTAATCCCAAACACCTTTCTGCTTCTAATATGCGTTTGCTATTTTCATTCAGGAAAGCGACGTTTGTTGTCTCCAAACAAAACTACAAAGCAACGTACGTCTTACGCAACACTTTTTGATTTATTTATTGTTTGAAGACTACAGCAGACTATTAAATATCCCCAGTTTGCCCAAGGTTATTTAAGCCAACCCTTTGACTTGATTAGATAAGTAGCTACTCAAAATCGTACAATATATCTGTTGTACCCAGTTTAAAACGTATATTAGGCACGCACTCGGCAAGCTTTTGAGGGAGGAAATGCGTTTGAATCAGATGGAGCTTTGCGATTTAATCGTGCGTTTCAGCCAAATCACTACTTTTTCAAAAATACAGCTTTTGTCAATAATTTAATGTAGCATTATGTTCGAGCTAAAGTTTTGGTTGATATTCTTTGTGCGTGATTTAAATTATTTCTGAATTTCAATTTCAATCGATGCTGGTCTAATAATTTTCAAACAAACGTATTTGCTCAATATTTTATTTCCGTAATTAAATGTCACATATCATGACTGATGGTAATTGAATGTCTAGTCTATTCAATGAATGATAAAACATTCCACTCGATTTATATATACAGATTTTTCAAATAAAGATTGATAACTCATACATTTATAACCGTTTATTTATAATTTGTGTAATCATTTGGTGCTAAGTTTTGAAAACGTAAACATTTGTTTCAAACGGGTTCCATGATACATCAGCGTCCATTTAGATCAAGTCGCTTATGCTAAAGTTTACATTTTAAAGTTCAACGTCCAAAATTGAATAAGACGCGCGTGGTTGCTGTTTCACACTTGAATACTATCTTAAGTTTCTCTCTAGGCAGAACACCTTTCGAAAAAAATTCTGATCCAAATTTTGCCTTTAATAATTTGTGATTTCCAGTAGCAGATGAGGTATTTCTACTTCCAAATCCTACAATCAAACCTGATAAACAAAACAAAAAAATAAACTTGAGCTTTCAAACCACTTTGGTAATGACAAAATTGTTCAATAATTAAAAGCCGCTACACTGTTTTAATGGCAAAACCCGAGAGTAAGAAAGATTGCCGTCTAAAATATTTTCCGACAATTGCTATGAAATGTATCGTTATTCATACAATTTATGTTAATAAGAGTGTAGAATTGCAATACTGACCAAAAGGCCTGCTTGGAATAAAAAAATCTGATTGACCAACAACTTTGCGTTTTTATTTTGCACACAAAACGATGATTGCCGATGTCTGTCTTTCCACGCAGCTGAATCTGAGTATTTTAAGTTAACGTTTAGACGAGCAATTTGAAGACAAAGCATTATAAAAATTATGAGAACTCAATTTCAAGCTACCACCTTTTCAATGTTACACATTGAAGTCTTCAATGACACACATCCATTGTCTCCGAAAACTATCACGTTTGGTTGAGAATAAACCGACAGATAATAAAAGCACTGCCACAAATAAAACTTTGTTCAACATTAGAAATTTGACCAAAGTTAACAACTGAACTCTGGAACTCATAGCCGTCTAATTGTATATTATCTTCCAGCAAAAAATATTGAGTTTATTTTTTATCTAAATTTCCATAACTTGTAGCTACAATAAACGATAAAATTGTTGAAAACTTTTAGCAATTTAATCGTTGCACAAGCCGACTGACTTTCAAAATAATTTCTCCTCCAAATGTGTGACTTTTTGTAAAGATTCTTTCTCTTCTAAATTATGTAGCTTAATAAGAGACGTTAAAAAAGTGCCGTTGCGGTTCTTACTAGTGGTCAATATAATTATTCATTTTAAAAATATTATCTAGAAACGAAACAATATTTCAATTAAAGTTTTGACAACAAAATCTATCGGAAACGTTATCTATTTCTACAATGAAATGAATACATATTTCTACAACATGTATTCTGTTCTTGAAAGCCACAGTCTATAAACCCCAACAACTCTAAGCCATCTTCAAAAATATCGTTTTCCACCAGGTTGTTAAGAACAACTGCAAAAATACACCAAATGTATAATTTGAAAAATACCTCACTCTTAGACTTTAATTTTGCAAGTCGCGGAGCAGTAAAATTTCGTGCGCCTGTCAATCATAGTTTCAAGTCTCACTCAAAGATTACTTTTTTACTCAAACGTGAGTAAAAAAGTTTAACGCAAAAGCTAAGTCTACGTTAAATATTGTATGTAGCAGTAAGTTGTTGAAAAACTTTTTCAGTATTTGTGACCGCAACGCCGCACCGACTTTCAGTGCCGGGCAATGTGCCAATAAAACTAGGAAAAACTAAATGCCCCGCGACACTGCTGCCGCGCTCAGCCCCCATTTTCTGCAACCGGATTACTTCACAGGGTTCATATTTAAAATGAAAAAAATTAAATGAAGCAGACCGCTGCTGGCGTGTTGGGAAAACAAAACAAAAGCTTTCCCAGACATGCTTTTGTTGTAGAAAAGTTTACAAATGATACTTACGGAAACTAGAGACGGCTAAATTAAAACGCATCCTTACCTGAAAAAAAAAAGAAAAAGTTAGGAAAAACTTCGCTACAAAACAAAAATCGATTGCAATTTAACCATGTTTTATGAGATAGGAGAGTGCTCTTCTTGCAGTTACAGAGCTTTGAGATATGTTGTAAATATTTTTATTTGCTAAAGCAACGTAACTTCACTATTTTAATAAAACTTTATAACTCGGATTCAAGAAAGCAGCTCAAGAGTTGCGGCCGTGATACATACTCATAATACAAATGTAAATTCTTATCTCAATTAATTCTTCATTTTATAGTTCTAAGCTGATCACTGATCACCAATAGTGCTCATTGATAAAAATTCAAAAAAAAAAAATCATTTGACTCAAGCAGAAAGTAAGCAAACCTGTTAGATTTCTTAGATACTTGAATTTCAAGAAACCAGTGTGAGCTGTATCAGATCTCACCAAAAATATTGTTAAAAACAGTGTCATAAATTTAATATCATTTCAATAAATTCAAGTATTTTAATTAACTCCATTCTTATGTTATGATAATCTGTCTTTATTATTCTTATGTCTCTTGTCTTTTATACAACATGGTCATTTCCGCGTAATTTGTTATGTATTTGATAAAAATGCAAATACTAACTTATGTCTTAAGTCAGTTGAAATCTACAAGATCGTACCGGTGCCATATTTAACAAGACTCTGAATGCACATAAGCACAAAAGCGACTGTCACATGGAAGAGGAGTGATAAATTCAACTTTCCACTTTTAACTTCCTTTTTTGCTAAAATTAAAAGTTCAATACTTTTTAGGAGGTGAAAAAAACGCTACAACACAGAAAAACACGGATAATTTCTTTTTTCTAAAGTATTTACAAAATAATGATTTAAAATGAACAGTTTAAAAACTATTGCAAAAAACTAGAATAAAGTTCACATAGTTCTAAAGTTGCTTTCTGATTTTGCTTGGTCAAGCACTGCTTGATTGCGCCAAAAGTAGAGTTAATTTGTTGTTTTATTCTAGTTCGAATGTGAACGCATGATGGAAAAGATAAGAAATAATTTAGTTTTGAAATTAAATTACCGTTTTTTAGGAGCGTCTCTCAATTTAGAGTGTGAAATAAATGTTGCTGTGACCATATTGCACCATATTTTATAACATGGGTTTTTACATCAAGTCTTGCTGTGTAATTTAGCTTGACAGATTTCTATTGTGTTTGATAGTGTGACTGCCAAAAATCAGTCTATAATATCGTACGTTCCTGCGTATGAACTTAAACATAAAATGAACATATGTTCAAAATTACATGATTGATCTAAATGATTTATGGCACTGTATCTCCATACAATAATCAAATTGTTCAAACTTATAACATCATAGTGATACAGTTTTCTCTGGTTAAATTATTCTTAAATTGTGATTAAATTTTCCATATTTTTGTTACATAAAATAACTTTCATAGTCTTGTTGAAGATATTTTCTTGGGTTAATATATTATTTTAGAGTTCTCTTTGGCAGCAATAGCCCTTACAACCTTGCAATTCAGGTATCAGCCGGCAGGAAAGGTATGCTAGATTTTTCTTTCTTTGTATAATCATTGTCGTCTATTTCTACTTTCCAGTTTATGCAGCTTGCCTATTCCTGCTTCTCCCCCATGGCTCCAAACTCATTTGATTTATACGTTTGTATTTTCTAAAAAATATTAATTAAAATAAGCAGAAGTGCGTCTCCGTCAAATGTTATAACAGCAATTGTTGCAAAACATTTAAAACTTCACTCAACTGAACAGTTTGTGGAATAACCACAATGCACACCAAAAAAAAAGCAACTCTCCACGTCAAATCAACTCCTGAAATTACAGATAAAAGTGGAGGTCAGATACACAAATTCGCAGCTCCGTTTCTAATTCTATTCTAGTGCCATTTACAGCTGTTTCAGATAAAAGCAAATTAATCAAATGCACTCTGAAACAAATGAGTTGGTTCATCGACTATTCACTAAGAGCAAACAACCACCGAAAAAGCGATCCTGATTGTGATTAGACAAAAAGTATTTTTTATTTATACTCGTAGTTACCTCAACTGATAAATCAAATCACAACATTTCTCTGCCATTTAGTATTCACGCTTACAATACTGTTAAAAAAACCGTATTAAATCCAAAAGAAGCACCATATGTTCGATCAAAAGCAAAAAAGGTTCAGGCCACAACGGCTTTCAATTTTCGAATCAATTATAAAATAGTCCATTAAGCGGTCACATACAAAAAAGAAACAATGTCTGGGTTAACCAACTACGTTAACAAGTTCAGAACACAGCAGGATAAGCAAATTTCCAATTAAGCAAAAACATACAAAACTAACAATCGCATAATCATAAGACAACGATTTCACCCTCACAGATCATTCAAGTTTGACATTTCAATTTGTTAAATAATAAAAAACGTTTTACATGTTCATAAAAAAATCTAAAATTGGACATCCTCAGAACAAATGTGTACGTTGTGTTTTATATTAGGATTTTATTGACTTTTAGTTTATAAATAACTAGCCTAGTTTCAACTATGTCATGCCATCGAAGCAAAATTAAACTTTTAACAGCTGCTGAAATCTGACAATTTTTTAAACTTAAATATAATAAGTGCATACTATTTCCAATAATTTTTTCGAGTGTGCAATAATTACCTGTTTTTGAAATTCATTAAAAAAATACGGGAAATAATATATGCACGAGTGGTATTTAGATAGAGAATCCTATGGCGCTTTCAAGGGTATAAGAAAAAGTACATACATAGAATTTGTAGCTCTGAAGAACTAAGCTTATGCTGTTATATTGTAGCAACCACACAAATCAAACGTCAAAACAAACAGAAATGTTTTTATTTTAATTAATTAACAGAAGATTGCTTCCAAGTTGTTAAAATGTAGATTTTAAATCTTGCAAAAAATTATCACTTATTAATTTGAATATTACTAATTAAAAAAAAATTACAGAAAAGTCTTAAAGTGTCAGTATCTAATGGTTCATAGAATTCTCATCAAAATCCAGAATTAATAATTGATGACAAAGCTCAGTTAATAGAAAACATAAGACTCAAAAAACACAAATCACAGCCAACAAGACAAACTACAGCTTTATAAATAGAACAATAAGCAAAATGATATATTTTTAATCCTCATTATACAATGTAGGTAATTAAACGGCTACTGTTTGCTAAGAATACATTATTTCGGCCATAAACGCAGTGTTAAGTCGTGCCTAACAAGTTGTTATTGATTTTACTATCGATCGTTTTAAGCCATTTTGAATAAAACATTTTCAGACATTAAAGGGGTGTGATATTGAAAAGAAATGTATACTTACGTGAAAACTTAGTTAAAAAAAATGTTCTTATATATAGTCTTATAACAAAATACTAGATATATAACACCCTTTCCCCCTTATAAAGTGAAAAAGTGCTTAAAATAACTTGTATTTTAAATCTGTCAAAATAGACAAAATCATCTGCGGTCACTATTACAACTATTTAAACAGTGGCGGCAATAATGTCAAGTCTGGTTATTACCTCTTAAATGTGTTTATTTCCAAACCTACCAAATACATTTAAACCAAAAAGTACAAATATTAGGTACCTTACCCTTTTGTTATTCGCGTAGGACGGTATGTAATAATTATTTTAAGATAGTTAAAGTGAATACACTTAATTTTAAATTTCAGCAAATTAACACTAACTAACCAGTTGAAAAGTGTCTAATTTCTAAAAGTACAATGTTTTAAATCGTCTGCTTTTTGCTTACAACATTAATACATGCTCACAAACAAAATCCGAAAACTTTATGATTTAAAAGTTATTTTATATAGAATCTGTTTAGACTTGCTGTTGACCTAGTTTATACTCCAAAACATTTAAGAAAATTAATCCATCCACCCTCTTCAACTTTATTGCTCCTCGTGTTCTTTTAGAAGAAGCGGAATTAAAAATAAATACTTTTTGAAAAAGACCCGACTTCATTAATAATATTCAACTCCAATTAATTTCAACTATGTGTTTTATGAATTAACTGCAGTTATAATTCCTTGACATTAATGAATTACCGCATTTGTCAATACCAATAATGCACTGGAAATGCTATAATCGAACCGACGGAATAAATCGGCCTGATTTCCTGCATCGGTCATGTTAATAACAACGTTCAGAAGCGTAAAACCTGATTCCCCTAATCTGTTGCGGATTGTTAAATCGGTCGTTTGATTTACCCTATGTCAAGATTTGGTTAAACAGTTAATTCCACGACTTGGTCCATCTTAACCGCAAAGCTCCCAGCTGCATTTCCTTCTGCAAGTGCTACAAAATCCTCAAACACTACTCACCACATCTGAACGTATTTCCACCGCAAACTCAACTCAACAAATTAATAAATTAGGAAGATTTAAACACCTTTACAGAACCAGCGTTAACTGTGAAGAAGATTGTTTGCCAAATAAAGTAGACGTCAGCTCTCTTCTTTTTAGAAGAGATCGCATGCTCGCCTTGAAATAATAATAAGAATCGTTTGTGGAGTGTGGAGTAAGAGCTTTTTTTAGTCAAAACTATATATTATATATTTATTATTTAAAACATCACCTAATGCAGATATTCGACTCATCATTCACATGACCCTGCCTGTGAAGTCCTATAAAATATTGTTTGTCAAGACGGCATCAAGTTGTAAGCTGCTCTACCAGAATCTGAATACTTTTTTAAAACCGCCGCCTTTTTAACCCTAATAGTAAATGTAGTAACTATAATAAAACATACCTACGTGATTTTTAAAGACCCTTTTATTTTAGGTTTTAATACAATTGAGCAAATATGTTTAAATAAAGAGGTATATGTAGTTTCCACGTATAATATGACAATTAAATCAATATAACCCTAATGAAGGTTAGCACGGCGTGTCAATTCAACCCTATTGAAGCTTATTTTCAAGTTTAGTGTTTCAACAGTTTTTATGTTTTATATAAAATAATAAACAGTAAAACAATAGAATTCGTCGATATATAAGCTATAAAACTCAATTTCAAATTCTTTTATAGAAGCAAACAATATTTATCAAATATTTTTCGCCAATTTCAGTTCTATATCAGACTCTATTTACAAGGCTTTTATGCAGTATTAAAATCACCAGTCACGTAAGCATGTTCACATTTTCATATGCATTAGGGGTATAATTCAAAACAAATGAGTTTTTTATACAACACATTAGAAAAACATGTTAGATAATATATTTTAATAAAATATGTCAACGTAGTGCAAAAACATGTTACATTACAGAAGCATTGTCAGGACATTACGCTCAAAAAACATATTTTTTCATCTATGCAAATACACATTTTAGAATTGACATTGATCGGCTAAACTTTCAGCTTTTATCATGCATTAATGCGAAAAGAAATGCTCAATGAGTTTTAGAAATTAATCAAAGATTGCAGGGTCATTGAATCATGCATAGAGCTTCCCACATCCTTCGAGGTTTGCACATAGTAAATTATAAATCAAATCTGCTTCCCCCATAAACTTAGTTGTTTAAGTTGTGCGAGACTTAACACAAAAGGATACAAAGATTAACTACTTGGCATTCATATATTACCGCATTTCTTGTATTAACCAAATTTTACAAGAACTGCAGCTTAGGCCCAAAGCTGGGTTTCGACGATATTAAAATAAATGGTATTACAAAAAGCTCAAGCTATAAAATAGATGAAATTTAATACTACTTGTTCTAAAAATGACTCATGCACGGTATAAGATTACATATAGTAGCAGTTTTATTAATTTTACGCTCACTCTAACTTTACGTAAGATATCAAAGACAAAAAAGATAAAGTATAGGTTAGCCAGTATCTGCACATTGCATCTGATGCCTTTAACCCATACCATTGAAAAAAAAAAAATAACACCCACTCTGCGTCTGAGTAGAGCTCAGCTGTCTATGTCATGCCACAAATTTTTCAGCAAAATAATACAAATAAATATTTGCTAAAAATCATTCAATAACAAGAACGGCAAAAAAAAACTAAAAGTAAAGTTTTATAACTTTGTAAGTGATTTTATAAGTTAAAAACAAAGTAAAAATTGTTATTTTTACAAACTAATAATGTTGATTTACAGCAATGCTTAGACGCCCTATCAAATGTGTGATTATTATTCTTCAGTTTCTGCAAGAAGAATATTAATAACTTGATTTTTATCTGTAGAATAGAAAATAATAACTAATAATAAATAAATTAATAGAAAATAATAAATAATAACTATGTTTATGAAAACATATTATTGAATAACGTTCGAATTATCTAATAACAACTAATTTCATTCAAGATCCATGACCGGTAAAAAAAGACTTGGCCGGACGGTGAAAAAATTCTTTTTTAAACGTGGTCACGACTCACCACTCAAGCAAAAAAGTGACGTATTTTTGAAAATTGCACACAAAAAAAATGGTGGTGCAAACTCTCGAAATAGTCTCAATAGTAATATGATTTAGAAGTAGTAAATAAAAGCTCTATGAATTAGCAAAAGTATAACCGCTACTAACGACCACAGATTGAACACAATTTTCTCACAATATACTAAAAGACTTTTTTACCCATTTCTCGGACATACATTTGAAATCAATGCTGACTGCAATTTGAGTATTTACATGTGTCATATAAATATCATGTGTGAATAAATCATGTGAAACTATAATAGAAATTGGTTTTAAACTAACCCGCTTGTCCTCCGGTTATTGTTGGTTATAAATTTTAATTGAAGTAGAGTTTAATTAAAATGAAATCAAGTTGATCATACACAATTATATAACTTTAGACATATGGATCGATTTATCTCTTTTCAGACTTACCAAATTTAAATTAAAATACAAACACAAGTTGGGTGTAAAAAATCTCATCTAAAATCTTACATTCGGTTCGCAACCCTCAATTTCATCACCTCTAGAAAAGTTTTTCTTTTTCAAGAAGAACCTTCACCGCGCTAAATTTCCTACAGACCAGAAAGCTTTATTTGACGTGTCTGATAGGATAGCACCTAAAACTAAACGATAACCTGCTTCGTATTGCGCAGATCAAGTTTTTCCAATTTCGAAACAACTAATTTCTGCTCTTTTCCCTCTGAACATCGATTCAGCATCGTCATTTTCAGAGATCAAAAGTAATGTGAGGAATAAACTAACGAATGTTGTTTTTCTGGCTAGACATACAAACTAATATCAATTTAAATAGTTCATCTGCAAATAAAATGTTAGATTTCTTCATTCTGCAGTAGGCCCCGCAATCAGCCAGTCTGACTTTAATTAAAAGTAAACTCCCTTTAATATAGCTCAGTGTTTCTACAATAATTGCTAATTGAAAAATTATTAATAATAGATGATTGTTTCATTTCCATGGTTTTTTTTATGCGTAAAACATTTTCCAGCTTCAATTTTTTTTATTGCTTTTTAGAAACTCAAGTTTGCACAGGTTTGCCATTGTCGTTTCATATAAAAAAAACAAAGTTGTATTAGTAAATGTCACAAAAAATTCCATAAAATAGAACAAAGCCAAGAACATGCAAAAGAATATACGTACGCACTCAATACAACATCTACTACCTCTTTTCCTAGTTACAGATATTCTAGAAAATTTCTTGATAATTTCAACCATGAAGACCAATAGTTCACTCAAATCTTAGTAAGAATAGACTTCGCAGTCCCACAGTATTTCATCCCTGCTAGTGTCGGCTTGATATTGGTAAAAATGCAAATTGATAATAGAGACAATGTGATTTTGATGCAGATTCCAGGAATTATAAAAGACATTAGAAAATCTATCAATTTTGTTAAGCTGAATGTGTTCTCATTCATCAGAAACTACTCGCTATTGCGTCTTTTTTAACTTTCCAGATATTTCTAATCGTACCTACAGACAGCAAAAGTAGATGTACTCATCAGAAAGCAAAAAAAAAACTGTTGGTAGTATGTCCTAGTCACTAGAATTTAGCAAAATCAAAAATTGCTTATTAAAGATGGCGAGTCAAACATGAGGAAAAAAAGAATAGAAAAGTAGTAAATAGTGCGCATTCTTACATAGCAGGCAGTATGGCATAACAAATTATAGTTTCAAGTTGATTTCTAAAAAGAAAGACTTTTAAAAAGCACAGTTATACTCGTGTATCTGCGAAAAAAGCAAAATTAGCTGTCGTAAGCAGAGGAACAATGCCTCTACATTCAAATAACAATTTTAGCAATTCGTTTGTAGAAATTGAAAATCTCGTAAAGAAGTTGAAAAAATTTAAAAAAAAAAAAATTTCTGCCGATTTGATGCTGTCAACAGTAAGTGTTGCTAAAATAAGCACAGCCATTTATCTGAACGTTTGGATATATATTCAGTAGTATCAATTTAAAAGTTAGCATGTATCCTATAATATTACGTCATTTTTGAATGACGAAATTTCATTATTTTAAAGTAAGTCATAGGTTTCCTGAACGTCATAAACTAAATGATCACCTACTCACTGATGTAAAATAAAATTTTAGAAAGCTGCAAAAATACCACATCAGATCTATAAAAGAAGCGAATTTATAGTGTTATTTAAAAAGATTGCATCTGTGATGTAATCAAGTGATTACATGTTATCCTTGAGATTCCTATGCGTTTACTTCAACTAGGTAAATTAATAATCAGAAAAACAAATACATATCTTGTTTTAATATAAGACAACAATTTGCCATTACTCATCCGGACGTTATGCAGTCGCAAGGACATAGTTAGCGAAGTCGGATGCATATCCTTAACGTGGGATTAATGTGAATAAACATAATAATTGTAGGGAAAAAACATCCAAGAATAGGTATAATGTATATTTTCAAATACGTTAGTTTCTTCTATTGGAAGATATTTCCGTCATATAATGTCACTTTCCAATAACAACAAGCATCAATTTTTCGCAAACCCTTAATTATTATAATTTACAGGGTCATAAATTTATAATAATCGTAATATAAAAATAAATTATTAAAAACAATCAAAAAATTCTTAATAACAATAAATTATTATTGAAAAAGTAATAATACCATTATTATCATTACTTGTCAAAGGCCGAAATGATTTTTAAATCCAACAAAATTGCTGTGCTTTCCAAACAAGGAGGGTTGAACATAATAATAAAACGTATATGACAACGCAAATATGAAAATCGTTGAGGTAATAAAATTGTTGTACTTAATTATAGTTAATAATATCATACAGTTTCTGTCTTATTGATTACGGTTATCAGACAAAGCAAAAATGTTCGTCGAAAAAATGATCTAGCATTGCCATATGCTTAGGCTTTAAAAGGGACCAAACAGATAAAAAAAAAAGTTACAAAAAAAAAATTTTTAAAACGTAAACATAAAATACAGAAAAAAAAGAGAGCAAAATACAAGTAAGTATTTCAAGTCCCTATTAATAAAACACCAAAACCAGAGCAAAAAAAAAAACAAAAAACGGAGAAAACAAAGCCGACGGCAAATTATTTCGGGTCGATTATTTCTAAACCAGAAATAGATAAAATAATAGATGCTTTGGAGCACAAAATAACGAACAATAGCCTGGTCTATTACTAAATTTAAAAAACTACTATTTCATGACTATGCCTGAAAATAAAGAACACCAGTCCAATATCAGGATTAGAGATCAGATATTCTGCAAAAAACTTAATTGACAACAGAATAAAAATCTTAAAATTGAGATAATAAGCAAACAAAGCAGCTATTTGACGTTCAAACTCATTGAGAAAGCTACCCGAAAACAATTTTTTGATAACAACAGAAGAACAAGCACCATTCACAATGAAGAATAAGGTTAACTACAGCGTGAAACGTGTTTTGCTCTAAACAGTCACATACAACTCTATACAACCATTCGTAAGTTATACATTTCCTTACAGCAAGAAAAAATCTTTGAATTAATCTTCCTAACTAATTATATTTAACTTTTTTAAAAACTTTTAAGGAGATGATCGCCTCTCTTGCTGTTTTGTATGTATTGTTTTAATACTAGAAAGTTACAAAGAAATAGCAAATAAACACAGTATGCAAAACAATGATTATATTGATATGTTATTGTTCAATCTTTGAACGAACTTGACCTAAGAGCACTTCAGGAGAAATTACAGCATGTTTTATTATTATTAGTCACGTATTAGTCATGTCATAAGTAACATCATGTTCAATTACCCTCCTAAACAATTCAATAATATTAGTGATTTCTGTTCCGTTTATTCTTGAACATTGCTAGGCACTTCCGGCATTTACCAAAGTTGTTGCACTAATAGATTTAAAACCGTTATGAAAATACGTATTGATTTATACGAACTCTTACTACTTTCACCGTCGTCTACCACCACGATTTTTCCGAATTTGAGTCCAATGTCTATGTGTCATTAATTTTGCATCACGATTATTTTACTGCAAACACAATTTTTGTCAGCCACCATAACTGAAAATCTTAGATGTGTTAAAATGCCAATATTTAACTTTTATTTGACATCTAAAATTTTAACAAGCTGTCTTTAATAACTACGTGCTTGACTCAACTTAAATTAGGTTTTAGAGCTTATTGAAATATAAAATGCTTGGCTTCTTCCCTCTAAAATCTAAATTATCCAACGAGTAAAGACCGTTATCGATTTGTATTTACGTCTGGATACAGCACTTTAAACTTTCTGTGACATTAAAAACCGAAAGTCATAAATTTTATTACCGCAATTCCTACGTACACATGAAAGCAAGATGTAAACTTTTTCAAAGACAGATTTCAAAAAAGTATTTGAGGCAGAGAAAATAAGATTCAATTCAGAAATAACTAAAAAACAGTTGAATATACACGAACATATATAAAACTAGTTATCGAGCTTGTCATTGACTTAATGGCAATTTTAATACTTGCTTCACAAATACTACATCTGTCCTATAATTAATTTTATTGCTTAATTGAAGATTTCTTATCTAATTGGTATAGTAATTTGTTTAAAATACGCTATTCAAATTTTAATTATTTGATGTCATAGCGGCAATAAAATTTCAGCTATCAACCTATTACGGTCCATGAGATACAGTTCCTAGATAGTTACAGGATAATGTATGGACAGAGTTCGAAATCTAAACTGTAAAAACCAAAATATAAAATTCTTAATAAAAATCCCATAATAAAATCTGATCTATTGAAAATAAAACATTTCCACGTCTTTTATAGACAATACTAACGTACCAATGCTTTGATTCACGCAAAACCAGCGCCAATGCTTAGCGCCGAAAATAGGCGCCTATATTAACGAGAAAGCACTCAAACAACGCAGGTCATATCAGCTTAAAAGGACATGTCTGTTTATTCACAACTTGTAGAGCTCATTATCAGTCGAAGACTTTCTTTTGATGGAAAATGTGTTAAGAATGCAAAGAATACACACAATAATTGCTCGTCTTTAGGTAATCAATATATGTCCGTTAAGCAACTAACAAAATCTGTATTGTTTAGCCAAATTATTCTCCAAAAAAGTCAGCATTTTATATTTTAAAAATGTTACAGCGATGACAGTAAGAAGTTGGTCTAGGAACCAACAGAAAAGTGTTGGTTCCTGTTAGAGTTTCATCGACCTGTGTCCAAAAACCTGGAGTCAATTCTGAGAATCTAAATCTTACAGTAAACGACCCACAACAAATTTCCAAAAATGTAAAAAGGTCCTATGTTATGCGTTACAAGAACATAAATGCCGTGGAACAATTATCTCTCAGAGGTTTCAAATATGTATGTAAGCCAGAGAACTCCCAGAAGATTTAAAAAATGCCACGTGACTCTTAACAAATCTGCTTCGACAACTGATGCACAGGCTCCAAAAAGACATGGAATAGAAAATATTCTTTTAACACACCATCTCTGATGAACTAACTATGTATGTTTAATATAATGTATAGTAAATGAATTTAACAACTATTCACATTTTCCATAAGAAAATAATGGTATGCGTAATAAATATAACAGCTTCTTCTTTTCTCGTTTTGGCGTTTCCCTAATTCGTATTCTTTCTCTTAAAACGTTTGAAACAGTTCTAAAGTGTTTTTATTATCGACCAAAAGTTCTTTTCTTTAGATCTCACTGTTGGCACACAAACCTAAATGGAGTAAACGAATACAGAAACTCCCTGATCGAATAACTTGACGCGATTACTAAAACAAGACGGGTCAGCCTGATCCCATTCTCAAATGAACAAGAAAAAACGTTATTTATAGGCTTTTCTCAAGTCGCTTATATTATCGGAATCGGTCTCGGAAATGCAGAGTGGATTGAAGGAAATTTCGCTGTAAATTTACGGGAATAGAATATAAAGGATGACAATAAAGTTGATGCGCACTATTTCGTTTCTGACAGTTATTGCAGTCAATTAGTTGTCCACTTATCTTCACTTATTTCCAGAGTTTCGCTTTCAATTGGCTTAGGCGTAGCAAGGTAAGAGACATGCAATAACAATAAAACTTTACTATAGATGTGGATCTAAAAGAGACATTAATAACAGCTCTAAATTATTCATGCTTCATAGAGTCGTGTTGTTTATGGTTTTTGGCATTGGAGACGAAGTTGAATATGTTTGTTATTGTGGTGAAGAGAAAATACGATTCTATATTTTTTCCATTATATTAACCCAATTTGTTAAACAAATCTCAAGGGTTCCACAATAAGATAGTGTTCGTGTAAAGTATTTACTATTTACTGATTGCTACAGTGTTAAGTTTCTTTTTGGAAGAATAATCTTTATACAACAACCTGAATTTCAAATAAAAGAAAATTGAATTGTTTATGAATAAAAAATTATTTTTATGAAACATCATAAGGTAATGTCATATCAGACAAATATGCCATAGATAAAGAATTGTACATAGTAAATTATGACATAAAGTATTCAGTACATGACTATCAGAAGCTTCTTCCATCTACGTCAAAAAACTATGTTTTCACATTTTTATACTAATTATAAAAAATAACAGCACATACCAATTTACTAGAAAGTAAATGTTTCGAGACAAATAAGGAAAATCGCTCTAATCACATTTATTTATTTTAATACTTTAAACAAGGAAAATCGCTTTCCTTGTTGTTATCTGCTTGAGTATTGATACAAAAAAAATAGTACTTAGTAAAAACCTTACTAGTACTAGAAGATCCTTGAATTTTGCCAAAAAATAACTGTTTCGAGTAAGAAATAATTAGTTTCATAAATGTAAATTCCTAAGTAAACAGAACGGTAATTTTCGCTCACATAATGATTAAACTAAATTATTTCTACAAGAAGCATTCAATCGGAAAGTACTATTAATGAGTTTACAAAATTCGCACAAAAACGACGCAATAAGTGTGTTTTAGAGAAAGATATTGCTTAAAGAAATTTTTTGATTTTGTCGTTTGAAATAATTTGAGCTGATTATAGAAAAACGAGTAGTATCTGTTTAAAATAATTTATTAATTTTTCTAGGTTATATTCTATAACGCAACTGAGAGTGGTAAGGGAATTTGTGATTGTGAGTGACGTCACTTCAAGTCCAGATTTTTCATTAAAAATATTTTTAAAATAATATTCCAATAAAAAGTGACAAAAAATTTAATCACAGAAATGAAAATTTCCTTATTACTTTACAACATCGTATTAATAAGAGCAAAACTCCACACTCCACATGGTTTGCATACTTATTTTGACAGATATGCGAGCTTCCTTTCATAATTTAAAAATTAATAATTTTCACATATTCTGCAATATAAGCAAACTCCCTGAAATTAAAAAATGAAAAGTAAGACATTAAATTTTAATTAGAACGCAGCGTTTGAAAAGAAATTAATTTAACGTCTGGCATAGGGTTCGTTAAGATTTGCTCCCGCCCCCCGACAAAAGCAATATAAGAAAACGTGCAGCTTGGTGCAGCAATATCGAAAGAAAAATGCTTTCTAATTAAAATGGATTATTTCCCAACACAAAAGTTAATTTCATCGTAAACAAGTTGCTCTTTTGGCTGCTTTCAAATTCAAGTGCTCGATTGTGTACACATTCTAAAATTAAAGAATCATAATGAACTCTTCGGCGTAAAAGCAGCTCCACTGAAGGACCGGGCACTTGACACCGACGTCGGGGGCGGCGTTGAGAGGCGGCGGGACGCTGCGCTAGGGTGTTTCTTTGCTTTGAGCTTTTCAAATAGCACCCGAGTGAGCAATCTGCGCCAGAATAATAAATGGTTTGCTCGCGACAAAATCGAGTCAACTGAAGCTAGAGGTCATATGGTTGGACAATAGAGCAGTAAAGTGGACAACGCATTCGACCAGAAATTTTAGAAGTAAATGTTTTGATCCATTTCGAAGAGTTATACTCGTGAGTTTTCTAGAAAAATTCTGCAAAATTGCAGACAATATCCTCTAAAAATGTAGCAAAGCATATCGACTTGAATGGTAAATTACTGACAATAGACAAAAAATTAGTCTTTTTATTTTGTCACAGGTGGTAGAACTATTATAGCACAAAACTCCATTAAATTAGTACACAATTACATCAAACACGCATAACTGAGACTTGTAGATGCTAAAACGTTGCTGAAATACCAACAAACTATTATTGAGTGTACAAACCTTGAAAACATGTAGTTGAAAATCCCTGTGTTCAAACCCAAATATTAATTAAAGTGTCTTATTTCAATTCTAAACTAATGATGGAAGTTATTTCCAATTTTAAACATATTTAATTACCTTACCCCTTAACATAATTTGGTATTAAAGCCATTAGCATCACTTTTCTTTAAAATTGGTTGTAATGTATTACCTGAAAAAGAAGAAAAACACCTTTAAAAACAAATATAAAAAAAAATTTTTTAAAAAAACATCATAACAGATTCCTCCATCTAATCGGTGCTAGATGTATACATTCTTAAAATCTATACTAATATTATAAAGAGGCAAGACTTGTATTTTTGTATGTAACGAATAAACTTAAAAAGTACTGAACCGATGTCGAAAATTCTTTTGCCATTAGAGAGTTACATTATCATTGAGTAACACAGGCTATGTTTTTTACTAAAAAAAATTAGAGATCCTTAGAATTCCCTACTTGAACCAGCTCAAGGTGTCCATAAAATGTTTTTCATCGCATGCGCTGCAGAAAGTATTGATGATAGAACAAAAAAATGCTCTACAATATTATAGAACATCAATATCTACAAAAAACTCCACGAGACGATTATGTCTAACTATTGTAGTTATGTCTCTATAATTACTTATTCACAAACACACCCTGTTATTCATACTGTGTGTTAAGTCTTATCCAAATACATGGGTGTAACTCCCATGCAAAGACAGAACGAGCAGCTAGTTCTACAAAAAACCATAAATAAATTAAGGTTAAAACAAACTCCCAAAGTTCGTTGGTAAAAACTTACATATATAGTAGATATATCAATCTCATAAAAGTGAAATAAACCCTGCAAAACACTGAACTGAAGAGTTCCCAATAAATACTAAACAGTGCTATTCTCAGAATTTACATTTACCATTTTACATGTGTGGAGAGAGGTACTGAGTGCATTATGCTTACTCAAACCAATTACATTTATCAAATTTTATAAAAAAAACATAACATATACCTAGTTTTTACTATTTGTATTATAACACATAATGTAACAACATGTGAATAAATTCGGCTTTTAATAGAAAACTGAATTTTATATATTTATAATTAGTAAAATGTCAAACGTTTATATAACACTAAACATATGTCAAAGTCAAAAATTAAACAAATACTGTTTCCATTGAAAAAATACAGATTATAATCAAAACGGAAACCGTGAGAAAAACTAGAAACAATGAAAACCAATATATACATATACACACAAAGCCGAATCAAGAAAAAAAACGGCAACAAAAAAGATTAAAAGCTTTAAATACTAAAATCAGTGAAAGTTCATGCGTCGACTATATGGTGAACATGGGTTGCTATACTTCTTCCCGGAACGATTAGTAATAGTAAGTAAAACATATATTAAGAACTTCAAATTAAAAACTCATTCTACAAATTTTGCGATAAAAATAATTACTACTAATCGTAGCATACAATAGTCGGTTGGTGTGCAAAAACCGAGTGCTAAATCACCCTTTTTAAAAGGCAATTTTTTTAAAGTCTTCAACACAAAAATGGTTTCCAACGTTTGTTTTCCGTTTAATTAGACAACAATGGCAACCCATAATATGTCACGCTTAAACCGAAAAAAGCTTTTATTTGTTACTTTTAATTCCCTTCGCTTGATGGAATATCATGTTTAATAAAAAGTTTAATAAAGAATAAGTTTTTTTATTAATTAATTCCTGTCAGTTTCAGCCGGTATATTATAGAAACCAGTACTTTTAAACCATTTTTATTATAGTGTTCGTTTAGAATGCCAAGAACATTCATGCTTACTATTTATCGGCATGGAATTAAAGCACGTATTAGGTGTGCGAATCCGCTTCGTTGTTATATTATTATTTCAGCTTTACGTATACAACAGGAATTACTTAACAGAATGTATAGGTAATTAAAACAGTGCATGCATTTAATAGAGTTTCTACAAGAACAAGATGAAACTACAAGATTTCCTTCACTTATGTTCAAAAACCTACATAAATCAATAAATATGTTGAGTAAGCCTTTTTTTCTCAAATGATCCAAAATAAATAAAAATAAATGCAGTGCTGCTACTCTCTACTCAAAGACGCTATATATTTTTAGCCAACAGATTTGCAAACTTTAATATGTTTCATTTTAGATTTAGACTTCAAATTCTATTATTTTTATTCTAATGTTATGAAAATTTTCTAACAAGTACCAAAAAATAACAAAAGACTTCCAATCTACAAAATTTCCGTTCTAAAAAACAGCGTTTCTTTCTGCCCTTACAAAACACGACTTGAACACTGAAACATACTTCACATCCTAGTCCCATTAGTAGATCAACTCCAATACCAATAAAGATATCAAACTATAGTATTGACAAAACTATCTACCTATACATACAAAGTCTCATTTCGATAGGGTAACTTGAAGTAGATTAAAATTTCATTCCAGTGAAATACAAGAATAACCTATTTAAAAGTATAACTTTATAAGTGCATAAGTGCTAAGGCAAACTTAAACGCAGTTACATTTTTAGCGATACATATTGCTAATTATTGTAACTTTCTTATTATATAATATTATTTAACTTTGACTAAGCAGCATTGTGTCAAAAAAATTTATAATTTATAGGACACATACAAACAGTTATGTTGTAGCATTGACTAGTAGGTATTAATTCTACATTAGAATAAATAATATGTACTTGGAAACAGGCAGGTAATTACGTTAGGAATATTAAAATGTATTTCGAACAATAATGATTAAATAACAACGGTGTTAATTGCATCTAAAGATGATATTCCATTAAATTTCTGTAACATTCCTTTGGAAAAAATGACTCAACGGTCCATCATTGGGTTGACACATCGTTGGCAATGCTGATTGTGTATACGTAGGTCTTTTGGGGTTAATTATGTACATTGGAGAAGGCAGAATTTACTTGACCCAAGTGAGCCTAAGAAAACTTACAGTTTATATTCTGAAATCTAGTTTAAGACCTAATTTGCCGAGTTCTAATTATAAGAGGAAAGTTTCCGGTAAGTATTTCCTCATTTTCAAGATAATACACAAAACATTTCTGATGGAAGGTTCTAGGAACCCCAAGACGATAGTATAGAAGATACGCGCAAATGTATGAGACAAAATAATATACACGTAGTTTATCAATTTAATATTATATTAAATTGTATCAGCAAAAAAAATCCAATCTTTTTTCTTTTCAAAATACATTCTAAAATACAGTTGTTAATCGAGCTAAACTAATTTTGTAAGACTTTGAGGTATTAATATTGATATTACGAGGTGTATAATGGCTATCTTTGATTTCCCATTAGATAACACAAAATATTTTTTTTACTTGGAGATTTTCAAGCTCAATAAACAAGCCGACGCACATTAAATCTATTGAGCATCAAAACATTGGATGCTCTAGAAAAAGTCTTTCATAATTATTTAAAAATTTTTTGTTCAAAAAATATACGAAGGTAAGACAAGAAGGTAAATTTTTTTTATAACAAACTTATTGCATCAACAGTTTTAGGAGTTGAATTTAAGTATTTTTATTCCGGTTAGACCCTAGTGCTTTTCATCAAGGGTTTAAGCTTTGAATAAAAATGATAAAACTTCAACAACTAAAATTGTCCAAAACAGTTCTAGTACGTTTTGAAGCAATCCGAATAGAGTACAAAGAAAGTCAGAAAGAAAAATAATCACACAACTAAAAACGGGTGTACTCAAAACAAATCTTGCACTATTCAAAAAAGCATTAAACAAAAATTCCCCAACAAACAGTTTTTCAAAATTCGACAGCAAAAAAGTTTTAAAAGAAAGAACCGATGTTTAACCCAAAATACTGCACTAAGACTATACTTCTATATGGAAATTTTATGTCAGTTGAACGTGTTATCACATGTTGCAATGAAAGTAATGCAAAATGCATAAAAAAGAAAAAAACAACGAATCAAAAAAATTAAAGGAATAAAAAAATACCACACCCAACTATTACTGCACATGACCGAAAGGTGAAGAGGGACAAAAAATGCACTCATTGTTACCCACATCTGCAAGAAACGACTAGAAGAACCACTGAGATTAAAGGCATTTATCGTTCATGAACCCTGCATCCTTGACATCACACTTTGAGCGGTCTATCATTCAAAATCAAGTATGAAATAAAAGTAGAAATGAGAAAATGACAAATAGACAAATTAGTGATGTTAGCTTTGAGCTTGGTTGACGTACTACTACAACTTTTTTCCTTTCTGAAACACACCACACTTCTAATATAGTGTGCCCAAGCAAACAAAAGCCCTAGAAAATATGCGAACTAATTAAAGTAGCACCCACGCCACACCTCTCCAGGTGATTAATTATGGCAAACAATTTATTTAGAGCAACGCATAACTTCTAAAGTAAATCTCCAGGAATCATGGGTTCTTCCATTTGTTATTCAGAAGGAACGCCTCCAAACAAGTTCACACTACACCTTTTAGTGTTTTCATTACACAAAACTCCCAGATTGACTTATTCAAGTCTATTCACTTAACATTCAAGTGCAATGTTAAGCCTAACAAAGATTTCCCCTAAAAAAAGTATCTATTATTACATCCGGGCCTTATTTACACAACACTTCTAGTTTTCTGTTATTAATACAGTTTCACCACTTGCCAAAAAGTTTTTTTTTAATCTCGAGCTTACGCTTAGTTTTAACAGTTTTAGTTTACCAGTTTTATTCATCTCCTGAAGAAACTTTTCCGAAGATTCCAATGTTTTAAACATTTCGCCTAACGATTTTCTTTCATCGCTGGTGGAAAAAATCCTAAAGAAGTTTTCACTTAAATTGGTTAAAATTAAATGGTTATTGTTACTTTATTATGGTTCCTTTCAGTATGAACTATCTAAAATCTAGTAAAAACTAATCATGTAGAAATGATAAATTAAAAATTTAAACTTTTATGGACTACTTTGGACCTCAGTCTTGAAGACTACTCTAAACATTCTATATTTTTACAAAATTTATGTTTCGTTTCTAAACCGACAAGTATATAATTATTACTTTGTAACTGATTGAACAACACCCGTATTTGGTTGAACATTTCCCATAATTTGTCTGTGTGTGGTTTAGCTTTTAAAAGCTAGCGTGCGGCAATAAAAAAAAATTAAATTTATCGAACCATGAAAAGATTTATTATAGTAATAAACTCAATTATTGATGCATTTACCCATAATACGTATCCGTTTGATGCATAATTATTTAAGCGCCATGGCTTTTAAACCATAAAAGGTTTTGCACAAACTGTGCCAAAAATAATAAACTTGAAATTTTCTCCTCGCCGAGTGGATTTGTTTATTTAGAAATGTCTAATCGAAAGTAAAACCTGGCACCTAAAATGTTTGTTTCTTAGGTTACTGACCTAGAACTTTCACATAAAATAACGGAGATGTTACGTCAGGCAGGCTTAAGAGGTATTGCAAGACTTCCATTGTATTTTCTTCACGCAACGGTTTATTCATCGGATTTCTTTAGCTACGATGCCAATTTAAAGCTGGTAAACATCTTGAGTAATTAGAAAACGGATGGAAATTGATACAGCCGAGCAAGCTAGCTTAAGAAAAAACTTTAAATAGTTTCTTTTTGCGAAATAAATCCAACTTTTAATAGTCCCAAGAAGAAGGATTGAGTAAGTCTCCTGATCAATCTTTTTTAATCATCAGCAGGTGACCAATTTCTTCTCTTGGTGCTTAAAAACTTTAAAGCGACCAATAGAAGTGCAGACACAAATCAATACGTTAATTAAGCGGTAATGAATTGTTAAAATAGCAATTACCTATCTATAATGCATTTCAGCTATCTTGGGACATGATTATTAATCAAAAGTACATTCATCATGCAGAAGTTCTCAAAATGTTCAAGTTTTTCATAAAATCATTATCAAAGGAATTTCGATGATTTGTAAGAATCTTTCTTGTATTGTATTTGTATATCTTAAATTGCTTCCATGTACATATTTCGATCAGAGACAATAAGTCTTGTTTATACAAACTTCATTTTATTTCTACGTTTTATTTTCTTCGAAAGATACAATTACAAAGATATTGAAAAAAGCAGAGCCTGCAGCTATCCAGCTTCACTAAAGAGAGATTAGACGTGTATATTAAAAATTGCTAATAAAAAAACTCAATTGATTAAATTAATGAATATTGAGCAATTCGACAACACCAAATGTGATAAATGACGTTCTTAAATTCTAAGGAAAACAATAATCAGCTGTTGTTTCTGACTCGCTTAACACTGTGAATTCTGCCGTTGTCAGTTTTGTTGTTTTGTTAATGAGCTTATCCAATTATCATATCACAATACTACAAGTTGAACTCTCTAGAAAAAACCTAACAAATTGTGAAAGTGGAACATATTATTTTGTGTGGTGTCTTGATCCCGTTCCTCGTAAGTATGTACTTACAGGACAAGAAATCTGTTGGCAAGAAATGCTTGCTGCATCCATACAAATATTTACTATTAGGTTTTCCTATTCTTAAGACAACTTAACAATTTCTTTGTATTTCTTGAAAAGTTAGTTCGTTTTTGTATCGATATATGGCGCATCTTTTTTGGTTTTGTCCTATTAATTTTAATAGTAGAAATATCATTGTGTCAGACAGCATTTAGCGGAAATGTGAGCGGATGCTTTGATAAAACCACAATTCAAATCTTTTACTTGATTTGAAAACTCTGCGCTACCAATTTAGTCGTTTTACCATAAAAGCTGCTTATTTATATCTTTTCTCGAAAAAAGACTTTTCTTGTGGTAACCAACTGCTTTGAATAGGAAGTCTAATGATAAACTTTTCTGTGATAACAAGAGTTGAACTCAGTATATTTTACGTCGATTCACCATCAAGAAAATCATTTCTATTATTATTTGTAGAATGTTCGCTATTCTTAAAAAAATATATACATCCCTTGATTTTTTTTTTATTATTATGACTAAATTTGTATAGTTAATTGTTATTGTGATGATAAGTACAGTTCAAATTTAAATTTATAATTTTAAGTTCAGTTCTAGGCTGACGTATAACAGCCAAACTTGATTTGAACTAAAATTAAAGTTGATCGTTACGTGATTGGAACATCTTACTTTTAAATTTAATTGCAATTAACTCAATTTCAGTTTAATTTACTTGCTGTAAACCCACCCCTAATATTCTAAATATGTAATCTGCACTACAAAATTCCGTAGAAGTAAGGATAACCTCTACAAGATCTTCAATCTCTGTAGTTCTAAACATAAAAAAACCTAAATAAAAGATAATCACAATCTAAATCAAAGTAGTTTAAGCAGAAAAACAGCACAAACTACAAATTAGATAACAACAGCCAAAAGCAGATAACAAGAAAGTTCCACGAGAAAAGGATGTGGTTGTGGACACTGAATAAAACAAATTTTATTTAAATTAGAGTAAAAAAGTAATAAAAATAATTTCCAAAATTATAAATGTAATTATTATTTAAACTCAATTTACGTATAAAAAATCACGTACAATCAGACCATAGATATTCCAAATAAATATAATTTTAGGGTTCAATTACTAGAACCTCAATTACCGGTATTACCTTTAAATCTTTGTCAAGTTATTAAATAAATTTCCATTGAAGTCGACCTTTCAAGCAGATTTTTTTAAAGATTATGTAAGCAGACTAGGTTGACCAATGTAAATAGAATTCAGTTAGATAGGTCTTCAAATCCCTGTTGCCTCATTACTTTTAGGGCTGACATGCAATTAACTTAAAGTTAAGCTGCTCAAAGAATATAGTTATATATAAAGTTAACAAAAAAAAACAGAGGTTGAGGAGCAAAAACTTTGCGCCAAAGACCAATTAAGATCACAGCATAAAAAGACAGGATATAGAATAAGCACTACAAATCTCTAGAAATTATTATAAAGTGTACAAATAAATTTTATTACTTAAAAATAATAACAAATTTCTTTTCGTTTACCAGTTGACTACTGTGAAACCGAATGACATTGTCCGTGCGATGTCAGACTCAGCTTTACATTGTGAATTTAACTCACAACGGTTATTATTTCAATTTGACCAATAGAAAAATTACTTTAAAATTATACGAGTTTTCGTGAGCTTTTATATCTCTATAATGTTTGTTAAGTTACAAGTAATAATTGAGATAATTTTGCTAATCTTTTTGTAGTTAATAAGCTATTAAAGCGGTGTCCACTAACGAAGTTATAAATAGTCCAAATTTAGTTCAATAATCTATTTTACATTAATGCTATTGATAGTTTGAACAAGAGCTTCTAAGCAACTGCTTCAAAAAGTCGGTACAAAAAATTATTGAATTTTAATCTTGGGTACAAATTTATTATCAATTTGTCAAAACCCATTTAAGTATTCTTGAAAAGTTTATGCAAGACAATTAAAAATCAAAAACTAAATTTTATTTAGAAGTAGCTCAACTACCATTTCAAAAATTAGATACCAAGTAAAAAAATAGTATGTAACTCGTGCGATAACAGAATTTCTAAATTTGTGTCGAGTTGCGTGAACCCCAAAAGCCCATTCGGCCAACAATTTTTTTTCAAAATATGTATTATTCCATTAGTCACAAAAACAAGTATTTGTCTCAAACATCCCTAAACAATATCAAAAACATCGTAAAGCATGTGTCATTATATATGTTGTAATTATGTTACGTATTTGCTACCATAGAAATGTTCTAAAAACAAGAGCAAAAACATTAAAATATCGACCAATACTGCCGTTTTCCCTCATAGCCTCACTTATTTTGTTTATCCTTAACGGCATGTTGCAACTTGTAAATGCATTCTTGATTCTTAACAACAAAACTCTTATTAAGAAGAATAAACACCTAATAGGCAATAGTAGATTAACAAAATTTATTAACTAGTAAGCGGCAAAAAATGTGGAAGAGAAACATGATCAGATAATGTAAAAAGCAATTATACATAATAATAAGATCCAAGTTTATGAAGTCTCCGGCTTAAGCATGTGTTACTGTATATAGCTTCTGCTAATGGCTATTTTGTTCAAAATATAAAATCCGCTCCCGATAAATCATTATTCAAATAATAATTATCGAATAAATCCCATAACTGCACCGTTATAAAAATAAAAAATTTCAATCAAATGAAATTGTAGTGCATTGCATACAAACAACCAATTGTTGAATAACCAGAGGCAATCACTTAAAAAATATAATGTAAAAATAAGGTCAGTTTGTCAGGTTTGAATTATTTTGGAAATTAAATTGTCTCATATAAATTGATTACTGAACAATAATTTATTATAATGTCCCAAAACATTGTTGTCTATCCATCTCATTTCTGCTGTTGTTTCCTAAAAAAAATGTTTTTTCAAATTCACCTTTTCTCATTTTCGTTCTTTTCCTCAATATTTTTGTGTGTGTTTATTCCTCCATAAGCTGTCCTATGCTCGGCATTTTCCAATGCAAAAAAACTGATCTGTTTATGTTTCGAAAATTACAATGTACTTATCTAGGTATCCCTCTGCAGCTTTAGAAGATTTCCATAGTCTAGGCCACTTTATCTCAATCCATTGGTTTAGGGATACTCTCTGAGAATCTCTAAATAGTCTCCAAAAATAAATAGAAAATTCCTCAAGTAAAACGTGTAAAATCTAGAACGACAAAGTTTATAAGCTTAAGAAAATCTGGAAACTATTTGGAATGTTTCTAAAAGATAAGTCTACTAAATAATTGTCTAAAAAATCGCAATAATACAGTAATTAAAATATTTTAATTGCGTACTTGAAAGTATAGTCGTATGGCTCGTTATATTTATTAACTAATTCCAGCACCCACCATATTACCATAAAACACTATAAGTGAAGTGGTTTCATCATGCATGAAGAATTCAGCCAACTTTATTCATTATAGCTAAATATAATCCTCCACAACTTTAATTGTTGTAATTTAATTATAGTTCAGGACTCTGCAATTATGTGAGAGTGTCATCTTCAGCGCCTAATCAGCGAATAGAATCAGTATGAATGGTTTTTATGAGTATGTAATTTTATAGAGATAATCCATCGTGGGTGTCTTCCTCTTTTGTGATGGTCCTCGGCATAAATGCATGAGTCATAATGCAACATAGAACGGTTTGCAAATTAGCATAATGCCATTTCGAATATGTAATGTTTCTTGCGTTGTGGTGTAATAACTGTCGTCTACTGCAGAACGTGCTATATTTCAAATGACTCTTGTCCAGAAGTACTGCACTAGTTTGGTTAGACAGAAATTGCATTTCTTTACCCAGGAAGTTTCAAAGCTATGATAAATATGCAATTTTCAACTCGGATGTAAATGAAATTTACTAGGAGACGTTCTCTAAAGGGCATGAACTACTGCATAAAACGCAGACAAACTGTAATTACATGAAATGCAAAACAAAGATAAAGAATCACAACTTGCAGTAAAAATGGTTCAACTAGAATGACAAATTACCAATTAGAACAAATACAATTTGTGTTTGAATAAATTTTTCACAATTGTCTACTAAATAATAATACAGAAAACTTAAAAAAAAACCTACCAACAAACGTTTGAAGTAGAAGTTTATTGCAACTAGCTGCATTTGACATGCTAAGTCAAAATAGATAAAACTAGACAAATTTAATATGTAACCGCTAATTGCTCTAAGACTACGCAAAACTGCATTTGTTATAATGTTACTTGTGAAGTAAAAAACAAATACAAGATCGTCTAGCGACCATTTACATAATACTCTGTTTAGTCTGCAAGATCTTGGAAATGCTCCCGCAAAAAAAAACTTATTAAAATGAGTTTGACAAAATGTGGGGTATTTTAAAATCGCCGTTGAAAGCTCAAAATTTAATAACATCAACGGAGATCAAAGCTCAGCGAGGGCTGTTAACACAACGTGTTTTTAGCGGGTCGGTAAATTTTAGACGAAAACCGCCAGCTACACGAAAAGATCGTACTTATCTTTTCGGATAAAATTCGCAACCAACTGAAAATTCGCAAAAGCTAATCACACATTGTGTTAATTGCTTCATGTTTCTAACTACTAGTTTTAAGTGAAAAACTTCTACTCGTACAAGAGATTAAATAAATTCAATATTAAAAATAAGAAAATCTAATTAATAAAACCAGAAACACAAACCGTGCAGTGTTATTTTCTGCAACTCTGTATAGAAATTAGTTAAAAAAAGATTTAATTCTCAAAATTACGTTCATTACAGCTCAAATTTTAATTTAAGTAATTTTTTTAAATAAGATCTCAACTCGAAAAGTAAACCTAACTAGTAGTCCAGTCATTACGTACATTCAAAAAAGAAAATGAATTTGCGCTTCTAATTTTTTAATATGTTGTAGGGGATACCTAGAAAAGCTTAACTTGAGATTGTCGACCAAGCTTTCCTAGGAGCTTTCGCCGCCATCTTGAAAAAAGGGGTAAAATTTGTTTCTCGGCAATAACTCGGCTATCCGATAAGATTTCGAAAAATTTTGGAAGACACTTTTTGTAGCTTTCTTTGTGTTCTACAATAACGCCTGAATTATTTTTAGCGTATCATGCATCGTTATCGAGATATCGATCGATAAAGTCAAAAATTTAGGACACAATTTTTGTTTTTTGCTTTTTTTTTCTTTGGGTCTTAATAAATATAAAAAATTGTAAAATTCAAACTTGTAGAGCATATTCAGACCTACAATTTCCTTTTTGGATTTTTTTATGTTGGACAAAAATTACGATCTCCAGCGCGCCGCAAAGTCGGTGAATCCACACTCAGCGTCGAGCGAGCTGCTCGCTCGGTTGTGTCTGGATGTCGAATCGAATGGGAAATTGTTCAGGAAATTGATGGGATAAAAAATAAGTACATAGAGCAACAAATTAAGGATCACACAATAGTAATTTATTAAACAAATAACTTGTTTGTGCAGTAAAAAAAATTATTTTTTTACAATACAAAATAAACAAAACAAAATAAACGGAAAGAAAAATATTTTTTTCTGCACTCGAGACACGAACGATGGACTTTTCAACAGAATGTTTCAACAGACACAACAACTCGAAGAGTTTACGGAGGACGAAGATCTTCAGCCTGGACCATCCAAGCGAAAAAAAACATGAAAAAAGTCCATCGTTCGTGTCTCGAGTGCAGAAAAAATATTTTCTTCATACCTCGGTCGAAAGTTTAACTTTTAGTCTCTGTAAGATGAAATTCTTTCTTCCCTATAATAGGGAAGAAAGAATTCATCGTGTTTATTTATACTCGTAACTATGTTATATGACCAGCAACACTCGCTTCGCTCGTGCCGCAAATGTCGCGGCAGGCATCAAAAACTATCAGCATTCAAAGTTAAAAAAATAAAATTAAAAATAAAAGTACGTACTTTCGACCGAGGTATGAAGAAAAATCGTATACACAACGCGGGACAGAAGTTGAAATCTCGGTCCTGCGCGCCATGATGCCCTCGGCTTCACCTCGGGCATTATGGCGCGCAGGGCCGAAAATTCAACTTTTGTCCCTTGTAGTGTAATATACTATTTTCTTTCCGTTTATTTTGTATTGTAAAAAAATATTTTTTTTTACTGCACAAACAAATTATTTGTTTAATAAATTACTATTGTGTGATCCTTAATTTGTTGCTCTATGTACTTATTTTTTATCTCATCAATTTCCTGAACAATTTCCCATTCGATTCGACATCCAGACACAACCGAGCGAGCAGCTCGCTCGACGCTGAGTGTGGATTCACCGACTTTGCGGCGCGCTGGAGATCGTAATTTTTGTCCAACATAAAAAAATTCAAGAAGGAAGGTGTAGGTCTGAATATGCTCTACAAGTTTGAATTTTACAATTTTTCATATTTATTAAGACCCAAAGAAAAAAAAAGCAAAAAACAAAAATTGTGTCCTAAATTTTTGACTTTATCGATCGATATCTCAATAACGATGCATGATACGCTGAAAATGATTCAGGCGTTATTGTAGAGCACAAAGAAAGCTACAAAAAGTGTCTTTTAAAATTTTTCGAAATCTTATCGGATAGCCGAGTTATTGCCGAGAAACAAATTTTACCCCTTTTTTCAAGATGGCGGCGAAAGCTCCTAGGAAAGCTTGGTCGACAATCTCAAGTTAAGCTTTTCTAGGTATCCCCTACAACATATTAAAAAATTAGAAGCGCAAATTCATTTTCTTTTATTTGCCTTTTTTTCGGACGAAATGACTGGACTATAGACAACATTTTCAAATCATGAATTATTTTTTACAAAACATTAACAACTCATGACTATAAAAAAAAGCACCTTTGTTGACCATTATTTATCAATGCTATGAAAAAATTTATCACAATCAAAAAAAAGTTGCCAAAGGCAGATATAGAAATTGCCGCTGTTACAAAAGTAACTGACAACAAAAGTGGGTAATCATTTAATGTTCTTTCTGACTTCACAAAAAGAATGACACTTGACAAAATATGTTTCTTTTTCTAAGATAGCAACATCTAACATTCAGAAGCTATGAAAACGTTGTGTATGCCGTTAACTTTCTTCAAAAGAGCACTACCAGTAAAGACAAGTAAGTAACATAAACAAAAAACACTTAAGTAAATGTTTTTCAACTTGCCATTTTTTGGCAGAAAAATTTATGTAAAAGCTTTAAATACATGCGCATCATCTCATCCTTCCACCGACAACTTTTCAGTTTTCAGCAGAAAAAACTTATTTAGAAACTTAAAAATGTTTTACAGGTTTATCTCAGCACGCAACAACCTTTCCATCAGGTTAGGTCCAGCAATAAATAGATCAGATCAGGAAATTTGTAAACTCGTAAGAAAGCTTAAATTCGTAGGACTTAAGATTTTGAATAGATATAAAATATTTAACTATTTTATTTGTGAACAGCTGTCAAAAATGATCAATGAACAGAAGCAGCTCCAAGGTCTTTGATAAAATGCCGGTTCATCGATAGTAAAACGAATAAGTTCAAAAAACTTTTGAAAGCTTCCGCTATATATAACAGAACTATAGTAGATTCATAACCAATTGGCCAGTTTTTTGTAAAACTGAAATGCAAAGATCCTGACAAGCGATTATAGAACCAGACCGAATCATTTTAAGCAAATCGCAAAATCTTTTCCTCATAAAAATGCTAGATGATGAGTTTTGATTTATTATACGACAGTTTAACAAGAGACTGGCCCATTTATCTGGAACCTTCTCAAATACCATTTGTTGTCCTTTAGCAAATGAAATTATTTAGGTACTGTGTTCTCGCCATTGTAAGTAGCCAAACAAATTAACGGTAGAGTAAAATGTAACACTATAACAAATATAATCAAAAGAATAATAATAGGCCGATACAACATTGTAAAACATTTTGAAAATAGTAGAAATAAGTGTAATCTAAGAACAACGGGTTATACGAATGACTTCACTTTACTGTATTAATAATCATGTGACTCACTCATACAAAATTCAAGTTCGAAATGTTTACTAGCTTTTATATTGAAAAAAGTATGACTATACTATGACAAATCTTTCAATAAATATTATTGAAAGGAGACCAAGTTCTCAAGTCACCAATTTCAGCGAAATTGGTGACTTTATGAAAAAAATATTCCCATGATATATAACTAAATAGATCTCTGCAAAGCACAACTAGTCCAGAGCATAAATGTAATGGTGATTGTAGCTAATATAGCAAGCAAAATAATGTATAAATTGATTCAAGTTTCATAAAATGAGCGGCAGCGACAAGGAATTTTAGCCACAGCATTGAGAAGCACTTGTTATTTTTAAGTGGTCACGAAATACTGCGGTATTATGGAGAACTCATGCACAAAGAAACGTTTGGTTCAGTTATAAATACGAAAACGTATCCACATCAAGTTACAACCAAGATATATTACATACAAACATGGCTATGTTACAACACAAGGGTAAAATTATTTGTGTAACAACTTCCAATAAAATCTCATCATAAACTGTCGACCTTCTATTCAAAAGTAGAAATCTTCCGCAACTAGAAATAAGTTGTAAATACTTCTTTAGCGTAAATAAACTAAGCTAAATAATGATATGGCGCCCTGAACAAAGCTTAAAATAAACTGTAACTTTCTCATTTTTTATCCAACTTTAGTAAATAATACGTCAAACTAAATTATTCAAAAATCACAATTTCTTATTTAAAAAAAAATATTTTTGACATTATGTTGTTGACAGATAGCGGCTAACCTCGTTTGTTTTAAATAGTTCTATTTTTTTTTTCTTATTTTAGTAAAGATTTCAATAGTTATGCACGAATAAATACTTATTTCAAAAGTAATTGTTTTAGCGATAGATGGATGGGCACCCATGGACCTATTCAATAAACCTTAAGATCGTCAAATCTAAATTTCTGATTTTTCTTTCAGCTACCATAAATTTGACACAAAATTTAATTTAAAAAAATGTTTATTAAAACCAGTAAAAACTATTTAGAGTATCATTTAAAAAAGCAAAGTTAGCTGTTATTGGTCATAAACCAAATGTTCGATTTGAAAAAAGAAATTAGTCCGACCTTACAAATTTTATTAAAAGTTCTAACTAGAATTTAGTTCGTTAACAAAACTTAACAGTATATGAATTAATAGTATACTATATTAACGATTCACCCTGATACATACTTCAATTGTGTATGGAAAAACTACATTTCTAAAATAACAAAGCGAAATATTACCTTAAACAAGTTCAAAACCATACCAAGCTCAAGAAAATAAAGTCTATCAACTTAGTTCATATTTTAATTTTCATTTTATCAAACAATGTCGTTTAAACAAATTTGTCTGAACAGATTATCAAAAACTGACACATATCCGCTGTTAAAGATTGTTAGTGATAACCTTGCTGCTCCGGCCAATCTCGTGCAGTCCAGTCGTAAAATCAATCTAAATATGAATAATAACACAAATTAAAATATGTAATATCATACATAAGGCGATATCTAATTAAAGAAAACTAGATCCCTCTTTGGATGCCCTAGAGGGCATCCACCAAATCTGTATATTAATCAATGTAGAATAAAACAATGTAAATTACCCAGAGTATCAAAATACTCCTCAAAAAAGTCTCAAAAAACACTGCATGAGGCTTATGGCTATTGCCGATTCAAATTACGTGTGAAAAAATTAAGTTATTAACACAGGTTCACCACTTGCTAAAAAGTTTTTTATTAAATCTCAAGAGCTTTTTCGACAAAACATGTAGATGACTACATGTTTATTCATCATCAAGAGATGAATAAAACTTAGTCCAGAAATCAAAAAGTATGATATACATATAATAAAATATCTAATCATTAGTTATGTCAAATAGTCATTGCACATAACTAATTTTGCTGATTAGTTGGTTTTATCTGTCGGAAAATATGCTTGGACATAGATCAATGAGTTGAACAAACCCTATCATAGCCCGAAATCGATATTTAGTTCAGAGATGCGTCATCGGAAAATCTAAATCACTCTAATTCTATGAGTAAATATTGACAGAAGCCAATTACAAACAAACCAGATTTCACAATTTCCAACAAAAATTTCTTGGATTGAGCATAATTGCTGTGAATAATCAAATCTCTAGGTACGGTTTGTTATATTATCCTGAACTAGAATAGTCGACGCATTGTTTCGAAAATTCATTCTTCTTCATTTGCTCTTTCAACTCACTGATTATTATTTAACTTTTTCACTTGGATTATATGCTTGGTATTTTCAAAATTTCAGTTTTGTTTATTAAAATTAAATTACATTTACATTATCGGTTGAGATCTGTTTTGATGCAACTCCCAAATTCTTTTTCAAATTTATTTTTATTCTTTTAATTGAAAATAATGAAAAAATTCGAAATACATAATCTAGTGTCAATAAAGTCGTTTCTTTGACAGCTCCCATCCAGGTTCAATCATTTTTACATCTGAAAATTGAACATCTCTAATAAAGACAGCTTTCCTCTTTTTGTGTATCCTCTGATGCGAATATATAAATTGTTATCAAATAACATTGAGTTAAATAAACACTGGCACAATTCACAGTTTCCTATGCAAAACAAAAAAGATAAAGTTTCAATGTTCAAAAGATACGAAAACTTTTTAAAGTTTTCTCAAGAAATTGATACCCACATACAATGTTTCCACATTTTTCCCTTTTCGATACTTTATACAATGACAATATAAATTTCATTGTAGCATGTTTGAAATATTACGTGCCATCATTCAAACAGACGTGTGTTTTGTGCAATCTGCAATCACCAAAATTATGTATTTTCAACCGTTATAAATAACATAAATATCCTTTTCTGTTGAATAAAATTCTTAACATTCTAGCTACCAACGACGACGTGACTGCAATTATTGAAGATGTCTCGAGAAAATGTAACTGTCTTGCAGTTAGAGCATTTCCTAGTCTTAGATCTATGACTTTCCTACATTTATTCGAGTGAAATAATTTATCCACTATCTGACACCAATTTATTTTTCATTTCAATTTTCAGACAAATAATATTTGTCGTTTATGAAATTAATGAGAGAATGGAATGTCACCGAGTAAATAATATCGGATAGCAATAATAATGGAAGAAGTTATCATTATCATTAATGAGGCAGCTCTCGCAACAACTGCAGATTTCTCAAGTGGTTGGTTGCACAGACCAATTCCGCAAAGAGTCATTAAAAGACAAATTTAAAAATTACTACTAACAAGACCATGGAGAATAACTAGAACAAAGAGGTAATTTGCCATTCCAATTACGGCGCAAGATTACTTCAAATATTTAAAAATCAAAAAAGTATTGGCATTATTACAGGTAATTTAACAACTCTTGGTTCAATAAAAAAGGTAAAAGTAAATACTATTTTGGCAAACTAATTTCAAATTTGCTGTAAAAAATTTATTTTAGGTGCTGATTGTAACATATTTTGTTGCGCATGTTGAACAAAATCATTCTATTGACAAGTACAGTTTTAAATTCAACCAAAAAAAGTTATAAAAACAACATTTGCAATACATTTTTTGTTTAGTAAAATTCAATCTTCAAAGTCATTTTCCTGCATATTAAATTGATTTATTTACACTAGTATAAAAAAATTAAAAAAATAAAACAAGAATAATTGTTTTAAACCAATCAAAATAAATGGAAAACAAGCTATCCGAAATAGAACTCTTCATGATATAGATTTATATATTACTTATAACGTGCGTTCATAAATTATTTAGATCCACTCGTGCTGTATAATTTAACTTGACCGATTTTTATTGCCTTTAATATTCAAACAATTGTCAAACAAGCGTCAAAGCTCGTCAAAAATATCCTACGCTTCTGCGTATAAACTAATCAAAAAATAAGCATACGTCCAAATTCCATAGCAAGAGTGGTTGATCTGAATAATTTATGAACGCACAGCAAATAACTTGCATGATTGACAGCAAATAAGCCCACCCTCAGACCCACTAAGTAATGTAACAAAACTACAAGAACAAAATGTCAGAAGACCTGAACAATACTGCAAGAATACATCTAATTTCTAAGCCATTTCAGTGTCAAAGTAATAAGAGAATATAACAAAACAGAAAACAACACGGAAACCAAAAATGTGTAAATTCTGCAGCATGTAGCTAGTAAACCGCAGCTAACAAGTCGCTAGAGAAGGAAGAGGGAAAGTTGTACACGTTGTTTGTCAATTTGCCAACCTCCGCGCGGCGTTTGATACTGTGGATAGAGAAAAATTGTGAGTACAATCAAAAGGGTTAAGACAAGGGTGCCCGCTAAGTTCAACACTGTTGGCGTTGTACAGGGAATAGGGAATATAGTTGAAGAGTTGAGAGAAAGCGAAGTGAGAAGAGTAGGATAGGAAAGGGAAAGATATGGCGGTAACAGCAAAAAATAAGATGGGTATGAAAAGAGTGATAAAATTTATAGAAAAATATATTTAAAAAATAAACTCAAGATCAACACTGACAATACAAAAAAAATATTTAAAAAAAACCGGGGGGCAGAGGGAAGACTGTATATGAAGAGAAGAGCAGAAAAAAAAAGTAAAATAGTTCCAGTATTGAAGCTATTATTTCAACAGAAGAAATACAGAAAGGACGCATGTCCAAAAAATTGTCAAGACAAGAAATGCAACAATAGGGAAAATTCAAAGTGTAGGAGAAAGGCTGTTTGAGAGAAAGTTTGGAAAAAAAGTTATGTTGTTCGAGAATATGGCTAAGAATGATTTAAACAGCAAAAATATAGAGACATAAAAAAAAAGCAGAAAAAAAAAGTAGGGAAAATGTATTGGGGTATTGGGAGTGGAAAGAAGAATGCCAAGATACATAGTAATCGAAAAGTGTGAACGAGAAAAAATAAAAGTGAACGCAGGCGGACGAGCATGTAAGTTTGACGAAGAACAGATAAAAAGAAGATTTAAAAAGGTTAAATGTGAATGAGAAAAAGTGCAGGAAAAAAACCTGGAAAAAAAATATATTTTGAGAGAAATAGACTGAGAAAGACGGAAGTAGAGAATAAAAATCGAGCTAAAAAAGTATGTAAGCAAGAAATTAGAAGAAGACTTAAAGAAACAAAATATAATAAAGTATATGTAAGGTAGTTGACTGAACAGGTACCGGAAAATTTGGAAGAAAAAACAAAAAACAATGGCAAGGTTCCGGTGTAGAAGTGAATGAAAATAAATATTGGTTGAAAAAAAAACTATTATGTAGGATGTCCTGGGAAAAGAGGGAGTAATTAGAACATTCAAAGAATTGTAAGGAGCTGAGAGAAACAACAAGAGTTCGATAATTTAATGAATAAAGACGGCAAAGGAATTAAATGAATAAAGAAGGTGCTAAAAAAAAGAATGTACAATTTGAGAATGTTGGCCGCTGATGTCTCCGTCAAAAGTTTGATTTGTTCAACAATCCATGTTTCAACAGAAGACTTTGTTGAAACATGTTGTTATCAAAATTCGCATGGTTACAACAATACGGCATCTATTGGACAGAAAAGCCGAAAAAGTTTGCTAAATCGTAATATTTTGTCAATTAGAAATTTGGATTAGTTGTTGAATGAGAGTATTGGTCGAAATATCAATGAATGAAATAGCCCTTGTAAAATTAAATATCTCAATATCTCAATCAAAATTGTCGTATTGACTAAACCTCTTTTTAAGACATCCTAAATTAAATTTAAAACTTATAAAACCTCCGAAATTAATTAACAAAATAAAATAATATTTAATTCAAAAATACTCAAAAAAGTTTTGTATGTAATCCTATTTATAATGAAAGCTATAAGTGAACACTTCATTGAAAACAGTCAGGATTTACAGCTTATAAAACCTCCGCAATTGTTCAACAAAATAATATTTGATGTAGAAATACTCAAAAACTGTTGGTCTCCAATCCCATTTATGATGGAAACTGTCAAATGTATGAACCCTGCGATAAAATGATTTTTTTAGTTTCAAGACTTTATTGATGGCAATTGTCAGACTGATTAATAATACACTCAATAGCTCATACTAATTACTCAGAGAACTCCATAACGTACGTTATGATAACGTGATTGTACAGAAAAGCAGTCAAGTACGCTAGAGATAATTTATCAAGAAGCGGTTTCTTACAAAGCCAGCGAAGTCTTGTGAGGGGCGAGAAGGATGATTGTAGAATCATTAGTGCCGCCCCCGTAGGATAATTGGTAAGATAACACCCACGTGTGCCCTTGATGTTTTTCAAACAGACTAGTTTTATTTAGTGGAGGGTATTATTCGTTAATCTGCATTCCCGATTCATTCATTTGCATCTTGCAGCCTCGGTCAAGGATATAAATCTAACACCAACGTTTACTTTCTACTACTATTTAGAACATATGGTGAGAATTATTGCTTCAAATACTGTCATTACGAGGTTAATTGCATTCAAAGTTATTCAATAATACACACATTATTAATGTATGACCCATAGCTGAAAACATTTTTGGCTCACTTCAATGCTTTAAGATGAACATGAAACCAATTTGCGTTATCAGATAAAAAAAACTAATCTAAGGAAAAAAAAATTTATGTAAATCATTTATTAACAATTATTCTTAATTCAGTTAATAGATATTTTATTTCAGTTTCTTCTTTAAATTTAAAAGTAGAAGGCATTAATTTATTGAAAGCAGGGCACAAAACCTTCCATTTTAATATGTAGTACTATTTACATTTTTATCTATCGGTTGGCAATGTTGAGTTATCTCCACTGAACAGCTTCTGGCAATACTTTAGAATTTAAATTTATAGTAATTTATAAACTTTCATTCTCATTCAATAATATTTCGTAATTCCCTAAGCTCCACTAACAAATATCACAAATCTTGTCAAGTTCTCGAGCTCTCTACATACTTAAAATAAAAACCATAAATAATAAATTAAAACCCATAAAATCCATTCCCATTATACTTCCCATATCTTTTATTCCACAAACATTATTGATGATTACAACTAAACGTGTTTCATTACAAGGAAACATCGAAATAAATGCCCTACGGAATTTCAACATTTATGTCTATCGTTACGTCGATTCATATATTCCATCTAGAAATGACACGTTTATTATATTCCTTCTAAAGCGTGCACCCTATATTTAGCAGCACTTGCTTCTTTACGACAACGTTCAGAGACCATCAAACTCTATCAAACAAATGCCCTTTCACCCCTGATCGTTTCATAGCTCAAGTGCATTCGATTAAAAATAGAGCTTTCTTTCATTAAGCGGGCTGTTATGGAGACATAAATGCTATAAATAGACGCAGTTTATAACAAAAACATCTTTTATTAACAAAAAGACTTTATTAAAAAAGACTTTCAAGGCAATTAACTTTGAAATTAAAAAAGATAAAAAGATAATCAGGACAGTGCAAACCACAAAACACTTTAATTTATATTAGTTGAACCATTTTTATTTTGTAACAAAATGCGATAAATGATATTAAGCAATTGGAAGTTTCAACTGCTTATATTGATAGATAGCTGCACATATTAAAGCGTTTCGATGTTTTTGAAAAATCACTTATTATAAATTTTTCTTTATTAACTCTGATTTGCTTCATTAACTCTGAATTGATAGAGCAAAAATTTTTAATTAAGGGAAGGTACTAATCGGGACCATGCAGAATGGAATGAAATGATAAAATTATTCTGTGTGAGCGGCGTTCTGTCAGTAAAATTGTGACATTTCATTCCGAATAACATTTTGCGACACAAACCAAAAATAAAATACATTTTTTTAAATAGTGCTAAAAACCAACTTTTGTGTTCCTACCGCGACTGTTTCAATATTTTGAAAAATTATATTCTTTAATTCGCTCGTGCCATCTATAAATCTAGCATAACCTACAAATCGTCTTAAACTGTTGCTACCGTACGTACAAGGTAAAAATTGTTTTCTTAAACTCACAAACTATTTTTTGCAACTGCTAATGTCATTTTTACAAACATCACTGTGTAGTTTATCGCAGAAACACATATTCTGGCTGATGCCGTTATAAATATAAACAACGTACAATGCAAAAAACAAGAGATTTGTTCAACATTGTTGTGAAAATAGTGACTTATTGTAATGAGACTATTGTATTTGCCTACAATTACTTTGAAATAAATTTCTAATTCTTTGATAAAATGCATTATTTTTTTGAAATATATAACCCACTTTAATACTATGCAGCAGAAGATAATCTTAAAACTTGATGAAGACGTCGTTTCACGTTTAGACCATATTGCCCCTGAGCCTCAATGCATGCTTATCGCATAAAGACGCATGACGTATTAAAAAGAGTTCTTTGTGCCGTTCACTTTACTTGAAAGGATATATTAGATCACATGCAGGATGTCATTCCGGTTATACAGATTAAGTCAATTTTTTTTATTAAAGCTGCAGTTAAAGAACAAAACTGTACAATATTTTCTACAAACAAAAACGTTGTAATATAGTCTCTTTTATAGGCGATTTACTGCAATGATACGTTCATCGCGCAAATCTCATCTTTATGATGCCACAAATCTCTTGCAGCAGAACGCCAAGACAGCTGAGCCAACTCCATTTTTCCTCAATTGAAAAGGGTGGCGATAACTATGTGTTACCCTAACAAAAATAGAAGTTAACTCTAGTTTGTTGATTTAGAGTTCTAAGAATATTGACAGCTAGCCAGCCCCCGATGATGTAAAGATGTGGCTTTTAGGGTAAACTAATTGACAGTGATATTATCATATGTTAGAATGACGGGGAAAATTTACTGAAAACCACATTAGTCATCCAGAAAATGCGGTTAGGTAAAACCAATTTAAATTTACACTAAATTAGAAATGTGTGCATGGCATCAAATTCTAAACAAAGCAGAATGTATCAAATTTATTTAAAAGCTGTATTTATTCTATTTTGAATGTATGAAATAAAATGTTTTTTATATGCAACTAATGATCGTCTCTTGTAGCTGATTGCAAAAAGCCTATCAATTTGTCTAACAAACAAATTAAAGGTAACACATATAAATTAGCCGCCAACTGACACTATTTTACTATTAATTAATACCTCTGAAGTAATGCGATGCCACCCTTTTGCTAAAAACGCGCTTTTTGTTTAACAAACCATTAACGAGTTCCTAAATACATGTGTTACAACATTAGTAATTTTAATTTTCCTAAAAAACGTTGGCCGGCATACTGACCAATGGTAATATTTTTTGATATAATAGATATTCGACCTGTTGTAAACATTTATCATGTTGACAATTAGAATAAACCAACTTATTCTAATTATTAGAAAATTTTTCGAACAACACAAATAAAAAAATTTCGTTTTATAAAAACTACGTTTTGATTTTTATTAAGTAATAAATAAAATAATTATAATAAAATAACAAATTAAAAGTAATTAACTATATATCAACTATTTTACTTTTTTAACGTATTTGTCTACAGTATCTTAGTGGCTGTTTTTTTTGCTAAAAGATATCAGTATTTTGTTACACTGAAAACTTAATGCTTGTTTTTTTGTGTTAAATACTAAAGGTTTTTACTAGAGTGTAATAAAATGCCGATTTCATTAGAGCATAAGATTTTCAATTTTTATAATATATTATTTTCACAATAAGAAAATTCTACCACTGATGCTTCTAAAAAATAGCAGGTTATGTTGAAGAGCGTGACGATCAAGCAAATCCTATGGTTTTTTCCCATCTCAAAAAAGCCTAACATGCCCAAAAAAACTTTCACAACAAAGACCTAGCATCTTCTTACAATTACCATAGTTCTGCTGTTTTAGACAGAAAGACAAAGTTGCACAATTCTGCATCCTCTTGACATTTATGTTTGTTTCTTTTATAGATTTACAGCTCGTCTATGGCAGTTCAAGCGTTACCTCAATTTGTGTTGGTTTTCTACACCTGGCAAATCAAAAGAATTGTCATGTGTAAAAGTGTCACACCAGTACTAAAAACAGCGTTTTGGAATTCAGCATGACACAAAACCCCACTGTAATTATCAAACACGCTCCTAGTTGAGAAATAAAGTCCAAGCAGAAGGCTTTAAAAAAATAATTTTAAATTGTTAAATATTTAATTTAAAATCAAGTAGTAAGAAGTTATAATGTCAATCATATTCAAACAAACAATTTAAGTGACATCTTTTTAACAAGCCTTAAATGCCGATTCAGTTCTACATTTCTTAGATTGCAAAATTCTCAAGTAAAAATCAACTAAATAATATTATCAACTAAAATTTCAAAAAAAGCTGGATTATCGATTTTTTAAAGTTATTGTTAACATGAAAGAAAATTATTACTGATAAAAGTGACAAACTACTACTCGGAGACCATAACGGACCGAAAGCTGAAAACTATGAGATACTGTAATACGAGCTTTTTCTTTTAGTAATTTTCCAAACTGGTAATCTGCATTTCTAAAACTTTTAGTTTAAAAAGATTAACTATCCTCTCTGTAGGTATGCAAAACAACACAAATAAACATTAAATATTACTAAAACAAAAGTTTTGTGTTGGTTTACAGTCAAAATTTAATTCTAGAGAGGTAAAATTCAATTTGTTGTTCAAATATCCAAATAAGTGAGTGGGGCTCCCCATCTCGCTATTCAGAAAGTTGGCTTTTACATAACAAAACCCCACTTTCTCATACATGAAGCTTGTAAGTACATGCAGATGTTACATATAAAGTAAATAAAATATTATGGCAGAGAAAAACTTGCCTCGAGAGAAAGTAATGTTTCCATCATTATCTTGGCAACTTGTTTTAATTAGTAAACCTTTCGGTAAAGACATTCCAACATACCGCCATACACGTGTTCCATCATACGTGTAATGAAACAAGCAAAATTAGCAAAAAATTCGAAAAATAAACACCGACAGTTTAGTGATTTTCCATTATTATCAAGTGACATAGGTAAAAAACATTAATTTAAGAAAATACTAGTTTTGGATATTATAATAACATCCAACTTTGATGTCATGTGTGTGTGTGAGTATCAAATTCCAAGCAAGCAGAGAAAGTTAAAAGTCAACATGCAAGCCACAGCTGCACCGCTGGATAACGTCGATGATCTTATATGGAAAACTAGGACATATTGAAGAAATCAACAAGGGTCAAATTACTGTAAGCCCCTGAGAAATTTTTGATCGTGAATGCCAGACGACAACAGCAGGGTTCATCGTAGATTCACAGTTTTTCCATAATGTACATTACAAACTTCATTCCCTCAGTAATTAAGTAATAAAAAAAGTATGACATTACCCAGCAGTCTCACATTTCCTAAGTTATCCTGAGGAAACATTGAAAAAATATATAAAAATTAAATAATCAATTTGCTTAAAAGTTTGAGCAGTCAAAACCTCAAAAGTATTAATAAAACATAACAAGCAATATAATAAATTTTATATTTACAAATCAAATATTTATATCATAAGATGTAAACACCAGAAATTTTTGTATTTTTTAAAACATAGATACCGAATTTTTCATTTCAAAGTGAGTTGAAAATAGTTATATAAATTTTCAATTTTAAAATAACAATACTGGATTATTATTACTGCTTAATTCAATATATTTTAGAAATTTTTTAAAAAATCTTTTAATTTTTTTTCAATTATTATAAAATGTAATCTTTCTCAATATTGACATTTAAAAAAAAATATCACAGTCATACGTTTTCCTCTTCAAAATCTCGAGATAGATATGATATCAGAATCAATCCACGGTGTCAAAAAATCCAAAAATCGTGTTTTCCTCAAAAGATTGCTCGGAAGGCAGACGTTATAATATGGTTATCGCAGAAATATATTTGATCATTACTAACAATGCGTGATCCATAATAAAACCTCTAAAACGATGTTATACCTACTATATAAAAAAAGTTATTATTTTACGCGCTACCATGTTTTGTTTGTTAGTGTTTTGCGCGCTACTTCTTATTGCACAAAGATTATTGACATAGTACAAAAATACCATACCCATATTGGGGCTTCCTGTGAGAAAGCGGAACACATCGTCCAAGATTTAGAATATGTGGAGATTAACCTAAAAAGACAATTTAATTCCCGAAAAAAATTACAAAAACTGACATAATTTAAAAAATTACGTTTAATAAATTATTGTTCATTAAATTAATATCAAAGACAATTTAATTCATCTATGATTGAATGTTTATTAACCAATAGAAAAACTTAATTATAGACATTTCCATAACTACAAAAAATTTGCATCAAATATTGTACTAGTTATGTTAATGCATATTTTAAATAAATGCAATTTTTAGCAATTTTAACATCTTGAGAAATTTGTATGGAACGCTTTCTAACACTTATGACACTTGTCAAATATTATTAATTGTTGCTAAAATAACGCAATCATGAATGGCTAGACTGATAAATTATTTAATTTGCGGTTTTGAAAGGGTTTATCAAATATGTCGTTCTCTGAATACGCTTCGTAGTCAATGATATGCAGATCATTTTTGGGGTGGTGTTACTCATCTCAACGGCGCTTTCGAATTTGACTCGTGTCAAATTCATATCGTAGCGCCGTTGACATTCGTAGCGTCACCACAAAAATATTAACATAACTTTGACTACTCGTCGTATTATAACTAAGAATTTATAAATTTATTACCGATATAGAAGATTTAGACTACAATATAAATTTTCATTATAATTAAGATTATTAATTGTCATTTAAGATTTTATAATTATTATTTAAGATAATCTTTCTCATTCAATTTGGAATATTAAATGTATTCGTGCTATTGATCATGTTATTGTAGGTATTATGTATAGTTGATTACAAATCCAAATAATAACAATGCATAAAAAAAGTCACTGGCTTTCGCTTACCTAACCACATTTCTATGTGCTACAAACTATAAAACAAAAAGTCTGTCTTCTATCATTAAACGATAAAAAACAAATGGCGTCATAAAACCTAGCCACTTAAAACAATTAGAGAAAGAAAATGAAAAATCGATGTCTAGCTCCCGTATCAAGAATGAGATATAACAAAAATGTTTCCGATATTTTTTAAATACAAAAAACCCTCCAATGCTTCATAGTGCGGAATGACGAGTAATAAATTACCGTTCCACAATCGATTCCGCTTATAACCGAAACTTGGCAAAGGTACACAAAAACACGAGATTAGTAAATGCAGTGCAAAAACAGAACGAAAATTTCGTAATAAAAAACATTTTCCAACAACGCCATCTCAATAATTTAGAACAATCTGACAGCAGTTCAAAAAGTCAACAGCTTATCTTAAATATTTCACACAGCTCATTAAATAATTTCATACTAATTATAATCTAAACCGTTTTAACAAATTAAATAAATTTATTGATTTCTAACCACAGTAAATCATTCAAAATATAATTATTTTTTTTAATACAAATAATCAAATTTTTATTTCTTTTTTAATTTGTTTTTTTGAGTGACATATGTGAAAAAGATTAATACATTGAAATACAAAATCATTACCTGCCTCTTGAGATCGTTTTGTACATTGCTTTAATTTATATTGCCATTTACAGTGATAGTTCAAATAATAAGCATTTTATAATTATTATATAAAAAAAATCAATGTATAAATAAGAAAGTATTTCTAATTCTGAAGAGGTCGAACAACAGCCGAAACTAGTCAGCAAACCAAACTAATTATTATAGTATTTTAATGTATTAAACTTTTCCACATAACATAAAGTATTATAAAGCTCATATGAAACACACATGTTTTTCTTAGACCTAGATTCATCTATTGACATTTTAGCCTTTATTAATAGGAACGTAATGACCAATTAACAATTAGGCTACGATTAAGCTTCCTGGAAATACCTACCTACTTTAGTTTTGTGCCCTATAAAATTGCGTATACTTAAGTCAATCGGTATCAGACCACCCTGAGGCAAGTGTTCTTTCCGCTTAAATGCCTAATCAAACAAACAATAACACGGTGGATATACGTAAACAGTATTCGACTGCACACTGTTGCGCTGGCCGACTGAGTCAATATCTGAGGTCGATATAAGATAATCAGACTAAGCTGTTATAAAGTCGTCAAATGCGCCAGCCGTATACTGTCTTGCATCAACTATACCAACTTAAACAAAAATTGCAAATCGGCCCATCAACAGATTTATTTGTGTTTTGGTGTATATGGCTTCCTTTGTGAGTTCTTGATATAGAAAGAACAAATAATTTAGAAATTGCCGTTCCGTGCCTTAGCGAAAACTTGACACCCACCCGCTTGTGCGTTAAAACCTAACATTGACACCTGATGACTTTTTCTCGAGATACAAAATTTTTTTCTGCAGACAATAACTACGACTGAAATTTATTCAGATAAATACGCACCTTGAGATAGCAATATTGATTCACAATGTAGCTTCTTCAAATAGCAAACCCAATTAAGTTGCTGTTATAAGCACACAGCCCCGAGATTTCTTTTTGTCTGAATGCGCCTTTTCGTATCATATTATTTTATTTTATAACATTCATATCAAGAAATACAACAGTATGTGTAGAAATTCAATATATTCTTGAATAAATGCTTTTCCAATAAAAAATTTAAATTCAAAGGCTGATATTGACAAAGAAAAAACAAATAAATATGGTTCACATTATCTGTTCAGGTGTATCAATAAACATAGAATTTTTTATTAAATATGTTGTAAATAATACTTATAGTCACTGAAATATATAAAAAGGTGAAGATGGACAGTATTCATCAACAAAACTTAAAGAATGCAAATTTAGTATATGCTCCTGGAGCTAAACGTGTTCATTTTGTTAAACCAAACAAAAAAAAACGAAAACAAAAAAAATTGTCTTAATGAAAACACAAAGTAAATGAAAGACATAAAATCATTAAAGTACAGAATATACATATTAACAAAACTAAAATCTTACGTTGAAAATACATTGATAAATTTGATTATACTCAGTTACAATATTCCATCTGATATTACTTTTATATCAACCCTCATCAGTTATCTGCATTATATCTCCAAACCAAACTATACAATATTTTGCCTTGTCAATGTCACCATTATAAAACGTTTTGCATTCAGTTCCAACCTATTCAAACCTAGATCAATAAAAAGTATATTGTATTGTGCAGCAACCTCGATAGACCAAAATCTATCGTCCACGAAAACGGTCTTCGATCCCGCAAATAAAGAAAAAAACTTTCAATAAGCTAAAAAAAATTACTTTGAAATGAATATAAGCTTAAACAATTCAGTTTAAGTACGATTTCTAAGATAAACAGCCTAGGTGATTTCGGAATGAAAAAATTATGTGCGTGCGAAAAGTATAAATTTGTCTGCGTCCTTGAAAATGTGTAAAACATTAATAATTGTAACTAATGCATTTCATTGACAAATCACTTAAGGTTTTCAATTTTCAAAAACGTTTATTGGCGTAACAAGAGACAAAATTATCGGCTAGGTCGAATAATTTGGAGGGCCAACTGAAAATGCAAGTATATGACGCGAACGTCTTTACACCATATTTTAATTATAAAACTGTTTAAAAAAGAACACTTAGAGAAACTGTGACGATTCATTCGACGCTCGAAAAACATTATATAATGATTGCGATTGCAATTAAGGTTTTTTCATTTTTCAACTTGGATGCAACTCAATAACAATAGTCACCCACAGTGAAAAGCGACCATTTCAATAAAACTTATTAAGATTAATAGCAAAATAACTTGAATGCTCTGCAGTAAATCTACCTGATGAGTTTTTGACCAAATAAAACAAAACAGCGTTGTTGTTTACTCTGTCAAAAAAATTTGAAAATATTTGCGAGTGTTTAATAACTATTAAATTTCACTTTTTATATTATAATTTATAAAATTTGATTTTATAAGTGTTTGATGGAGAGTTTTCAGGTGTCGAGTGATTCCAATGAGAATGAAAACTTTTTTTCTATAGAATTAATGCTTGTTTTATGATTTTAAAAATTATCTAATTTAATATTCATTTTATCTCAAAAAAAAAACTGTGGGATAACAAAAAATTGTTTCAATTTGGACTCCTCAAGCCCACTGTTGCTGCAGTGCAACTCAAAAGCTCTAATGTGCATCGATGAGCTCTTTATATTGCAAAAAATAATCCAAACCTAATAAAAATTAGCAGCTAAATTTGCCTAAAAATTCATGGTCATGAGAACATTATGTGGTAACTAATAATTCTGGTTATTTGATATTTAAAAACAATATGTTGTAGGATATGTGAACATTAGATCTTTGGAAAAATGATACTTAAGTTGTAAATTTTGAAAAACTTTACACCGGTAGAAGATCCCAGATGCTATTGCTCGTTGCATATAGAGTAGTGCACTCAAACTGTGCATGTACAATTCCATTACAGCTAATCCTAAATATGTTAAATTTGAATAATATTGCAAAGCACTGGAATGTAAACGTTGGATATTAGTAATGAAATTTAAATGATAAGCTTCCAGTTAATGAGAAAATGACAGTGTTTGTAAACTATGATTATCTCGAGTTATGAATTGTGTTTGTGTGCATTCGAATTTTTTTCGCGTTTATGGCTTGTTGAACATAAAGTTTCCAGTCTAGCCAGACGTAATAATGTATTTTCCTACTAAATGAGCAATCCTGTATTTATAACAACTTCAATAAAAATAAAATTAACGCATTTATCAAAAGCATGGTGAATAAAACTGCACAAGCGGTCAATTAAAATAAAAACTACAAAATAAAGCCTATAAAAATTTTATTACAGCAAAATATATAAGCGTTTTGTAATACAAAAAAACAAAATTTTAAAATTGGCAGAAAACTTGCAGTTGAGTTCCAAAGAACCATAATAGCTCAGTGATTAGACCAGTGATAAAACAAGAAAATACACCAAATACGACATTGATGGCAAGTTTTTCGACTTTTTTCTTTTTAATAAAAAAAACCGCTTAAAGTAACAAGCTGTTTCATTGTTTTTGAAATAATTATTCTGTTTGGATCTAAATCGTCAAAAAAACCTACAACACAAAAACAATAAAAGGACCTAATCGTAAAAATACCAATGTAATAGAAGTTTTCCGAATTTAACGCTTTATAATAAATGTCTTTTCTACCACCACCGTGCAACGCTAAAGCACTCGTTAGACTACATCAATTAATTAAAGACAAGTAAAGAAAAAAAAGTTTATCTTTAGTAAATATGCCTGAAATAAATCATAATACCAAAGTATTTTTTATTTTGTTTTGATTTTATCGAAGTGAAAAGTCCATTAAAACTTAAAAAGTTAAGTAAAGTTGGCTTTTTATTTCTATTTCGTTGAAATGCTAATCTCTTTAACATTCTACATGAAATCAGAAAAAAAGACAATTATCGTTCAATTTTAAACACTATACTTTGATGTACTTTAATACCTGTAGAAAAATAAAGTTATTATTATTAAAGTTATTATTATTATTATTATTATTATTATTTAATAAAACTAATACAAAATTTAAGCTTTACCTTTTTAACCAATTAGGGTGATGAGGTACATAGAGAAAATTAATCACTAAACTGTTGTCCATTATCCTTTGCGTCACAAACTGTCGATATAATCGTCTATAATATTCTTGCCTGACCGAAATGTAAATTTTGTGTGCGGAAACTTCATGTCAAAATCGCTGATTGAATAGATTTGCGCAAAATATTGAAGCGAACAACGTTAAACTATGAGCTAATCTCTCCGGGTTGTAAATTAAATTTTATGTCAACATTAACTAATTGAAAGACGTTTTCCGATACTGTAATTGTTTCCGCATCATCTACAGCTTCATTTGCGTTTACGCGAGATTTGTTTTAAAACGACCTTTTTCTTATAGTGGCGCAAATTTAACAGAGCCGTCGTTTTCTTCACTCAATTTGAGCTTTTAAATCCATGTTTTTTATAGTTAATCCAACCAAATTCCTTGTTAAAATGAATAGATAAACTAGAAACACTGTTGTCAATATTCCAGCAAACGGAAACCACAAAACCGCTGTCGGGATTCACTTTTTCAACACTGTAATCTCAGCTTAAACCATTTTATTTCATTAATTAAAAACTAGACAAATGTTTAATAAAAGGAAAAGTTTTTAAAAACAATTTTTTCCTTTATCAAAAACTGGCTATAGTTATTCTGGCTTTTGTATCAAATTTTCAACGTCAAAATTTAATAGGATAAATATTTAGTTATGTGTCTAAAGATAATCGTTTCAGATTTTCTTAGAAAAGCAAAAAAAATCGGTTTATTCATAATTATTCCAGAAATAACCATTTTAAATACTATGCGTACACAAAAATTTCTGTATTAAATAATTAGAAATATTCCTCGTAAATTATTCACCAAATCTTGTTGCGTGGAAAATCTACATGCTTGATATATTTCAAAGCAAAACATTTTTGTAAAAAGTTTAACGTTAAGACTTAAGACCAATCTCCCAACGCGTAGAAAGTTTTATAGAAGAGAAATATTAATATGAAAGAATTATGAAAGAGAGAGAAAGTATAAGATTACCAGCGTTCAGTATAAGCTTTTACTCAATGGTATAAGTAAAAAAAACATTTACATTGTCACCATTTATTGTAAAACTATAAACGGTATAAAAAGTTAAAGCTGTGTGCATGTTCCTGTGAAAGTAGATACATATTTTTTAAATAAAAGTTATAAATGACAAGAGAATTAAGATTAATTTTGTTGTCATATTTACCTTTCATTTTCTACTAACTTATAACAACAATCAAAATTCTACTTCCACCCAAACATTTATTATGCATTTAGTAACAAATAACTGAAATTGCAAATTAAAATACGTTTACATAACGAGTGTTTTTTTGTCTCTTTAAAACCGTGTTTGTCGAGAAAATTTTGTGGTGAGGAATTTCCCTTATATTCACGATGAAAACTGAACACTGCAATCAAAAACATACCGTAAAACTACAAGTTAATAAAATTCTCCCATGCAGTTTTCTTCCGTTCAGAAAACACTCTTAAGTAGGCGCTTTGAAAAAGACTGTGAATACGACATTGTGACACTAATTTAATTGTCAATAAACTAGGGAAACGTGTCCGCAAATGATCATAAAAGACACTTAATATACAAAATAATAATCTTCTTTTTCCACTACTAGTAAGAAGACATAAGATTTTTGTATAAGACTGAAAAGTTTAATTTCTAAAATACCTTGGTTAAAAACATTGTTGTCCTAGGGCAATTAAAAGACTTTTATTAACCAAGAGCAATAAACTAAAAAAAATTTATTAATGGTAAAAGTGGTACAAAAACTCTTGACTATATCGTAGATAAATTCAAAAAGAGCAAAATTTGTCACTCTAGCCATTTCAGTATTCGGTCCTCTACAGATTGTAGATCATAAATTTAGGAACATAAAATATAGTCGGTAACTTACTAGGTTGTATATCTATATGAAATCACAATTTTAAAAACATTTTAATGTGAAAAAGTCTTTCTATTATCAATGAATCAATAGTTTTTTTAGTGTTAAAACTGAGACAGTGACAATCATGCCATGATTTGATTATTTTTCTCACATTAGTAGATTACACAGTTTAAAATTGTCATATTTTTTCCTTGAACTGCTTGAGCTATCCCAGAAAGCTGGAATAGCTTCAGAGATGTTATATCACAATCAGGTATAAATTTCGGCCCAAAGTGTTCTTTAGGTTGAGCTTTTGTAGCCCAGCTGTTCTAGATCCGATAGTAAAATTATGTTATTACGTGTTCTGGGGTTTCCTCCATTTCCCCGTGAAATCTGCATTTGTCGTTATTTTCTAGGCCAAGTCCATGCTATTAGGAAATAGTCTATAAGAAAACCTGTGAGAATGCAAAGCTTATTCTCACAAATAAACTACTAGGCTCAAGTAGACCTTTCTTACGTAATCGAATTCTTCAAAACAATATTTGCAACATTTGATTTATCAATTTCTTCCTTTACTTCAAACTAAGTTTTTCCTATAAGTGTGTTTTTTAAGGTACAAAATTTGTCTGGCTTTGCAAAAGAGGTCAAAGCACCTTCTCTCGTTAGTTTGTCAGTTTTCTCATTGCCCTATATTCCCGTGTGTACCTATTAGTATCTAGAAGAAAACTTTATTATTTTTTCTCAGTTCATCACGCTTCTAATCTTCTAATTTGATTTGTAAATAAAATTCTAAATTGTGTAATATCAACATCATTGTAAAATTATCTGCTGGCAGAGGTAGGTTCAGAACACCTACACCTTTCGATAATTCAAAAACCTTTAAAAATTGACATTTAAAAAGAATGGCGTAGCCAAAATTACATAATTTTTTGACAAGTATTTTGATGCCGCAATGGATCAAAGTTGAACGTCCGCTTTATTAGAAGTTTGAAACATGTGGGAATAATAAGTAGCCAAGGTGTCACAAAAATCTGCTAGGCTATTATTATACAGTAATACATAAAGCAAGGACAATTGCAAAACTTCAGAATATTTTGTACACAGATGAAAACAGAATAAATCATTCCATAAATGATTCTAAAAATATTTTATTCTTTATTGAGAAAAGCTTCGCAAGACTATTTATTGGCCAATAGTATTTTGCAAGATGCAATCAATGTTTAGATATGTATTTATGAAGGTGATGTTGCAATAATTGTTTTCAGATGTTATCTGCAAATAAGAGAAGTCATCAACAAAAACATTTACAGTTGGTTTAACACAAAAATTGCAGCAAAAAATGGCCATTGCGTAATAATTCAACAAACTGTATTGAAACAAGGTTTTTGTCCTACCATAACCTTCCTCTATACATTCTTTAGTGGTGCCTCCTTTCACTCATTTTTACGTCACATCCAATTCAGTAAAAAAAGCACTAATTAGTTTTTTATTTTTAACTTCCTATAATTTAAAAACTGCTTTAAAAAAAGCCTTTATGTCTTTCATGTTTGAAGGCCCTGAAAACTTTAAACAACAAGAAAAAAGATTAGCTCTGTATCCAATAAAATTTAAATATCCACTCAGGTAAAAATCCATTTAAACGCCAATAAAAGGCCTGTGTCACGTATCGTTCAACCAATGCACATTCCATAACAAGAATTTCAATGTCAACGCGATATTTTTGAGCGTCCCGGTAGGATAATCATTTATGAATCGCTGGCCTTGATGATAAATTTGGCTCCGTAGTATAGTAAGGTTCGCTTTCATGAGAAAGAAAGAGAACGAAAATGCGGCATGTCTGGTGGATTACATCATAGAATCACTTGACATTCAAATATTTGCAGGAGGCCGTTAAAAGCCACACAACAGACAAGCTTTAAAAAAAGAGAGAGATGGGTTTTTAATGGCTACCCGTTGCGTGTTCTGTTCTATTTTAAACTAATTTAATTTTATTCTTTCATATTATTTAAAGTCGGGTCGTTCCCTTTTACTTTCCTAAAGTCCTTGATAGTTTGTTTACCCCCAAAAACCGGTAATCAAGCGCTCAATTGGAAAAGTAACCATCATAGATCATAGACAGTGCATAGAAAAATAAATAGTTGCACATACTTTGTTTTGCTACATTGAACAGCAGTTTTTTTTTTATGAAATCCTTGATCATTGGCGATATTGTCAACACGGCCATTATCTCCAATTTTGTCAATTGTAATTTCTCTTTTTAATAAATAATAAGAGCCAAGTAAAGCACTGTATCATCGACTGTACCCTACAATAATTTTATTACTATACGCTCATTTACGGCGTTCAGTTATAAGTTTTATTTCATTAAACAATTTTACCACAAAGCAATTAAAAACGCAGACAAATGTATCTACAAAGATAATGTACTAAACCACAACATTGTACAAATATCAAATTGAATTTTTTAGCCAAACACTCTCTGTCGCAAAACATAGCGGTTGATAAACTGCAATTTTAAGGTTTTGCATAAAGCAAAAACCTTGATAAATACATATATAAGCTGGTCGAGATATTACTGAGTTTTGAAGAAAACTTGAGGGAAAAGCCAAACTTTATTTTAAATCATAATAAGCTCTGTGTTTTTAAAAATGTTCTAAAATGAAAAAAGCTATATAAAAGGCAGTAGGAATGTCGGACAATGAGACACTGAAACTAGATGTTGCTGCATATTCAACGTAAGCCAAAATTTCATACCGTGGTTGAATCAGAGCTTCGACCATAATCAGGAAGAAAACTCAAAGAAATGCAAAAGCAAAAGCGCACTGCAATAGCAAGACAGGAGCTTCTGGACACTCTTTTAACAACAAAAACTGTATTAAATCGAATCAGAGAAACAGAGCTCAGATATAAAAGAAATGTAAGAACAATTCCATTAACAGATGATCACCGACGGGTTAGACCAGCTTGGTGCTAATAAGGTCAATGTTAAGAAAATGAATCTTCATCTGGGTTTCATCTGGGTTCACAGATGAAACCAGAATTAGGTTTTATAGTGGTAGACGTCAAGATTTGCATGTGGAGATTTGGAGACCTTTTTATGGAAAAGTAGAAGCAAGATATGTGCAAGAACTACATCCGGAAGTTAAATTTTGGTATACAAAAGAATGTTTCTTGAAGGTCGCACATATCTCTACATTTGCTCATTTGTTGCGATAAAATACATTTTAAAAAGAAGATCAAGATTTATTTACTTCAAGTCGTCTATCTCAAAGAATAACGAAGTTCAAGCACTTTCAATTTGATAAAATTATAGTAATATCTAAAATATAATAAAGATATTAACTATTTGTCCCATGCAATTATTAACATGTATAAGCCCATTTAATACAAGATGCCAAAAGTATGATTGCGGGAAGATTGAAACACGAATAATAACATATAGAAGGATTTATTCATTAAACCTGGCCCTTTCATCTACACTAATAATTTTTTGAATGTTTCTTACACAAGACTAGTTTAATTTGTTGGTCAACAAATGAAAGTGATATTTGTAAGATTTATTTTAATTCGTAATGATAACTAACAAAAGCGGTTAGATTATTTTCATTTGAACCAAAAGCAGAAAAGCATAAAATACATTCTTATCTATTTAATACGCACATTATTTTATAAAAATTGATAAGTTAGTATTAACAGAAGTCAGCAAAGAGTTCTGAAACAGATTTATATTTTTTTCAAATAGCGGATGCTGATAATCACACTGTGGTTAAAATTTACACACATTTTTTTGAAATACCATACCTATGTCAATCCTCTATGACAGTAGCGGAACGCAGCATTATCTTGTATTTTTTTTTGAGATTGTTGAATACGTTTCCCGGAATTGCACTAGCTTCACCTACTGTGTCAATGGGTCAACTTCCCGGAAATATCTACAAGTTAATAACTGTAATTTTGTTTCTTTTCATAAAAAAAATGTTTTACTATAAAAAATAAGAAATGATCAACTGCGGTTTTGTAGTAAATACTTTGTTATTACATATTGTATGTCAAACCAAAAATCAAAACATCAAAAAAAAACGCATAATATACAAAAATTGTTGAAAAAGACAGTCTTAGGCTCAAAACATTAAAGCGTACTAGCCGATCATAACTTTTTTGCTCACAATTTACTACATATTTAGTAAAAGAGTATTATTAAATATTATATTCTTTAGATTGCAAAAATATTGATCTTTATTCGACTCACCTTCAGAGCATTTTTTATCATGATAAAATTTCTTTATCTGCACTGCGACCTCTCTACAAAGAACAACCTCACTAGAAATATTAATTTTTGGTTTTCAAACTATTAGCAGTCTTTAATGTAAGACCGTTTTGGTTCATTAGGTTGAGATTTTTCCAAAGATCAGGTCACCTGAATACATGTTAGCAAAATAACCTAAATACTATGTTGTAATAATGTAATTATTTCTTCGTTCACTTCGTTGGAAGATCCTTCAACTAGATTTACTCTTTAGCATATTTATGAGATTTACCAGAAATATAAAATTCGTTATATTGATTTTGATATTTTTGATTGTAAGTGTGCTACTTTTGAAATAAGATGTTCTAAACCTTTCTAAATACTAAATATTATTTTTGATGCACCTAAATAACCAGCATACTTGGTTGTAATAAAAAGAATCAATGATATGTGTATGACGCAAAGCAAATACGAGCAGTTAATTGACTTAAATTGGCTGAAAATATGGGTTGGACTAGCTGAAAGATATGTTATTGTTATGGCTGGAATAGCGTTCAAACTCAACGTTACATGGAAGCTGCAAGTAACGATAAAATCTAAATACTCTGTCGGTTTGTTTTCTTTTTGCTGTATCTGGCTTGGATATACCAGATAGATAGACAATAGAAGAACAATAGAAGTGTTATCCAAACGGAAAAACGATTTGATTTCGGCGACGTGTTTGTGATTACGAAAAAACTTCAAAAAGGAGAGTCCTGTTTTAAAGTGACGACGGTTTCCTACACTTCTCTGTTTACTCATGAGCATCATTATTCCTGTGAAACTCAAGTTGACTTTACCCACTCCGAAGTGGCGTTTCATATTTCTCTTGAATTAAAAAAGTGCCAAAGCAAATTGTCATTTAATGCGATCCTCTTGAGAGGTGTAGAGTTCCATTGAATTTAGATTAAATTTTAAAGAGCTGTTACATGCCAAGGTTGGGTAGGTTTGAAACATAAAGCTCTATTCAAGATTCTATCATTTATTCTTTTTCTTGAAACAAAATATAAACAAGTTGTTTGTGTTTTACATGAGATTATTATTTGCACAATTTGTATAGCCTTAATCACCAACATGGCGACTGAAGCGACTCGTTTTTTTTCTCTATAGTATTCATTAATACGTTTGAGTTGAGATTTATCTTAATTTACAGGCTGTACGTGAGTTCCTGCTGCAAAGGCGTCAGGGTTGTTCATATTTTTAATTTACCTAAGTATTCTTACCTAATTAAGCTTGTTTGTTTACCTATTTAGACGGAGCGTAATCAACCGTAAAGTTGACATGGACACGTTCTATTGTGCAATATTTGCTAACTACATCAGGCAGTCGCTTAATTTAGCTCTAGCTGCAAATGTTTGCACAAACAACGACACAAGTTTTGTTTACTAAATCTAAAAGATTTAAACGGTTTTTTTGATCTACAACACCATTTATTTTTAACATAAACATTTTATTCTGAATTTTTAGATTTCGACTTCTGGCAATTATTTCTTTCTTTTCTTAAACTTATTAGGTTCAACATTCAACAGGCTTAAGAAACTACCTTTTACAACAAATTATAAAGTCATATTATCAAAAAATAAAAGATAATAGTTATTTCTTAGAATTTAAGTTCATAGTCAAATGAAAACATAGATACGTTAATCTCCAGTTTTCAAAATTAATCAAAACCTCTAAAAAAAACTTCTTGCGAAAAAAAACGTATTGTGAAGAAAAATAAAATATGTGCTCTTCCTACATTTATTTCAATAAATTGATTGAAAACTGTGTTTTATTTATTAACAGTGACCAGATTACGATATGACGTCCTTAGAATGATTCTGATACCAGTCGTATTGGCTCCGTGCAAGTCAGTGGTGGCGACATCTGGTAGCTGAAAAACGCGGGAAAGTGGGATAGTGTAGCTGTGATTTGAGTTGGAAATGTTACGAAAAGTGCAATTAAGTAAAATAGGAGTGTTTTGTGGAATAACTTTTGCATGTAGTGATAGCAGCGATTGTTCTACAATTAATGAAAAAAAAACAAGTAAGTAAAGTATCATTAAGATTTATATTTTGACAATTGTACAACATTGTGAGGTTATGTTCGTAGCTTATTTTCTTATTAAATATGTTTAATTTGGGAGAAAAAATGGTAAAGGAATGTATGTTCGATAAAAGAAGAAAAATGTTAAGAGAGTGTATGTTTAATTAAGGGAGAAAAAATGTTAAGAGAGTGTATGTTTAATTAGGTTTTTTTCTAAAATGTTAAGGGTTGGAAAAATGATGTATGTTAAATTAGGGAGGAAAAATGTTATGAAAGTGTATGGTTAATTATGTTTTTTTCTGAAATGTTAAGGGATGAAAATGTTAAGAGAGTGTATGTTTAATTAGGGAGAAAAATGTAAGAATGTTGGAGGAATGCCTGTTTAGAATGTTAAGGGTAAAAAATGTAAGAATGTATGTTTAATTATGTCTTTTTGTCGAAATGTATGTTTTTTCAGGAATGTTAAGGGTAAAAAATGTAAGAATGTTTGTTTAATTAGTGGAATGTATGTTTAATTATGTTTTTTTGTCAAATGTTAAGAGAATGTATGTTTTTTCTGTAAAGTTAAGGGAAAAAAATGTAAGAATGTAAGGTATGTTTAATTATTTCTTTAATTTTAGGGGAAGTTTAATTAAGTTTTTTTTGTCGAATGTTAAGGGAAGTTTAATTAAGTTTTTTTTCTCGAATGTTAAGGGAAGTTTTTCTCTCGAATGTTAAGGGAAGGTATGTTTTTTCTATTATGTATGTTGTTAATGTCCTTCCCGAACTTGTAATTTCTTTCGAAAAAAAGTAAAATTTTCGGCTCGTGGTCAAGCGTCCCGAAGTTCAGAAAGTCTTCATTTAACCAAAATCAAGTTCAAATTAATTTTGTTGTTATAATTTCTACAAGTCCAGAAAACTGGCAGCTCAAATCTCACGAAAACCCATGTGATTTATCACACATTTTTCATACAATACTACTCCCAAATGTACCAACACCTAAAGACTGTTATTCCTTCAAAAAAAAACATTAAAAATAGCTGTCTAGCCAACTGATACATTTTATATAAAAGTAATAGATACTTAATTGTATCACAAATAATGCTGCTGAGAAATGTTAATTTAACACAACAATGACCTGTCCTGTTGATTCGCCAAGTGCTCATGAGTCGAAGACGAATTCAGGATTGATGGTCGAGCCGATGATTCTCCTCGATAGACACACATACATACCTATAAACGGTATAAGCTGTCGTGAAAGAGGAGATGCTGTAAGAATAGATCGGATTGTAAACGGGGAATGTTTTGCACTTATTTTTATTTATTCTGTAAATATTCTGAATCCAAGATTTACCATGAAGGCATAGTCGAATATTGGGGTGTTACAGATAAAGCTTTCAGAATCGATGTAGACAAAGAAGACAAAGTACTATGGAAAAAATTAAACCCCTCCAATTTGGGGGGGTTGAATGGTAATGAAAAAATAAGCACAAATTATGATTTTTGAAGAATTTTATGTCTTTTTCGGTTGTTTACTTTTGGGAAATCATATAAATTTTTAGAATTCTGCCTAGATTTTTAAGACGTTAAATATCGTAGTATCATCCTCCTTGATTTAGTGTTGTTTTTACTTTTTTTTGCATGCGCCAAATGGCTTGGCCCAGGAATAAAAAGCCATTTTGGGGTGTGTAAAAACACGGTATTTTGTTAGTTTTTTTAGGGCGTTCTTAAAGTAGTTTTAAAGTTGTTTTCGTGTGCCCAATTTTTGGTGGTCTACAGATATTTGGTACTTTTGAGGTGCATAAAAATTCTTAGATACATAGAAGCACTCAATCAACTGCTACTAACAAGTAGTAATGAAGAAGAAAGTGAGGACGAAGAAAGTAATGAAGAAAAAGGTGAGCTGGAGGAAGGGACAACTGAAAAATTTGAAGGAGCAATGCGCAACCTTGTTAATGCGGTTTCACTTCTTTTCTCAGATGATGCGACAATTCCAGATAATGAGTCAGAGTTACATCACATACTGTTTTATTTAACATATAATAATACGCTTTTCACAACACAGTCTAGTAGGCCAGTTGTGAAAGTATCAGATCAGTTGCGAGATGCTAAGAGAAGAGAAAAACGTGGAAGAAAAAATGAGTGTGACATATGTGTGACTCGTGGAACAGGTGGAGCCATATTGGAATTAAAATTACTCAAAGAGATTAAAGTAAACGAAAATTCAAAAGCTGCGCTTCAACAAATTATTAACAGAAAATATCATACGCTTTTTGACAGAGACGAATATAAGCATGTTAGAACCAAAATCTATGTTGGTCTGTGTTTTAAACAAAACTTGGATGTGACAGCGCATTACTTAGTCGACCATATTGATATAAACAACGCAAAAATTGTATGTAGAAACAAATAAGTTTTTTTTAATATTTTTTCTTTTTTTGTTTACTAGGTGTATGTATTTTCATTTCAGTTAGTTGACGAAATAATCTAAGAATCTTTGTATATTTTATATTAATAAATAATAATTAATAATAATATTTTGGTAAAAAATTTAAAATAAAATGTCACAAAATCAACTTTTCACTAAGTTTAATTATGTTTTTTTTTCTTTAATGTTAGGGGAGTGTATGTTTAATTATGTTTTTGAATGTTGGAGGAATGTATGTTTTTTCTGTAAAGTTAAGGGGAAAAAATGTAAGAATGTAAGGGGAAGTTTAATTATGTTTTTTTTGTATGGAGGGAATGTATGTTCAATTAGGTCTTGTTCTGTAATGTTAGGGTAGTGTATGTTTAATTACAGTTTTTCTTAAGAAAATGTATGCCCAATTACAGTTTTTTCTTAAAGTATGCCAAATTTTTGTTTGCCAACCGTTTTTTTTTAAAGAAATGTATGTTTTTTCTATGTCCTTTCCCAAACTTGTAATTTCTTTCTTACGTGATCAACCGTCCCTTCGGGACGCTTGATCACGAGCCGAAAATTTTACTTTTTTTGGAAAGAAATTACAAGTTCAGAAAGTCGTCATTTAACAAAACCTTCATTTAAAATCAAGTTAAAATTTCTACAAGTCCATCTGACAGCTTCAAATCTCACAAAAACCCATGTGATTTATCACACATTTTTCATACAATACTACTCCCAAATGTACCAACACCTAAAGACTGTTATTCCTTCAAAAAAACCCATTAAAAAGTGCTGTGGCCCATCTTATTAAATAATTCAATATTAATCGTGTGCAATCGTATGAAAAATATCCCACTCTGTTTTCACTTTTCGCCACCAGCGTCGCTGGGGTAGATTTCCTTATCCCCTCCAATAGGTTGCACGGAGCGAATAAAAATTAGTGGAGAGGCAATGAACCAACCTCGGTGTGTCAGAATAGAATAATAATCGATTTTTTAACCATAATAATTATTTAAAAAAATAAGGTCAACACAAATTTATTCAAACTAGAGTTGCGGATGTTTCGTTCTTGTTGCAACTCTTCAGCAAGTCGCAACAGATTCTTAATTAAATAAATTTACAGTGATAATTTGAGTCTATTACTTCCGCAAAATAGTAAAAATCATAATTATTTATCTATCGAAAAGCAGCCAATTGTTTTGAATACCTACATTTCTTCAGAATGTAGAAGAATACAAAAATAACTTTTTTCTGTTCAATAAAGAATACAAGAAAACAGTTCAATTTAAGCAATAATCAATAATGAGATTAATGAACATAAAACCAGTGTGATAGAATCAAGCATCAAAAAGCATGAGTAAACAATAAATGATTAAATGATTAAAAAAGCTGATTTGCAGATGTACATTGAAAATACAGTGCCAATTGCACGCAGTGTTCGTAAAAAGATTCTTGATGATAAACAAGTTGGTGTTGAGTGATCATCGAAAATTTTTGGAAAATACTGGTTTCACAAGAGAAACCATCAATCAATTGACTCCGTCTCTGCAAGAATAGAGAGACGCAAAAAACAGGTAAATGGTTTACAATCATCTTAGCTTCAACATTTGGCTTTCATTGACAAGATAATTTTAGTTGTGTCATACTATGCCATAGACGTTACTATAGATTATTCTAGGCTATTAGTGTTCCAAGGCTAGTCTATTAAAAGTTTTTCTAGTATAAAAGTCTAAACACTCGCGACTGGGTATAGAAAAGGCTCGGTTTTATAGTATGTACTAAAAAGTAAAAAATTTAAACAAAAGGAAAGCGTTTAATTTAACAAAAAATTTCATTTAATTACAAATAAAAATTTGCACATTAAGCAGGTAAACTTTTTCAAAAATCTGCATCCGTTATGAAAAATAAGGGTTACTATTTAAAATTTCAAAGTCCTCCCCATCCATTAGAGAGTGAAGACTGGTTTAGTTACCAAAGAATTCATAACTTGTAACCAAACAACTATTGTACCAAACTTTTATTTAAAAAACCCTTCCTTAGGAAATTATTGATCCGTTGCTGGACTTTTGACGCACCCTGTATAATATATATAATCCAATTAGTTCAGTTAGTAAGCATAAAGCATTTTATATTCAGAATATTAAAAAAACACGAATCTTTCTTTGCTTTGATTTCTGTTTTCCTTCCTATTTGATCCTCCCCAGAGAAAACCCAATTGTGATTTCATAATGTATCACCAAATGTTATATAACAAAATTGAAATGTGGCTTCTTTCTGCTCCCTTAACAACAAATAAAAGTTAGCTCTGTTGAGATACAAAATATTGTTTTAAAATAATCATGACAAAAAATACAAAAAAATAAACAAACAATTTCATTTATTATTCGTAAAATCAATCAATCGCTACCGATGTCCGGATATGATTACATATTGATCAAATAACTTTCGCTTTCAAATGAATTTTATGTACATAAATGTATAAGCTTTAAACTCCAGAGTGAAACGAAAACAAATTTATAAAAGCTGTAATTGGATTAATGCTTTCAATTTAGTGTTAAAAGAAAAAGCTTTGAAGACTGCAAAACTCCAATTTGTAATATTGAAAATCAATTGATGTTGAAATCGATAGCTTATGGACTAGCATTTATGTGGTACAAAAAATGAAAACAAATTTGAAGAGACAAAAACAAGTGGAAAATTGAGTAATCAGATTATACAAAAGAAACGCGAGATAAATAGAAAACTGGATCTCAGAGTCTGGACGCTTTATCCCGAGGATTACTTTATGGGTTTTGTGCAAAAACTACATGTTTGCGAATGCAAACGCGATAACCTATTCAGTATGAATGGCCGATTTTGCTATAGCGTTTGATTCTCTACCTCTACAAAGTATTTCAATAGTTGAGTTCATGAAGCAATCCAAACTTACATTAAACTCACAAACAAAACTAGAGTTTTTGCCATTAGACTGCTTTGGAATCGATCACTGCCTGAACACTTCCTAAGTGCACCGACCAGCTTAATTTCAACTTCTGAAATTCTACTAATGGATTTCAAGCTCTGAAAATCAGAAACATTAATAACGATTCTAGACCAAGCACAAATTGTAATAACGTTGTTATCTCACCACACAGAACGTAGCAGCAATACGTCGTCAAACATTTTTTTTACTTTAGTTACTACTTCCTGGATTTTCAAAAAAATGTTGAATGATTTCTTCAAATTTATTCAATTTCAAGCTTTACACTACAGTGTTTTAAAGCTAAACAGAATTTTTACCAAAATAAACAAAAACGATGATAAATTTGTTTAATCATCCCAAACGTAAAGCTTAACTTGTAATGGATTTATTGTGTCATCTGAATTTATAGTGTAACATTGCCATTCCATCTATTTGCAGACGGTATCTAATGAGTATCGACAAAAGTGCCCATTGACTTCATAATGAAGTCATTTATTTTTAATTAGGTAATAGTTTAAATTTAAGTTATTCTACAGCGCAAGGTTTTAATTTTGAAGCAAGACGTTCTGCGGAGTGAATTAATAAAAGCACGAGTGAGATAGACCTCAAACCATCCAAGGAAAAAAAAATAAATTAGGCAGTAGATAGCAGCACATTTGACATTCTTTTACTAATCTAATCTAAGCAGCAAGATGTTCGTCACATAAAACTTAGCAAAATTTGATTGTTGAACATTTAAAAATCTGAGACATATAGCCGCAAGCTAATAAATAAATGTCAAAAGAGATACGACACCTCAGTTTAAAAAACATTAATTTATAAAGTTAATTGTAAGAATTGCAGTAAGTATTTACTATTCAACAAGTTGGTGTTAGAGAACATTATATAACTCATTTAAAATATGGTACAATAAAACGCTAATAAAAACATTGAAATAATTAAAGAAATAAACATTTGTAACTGATTGAAGGTAGAGGATAGATTTTAACAGAGTTTGATTGACAAGCGGTAAATTTTGACAAATATAGGCGCTAGTTGACAAAGATAGTAAGAGTAGTAAAAAAAATCAAAAAACATCTAAAAATTTAGTTAGATATGTTTATTTTCTATGTATATTCTTCCGGTTTTGTTTATTCTTACTTCCAATGTTCTAATAAAACAATTCAAATAAAATTAAAATGTAAGCTTTTGGTGTACATTCCAATTTAACAGAAAAAGGCAAATGCAACTTCAACGCCAATGTTTTTGTCGTGTGCATTTTATGTTTGTCAAAAAATAATTAAGGTTAGTGTTCAACGCAATTTTCCGAAAGAATGAATGTGAATACAGACGTGGGCGCGATATAAATTGGTGCTAACGAACAAAACGCTAAACATCCCTTTTGTAGGAATGCCTTCAGATACCATTCACAAGGCTTGTTTTCATGTTATCATATAAACAGAGAGCTCGAATCAATGGCTTTTCCGTGCGTTTAGTAAGGCTAAATAAATGATCTAAATATAGCATAAAAAGAGTTATGTGAATACAAGTTTTAATTAGTTCAGTCAATCCAATAAAAATTTTAAAGCTTATTTAAAGATAAAAACAATAATAAAAATTTTTGATTTGAAAAGTTAGCCAAAACTACAAGCGCTACAAATTGCAACATCCAAATTAGATAAATGTTCCATGAAAAAAATATCTTTTATTTGCGATACTTTTTCCTAATTATCAATAAATCAGACAGTTGATATGAGAAAAACCTTAATAAAATATACTACTATCACCTACTCGTTTTACAGAAAAAAAAAACATTTATTCATAGACTAAAAGTCAACAACCAGCAGGCTCAAGAATTCCGATAAAGCTTATAATTTTTGCATTTACTCTCGTACACCTATCGTAACCTACCATTCACAGAAAAAACTCTGTAGTGAACAATTACAGTTTCAGAATCAACAGCTCGAGCAAACAGTTTGGCAAAATTCGATCCTATTCTAATTATCTAATTTAATATAGAACATTGATATTTCAATTAAATTCCATTATAATTTATTCAATTAATCTTATTAAATTGTTAAGAAAATCTATGCAGCTGCTAGAAATAAATCAATATCATCACAATAAGGTAATTGTCCATACTGAATTCAATAAATTATGTATATGCATTTCTCATATTTATTCGCTAAGACAAAAAAATTTGATAATGTGTTATCTGTAGTACCAATTTTTCAAAACCATATTTTTATTTTATATAAATAAGAACTATCTCCAGCCTTCATGGAGAAGATAATAAACATGCTATCCATAAATGGTATACCTCAAAATTAAACAAACGTTCATCTTCTAGCTTTTTGTAACCCCCCTTAAATTAACATTCTATGCAAATCAAGTTTCTGAATAAAAATATTCCACTCGTCTACAGCAGATTTCTATCAAGTAGAAAAAAAAATAATGTCAATTTTTTAAAGAAACCAATTTTTAGCAGCTATTAACAAGTAGTAAAAATATTTAAATATAGAAAGTATTGTTTCTAAAAAACGAATGTCACTAATTCGATTCTAGAGTAATTCAGAAAAACGTGATCAGTATACACCAGCAGTTCAAAAATTTCGTTTTTGTGTAACGAATATAAAGTAGCAATTTAAAATTCTTGCAAAAAGAGATCAATTTCTTTTAACATTGTAACCAAAGTTTGGTGCTTATATGTAATATCCGTGCTTATAGCAAGAAAAACATTTTCTCTGAAAAGTTCAACTTGATCTTAAAAACATTTTCTTTTATTCTTCAGGGATTATTTCCAGGAGGAACTGATTAAAGTTCGCCCCTTAAACCCATTGTGCGCCAAAACTCCTTTGTAACATTAAACTGTCATAGTTTTGTTCTCTTTGTTGCACCCATTCCATTGACTTTCATCTCTGTTCAAGCGTCCGTAGAAATACCGACATTATCGTCTTGCATTGTCAATATTAAACATTTTCAGAGCGTTTGTCGATTGTACGTCTTTTGTTTCACCTGCTTTAGTCTTTGATATCACTGCACTTTGTTAATAATAAGCATTTGTAAATGCAACCAATCTACATAGAAAGTGACTTGTCGCTACAAATAGAGCAATAATAAATAGTTCCGTGCTTGCTTAAAAAAAATGTTCTAAAAGTGTCTTAAAAAGTTGTAAATTTCATTTTATACCGGGCCAGGCTCGTCATATACCATAAAAAGTCTGAAGCACAACCACATGAAAAAAAATAGCCAGCAATAGTTTCCTCTAATTGTTTTTCCGTAAAATTTTTGTTATGTAAATGTGACTTTGAGTTTTTTCATCTAAAATATGACAAAGTGTCTTTCAAAAATAACATTTATTTTTTATTTTTTAGAATTCGACCCGATTTGAAAAGCAAAGCAACATACGAGTATTATAGCTTCGTCAAGTACGTATCAAGTAATTTCGACAACTAAAGTAAACTTGAACAAGTAACCGTTCTATTCGATATACATGTTGACAAAAAATAAGTTAATACAAAATATTATTATGAGCCAACAGTTGTAAGCAATTAATTTGATAAATTATTGAAAATAGAATGAATTTTGTCAGGCCAATTGAAAATTAGTTTTACTTATTAAAATGATTTTAAATTTCATATAACTACGCCAAAATACAAAAATGAAGAAGCAACTACGCGACACAGAAATGGATTACTGAAAACGAGCATTCGGCGCGAGATTATTCAAATGAATACGCACCTTTAAAATATTAATCTCTCTTCCAGTGTTTCCTAGCATGTCTGGATCTCAGCTTTAATCATAAACATTTCCATGTGATAATAGATGTCCGCATAAAAACTAATTCATGGAAAACGATGCTTGATGAATAAAAAGACTCTCTTGAAAATGAAGTAAAAAGTGCTGTTGACACTTTCGCCAATTTCAAAAATGATTGAAGGTGTCATAAATTGATACGACAAACAAATAAAAACTCTAGTTTCACTAATCTCGAAGGCTATGAGGTGATAAAATAAATAAAAACAAAACAAACAAATCTGTGAACAAGGTTACTGATAAGCACGTATGCAACTGCATTTTGAGTGTCGAATTGCAAGGTAAAACTAATTTAAGAAAACAACATTTCCGAAATATGCTATAAAATAATAGTACCTACCTTATTTTATATACAAAACAAAACAATCGCACAAACAAGTCACATAAAGTGAATCTACCAAATGAAAAATAATGTTATTCGCCAGACGTCGACTAAAAGCCTTAATTTTTTAAACAAATAAAACTTTCAATCTTGTCATATACATAATTGTACAACTTAAAGTTTTGTGTGTGTAAGTTTTTAAACAATTCCATTTTAAGAAGAAGAAAGATAAAGCATTTTTTCAAATAAAAACCTTAAATTTGTAAGACTTTTATAAATCAGGTGTGAAAAGTTTACATTTGAAATATGCTATGGTGAGAATATTTGCGAGTTGTTGTAGCATTGTTTATTACAATGTTTCAATTATTTGTACACTCATTGCTCAAATATATGGCATTTATTTAATATTGTTCAAAATTTATTATATAAATTGTGTTTTTCATTGTTTTTAGACTAGAAATGGTGACAAGTAATAAGGAAAGCGTTCTTGTCGGAAAGGAAATGAAAGACGTCTGCTACCGGCAGTCGTCCTGGAGGCAGCAAAAACCCCTGCCAACAATTTGCTCCCAACAATTTACATGTTTATAATAAAAACAATATTTAAAAGTAATAACATTGGCAGTTTTAGTTATATTAAATTTTTGATTATAAACTGCGTCAATTAAAATTGAGAACTGGTTGTTAAAGAAGATTCAGTTTCTGTACTCTACGTTAAAAGATGCTCAATAAACCAATCAGAATACGTACACAAATACAATATTACTTAAGTGAAACGTAGACTTTTACCTCTAAGAATGATGACAATTTTAGCATATGCGTGCGTCAAAGACCTCAAAAGAAGATTGAAATTTACCTGAAAAAAAAATTTCAAAATTAGACACGTATCCAAAATGTGTGTAACAAAAAAAAATCAAATAAAAAAGTATAATCAAGAACAATAGAATTTCACCTGATCTAAACTATTACTTTCAAGACAATAAAATAGAACATTATAGTCATTATACATGCACAAATGAACGTATAAAGCCACCTAAAGTATCAAGGAGAAACAAGTATAGTAATATTATTTTAATTTTTCGCCACATTTAGTAAAAAATCGTAGGCTTATGTAGTAGACAATCCAAGTGTACTTCGTAAAATTCGTCTCTCACTGTTTCAAATAAACTGAATGCAATAACGAATGGCCAGATCCAGAGATAATCTATAGAAAAAAGAAAAGTTAAACTCTCCTAGCCAGCCGGTCTAGGAATAGGTGTTATGAATGGCACCGTTATAAGCAGATGTTAATCAACCCATCTTTCATTTCTCTTGTCTCAAGAACATTTCGTACAGTTAGAATGAGCGCAATATGTTTTATAACATTGTAAGAAAATTAAAAAAATAGTATTATATTAATTTGTCAAGACAGACGGCATTTCTCAGTTGTCTACACTCTGTGTTATACAAATAACATAATAAAAAATTCTACTAAATATATTTGTTTTCACAAATAATATTAAATTCCTGGTCATTGCAAATAACATAATAGAAAATTCTACTAAATATATTTGTTTTCACAAATAATATTAAATTCCTGGTCACTGCACGAGAGTAAAACAGTATAGAAGAATAGAACAGCAGGTTGCAAAACTTCAAACAAATTCACATTACATTATAATATATATGTACAGTTGAACACTAAAAATCATCATCCGGTTCTACTTCACACAACATAGTTATTTCCAGGGCTCTAGCCAAATTCAATTATATCATACATCCCGTTTTGATGATGGTCTAAATTTGGATTGCTGGTGTTGCACCAGTTTAAATTAGATGAGAAAATTTCGCAAACTTTGCAAATTATGAAGCTCAATTATCAATATCAATCAATGAAATAAAAACTAATTGAAAAATTTCAATTAAAAACTCATTTTAAACTGTCAACTCTATAAATTGGCTGGCTGTAGGTATGAAAACGGCGCCGCCGGCGTCATGTGGCTTATTATTATATTGTTAATTAGAGAAATAAACAAAAATTAAATGCCAACTGAAAGAATGATGTGGAGAATAACGCTGAATGTTAAACTGTTTTACGATGTAATAATCCAAAAACTTCTTTTATTAGACATAATTCTCTTTATTAGCAGATATTATTTTGACATTAACTTTTTTTGTATTCAGCAATAGAGTTGTTGACGCGAAGATAACTGATGTAGACAAATATTTTCTAGATCAATAACACGAACAAAGTTCAAACATATTCAGCTTTTCCATCAAGTATATTTGAACAAGATTGTTGCATCAACGTGAAATCCCAAAATAAAAATGTTATAAATATTCGAAAATATAAAGCACATAAATACCGTGCGATCGAAGCAATTTTTAATCTAGCCAGCCTTGGAAATTAAACTTTTTTTGGCTTTCATCTTAAAAAGCATGAATTATTTTTAAAAATAAATTATTTATTCGGTTAGGAAAATTAATATCGATTGTTATTGTCAGCCGTTATCAAGTTATTAAATCATTTGATTTTTCATTTGATTCACCATAAGCCAGATATTACTCCGTTTACAGATATTTCTCCTTTTACTTTATTCTTTTTGTATATGACTGGCGAAATAATCTGCATAATATGCTTTTTCTCAGATCATATTGTACTATTTCGATATGAGTTCCTCCCGAACAAAAATTTTTATATATCGAAATATTTTTGAATTTCTCTATAATTCCGTATATTCTGTGTCATTGTCATCGTAAAATTGAGATTTTCATTTTAATTTAAAGATCACATACAGATTGAAACTTTTATAATTATAAACAACTAGTGAAATAAATATTGAAAGCATTAATATGTAGCATTAAATTTGTTTGACAAGAGTTTTTGCCATTTCTATTAAAACACCACGTGTTTTGTTGATTGTCAATTTAAACCTAAATAAACTGCAAAACGTAAACTAGTATGCAATACATATTTTTCAAATTAAATAATACCTTTCCATAGTTTGGTATGAAAGCACTAATATATTTATAATTTAGTGTTAAAAAAAATTGCTCGAATTATATTATATTTTGATCAATAGGTTTGGTTTGGCATGCCTAAGCTCAGCACATAACACTGACGTTTAAATAACTATCACAGGTCTCTACTTAACATGCCGTAAACAGCAACTGGGCAACAGCGTCAGTGGGTCTATTGTGGCAGTGGGCTTAGCTAAGACCATAGTAAGAGTAGATATAGGTATGACTTTCAGATTACATCAACTAGGTAATTGTTAACTTACTTAAGTCACTGTACAAATTTAATAATCTCACTTACACCACAAAATTACCACAAAACAACGCGACTAACCGCACCTAACCTCAAAAAATTCACTTCTGCTAAATAGTGGAATTGGTCATACACCTACTTATGAAGTAACAAATTAAACACTTGGAAAGACAGTAAAAGACAAAATACACATAAACCACAAACAGTTTCACTTATTTAAAGTTTTAAAGAATTGCCACCAGAAAAATTTAATAAGCACACTTGAAACTTGAACTCGTGAATTCTAATAGACACACTAGCAGCGTTGCCATATTTCGCTCTTAGGTAGAGACCACTGTGGAGCTATAAATGTCAAAACTTTAACTTTCTACTAAAAAATAAAATAAAAGACGTTATCAATCAACCGAAGAGTACTGCTGAATTTTGCACTAGGACAAATTACAATATACAGTTTTTCCTTATGCTTATACTACATTTAGTGTGAATTTTGCCATGAATTTTTTTTGAATTGCGTATCTCGCGAAATAATCTGTAAAATACTCCTCTTGCATGCCAAATTAAAATCAATGTAGAGACATATTTATCGACAATTTCGCATGCACTCGGTATATTAGTACATACCTACTGATAAACTTCTTACATCCTCTCTGTTTTGCAAACATTTTCGTTTCCACGTCTAGCTTCTTAATTTAAACGATGTTAAATAATATATGCATATTATGCCTAAAAAATATTGTTATGCAGAAAAAATTAAAACTAAAATATTACAAATCAAAATTAGATGCAATCAATTAATTAATTATATACTGCGCATTTACCAAAGTTAACTCGATTACAATATATTTCATTCTCACAATAAAACCAAATATAGAATATGGTTAACAACAGAAATAGCACCCTATTAAAAACTGAAACAACCCTAAAATAGATTTAAATCAATACAACGCATACATCTTTTAGTTAAAGCGTTATAAGACAAACTATTACCAAATTGAAGACCAGTACATAACCTAAAATATAATGATATTAAAAATTTAACTAATCATAGATTGATTCATTACATTAAAGTTTCAGGGTTCAACAAATATTACGACAAGTGTCTTAAAAAGTATAGTATGAAAAGACAAAAAGTTCTACTACAATTTATTTTTACAGAAAATTCAACAAAACTGCTGAAAATGCTGTCCATTTGGGCTTAAACATAATCGAGCACGTTTACTCAATACTGCCTACACATTTTAAAGCAAATCTGATAAGTCACTTATTTTTGAGACCCTTCTCACTGATTCTCTTCCCAATTGTTAATAAGATCTAAAAATTAACTGTTTAGATTGCAAAACTACAAGGTATTTATTAAAAAAAATCTAATTTATCTTTTGAAAGTGTAATATCACATATAGATCTTATGCATCAATTGTAAAAAGATAAAGATAAAAAAACGCTTTAAATAATTTTTTTAATTTTTAAAACAAAAATAAACAAAAAATAGTTATATTGGTCAAAAATGTAGTTTTGAATCCATGTATTTAAACTTTTCTTAAATCGATATTATGGCACTGAACTTATCTCACCCGGTATATAAGCATAGTATAAAATAAAACATTTATTTTAAGCTTTTTCAAAAAACACAATATCAGTGTCTCACTAAAAAAAATGCCTTTGAGCTGTTTCAAATAAATCTACTATAAATTTTTCAATAATATTGTCAACAATTCTTATTACTTCTGAGCAGTTTATTAACTCTCTTCCTTTGAAAAGATTATAAAAGCTTTGTATTCCATTATAACGCAACAAAACAAAAACTTGAAAATAAAAACTTTTTCTCTTTCATCTGTTTTTCAATTGTTTTAAAAGATTGTAATATCGGAGAATAAAATCTTCTAAGACGAAAAACGGAATTTAAAGTAATGCCAGGTTTTAGTAATGCAAGGTTTTAATTCCAGAGTGTAAGAGTTGATCCAAATTCTAATGCAAATATTCAGCCAGCCAAATATTCATGACTATAGTTTAGCCATTAAGAAGGTTAGTTAATGAATACCGTTTAAGTAAACTTTTAGAGAAACACCTGATACTTATCTAATATTTATCGTCGCAATTTTAAACGAAAACATCTTATAGCGCATACAAAAAGTAATTTAAAATTTTATTAATATCACAACGTGAACTAATTTGATTTGTATATATTTTGTGTATACGTTTAAACTTTTATAAAATCTGTTTTTCTTAACATGAGGGTCCATTAAGAATATGTTATTAATGAGATTAGTATAAAAACTGACAAAGCTTATTTTAATTAAAAATCCTTGGAAAAGTTATTTCTAAAAATTTAAATGAAGACAAGTTTCTCTATCTTTAATGTAAACCGTTCAAAACTATGTAATTGTGCATTTAGTAGATAGTTTTATCGTTTCTGGTGAAGTCAGATCTAACCTCAAACCTTCACTTGGTGCTGCAAAAAATAATTTTCTGTGTCATTCTTAGCAGCAAATGCGGCCACAAAACGAATCAAAACGTTGAACAAGGTGGTTCTCCTATACCTATCTCTTGCATGTAAAAAAAAATCTTGTTGGAAAACTTGTCTTGGCTTACCGCACAGAAAATGACTGCTGTGACATGTTAGTTGGTCATAGTGATAGTCAGAAATATGTTTTCAAGTTGTACATTTTTATTAGAATATTCTGATAACGACCTTTTGTCATTTTTGTTAAACATCACAACAGAACCGACATCTTTTAATTTATAGTAAGACATTTCTTGTGTTAAATAACAAACTGTAGAGATAAGACACTGCCATAATTACCGTAATAATTATGCAGTCTCAAATAATTGAGCACGTAACTAGAACAACATAGCGCGCCTTGTAACATAACACACAACTGATAAGCTTTATCTCCATTAGCAAATCTTAATTTGTGACCAAACGCAGGTGTGTAACAATTATAATTCAGTAAAAACATCAATAATTAACTAAATAAAAAACTCTACAACTTTTTAGAAATAATCTCCTGTTATTGACTTAGTTACTTCAAATATTACAATTAGGAATATTCTAAAACAAGTTTCCAATGCTGATAAGATAACTGTGTTGATAGCACCTTATCATTGCATAATTCCATTTCAGGTTGAACAAAAATACGTAATCATTCACTTTTATGAAAGTTATAAATAAACTTTAGATAAGTTTTACTTCATATAAACACAGGCGCCAATTGAAATCGATCTTCATCCACAAAATATTATGAACAAATTATTACTCGATTCATGTACAGTTGCGGCCATCCAAACGAGCACGTTTTTATTTTTAATAAAGTGTTGTGTGTAAGTTATTTTTAAATTTTACAGTTAAATATTATCTAAACCAAAGGTAATTAATGTTGAATTTACAAAACCCATAAATATAGTAAGAAAAATAGAGAAATTTGTTCCAGGTATCGAGCACATTTAGGTGGCAGCAACTGTTTTTATTTTAAATTGAAATCTGCAAAAAATACACGAATGACATATACTTGCACAACTAAATCTAGTCATTAAGTCATTTAAATAGTAAGTTTTATAGTGTAATAAGATTTACTTTGTATCTTCAAGGAGTTATAATAAACCTACCATAATTTAAGTCCCCCAAAAAAAAAGTTCTATCTCATTTGTTTTCTGTTGGCGGCTCGCTTCTTCATGCGCAGAAGCTCAAATTCATAATTCTTTGTCATTACTAACTAAACTAAAAACGTCAGTTAAATTTTTCACTTTGCGCTTGCTTGCCTCAATATATATAACATCGCCAATACTTAAGACATATTAGAACAGTAATTTAATTTAGTTTACATAAACTACATTTAATTTTGAAATTAAATGTAAAGTCGAATGTTTTCAGCGCCCACTTATGCCATCAGCTGCCACGTGCTTGCGCAGGTGAATCACGTGGCAACCGCCAAGATAACACAAGTAGCTCTGTAAGTGTGTTATAGGAGAAATAAGAAACGAACACTTTATGCGAATACCTTCGTTTTTTAAAGTGAGTTATGACCCTTACACGAGTTCCTTACATAGTTTTATCCAACACCTTTAGGCCTTTAGAATCTGGGCAAAACGCATTTTTATCATAACACTTTTTATTATTTGACACATTATTCGGTTCATCAAAGAAAAAGTGTTAGTGGAAAGATTTTCGAAGGAAAATAGCATGGAAAGAAAAGTTCTCCGAGTTCACCACCGCCAGTTTTTCAAATATTGCAGTAAATAGCGCAGAATCACGTCATTCAAATAATAATGTAAATTGTTGAATGACTAGAAATAATAACTATGGAATAGAAATTAATATAAATATTGATAAGTAATGTTCTACAATGTATTATGTTGAGTATTAATGAATGCAATATGTTCTATAAGGCACGCTAGTGCCTTATGATTCAAAAGTCATTAGTGACTTATAAGCCACCTTAACTTCCTAAAATCACTATAATTGATAAAAATTAAAATCAATAGAAAATCGATTTTCTTCAATAATAATTAGAATATGTCGTTAAATGATCTACTAAACATTTTAACAAGTTCAGAACATCCGCTTGAATGTCCAATATTGGAAAAACTTAAACAGTTATAACTCCTCAACAGTTAGAAATATTAGAATTAGACGAACTATATAAATCACGCTCGCTGATAAATCTAAAATTTAAACAATTTCTCCAAAAATATTTTATCAATTTAATAAAACTGCCAACAAATAATGTTGTTATTGTTGCTTGACCATTTTTCAATTTGACAATATTTCAATTAATACAAGAACAAAACTTTGCGTAGACCCTATACTGCTAATAAGTTCTAGCTTGATTGCCTTGTCAAACACACTCTCCAGCCTGGACCTTACTACATAATCATGTACTTGAAATTGACTCTTATGCCATGGATATTATCGAACACGACCTACCCTAAACGACCCCTGCCCAAATTACCAATAAAAAACAATAGAACCCTAAACCCTCTTCAAAGTTGTCGTGACATATCCTGATGGATACATCACTTTTTAAGCGTTATAAACAATTGGTGGCTTTATCAGGTATGTGATAATATTTATATGTTGTTCTGGAGATAACAAAGCTCGAACGACACGCTCAATGATCGTGCTGCATATCCATTGTACAATTCACAATACACAGCATGCCACTATGATATTCAGCCCCATATAGATAAATATTGATAATAAGGTAAATTGGACAGTTCTGTTATCGATTCAGAAATTGTGGACACAGGTGATTTCAATCTGACAATAAGATATTTTTGAGCTATATTATGCTAATGACTTTAGCTCCAAATAAAAATTCGTACAATAAGAAAACTATACTTTAAATATAGTGACTGATTAAAAAAAAAGGTTGTATGTCAACCCCTAGTAATTTATCTTCTCTCGCCCCCTTCATCCATTCCATTAAAAACATTGTTTTCATACTTGAAAACCGAATTTTCAATTTTACTTATTGGTATGAAAACAAGTGGCATTTGCGTGCGATAATATGACATATTACTTCACTTGTAAAGTAATAAGAAAATACATTATTGCAATTTGAATATTTTTTATCACCAAGGATATTTAAGACTGTTTGTTGTTATTTCTTTCTGCTTCTTCTCAATACTCTCTTCAGCAACTGAAGAGAGTTGGTCCGGCAACTATCTTGGCGTGTAATAGTTTACAAGTCAGATTCTGAATATCCTGGTAATGAAGTTGTTAACGGTCTATGTCTATAAAAATGACCTGTGTATCCTGCCGGATCGATCAACTAAAGAAGTGAAGTAACACTTCTCGATAGAAAACCTACTTATGTCGAAAGTTGAAATCACAGTGATTACAACATGCTGTTTTATGTACTTCTAATTTCTCAGTGCGATTGAGACGTACAGCAACCTACATTCGAATTACTTCTACCATCTTTATTTTCTAAAGTATTAATCAATTATTCTCAAGCAATATCTGTTTTTCTTTACTTCATGTAGAATTAAAAAGTTAGAATACTTTAAAAACCGACTTTGCTTAAAATAGAAGTAGCTTCAAAATAATCACAAAAAATTGATCCATTTAAACCGTATTCGCCAAGAAACTTCTTCGTTTTTATAATTTCTTTCTACTTTAGAAGACTAAGAAAGAAGTGTAACAAACTATAAAAATTATAGCTTCTCATCATAAAATCAGGGATATTTTGAAAACCATTAGAAATTGTAAAAGGCAGTTTTTGCTAATTGTCTTTATTTGATTTCTGGCTGAATTTTTGAAAAGAAACCAAGATTGTAACAAGATAAAAAAATTCTAAAAAAATTAAATTAGACAACCTTTGGTTGTAACGTAATGAATTATATACCTAATTATTGGTAACTCACTGTCTGCCTTAAGTTTATTTTACATTAAGAACAATATATTTATATAAATTATTATATTTAACATTTATTTTCACCGACTAACTTCAATAATTGCAAGAGACTTTTCTTTTGTCGGGTGGAATATTTATAATATCTACAATATTTTCTAGAAATCCTAATTGTGTATAATTTGCGTTTAATCAACTAATTGTGGATAAAGTCATTCGTGCATAATTTGCACCGCAAGATACGTAACAAATAAAACAATAAATAAATGTGAAGATTGTCTTTAGAATCTAAACCATCAGATACAACAAAAGTAAACGAGTCAAGTTAATTAATATTCCCGGTCTCTCCAGAAACCCTTTATCTAAAGACACAATATGCGTAAATATATATCATTTTAGACCCTTACATTGTTTACCTTAAGTACACAAATGTAAGTAAAGCCTTGAGTCGGCCTCTATTTGTGCTTGTCAGAAGACATCAAATAATGTGATTAGATGATTTAAATTACATCTACAGAAGACGCCCGCCCTCTGGATGTTGGCTTTGTGAATATTTCAAGATAACACACAAACCCTTTCTAAAACAACAATATCCATGATAGTCAAAGGAATTTAGAATAAAATCAATATTAACATACTCCTTCTAAATTTCTTAAACAGTTGCTCTTCTAATTTAGATGTATTAAATTGAGAAAGATAAGTTAATTATTGATTTTCCTTTTCTCATCACCATGAGTAAAGTGAAATATAACACGAAGCATTTTATGCATTGGATATTTGTTGATCTAAAAAGATATTTCCGGTATTACAGGAGAACCCTGTTTTTGCACTCATTTGTATCATGGATTCATTTCCGCTAGCAAATAACGTTATAATGAAAAACAATTAAATAACAAAATTCTCTATACGAAAAATATGAGTTAGCTATATAAATATCTATTTTACCTAATAGTAGCTAAATTAAATATAAGATTGTCAATTGCGTTTAAAACCGCTTACAATAAGCACCTGTGGCCGGAACCTCAACTTGTACCACGATAATCTGATATTGTTGTGTGATCGGCGATATGCAACTTCGGGCCAAAATGACAAATCTTTAGTATAATAATTTTGAAATGACTTTAGCTCTTTTACATGTTACGATGAAGACCCTTCGCTGTTCAACACACACTAAAAGCGGTTAATTACAATTATTAAAAATCAAACAACGAATACAATTGAGAACGTTCCAGTTATTTTTGCTAAAAACTAATTACTCAAGTATAAAAATAATGTTAAGTCCTAATGAGTTATGAAAAGTTTTTGGTGTAAACAGCAAACTTTGTCATTTGCTGACAAATTTGAAAATATGTAAGTAGTTGATTTTCAAGTCATTAACCCAGAGCAATAAAATGTTGTGTTAATAAGACGACGAATTATTAGAAAAACTGTTTCAACATTGTTGAATAACAGTTTAACAGTTTAACAATTAAACTGTACATAAAATCAATATTGGAACCAATACACACAGTTTAGTACTTTTTAGTGCAAATTAGTACTTTAGAGCACTTGGGCCTAGTGTACATGAGCCAAATTAAATACTCAATGACAATTATCTGTTTGATTGCAATCAAATTTAAAGTTGGGATAGTCAACGGTCTTACAGAATGTCAATCACATTATTACATACTAGCGCAGCTAAGCCAGATTTGCCCAAATTACTTAAATAAAAAATTGGTGTACAGTAACTATCAAAAGCTAATTGTAATTAATTTTACAGTAAAATAATGCAAGATTATTCCTCATAAACAGATCTATTCGACAGCTTATCTATGGAAAAAAATTGGCTAGAATAATATTAAACAACGTGCAATAACTAATAAACAAGAACGAGATGTGCAAAACTGATGCTTAAACTAACTAATCATCCTTAACCCCAAAGGAAAATTCTCACTTCATGATTGAAAAGTAATACTCTTTGTTGTGACATTTAGTCACAAAAGTTATCATTCTAAATTGAAATTGAAATTATATACAATGTAGTCTATCTTCTTCGGTTGCTACCAACAAGTACAATAATAACATCAACGCAAATTCATTCAAACTGGATCTGTAAACTTGTTCCGTTCTTATTAGAACTCTTCAGCGAGTCGCAACAAATCCAGATTTAAATACATTTACTGTGACAAATTTAGGCTTATATTTACTTAAGTGTCTGTTACTTCCGTAATATAGTATATTGTACATCACTGATATACGTTTGAGAGAAAAGAAAATTAATATTTGATTATGAATGTAAAAAATCTGTAGATACAATGTTGAAATAATAAACTAACAGTTAAGTGGGTTCTTAATTACATTTTATAAAGGTCTTAAATATTAAAAACATAAGATTTTTATATGATTTATCTACTGCTTGCATAATAGCTGTGAGAGTATGAGCAAAACATAACTTCTGTGATATAAGAAAAAGCCATATTGGACTTTTAAATTCCCAATTATGTAAAGATTTTTCGTGCGACCAGTTACGATCCCGAAGCTTCTGAAGTTTGCGGTATTTGAGTTTGGAAGTTTAATCTTTAACGCATGTTTTAAACATAGAGAGAGTAGAAGTAAACGTGACAGCATTGTACTTTTTTAAAATTCATCAACATCAACGCGATGGCCACCGGAAGGGTCTAATTTTTTATTCTTCTCACATCGCATATGGATGCAGACGTTCACCTCTTGCTAGTCATTGATTTTTCAAGTGAATATCTTCCGAGCCATGTATCTTTTTCATGTGAAAGCTTTTAAATGAAACAAATATTTTTGTTACAATATAATATAAATTTTAAATTTGAGATGCAAGAGTAACAAAAAGAAGAAGAAAGCACCATATGCTGGACATTACACTTTACAGGTTTTACTTGAGATTGTATAATGAGCCCCAAGAACATCAATAATCCTAAAAATCCAAAGCTTTATTTTGTCGAGGGTCACAGAACTCTACAAGCGTGTTTTTCTAAAAAGATTTGTTTTATTTGAAAAAGATGAATACGTAATCTAGATTCTTAATAAATTGCATCAATTTTCCTTTTGGTTCCTCATTCACCTCTCGGAACGTCGAATTCATCATTGAGGAGACCCTTGCTAGTTATCTAAAAACTCTATCAATTTTCTCCGATACCTAATTTCTTTTCTTTTATCTCGGCGGTAAACACGCAATTTTTTCCCGGCAACATCTTCTCTTTCACACGCTGCTATAAATTAGTTATTGATTTCAACATTTTTTTTTTAAAAAGCAAAATTACATCAGAGACGAGAAGACTAATTGAATTGTCATAAATCATACATTCGAAATCAAAAAATATTTTCAGGTCACTCAAATTAAATCAAGCCGTAAAAGTGTGCTTCATAGCTTAACCATTTACATTTAGAAACATTAAATTTATCATAATATCAAAGCAAGAAGCACTTCAGAAAAAATATGGATTTATTTCCGCTCATCACACCAGGCCAATGGAAATATAACAACCAACTGACAACGATTAATGAATAATACCCATCGAACTAATGTCCAAAAGATGATCGTGTAAGTCGGAAGATATCGACGATTTCCTCTTGCTCTTTATTTCTCAGACAAGGAAAGTCGTATTTCAAAATTCAATGCGATCTATGGATTTGATAATTGCGTTTTTTATTACATCCGTCCGGTCTGGATATAAAATCCATATATCTTTATATCATAAACTTTATAGAGAACATTTTTTCGAACGTTTATGTCATTCTTATATCATTGTCAACCCTAATAGGGTGATAGTTATTGATTTTTTTTATTGAGCCAATAAACAGGTTGGTCAAAACTTGAATAACCATCACTTTCCGTTATAAAAAAAAAATTTTACAAAAATTTAAAACAAACAAACTAATGTTATATTTGTGATTTTTCTAGTATTTAAAAGGTTTTAGAAACTCTGTATCATTAAGAAGCAACTAAAATAAAACCAAATCAAAGTCAGTTAGTATTGCCGCCATTTTGACAAAATTCACTAACTGGTGCTACATGCAAGCTCAAAGCTGCAAACTTGAATAGACATTATTGGTAGTAGTTAATAAGAATTAGATGAAATTTGCGATTTTAAGAATTTCTAGTGAATTTACTATATAGGTAGTTGACTAGGCTATTGATTGATTAATTCCACATAAACTTTATTAAAAAAAAACTCTCCCACGACATCACCGTATAAAGTGCTTTAAGTTCTCATATAATTTTCAAGTATTTTTCGAAAGCCTTTCACAAAAGTTAAATAAGCAATAAAAATTGCTTAACATTAAAAAAGTTGACTACATCTACAGTAAATAAGAGTCTCTTTGCCGCTTATTAAAAATTAAATTTGTAAAGCGTGTAAAAGCTTTTAGAGTTAGTATTTTATAGTAAAATGGCGGAAAAAAAACTGGGTCTGACAGATAAATTGCAAAAATATATTTAGGAGAACAGCAGCAAATAAAGTAGTGTGGAAACTTCCCAATTATTCAAAAACCATATGTGGCGTTTTGTGCAAAACTCTCAGAATCCCCGGAAGAAATTTGCCTTTTGCGTCTCAGATCTCAGCAATGGAAATAGAATAATTCAAATATTGTGGAGCAAGGTGGCCGTTGTCATAGGGTGTAAAAAGGCTGACACGTTCCAGCGTTCCGGTGTCTGTCTACAAAGGCCAGTGGCGGCAACGTCTAGGGATGTCTAATATAGGACATTGGGTGACGGGGATCGCATTAATAAAGGCCCGCGATACGTGCGGCGTAGTTATTGGATTCCGGAGCCGTCCCTGCACAGGGATTTGACCCTGCCACCCCCTTGTTTCAGACCGGTATCGATTTTCAAAACGCTTTTTCACACCGAAAGGGTAAGTCTGACAAAAACTAACCAGAAGCAACTGAATTCTAGGCGGAGCTTCTGCCGGGATAATTTGTCATAGTCTAATAAAAAAAAAGAAACACCCACTCCAAACAAATTCCGGAGAATTAATTTATTTTATAAGTCACTATATATGGTTTTTGTATGTTTAAAAACATTCCACAAAAAATCTGGATGGTAATGGAAGCTCCAATCTTCAACCTCAATGTGCCGGAATTCGCCGCCCCCAAGCTGCTTTCCTCCTGTTAAAATTTCCGGTGTATAGATAAACTTAAAACCCAGTGTCCGAATTTAAATTTCTGTAATATTTCTTCAACAAAAACGGTTTTTTCCTTACAATAGATAGTTTAACTTCAATAGATACAAGGTTTTCTTTTTCATTATAACGGTTTCATGTATCCTGTAAATTCTGAGAGCAGCGCTGTTTTGTTCTTGTTTGAAACTTTATACCTCAGTCTACTGGAAGGATCACCTTTATGAGCTCGATGTTTACTAACACATGTAATCTTTGACAATAAAAATTATAGATGAATTAATTTCAACCTTTCATATATTATCATGTGGTATTTACTGATTCACCCTTCAATGTATTATAGATAAATAATTGTTTTGAGCTTTTAGGGTTAGTAACGTGGAAGTTGTTCAATAAATTTTAAAGCACATTTATTGTAAAATACAAAGCCTCATACACGCGCTTATTTGAGTCATTTATTAATTTACACAATAAACTTATACATTCATTAATCAATCATCATATAATTTTGGGATTGTCATAGTAGAAAAGTTGAAGAATACTGACGCTTGTCAAAGTCTCAGATAACTCATGTTAGTCACCTTTGAAACCCTGTTGTGAAGGCAGTGAGCAATAATGGAGTATTTTCATGATTCTGTAACGCCGCATAAAATAGAAGTAAAGTTCTATATACATGTTGGAGTCAGAAGACGAGTTCCGCCTATGACTGATATAATTGAACATATCCTCATATGACGTTATCACATTTTGGTGATTTTCTCAATTTGAAAATTTTCATAATATTACTATTAAGCATTAATCATAAATGCAAAAAACCGACTAAGACTTATCTCTCAAAAAAAAAACAATTACTTTTGTTTCCGCAGATAATAAGTTTTATAGGCGAGATTAGTTGATAAATTAAAAAATATTCTGAATGCAAGAAATTAACATCTTTTTCCTCGCAAAAGTCTAATCACTCATAAGAAAATCCAAGCGGTGGCTATATACACGAGAGTCAAAATCGAGAAAATTATCAATATGTGAGGACCGAGCTGTACACATATTTGATAAGTGACAAAATAGCACAAAACTATAGTCATAGGTTCAGAGATGGGTAATCACATCATGAAAATCCCATTTTGGTAATTTTTTCACTTTGAAAATTTCAATAGTATCGTCATATGTTGATTCTAGACATACCAAATGGAAAAACAGTGATATAATTCGGCATCCGGATAACATGATGCCGAATACACATCCCGGAATGCTTATAAACGTGATAAGCTGATGCCGAACAAAACGAAAGCAATTATTGTAAACTAAACAAATAATGTATTACATAAATAGTTTTCCAAACATTTGTTTTTTATTTATTGCGACAAAAAGTTCTTGAATGACAATAAAGTATTCTTTCTCTTATATCTTTATAATTTCCTTATTTCCAACCTATTTAGACGTCTCTGATCTTGGCAGCACAGTTTTCTATTGAATTCTTTTCTCTTGACTGAAAATATTTAGAGATTACTCAGTAGTTAATGCGGTGGTAAAATTATTACTACTATTTTTTTCAATCAACGTAATATGTTTTTTTTTCAAAAATATACCGGCAACAGCGTATTATGGAGACGCACATTTCGTAACCTGGCTAAATTAAGTTAGTCAAAAGCCGAATTTTGACATATGGGGATATGTTAATTTATATCAGCCATGAACCGAATCCGCCAACTAATTCGAACATACATACTTCTAATACATTTTTTGTTTTAAAATAATTTCACTTTAAGATCATTTTTTTATTACGTTTTACATTCGAATCCTACTGAGTCGAAAAACAAACAAAAAGCGCGACCATAAACCACAATAGTTGTCTAATGTCATAAGAAAATGTTATAAATAACAAAAATTGTTATCAAAAGTTTCAGAAGAAATTATGAACAGTATCATACCATATACTTCACTTCGAGTTTATAATAATTTAAAAAAACATTTTCTAAACTATTAAAGTATGAACCCTTATCATCAAGCAACTTTTTATCAGAAAACGGCAATTGCATAAACAGAATTCTAACAAAACTTTCTCTTCAACTTGTGCTGTGTTGAGAGAAAAAAGTTAAATATTATTGGCAACTATAGTGCTAGCAAAATAGACCATGGATTAAATTATGCTGTTCGTTGTGTAAATTACGGTAAAGAAGAATATTGAATTCCCATTCATATAGCTAAAACTGCTTATTTGAATCTTAACTTTTCAAATTGCACTGGCAAATCCTATGAGTCCCAAATGATCCTGAGGCTGTCTAATCTTTCAAATAATGCAATAAAATCAATTTATTATTTATTTTGTAATCAAAAAAAATTTAGGGAGGATTTAATTGCAGCATCAAAACAAAAGACTGTTTGCTTTTCGAACGTTGAGATTTCCATTCCACCACCACACACAAAAAGTTCGAAACAGGAATTCAATAGTAGCTCTTCAAAACAATAACTTATTAATGTAAAATTGAGCTTTCGGGTATTTTCTGATTGTAAATAATATAGGGTAAATTATTGCATTAATTATGTCAATGAAGTCAGGAGAGTTTGGGCAAACAACGGCAGTGGGCTCCATAGCCAATTACTTTTCACGCTACTTGCCCTAAAATAGCAATGGGATTGGTTCAACGGGCAGTGGTGGAAAATCGATACCCTGTGTTGTACTGTTTCAAGGGGTTTTTGCTTATATTACCGCTCACTCATGCGATTACACACCTATTATAAATGAAAATTCTACCAGAAATCGAATATAATTTTCCATTTTTAGCCAACCAAAAAACTTGTTATCGTAATACTACTGCTCATCGGTTTGCCGAAAGCAAGTATTTCCCCTGAGGAAAGTCGATTTAATGTTTAAACAATTATCCTGCAAAGAACGAGCATTTAATCGATTCAACACAGATAGATATCATCCAGAAGAAACCCTAACCTAAATCTCCCAAGCTAAGGCAATATCCGGTTTATTTAGCTAGAAAATCGACTAAAGAGAGAACCTTCTTAATTTCTAAACAAACATACACAATAACATTTTGTGAATCCCAAAATATGGCAAGCTAGAAAATCGTCATCTTCCATTAAAATTTGCATTTTAATTAGCAAAAAAAAAAAAGATTTTAAAAATCAAAAATTTTATTAAAAAGCAAATCATACATACCATTGAAGCTGACCTTAAAAAGTTTCTTTTAGTTATTTATGAGCAGAGGTAAAATTATTCCTGTTTCTTATAATAACAGAAAAAGCAACGCAGCACTCAGTATTTATTTTAAGTAAGAGTTGCCTACAATATTTTTTCGTCGACCGTATTTTTTACTAAAACAAAAAACGGTTCACATTTTCTTTTGAAGACTAACCTAATATGCTTAAATTCACCGTAGTAATTATTAACAATCTAATCATTAATCATTAAATTAATAATTTTTATTTTTATATATTAATAACTCATGTAAATAAGTTCAAAATGTAAATCGCAGCAAAAAACTATTTAAATGTATGTTTTATGAAAAAGATATCAGAGGTAATAATACACTAGTGACAACCAATTATCGCAATTCTCATATTAGTAATAGTAATTACCATTGCTTTTAGTAATCAAATAAAACACTGTCAAGGCAATGATTTCATTTACACACAATTGTTTTAACCCAAAGTGTAAATTTTTACTAATTTTAAACTACATTTAACTCGATCAAAGCTCTACAAATTTTGAGAGATTTTATAATAATTGAGAATTTCTAATCAAATTTAAGAAATTTTTCCCACGCAGCATAAGAAAGCCTTTATGAAAGATATTTACGTTAAAACCCCTATTATAACAATTTTGAATAATTCAAAATCTTCAACCTGCGCCACTCTACTAAGCCAATGACACATTTACATATTGCAAAATTATACTGCGGTAGCATGTGCAAAAACACTTCACCATCATGCAGATAATTCCCATTTAATTTGCTAATTATCTACAACTTTTCAGCTGGCCATGTAGACGACTGAACACGAAACCGTAAAATTATTTTTAGACTGACTTTTATGTTGTAACAAATTAATGTGTTGAGGCATCACCCCTCACATGCTTCACTTTTTTGGGTTTCTATATTTGAAAGCATTGGAATAAAATTAAATTCCATGTAAATGAATATTAAATATAAAATGATTTATATAACAAAATGATAAAAATAGAGCTTACCAGAAACAGAACGTTGTCCTTCCAACATATTTATAGAAAATCCATCCATTCAAATCAAAAATTTTATTTTGAACTAAACATGAAAAACATTTCTAGCAATTTTTTCTTATCTACTCTATTAAACTATTATTATAGAAATTGAAATTCTCCAATTTTAAAACTTTCACAATTACTGCATAATATAATCACCCGCTTTTACAAAAACATAAAAAAAAATTTATTATTTTTTTTTTTTATCAAACTGTCTAGATTCTGTTCTGGCCGTGCTAGGATTTGCAGGTTGAGTTTTAAAACTAAGTTTACGTTTTCACTAAGTCTAGTTTGAAAACTACCAATTTCATAGAAATAAATACATTTGTTTAGGCAAAAAGTTTGACAAATTTAACGCCTAAAATCTCAAATAAATTAGTACAGTCTTTTATCTGCCGATATTCCAACCTAACCTCATCTCAAAAATTAAAGTAAAATTAAGATTGTAAAATACCAGATTTTAAGAATATTTTCAGTTTGTGAAAAACAAGCTGGCTTTGACAGCTGAAAACTGTTTTCTTTTTAGGTAAAGCACCATTTTTGTTTATAGTACAGCCAAATGTTACTGAAAAAAGTTGTTTAGGCTAAGAAATACAAAATTTAAGATAGATCGACATACTTTGATTAAACTATAATTTTTTATATTAAATAATACAAATTATATTTACTCACAAACAAAATTTACAAAATGTAATTAAACTGTTTTACAATAAATCATGTATTTAAAATAACAGCCATCAATTTTTGCACATCTTTCTTCCCATAAAAAAAAATCTAATATTGTAAAGTCGTGTGATTTTGGAGACTATGCAATCGAACCATCTCTAGCTATCCACTTTCTCAAAACACCAAATTTATTCATTCAGCTACTCATGTTGTCGAATCTGCAAGACATCCGTCTTGCTGGAAATACATTTCTTCTCTTTCTGTCAGTGGCAAGTCATGTGAGTACTTTTCCTTGAATCTTTCAAGTATCTATACATAAACATAAACGCTGCCAGTTGCAAAAAATTTCTTAACTATTCGCATGGTAGCTATCGTGTGAGATAGGTGTTTGAAAATCTCTCGTTAAACTACTGCACCAGATCTCTTAGTGCAATTTGTCCGAGCCCATAACACTAAGCAACGTAAATTCTCTGCTGTAACGTTAAAACATTCTAGCAGTAGTCAAAACTACAAACTGTAATCTAACAGTAATTGTAATCGTTGACAGATTCTTTTTCCCTGGATTGTCTTCTTCGTTATTAATAAAGTTATTATAGATCAATGATATTATTACGTTTTGCAAATTAAATTTGTTGTAAATAATATTTGTTTTGTTCAATGTTGTACCAATAAAATTTTTAAAAATATAATTTATTTTATTTACTAGAAAAAAATACGGTTTAATCAAAGCACGTCGAACTTCCCCAAATTTTGTTGAACGCCGTAATTTCTTATTCCAAACAACTTTTTAGTAACATTTTGCTGTACTCTAAACAAAAATAACACTTTACCTGAAAATAAAACCGTTTTCGCTTCGCTGTGAAGATCAACTTGCTTTTCAAAAACTGAAAACATTCATAAAATTCTTTTCACACCAAGCCAACCTTAATCCCACAATTTCAAAATAACATTCTAAAATGTTTAGATCATTACACCTTTTGTAACATCAATCCTGGGACACACTGTACAATATGTACGTTACTTAATCATTTTTAATTATAAAGCGCGAAATATTTAAATTGCTCATTACTAATGTTTTGTTTATTTTGCTATCCTGTTTTACTAAACAAACATCTCTGAGACACTTGACTCTGAAGCGTTTGCCGTTATTCACGTAATTATACACGTGTTTGTTTATGTTCAGATGTCAAATTAATTACAGCTGTTAAGATTGTTGATATGAGATGTTATCTCATCACATATTCAGCAAATCTTCTTTTGACTGAGCAGCGAAAGGAAAAACGTAGAGCACTCGACATTATTATACATGTAGAGATACCTAAATGTGAAGAATGTAGTAATATAAAAACAATGTAATATAGAAATGTCAGATAGTCTTTAAAAAAGACAAAGCCCTTCAGTTCAAAAAAACTAAATAATTTTTTGAATACCTACACAGAAAAGTAGATATTTGAAAAAACTTGGATTAGTCTTGTTAAAAATTTTTCCAGCAGCTAAATAGTTATCGCCATCTATTAGAAGCTCCTTTGCATCAAACATTTAGAAAAAAAAATTATACATGTTTATAAATGCAAACAGTTTGTACTCTAAAAGATGTCAATGTTTGATAGGTATTAATTGAAACAAAAGTTTATATCGCTGATTGGACAACCAAGTTATCAAGTTTAGCGTCTTTTGTCTCAAACGTATATCAAAGTTATACAAATAATCTATCTTCTTTGGTTAGCCACCAACAGATAAAATAAAGACCAATGCAAATCCACTCGTAAACTTGGACATGTTTCGCTCTTATTAGAGCTTATCCGCAAGTTGCAACTGATTCAGATTTGAATAAATTTGCAATGATATGCTTGGGCTTATATCTACACCCAAGATCCTATCACTTCCGCAATAAGGTAAAACTATCGCCATCTATTAAGAACTACCTTGCATCAAACATTTTGAAAAAAAATTTCCACATGTATATAAATGCAAATACTCTATACTCTAAAGGATGTCAGTGTTGATAGGTATATATTAAAACAAAAGTTTATATCGCTGATTGGACAACCAAGTTATCACGTTAGCGTCTTTTGTCTCAAGCGCATATCAAAGATATCAGTGCAAATTCATTTAAATTTGAATCAGTTGTAAGTTGCCGATGAGCTCCAATAAGAGCAAAACATAAAAAAAATCTATATATGTAATTATCACCACCTCTCCATCACGCGACATATCTCTTTGGCAAAGATTGAAAACTTCCACTATCTCCACGATGCCGCACTTGGTTATTTAATGCACACGAATGACGTAAACGAGAAAAACCTATATTGCAAACTAAAATCGCTTGATTGATTGATGAGTTGATTGGTTTTGAGTTAAGTTCATTTTTTAAAAAGCGGCATGCCATAGGCACTTTATTGGTGTGATTGATAATAAAACGAAAGGTGGATAAGTATGTAAAGCGAATTATTTCCTCGGTGATCTGTCAGCATAGAATATTCGATCACGTATGTGTATACATTTATACCTCTATGTTGAAGACAATTTGCATTCTAAGCAGGAACTACACAGGTACTCCATGTCGCTTCAAATTAATTGAAAGTACAATGATCCTAACCAGTATCGACGATGCGTTACCTGTAACAAGAAAAAATAATTATTCATCTAAAAAAGGTATTTCATGTGTAAAATTAAAAATCTACAAACTGTACATCAGCGAAAACAAACTACAAGAATATTGTTATGTGACTGAACGTACATTATATTAAATCTAATAATAATTTTCAGTTGTGTTTATCATTTTTTATATTTCATTTGATTTGATTTTGAACACATACAACACAAATATTATGTTTAATTCATATAAAGCAGCCAATTTAGCCAGATAGATATTGTTACTAATTTCAGCACCATCCTAGCAATCAAGAAGGTTAATTGCTAATTTATAACTGTATTGTGCACAAGACATCAAGATCTTAATTTGATTGCAGACTCTACAAAATGCATGCAATTGTATACGAATAATTAATTTTCTGAGCGCCTGACGATGTTAAAAATTCATTTCCCCTTTGATAAGTTTACTGCTGCGAAAGCAATAATATTAAAATTAGACTTCATTTTACTCACAAATCTAACCTGCCCCATAGCCATACACCAGAAGTAAACAACAACACAATTAAATAAACTCAATCCAACAAAAATTTGTAATCAGGTTGGTAAAGCTAATAACTGAGTGTTATTAACAATTTACAAATCATTCCAATAGAATAATAAGTAGCTAATTACGATGTGTACCCTAACCTGCATAAATTTGAATTTAAATTATTGTATCGTGTGTCCCAAGAACTTTCGTCTTTTTCCATTGAAAAAGTTTAAATTGAGTTTAATAATTTTAGCTAAATCGTTCATAGAAGTCTCTTAAATTTTTTATAGTCTAAAGTGCAGCAAACTATAATATCAGTTATTCATTTTCAATACTTTTTACGTCTACCAAAAATTCAAAGAAAACAATCTCATCTATCAAAGCTAAAATATTTATAGCGATCTAAACACAACCTTCTTAATTACCAAGACCAATCAACTATATACACAGATTAAACCAACCATAATTAAACATATTATTATTTTTATGATTTAACCATATTTAAACATATTAAACATAATTAAACATAGTTGAGAGCTGCGGCTCTATTGTCGTCATGGCTTCTAATTAGTGAGCGTTTTTCAGCAAAATATTATTTAATAAAGAGCTGCTGCTTTCCTATTATCAAATCCTTAAAAATAAATAAATAATAATAATAAAATGAATGAAATGTTTAAATTCTTATATGAAAAATATAAGAATCTAAACAATTGTTAAACCTCACAAAAAACACCAATGAGTGACTTTTTTGCTTCGCACAGTGAACAGTGTGGTAAACAGAAATTAAAACTTAAAGTACACAACGCCTCAAATGTAAAACCATTCAAAAATGCAGCTCATATATCTTCATCAGATTAATGTTCAACAAGACATCAGCTATGTATTTTCAAAAATGATAAGACCATAACTATATTAGAAAACTAACATTCCTATATTCAGAACTAACGGAAATATTTCTGAAAAAGGTTTATTATTTAATAAGACTGTTATAATTTATGTAATCGAAATATCATAACAGAATTCTCTGTATCAAATTGTGGACCTATTGCTCATTATATCAAATATTTATAGGGAAAACATCTAATGGCAAGAATTATGACTTCCGACCAAAAATATGTTATCAAAGGTTTACTAATAACAAAAACAAGCCTTTTTTTTCAAAATTTTGCTAAAAGTACCAACAGGATCATGTTGCACTGATCAATATAAAGAACACAAAAACAAAGAAATAGACCTTAGGATTAGACCTAAACAATGTTAGGCATTAGGAAAGAAAAGGTAAGCAAAGACAAAACAATTAATATTAATTTTAAATAGTAACAAAATATATGTAATTTTGAAATTATTTTCTATTTATGCTTATGAATGTGTTACGCGTTAAAAACGTTGAGAATTAAATTACAGAATTAAGTTTTTATAAACCTTTTGATAGCTGTAATACTAAAATTTTTAAGATTATTTTGGAAAGACTGACTATATTTTATATTTTTAGCGGTTCGTCGACACTGAACAGATTTTCAAATTATCATAGTGTTTAAAATAAAAATATTCTAAAATTGTCATGCTGAAGTAGCTCGTGTAATCCAACTATGGTGACAATCAAAAACCTTCTGATCCTAGAGCAAAAAAATCAAATCTTCAATGTATGTAAAAGATTTAAGAATAAGAATGTAGATGAACAGGAGAAAGACGTTAAGCAATCACGATACAAGTGATAAAAAAAAAATCCGAAAAACACTAAACTTCAGTAAGCAAAAAAACAAGAAATTAAAAACTAAAATTAAAAAAAAAAATATATAGAAAAGAAGAATCATATAGAGCAACTAATAAAAACATGGTAAACAAGAAGCCCATACAAAATTTAGTTTGCTGTAAAAGTTGTACGGTGTAAAAAACAATAAAGCTTTTTTTTACGCAAATAAAAATAAAACTGCTCTATGCTATAGAAATTAATAAAAAAAACTTGCTATTTTCATCAAAACATCACAGCAACAAAAATTTATGCTATTAAAAAACCTTTTTTCTTAGCCTTAACAAAAAAATCACTTAAAAGTCAGTCTTATAAATTATAAACATAAATATTAGATGTACCACAAACAATATTGTTCAGTGTCTCCAGCAATCTGTAAAAATCAAATTGTTTTTTAGCATCACCCATTAACCTACAAAGAATAAACAGTCAGGTGACAAGAATACTACTTAAAAAGATAATGTCGAAATTATTGTTACAGTTCTTGTAGCAAATTTGCCACTATGTCCTGTTCTATAATAACATAGTATAAATGCAATATTTATTTTATTTGCAAATTTATTGCATGGAAGAATTCATAAGGAGTTGTTAATATTCAGAACACGTTTATGTAAACATTACCCCTAGTCTTAGTTAACTTTGGATGTCTATTGGTTCAGTAACAGGTGCCTTTGTTAGCACCATTACGTGAAAATTTGAATTAGCTTTAGGCGGTTATAAATTATACGTTGAATACGACACTAAACTTAGAATAAATTAATTATTTTTTGATCCGCCTACATTGAGAAATGATCAATGGTTGACTAGTAGAAAACAACGTTAAGATAAAACGAAATTAGTTATAACGTACAATGATTCATTCGTTTGACATGTGGTAGTGATAAACGTCATTGTAAGCATCGAAAGAAAAATGATTTTTGTTTGCTTTAAAAATTTGCTTGTGACTCCAGCTAACTGTTCTTTTTGATAAGTATCAATGGAAAGTAAAAAACAATAAGACTAACTGTTTGTTGTGATCATGACGTTGCATATAATGAAACTTTCCTATGAGAAATAAGCACCAATCTTTGTTTAAGTCTTCCGGGCCAGCAATTAATATTAATTTTAAATAATAACAAAATATATTTCATTTTGAAATTATTTTCTATTTGGGCTTATAATATGCCTACGCGTTAAAAACGTTGAGAATTAAATTACACAATTAAGTTTTTATAAACCTTTTGATAGCTGTAAGCTATAATAGTAAAATTGCTAAGACTATTTTGGGAAGACTGACTATACTCCATATTTTAAGCGGTTCGTCGACACTGAACAGATTTGCAAATTATCATAGTGTTTAAAATAAAAATATTTTAAGTTAATCTTGGCAGAAAGACACTTTTTCTATGATCAACTCTTCTATATCAACATGATTTTAATTATTTTTCACAAAAGTTAAATTAATAGATAAAACAAATTTAGATAGTTTATTAAAAATAGGAAAAAACTTTTTCATAAACTATGACACACCATTTTCGTTATTATCGGCTTCTTCCCGTTTCTTGAATAAGGTGTATAACATGGTTTGTTACTTAAATAATCAAAAGCAGACCTCTTATTCGAAAGTCTGATGTTGCCAATTTTTTGAGCACAACTGATAAGCTTCCCCATTTCCTGTTTTAACATTTCAAATTGAAAACAACAATAAGTTTGCAAAAAACTTATTTACAACTATACTATCAAACTTTTATTAAATTTTTATATATAGAATAATAATTATTCACTATACATTTATTCACTTTAATTGATTAATATTACATTTCTTTTAGTATGTGTACAGCCTTTGACAACATCCTAACTATCGACATTAAATAAACGACCAAATGCTAAAAGCGACTACGATAGTAATAATAATTGATATATCTATAAAGATATTATACATAAAGACGCATACATATATAGAAATATGTCAAATTCTTCATATTTAAACACCTAATGGTTTAAAAAAATTTCACCTAAAAATTTGTTTACACTGCAACTACATTGAATAAAATTAGTCTAGACTCTCTAGACTCTAGAGAAAACGTTCGGGTTTTTATTTAAAGTAAATTGGTGGCGGCTAAATCACAGCAGGAGTTTCTATTTTTATCGATAACATGCGATAAGATTTTTTTTAACTTTATGATATCACATTTAAGTGATACAATAGCTTTTCAACCAACCAGCGAACAGCAAGGTTAAAAATTAACTGTCAGACTAAGATTAAATAATCTTAAGAGCTTTTGTTTGAAAAAAAAGAACAAGAGCGTTCTGCTGTCTCAGCAGTTTCTTGATTGTTTTGTGTGTAAGGCGCATTGTGTTTTTGTAATCAGAGTCTTCAGAATGCTTTATGTTCTTGCATTTGCCAAATTAATTCTAAACTATTGCACAGAATCAGAAAAACATTCGACTGTAATAAATATATTTGAGTAGGTTCATTATTGAAACAATCTGAGAAAAAGCGACCTGCTCTTACTTTTTCCTCAAGCCAGTTGCCATCAACAGCAAACATCGTTTTCAAGTTAGAGCCAGTTGCCTTCAACAACCAACCAAAATTTCAGATCACACAATGATCTCAAACTTGCAAAGGAAAAAAAATGCAGAATTTTTTTAAATCGAGTTGGCATCAATTTGTGAGTTTAATTGAAAAGTCAGATTCATCTACGGGTAAAACAATCTGTCTAATCAAAGTTGTATGAAATACAGTTAGTCTTAATACTAAACCTGAATCCCACTTCAAGCTATAAACGTAGTAGTTACCTTAATTGTCGTGAAGGAATAATTATTGTTTTGATTCAAATTGAAAGAGAACACCAAATGAGACTATACTGTTCATTGATAGAAAAGTTTAAATTACATTTTATGCGAGAAGTTCATTAAGTAAAAGCATTAAATTAAATTAATTAATAGAAGTTTAGTGCTTTCAATGAGTTAGCTCTGCTACTTTAAGAAATTGTTCAATATAAAGGCCATCCACTGTAAAACTCTAAATTTAAAAATTGAATTCGTATTATTTGTTCTTGTAAGTAAAATCAGTATTCCTGAGTATGCTAAGTGAAATTTGTACGCCTTAACCATTAATTGATATCATAGGTAGTGCAAAAATTGGAAATAGAATAATAATTCTTTAATGTGGTTTCTCTTATGTTATCTGAAGGCTTACGAGCCACTCGTTCCATTAAATTAAAACACTCTTCGTGGTTGTCGCCCTGCTTTGAACACACTCGTGTGACAAGCCGTTGTATTCTCACACGACAAGCACTATATAATTGCTTCTTAAAAAAGTTTGATTCTGCCAGTTCACTAATATAGGTGAAACATACGCTTTTGTTTCACTAAAACTGTCAGAACCGGCACTAAAAACCTTTACGTGTAAATACTTACATAATCAAAGTAAATAGAGAACCATTCAAACAAAATAATGTAAACAAAACTCTTTTCGTGTCGCAAAATAAACATTGTAAATTCGTTTTAATTCTAAATAAATTATTTAAAAAAAATTATCTGATATATCGAGGTAATATTTCATAATTTATACTAGGAAAAGTCAATTGGTTTATTAGGCGATAGGTAAGTACTCGCACTGTATTTGTTTGAAAGTTTTCAAGGAAGTAAACTGTGCATCTGATATCTGATTTAGAGTAAGATTGTTTATATCTGACTCCTAGGTATCAGTTGCTTAATATATGGTTGAAGTATTGACATCTTTCGGAAAGTACCATGTCGAAATGTTTGATAAAATTGTCGACGTTTCACACTCCATCGGTAGGGGCGTCATCAGGATAGGAAAATAAAGATGAGAATAAGCACTGTAACTCAAAGTGTGAACCACGCTAGAAGCGAAACTTATTCTGGAGTGTAAGAAATTAACATAAATGTGTCAAAAATAAAATTATAAACACAAGTTGTAGATTTATTTGATTGATAGTTTCGCTGTCTAGCCCTATTTGCTCGACAGAACATCATACAATTTTACACACACGTTGTCAAGGATACAAAAAAGAAACAGTTTCCATAATTATTTCGAAATAAAATATAAACTGTTTTCAAATGACCGTTCGGCATAAAGTTATATTGTTATCAGTCTGTGACACGTGCGGTCTTTCACAGAGTTTAAAAGCTAGTGATATACATAACATTTAGTATACATTGCCGGCGTTTCAGAGCTAAAACTTTCAAATATAATTGGTTATTTCATCAATGAAATCATGAAACTGAGCTGTTATAAAGCAAACCACGTGGAAAAGCTCTTTAAAGTTAACACCGTGAGTGACAAGATTACAATTGTACGAAAAACAAAATTCCCAAACAGGAAAGGTTTATTACGCAATGAAAACATACCAGTTAAACAGAGTTTAGTTGCAGAATACGCATCCTATTGGATGAAATGGAAAGCAGGAGTTTATCGACTTTTAAGTTTGTCTGTCAGGATTATTTATGATGGTTAATGTCGTCGTTAAGACCTTCTCCTTGCTACATTGATCGCTATTTGATGACGTCGTTTGATTCTCAACCAAGATTATGTTTTAGAATTACAGATGTTGAGGAAAAGAGAGATTCCCCTAGATGCCGCATTGTACAAAAACAATGTTACCAACCTCTGCGGAAAATTAGATGTTGTAGGCTACACAACACAAAAACCACAACCGTGCTGTGACATCTCTGAATATCGATTCAACGTATTTTTAACGTAATTACACAAACGTAATTTTGCAGACGACAACTGACAGAAGCTTTGATTAGTTAACATCGCGTGAGACGAAATCTTAAAATCAAAGTACTATTCACTTGCTCAAACAGAAATTTCAATTTATTATGAATTTTGATGCTTTGAGATTCCACCAATTGAATCATTTTCAATAATTACTTTGTGCAAACGACTGTTGTACTTATATATATATATATATATATATATATATATTCAAAATGATTCAATCAAATTACCAATTAATCTTCAAAAGCACAAAATTGATAATTTAATGTACAAAAACAATAACTTAAAAAACCAGAAACAAAATTGCGATTGCAGTTTCCAGCTCAGCCACACTTACCAAGTTCTGACCTGCTCTTAATAGTGAAATCTGAACATATATAGAAAAACTTCCCATCTAATCTGTTTCTTTCACCACAACAGAAACTGCATAGCAAAAATAACTATTATTAACGAAGAGTTCGCAAAATTAGATTTGTTTCTTGAGTTTTTTTTTTGCAAAAAAGTAGTAAATAAACTATAAAAGGAAATAAACCGCGACAAAAAAACTTTTACTTCGGCGTTTTGGGAGTAGAATTTGCACTGGGATGTTATTGTTTGTGTTTCATACGTAATATACTAAAACAAATGTATTTTAGATCTCCAACATACATATTCTTGAATAAAGTTCCTTATTAGTTGAAACTCACACGCCGCGGGTGGTCAAATTCCATTAGTTATATATGACTAATGAAGCCAACAATTTCTATAGTGTAAAAATATAATATGTTATAATAATAAGATTTGTTTCTACGAAATGAACGTGCCTAAAAGCATTTAACATAACGATGTTTACATGTCTGTAAATGTAAAACTTGAATGTGTATACTTTATTAAAGAAATATACTATTTTGCAGGTGCATTATCAAGCAAAAACATACTCAATCTTATCGCAAAACTAGGCTAAATTAAATTTTAAATATATCAGCAATAAAAAAAGTTTCAATTGTAAGAAAATCTTTGAGAAAGCCAAATAAGTGTTGATAATTTCTCATAATCTTCAATTTATTTTTGATTTGATCAGAAATTGAGAATACCATTATTTGCCCCAATATATACAAACACCAAACGAACCAATCCTATACAACATAAGGACAAGATCAAAAATAATCTAGATGACGCTTGCTGAAGCTACCACACCAGGTAGCTTCAGCCCCAAACCATCCCGGTATAGCATCAGCAGTTTGTTCACACTTTAAACTTTTATGCATATTACACTTTTTAAATAATTTTCCAAAAGGTTTTAATTTCAGACCAAATGATAGATTATAGTGGTGAAGATTATACATTTGGTCCATTTAGTTTCTAAAAGTTTCATACTGGCGATTCATATATTTCGTCTATCGCTCTTGTGCGATTATGGCTTGCCTTCTAAAATATTATACAGCAGTTATTTAACTTTCACTATTATTTATAAAACTTTAGGTTTGTGGCACGAGTGCAGTAGTATACATAATTAAGTCTTTACTAATTTTGACTCGTCTGTAGTAACGTAATTGTTAAAAGTCTTTTTTTTTAATTAAGAAGCACTATTTTTTTATTTTACGCATATAATCAACATCTACTACTTAATACAAACATTTAAAATACCTGATCGATTGTATAATTACAACAAAAAAAGAATCAACATTTTAACTTATGTAGAAAATGTATTTTAAAATCGTTTGCTGTAAATTTCAAAAAACAAACTGTTTTTTTCAACAAAATATACCATTAAACTATCCACTGAAGATCTACATATATATTATGTAACTTTGTTTGATCCATCTTAAAAATAGCAATATTGCCCGTGTGTTAAAGCCTTGATAATATGGTGAAAAGAATTGCTGTAGCTGAAAAGCTTGTAAGACTTAAATTTAATTTAATTTTGTTTTTAAGATGTGAAAACTCAAACAGTTTAGAATCGGAGCGCTAAAACGAGAGAACAAACTGCCTTCTTCACGACGTGAACAATGTGAAACTATATAATATCCGATAGTTACACCAAAGATTAGAATTACACGAAAAATAAACTTAGTTAGCAATGCTCTTGCATTATGCACTAAAGCTGGAGATGACTTTCCGACTATAATCTTCTTCCGCAAAGCCACAATCCTACAAAAACTATTCTACGAGATAGGGATTATGCTTGAAACGAAATCAACTGGGAAGAAAAGTGTCTGAGGATAAAATTTTATATAATTGTGCAAGAAATGCTGTATAAAGGCGAAAATTAAATCTTTGTTTCGAGTCCTTTTCTAGCATTGATCAAGCATTGACCAGGTTTATCTATGATCTCGTGACGAAGATTAATAATGTCCGCCACAGCTTCCTCATTGCAGCAACATAAACAAATTAATTAATTGCAGTGATACAAGATAGATTGATGCTCAGAGCAACACAAAACATCATAAAGCGATAACTAAATCCTATCATCATTAGCATAATTTTTTATCTGTCATATTGCAGGCCAAATTCCACAGCATCAAAGATACCTCTAAAAATATTTTCATTAAGAAACATATGGTTTAACATCACCATGTAAGAAAAAACAATAACTTATTTATTATTATAGAAGATACTAGATTTTTAGCCGTTTAATACATGGTATATTATATTATTAAAGTAAATTCAGAAACCTGCCGCCAAATGTAAACAAAATCACGTCAACCGAGTGGTTTCAGAAATTGCTTGTTACTAAAATCGGCTCTTAAACATAATTTCGTATGATCTAATATTGTTTTTACTCTAGAATGCTACAAAAACAGTATAAATAAAATCCATGAGTAAACCTCATTTGCTCGTATGGGCAGTTTTGTTAAAATATTTACAAACTCTTACATACTATATAAATATTTTTACTGCTACAAGCAACAGAGTAGCATATCAAAAAAAAAACAATAGTTTTTGCAACTATAATTATTAAAAGACAACTGGCGTAGCTCCTGTCCATGGTGTATTATTAGCTTCACTACAATAGTTTCATTCTTAACTCTAAAGCTCATCTAAAAAACAAATATGTAATATTCAAATATCTTACAGAAATTTTATAGAAACAAAATAACTTCACAATAAGCAGCAACGGTAATTCTTTTACTTATTTACACTTAGGTTTATAAAAGCAAAGTAAGCGCAAATGCACAAAGACCATCATTTCTTTCAATTAGTGGTTTCAAAGTTTCTCTCTCTTCTAACCAACATCTTAGAACATCATCCCTTTGACAAAAATAAACAAGACTTGGTTTGGAAAGCCGCGAAGGAATATAAGCCGAATGAATTATGTAGACAGTTTCAAATAATTTATTTTGAAAGCGCATTCTTTATAAATTTAACTTATTTCAGGCTGAATTCGATTTGGAACCGTGTCCCAGCACTATATTGTGAAAACTGAAAAGACGCGCCCGACGTATGCCCTCAGGGACTCTAACAAAAGGGGCGCAACCCCATTGCCGATGACACGACGAATCCCTGGAAAACAACGTTCTGATAAAGCAGCAGTAGACCTTGTTCTTTGATCTTCCTTCTACCAATTTCGCTTGGATTGAAACAGGTACATAAACAGGATACAGTTCTAGGCTTATTACACAGTGATTTCACATAGTGCTTCTAGGAAGAAAAAAGTTAATAGAAATGAGATAAATATTGCACACCAGCTGCTCTAGCTTTCTACACAATTTAGATTCTACAATAATACAACTTGGTAAGAATTAAATTAAAAACTAAAAAAAACGCCGGCACAAAAAAGCGCATCACTAGCAAACCGCAAACAGATTTATGATAGGTTCCTTCTGGAAAACTGTGGAAATAGACACAAAATGTATAAAGGTTAAAAAGTCAGTACTTTTAATGTAAATACTTACACAGCTTTCAAATTAATTGTTAAAACTATTCGATGAATAAAACTAATATTTCTGTTGATAAAAATAAACAAATCTCTTAAAATTTTGTGATACCATTAGTGATTCCAGTAGCATGTTATTTTTTTATTTCTTCACAGATTTGGTTAAATGCCATATTATTTCACGCCATTTCTGCAAAAAAATGCGTTAGTGGGTTACATAGTTATAAGAAAACTGAGATATATATATTTCGATAAAAAGATTTGGTTTAAAGTAGTTAATCTGTGTATTGTAAATTCTAAGATAAATTTTCTTCTAGAAAACAACACAACTTTAAAAAAGTCGTGTACAGACAAAACGACAAATGAATTAATCAGTTTAATCAAAACAACAAATAATTTATTTAAATAATTTACATATTCTGATATCTAAATTTGGTTCAAAATTGCAAATGACTTCTCAAATCTGACCGGCTGGTAGAAACAGAATGACCATGTGTCGAACTTTTTTATGTTATGATTATAAATGATATAGTGTTTTTTTCAAGCGATCATTATCGTTGCAAAGAATAATTAACATAGTTAATATTCATTTATTATTCATTAATTATCATACTTAAGTATAATTTATATGACACGACATGCACATTACGTAATAAAATCAATGAATTTCTCTTGTTAGCATCAATCTTAGGTGAGTAAGTACCGAGAGTTTAATAAAATACACAAAAGAAATAAAACAAAAATTACAAAACAACATGGGGTAAGAATGTTGCTTCAAGCGTTGTCATCTGAACGTCATTTTCTCAGCACAATAATAATGGATGATCTCAGCTTGACTATTTTAGAATGTACAATGTAATTCCATTTAAATCAAATTATACCACTGCACTTAAACGACTGCAATAAAAAGAAACGTTCAGCTACTATCAATAATTTATTCCAAATATCGCAAAATTTGTTTTCCTAGAAAGTAGTAAAGCTCCAACACAAGTCCTTTTATTTTCGATAGGCACAACAATAATCTTTTAAGCAACGTTAGAATAATAAAAAAATATTTCACAAAAGACGTAATTTCTTACATCTCGCAAACATAAGAGTATTTTCTCAAAGAAATAATTTAGTTTTTTACTAATTTTTCGGTTGGTAGCATTGGTCTCATTGTTTGATTGGTATAATTTTATTGAAATAAAAGAAAATTGTTTCGAAAATGTTCCCCTAGTTTCGGCAACAAAGTAAAAACCACCGCGATGCGTATAAATTGTTTTTCCATGCAAAATAAAAAATAAAAAAAATATTTAGTTTCCTACGACCACATAACTTTTACATCAATTTTTTTATGTATTAAAAGCTCTGTAAACAGTGATACGAGTAATCAATCCAATAACACATAAACTTTGATTTTTTGTAATAGGACAGTCGACGCAACGGTAACATCGTTTTCTGCCATAAACGAATAAACTATACTCTATTTTATTAGCAGAGGCGGATGCGCGCGCATCGGAAAAAACCCTACATACAATATAGCAACTTTCAGAAACCTGCTAACAATTTAACTGTCAATAGTGTCAGTGTCAATAAATTGTTTAGATTGACATAACCTTACACAAGCACTGGAATCTCTAAAGACTGGCAATAGCGAAAAAAAAAGTGACATTAGTGGCCATGGAAATCAAGCTTTGCGCTCTAAACGACACAGGATTTGCACGCCGTTAAGAAAAAATCTTGTTTGACCGACAAAAGTGAGGTTAGGATAAGATGACAAGTCTGGCTGACAGTGCTGACACCGCTTTTTGATAAAATTGTGCTGTGTAAACGAAACATTGTTTTAACCAATAGAAAGAGAGTATTTCAAATGCGATTCCAAAGATGCCCGATTCGTCTCGCCGAAGAATATAGTATATTAGCCTGGTAGATTCCCTAAAATGCAATTTCAACGTAGTAAAGAGAGACTCTCAAATCATTAGGTAGGCCTAAAAATTTAGACAAAATAAAAAGAGATTTAAAATAAACAACCAGCTATTAATAATTCGCACAAATCACAGCTGACTATAATCTATCTCAGTCGTGTTTGTTCCTCTCAATAATGCTCACTATAAAATTGATGAGTCTCTAAAGACAAAAAATTCAGAATTTATCAATAAGTCCATCATAGTAGCGCAGCGTTCAAACGTCGTTGTGCGTGTTCATTCGTTTATTTGTTTTGATTTCTGTCACATCCGGAAACAACGTAAAGAACAACCCCGTCTTCCGTTTCCGGTCTGTGCTTGACCAATGGTTATAACAACTTGAATTCTTTGATTTGTTGCTAGCGTCTGTCATTCTAGATTAGATACTGGGAACATTATCAATATTTACCAGCTATTCCGACGCTCCAACTCGTATTTCAGAAATTCTGTAATTGTGTGCGATCTCGGTAAAAAAGAGGATCCGATGGTTTTTGTTGGTGGCCGAATTAATTTCCGGATTATCACGATTTTACGATGGCGTTGAAGTAAATGAAATTCTCGCCACAATAGACGCTAACCAGTACGCCCTAAACACTTCTTATCCCATTTACAAAAATAAATTATACTCAAAATAAATTATTTGTACAAATTTTATTGGTTTCGTATCTTAAGTTCGTTTCGAACTTTATATTAAGTCAATAGTCAAAACTAAGTAAATAGATTTTCTATAAGCGATATACAAGAAACAACTGAAAAATATAGAAGACATGCCAAAACTATCCCAATAATGAAGTTACGTAATAAAAAAATAATAAAATTAACACATGATAATATTATCAAACTAAAAACTAGTTTTATTCGCAAACTGCTTTATAATACTATTAACGCAGACAGCAATAAATTATAGATAGCTTTGCATACCAATCTTTTGTCGCTAAACCAATCGGCTTGTCTTGTTTATAACAGATGAAAAACCTATAATCCATAATCATAAAAAAATCAGACTTTTATCTCGAGCAATAAACTAATTTTTTCTTTTAAAATATTTTAATCTCGTGTTTAAGTAGAAAAAATGCTTGTACATATTATTTATAATTAGTTGCACAATATTAGAAGTAATATGGGTAGATATAGTCTATTCTCTTCCTTCCCAAAACCCCACTTGCTCATCTGGTAATCCTCCTACTCTTTTAATCGTCTTTTGTCTTCCTTTCGGTTATCTATTCCTTACACTTCGTTTTGTATCCTCACCGTCCCAACACCTTCTGTCTTTTACTTTTGTTATCTGTTTGCTGAATTCCTTCTTTTGATATCTCTTCAATATTTATCGATTTTGTTTCTCCTCTGTTTCTTTGTTTCAATTTATAACTTTCATCCCACATTTTCTATTCTCGCCTTTTTCTTTCTGTATTCGTCATTAACCTGTTCACATATTATGTACTTCTTTCTGCGCATTTACCTTGTAAGCTTTTTCTCTCCCTTTCTTTTGGTACATCTTCCTATATTCAACTTTTTTCTCCAGATACACTTTTCTCTCAGCAGTAAGTTTATCTAATTTTTGTCGCTCTCACCTTCAATCGGTCTCTATATTGTCAAAACGTAGTCTTTGTTAGAAACAAAAATGTGAGCTGAGATACGGTAGCTAGTCCCAAATTGCCCTCAAACCGAAATTCGTATCGTCTTACCTACTATATGCTGAAAAATCAGCCGACAGCAACGCAATACAAGCTTAATTTTCAAATTTCTTAGTGTTTTTTTACTATTGTTTTGGCATTTTGTTATTTATTTATTTATTAGTACTATTTTTGTTTCTTTCAGTATTTGTGCATACAAGTCGCATAATTACGGAGTATGTACTTGCGTTTTTTGCACAAACACTATGACGACGGTACCACAAATAAGCATATTGGTTCTAAGACAAAAAATAATTTGGACTTTTAACCTTATTGAGCTTAAAACAACTTGATGTCATATTTGAAATATATTGGAACGTTAACTTGTCTTCATTTAAAGTCCTTTATTAAACATTGTTAAAAAAACCGTTTCATCAAGAGTTTCATTCGTACAAAAAATGCGTTTTAGGCCTGTGTTTCTTGTGAAACTGTAACGTTTCTTACTCGTACCAAAAGCTTACATTTGTTGTCCGTATGAAAAAAATAACACATAAAGTTTACACAAACACACACATACTAGCTGGGTCTAAGAGGCACAAAGCTGTTTTAGCAGTCACAGAATAAACAAAAAATAATAACAATGTAGATATTGACCAAACATTGTTTTAGAAGATGTTGAAGCTGTAATTCATTATTTATATTGTATATTGTCTTACATTATGTGTATATTGTTAATTTGGCATTAAACATGTTTTATGTGACGTTTGAAGATACTCCAATTAGAAGTTTTAGCAGTTTAACTAGTTAATGCTCTTCCTAAATAAAGTAAACATAGTTTTTAAATTCCTTAAGAAGTGATTACAACGCGACCAATAAATTAAAATTCCTTTTAAGGCAAGCATAAGAAAATATCTCTTTAGTATGGTGATGGTAAGTTGGATTTACCTTATTCGCATGATCCCGCTTATCATGATGAAATATAATGTAAATTAATATCACGGAAGGATCTTAATCGCATCAACTGCAACTGTCTTATCTTAATTGAGCAATTGAGTTAGATGAAAACCGTCCAATGTTTTGAAAATATTTTTATTTGATCTAATTCATTCATAACAAAACTGTAGACAATACTGTTAACATCAAACATACGGATAGCAATTAAAATAATCATAGCAAATTATTGTCTATTTATATCCGGTTAAAAATAGCATGCCTATGAATACATTTTAATATTTATACCGATTTGTATATACTTACCTGATAGAATAATGACATACTATTATTTTATTGTAAACGTTTGGTGCAATACTAAAAGACTTAAAAAGACCAACTATATTAATATTAGGTAAAAAAAACATTTACTCTAGTAAAAGCTATAAGCGCTGCACCCAATTTTAACAAACCGTAAGCCATTCTGAGATTCGACAAAAAACTGTCTTATTCCAGATTTGGCATACGCTTATTTCTTGCACTCTCTTGCAGGATAGCAGGAGCCATATGTCGGGATGTTGTAGGAGGGCAAAATACTGCTTTCCGTTGCTATTTTGGTGCTGTGACGTCCGCATCATCATAATCTGTCTGCTTCGGGTTTCAAACGATCATACAACGAAGATATTGCTGATTTAGCTAATGCAAAAACCTAAAAACAGCTGGCTGGCATCCGTGTATTTTATGAGTTGGACAGAAACAACAAAAAGAAAACAAAAAATTAATCAACTGCCAAAGTGTCTTAATACTAAAATTTGGAAAATAAATGGCTGTGGAGGAAATGTAGAAGGAATAAGCAATTCTTAGAGCTTATTTATAAATAAACCTTTTGTAAATGTTTAAAACTTTATTATCATCGTACTAAACTACTGAAATATAAAATACGTAGGATACGTTTCCAAGAAAGAAATTAGAACAGAAATTTAAAAATTTGATTTATAGAAAGTAAAGCGAATACATATCCAGTTGCAATCAATTATGTATCTGATTATTCTGATTGCTATTAACTATTTTATAAGAGCACTCCAAACCACGTTTTTAAACGTAGCCAAACTTACTCCTCAATTTCATTTCAACTAGATGCCAACATTTAAGGTGTCTACAAATAGTTAAAAGCTGTAGCAAAAGAACGGTATGTGTGGGTATCATGACGATATCTCTTTGAAATACCCAAAAACTGCCAGAACAATCAAAACCCTTCTAAATCGCAAAAATGATAAATAAAAAATTTGTCATTTCTAAAAACAATTTGTATATTCTTACAATAAATAAGTATGTACTGTAAATATAGTACATACACAATACTTATTCTAAGACATGATCGTTTGAGGCAGTTTGCATAAGAATAATAACAGTGAGAACGTAATTAAAATAAATTATCTAATCTCAATAATTGACAGACTGCTTTATCATATTCTCTTTCTAACTCAAATACTGTTTAAATACGAGTTCAACAAATTGCACCATTGTCAATGATCTACTTCAACTACCTTTCTCTCTGTCTTAGAATCTTTCCTATGCTGTCTCAAACATAATAAAAAACAAATTTTAATGCAAAAATATGTTTTAAATTTTACTGTAAAATCTAAACTTTACTTTTTTATCGTATTATGCTTTTGCATGCTTCTGTTTTAATACAGATTATACCTACATATTGCTGTGTTAATTATTAATTTTCTTTCCATTGCTCAGTTTTTCTTTCTTTTATTATTCCTTTTGTTCTTTGTTCTTTTTGCATAATATACCTTCTATCAGTGCTCTTCAAATATATAGTTCATCTTTTTTGTGTTCTCATCCAAATATATCGATGTTAAACTTTCAAATCAAGTCTGTTCTCTAATAAATTTATTAAACCGCAAACCAAACAACAATTCTTTTGTAGTTTAAGATATCCCATATTTCTTCATTCTCAATGTAAATAAGGTTTTTAGAGTCATTTAGTAATTTAGTCAATTTATAAAATTATTAGTAATGAAATTGTTTGAGCCAATATTTATGTATTCTTCCAATGTCAATTGAAAAAAGAAAGTCAATTGAAATATTAATAAAATGCTGTTTTTCATTTTATTTATTGCTTCTCACACTACAAAAATACCACTGCCTCTTTCTGTTTTTTCATATGAATTCCTATTTATTTGTTAGGTTTTTATCACTTGTAACACAGAATTACCCGTTTTTAATGCTACCCGCTGCGGCACCACCTAATCAGTTACTGAAATATTTGTTATTAATATAATTCAAAATTATTTATTATTCTAATAAGTATTCTAATTAATTATTAAATTATATTGTTAGTTCAGCAAATTGCCCCTTGCTATCAGCTAAAAATAATGACTTTATCTGTACATTGTTGCCGCTGGTTCAAAGTCTCTCAATACTTGGTTTTCGCGGTAAAACGACATCATCAAGTGAATGTTTTTTTTATTTAAATTTATTTACTATTTGGAGATACATTAGCAAACATAAAATTTGAGTCATCAGCATTGGCCCATGAATAGTTACATTATTTATCTATTATTAAACAAACGTGAAACAAAAACTTCGGCCTAATCAGACATGTGGAATATGTATTTCATTTATTTATTCAATCAATTTTTCTCCTGTTTTCAAATAATAAAAAAGACTAGACTCGGTGGCGTCGTTTAGTAGCTACAAGGCTACAAACCGGCACATATAACACTACAGAGTTATAACACCCCTCTTTTTTGTAAATATGTAGTTAAAAATAAACTCATAAAAATAAACGTTCAAGGAAGACACATCGTTAAAACAAAACTTAAAACAAAGAAACAAGCTCTAGCTCTTTATTACAAAACATTTAAATTGAAGAAGATAGATTACAAGTACAAAATTCTTGTTGAAAAGCCATAAATTAAAAATTTCTGAAAACTTTTTTCAGGTACAAAAGGGTCTATCCCAATGTAAGATATATCTTACTTATTTAAAATCTGGATATTCTAAAACAGTTCCCCATCAAACCATAGTTGATTATAATTTGCCAGCGTTAAATTTTTTATTTTTGTATACTATAATAACAATTACTGTGCTACAGACGGATGTGCCTTACTCTTAAGATTTAACAGTAATGGTCAAATGTAGATAGAGAATACATTACCATGAACGGCAATTTCTTTAAAGAGTGGGTGCATAACCAGCCACTTCCTGCGCTAGATTTTTTTAAGCTTCAAACTGTTATTTTAATAGATAACGAATCATTTTGTTTGGTCCAGCATAAGAAGCATTAGAACCAATCATATCATTTACTCAAATAATGCAATTAAAATGCAAAATTAAAAAAAACAAAAATATTTAGTAGGCAGTAATAGAGACAAGTGCGATTGAATTGTGACCTAAATTCAGCGTTCAGTGTTTCAGTAAAAAGTGAGTGTTTTCCAATAACACAGTAGCCAAATCACAGACTTATAAGTCAGTTTAAACTAAAAAAAAGAAAAACAATGCTGCTAAACTTCACAGAAATATCATTTCACAATTATTAGCTTCTAATTATGGAGATTAATAAACTTAAACTTTAAAGTTACATTTCAAAAGCAACGTATACCCAATGCCTGCAGAAAACACTTGTTGAGCTTACGTTTTTTCCCGATACCTAAATTTATTACATCCTTGCTGAAATAGCTCGTGCATGGTTTAGATGCTTCGTAATTCCAATCCCTAATTAAATTTGTTAATGATAAAATACCTTACAGACGCTATCTATGATGGCATTGCGTTGCCTTTTTGCTATTAGAATAGAAATTTCTAAGCGTTTTCCGTTAAAACCTTATGTACCGAGAGTTCACTGCGCGTCTTACAGAATCTGCTCAATTAACAGAATTATTACAATAACATGACAATAAAAAAAAAGAATCTTGTGAAATTAAATATATTTATGCGTCTTGAATAAGTTAGAGTTCAATTATATTAAGTTCTGTCAAAATATCAAACTATACCAATATTTGTTATTTATTACCAAGGTATATTTATAATTATCTTCAGCAGAGCAGATTGTTTTCAGAGGTGGGTTCATGCAAAATTTAATTAAAATTAAAGTTTAGTGGTTACCTGATTGCTTGAATTTGAGAGACCAAACCATTAAAACTCTTGATATTAAATTTAATAGAAATTAACTTAATTTTAGTTAAATTCAGTTTATGTAACGCACCCTATGTGTTTTAATTTTTCATGCATTTACTCATTGTAGTATAAAGCAATTTGCTTGCAAAAAATAATAACACCCGTATGGTCTAAAATACATTTTCCCCAAGCAATACTGCAGCTGTGTCATTGCACAACTGTTTCCAAATTCCCAGGCAAAAAAATTGGCTTCCACATTGTGCTGAATATTAACGTACGTCAAGACACAAATAATATTTTAATAGAAGAGTTCCTTCTTATGTAGTTTTTGCAAGTTTACCATTCGCTTAATTGTTTACACGAAATAAAATTATCAAATTAACTAAATTGTACTTTGTAAACTATTTATTTTAGTAAAATAAATTGTTCACTTCGCAATGCGTCTGACATATTTACAATTTTACAAATTTTTGAGACCGTATGGTATTTCCCGCACACTAAAATTAAAGTAATGTGATTGAGACCAACTGTTACAGTTTATTATTGTTAGATTAAATTGTTGAGAATCTCATTGTGTCGCTGGTAGACTGCATCATATCTTCAACAAAGAATAGCTGTCGATTTGAAATAATCTCAGTTTGTTCCTGTAGGCATTGCTTTAAAACAATGATCATTATTAGTGGCTCTGAACAAAATTGTTTATAAATCAAGCTTTATAAAGGCAGTGACGTAGGTTGCTCTCAAGAGACTTGTATTTAATTAAAAAGTTTGGGTCACTCCAAGTCTATCTTAAGACCAGATTAGTTTCTTTTCCAATTCAGAGAGTCGATTTTAACATTTTAATTGGATATTTAAAAGCCCTCCATGTCTGCCAAACTTGTGAAAAGTTATTATTTAGTTTGCTATTTTGCTAATATTCCAGAATCATATTTTGCTCATATTCAAACATTTTCCAGAAACGAATGCTTAATGAATAAAATTAGATTTAAAATAGCAAGTAATATTTTATTGAGTATACTAAAAAAATCAAGTATTTCATGGCAAAAGTACAGATAATATAAAGCTTGAAGCAAAATCTAAGAGCAATCTTCTTATAATATTTGGAAAACCATTAAGAATATTAAGATGAAATTCTTATTGGCTGTTTTCCCTCAGCTTCATGATACATTTTTACAACAGTTCACAATGACTTAAAGCATAATAGCATATGATGCAACCAAATACTTTTTAATAAATTGATCAAGAGATGTTTAAAAAAAAATAATAAAGTTTGAACTCTTTAAAAGTTCATAAAATATAACGCATTAAATCCCAAAATAGTAATCCATAACGCAAAGGTATACTTTTTGCGATATATCATCTCTTTTTACTTTAAAAGATAACGGCAGTCATAGAAAATACTTCAACTTAATTGATTAAAAAATTATACAAAAAAATAATATATTTAATATGTAGACGTAGAGTAAAAACTTTATTAGACGCTATATCTACATAAATCATAATCTTCTACATCAAAAATTATTATCAATAATCTGTAATAATGGGAAGTAAATCGAAATCAGAGAAACATGTAGAGTAGAACTATAAAATGTTAATTTTGCCAAATTTGCACAGCTGGACAATCTTGATAAAAACGAAATTATAATAATTAAATTCCACCAACAGAAAAGATAGATTTATAAAATCAAAACGACAATGCTATTGTTTTTAATTTCCAACCGAAACTTAAAATGACTCCAGATTATCTGATTGCTTGACTGATACAGATAGAATTGTAACCCAAAACGCATAATTGTTCTTTGAATGTGCTACTATATTAATTCGCTCTGAACCCTCTAGTGATCTCTAAATCAAAATTTGAACATAGAATTATTCTCTATTGTTCATTATTTGGATAGATACCTAAATAGCAGACTTTATATTTCGCTTGAGCGAATAGGGGTATTTTAAAAGTTGGAAACAGAACCTGCATTAGATGTTAAATTATGTATGACAATCTCAAAATTGTTTTGAAAAAAAAACAACGCTTACAAAAGAATTCTAAACTTTTTGTCATTTGTAAAGCAGAGATAATGTTTTGCAGCTTGAACTTTCATCTGAGTTGACTTTCAATGTTTTGATATAGACAATATAGACATCAAGACTTTGTTACGAGACTGTATTACTCACATTTTGTCCCGACATGCGTGATAGGTATAGACACAGCCATCAATGGTTCATCTGTTGGAATGGATTGTAACGGATGTCCCTTTTTCGTTGAACGATGATAACCGTTTCCGGCATGACATTGACGTCGTGCCATCAACAGTAATTCAGTTTCCAGTTTGTCTTCATTATCCTCAGATTATGGATTTTGACGTTATTTGTTTACCAGACAGCCAGACTCAATGCAGTTGTTATCCTTCAATTTTTTCAGTTTCTTATAGTTATAATAATTTTTAGTTTTACATATTTTATCACTCTACTAACAAGAGGGTTACTACCTTCCATGTAGAAGGTAATGGGGTTGTTTCACATACTTTTAGTAGAATTATTGCTTATTCGAGTAATGGAGTTATACTGCATGCTTATTTTTTCGTATAATGACATTATTATACAATATTCAAATTAAGAGACTTGTCGTTAAAATACCGCAAGCGACATTGGTATCTTTTATTATCTTTTTCTGGTGATTTGGCAGATTTAATTATCACATTTTTGTTGAAGGAAACCGTGTTTCTCTCAACTATTGCTTTCTAACAATACGTTGAAAGCACAGAATCAATTGAAATTCTTGTTTAAAACAATTATTGTTAACGTCAAAACAAAACCACAGATATAAATCACGAAAGGTTACAGAAAAGCACCAGTGACGTCAGCGGTGTTTCCTTGTTAAAATCATTATGATATCTCTATATTTTTCATTACAACAATAAACACAAACAATGACTAAAAATCACATTCTGTGTTTTAATGATGCGTTATGATAGTCACTTGCCTTAAAGCCAAGTTTGCTCTCAAAGATGATAAAGGATTCCTCCTCATGCACAGATTTCGCCATATCGTTCGTCACTCAGAATGGCATCTCCAATATTAAACAGATACCGCAGTACTAGAAACAGATGCGGTACTAGTTTCTAGAACCGGATCAAAACCAAATAACAAGACAATTTTTTTTTCAAAAACGGTTTACCTAAAATTGTATACTTTACGATAATGCATTTATTTCCAACAGGTCGATTGATCTAATTACAGACAAAATAGTTATAAAATTCTTCATTACTTGCTATCATCAAATTGACCCTTTGGATCAGAAGGTTATTAAACTCACTGCATATTATAAGAATAGGTGTTCTTCTAAGAACAATAGTTTGCGGTGTACGACAAAAAATCTGTAAATGTCTGCTATTAATGCGTAGAACATAAAATACAAATTACTAAGAAAATAAAAGCAGTCAACTTGTAAGTAAACAATGTTTAATAAAAACTACATAACAAATACATGTTTGCTAAACTGCTGATGATTGTACCCCTGAGGAAAATAGATTCCATTCAGTAAATAAGAGAAACATTTTAGAAAGCGTCTTTAGACAGCTTCGATCATATTAATCAAAAAGCTTCTTAAAGAAAACCAAATTAAAACGCCATATTGTAACCCATTTCTTATTAACTGATAAAGTAATACAAAAAATGTTATTGAAACAACAGTTTCTATAAATAAATCCAAACATTATCAAAACCTTGCCGGTGACATCAAAACCGTCTACATTGAACCTGAGTTTAAAACCCAAAATTATGCATAAGTCCAAAATCTATAAAGCTGAAGCTTTTTAAAAACTGATGATTCTCGATTTCATAAGTGATTTGAATGAGAAAAGATTTTCTAGTGTATGATGTGATAAAACATCTGGCAAAAGTTTAGAAAAACTTTGTTATTCCGCTACAAAACAAAAAGCAAATCATGGTCATGTTGTAGATGCAAACCGTTTTCGGTTGTGCAGATTTTCCTTTACAACATGACGTCATCGGCAGACATGAGAAAATTGAAGTTACTTATTTCAGAAAAAATATTGATAAATATTATTAACAGAATATATCCTAAATTAAAGCTTTATAACTCAAAGCACTCCAGAAGTAGAAACAAAAAAAATCTATAATTCTTGTAAAAAACATTTTGATTGTGATCTAAAGAACATGATTTCAAAAAGTATTTAGAGTTGAAGCTTCTTGTTTGTGAAATAATAACTAGTGATCTATTAGATCAAAAGTTTTCTAAAAGTCAGTATAGATTATAAATATATAATGTTAAAGAAAGGAATGATTTAGGTAAAAATATTAATTATTATTCTTAAGTGACTGACACAGCTTTGACAGTAATCGTTAGTCAAGGTATAAAAAGACAATATCAAAATCTTTATAGAATTAATAGTGATGTCATCGTTTTCAAATTTTAAATTGCGATATAATGTTTTTATAACAAGCGTTCTATTTTTGTTTCTAAAGATAAAATTGTTTTTGTTTCAAAAACTTTTCTAAGACATAGAATTACATGCACGATAAATTCAATAAGTGATATATTATTGTAGAATTGCTCAACAAGGGATTAGAAGACTTATCAATGCAAGTGGTCTTTAATATTTATTTAAATTCTATGACATAAATTTGCTCGCACGAAAGTATTTTTACAAATAATTAAATCGATGACAAAATAGGTTAGAACGATGTTAACCGTAAGTAAATCTAAAATATACACTTGCCGGAAATTTCACAACCCCCGACAATGTGACAATTAATTGTGAATAATTCATAAAATAAAAGCATAATGGTAAAAGAATTCAATGATGTTACTAAAAAGAAGAATTATGTCGACAGTTTATGTTGATACCCCAGAAACTTCAAAGTTGCTCGTTTTGTAATAATCTTTCTTTATTATCGTCGTAAAAGTACTTAAAATTATGTTTCCTATAATAAAATGCTCAACATTGTGGTTAAAATTTTCGATTTATTATACATTTAGGTAGGTTTCGTCGATTTAATTTATAATAGGTTAGTAAAAGAGGAACACCTAAAACTTTTAACGAAAAATAAATCATTCTTGCAAGTGCAAAGGTGAGACAATGGTAATATTCTCTCCTCCTTGTGGCTCTTCTAATCATGATTTATTATTTCTCTTGATTATAAGCAAGCAATCGATTTATTCAGGCCAAGATTAAACGGATTGCTAATTGTTACAATTACCGTTTAAAATTAATGGAAGATGTTATTGTCTAAAGCCGTAAGCTTTATCTTAATTTATTGGTCTTCCTTGCTCTGTCACGTTTTTATGTTTCCCCGTAAAGCTCTGACCATCTTGTCAGTTTTCTTTATGATAATTAGCTTGACGTTTATAACCTAGGTATGTATGCATGAACGATACGTGAAAGAATTTTTAAAACCATTATAAAAATGCGAAACCGAATTTCAAATGCCAAGATGAATTTGAAAAATAATCAAGTAAATATTGGTTAAAATAAATGAAAAAGTATTATTACTTATACGGTTCGTCGCCAGAAGAATTTTAATCTAAATTAATGTTATGAGATTCCATACTCAATTTTCATATAAATGTTTTCAGAAAGAGGAAGAGTAGGTGCTTTGAGCCAAAACAAAATTTTACAACCAAATTTATCATTGTCAACGGTAATAGAGTGGTAATTATTCTGAGGATTCCAGAATTTTAAATGATTTATCATACCAAAAGATTAAATGATCCGAAATACATATATAATTAACTCTTTTTTTTTTCAAAAACATTCAAAATTTACATAAACGTTATCAAAGCTATTGAAAATAAATTTAAAAAAAAAAACGTGTTTGAACAACATTGGCGTAACGCTCCTCTTAATCATTTCTCTTTTGTATGCAAACATAACATACTCAATCTAAGATCCTAAGATTTTTTTTAATCCTGTGTCAAGGTTATTGCAGGACAACTTAATCAAGTACTGTATCTTAGCGAAACCTTGAAAGATAAACATATTCGGTTCAGTTGTCAAATTTAAATTTTTAGCTGATGATCTTTCTTACGATTGATAAAAATGACATAAAACTGAGATAAATTTCATTGTTGCATAGAATACACCAAAGAAAATCTTCAAAGTATGTCTCGTATAAGATAATTTTCCAAATAATAACGGCAAAACAACTTAAACATACAAGAGCATTTTTCAATTCTGAACATAGCCCATGCGAAAATCCCTATGTTTAGTTTTAAAAAACACACGTCAAATGAATAGGGAGATTTGATATGCAACCAATACATCGAATGTAAAAGAAAATTTTGAAATGTCATTCAGGATGATTAAAGTCAAACACTCGTCGATTTGTGTGAAATTTATTACCCATGTAGGAACATGTGAGGAATCATGAAATATTTTAGCAAGTATTTAAAATTTTACGTTCTAGACAATATTCTGAAAACCTTCAACATTATTTCTGATAAAATTCAACGCTCAGTAAAAATTTCATGTAAATAATATGCTATCCTTGTAGTGGAATGTGAGAAAGCTCCATCCATTTGGAACCAGACGTCATTGATAGTCTATCTTTGGATTAGCGGTATTATTTGTGCACAAAGTAGTTCCAAAAACAAATTTTTAATTTAAATTTTCCTCGATAAAAAATAAACCAATAAATGTGTTATTAACAACTCCTGGCCACACATTAACCCTACGGTTGTACTGTGCTCTTGTAAGATTATGAAAGTGTAAATTATTCCTTGACCAATGTCTTTTAAAAAAATTTTCACAAAAATCAGTTTCTGCATAACAAAATAAGCCAAAGTCATTTTCTTCTGTTAAACCATGATTGGTTCTACTTCAATTGTGATGTTTATATTAAACGCATTCTTGGTTGTTGAAAATTGTCCGAAAAAACGTCGCGCACGTTTCTTGTGCTTTGATTAGTAAGGTATAAATGCATAATGTGTGATTTTTCTTTAGCTGCATATATTTTTGAAATCTCCAAACCATTTGCGTTCATTTAAATTGTCAAGTAGTCCATTTAACTTAACCATAGTTACATTAGTAACATTTGTATGATTGGTTCCACAGCAAATACTCGTTTTTCATTTTAACGTGTGTTTTTTAAAACAGAACACAGGGATTTAAAGTTAACAAACGTCGCGATATATAACTCTTCGCACAACTTTATAGAATTTAGACTTAATCGAAATGATATTATTAACCACTAAAACTTTCACCCAATATTATTTTGTTAAACTTTAACCATTGTTACCATCCAAAACTGATCACCAAGTTGATCATCATTTAGTATACTATATTCACGTTAAAGATGAAACTGGAATAAACAAACAACACTGCATGATCACCTCGTATTTGGTATCCCATGGTGGGGTGGTATAGAAATTATTATGTGAAAGGAGCAGATAAAGACGTAGCTTGAGTGACAAGACAGGGCCTAAGTAAGTACTTTTAAGTTATAGTTCGGTTTTGTTGTGAGAAACGTTATCAGATGACGCATAACATGAAGAGCATGCACTTCTTGAAGACAGCCCTGTAAGAAGAGACACGCCTGTTGTAGTGGGAGATCACGTAAACCGCACGTGATAGTGTTTATTCCAGCTTCATCTTTAACGTGAATATAGAATAGTTAATATGTTAATATTATAAAATTGTGTCAAATAATCGTGATGACTAATTCATTTATTCTCATTTCTTTTTGAATAATACGAGAAAGAAATAAGAACAAATTAAAATAATAAATCATAATTTATTGGTAGCAAGAAGTATTAAAGAGCAAGATAAACTCTTTCCAACTGTAACCGATAAGAGATAATATATAAATACCCTATGCGGTCTATGCACAACAAAATATATCAATTTTTACAATTTCGTATAAGTAATAACTAATAAGACTGCATTTTTATCCACATAAGACCATTCCACAATAAAAAAAGTCGTTGACTGAAAGAGACAAGCGAAGGGCACATAATAAAAAGTATCAAAATGAAAAATAACTTTGAACTGGCGAGGTTGTGGTATCTACAATAATTACCAATAAGCTATGTGAATGAATCTGTGTAGTTCAGCGATAACAAATGAAGATTTTTTTCTTTTCTAAACCGTTTTTTCACTTATAATTTTTCATTATTTTATTGCAACGGTTTTTAAAACGGCTAAACTCTATTATGTTATTCATATACTTTTACTAATTAAGTACGATGATTAATTAAGATTCGTAATTAAAAATAATAACGAGCTAATTTTAAACAGTTTCCAAATGACTGAGACTGTCTGCAATCATTGTAAATATCCCACAAAATACATTTTCCTGTGTGTTGCCCATTTATATCTACATAATTGTTAATTTGGGTAAATTCCGGTAAAAACACATTTACTAAATAAACGTAATAATTGTGGCTGATAATTATTTTAGAGCAAGATCATCAATTTAATATTCATCAAGCCAATCGAACTTCGCCACATAATAGGAAGGCAAAATTCAATTTAATTTATTAAACGTGCTGTAGTTCGTCGTGCCTCTAATTTAAAATTCCCTAATTCAGTCTGCACTTTTTGGTCGAAAAAGCATTTGTTGATTAGCATAATTTAGGTTCATTACCCGACGGTGCAACACATTGCGTCATTTTTAACGTAGCATTCTTGCTATTGTTTATAACAATGTTCTGCGGTTGGACAAAAGCCGTACAGTTGTTTGAACGACCTAAAAAAAAACACGTTTAAGTTAAATTGTCACGTAACGGGGTTGTTGCTAAACAATATGATGTGATCTCGCACAAGCATTTCTTAAAACGATGACAGATTATGATGTTTTAGATATAGATATCTAATTTTTAAAAATATGTACAAAGCCATTTATAAAATCTTATCATTTATCTTATCATGTAAATATGCATATAATACATAAGGTGCAATAGAATAGAAAAAACAAATTTATATAGATATTAATTTGGTATTTTGTTATGTAAAATGTGCAGCAAATTTAAAAAGCTTTTATGTTCACAATAAATATATGTTTATGTATTGTAGTCTAAATGCTAAATTTTATTGAACGTTAAGAAATATACCGGAAAGGTGTAGTTTCTATTCAATAAAAAAAGATAATTAAATTTGATTTAAATTTCATTCTTTTATGAGCTTTTAATTCTTAGTTGTATTTTAATTCTTGTTCATTTTTTACAAAGCAGATAATATTTTAATAATATGTATAATATTTTCATTGTTATTTTAGATGTTTCTCAAATATGTTTGATGCAAGGTAGCTTTTAGTATTTTTCGCTCGCTTTACGATAATACAAAAATAATAGGCGCTTGGGTATATATAGGTCCAAGCTCAAATTTGTCATTGCAAATTCATTCAAATCTGAATCTGCTGCGACCTGCTGATGAGTTCCAATAAGAACAAAACATGTCTAAGTATACAGATGTAGTTTAGATTTGCATTGATCGTTTTATTTTACCAGTTGGTGGCTAAACCAAAAAATATTACATTGTATATCATTGATATAAGTTCGAGACAAAGAGCGCTACCGTGTTAATTTGGTCTCCAATCAGTACTAAAACTTTTATTTCAATTTGTATCTATTAACCTTGACATTTGCCATTTAGAGCATAACCTATAAGATGCATCAAAACATGTAGAAATTTTATCTCAAAAAGGTTTCATGCAATATACATTCTAATTGATGTCGCTCAGTCTTACGAATGTGAAAAGTAGATGTTCTTTATTTTATAAAGTTTTGCCATTATCAGATAATAATAATAATAAAATGCCATAGAACCGTTTCTTTCTCTAAGAAGTTCTCTCTAGATATAACTCCACTACTATTGTCTTCGCAAATTCGGTCTGCTTCTGTTTATTGTAATCTATCTTGCGCTGCTTAAAATGCGGTTAATTATATTACGATTAATTCGGTGTTGTTTTAATAGCATCCTAATCTATTTGTATACTAATAAATTGAATAATAATAATAATATATATAATAAATATACGACTCGCTTTAGGATATACTTTTACCTCAAACAGCCATATTGCCCATTTTATTCCACATTCTTGATGCGCATTTCATTTAACGTCTCTGCAGTAAAAAGTGAGCTTTTCGACATATACCTTGAAAACAGGTGTTGCCATATTATATTCATATGTTTTTATAATTTAAATATTTAAAGATTATTAATCGTAGAACAAATAATAATTTTGTTAAAGCGTTGACCTCTATTGTAAACTACAGCATGCACACCTACAGGATGCCATATACAACTAAATTAAATTTACACAAACGCCTACATGTGTCAATTACACAATAGCAAACATTTCAACCCCAAATTTCAAAAAAAACAAATAGGAAGAAAGAAAGATATTGAAGACATTGCAATAGTATTTTCGATCGTACTAATAATAACAATAAAACCTAACAGACTTTTTTTAAATTGAACATTCGCTTTCATCTCCAGGGAAACTTTCTATACAACCACCAAAATATTTACACAACAAAACTTAAAATATGTATGCCTATCTACAGCAAAACAAGAACAAAATAACATATTTCGCATAAGAAAAATGTTATTTTTCTTTTTTCATAAATTGTTTTGCATTTTTTTATCATATCAGTTTCAGAATCACTCACAGTTGTTTTTCATTATAGGAATTGCATAAAGTTATTCCTATCAGAAATTTTCAACTGTAGATAGAACGGATGAATAAATTTCCGGTCGATTGTAGAATATTGACAAATATGAAAAAAATAATCTATCAATATTTGTTCTCATCTCTAGATAATATAACGTCATTCAAAAAATATTTTCCCTCTTATCATATAAAGCATAACCTAAAAGTTATTACTTTCTCACACCAAGTTGAGGTTCAACACACACGACAAATTATCGTAGAGGTCAGTAGAAACAAAGATATCATTCAAATTCGCAGTTCGTACGTAGAAAAATGTGAGAAATCAAAAATGTAATATAATTCATACTCCAAGCCAGGTATTGTAAACAATATAATGTAGGTACTTTAATTAAATCTTTAGTTTAATCAAGTCTTGACTAACCAGACATAAAACCGTAAGGTTTAAATTCAAACAACAAAACTGCAGATTAGAAGAATCATACTTCATAGAAAATTGAAGAAGCCATCCATCCATTAGGTATACTTATTAAATAAACCTTATCAGCTTTTCGTTAAAACTCTTCTACATATAGCCAGTGGCAAATAGTTTGCTGCTATTCCATTCACAATAAAAAAACCTTTCATACGTGAGAACCAGTATTGTTGTTTTTTCTAGAATAAGCATAATTGTTTTTAAACTATGGACTTCGTCAGAATATACAAATTTTTACAATATCTAAGGCTCATCAAATTGCTTGTTCCTGCTCATTTGTTTTAAAACTAAATTTGATGAGTATTACCTTTTATTTAAATTTCAAAAAATGTCTATAAAATTGTCGTTTTTTTTCATTTTACAATAGCAAAATAGTTATTCGTATCACTAGGCTAGAAACTGTCTGTTTGCAAGTGCAAGGCCAGAGACCAAGGTTCTCAAACTCTTAACACTTGCAAACAGTTCCTAACCGTGTGATTCACATCATAAGTTTTTAGACCAACAAACGAGTTTGGGTAAATTAAAACCATTCATTATTTAAAAACTAGAGACTCAAGAATTTAATCATTTCCCATTGGCAAATTAGCTAAAGAGACAGATGATAAACCTATACCTAATTCATGAGCCAAATGTCCGAACCTGCTGTTCCTCTCGTACTGTGCATAATTACTATCGCAACGACAAGCCATCAGTAGAGTAAAACTAACTTGTTTCACGATTGAATGATTGTGTTAGTTGATTGTCAACTAACTTGACGATTTAATGCAAATTTTCGTTCTGTGTGATTGGGTGAACAATCCGACACTTGGCGAGTTCTGCCTCGCAATGATTGTACAAATTTATTTAATAATGTTAATTACTATTCCGCATAACCTCAAAATTAGAAATAGTTTCAATTAAAGCACTAAAATTGAAGCAAAATCTCTAAGTTTTTATTATTTAAATGTCACTAATTGAATGGACAAAAAACGATTACAAGTTAAGTAATCATGTTAGAACGTCAACATCCTTAACCTGTGGCGCACATCGATATTACAGATAATTTTGTTTGATCTTCGGTGTTTTTGTATACCACAAACTAAGCAACAAACGACATTAAAAAATCTGTTTTACATATAGTCTGTCTAACGTTATGTGGCGAATTATGTACCACAATAATGATTAGAATACAAGTACATACTTACTATTAAATTCCGTTAAATAAGCATAGAAAAAGATCTTAGTTCGAAAACTAAGTAAATAATAAGATGTATGTATGAATCTTTATTTTAAAATCCAATTTAAAAAAACCAAATTTATTTTGTCTTTATGCAAAGGACTTGTTCAACTATTCCAATTGCGTTGATTAAAGGAAGTTCTACAGCAATATGTCAATAGAATAAAAAAAAAAATTATGACATGCAACTGCCATTAAAAATACCGATTTACTGACAAGAAAACAAATAAAGCCACGAGATATTCAATGCGCTATTATTTGCATTGGAAATGACTCACATGAAAGATGAGTAATAGGAACTACGTGCATTAAAAAAAAAACATGGAAAACATTTACAAATAATGCAATATAATAATAGTATGTCGATGTAAAAGTGTGCCGATGACGTGGTTATTAAGTCTGCCAAGAATAATTCAATGAATGTAATTGTTAAAAACGTGACGATGACGATTATACGGTAACAATAATGATTAGCTATAATGGCATTCCAATTTTATCCGAATTGAAATACCTGATGTATAATTTTAATGATAGAAAAAAAAAAGCAAAAATAACAATAGTGTTATGTAATAAAATCCTTCGCCTGCAAACTACATACATACTAAGAAACCTGCTAGAAACTTACGTAACGAATGACAAAGTTAAAAGCTAAAGTACATCAAGTTTATTATTTATGAAGACATTGTATTCAAAAACAGGTGCAGAGTTATAACTTATCTAGATACTCTAATTAAATAAGAGCGAGACAAACAGAATTCATTTATGATGTAAATGTTAGATCAAAACCTGAGTCCAAACCTATTTCAAAATCGAAGAGTTTTGCAAACGTTCTATTAACATAATATTCTTCCCACAAAATAAATTACACTATTTTAGTAACAAAGTGTAAATCCACAGCGGTTGTACGTATTACTTCAATAATGTTCTATTCTCTAGAATTATTTCTAATTGCATTTGAGAGAGAAAATGCCTACTAAACAATTTCGAAATGAAAGCATTAATTTCCTTTGAAATTTTATCGCAAAATGTTAATTGAATTAATATTTCATATCTATTTGTAGATCATATCAATAGACATAAGAAAAATCATTTCACTTATAAAATGACAGAAAAATGTTTCAATAGACTAAATTGTTGAATTTTTTTAATAATCTTTTTAGCACAATATTTGACCTAGTTACTGTCAGTTAGCTCATTGTAAAAATCAGACAAGTTACATTTTTATAGTTTCAAAATAAATGAAATAAAAGTTTTAAATGTAAACTAAAAATCGTATAGAGCAAAATATATAAAACTGACCTCGCAAATTAGTTTCGAACCAACAATATTTAAAAAAAAATTGGTCTCAAATAGAAGTTTAACTATATACACAAATATTAAATTGAAATACATCAATTGACGTTGATTACGATAAAACTATTGAATCAAACCAATCAATTATAGTCAAATCAGGCGTAAAATATATACAATAAGTGGTATTTTATTATTTTTACCACTTGCGTTTTTCCTTATTCCTGATCTACTCTTTTTAAAGGCAACATTTTTGCTTGTGTTGCACGGCCCCTACAAAAGCTATTATAACTCACTCCCGACACTCTACTATTTATTCAAAAGTATTTGTTTTAAAACAAAAGTAAACCTTATAAAATTAATTCAAATCTTTTTCCTTAAATTAGAATAATTTTTAAATACATATTAAAATACAAATTTACAAATATAAAATTAATTTAAATGAAAAAATTAACTTAAAAAATATTGATCTTTGATTGATTGTTTATCCAAGTTCAAGCACTCACGTAACTAATTAATTTAAATTAAATATTCAATTAGGTTTTAATTAATACCCATTATTCAATTATCACAAAAATAAATACAGGTATTATTAGAAATAATAATTATTAATAATATCATTCTTGTAGCGATTCAAATGAATCATATGTTTATTAAAGCCTCTATACTATTTCTAGATTTACATATTTATAAAAGCCAATATGGAGAAAATTAAAATACTGGTTTACTTGAAGCAGATTCCTGTCATATCTATTTATTCAAATTACAACAACTTAACCTGCGACCTTGTTATAACATTTGAGAAATATGAATGATTCAAAGATTTTTCATCGTAAATTTTTTTTTGGAGTATTCGTGTGATACATATGACCTAGATTGTATTGTAACCTCATCAGGTAAAATTACAAGTGGCTGCTCTGTTGGTGTTATATGTACTTTTCTAATTACATCTACGTCTACGCTAAATACAATAATTACTAGCACAAATCCGCTAATCATTTTATACCGTAACATTCTTTAACCTATTATATTAAATCATGTTGTTTGTGTCATTTTTTCTAATATAATAAAGCAGTCATTGCTAAATATAAGAATGATTACGTCAAATTTAAAAACTAATGGCATTTAGAGATAAGGTAATATCATAATGATAAAGAAATAAAATATTTACTTTTGATATAATAAATCTAAAGCGAGAATTGGTGAGGTAATACATGCTTGTCATGTACTTATAATGGAATGCGTAGACAACAATTTCAGTTACATATTTACAAAATTAATAAATGTCATGCATTCATTGAATATGACACCAGCTGACCCACTTATAATCACAATATTTATTTTAGGTTGTGTCACATGACAATATGAACTATACATTAAAACGATTTTTAAAAATGAAGCAAAATAACACATTCTGGCAACAAAATTTAATAAATCATGGCTTTATGTCTTGAGCAATTTTAATATTCTGTTAATTTTTTTTTAAGTTAGCTGTAAAACTTTTAATCTAACAATTTCTTAGCAGCAAAAGTAACAGAAACAGACTCACAATGTTATTCAACTTGATTTCTTCACTTAGCCATAAGGATAGCCAGCAAGCAGTACCATAGTTTACACGTATAGACTACAAAAATATTTTATCTTCAAAGTCACTTTATCTTTAGGTCAAATCAAGTCAGGTCAGACACAAAAACATGTAATTTATATATATCCAAAAACACAAAATTATCAAGGACCTTCTCAGTCAATCTTCAGACTAACAAAATTTATAAATAAAAAACAAACACAATTTAAAAATTGAATACATACATTTACTGCTAATAATAATTAAGAAGCAGTATTAGTCGATTATTCATAGCCATTCTAGCTTGAGAAAAGCGAAAAATAGCGTCAGTCAAAAAACACCCGTATTTTATGCCGAATGAATCATTATCTATCAACCGCTATTGCAGGTGTCTATTCAAATAAATCAATCAATAAATTGATATACATATTCAAATTCACAAAAATCTTTGCGCCATTGCTTAAGGGACTCTATGTTTACAAATTGTTAACGGCTTTAGTATTAGTACGAACTGATCTAAGACCTGCTGCCAAAAATGCTTGATTAATGTTAATATTATACACCCTGTATATGATAAACCAGTCAAAACGTCTAGACGAATTTGAAATTTATACAATTTCGCAGAACCACTTTTCTACAATAGCAAATTCTATTGTTACTTATTAGACAAATGGACAAAAATTTTCCGTGCAATTAAATCAATTAATACAATTATTGCAAACAGCTTTTAGCACTTGTGGACTATTATTTAATCAATAACAACAACTTGGTGACACTGATAATGATAACAATAAGACTGTATTCAATTAAAATAAATGCCAATGTCAATGCTATGATATAATTTAAATATAATTTATCAAAACTAAATAGATTATTCTTATCAGGCGTTCACTACAAGTTAAAAATTGTGTCATAAAAATTTAGTCAAGATAAACGTCTCATGTTGACACTATTGATTCAATAACAATATCCGATGAAAAACCGAGCAAAAAAACACGTTGTTTTGAGTCTTTAAGATTGTCATTATCTAATACATAGTTTGTTTCTAGATTAAACTTTTTCCTTGAAACCGATTATTATTTTATTTATTTGTAATAAAAGTACTCCAAACAATTTCAAAGAGGGAGAGCCGGAAAGTTATCACTAGTCATGCAGGAAAAAATGCCGACTAACAATAATAATTACAATGAGTCTAGACGTTTTTGTAGGGACTTTAACCTTAGGATATACTGACCGATCAATGAAAAGAAACATCTCTGGACAATTACTAAAAGAACTATTAAATTTGGCATTTTCGTTACATAAAAAACAAACAATTTATAGAACCTGTCTCTAGCTTAAGCTATTTATATCTTATCGGCTATTATAATACTGTTATCAGACATTGTGGAATACCGACTATTTTAATTTGCTTATTAACTGTTTTTCTAGCACAAAAATCATTCAGTGGAAACTTTGGCTATATTACACCTACTTAAACAATATAAGTGCTTTATTTAAGGTTTCTAATGAACATATTGAATATCTGCATGATTTTTAAGATCAGTTTCAAAATTCAGTTCACAATCACACTTGTCAGAGATGTTATACCGAAAAAATCTTAATAGCAATGACTGTTTTGTCAATTTTCTCAAGTCTAGTAACCACCTAAAGCTTATTTTGGCTGATGGCAAAAAGGTTAGAGTATGACGCAATACGTCAAAAATAGTAAAACAAAATGTAAAAGTTTGAAAAAAATTCAGTTTGTTTAAAAATATATATATAATTTCTAATTCATCTAATTTTTATAAACGTGTAAACATAGATACTCCCTTCAAAAATAAATACATTTTCATAAATCTGTCTGTTACTTGTACACACAATGATACATATAACAAATAACGTAAATTTGATAAAACACCCATGAATCAACAATTGAGGCAAACTACCGATATTTAATTTAATATGACTCATCGAAAAGCCAATAGTACAAATATTTAGTAATTCCACAAACCTTACCTATTATAAACAATAATTTCTCCCTGCTAATATAATTATTATTGTATTATTACCTACATTCTTTCAAGTTTAGGCCATTTCATCAATTGTACTGTTAATAGAAAAATGTACTCTTAATTATTATCATATCATATCCATCACCAATTTAATATTTATTTTAATCTATTATTATTAATCATCATAATTTTGTTGTATTTATTAGATATTTTTTCAAGTATTCACTTTCAAAGTGACAAATAGTGTTGCAAATTCATTATCAGCAATTACTCAATAGTAACATCTCAAGTTCTCAGAGTGTTCGAGACAAAATCGGAATCAAGTGACAAGCAAAGAGATATTTTGTACATTATTTTTCAAAATACACAAAGTCCAAAAGACTTTTATGGCAAAATTCTTACAAAACTTAGAATAAGCTTTAAAAAAGTCACTTATAATACGTCGAGTGTGTAGATTGCTTCCAATTTTTTTTCGATGAACTGTCAAAAACAATAAATAACTAATGACACGTTTTTGACAATCGCAAGAACAACATTTCTAAATTCAAGCAACATACGAGTGTTTTTAAGATAAGAAAATTGCCGACCCAATAATTTTTGCTGATGCGTAAGTTGTGAATTTTTTTTATGATAATCTATACTGAATTCAGATTTGTTTTTCCATAGGGCTATGCAATTTTCACTGCAAATTTACTCACTTTGCAGAAATTATCGTCTAATTCGACACCGATTGGATGCTTTTTAAAAATTGTAGTGCTTTGATTGGCTTAAATTTTGCGAGAGAAAACTCTGATATATTTTTTGGAAAATTGTAATTGGGAGTAAGTTTGAATACCACATTATAATATTTCAAACAGACATGATATATGAGTGGGTTTTTACATTAGGTAGTAAAGATAATAGAAATTAATGATAAGGAGGTACACTAAACCCAAAGTTCTACGAACTTCCATTACAGTCCGAGCAATAAATTTATTATTGCAAAAACTTTGAATTACCTGTTACATTTTATCAAAACTCTAACAATTTATTTTGAGTTGCCCTTTTATGATAGTAGAACGTTTTATTAAAAGTAGTACAATTATTATCTAGAATCATTACAATATCTAATGTCTTTTTCCCGCCAATAGTAACAGTAGATTAGATAAAAAAATAAATATCATTAAAAAACAGCGTTAATACTTTATAGTCGCACAATATCTGAATAAGTAATTGAAGTTTGTGACAATATTTAAAAAATGTAATTACCGAACTTGTTAGATTATTGCCATATATGGAAAATCTTACTCGGTGGTAGACTCTAGATTTGCGTTGAGCTAAGTGAATTTATTATAACTAAACTCTACAAAATCTGAATTAATCCATAAGGAATCGTTCTCAAGAAAATTGTCAAATTTTAAGAGTCCGTGACTTTAAACATGCTTCCAACTAAGTCAAAAGTTTTATCAGGTTGAATGTTTTATTGTGATAAATGTTTTAAACATTTCTGTCGGTGAAAAATCGACAAAACGTGCTAGTTACTACAGTTGTTGATCCTGTAGCTTTAAAAACTCTGACGTCGTCAGAACGTGAGTAATAGAAACTTGATATTTTTACCGCAAACTAAAAAACTTTTATTTTGTGGTTTTGTAGTCCAATGTAAATCAAAATCCCCTGCTAATAAAAAGACCATTAAAGCATAGAGCGACAGAGAAGAGGTTGCAATTTGAAGCAGTTTCAATGAAATATTTTACTTTTAGAACTTTTATCAACGTCAAACAAAATAAATCATGCAAGTTATTGATTCATCATTCAAAGTTATATCGAGCAAAATATCTCGCCCCGGAAAAAAACTGCTAACGTTCCTAATTATGACATTGTTATCTATTTTATCCCAGGTGTTCATCATGCCCCAGTGCACACCCCTATAAAAATAATAGCAGCATAAATTTAATAATCGTGCAAAACACATTTCTTATCCGTCATGAGAAAATGGAAACGGCATTACTGCAATATTGTTATTTTTGTTACAAATTTTGATTACTCAAGCAAGTTGCTATTGACCTAGCCCGGCAATTGTGCGCAACTGCTGACACACTTATTTTCATCAAAATATTACATTTTTCTGTCACTGTACTACCTACCACTAATGATTCTTATTAAAATTTGTTGACTTATTGAAATAGTGACAAAATCTTAAAATCTATGAGCTGCATGCAACGTTTCGTGTTTTGCAAGCGATTGTCACTTTAATATTAATCTCTAAAAATAGAAGAGAGAAAAAAACGAGAAAGCTATGTATAAATTAGCACGTAAATATTAATAATAATCAATCGGTTATTTTTAGATATGTTCAATAACAACATGCCAAAACAATTTTTTGCATAGGTAGCAGCACTTTCAAACTTAGATATTGCTAATGGAGCGTAAGCTAAACGTATTTGATTATTTAAATTTCAGGTAAAAATAGGCGTACGTGTAAACACTTCACATTGGTGCTCTATTCCAATAAATGTAGCAAATATTTTATAAAACAGTAGATTACTGTTTTTAAACTTTTTAATTACTTCCTCATTTTGCAGAGCACATAATAAGCAAATTAGACAGCATGACATATGGTAATTATTAGTTCAAACTAAAGAATTCGAGCTAAAAATACACTAAATGAAATGCCAGAGTGAGTATTCTATTTTCTACCGTATTTATATTTTATCTACTTAAAAAAAAAGTGCTTGAAAAGTCTGAATAAAAAGCAGCATCCGTGTAATATAAACTTTTTTAAAACTGATGTTGCATTAATGGTTTAAACGATCTATGCACACAAGATTTATGCAGCAGCAAAACCATTTCGTTCTAAATTAAAAGGAAAATTATCGAGATAGCAAAAGCTAAATCAAAGTACATATCTACTTGTTTTTAAACATCAACCACTTTTACATTTTTTGTTTTTTATATTATTTAAACTTATATTAAAATATAGTATGCATTTAAAAACTGGTTAATATTTTTATCAATCGATTAGATAATATGAAAATAATTTTCCTCTTGTACTTGAGGTTTATAAATAGAATAACTATGACAGCTATAAATTTCAACGTATCCATAAACAAATATCACTAACAATAACTGATCCTTATTGATGATACCGAAACGTTTTAAGGAAAATAATCACGTAAAAACATATTCCGAGACTAAACATGTCACACATAACAATTTTTTCTTAATTGTTGACATCTTAAAACAACTGATAAGATACATACCTATAAATTAAAGGTACCGAGGCCAAAACACCGAAATAATATCAATAAAACTAGGAAAATACTTGTGTACCTGAAAACTCATTAATTGCAACAATTATTTTAAACTTAATTTGTATTAATTTATTTTGTTTTTGTCTGGAAAGAAAACACTTTATTTCTATAAACTGTAGACTCACACTATAAACAAATTTATGCAAAAAACAAAATAAACAACCGTCTTTGACAGAAATTAGATTTTTTAAACTCAGATCTTCGATTTTGATTTACTAACATCCCAAATAAATTTAAAAAACTACGTATTATTCTATTATAGTAAATAAGAAATTACATTACTTTAGCAGATTTTTCAATTTAAAAATGATACATTATTTTATGAGCTTATGATGTTTAGCAGCTGAACGGAGTGAAGCTGATAATTAAGACAAACAAACCACAAAACAAGTGTTTTCTCCGAATAAAATATGGACTTTCTTCAGACGCCAACTACAATCTTTAAATTCAAGTTTAAGAAGAAAAATGCAAAACTGCACCACAGTTGGTGGCGAATAATAAGTATTTGCGAATTGCTATTACTTGTTAGTAACAGTAACGGCAGTTTGAACATATCAGCAACTAAGCGAAATTTTGCATTTCTAAAATGTTCTGCCTCTTGAAAAGTATTTAATATTCTTTCAAATTTGTTATATATTTTACTGTTCTCATTCTATTTAGGTTAGAAATGACAACAGCTAATGATGAGGTTTTTTAGGATCAGATGCCATGGGGCCAGTCAAAAACCACAGCAAACGATTTGCTCAAAACAATTAAGTTTTTTTTACTAAAAATAATATTTAGAAGCACTTATTAAGTTTTCTGTTAAGCATAGCGTTTATTAAATTTAAGCGCTGCTTGCCAAACATTTCACTTTTCTGTTTAAGTAAAAATGCATCATTCTCTGTATATTGTTATATTATTCCAAAGAAAAGAAACAAGAGTAGCAATTTGTTGTTTACTTTGTTATTAATGTAATTATATAAACAAAACGTTTCGTAATTTATCAATTTTAGCAAGTAAGCTTCTTGATCTTTTAGATTTCTTTTTTCTGCTCTTTTTACTTTTTTTAAATCATCTTCACCTATTTCAATTCTTTGCTATCTTCATTCATTATCTTGTGTCGACTCAATTGTCTTTCTGCCTGATAACTTCCTCACATTTTAGTATAATATAGTCAGTCATAGTCTATTGTTCCTTTCCCTTTTCTATACCTACATCCTGCATATCTACATTTGAATCATAATAGAAATTAGGTACTAACAAATGTGCATACCTAAGAAAACGAGTACATTTTTCCCATGTAATTATTTAAAATATTTTATTTTAAAAATGGCAAACATTATTCTCACGCTAAATATTAATAGAAATCATTTTATTCATTGAAATTTTACGACTGTTTTATTTATATAATTATGTCATTACATAAGCCAAATATATAAAAATTCGAATTTGATAAAATGTTGTTTGCAACGATAAATAAAAATTAAATTTTATTTGACCAAATCATGATACGGTTCACTGCAAAGTATCAGTTATACAGTATGACCTTATTCATACGGGTCATCTGGTTTATTCCGATTGAGTGGCTGCTGGCTTGAAACTTTCTAGAAACCATTTAACGTTGAACTTTATAACAAAGTTTTTATTAATTGCAATTGTACGAAATATTGAAAATATCATCCAGTGATTAAGTTAACCATTTAGAACAACATTTAAGTATTAAACCATACAACAAAATCTGAACCACAGTCTCAATTTGAAAGACAAAAAAGTAAATTCAACAACAAGGAAAAATAAAAAAGACAAAAAAAAGTTTTGTGCAGTTTCGACTCTTATAATGATTTAGTTTGAAAAGATTCTTCGAAAGCAATTGAACTGCATTTTATTGAATACAAATTATACAATAAAACAATGTTCCTATTTCTAGATTGGTTTTATGGCACCGCAATTGTAATTATTAGGAGTTGTGGCTTGTGGTGATAATCTCGTAACTTCGTATCTTCGGAAGGTATATGACAGCGCACATCATACCTTTCACCATCAGATTAATGGCGCCAGTTGCTTATCGTGGAGGTATTTAACTGTTTCACTATTGAACGGGTAGTAAAACCAAACTAGACATGAACCATTATACAATATTTGTCTGATTGTTTAATCAGTCAAATTCATATAAATATGAACAATTTGTTGAGAACATTTCTTCATGACAACTCTGGTGAAAATGCCGAAAGCTTAAGCGGCACGTGTCTACCTAGATTTGATAACCATAAATTTAAGCCAATTGCCGGACTTAAGTCTGCAGTAGACAATAAGGTACCTGTAAATAAAATAAACATTGAAAGTGCTGGTCAAATATTCTTCAAAAAACCCGACTTTTAAAAAACCCAAAATCTTTATTATTAAGTGTCATTAGTGCCCCTTCTCAACATTATGAGCTTACTTGTACAAGTGCTCAAATAAGTTGTTCATTATATAGTTTAAATCATTGGTTTTGGTAGACAATGTTTGAGGGACAAATCTTAGTTAAGAACAATAGAACGGTATTTCTCTCAAATAACAAGGAACTTTTGAAGTCACCTAGCATTATTACTTTAAGTACAAAACTCATTGCCCTAATTTTTAACAACTGCCAGGTAAGTTTGACATCATACCAAAGATTACCCACTTAGTACCCCCACTTGATGGAGATATAGCTCCCCTTTTTAGAATGGTACACTCACAAAAGCTACTTGAAGCAACCCTGACAATAAAGTTCATTGTCTTGTGTCTTAGCCAATAGTGTTAAAGAATTATTGACACCCTCACATAATTGTCACGCCCATCAGTACCTTGAAAAGATCAAACCCAGAAGATTTGTGGTTCATCATTTTCAACCAAATAAATTTAATTTCACTGAAATTGAATCAGGACTTTATTTATTAACATTACTTAAAGGCTCGGCAGTGATGGCTTTTAAGCAGCAAAAATTCTTGTATTAAATAAGCCAATAAAAATAAAACCCCAAATATTTTTTGTACAACTATATTAACTATATTTAACTTTGGAAGTAAAATTCTAAAAATTTGAGGATAATACGCTAAAAGTAGGAAAACAATAGAAATTTAAAGATGACCAAAAGTTGGAATTTGTGTAATATGTTCCAAATTGTCAAAGATTTCATAATAATAAAGACAAAATCGATAATTACGTATGGAGAAAAAGAATAGAAGTATGTAGTTTGCACGATACAAGCCCGTGTGAATGACCATGTGTCTAAATTATACATAAAAAGCTATAATTTAGAGAAATGAAACACAAACAATAATGGAACAGGAGGATTATAGTATGCAGTAAAAAGTAACATTTCTCTTTAATTTTATTTAGGTTTTACCAATTATTATCCAAACTACCAAACAGAAAAATCTCTGATATCTGTTTTTTACCACCAACCAAATAAGAAATGTTTGATTTTTTTATTAGAAACGCTGGAAGACTGGAATGGAGCACATATTATATTTGAAGATTTCGGTTACGATATTTATATTAAAACTGTCATTCTACCTAACAATAATTAAAAAGACATTTTGTTCAAGCATGGCTTAAAACTAATTATTGTAAATTAAACAAAAAGAGTTTTTCGCCCAAACATCAGCAACATTATTTCCAGATTATTACAAATCAGGAGAAATTAATATTTAAGATTCTAAGAAACTCCCTGTGTTAGTTCATGATTATTTCATACTGACTTTTGAACCTAAATTAGATAAAAATAGAAAATCAAATAGAACAAAAATCATCACTAATGGAAAATTTAAATCTTACGATAAAGAAATATTTCAAGAAATCATTATGGGATCATTTCTACAGTGCAATAAACATTAGAGCAATATTATAACCGACACATTGTACAATAAAATTAACAAACTTTGTTATAAGAAAGAAGTTGTGATATCAATAAAATATACAGCCACCAAACAGATTCCGCCAGAAATTATTGAAGAAGACAAATTTGGGATGAAAAAGTCGCTCAAGTGTCTAAAAGCGATCATTTATAGAATCTTTACATGGATCTAAGAAATAAAGTAGTAAAAACCATAAAACAACGTAAATGTAAAAAAATTAAGAAAAAAACTATCGACTGATAAAAAACAAACCTCAAAAATCGTATTTCAAAAAAAGACCTTTAATCAATTGCCTAAGACCTTAACCTGCAGATAATACAAAGTTTTTATTACTTCAACTAAAACTATGGAAAAATTTGTGAACATAGGTTTAAATGTGTTAAAAGAATAATCAAAGTGAAAGCACAGGTGTGACGATGTACAACTGTACCTATTCTTATTATTGAGTACTATTCTTAAAGATGCACTAGAAGTAATCGAAAATAGGTTCTTAAATGTAATTAATTTATCTCTTTTTCAAGAAGATTTTCCAGATAGATGCAAAACATCTGTCATAATTCGATTTCAAAAAGTGCCACATACAAATAAGTGCAATAAATGTCGCCTTGTTAATAGTGTTCCAGTATATGAAAAAATCTAAGAAATTGCTGTGAAAAGTCAAGTGACTCAGCTGTCCAGTAGAAACAAAATATTGCAATCAGCCTTCAGAAAACATCATTCCTGTAAATGGGTGATAGTCATAATCTGTAAAAATTGCCATTGAAGATAAAAATGTTGTGATTGCAGTGTTTTTAGATTTCAAAAGCGTCAACTGTAAAGTGCTATATAGGACAAGTTGAAAAATGTAACAACGGTTTAATCTTAGTAAACGAAAGCAGAAAGAAAATATGCAAAACGGTGCTTCCAGTAAGGTGAACGTTATATATGAGGTGCCACAAAGAATTGTGAACTACTAGCAGACAATACTATGATTATATATATATATATATATATATATATATATATATAGCAGGAAAAACATAATGAATTCTATAAGAAATTTATTAGAGACCTACAAAACACATTTAATTATTTATCTTGTAACAACAATCTGAAATGTAAGGGTCTAGCACTAGCAAATAAGTAATCACCACAACTATTCGATCTATCCAACATTGATACCCAAATTGCTGGCACTAATGTAAATATTGTTGATTATGTTAGATAGATACCTGGGCGTTAGTATAAATAAAAACCTTACAGTTCATTAAATTAAACATTTATTAAAATGTCAAAAAATATTTTTTTCTCAAACACAAATCTAAGCTGCTACAGCTACACAAAATTGTTGTTATATAAATCTTTCGTTTAACAGCATTATTATCAACAAAATGCAAATAACACAAATTAGAGCAATCAAAAATATATTTATTGTAACAAATATCTTCATGTCTATGTTAAGTTAAACACCTTGCAGATACAAGAGTTGACCAAAAGATTATAGTAATCACCACAACCATTCGATCTATCCAACATTGATACCCAAATTGCTGGCACTAATGTAGATATTGTTGATCATGTTAGATAGATACCTGGGCGTTAGTTTAAATAAAAAGCTCGTATTTCATCAAATTAAACATTTATTATGTTGAAATTTTTTTTTATCTCAAACACATAAAAAAGAATCTGAGCTGCTACTGCTACACAAAATTGTTGTTATATAAATCTTCAGTTTAACAGCATTGTTATATCAACCAAACGCAAATAACACAAATTAGAGCAATAGGTAAAATGTAATACATAATATATTACCCAAACACTGAACAAAAAAAATTTCAATATAATTATCAAAGACAAACAACTTTTAAGAAACAAGGATAACTTTCATCTTACACATTGTAAAACCGTTTAAAGATGCAATTCTATCTTGAATAAAAAATTGGATATGTTTAACAAGTTACCTAACAAAATAAAAAAAAACTGTCATAATTTTTTACATTCTAAGAAATTGCTGCAAACACACTACCACTAACACTTAGTTGTAACGTTATGAAAACAAATTTCATGGTTTATATGGCTTGCCCAAATTAAGTTTGTGATACAATCAGCCTACCTACATTTTTATGTTTATTGAACTAATTTTTAGATCTGACTCTTATACTGTATTAGAAAACACTTTTGTTTATGTGTAAAAAAGTAATGAAACTCATTCAAATATAATTAAGAAAAGTTCTTAAAATGGCATTAAAATCTAATTCTAGTGTGCCAAATGAAATCATTTGGTAACTCAAAATCTTGGCACTTTCACGACAAAGCAACACAAAAAGACGAAAATGAGTTTTCGTGATATAGAGAAAATACGCAGAGATCTCAAATATCTAGAGAACCCCGTTGTCAGAAAACATTTTCAATTCAAGAAGGAAACACAATTAATTATTCTTTTTATATTATGGCGCATGGCTGGTAGTGATCATTTGTGGCAAAATGTCACATAAACTATAGTTTGTTCAGATTCAAGAAAGAGTATTTTGGTTATTTGAATGTTGAATAGCTTTTAAACCATTCAAAATTGGTTTAAAATAAAATATACGATTTTTTCTGCAGCCTGCCCTGTCCGAAAAATCGTCAACCATCACCTACTTCATAGATCTGATCACGTGGAGCCTGCATGCATTTGTTTTCATGCACTCTTTCTTGAAATTGAATAGAGTATAGTTAATAGTTTTGGTAAATACAGACTACAATACTAAAATAGTATAAACATAACGTTGAAATGGCATTAGAAAGTATGTATTTCTTCTAAAAATTAAAAAGTTGACGACGCTTCAGATACACATTGAAGCCGAATACTGAATGTGTCCAATTACGTCATTTGGTAACTCAAAATCTTTCTATTTTCTACCATGAAACAACCGAAAAAGAATAACGACGTTTGCAAAAATGCGTCATCCTAATATAGAGAAAACACGCAAATATTTCAAATATCTAGGAAACCTGATTGACTGAAAACATTTTCAATAATTAATTATTCTTTTTATGGTATGGGACTTGTACCAATACTGGTTGTTGTCGAACAGTGACAAAATTTATGCCAAACTGTCACATAAACTAGAAATAGAAAAAGCTTCAATTATGTACGAATTTAACCAGCTTTATGTCAAGTGTTAAAATGGTATTCAAATGTAATATTCCCACACTATAAAAAAAAACTTGTTTATTTATTAATATCGAAATGTCATAAAGCGGTAACCGCCGCGCCGCAGTTTGTTTATTTTTAACGATTATATAACAATATTCAGCACTTTTCATTGGTCTTTGCACTGGCAGGCATATTATAAGCTATAAAATTATGCACCTGATAAGATAAGCCTTATAATAATAATAATAATAGATTGAACTGAAAAGTGGAATAAAGAATTGGTCTACTACTATGCCTGAATCACCCACAAAGGTTGTACAGTGTGACCTTGTATTATACGATTCACCTGTTTTATTCTGTCTAGTTTTCCACATGCTTTGCTCTCTGTCAGTCAGTGTTTATTCAAACCGACCCCTTATATTCAGTCAAGTTTTTTGCATTTTTATCCCCGATCGGTTGTTTTCAATACAAAATAAACCCTGAAATTGTTTGTAACACGTGGATCGCGTGTAAATTATAAATAAGGTAATAAATTACCTGTTGCCAGTGATCATCCAGAGATGGTTGCGCCGAAAAATAGCCGGTGTCGTGAATGTCTTGAAGTTCCCTGAAGATCCCAACACTTGGCAATATATCCATAGTTAAATAATGGGCTATCACAGGTCACAGTTAAACAATAACACAGCAAAAACACTCAAACAGCACATTCATTAGAGATATTTGGATATAATAATATAGATAGATAAAAGTAGTAAAGTTGCCTTATTATTTTAAAGGCGCACTTTTCACCGGCAAACCATTACTATTATTATCAACTCAACCTGTCACACACATACACCAATAGTATTGTTTTAAAATAGTAATATTCTAATCAAAATAATACAATACAAGTCAAACAAAATCCCCTTTATTAATAAAATCCGGACATAAAGCCGCGCAAACGGAAACAAGACGACGACGAAGAAAACGCAATGCGTCGACTACTGTTATTCACTTGTTTTTCATAAAAATCAAGCTGTCATTGACAACTGAATTGATTCAATTGTTTATCAACGATTTGTTTTTGTTTGACCGGCGAGGTAGGTATTTAAATCCAGATAGGTAGAGCCAAAGCTCAATGTGCGACGACGAAATAGCGCAGCGTGCAATGCTCTCAACAAGGCCCTCACGGCAGAACTGAGTCGACTGGTTTGTCCGCCGCAGACGCTGTCGTTCCGAAGGTTCTATGCTAGCCTGCATGGTTTTAGAAGCCTCCGTCGGGGCGCCACTTTCACGATTGCTTCGATCGCGTGCGCACCGGATATGCGTGCCGTCTCTGCAGTCGACCAGACAATTTCATTCTTTCTATCATTTTTTTATCATTATTATTTAATATTACGCACGATTAATTAATATATTTTGTTTCATTCATCTGTTCCATTACAAACATAAAATGTTCAAAATAAAAAATATAATATCAAAAACCGATTACCCAGCATTGAAATTCCTAAATCGATAATCTATTCCAATAAGAATCGGATGCGCATCACTTTCTCTTTTTCACTTTTGGTTGTTTTTGTTTAGCTTCAAATATTTTGATCAACTTAGCTATTATAGATAGCAAATAATTAAAAGATCAATTGACTTACCTTAAGGAAAATTGATCGGAATTATATGAGTGTTGCCATTCGAAGAATTACACATGTAGTCGCAAATTTGTTGCTCTAGCGGTCCACAATGTTTAAAGCATTTTTCGGGGAGTCCCCCAATCCTCACCAATCCCACTATTCATACGCACAGTCCATGGTCCGGCAGATTTCAGCTGTGGATTTCAGTGCAAGATTTAGAGAAGACCAATAAATCTAGAGAGGTAAAGAGACGGGAAAAAACGAGGGTGGGTTGTAATTCTTCGAACGGCAACACTCATATAATTCCGATCAATTTTCCTTAAGGTAAGTCAATTGATCTATTAATTATATTTCGTGTTGCCGTTCTCGAATTACACATGTAGATGTTTAAAGAAAAACAATCTAGATTTATAAAGTAGGAAAAGATAATGTTTATTATTAAGAGAAACAACCAAGATTAACATAAAGTTAAAATAAACTACTTGTGATGGTATGCTAAGAACTAGGCATAACCGATTCCACAATTATTTGAGCAAATTAAGTGGTATTAAAAGCTAGTGGACGATTAGAAAAACAGTTAAATGTCTGGGATTTACTTGAGCAGCCAGCGGGTTTGCGGGTTGTTTCAATTGAATTTCCTGCTTTAAGCGCAGCCGATGTGGCGGCATGTCTAGTAGAGTAAGCAGAAAAAATTGACACATCTATACCAATAGCGGCAAGTGTAGTTTTAATCCATTTACTTATGCGTTGATAAGAAACTGGACGAAAAGAACGTTTGGAAATTAACAACAACAGATCTTCTGTAACTGGGCGAATGTCTTCAGTTCGACGTAAATATACATCTAGAGTTGATGCTACACATAAATTTGGCTGTGTAGCAAAGTATGGTAGGAAAAGAAACGGTTGAAAAGTTTTAGGTGATAAAGTTTTTATTTTATCTGGAATGTAAATTTCTTTTTGGTGTTCCCCATTATTATGGCGAATGTTTGGGATACGCATGTTTGGTAGCGTTGGGTTCCCGTAGCTAGAGCTAGCAGTATGACGAGTTTCATTAAAAGATTATACCTCAGAAAAGAACAGAACCGGAGCGCGATATCCCACGTTGTGGAATATCGTGGTCTCGAGGATCTTTGACTATAAACATTTTTAAGAAAGCGTTTAATAAATTTCTTATCAAGTTTCGAAATAGAAAAAATTAGCAGCAAAGCCGCACGTTGAGAATTGAGAGTCGCATATGCAGCTCCCGATTCAAATTGTTACTGAGAGGTAACTAAGAAAGAGTTTCAGTGAATAGCAGTAAAAAGCGTGGTTTCTGAGCAAACAAAAATTTCACCAGTTTTGTTAGTTGGTGTATTGGTTTAGTGTGGCCAGAGAAATAAAAAATTTAAGAGCAGAGAACTCAGTGAGAGGAAAAACTCTCAGGAAAAACGCCTGCCGCACAAAAACCCAACCTTCAGGATAAGAGACCTCCAGAATGGATGAGGTTGGCTGAAATGAAAAGCGGGTAATTTTTCATCTGGCGGGAAAGCGCGAAGAGACTGTAAGAATAAACTTCTAAAAACTGAATGACAAAAGATTGGGTAGCCCAACAAGGAGCTACTAAAAGGCCTGACGCCTTTTCACTAACAAGTTTTAGCAAGCATTTTGTAATGAGACAAAAAAAGCGGAAAAGCGTAGAAATATTTATTTTTTCACAACCTGTGAAAGCATCTACGGTCAACGAGGCAGGATCTGGCTTCCAAGAAATTTATCTGGAATATTTTTAATTGAGGTTGAGCAGCAAAAAGGTCAATTGTAGGAACGCCAAAGTGGGCGCATATTTGGTGAAAAGAGTGTAGAGATAACTCTTACAGGGGTCTCACGAACTAGAGAACGAAACGCTTCTTCAGCTGAGATATTGTCCCTAGTCTTTATATAAGAATCAACAAGGAAAAAGTTTTTTCCTTCACACCAACGCCATAAGCGGCGGGTAATATTATTTAACTGTGGAAAACGAGCATTCCTCATTTTATTGATGTAAGTGTAGTTGTGTTAACAATTCTGAGAAGAATGGAACAAAACATTTCGGTGCAAACAATTTTAAAGCGTTAAAAGCAGCTAACAATTCAACATTGATGTGATGTCTTTTTTCGATTGTTGTCTAAAACCCATGTGTAGACTGTTCATTAGAAAATGCTCCCTAAGTCAGCAAAGAAGCGTCAGAAAAAATATCCATTACAAATTTTCGGTTTCAAATGATATGCGCACCCTCATTTTTCTGCAACGTTTAGTACCACCAACAATGTCCATATTTAGCCAAAATAAATAATTTTTTTTTTTTTTTTAATTTGAGAATTAGCATTTAACGCACGAAGGTTGGTTCGTTCTAAAGTTTTAAATGAGCCCAACCAAACAGAACACAGAGGAGCACGCAGCAACAAGTTGTCCAATAAGTTGTGCAAAGGTTTGAATGCAAATGTAAAAAAACTAGTGAATACTTTGTAAAAAAATTATAATAACAACTGTTAAAATGAAAAGCAAGATATTTTTATGTTCTGCAGATTTCGACACACAAAAAGCATCGTTGAATTCTAAGGAAGGAAAAAAACACTTTTTATAGATTAATTTTAAAACTGTTATAATGTTATTAAAATTGCCATAGTTTTCAACTTTGAAATGTACTCAAACAGTAATTTGAGGATAGATTTAAAATAAAACGGGTTGAACCGTTAGGTTTTTGTAGCTAAAAGAAAGAAGATAAAAATCATTCTTTTGTTGAAAAAGTTTTTTAAATTGCTCCAATTTTTAATAAATTGTTTACGTTTTGGGTTATGGTCGCACAACTGCATGTAAAGAAGAAAAATACTGATTTAGACTTTTGAGCAATAGGTTTGGATCCAAAGGTAACCTATATCCGGACCGCCAAGATAAAAGAATGGTAAAAATCCGGCAATTAGCGTCCAGTGTATGGTAATACCTGATTTATAGGTGAGTTTTCTCCCCTTCTCTTTTTTTGTTGAGTTCTTGAGAAGAGGCGTCGGTAGTCTAAAGACGTTTGGTGTATTTGAGGCTTCTTTTTTTGTAGAAAGTTTGACGAATGAGTAAAAATTTAAAATTTTTTTTACATACAAAGTTATCTATCGTAAACTGTGTAAGGACATCTTTGAGTGTCTCACCTAAAAAAAGTATAATGAGGAAACGACAATGTATAAAGCATTAAGGGGTCTCCCTCGTATTCTAAATATTTTAATTTTATTTCTGAGAAGAGAGCTGGGATACTCCTTGGAAAAGACAATGCTTATCAAGCAAGGCCGTGCGGTCATCTTTTGGTACACCAAGGTAATGTCAAAACAAAACAAAAATTTGACCACATGAGTGTACACTGCAAGTCCTAATTGAGTATCTATGAGAAATGTTCCCAGGAGAGTTAAAAGGGCATTACTTGAGTTTTTTTCAGGTAAAGGTTTGAGATTTGCCAGTGGACAAATTCATCTCGGGATCAGTGTCCGGACGAACAGACTGATCAGAAAAAACCTCTTCATCTTCACCCAGCGAGTCATTTAAATAAAAAAGAAAAAGGAAAAGTAGAGGTCAATACTATTTTTCACAGAAATCCAACTAGATATCAAAACTGATTGGTAAAGGAGTTAATCTGGTTAGTAAACGTATGATGAAATTTGAGGTAAGTTGGATGACGCGACTGGACGGCGATAAGACACACATTAGCTTCTTAACTCCATTACTCCAAAAATGTAGAATAGAGTTTAATACATCATTTGCATTATGTGGTGCAGGAAAGGCAGCGTAAAAGTATATAAAACACCGCTGCTTTTTCAGGAGATACAAACAATAGAGTTGTATATGTAACTGAAACGGTGGAATTCGGCATATTTTTCAGGGAATACAAACAAGAGAGTTGTATGTGCCTGAGACGGTAGAATTCTTCATATTTTTTCAGGGAATACAAACAAGTGAGTTGTATGTGTCTGAGACGGTGGAATTCTTCATATTTTTCAGTAAATACAAACAATAGAGTTGTATATGTAACTGAAACGGTGGAATTCTGCATATTTTTCAGGAAATACAAACAAAAGGTTGTATGTGCCTGAGACACCGAAATTCTTCATATTTTTCAGTAAATACAAACAATAGAGTTGTGTATGTAACTGAAGCGGTGGAATTCTGCATATTTTTCAGGAAATACAAACAAAAGAGTTGTATGTGCCTAAAACGTTTCGAGTGGCTTTCATAATAGTCAGAAATATTTTATTATGACATTTACAGACATGATAATCGATCATCTGTTGTAAGAATTAAAGTTGTTTCTATAGTTAAATATATATTGTTTTGGATAATTTTACACCTAAAATACGATTGGTCTATTAAAAACGTTTTTGTTTTAAATCTAAAGCGGATGGTTTTGTTTAAAGATTTTTATCTTTATCTCCAGAAAATCATCTATCATTTTGGTCCGCCAGTTCTGACCCTGTATATTTCCAAAAATTAATGATTGCTAATAGGTATTTTTAAAAAGTTTTGTTGGTAACTAATGTTTAATCGTACACCCTGCGAGTGTGAGTCCACTATTGTTTTCAATTTATAAGAAGTAGTTTTTTTTTTAATTTGGCGTCATAGTTGGCCATGCCTGTGAGTTTGTGTGAATAGCCTATAATTTTTAACAATTATTGCTCTAAATATCTAAACTTCTCAGCTTTTTCATTGTTGAATTTAAAATAGTTTTTTCACATCAGAAAATTTTTGTAGTGGAATCTTATGTTTGTAACGGCCACCGTTGATGGTGAATATTGAGTTAAATTTTTTGAATGAAACATTGACAAATGGAGGTGGCGATTGTGTAGAGAAAAGAATATGAGAAAATAAAAAAAAAAAGTTATTGGTAAAAACAATTGGACAAGTGATCGAATGGAACTACTTATGATACACATTTGAAGACAAAATAGATGTGAGATGCAGGTAAAACAAAAGTTTAGAGAAGAAAATGAAATAGTAATGATAAAGTATGAAAGTCATATACAAAGTGTAATGATAAACAAGACAAAAATGTGTGGATCAAACGAGATGGAAAACATAGAAATAGAAGAATAGATAGCTTTGAGGATTACAAAAAAGAACTCAAAAATATTATAGTATAAAAAATAGTAAATATAAATGGAGGTAAAAAAGAGAGCGGTTAAGATTTAAGATTTAGATTTAGTGTAATTTTTTCAAAGACATAAAAGTTTTAAAAATTAAAAAATATAGATAATAACATTGACATTTGACGAAATTATTCTTTTGACAATCATTTAACCAACTTTTAATAAAATTAAAAAAACACGAGTGTTTTTATAGATATTCATAACAGGCTCCAAATTGAAAACACCAAAAGATAATAGATATTTTGGATTATTAAAAATAAATATTAAGATACATGGATTTAGATACATTTTAAGAATTTAAAGTGGTGCAGGTATTTGGCTAAAAATTTTTATAACTGAGTTATAAAAGCATTAGAAAGTACAGAGAAATGATACTTTTAGATATTAGACCCTTCTTCATCTGAATATTTAATTATTTTATAAAACATTTTATTTCATTTGCTTGGAATGGTGAATGTCAAGAACGAGATGTAAAATTAGAAAGAAGGAATTTGAAACCGCAACGAATTTATTACTTTGTTTTATTAACTTAATTGGAGACATGAGAAGGGTGAATTAGTCAATAATGCTAGTCGACAGACCTCTGTTTCAGCATTACAAATTGAAGAAATATATTTCCGGTAGTAACTTGAGAATGTTTTATTGAATTTGTTAGCATACCGTCACTTTAAATTTATGCCTAATAAAAATGACGATGGATATTTTATACATGAGAGGTATAAGAAGATATATAAAAAACACTTTTAAAATTTCTCTTGTAAAATAGTAGTTTTGATAGGTGTTATTTACTTTGCTGCCAAAACTAGAGAGAAATTTTCGAAACAATGTTATTTTATTTTGCTCTTCTTTCAGTCGTGCTGCAAAGAAAGTGCTTATGTGGGAAATTTTACTTTCCGAACTCGTTTGGTAAATAAGTATCAAAGCCCTGCATTGTCAGAGACTATTTTTACATGTGTGTCTACAATTTTGAATTATCTTTTTTTATCCCAATTGCCATTGTTTGTGTTAAAATCTGTACTGTTTATGCGCAGACAGAATAATAAAAAAAATATTTATTTTACGGATGATATAATCAATATTGTTGTCGTTTGTGTGTTTTCAGTGTGTTATCTCCGATCTCCGACCGATTGAGATATAATTTTGCATATACGTTTAGTTTGATTGTAAATGCCTAGTTGTTATTTTAAATTTAATATGACGCGTTTTCAGTTTGGAAACAGATATAGAAACACTTGTGATCTTATAGATATAGATATAGATCTTTAGAAGACAAAAAAGCTTTAAACTGGGCTGTAAAAATTTGTTTGCTCAAAAGATCTCGACAGATTCAGAATTGCTACGCTATTTCTAATATTACCGGTAATACATTTTTAAACGTTTTCTACCTTTGGATGAGACACATGAATGCTGTTCTTTCCTATTATATTAATTTTTTAAAAGAAAAACCAACTATGTTAAATAGTTTTAAATTAAATTTGCAATCAAATGGCTTGTTGCTGATACCAACCGCAAGCAACAAAAATTTTCAAAAAAATAAAAGTCTATTTCTTTTTATCTAAAATTAAAAAAAAGTCTTACAAACACGTTTCATAGAAGGTATTACCGCACGTGTTCTATAAAAAATTCGAGAGACTTGTGCGTTAAAACAACTCTTACAAAATTTTTTTTTTAATATACTATTATTTAATTTGCTTTCTATAGGTAACGTTTGGCAACAGAGTTAAAACAACAAATAAAATTAAAATAGGTGTTTTCAACAAAAAAATTGTTGTTTCCTATACTTCAACTTCAATTAAAAATTTATGCGTTATACTCGCCAACAAAGTTTGACTAAAACCAACCGATAAAAGGCAAGGCGCCGCATTTTCTTTCATTTAACCTTTTTATGAATGCTTTTAAAATCTTTGTAGAAAAGTTCTTACGACTTTAAGCAGAACATAAAATCAAAACTAGCATAAGTTGTAAAATAAATCAAAGTAATCAAATATTTAAACGAGCTCTAGGCGTAAATACAGAATCATAAAAGCACGGCTACTTACCGCTCATTTTAAAAATCTGTTAAATTTTATAAAATTCAGATGCGGTAGAACCTTATTTTTATTTAAAGTTTTAAAAAAACACCGAAAGAGTCACAACTAATCCAAACTTTATTAAATCAATCACCGTTTCCAACAGACTATCATTTAAAAAATAACTTATCAAGATTTAGAAATGTAAAAGTAATAAGCTAAACCAAATTTATCTATATACAGAAGCTTAGAAACTTGTACATCTTTTGAAGCATTAGCTCTCTTCTGAAAGTTTTTTGTAATTTTTCGTTTGTAATTATTTCATGTTTTAATGTTGTTGATAAACAAAATATCTTTTAGATGAATATATGTATAACCAAAAACAATGTTAGCTCAATATTCAAATATTTGTCGTGTTAAATTATTTATGACGTAATGAAATTAATTCAATAGATAATTGCTTTATTGATTTGAAAAAAAAATTAGCTCTACTCTATTTTTTTGACAAAGGCGGATGCACGCGCATCTTGAAAAACTTTACATACAATATAGTAACTTTGTTAAATCTCGCAGGATTTTCGATACATTTTCAAGAATCTGCTGCCACTTTAACTGTCTATAATGTCAGTGTCAATAAACTGTTTATGCTTACATAACCTCACACAAGCACCAGAATCTCTAAAGAGTTGTAATAATGGAGTGAAATGTGACATCAGTTGCTATGGAAACCAAGCTTTGCGTTTTGGAAACCAAAAGATTTGCACGCCGTTGAGGAAAAATTCAGTTTGACAGGCAAAAGTGAGGTTTGAAAAAATTGACAAGTGTTGCTGACAGTGCTGACACTGCTGTTTCATTATATTGTAGTGTGTAAACAGGACATTGCTTTAACCAATAGAAAGGGAGTGTTTCAAATGCGATTCCAAATATGCCCGATTCGTCTTGTAAATAGCCGAAGCATAAAATTTAGAAAATAAAATATTATTTTTGAAAAAAACTTGTTGTGCTAGGATTTGAGCTCAGTTCACTGAAGGAAGGAACAAAACGGTGTTTTACAGTAGAAACTTAAAGTTTGTAATTATAATCATTGACGTTTAAATAGTAGCTCCTCAGGATAAATGTTCTACGCTATGTATCCAGGCTTATGTTTTTATAACATTGACAAACATGTAAATATTGATGCATTTCTGTACCCAAATACAATTTAATAATTTTATTTTTGAACAAATAAATGTACACTGTATAATTTGTAAAATATTAATTACGCTTTGGGTAACCACGTTGATTTTCATGGTTCAGTTAACACTATTTATATTAGTATTAAAATTATTTATAAATTGCGATTAGTTCACATGATCAATTAATAACGCTTAACAAATATTTGTACACACTTTTTAGCCAATAGTTAAAAATTTAATTATATTTAAACGTCAACAACTTCAAATTTAGAGACGACTTAATTTCTACTTTCAGATATTCATAAGTAACTCTTATTTTATTTATATATAAGGTTTAGGTTTTATGTATTCAATTATACCGTGCAATAAAAAAATTTCTTTAATCAAGTAGGTGTTGAAATAAAGAACGTATGATACACTGGCTGAAAATATTTAATTGTTATAATGTTAAAAAAGAAAATGTACAATAATTTTTAAATAAATTTCAAAATATTTTACTCTTAAAGAGTTATACGGCACCATTTATTTGCACACATCTAAAATAAGCCAACAAAAAATCTGACGTATGTACTGCAGGTTGTAAAAGTCCGATGTTCTAAGGTTAAAAGCTAACATCGTGTTGTTTATTCATTTGCTAAAATAAATAAAGCAATTAATAGCGAATTACTTTAAGCAGTATATTTCATAACTTTAAACAAGTGAAAAAAATAAATCCCTGTGAAAAAGTGAAGTCAAAAAGACCATCATGGCTCCTCAAATTAGTGTTAAACCACCGGCAATAATTTATCCTTTGTAGACCAAAGTCTACAAGTAAGATTTTATGCACAGCATGAATCTCATACGGATAACCACCAATATCTTTTTTGTAGAATGCTTTGACAAGTTCCAAAAGTATAAATCAACTTGTTAGAATAATTTTCTAATTGACTCTGAAAGATAATATTCCATGATACCTCAAATATTGTTGATGTTCTTTTCAGACTTTACACTAGGTCTGTCACTGCGTGGACGATGTTCGACGCTCTTAGTCTTATTCAATAATTGCATCACGTATTAGATGGTCTTAAACAAATAATTATAATAATAATTTTATATCCTGCTCGAGATGCGTTTTGTAAAAATCCGCAATACCTGCGAGTATAAAGTATGTACGGCTAATTTCAAAAAAAACTGATACGACTCTTAAAGCACGTTTTTTAAATATTTGAGCAGTGTATTCTAGGGCACCAGTCGCCGTCACTGTCAAATTAAAAAACTTGTCAGAATTGTCGATTAGAAACAAATAACCGCGCAAAAATAATAATCTTTAAATGGCTCCGCACACGAACAAAGAGCTAAAAGCAGGAATTGTATCAGTTTTTTTTGAAATTAGCCGTACAACATTCTCTATTTTCCAAAATTTTGTTTCTTTTAGAATCTTTACATATTTAAGTGTTCTAATAAAACAACGTTTTTGCAATTTTAGAGGAAGATAATCCAAAATGTTTTTGTGCCTTGCGCCTGCAAAACATAACTTTTAACGTGTTCTAAGCGGCCCGCAACGCCGTTTTGCCAGCCTAGGCTAGAAATATAAATGTCTGTCATTGTCAGACATTTATCAACGACAACTAACAGTTTGTATTGTATAATGTTACAATTAATGTATAGCACCCCAAAGTTCCTAAGCCGTAATGTGTGCTGGAGTATCGACTTTTTCAGAAAACAGCAATTTCACTTTTTAAGAGCGCAAATAGGTAACTTTTGAAATGTCAAAGCAAATATTTTTTTTTTAATAAACAGGATATCTGGATTTTTTACTTAGCGTTGCCATAACATGGAAAAAACTTTTTTTAATATAAAAATCTTTTATGTTTTAAAATAAAAAATCGGCAGCGGCACAAAAAATTTTGTGAATCACACCTTCGAAAACGCTTTTGCAAGGGCTCGTAGTTTGGGGGCCTCGGCCTTCGACCTTGACCCCCAAAATCACTCGCCTTGCAAAATGCCTGTTTTCGGCCTTGTGCTTCAAATAACTATTTAAGTCATAATTAATAAAAAAATAGTACAACAGCGAAATAAATTCATTTATTTTTAAATTGGTGTAAGCATAGATTTTTTACATAGATATTTGATTTAAGCGAAATTCGATATCACGTTTCAAATAATATTAGAAACAACAATGTGAGTTTGAAACAAATCTAAACTGATGCTAAAGCATCAGCGAAAATCTGCAAAATACTCAACTTCCTCGCTAACTTGCAGCTAAATTGCAACGTTATTATCAAGAGTTTTTTAAATTAGAATAAATTTAGCAGTTATTTCTACTTCAAATTATTTGTATAAATATTGTAAACTAATATTTATTGTCTTCAATATTCAGGTATAAATTGTTTAGATTTTTTAGCCTCACCTTTTAAGGTCTACTATTATAGTGTAGTGGCTAAAATATCTAGCTTTTACTCAAAATCCTTTTTATAGTCATTAATTACAAAATTGCACTTTTTTTACTTTTACAAGTACAATGAACAATTTGTGACAGCAAAGTAGAAAAATAAATTTAACATAACTGATTGTCTTGTCTTGAACTGAAAAAGATCGTTTAGTTTTTTATACTTATTGATGTCTTTTTTCGAAGCTGTGTAAGCCAAAAGCTTTTGTTTATAAAGCTTATATCTTTTTTTTTCTTTTGTTCTTTATTTTTTGTATCTTTAAAATAAATTTAGTAATCATTATCTTAATGTAACAATCTACTTTGGAATATTTATTCCACTGGCTAATAATCTCATTCCTATTTTCTCTTATATTTTGCCATATTTATTCAGGAAGTTTACCAAAAGCTTGAAATAACCATCATTTTGTTCAGAGTATCTTATGCATATAAAAGTTTTATAAAAATGTAGATATTTAAAATCGTCATGACTTTCTGTGGTTTTGTTTGCTCAATTATATTTTTATGGGAGATTAAGAAAGGTCTTATGCATTTTCTTGTACGTTGTCTGGATTTTTCTAGGGATTATTTTCGAACGAAAGCTTTTGCTACAGTATGTAGGGCTGGAATCATTTTGATTTATTTTTATTACATTTTGTGCTTGTTTCTCGTCACGTTTCTCATTTTGTTGGTCGATACCCAACGCTTGTTCAGCGATCTATTTTGTGATTATTAATTTTCCATAGATTTGATTTATTGACTGCGGTTCTCCTTTCTTTCCACTCTCCGGTTCGAACGTTTTTAATAACAAAGTTATATAATTTACTACAGCTTGCTTGTTGTTTTTCTCTAAAATGAAATCCAAACAAAAACATCAACAACTTTTTTAATCATAGCGTTCCCTAAATTTAAATTTTAAGCTGTATGAATTCTTTCATTTCAAATCTAAACTGAATTTTATTTTGCTGTGCGGTGAAATTTTGGGAATTTTCTTGATATTGAAATTATTAATCGAGCAATACCTATATTGGAGTGATATTTTGCAGAAAGCGTTCCATCTTCTCTGAACCTAAATTGCTGCATTATTTGTCAGGTTGTAGGACAGAATAAAGGGAAAACGTGATTAGTAAGTAATCAATCTCCTTTGGCTGTCAGAATTTGGAAGAAAGCACGAAGGAACAAGCAAAATTTCATTTCAACCACATACAACTCGAACACCTTTCTAATACACACATATAACTAGATAAAAAAAATTGATAGATCACTTGCTTTCAGTTATCTTTTCCAGAAAGAAAAATAAAAATACACATTTTATAAATTTTACTCAATCTTAAATCACTTTTAAATAATATTTGCGATAAGTTTTAAATAAGTTTTTAAGCATAAAGCAGACACAATAGCACATATGATGAGAAAGATGCAATATTATTTATCTACTTTGGTCAGGTCTCGTTCTTATTGGAACTCTTCAGCAAGTTGCAACAATATTTTACGTATACGTTTCAGACAAAAAGCGTTAATGTGATCACTTGGTTGTCTGATCAGCGATATTTAATTTATGATTTTAGTAAGACAAATTTGGTAAAAATTTAACGTTTTTAATTATTGTTAAACTATGCAATTTTTGAAAAAATCTTTTTGCCAAAAATCATTGCCAGTTTCTCTGACCCTGTCGCGTGTCTTGATTGACAACATAATATCCTTTTGCGCTCTTAATTCATAAAAGTAGTAAATTATTTAGTCATAGCATTTATTTTCATTATGTTTAAAAAAAACTATTTGTAGGACATCGTAATAAATACAAACAGTATTGATTATTTTAAAATCTTAGTATTGTATTTTTTTTGTTTATTAATGTAACATGATATCTTACGTTTTTTGGATAAAATTTAATAACTAACTTAAAATTGTACATAATGTTTAAAAAAACAATTTTCGAAGTCGTGTTTATTTTGTTTTTTGCATTTTCTAAGACAATTTACCACAGTAGTTTATAAATTTTTTTACATCAGAAAGTAGAATTATCAACAAACAGAAAATTTACTAATTTTATTAAAAAAGTCAATATTTTGACGTAAGATTTTTCGATTGAAAATTTGAGTGCTATTTTTGATATTTAGTCACAATTAAAGGAAAAAATAAATATTTTAAACTCAAAAAATTACAGTGTGTTTGGAACATAAAAAAGTAAGTTTCCACCAAATTTTGTAAAAAAAGTTTTTTTTTGTAAAAGATTCAAATACAAAACTAAAAATTTGGTTATTAGCATTTATCACATACGTTTTAAGATTATGTAAAAAAAGTATTAATACAAAAGTTGTAGATCTTCTTATTACCTACAATTTTGCCAATTCATTTTTTTCTATTTAATTTGTAGTTTGGTCGGATCTAGATAAACTAAATTTCACCCTTAAAATTTTACCCCTTCCTACTTCCCGACTTTATACCGCCCGTAATTTATTTTTTTTTTAATTTTTGTTATATTACCTTTTGTTTCTAATAAATTTTATCCTAATATATTTTTTTTTACTTTTTATTACTTTTAAAGGGTTTTTTCTACTCTGGTCTACACATTCAGTGGCCAATTAACTTTTCATAACTCACCAAATTGAAATTCTATTATATGCATGTCAACAAAAAATTATTTTTTATATGTTGTATGTGTTTGTAACAAGAATTCTCAAAATTAATATTTAAATGCCTAAGCGGAGTTAAACTAATGTTCACAGTTGACGTATTATCCATCAACTATCAATTAAGAAATTTTTTGCACAAGTTGAATAATTAAATGTAATAAGTAAAAATGCTGCCAATACCGAAAACTGATTGTAAAATCGAAAACACCTATTAGTTAAAAAGAGCTAAAATTCACAAAAAAACATTGCAAATATGTTCAGTCAGTTCCTTGTTAAAAACTAAATAAAAACAAATTTCTTTTTAGTTTAAATTTATTTTTACGTCTAAAAGGCGGTGTCTAGTGTTGCTTTAAGAGTAGTTTAGTAAATGAAAACTAAAGACAAATTTATATAATTAAAAAACCTTAAGACCCTGAGCACTCCTATGCGCTCGGACGTGAAATTGACTGATTTTCGATGCAAGATATTTCGGTTTAGTTTAAATTTGAAAAAAAATTTGCAGGCTAATCTTATCTAAAATTTAATAATCTACCTTGCTCTTCTATCAAACTTAAAACAAAAATGGCTAGGTTAAAGTGAATTAATTAATATGTCAAAGCTTTTGAAACAGCTTTTCTTCTAAACTGTTTACTGTAGAACATTTATTTTTGTTGAATCTTAGCAATTGAATAAATATCTATCTCGCTTTTGGCTTATTTTTTTCTGTTTTATTTTTTATTTAATGAAGAAAACAATATTATAGCATTACTAATCTACCTTCCCTTCTATAACGAGTGAGAATATGCGTTTTATGGCAAATTAAAGAGATACTAGTCCCTATTGTGATACTGATAAGCTTTCCAACTTTCTAACGTCTTACAATTTATTGAAAATATAAGTATTGCTTTAATATGGGAAAACTAACATTGATTTATTTTGTTTGATTTAAAAGTTACTTTTTAAATAAAAAATTTATCAATAACCAGATTTTGTAAAACAGTAATTTTTTGCAAAATTATGAAAGTGTAGAATAAATACAAATTTCTATCCTAGGACGCAAATAAGATATTTTCAAAAACATAAAGCATAATAGTTACAATTTATATTTGTGAAATATATTAATATTAGGTAAAATTAAAAAAAATTGAAAAACTGAGAAGGCAACATTACTCTAATGGGTATTAGGGATCAGAATAAAATTTAGAAAAAATCGTATTCAATATGATTAATTATTTTATTTATTTATTTATTTATTCATTCAAATTGCTTAAATTAATTAAATAAATAAACTCTTATTTAAAGTAAATTACTATATTTAAATATAATACATAAACTATACTGAAATATATTTTTTACAAAATAAACGTCAAAAAAGCATTAATAAGAATAACTCAAAAACTGCTGGTCAAATCTGAATCAAATTTGAATGGGACTAAATGAAAAGCACCAGCTTCCAAATAAAAAAAGAATCATCAATATCGGTTCACCCAGAAATAAGTTTTGAAGTAACATTTAAAAAAAAATACAGTCGAATTGAAACTTTTTCTTTTTTTTTGAATTCGGTTAAAAATGTAATAAATATGCACAATTGTTATAAAGACAATTGCCAGTCACATAAAATAAAAACTAATTCTTCAGCAGAAGACGCTTTTTCAACGAGTTCACATTTTTTTCTACACACAATAGCGTAAATTGTCGCTAAATTCTCGTATTTGAGTTCAAGTAAAATTGTCAAGCTAAAAGTAAATCAGTATTGTAACGACCTCTTTTATTTTATTTAAATTTTGCGCTGTTTATTGACAAGTGACATTTTTAGTCTGCTGGTTTCTTATGTTGTATTTTTGTAATACCCTTGATTTTAAATGGAATGTAAGCTCGCTTGCAGTACTATGAGAAACAATAAAACAGAGAATTGAATTGAGAAACAATAAAACAGAGGATTGTACAAATATATCCTACAAATCTTCAACGAGATACAAAAGCTCGCAACTGAAATGTATGACCTCCAGATTAAAACGGTTTACACTATATACTTCTTCCCAAGAATAAATACAATAGTGACTTCACCAAATTACGTGGAGATGTACTAGAGCGCATTTTAAAAATTTTGTCAAAATTATTATTCTAGTACTACTTGTTATTCTAATAAATTTCTCTTTGTACCAACTTGGATTTGAGCTCTGCGTATATGGCTCAATATTCAAAATATTTATGTTTATGATCGATGTTAGATCGTAGCTATTTCTTGTTTTCAGTACCGACTTTTTTTAACTTCTTTAATTCGGTTACGAAATTGATTTGTAAATATTCTTATTACGTTTTTCTCTTTGGATATTAAGAAAGAAAGAACGTTTTCACATCGTACGAGTATAACCAACTAGAGGCATGATTGGCTGCTCCGATGTATGGCTTTTTCAAGATCAAAATAAATATTGCTATTCACAAGTACGTTATAGAACATTTCTTCACCGGATTTTTGACTTTTGCAAATATAATCCTTGCACAAACTATGGCTGGCCAATATAAGACTATTTAAAATATCTTCTTTGAAACTCCTAATTTAAAAAAAAATATTAATTTGTGTGTTTTTATAATGTTTAAGTGCGCTTACTACAGCAGTTGTAAACCGCAAAATATTTGTTCTGTCAAAAAAAAATTTCAATTTACTCTCAAGTCGTACGGTTTTGGCTAACTCCGCAATTTACAACAGTAGTTTAACAAAACCTGATTGCAACATTCTATTTTTATTATAACAAGTGATAAAAAAAATGTTATTTTACCAATGCGTTTTAAGGCAATACAAAAATTTTTTAAAGATTTTTTTTCTATTTTAGAAGTTAATTATCATCAAAAATTATGTTATCAATAAACATTTTTAAATTATCTCATAAACAACGCATTTGCTTATAACAGTTTCTTAAACAATAAAAGATGATAAAAATTATTAAAATCTATTTTTAAGTTGCTTCTGATCATAAGAAAACGGATCAATAATATTATTATAGAAAAAAAAAATTTTAATGTTTAATAAAGCTTTATCATTTTTCACTTAAGGATTTAACAAAAATTAAAAATGTTTTAATTTTTTTAACGGGAATCTATTCTATATTAATAGTTTAACAATGATAGCTCTTGCAATAATGTTTGTGCTACAAAAAATTGTTAATTAACTAATGAGTAAGTTATTGAGAAATTGCAATAAAATTTTTTGAACTACGAATTATTGTTATTGATCTATCCTGCAAAGGCCTAAATTTTTTCAATTTTCAATCTCAATATTTAAGAAGTTTAAATAATATTTATTCATCAAAAGTCCGAAGCGGACGTGGTTTGTGCAACCCGTTTTTGGACGTACTTTCCACCCTCTGGAAATATTGGTTCTACAGTTCCGGGAGTCTTTTACGAAATTTCCTCTTCTTTTAAATTTGAATTTTTTTTAAATAGTTTTTGAGTTATTGGCAAAAATCAAGTCTCTTTTTTTTCTATTCAACTGTTTATAACTAATCATAATTTCCGTACAAGGCGAAAAAATTTTGACCTAAAAAGCACTTGTTGACTAGATAAAAACGAAAAACCCTTTTCCCGAGCTGGGAAAATGGCGATTGTATTTTCAAAAGTTATACGGAAGTTTTAGACTGGTAGTGACACCTAGGCAGTAAAAACGTAAGACACGTATATTCTTAGATAGAATACTTTATTGAAAAACTTTAAATGAAATAATGGATTTATATTGATTGGTTTAGCTGATCTTTACCTTGATCATTACCATCTTTAGCGAAAAAAAAAATAGAAAAAAAATCAATCTAGTGACCTTAGGCTATGACTCAATGCTATGACGTAGAGCTTTACAGTTTCCTATTTTATTTACCCAAGTTACGTCAATTGGAAAATTCTAAATATGGTGGATTATGTTTTTTAAGTGTAGTGTTTATTTAAGAAATTGCTCTGTTTATTTTCTTTATAGTGTTGAATATTACAATGAGTGAGTATTGAAAATGACGTAAAAGAGGTCGCTTTTAATTTAACACTTTTTCTGTTTGAATTGTTGCAGGAATCATCTTGGTAATTCGTTGATGTCATCTCGTATTGGTGGACTCTCAAGGTTACAATTCACAGGTCAATTTATCGATTGTAGGACTGTAGGTAGTCTATCTAAAATTAAAACTATAAACAATGAGTTGATACGATTTTTAGGTATCGGCCTATTATTGCGACAATGACAATGCAACAGTATTGTTTACGATGGAACAACCATCAACCGAACTTCATTTCCGTTTTTTCTAGTCTTCTCAACAGTGAGTCACTGGTTGATGTCACTTTGGCGGCTGAAGGCAGGCACTTACAAGCACACAAAGTGGTCTTGTCTGCCTGTAGTTCATATTTTCAAGTAAGATCCAATAAGGCAACGCCATAAGGGAATTTACATTAATTTCTTTTAGTCGTTATTTACCATCAATCCTTGCCAACATCCTATTGTGATATTAAAAGATGTTAAGTTCACGGATTTAAAAGTCATGGTCGACTTTATGTATTATGGAGAAGTCAATGTGTCACAAGAACAACTACCACACATTTTGAAAACTGCTGAAATGTTGAAAATTAAAGGTAGTTTGTCTATATGTTGAATTGTTTAATTAAGTTGGTCAAAACAAAAATACCCTAATGGATATTTTAACGTTCTTACAATGGCTACAGCTATGAATTTTTAATCTGTCAAAAAGTTGGAGGAGTTCAGGAGTTATAATAATTGAAGCTTACACAAGCGGAAGAAGAGGAGAACATTCAATAATAACTGTAAACTTACTGGTTATAACTGGTTAAAAGAATCTGAAATTTTAGGATAAACTTTATATATCTCATTTGACATGAAAGAATCAAAATGTTATTTATAATAATTATTATGTAAACATGCATAAACCTAAAAAGATTTCTAACAAAAGAGGGTGCGCAACCATGCGGTTGTATTTATTTAAGCATAACTGACACTTAAAAGCATAAATAAAGAATTTAAAATTTAAATACAGCAATTAGGTACACAAAAATCCAAAAAAAAAATATTTCTTTAAACAGTCTATTAAATTTTAATAAACTTAAACGTTGTTAATAATTGAGAAAATTACTGTATATAAAATTGACAAATAAACGGATCAATAATAGAGATTTTAGGTGGATATTGAGAGATCACATTGTATTTCTTAATTGTCAAAATTGACATTTGATGAAACCTTACATCAATTGTTAATTTTGACATAATCGGTTAAGAAATACAATTTGATTTCTAAATTAGACAAAAGTTAAAAAAAATTACAATATCTTAGTTATATGAATATCTGATTCTCACACTCTCTGCATTATGAAAACCTATCCATATATATTTTCCTTTTATTTTCTTCCTTCCTCTTTTCTCTCCTATTTTATTGTCTTTCTTCACTTTCTTTTTTTTATCTTTTTGTTATATGATGTGCTTACTTGATTTAATTTTTTTGCACTTATATTTTTTTAGTTTTATTCCTCACACGTCTTTTTCTCCTGTTTTCCTTTTCATTTTCTTTCTTCTAATTTCTCTTCATTCCTCTTTCATGTCTTTTTTTTTCTTTTATTTACATTTTCTTTTTTTTTTGTTTTTTTTTTGTTGAACGAAAAAATTGTAAAAAAAAACAGTTCAAGAAATTATAGTAAACGCTTTGTTTATTAAGCTTGCTTTCTCTCTTTTGCTCTCAGTTCATTTTATTATTGTTTATACTATTTTATTGAAATATTGTTAATGTAGTAATTGTAATTTATTAAAATACGTGACCGATGATCTTTTTTCTGTTTATTTTATCATTCTTATAATTTAAAAATAATTTTTGTTTAGTGTATTACACAGCTATAAACAATATTTTTTGTAAGCTTTGCTTTTTGGATCAAAACAACTCAACATCAGTTCACTTTTATCCTTTTTCTAACCTAAAAATTATAAAATTTGATGACTAATACCAGGAGGATAAGCTGAAACTACTGTCATTGTGACAGTTGACTTTAGAATTACAAATTAATAAAAGAAATATCTGATGCATTATCTACATTTTTATTCTTTTTTTGTTTTGTGTATATCTTTATCTTAGTTTTGAAAATTGCTAGCGGTACAACCTGTCTTTAAACGGCTCCCGTTTAAAAATATATATATACACCGCAGAAGGAAACAATTTATTTCTACTTCACACTTCACAGAAAATTCACAATCCTCTCACGTCATCTTCATAAAAATTAATCTGTGACATCTTCATAAAAATTAATTCTCTTATTCAAAATTTCCCGAATACCTAAAAAGAGATACCGCTATCGCAATTTATTCCTATTCAATTTAATTTTTTGACAGATTTTAAATCTGTAGCTGTAGTCAATGAAAGAACGTTAAAATAACTATTAGTGTATTTTTGGCTTGGTCAACTTAATTTACAATGTGCTGTTTACAGTTATATATATATATATATATATATATATAGCGTGGTCAACAATGACTGCTTGAATTGGCAATCCTACATTTTATTTTAAAATGGTACAACTGCAACCACTTTCTGTAGTTGACGGGTTATACCTTTGACACTGACAACATCATTGACAAATGCCAATTAAAAAGTTAGTCGCTGTGACATGACCTACAACTATTTATGAGTGTTAGGTCAAAGATTTGTCAACCAAGCGTATCCGGTTACAGTGTTGCAACTAGGTACATAAAAAAAGTCTCTAAAAAGTGTTGCCAACTCAAACAGTCATTGCTGTATAATATATATGTTCATTGGCTTTAACTGAAAATTAAGATGCTATATAAATTAATATTTTATATTTAATAAATCTGAAATAATCATTTTTCTATCAAAAACTTTAGGTTTGGCTGAAATTCCAGTCGACCAATCCGTTTCAAAAGCTCAAACTACTTCGACTGAAAAAACAGAATTGCTAACTCCAGGCGATGCTAATTGGCCTGAAGGAGGGCTGCGTCAATCATTATCACCTTCACCATGTCCTCTTTCTCCAAGTAGTAAACGGTATGTGTAACTGCTTTATAAATCATAGAGTTTCTATACAGATGCGTTATTGTGCTTTAGAAAACGATTACGAAAATCATCTACAGGGTCAGGATCGGGATCAACAGAGAGAACGTCAGATGAGCTCCAATCCGGTGAAGTGACGTTAACATCGTCTAGTGGCAGCGGTATAAATACGGTTATAAAGACAGATCCTGGAGGCTACACCTCGGATAGCAGTAGTATATTACAGAAAGCCAAACAACACAGCAGCGATTCGGAGTTGCATAGAGGTAGCTCACACGAAAGTATTGAAGGAGAAATGTCGCATCATGTCACTCTGGTAAGTTGATCATAATTTTGGTCATTAAACATTCTATTGTCGCCATCTCCGATAGCAGGTTCCACAAGAAGTAACTGTTCAACATAACGTAGAATCAGCAGGTCAAGACGTATCTGGACACTCTTCTAGTACATCTCAACTAACTTTAACAGGTATGCTTTAATACAATATTTACTAAGTAATTATAAGTAAAAACGTCAACTATGAAAATTTATCAATCATTTAGTTAAAGACTTTTAGTACACATTTGACAACCAATTTGTTGTTTTAATAGAGCTGGATTATGAAAATTATCAGTTGTTATCATGGGTGGACATACTATGGTGAGTCGCTCCTGGGAATTCAAATACGTTCGGTTTGCGCACTTGGAGGTGGGATTAAATGTTACTAGCATGACGTAGTAGATGTAGCAGAAATCGGGCACGTAGCACACAGACAGACAGCTACATATTACAACACGTTGATTGTGACGACATTTGATATCCGTGGTGTAATCATGGTGGAAGTTTCCACCATGGTATCAATGATAAAATGATAGCGTCTGGTGGGAACATTCCACAGCTATGACAACAATGACGTCACGCCAGTAACAGTGTCTGTCAGAAAAAAAGCGCACCTACTCACTATAGTATTTCTACCATAAGTTGTTATATAATTTATGTTTGGATTACATCTTCTAACTTATGTTTCAAGTTAAGAAGCGGTAGAATACAAGATAACAAGTTTTGGGTTAAGGGGATCTTAGTTCAGTCGTACAAGTGGCTTTATCGATTAATTACGTGCAAATAAATATATTTTTTTAAAGAATATATTTTGCACTAAATTAGCAAACATCAACTCTGCCGTGGATCAACTTTTTTCACTTTTTTTTTCACTCTGGCGGTTACAGCTAAAAAATAAACAAGAAAACCTGAATGAGAAATATAGTAAAAATTCTCAGAAAAAAATATTTCTGGAAAAAAGTGTCTTTCATGATAATTTTAGGAAATTTTTTCAAGAAAAGCAAGCTATTCTCGGAAAAATTGGTATTCTATGATCATTTGAAGAAAATCTTTTATGGGAAGAAAAAGATTTTCGTTCGGATTATAGACATTTTTTAGTAGTTTTCTTGAGACATTTTTTTTGGGGTCTGCTTGTTGTTGAATGGAGCACGGCTAACCGTAGATGTGGGATGGCATGAACGTGACGAAAAAACGCACGGTTGTCTACATTCATACCGTCTTTTGACTACCGTTTAGATATTGCTTTTAAACATCAGTTGCAACATTTAAAAATAGGTAGTTTTTGCTTGTTTAAAATTAAGACTGATCAATTATTGTGATTAGTTTTTTTGTTATCTGATGGATTTTTGGTGGTCTAATATAATAGATAAAATAGTTTTAAGAAACTCAAGGCTAAGAATCAACAGCAACGTGAACGGATAATTTTCCTTTCAATTTCCTATGTCTTTTGACAAAGGCTGAGCTCAATGGTCACTACATCGGCCTTAAACTCACACACATTCCTTGAAATCAAATTCGTTCATGTTCACATTTGCCGTTGAGCTTAGCCTTCTCAAAAGCAGACCTGCACTTAACCTGGACCCTACCTTTCAGGCATGCAATGGAACGTGATGGACCAAAATGCTTACGCCCAATTCACTTCTTGTACTTCCCCTACAATTATAAATTCTCAAACGTTTACCCAATGTGCAGCACCTCTTAACCAATCCATTAGTCCGTCTTCTCCAAACACACAATGCTATCAAAACCAAATTACAAATTCTCCTCCTCAAATAATTCAAAAGCGAAAAAGAAGCATCAATCCTCAGGGCGATGAAAACTTCATCAGAGCATTAGAAGCAGTGAGGTTTGGTGGAATTGGTTTTTGTAAAGCCGCTCGAATGTACGGTGTGAATAATCGTACGCTTTGGTTAGAATATAAGAAAAGGGGTTATCCGAATTTTCGTTTAAGTATAAAAAACAGAAAGCAAGAAAATGCACATTCTGTTTCTGGTGAAAATCAACCGCCCCCTAGCCCTCAGAACGAAGCGCCTTCCACTGAAAAACATGAAGTCGAACAAACTCATCCGGTTGCCTTGATTAATAGTGCTTTTTTTGACGGAAAACATGTAGATTTAGGAACTGTTCTTCACAGGCCTAAGTATTTGGATGCAGCTGTGATCAACACACAGCCGAGTGTTAATTATCAAGGAATTAACTTTGAACAAATGTAGATGAAAGTCATCGTGTCTAACACGTTCGTTAAATGATTTTTATAGATTAACGGTTGAGCAAATTCACATGAATCAAATTCATAAGACTTGATTTTGCATAATCGATCTTATATAATATATACACCAACGTAAAGCTTTATATATGTTTTTTTATTATTTTTTGTTATTGTTATATTTCTATAAATTCAAGAAGAAGAGGTAAAACGTCAAATTTAAATTTCGAACTTACTTATTTTTAATCTACTTATTTTATAGTAGCTGAAATAAATATATCATCTGTTGTTTTGGTCCGAAATTGCTTAAATGAACATGAATGGTTAATTCAGGCGCTTGAGTTTTCTTAAATCAGTTTTTGTACGCAGGTGTATTGTTTAAGCAATTTAGGTCCAAATTGACAAATCTTATAACTATTGCAAATACAGTGCCAACTTCTCTCTAAAGTTAAAAACAAAATTACGTCTATACTATAAGGAACAACAAAATTAACATTGTTGTGCATTATAATACCATCAATTTTGCATTTTTCGTTTATTTACAGTTTCAATTTTTAAACAAATCAAACTTCAAAATCATTTTCAACATTTTTTTAATAATTTTAAATATGAACTGTTGATATATTTTACTACTTCTCGAAATATTTTTATTTGTATTTGATAGTTTTATTCATTCTGATGATCGTCACATGGTAGACGAAAAAGCTCTTGAGTTTTGGAAAGTGGTAAAACTGTATCAATAGTTTTTAGTAAGATTCTTAAGCAATCAATTTAAGAATGAACATTGATCTCATGCATTCGGCAGGGTATTTTGTTTTAATAAGAACTTGTTTAAAGGATGATCTCGAAGAAATTTGTAAATGACTTAACTAAAGTAAATTGTAAGTTTGTTGAAATTATTTTTGATGACTTGTAATTTTACCTTTTCTTTTTGGAATTTAAAAAAATAAGATATTGAAACGTGTTTGTTCGTTAATGATTTTATACTTAACGTATACAGCCTGATAGTTGTGTAAATCTAGATAGGAGAATATTGATTATCTATCAGATATTGCTGTTATTAAAACATTAAAGTGCAAATTTGTTGATCTGTTTTTTTCTATACCACGTTGTATTTTTTTAACCAAACATACAATGTATGGTTTTCTTTAATTATTATTGTGCCATCTGTGTTCTAATATGTTTTTTAACCATATATATGGGTATATTGTGATTATGTTTTTGAATATGTTTAGTTATTTGTTTACGTTAGCCATAAGATCAAATTTCAAAAAAAAAAAAGAAGTTGATTGCAAAGTGGGTAACGGCAAACGTTGAAAACTTTGTTTTATAGTTGTGCATAAACCACTTTAGACAACATTTTCTAGAGTTTATTTGTTTTCTAATCTTTTTATTAGGCTTATTAGAAGGAACTTTGAAGTTCATCAGCAAATCATAACTTATTTGTTTTGAATAAATCAAATTTTGTAGGAACATTTTTTCTAAATGTTTTAAGCACAACACAATAAAGATTTATCTAATTAATTAATAACAAATTTTTTGAATATTTGAACAATATTTTAAGTTTTGCTATAATTTTTTATGTACGTTTATATTTTATTTAACTAGACTGATGTTAAATTGTATTTTAATATTAAACCTAAAGATTTACTTGTTTCAACAGCACAACTTTGTGTGTGAAATAGTAATAAAACTGTTTTTAAGTTTTTAGACTTTGGTCTTTCAAACAGTACAGCTTTCAAAAATGCAGTTATTTAAGGAGCTTCTAACATAATGCTACAAATTTAATAATAAGTCAAAATCTTGTTATAATTTGTAATTTTCATAGGTAACCTTGTTTATAATTCAAGTTAAATCAGTGATGCGATTGAGTAGGATTATTATTTTGTTAATCCACTCGGGTAACTTGGGTTTATTAACAATCCTGGCAACTCGTGTGAAAGATACCACTCGAGTTGAGCGTTTTGTTTATTTACTTTAGTTTAAACATTTTGAAATAATTGAATGCATAATATAAAGTAACATATATTATATTCATTCACGTTTGCGTACACTGAACCAGTGCAGTGATCTAATTAGCGCGCAACTCTGTGCGCCGAGTTAACTCGGTAACGGTTCGTTTGAGTTACTCAAATTTACTCGAGTCGCACCACTAAGTTAAACAGAAAGTTGTTATGATAATGTTGGCAGTTATGGCTACATTACTTGAAACTTATGGCTACTAAACTGAAAGAAAAGCGCGGTCTGCAACAATCGAAGCAGAGCCGCTTTTTTCGATTGTAGAACCGTATGAGTCACTGAGACTTTACTTGTTATTCCCCACTATTTTTGTTGTGCTGGTTGAAATCAATAATTTTTGTGTCTGAGATTTTCAAATTAAGTTAAACTTAATTTTTGTTTTGAATTTATAATAAATAAATAGTTTTATCTCTAATGATCTTATAGATTTTTTGTGATTTGGATGAATGATAAATATATCTCTTAATATATTAAACTCAAAATAATTCTTGTATAGCAATATATATTATTATTTTTTATCTTGCCATAGCAGCAATTACTGCATGAATATATTATACACTTTGTACATTATTTTATTCCCACAATGCCTCAATTAAATTAAGTGTAAAAGGTTTAAAATAAAGATGTAATTTATCTTGATTTGAAGAGATGTTCTCCTGTTCTTGTTAAAGAGGCAGATTTTTTATACTGCAGTTTTATTTTAGCCTTAATCATCAAAATTGGTACATCGTACATGTTTAGTTTAATGCTGTTTTTTTTGCTAAGACTTTTTTATACGTTGTGGATGGATGTAGTAATTGAAACAATTGTTTTTTATGTATTACTAACATTGAATTTTTCAAACAAAAACGAATAATGTACAAACATTTTAGTGATCTAACATTTCTTTAATTTTGTATTTCGATATAAAATATAGCTTTTTTAAAATGAGTGGTGGTTAATATTTAACCTTTTGTACTGTTATGCAATTGAGCTGATGCAAAATTCTCCAGTGTAAGCTGGAGCTGTAAGCATAAAAGTGTTATTATTATTTTCTGAGAATTGCTTTTAGAAAGCGTTCAATATTTGCCTTCAAATTGATAAAAGTTGATCGAACAGCTAAAAAAAAGTATTGCGATTGGTAAAGGGATTCTCTCTTGCCAATTATTAGCAAAAACGTTCACTCTAACATCTGACAGTCATACTCAAAGATAGATTATCTCTACCTTGTGATGAAAAGCGTCGAAAAATCACTGCTGTCTGTTAAGCACGTTATAGGTATACCAAAATAATAACAAAAAAAAAAATAACAAAAACAAAGTTTTTGTTATTTTTTCCCGGTGACTGCCGCAAAGGCTCAGTCAGGCTCCCTATCAAATCTGGCAGATATGATGACATTTTTTGGATTTTGTTCCACAAATCAACATCTGAAATTCTATCTGGTGGCAGTGCAGAGATAGTTTTATTTTGATAGTTTGTTAAAGCAAAACTGGGTTCTTACCAACGTTGATTGATTGACTTTAAGTTAAAAAAAAATCGGAAAAATGAAACTTAATTTATTTAATTGTTATCTGTGTAGCTGTAATACAACAAGTCGGCTGTGCTACATAAAAAATTGAAAACAAGCGTCAAAATAATTACTTTGAAAAATAATAATATTTCTTTATTAAGATACTTTAATAAAATGAGGCACTGCTTTGATATTTTTGACCTCACGACCTTACAGGATGTTCTGCTTTTTTATTTTTAACTAAGGTTTTTTTTAATGAGAAAAAATGATAAGACTTATTATTGAATAATTTTGGTTACAAGTCACAGCTTTAAAAGTTATACAATGCGCTCTAAAAGTATGAAATAATTTTATTAAAAATTGGAAAACATTTTATTCAAATCAATTTTTATTCATAAAAAAAAAGACATTAAATTAAAGAATTAAAAAAAGAATATTTGAATACTTAAAAAAACACATGATTATGCCTAATAAAACTCCAAGCAGTTTGTTCTAGTTATGACGTAATCGAAAAAAAATTTTAAATAGAATTTCCTTTTTTTTTTATTCTGAAACCTCCTGTTTAACGACACTATGACAATTATGTTATCCTACATAAGGAAAGTTTTGAGAAAAAAAAAACAAAGTTGGAATATGTAAATAAATTTTATAACGAACAAAATCAATTCGAAAAATCAAATATCTGCTTGTAATTTTAGTTGGCATCAAAATATGTGTTTACATAAATAGAATTTAACGTTTCCAAAGATTCTTTTTGAAAAAAAAAATCCTATACAGTGCCACAGCCGTCTCTACTTAACAAGCCGTTAACAGCAAAATATGGCAACGCTGCTAGCGGGTCTATTGGCATTCAGTAGGTTAAGTTTCAAATGTTTTTTCATTTTTTTAGGTGGCAAAACTTTTGTTTTAAACTTCAAGTAAGTGAAACTGTTTGTGGTTTATGTGTATTTTGTCTTATACCGTTTTTCTAAATGTTTAATTTGTTACTTTATCAGTGGGTGTATGACAAATTGCACTATTTAGCAGAGGCGTAGTCGAATTGTTTTGTGGTGTAAGCGGGATTACTAAATTTGTACAGGGACTTGGGTAGGTTAACAAATACTTAATGTGATCTGAAAGTCATATCTATCTACTTCTACTATGGTCTTAGCTGAGCTCTGAGCTTATCGCTACAATAGACCCGTCAACGCTGTTGCCAAGTTGATGTTTACGGCTTGTTAAGTAGAGACGACTGTGGCACTGTACATGAAACTTTGTTTATACAGCTTTTGAAAAACTTATATAATATATCATGTAATCAATACATATATTATATTACAAGACAGCCACTTACGCGATCAATTTTATATTTCACAGTTATGTGGGTACAATAGCTACAAAACTGTTTGATTTATATGTTTGTATAAATGTAGCGGATCGCTTCCATGTCATGAAAGATGTATGAGAAAAAATATTATTGGGACTTTTATCAACGCAAATAGCACTTAAAACAATGACTATTAGAATTTTATAAACGTAGGCACTGTAATTCCGACATGAAACCATATTTTTCACTTGTTTTTTTTGTTTTTGTCATTTTGTCATTTGCCATCTTAAGATGTACTCTGAACTTTATGATAATTTATTGAATTATTTTTGAAGTCGGATAGCGATTTATTACAAACTATTTTCAATATAATTGCATTAGAAGCTATGATTATAAGATGATTAATTGTTTAACATTAAGTTGGTGATAACTTAACTACTCACGCGAATAACTGCACATTTTGTGACAAAGAAGTATGTTTTTTTTTTTCAGATAAATCTCCTAGTATGTCTCCTCGAAATCAACAACCAGTAATGGGTACTAAACGAGGGCGATTTTTAATGAGGCAACCACGAATAAAACGTGAAAGCGATCCGAGTCAACCGCCCGAAAATGAACCTCTTTCTCCCAAATACCTATCAGTACCTCCTGTTAGAGTTGAAAGGCAATGTTCAGAGCCACTTCCCTCGTATTCACCACCTCCAGGAGGAAATCTATTAACAGTACCAGGTGCTGTTTTAGTTAAGCAACATTCACATCCACTCTTACCAAGTCAAACTTATTCAAGATCGGTAATCTTTTAACCCATTGTACTCTTAAAATATTATGTTGAATAATTGAAACATGCTGTATTATATTCAGTGGAAGAGTTATTCGAAACTCAATCTAAAAGTATTTGGTTTTCTTCTTCTAAATATTTGTCTAAACATTACCATAAATAATTATGTCTAAACATTATCAAAAATTAAATATGGTGGAGTAGTTGTACATCTGACCTGACCTAGCTGTGCAATGAGACTCATTGATTTTTACTCAAATATCGCTTCCATCGAATATAGACATGCTTAAATGTGGCTTATTTTATGTCTCATAACTTTTACAACATATTTCAAAAGTAGCAGAGACCTGCAATGGCCAGAGGTTTTGCTTTAATATTTTTAAGAGGGGTGTAAGACGTATTTTTAAATATTTTCTACTATTGTTACAGTTTTCTCCTCCTCTTCAAATACAAATTATTCCTCAAAGTCATAGTGTTTTAGAATCTGCTCAAAGAGCTATAAGTCCGGTGGTGGTGGTCGACCCCCTTACAGTTTTACCTCATGAAGCCTCAGGAAGGGCTGACAATGTAGCCGTAGCGCCAATCGGCTCAATAAGAGTGCGGACGGATGAATTGAGAAGAAGTGCGTCATCACCTCAGGTATTTATAATAGTTATTTATCTGTACATTTTTAACAAAAAAAATTTGTATATTGAGCAGAAAAAAAAAGTACATGGTGAACTGAGAGTTATTATGTATTATATTTCAGAAAGTGCATATATCAATTTGAGCAAATTTATTCAAAAGGTAATTTTGTAGACTAATACATATTTTGAGCTTATTAGCTTTGATCAGTGACAGTTGATCAGAGAGCCAAATATGTCTGAGTCTATAAAGCTTTATAAATATTCAATTAAGCAATCAAAAGTTAGGTGTTTCACATAATTAAACTATCAATTTTTAGGGTGACCGTAAATTTTGAGTCACCTGTGCTGTATGTTGAAAACAAAAAAAAAAAATTATTTTGTCAAAATAATTATTCACAAAAGCGTTGATATATTTTAACTTGAGCGAGAAACTTATTACCGAATTACCTTATTAGACTAGGGTCGATAATTTTTGAAATCAAAAAAAATAATAGGATGAAACTTGTTAAAAAAGGACGAGAATATAAAAAAATAAAAGGAAAAATAATTTACGGGTGATCTGAGGTCGGAAAGTGGAAAGGGGCGAGTTTTTAAGGGTACAAAACGGTGTATCTAGATTTACGGCAAAACTACAAGTCCTATGGAAAAAAGTTAAATGACAAAGTTTGGAGGTAATAAAGAGTTCTACAACTTTTGTAATTACACTTTATTTTACATAACCTCAAAATTTATGTGGAAAATTCTCAAGTTTTTGGTTCTTTTTTGACTTATGCAAAAAAAATTTTTTTTTACGAAATTTGGAGAAAATTTATCTTTATAAGTCCTAAAGACACTGTAATTTTTTTGATTTGAAATATTCATTTTTTTAATTTATTTTGACTTAATAGCGAAAAAACACCCTAATTTTCGATCGAAAATTCTCGCGTCAAAATATCGATTTTTTTTTAAAACTCGAGAGAAGTTTTTTTATTTGTTGAAATATCTTCTTTCTGATAATGTAAAAAAATATATCCATTGCTTTGATAAATGTTCTCAGAAAATGCAAAGAAATGAAAAAAACTCGAATCCGAATTTTTGTTTTATCACTATGTACAATTTTGAGCTATTTAGTAAAATTTACACTTTAATTACGTGAAAAACGTAAGATTCTATGTTACATTAATAAACAAAAAACTACAAATCCTTAAATCATAAAGAGTGCAAAAAAACATGCGAAAATAGTTGTTCTAAATATTAAAGATAGGATTTAAGGGGGGGATTTTAATTAAAAAATGTGATTGCTGCAATTTTTTTAATCAAAAAGTTGATTTATTAAATTCTAATTACTTCCCGACCTCAGATCACTCATAAATTATTTTCCTTTCATTTTTGTTATATTCTCGTTCTTCTTTAAAGGGTTTCATCCTACTATAATTTTTTTTTACTTTTTATCATTTTCAAAATTATCGACCCTGGTCTATATACGAATTAACTTATTTACGAAATTGTAGCTAGTCTTGTGCAAAAATAAATCACGTCAGACATCAATAGCACACTATGCTCTATACTTGGTTTGGGTTGGTACTTTTTTTACAGTAGATAATGAAAAGATTTTTCTTACTTTTTCTAAACATTTTATTTTAAAACCATCTAAAAAATAAATAAGTTTTAATAAAATTGAAAGATCTGTTAATATTTTTTCAAAATTAAAGTTCTTTTTCAATTAAATGTTAAATAAAAAAATTTTTAATTTTGTGTTATAAGTTTGCAGGTACTGTGTATTTGCTTGAACACTTATTTAAAACTAGATGCGTAATATAAGTGACATTTAATAAACATTGGGTTCACTGTGAATGATCTTGATCTAACAAGTCGGATAAGTTTTAGTCCAATTAGAGCTCATCAGTCATACACAATTCTATGCTTATTTTATGATTGCAAATAAACTTAGTTGTGAATCTCTAGAAATTTAAAAGAGGAACTTACTTTCTTTGAAAGTAACTTAATTACCTAATTATTCTTTAAACTAAAATTACCACGTGTTTCTTATTTACGCACGACAATACTTTGGATTTCTATAATCATAGAAACCTCAGTTTGATCAATACAGAAATGTTACGGACGGTTTCAACCATGTAGTAAACGATTTACATTCAAATCATGACGACCTGGAGTAACATTGCCGGTTTTCGTTTAAAGGCTTTGTTGAGACGCAGAAAAAAGGATGCACCTGATGAAAATGTTGCTGAACAATTGCTAAAATCTATAACAGAATTAAATATAGAAAATGATACTAACAGTGAAGTTAGTGAAATATCGGATGTTTTTGACGAATTTCACAAGAATAGTTTCTTAAAACCTCAATCCAGGCATTACTTAAATAAATTAGAAGCTGATATTAAAACAATGGAACAATTTACTAAGAATTTTAAGTACACTATGGAGACCTTACGGCGTGATTTACAGGTAAATCGTGCAAATATATTGTTTTTGCTACTTATAGATTGACGACTTTTATAATTTTTACTATAATTAAGTAAGAAATTTTAGTCAAGCAACATTAACTATATATTTTTTTTAGCGTTGAAAATTATAAATTGCATAAAACTCTTAGCAGCAAATGACTGATTTAGTTTCGGTTTTATTGAACATCTTCAGATATACGTCTCGGGTATTGTTTAGTCAAACAATATACGATGCCCTAGGGCATTCTTTAATATCAGAGGCTATACCGTTTATTGTATTAGACATACAGTACATTGAGTCACTCTAGGGGCGCAATTATTTAACGTTTCTGCGGAAGAGTGAATTAGTGATAATATTCTTTAAAACAGGTGTGTACTTGCTTTAAATATATCCGTCTTTGCAGTGTATAGTTATTCATGCTGATTTTTTTGTAGATATCATCATTAACTATGCGCAGACGTATTATATATTTTGTCTGTCGGCATTGGACGCAATTAAACCCGCAAAAGGGTTTTAACTGAAAAAAATTATCAAGTAACCTTTGAATTAATTGTCATAATGGAAATAATGCTTTATATGCAACGTAAAAAAGACATTACTTTAACGATAAATAAAAATGATTAAAACACTTTATAAACTTTGATTTATTTGTTTGATGGTTTTTTAAACAAGGTCACTGTTTTTGTTTTGTTGGATGTTTTGAGCCACTTGATAATGTATTTCATACACTATACGAGAAACACACAGATTTTATATTATTGACTATCTTCAGACAAAGGAAACGTCACGCAAGTTACAACGTCTGACAGATGCAGACTTCAAGGAAAACGTACCGCTATCCTTTTATATACTCACCACGGTTGATCGGATATCTTGATAACAGAATTTTAATGGGCATTTATCAAAATAATTTTAGTTTTTGTCTTTTGCTGGTGTTGTAATATTGTGCTAAATGAGATATCATGTTTAATTCAAGTTCTTATTTGAAACCTTGACGAGTTGTTGAATCTATAAGTACATTTTCTACATTTCTTATTATTAAAATATTTACAGACACCAAATGGATTGTTTTTAGAAAATTTGAAAGACATGGAGTTTGCACCTGACAGAAAGGAATTTATAGATTTTACTAAAACATATGATAAATGACCAAGTGCTTGTTTAGATGATAACGTCGATGATCTTCCATTACTTGAAGAGCTTAAAGCTCGAAGAAGAAACAGTGACTCGTGCTCAGACTCTATTGTTTGGGAGTTGTTAGCAGCTAACGCACATAAAAATAAATTTGAAGTTAGCCCTCCTGATTATCACGCTTTTCGGCAAGTCAAGCCGCACAGTTTAGACAGAATAGCTATACCATGGAGTGTAATAGAAAAAGCAACGCATAAATGTCAAAAATGGCTAGAACAAAATGGCTTATAGCGTTTTCAAACTTTTCACTCAACGCTTATAGTTAGAGACAGAGGTGGAAAATTGTCATTTGGTCAATCTATGTTAAGTTGAACATGGATTGACAAGCTCAGCACTGTGGTTTAGCATTATGTCTGCTAATAATAAATCCACTTCTTATTGTCAATCTCGATAACCGTTATTCAAATATAGGTTAAGTAAATAGGCTTATCATTTATATTTCCTTAATATTTAATACATAATATTTTTATTCATTGAATACACGTTCAACAAAATTTATGTATCAGACATTAACATAGAATGTTTTTTATTTTTTACGGTAAAAGCTTTATTATAAATATGTATGCTATACACGTCATAATTCAAACAACAACTCAAGCTCAAATACGAATTTGTAGATAGTTTATTTTGAGTTTATTTGTTTAATTTGCCAGAATTCTATTTTGGTTAAGAATTTTGTTAAATGATCTCTATATTCATCGGGATATTTCACGAAATGTCCTACATGCGGTGAATTTTCCCAAACATTCACTTCCACCTGAAATTAAACTTGATTATAATTTATCACTGATAAATAAGCTTTTTGGTACTTCAAGTCCATTATTTTTCCAAGTTTTCTCTAGCATCCAATTGTATTTTTCAATACCTATTTTATCACTTTTACTAAAAAAAAGTAAAGCTGGCGCTTTTAATAAGGTTTGAAGAAACGATTTTTCATAATTGTTATAGAAATAAGAAACAGGGTAGTACAAAATTGTTGTGTATATTCTAAAAAAATAATAATTTGTAAAATTTTGTGAAAATATATTTAAAAAGCTTTTCTGTTTGGTTGATCTACACAAAGTAATGTCAAAATTGAAGAAAGATTTTCAAATTAAGTATTTATTTTTTCTAGTAATGATTTTTGTAAATATGTTTTTAAACTGACATAGGTAAAGGTAAGTAAGCTATTTGTGTACTTTTGAGAATTCCAAATTATTGCGATGCTCTCTACTAAGCCTAGTATTGTATCGTTATATTGGTTATTAATGGAAAAAATTGACACCAAGACCTACAACAGAACCGATTTTTGTCAACGAGTTGGAGTTGAGTTCGCATAAATCTTGTTTTCGACGGCTGACAGATTAATAATTAAAATGGTCAATTTGTGATTTATTTATTTATTTATTTTTCAAGTAATAACTTATCTAACTTTTAAACATGTTGACATCGTTTGTGACAATCTTTCGGTGTAATTTGATAAAATTGATTTTGGGATGGAATTATCTTTCACGTTTCGTTTGGAGCTGATCTTTTAGTCAACATTAATTGTATTGAGCTTAAATCTGGATGGTAAAAGAGTCTAGGTTGCAGTGCGACCATGCTGTTGTTGCATACCAGTTAAAATCGTGTTTTATTTCTTTTATAGTTTTGATTTTAACTATCAAAATATTGTTTTCTAACCAACAAGGTCGTACAACAATCGAGGTATTTTAATGCGAGAGTATAGCTAACTTTTTGATCGAATGTATTTCAAAAACATCTTAATTAGTCCAAGCAGAACGCGAGGACTAGTTACCTGTCTTTGAAATTCACGTGAAATAACAATTGCACGAATGGGATTCTGGAAAAGAATCCCAGAACGCTTTCGAGGGTCTAAGAAAAAGAAAAACATGGAATTTGAAGCTTTGAAAATTATCGAAATCGAGTAAGCTAGGCTGTTATACCGTAGCAACCACAAATTAATCGTCATAACAAACAGAAAATTATTTTTTTCATCAATTATGAGTGGAATGCTGTTTCCAAACTCTCGTTCAAGAGTAGATGTTGATGGTTGCAAAAAATTTCCACTTATTAATTTTAGTCATGTTGGGTAAGGAGAAAAAAATACAGGGATAATATTGAAAAGCCTTAAAATCTCAGTGTCTGATTTGTTAACATAAACGGCATGCGATTGTCTTTATCCCAAATTTGAAATTAAGTACCAAAATATTTAATAGCCAAGACCAGTCAGAATTGATCAGCAGATTGTTGTGCATATTCCCATCGCCCGTCACAGGAATTTGTATTATGGCATGATAATTCAACGGCAAGTAGGGAGAACTCTTAATTTGGAATCTCATTTAAACTCAACACTTAGATAGCTTGTTGTCTAACTTGTTTCAACATTTACTCGGCAATAATCCAAATTGCTAAGCCCAATATTCTGGAGTTTGGAGAAAAGGTTTGGGCTAAAGCTTGAGGTAACTCTGAAGGAAATGTAAGGCTATCCCACACTTGCCCAACGATTTTATCAAAAATAAGATGATATTGTTTTTTCTGTTTTATTTTAAGCATTGTACCACCCCAAAGAAATCCTCCCGCAGAGAATCCATGGAGAAGAATTTTTTCATAGTTTTTATTTTCATCGAAAAATTCGGCTAAATTTGCTCCTGTTATCTAAAATTTTATATTAAGTAGTGCGATAAGAGTAGAAAATTGGATTTTTAGAATTTTTAGATTTTTTTTATTAAATATTACGGAACGAAATAGACTTTTTTACCTCGGCTCCTATTGACGGCCATAGCACATCCATAATGTTAGTCTTTACTACTAAAACATCCGATTTTTTTCCCAAATACAAATTAGTGTATTTCATTATTATTTTATCTATTGCTCCCATCCATGTTAGAATAACTACTAGGGTTCTAGCTTGTTTACCCTCAGGACAATTTAAATGAAGTGTTAAGTTTTTCGATATTTCCATTTGTCTTCTGTAACATATTTTTTGAGATATTGTTAATAATTATTTTATAATATTTATTTTAGTAGCTATATACTAATCAGTAACATAATCTCTATAATATGTATAAATCCGAACAATGCCATCTTGTATTAGAGTCGTATATACTTAGTATAATTATTGTAATACATAATTGTAACACATAATTATAGAACAAGATCATAAACTAATTCGATCATAACAAAATTGTATTTCAAGCTACGAAATTATTTCCACAAAAACGTCAAAAAAGAGTTAAACAAGTTTTGTATAATCTGGTTAATATACAATAGAAATTGAGAATCAAGGTCTTTTTTTCATTTTTGGATGGCTTGGTAACAGATTGAGAACGGTAAATATGGCGCAATAACAAAAGAGTTAAAAAAACTTTTTAATTATGTGAAATGACCCAAGAGTGGACAGATGAAAGAAAATGAAAAAACAAATACAACAAGCACAGAAAGGAAGAATCAAAAAAGTTTTCGCGATAGAATTAAGAAGAAGGCAGGATTATTGTAGAATGTGGTTAAAATGAATAATACTAGCATTGACTATTAGAAGAATAGTTTTAATTTTTTTTTGTAGATTATACAGTAAACGTAGTTTTTATGGGAGCACAGAAAGTAGCATTACCAGCTACAAGTTTATATTAATTAAAAAAAAATTGTTACATGAAATAGAAATATAGTGTGAATTAAACTATAATAGAATTAAAAAATACATTTACCTTAGTTTAAGTTAGATTTCACCACTTTGGGTAAGTGAGTAAAGGAGTGACTATACTTGCACGGGTTTATTAATTACTATCACTATCAGCACTTTATTACTATCACTTTCGGCAGTGTTATGTTCTTAAATATTTTACTTCAATGTCACTCGTTAAGCTGCAATTTACATAGACAGTATTTAATTTATTAAATCAAAAATTTATGTTTTTAAAAGCGTTAAAACATAGTTACAAAAAAATATATTGGAAATGTTATTCTAAATATTATATTTTTTGGAAAATTGACATATTTATAATCTGAAGATGTTAAGAGATCTAACAGAAAAATACTTATGTTTAACCTATTTTCTTTTTGACGACAAGTTTTAGGCATTGCAATGGAAACCTTTTTGTCTCTTGTTATAGCTAATATTTTTATGAAAATTTTCGAAACAAAGGCTCTTGAAACAACAGATTTTAGAGCAAAAGTTTGGCTTCGATATGTTAATGACACTTTTATCATATGGCTTTACGGTAAAGACACTTTATCACAGTTTTAAATGTCTTAAATAAAGATAGTTTCAATGTACAATTGAAATTGACAATTCAGGCTTTTTTTTATTTTTGGATGTCTTGGTAATTGATTAAGAATGGCTTTCAATGTACCTTTGAAAGATTTATCTTTCAAAGATAAATTTGTTGCCTAAAGGTGTCTATAAAATTTTGTGCTATTGTGAAAAAGTTTACAGTTCAAAAACCGGACGTACCATACACGTTGAGTTACCGTGCTTATTTATACTTTCATTTTTCGGTTTTGACGGCGTCTTTACCGATGGAGTAAATTTTTCTACACTGTCTTTTCCGAAAGTTGTTATTTTTTCAATAATTAATGTTTGTGAAAGTCTTTCTTTTTTAATAGTTCTTTACTCTACTATTAAAATAAACAGTTGACGTGGCATACTTTACAATTATTATTTAAATAATTATTTATAAGAAAAACAGCAAACAAAAGGCTTTGATATGATACTAAGTAAAACATAAGTGCGAAAAGTTTATGAAAAAATATATAGGAACAAAATACACATTTATATTGGTAAATTATTGAAAAAAATTGCAGTGATTATAATATGGCCGGCCGCCTGTAAAAGAATATTGATGTATGAAAACATTTCAAATAATAAGTTCAATTTTTTTGTTTTTCAAAAATAACTTGTTAATTTTCAACTTTAGAGCAAAAGTGGTTGTTGTTCGAAGTTTAATTTCCTACAAGTTTGGTCATTATTATTTTGATATTTGCAGAGTTAAACTATTAATTTAGGTTTATAAAAAAAGTCGTAAGGAGGGATATTTTTCTCTTATCGTTTAAACAAAAATTTGAAATTCCTAATTTTTTCTATTTTAATGTCTATCTCGACTGGACTATAATAATATTTCGAAGTTTGCAAAAAAATCCTTCTCAAATAATAAACAAGTTTGGAAAATGCTTAACAGTTCAGTGAACATCTGAACTCCGAACGATATCGTCATCCATCATTTAATGTTTTGAACTTTGAATTAAGAAAAGATGGTGTAAAATTTTTTTATAGATTTCATTTAGTGTTTAAACCTAATTACATATTTTTGTATTTAGTACAGTGTCTTATATTTCGAGAATTCAATTTAATCGTTAAATGATGACACAATGAACACTGAACCGACGATGAGGACATAGCCAGCCAGCCCTTCATACTCTATAGCGCATGTACGTTACTTTAACGACAAAATAACATCCTCCTAACATAACATATGGCAACACTGTATTTATTTATTTATTTATTGCGTCTTGCATTCTCTGAAGCATTAAGCATACAACCGCATTTAAAGTGGAAAAGGTGTTGCTTATTAGCATATCAACATGGTTAATTGTTTTATACCGGAATGTCGCCATTATAGCGACAAATATGGTTGTAGGTTTTTCTCTTTTCCTACTTCTGTTGTAGATCGCCTGAAATGGATGAAATCCATTGGGTAAGTGAACTATAGTATCTTTGTCTGAAAATGATATGACGTCATTACTCAATATGTACTTGTAAAATGCGAGGTTGTCAATATTCTTCAAAATATTTTTTTAAACTAAAATAAGTACATTATGGTTGTATCAATTATTGCCAGCTCAAAACGTAAATCAATTACCTCACACCAAATTTTTATCGCGGTTTTTCAATAAGTTAACCATTAGTTGATTAACAATTTTTGTAACACGAACATTATTATTGCAAGTGTGATATGTTAAACTATTAATTTAAAAAAGGTCTTAGATTATTTTTCCGTTGGAAAAATTAAAAAATTTTTGTTTTTTGTTTTATCAATAATTTACTACGGTGAAAAATTTTAAAGCTTTATTAAACATTGAAAAAAACTTTTTTATAATATTACTTCGATTTGTTATAATCAGAAACTGCTTAAAAATAATTTTTAATAACTTTTATGTTCTATTGTTTATAAAATTGTTATAAAGAAATGCGTTGTTTAGGAGATAATTTGATAATTTGATAACATCGTTTTCGATGATAATTATGATTTAAAAACAATAATATTAAACAAAAATTGTATTGCTTAAAAACGCATTTGTCAAGTAACATTTTTTTTATCACTTGTTATAAAATGACTAATAATTTTTTTTATACTATTCTTTATCTGGGTTTTTAATATTAAAAAACAATTTGAGTTTTATTTAAATTTTTATTGTTAATTTAATAAACAATTTAATAACAAATGAATTATTTTTTTGTAGTTTCTTTTCTACTTACATAATCAAAAATAACCATTTATTAGTTTAAACAAAATATATTTATATTTTTCATTAAAATTTTAATTTTCTGTTTTCTTTCATTCGACTACTCTGACCTGGTTTTTTCTGTTTAATTTTATTATAACTTTTTAACTTATGGACGTACAAGAAAAACATCGAAAATTTATTTATTCTTCATTAAATAAGCAACAAATTAAACCAACTTTTGAAGCTCTCACTCAATTATTTATTTAACTTATACCATTTGTTTGTAGTACTAAGGAAGTTATTTTTAATTTTCCGCCAATTTGGAGTTGAATTTTTAATTATTATAAAGTGCTAACAAAATATTGCTAAAAAAATATTATTTTTACATTAATATACATATTGCCATATTATATTCTAATATGATTTGATTTTAAACTTTTCGGCGTCGGTTTTTCTAATTATTTTTTTTTAATTGCTTTTAATATAATAGGTTGACAAAGAAAGCCCTTTTCCCTCATACCTAAAATTATTTCTGTTGCTATGCAGTTTTCGCCAAATTATGTTGCTGCTGTTCTAACACCTTCTTGTTTCAAAATTATTCAAAACAAATGGTTCCTTTGCTTTTAATCTGATTTATGACGGCTACAGGTTGACCACTACAATGTTCCTTGTTCCAATATAATTTTAAACTTAATTTGGACTTTATATTTTTAATATTATAATCTAGCCATTATCTAGTTCAAAATTGGGCGTTGACAACTCTTATTAATTTTGACTGAATTGCTAATAATAACTTGCTAATAGTTGAAATAGATTTATGGTTTGTCGTTTTAGTCCACACTCGCATATTACCACAGAACAATCTGTCAAAGTGATCTGGTCAGATACGCAATAGTATTAGATCACCCTGGCACTAACCGACAGTTTTTGACAGCAATTGGTTTTTTTAAGCGATTTTTGATTAAAGCAATCTAAATCATCTTCTATAAATAGGGGAAATTTTTAATTTAGTTAATTTTGGTCTATTAATAATAAGTCTAGATTTTTCAAATGCTATTGCAAATTCTAATGGATTTATAATCACAGTTAATGCACTTGTACAGTAGTTTTTTGTGAAAAGCAACTTCTATATTATTTTCAATTTTTTGGTTTTGTTGAGATTCGGAATTTCAAACGAGCTTGATTCTAAAGAAAAAAGAAAGTTTGTGTTAGTTATGACACTGCTTGTTAGAGTTTAACGAAAACGATTATTTTTATTAAAGCAACAATATAAACTTTTGTCATTCATATTGGAAATCTGTTGGATGTTGATTTTCTTGTGTATTTAATGCTATTGACGTCATATTATTTTGGTTCTAATTAAGCAATATAATATACAGACTTACGATTTATACAGGAAGACCAAAAAAGAGCTTTCTATATATTCAAGAATTTGTAGTTGTCATTTTAAAAAGGGAGAGAGAAGTAATGGGCCTACAATTTTTGGTGAAGCAGCAGTGAAAGTTGGTAAAGTTATTGAAAAAACAGGAGAATTACGGTAAATTTTGGATAATTTTATTTGAATAAATACTAAGTATGAAAGCTTGCAGTGCGAAGCCAAGCACATCTGGAATACAAATCGCCAAACTAGAGACGTGTAACAAACAAAAATTAAATGACGAAAAAACCAAGCCAGTATCATCTAACGAACGCCTATCTAAAATAACACATAGAAACACAGAACCAATATCTAAATCACATCAATCACAAGAAGTAATTGAAATAGATGACGATGAGAATGACAAAAAGCCACTGAAAATATTAATTACCAAAATTAAGAGCAGTAAAATAGAACTTTCTTGTGCTCTTTGCCAAAGTAAAATATTCTATGATATTGATAAGTTTGATGAAAATGCGAGGCAGAATAGTTTGGAAATTATTTGCGATTGTTTCGAAAAAGTTTGCACAAAAGTCCCAAATGAAGCTGTAAGTCTAGATTCTAATGAACGTTTATTAATACTGTTAAAATCGATTAAGATCTATTCTATTAAATAAATTTTTTTACTGTGCAATTTTGTTTATGACATTGTTCATCGGCGTGAAACATAAATGCTTTGAAAAGAGTTTTGCTATGTGAGACGTATAATTTATATTTAAAATCTTCTGATGAAAGTCATAATTTTAAAGCTCCCAAATAATAATTATCATTTCTTGCGCTACCAGTGTGCATTAAAATATATGTTTTATATTATTTTTAATTTTGGTTTGTTTTTTTGAATATTGTTACGCCATCTTGCACTCTATTTCACTTCCCGTCTCAAATGTGTGTTGAAATAATAGGGCTTTTGCTCAAAGTTTTTATGTTACCAAACGACATTTTACTACTTATTTTAAAGATTTCCGTGAAGTTTGAGTAAAAATAAAGATTTGCGTGATGTAAATAATAACTCACATCTCTGGCAGTGTATTTTTTGATTCAAACAGCTTTTATGTAGCTTCTTGTTTAGGTTTACGTATTAATTTATGTCTTTTTTTTTGTTAGAAAGTGTTTTTTTGTTGTTGCAGACTGGCACAAGATCAAGTCATTGTCCCGCTGTTCGCACCGGTCCGGCACTAGGCTGTAACTACTGCTGGAACACGGTAGACAATCATGGCAGAATTCTACGCCGAAAAACGAAATATCATTGTCCCGAGTGTCAAACAAATTTGTGTATTGTTCCTTGCTTCCAAGAGTACCACGAAAGACATGTTAGTACAGGACAAACTGACCCCATTGCTCTTACTACATCCGTGATGAGAGTTTTCCCAAAGACTACGTCAATGTAAAATTTAATGCAATAAAATTGTTGATTCGAATTTCATGGCATCGCGTAATCGATGGCCTAAAAAGGTTCAGTTCTGAACCTGGGGCAGAAAAATTTGTGCTTTGATTTTCAGGAGATCGAAGAAGTTTTGTCAAAAAATTGTGATTAATTAAGATTTTTGTTGAGCAGAGGTATATAATAATATATCATTATTGTTGGTGGATTTAAATTGATATTCAGCTCAAAAGCTATTATCTATTTTTAAAAATTATTGTTATTGTAAAAACATTATTTACAATTTGACGAAAGTTATCAAAAGTCAATAATTTCTGGGCGATTACTAGTCATCTAACTAAAAGATAAGATATTTTTAATATGAAATTTACTGCAGATAGGTTTTGGTGTGAGATTGGGGTAAAAAATTAAGAATTTATTTTTAAACGTTTAGTGGTAAAACCCGTCTCAAAAGATGAGTCTTTTCTAGACCAAATTTGCTTCGCATAATACAAATTTTGATTGTTGATAAAACTTGACAAGCCATAAATTACAGTTTACCCCACACAAAAGAAGTGAAAAGCTCACTTTTTCTTCTTGCGGCAGAATTGGTTGTGTTTTCTTTGTTTTTATAGATGAAGCAAGTTGCGTATTACCTCTAGACTATTGGCAGATTAGCTGGGGATATTGCACTGCAAACTTTTTGATCTATTGTGCTTCCTACATTTATATACATACAAACATTCATAGCTAGAGAAGCTATCCTCCGAAAGTTAAGTATCATCGTTCTTGTGCGTGGAAACTAGCGACTTATGACTTGTGAAGCTTTTTTCGACGCACAAGATTTTTATGTTGCGACGCATATTTGATCTCGTCATGACCCTTCTTAATGAATAATCAATCTTCAAAAGCATTGCTTCTACACGAAAAATTATGTAGTTTTTTTTATACAAAGGTTAGGTTCAAAATATTGAAAAATGCAATTCGATTACATTTTTATAAATTAAAAAAATGTTTTTTTTTTGTTTATATGACAATGTGATATGATTATGGTGTTTATTTTCAAAAGAAGTAGTACACAGTTACGTACTAACGCACACAAAGGTGAGTTGTTTAAAAATCTGTATACATTTATGCTTTCTGCAAGACGGTTTTGAAGTGTGCAAGATTTTCTAGTAGTGAGAGGTCATAGAGGCAAATCGTATTAAATCGCGTCATTCAGTTTCAATAATCGTAAAATTCTATTCGAAATAAGAGGAAAGACAGAAGAATACAGGAATTTTTTTTTGACTAACGTTCAGTAAGTCTCAAAGTTTCATTTCAAATTGTACGTTTTCATAATCACTCAATATTATTATTGGTTCATGCATATTAGTCCTATAAATGTCGGTTCTATTTTAGAAATAGCTTGTAGAGATTTTTCAAAGATCTTTTTTAGGTCTACTCGTTAGATCGATGATAATATAATATGACAATCAAGCGCTTCATAAGTTAATTCATTAATGCGGGTAGTTTAAAAAAATAATTGATATGATGCCAATTATATCGAGTTACTAAACAAATTTTAAACGATGCCTTTTATAGCAGCAGCACGTGAGTGAAGCTAAAATTATTTTTCTACCAAAAACCTTTAATGTCAATTTAAAGAACTGGAGTACCTACTCAGGTGAAAAACAAATATTATATGCAAAGAATACAATGTTTTTTTATAGAATTATTTGTTTCAATGTTTAGCAGTGTTATAACTGTTTTATCTGGATATATTTTTTGTTTGAAGAAACATTCGCCTTATGACAATTTTGGGGGCAAATGTGATAAGTAATGTGATGTTGTATAGCTGTTTGGGGAAAAAATAACACATTAAATACGCTGTATCACTTTTATTCTTCTGTCGACTGTATTATTTTTCACACATTTCTCCTGTCCGGATACACACAAGGAAAATCTTTTAATTTTTCCACTTTCTATGTTCATTTCTAAATAAAAAGTCGCCTAACAAACGTAATCATTTCACATTGTTCTTATTGACTAAATTTTTGAGAACTTAATTTGTCAAAAATTATTGTTTTGTTTTTAATCATAGTTCAAGTTAACGTCATAATCAACGGTTATTGTACTCTGACGCGCTTTTAGGTCGATTATGTAATTATTTGAATACCTCAATCATTAGTGCTATATTGTATGGGCGATCATGCTAGCAAAATTAAAAAAGCTTTAAATGGTTAGAATTGGAAAATGTAACATAATACACTATTTTTTATGATGCACATACAAAATATATTTTTGAATGAACTAAAAAAAATTGTTATTTTCGTAAATATTAAGTATATTTTTAAAGTGTACAGATGTAAATTGTATATTTTGTTTTTGTATATTTATATTTTCGAAATATTTTTTTAAAGAAAGATTATTCTTTGTAAATCCATGTTTTAAAAACTGTGACTAGATTTGCAGATATTCTGGCAGGTCAGGTTAGGTCGTACTGTTATAAATATTTTCCATGGGTTTACAGAGGATAGATTAGAGTTATTGTATAAATATTGAATGTTAAGAAGTTACCGTTTGATGTTAGAACAGTGTGATAGATGGTACCTGTACTTGTCAAATATTGTTAGTATTATAAATAACTAATGTAATATAGTTATACTAAGGATTCAATGAAGATACTACAATTGATCACTCTTTTTTTTCTAAAAAGATAATCAATTATTGTATTTTTGTAAGTAAAACGAGGGTATTATTTCGTAAAATTGAATCTAACGAACATTTTTGTACATTTATTTGAAATTAATGAAGTTTTTCAGTTTGAAAGAGTGTATGAATTTGTTAACGCTTTTATTTACGGTACAAATTGTTAAAACATCGACGAAGACAAGATTATAGGATAAATAAAAAAATTAAGACGATATTAGACAGTTTATTTTTAATACATTCAGCAATTGCAAATTTGCAACTAATATTTACTTTTTTCTTCTATCGACTACTTGACTTGACGTCACAGTCAACGGAGAGGATGACTGATATTTCCAAAACGTATTTGTAGAACTGGTACCGGTGACAGTTACACACGAGGTTGGCGTTGAGCATTCATTTAGGCGTTAGTAGTTGTTTTTAGTGAAGAAGACTACACTATCACAAAAATTTCCCTATCCACCAACGCTCCTACTAATATTTCAATGACATATACTTTCTTTTTTTTTTGAAAAACATTTGAGCTTCTTTCTATAAGTCATGACAATGCCCGTATTCATAGTCGTAGCTTGCTTGAGACGGACTCAAGCAAGGGTTCCGGTAATCTTCGGAAAAGCGTTGGTATGCGTTTGGAAATCGATTTATCGCTGATTCCGCCTCTTCGGCAATGCTCGTGTGAAATATGATATTCAAATCTTGAGTCCGAGATCGGTCTCGAGCAAGCCGCATTTCATAGACAAATCTTGAGATGTAAATATCAAATTACGGTGTTAATAAGGGCGAGTTTTGGTTTATGAGCACGCGCAGTGGGTCCGTCGCAAGTCGGACTCAAGCAAGGGTACTACTTGTCTTGAGACGCCATTTGCAGGTTATGTCATTGTTTGACGTTTGCAAATACTGAAATAGGGTTATGTGTCATATGTAATAACAATGATTGAAATGTTGGACGAGTTTGACGAGTTTGTGGAGATGTTCGACTTATTAGACAATGAACATGAACATAACATGAGAGTGCCAAAACGCTATGTGCGGGATGCTGCAAATCCATTGGAATTTTTTTCCACTTTTGAATTTAGGCGACGCTACCGATTTCCCAAAGACAGTGTAGTGAATGTGTTATTGCCCTCTTATTACCATCTCACCATACAGTTAATACATTCGATAAACAGACATTAATATCGACGCTGTTAGTCGCCAAATACACCGCATGTCTTTGTATCGTATACATATACAATTAAAATACGTACATTTGTGTAAACAACTAATTTATTGTGAATAAAGACATACGAATAAAGGTAAACAACTATTTTATTGTGAATAAAGACATATGAATAAAGCAATGTCGTGCTAATAGAACTCTTCATGTAATATTTCGATCGCAACTGCTAACTTTCCACATTAAGACCCCTGTTCAAGTCATTCCTTCATTTTGGAGCAGGTTGCGAAATCCCCATTGCCCCCATAAACAAAGTATCTCATAGGAATAGTTGAAATAAATAGCGAAAAAAGTGGACGCTGTAAAACAATAAATGTTGAAGTTGCAATCGAAATAAAAAAAAATACCTTTTGATTATTATATGTTTTTCTTTTTAATTGTTATGGTAACCTCTCTAGAGGCGATTTTTATGCAGTTGAGATGGAGGGACCTCGCCGGTACGTCTTCATGCGTATCACAAGCTCTGAAAAAAGACAACGGTTAAAATGTGGACTGTTTTATTATTACTTTTGCACTCACATTGTCCCTCTCGAAGACTCGCAGTTGGTACTCCGCTAATCTCTCCTTTGCCTCCCGGGTCCGGCGCGCATTTCTTTGCTTTCCAATTAAAGCCCCATGCGAATTAAATTCGTTGGCAATGCGCTCCCACAACGCTTGCCGTTGTTGGACTGTTGCGGCGTCTGTCTTCTTACTCTCCACAAGAGTTTGTGGGTTTCACGAGGGACGCCAACAACAGTTTTTCATTTTCGGTGAATTTATCTCCTACAATGCCACTTTATATAGTTATGAACATAGATCATTAATTATATGCGTACTTACCACTTGCCATTGTGTAAACACTTTTGCAACACGCTGCTATTTGTTTTGGAAGCGTCGCACTGTCGCTGTAGTCTGTCGTCTGTCAAACTGCCAACATGCTTGCAACCTTACCAAACCAAAATCACTGAACGCACACGAGCATTACCGGAGACCGTGCTTCGTAAAGCCGAACAGAGTTCAACGCTTTCATTCCCGAACATTATAACGAAGTCCAATCTTGCGATGGAATCAGCTAAACACGCATGCAAACGGTTTTCCGAACATTGCCGAAGACCTTGCTCCAAGTCCGTCTCCAAATATTTTCCAAGGTCGATCTTGAGCTACCACTATGAATACGAGCATTAGATAATCCATTATTAACTTGTTCAGCAGCGCGTGGTCTATTTCTAAAATTGGAAATCTGCTACTATTCTGCTGTTGATTTAACTCTGCAGATTTTTTAGGTTTATCCCACGACATGTTTTTTCTAACTGTCATGAGGATTACATGACATCATGTCATAGAAAAATTCACAAAATAACAAAAAGTGTTAGAAAGTTGCTTCTTTGTGCAAGAAGTTGACGATTTTAGCAGTTTATTTGTAACTAGCAGCCCGTCCCGGCTTAGCACGGGGTAGACAATTATTTATTTTTGGAAATTTGCCCCCCCCCCCCCAGTGCTCCCTCCACCCTGCCCGGCGCGCTTTTCAGACTGCATCGCAAACAACGGCCACGGCGCTATGGCGGTTTCGTTTACTGTTTGAATTTTTTAATTCGTAATATCTTTTGAATGGAAAGTTCAATTTAAATTATTTAAAAACTATTTTATAGGTAGTTAAATGGTCTTGACCATAAAATAATTTATTTGGATAAGGATTAATATAAACACATAAATAGCATGGTTTGAATTTGGTTAGTATTTTCATTAATGTTTAAAAAGAAAAAAGTTGTTGTAGTGACATAACTACAATAGTTGGACATATGCTACCGCGGAGTTTTTTGATGTTCTTCAATATTGTTGTACATTATTTTGTTCTATCGCTAATAGTTTCGGCAGCGCATTCGACGAAAGACATTTTAAGACTCATTTTTCTACACCTTCGGTTACATTGTTTGAATTTTACCAAGGATCCCTAATTTTTTTCAAGACGAAATGTAGCCTATGTCAAATAGGAAGAATGTAGCATTCTATTGGTGAAAGAATTTTTTAAATCGGCCCAGTACTTTTTGAGCCTATTCATTACAAACATACAAATCTTTCCTCTTTATAATATTGGTATAGACTAGTGTAGATAAGGAGCACTATAAACTATATTTATACTAAAAAAAACAACTAAAACAGAATTAACGATTTGAAACTGCTGAAATACAATAGTTTCTAACCTCAAAATCACTTTGTTTTACCTCCAAGCTCGGAAACAGCTGGGTTACGTTCATAAATGTTAGGTGTTCGTGGACCGTATTACACCCAGAGTAAACCGATGCTACGTCAGAGCGCGCTCAGAACGATATAAAATTTTTGAACGATACAGTGCGTTCAAGAATGTGCATTTTCGTTTGATCAACAATAATTATTATTATAGGTTAGGTATTTGGTATTACCATGGGTATTACAATATCATGAAACAATAATCTTTCTTGTATGAACAGAACAGAGCAGGTTTTGAATATGGCAGAGGTTATGGACATAGCCATACCATGTATAATGGCGACACAATTATTATTTGATATTGCAATATGAAGTTCTGTCTTCTAGAGGAAAACAAGAAAACAGAGCTATTAGAAGAAGAATTCTTTTTCATCCACTTTACACTTAACTGTATTTTGTAATATTACGACGTTTTTTTGTTCGTCGACTCCGATAATTTCCATTTTCACTTCTTATTTTAGTAACTAGATATAAAGAATTATCTCACTTATTTGACATATCCCTCCAAAACTCTGCCGATTTTACACTTCTGCGCATGCGGAGCGTTTCTCGCCGGCCACTGGAAAACGGCGTTTTTGGTGCGCTCATGGTGTTTGCACAGTGGTATTTTTGAACGCTTACTCTGGTGAACTATGACGTCATTAGATGGTTTATGAACGACTTTGTGCGACATTTGGACATTTCACAGATACGGCGCGCTCGAGCGATATTTATGAACGCACTCCTGATCTACGTGCACGCGACCTATTCTAACATTTCTAACCTAAAAAGATATTGTCAATGTTTGTTTTGAAAACATTGTTCTCAATTTTACTTATTAATATAGCTAATATATTTTAATATGCTCAAGTTATTTGTTTTTTTTTGAAAACGTTCAAATGTTTTAGACGGTTTACAAAAATTGGGCGGGTTCAGAGATTTTTTGTTATAAAATACTTGTTTCTATCAAAAATACGTTATTCAAACGTACAGGATTATTATTTTAAAACTTGGCTTGGCAACTAATATTTGTATTAATAATAATAATAAATATGGACAGGTAAATTTGTTATTAATGCGTTTCCGAATTAATTAATTGATGAAATAATTTTGATTAGAGAGAATCAAGGGTTTGCCTTGCCTTGCACTGAACTATTTGAAGCCGAACCGAAAGAGAAAAGATTTCCAGATGAAGCACCATCTCAGCAGCCACCAAGCCCTAATGCATTGAAAGTAGCTGCAACAGAATGTTTAAATAGCTGGATGAATTATCTTCAGGTATAGAAATTGATTGACGAAATTATATTATCGCGGGTTCAACTGAAAAGTTCAGATGGAGGGCATTTTGCCGAATATGCACTATGCGGTTGCTCAAAAACAATTTTTTTAGAATATGTAATATATGTAGGAATCGATATTGTGCACTCAAAGTTTGTGCAAATTAGTACATATTAGAGTATATTTTGTTAGAGAAACAAATTTAATTGGATTTTGTTCTCTTAAATAATTTTAGACCGACTTAAATCATCTCATCGAGTATATAAATAGCCCATGGAATGTTCTGATCTCTATAATATAAACATACCATCACAAACATATCGCAGATCGATGTTTATTCTTGTTTAATTATTCATTCATTGATGATATTTTGAATAGTTTGTAGTGTAGAAAACTCATGTGAAGTGTTTGTTTTTGTGTTTTGTTCCTTATCTTTTTTAATATTTTGAGAACCGAAACCCATTCTCGTAGTTTTTCCTACAACAAAATGTCAACAATCCTTCGCAAACTATTTTAGTTGATGTTCCTAGCTCTAAACGAGTTATTCAAGAGACAAAAAATAACCCTTTAATTTGAGATGATAGATGACGCAACAAGTCTGGTAACACTACTTTTTGAATTTAGACTACCAGTGAATCCTCCTCCCCAACGAATTCCGAAGGAAACTTGCTGCTTGGAATTTTTGTAAATTTCAGCTTGTTTTTATCTAAATAGATATATCTAAATAAATTAATGATGGACACAGAAATCAAAAACGATTGAATATAAATAAAAAAAATGACGCATTTAGCGGAAATAATCGGAAATGAATATCACCAGTTTATAGTTAAAAAAAAAAACTGTTTCTAAGTAGATTGGATGCTTGTCAAAAAACAACTAAGGGACAATTTAATTAATTGATTTTATTATAATATATGGGTAATTTAGGATTGTATCCAAAATAATTTTTATAATTAAATGCTACGTGTGGAAGCGTGTATATTAGGTTTTTTGTTAGAACAAGAAACTAGCGTATATAATTAATTAGTACAGCAAAACGTCATAGCTACGTCAACTTTATACAATTTTTGTATTGCTTAACTGGTTATGAGCTTTTTAAGTTTTTTTTAGACGTTTTTAGTTGACGCTTTTATGTAACACAATTTACTCTGACAACGTTTTGCTGAATCAGTTTTTTATGAATGCGGTAGTATTCAAATGTTTGTTATGTTGATTTTGTGGCTATGTAAGTTAAGAAATAATAATAACAAGCGAATTTTAAATTATTTTGTATAGTAGAATATGTTATCTCATATTTTAGATTTTAAATAATATGTGTTCTGCTGGATTGCGTCTTTCTCAATCACTGTCAACCCTTGCCCAAATGCAAAACATTCATTTAGCAACTATGTGCCAAAACAGCTGGGATGAGTTAACTAAAGCGACAATTTTTGCTAGTAATTCAGTCAAAACTCATATAGCAGCCGCAATGCAAGACATGAGTATTGGAGATACGTTTACTGAAACTGATGCTCAAAGACAGCAAGATCATAATCAGCAAATAATTGCCGAAAATCTTTCAACGTTCATCAATCTACAATATCAATTCTCAATAGCTGGATGTGAATCTTTTGGCTCGATGGCAATTTGCCCATCTTGTCAAGCAACGCCTGGGGGAATTCATGAGCCAGATTGTACTCTGGCAGCTTTACAACAATGTTTTGCAAAATTATCTTTACATGAATCTAGATCTCAAACTTCTAGTCCACATTTCTCGCTTGATCGTTCTACTCTAGATAGCCCAAAAGGGGCTGAATTTTTAAAAACTGAAGTGTTCCGACAACAAAGCCCATTTAGTGGAGAGCCTCGAGGAGCCTCACCGTATCAAGAGACTCATAGAGGACCGAGCCCAATTCACAATTTTTCAGAAACGTTTCGTGGTCCTGGTAGGTATTTTCTCTAAGGCTTAATATAAGAAATATTTCTTTTTGTACAATTTTTATTCAGTTGCTGCTATAATAAACATTTTATTTATATTTCAACTAAAATATGAATCGTAATCGTTTATATATGAAAGAAAGTGTGGTAAATTATTTAATAGATGTTTTTATAGCCTTTTCATAAAAACTCAAAACAATTCAAAAAATACTTGTGAATACGCAACTTATTAATAAAAAATGTGTACTCTATTGTGATAATTTGGTTCTATTCAATCCGGAAAAAAATGTCAATGTTAAAAATAATTTAATAAATTTTTGCCAAGAAATTTTTTTATTAATATTTTCGCACTTATTTAGAAACAACCTGTATACTAATTTTCGGCTTTAAGGATGTCTAGTTATACTGTGCGTTCATAAATTATTTTGCTTTGGAATTCTGAACGTATGTTTATTTGTTGATTAGCTCATACGCAGAAACGTACAATATTTTAGACGAGCTTTGTCTTATGAGAGGCATCATGGGTCGAATTGGAATGAATATTTTATCTAGAATTCGGCGCCGATTTATATATTTTGCAGTAAATCAATAGAGCTAAGAAAATTATATTATTATCATTATGTTGAACGCTTTGTTAAGTAATGTCAAGGTAACAAAATTATACAATATTTATTTTAATCTTTTCATAATCTCGGTAAATTTGGAATAAAAAGGTGCTTTTTCTAACTTTATTAAAAATGCAGAGTTTATGGGGAAAGATAAAAATCTACAATCAGAGTTGACGCTAAAAAATATGATGTAATTTTATAATATTTATTTATTTATTTTAAAAACAAACACTTATATGTTGTATAGTCTACTAAAGATGTAATGGATTTTAGTTGCGATAGAAACCATTCGCGGACCTTTTCCAAATCCTGGCCAATTATTGACTATGAAATCACCATTTCCGGGTCGAGGGTCAAGATCACCGTTACATTTTCCATTATTCCCTATTAGTGGCCAAAGAAGATGGTCTGAAGCAGCGGCAGCTGAAGTTGGTGTTGAATCTGGTGATGGCACTATGAGAAGATGGTCTATGCCATGGGATTGTGGAAGAGCAGAAACTGGTCCTTGGCAACAGAGATACTTACCTTCCAAATTGGTAGTGCCACCTACAAGTACTTCTCAGGATAGAAGCCGTAGCACGACTCCAGGTAGTTATAGTCATAGAATCGCTGTTGCTTTTTAGTTAGATGTAGACAGTGGCACATGTCAAAAGCTGAGGTCTGGGATTTAAAACTATACAGTTCAGCAGTGGTTGTACAACTAGTTTGTGACACGAATTGTGAACCCGAGCTTGTGCCATGGTCTTGAGAATTTTTTTCGTAATTACGATTTACTGACATTTGTAATAAACTATTTTCTAATAAATGTACTAAGAGAGGTTCTTATATTTTATTCTTGGTTTTAATATGTTTTATCTTTTGTTATATATTTTTTGCATGATGATACATTTAGTTTCATTCTTTTTCAGAGGCTGTTGGTCAACCGGGAACTATTACTAGTGGTGACGGATTAACAGAAGCTATTCAATTGTTGTCGTGCCGACCTACAAGATCTTCAATACCTCAAACGGCTTTTCCCGGACATCCACTTCCTGGAAGCAGTTTTGTACCTCCCTGGGCAGAGACACATGAAGATAGGATGCATCGAAGAATGTATCCGGGACCAGCGTCTCAAAGGTACCTACATTTCTAGCTAAGGTTACATTTAGCATAAACTATACTTTTTCTTATTGGAAATTGATGTTTAAAAGTGCAATAAGAGTTATTGATGAGCCTTGAGATGGCAACACAATTGTTAGCAATCTTGCTCTAAAAATCTAAATTTTTTGAGAATTATAGATATTTAGTATTAATATCTATTTTTCTATTTTAGGGGCAATTGGCAGTCTGTTGATGTACCTCATGCCAGTGGAATGTCGGTAACGGAACACTACGATATATTTCCACCTGGAATGCCACTTACTTCTCGAAAAAGCAGTTCTTCTACAGATTCTTCATCATGTCTTTCAATTCATAGCAGATCAACAACAGGTTCTTCTGAAAGGGGATCCGACAGTGGTGTCAGTGGTGGGGTAAGATATGAGAAAGCGTAATACTCTATAGTATGTCAACTTGTGAGTAACTTTTTAGGACGCAATGAGACTTCATACTAATTTATACTCAATGTGGAGTGGTAGCGAACATCTCCCGTTTATAAGACTGCCAGAATCTCAGGAACCTCAGGACGATAGTGATACAGATGCTCCATTTACCGAAAAAAGTGGCAAAACACCTTTTCCACGACCTACATAAGTATTAAAGTAAAGCTAAAGGTATAAGGTTATATGGCTTATTAATGTAGGTAAACGTCTATTTTACTGCATTGACAAAAGGCGGTAGATCCTCTAACCATAAATCAAGTTTCAATACATTTATATTGTGTGTTTAAATTTTTAGTTTTGCTTTTAAATGGACACGGCCGCATAATCTTAGGTAAGTAAGTGGTTTACAATCATCAACTTCGATAATGGTTTCCATTATTGGAAAAATTTTAGTGTTGCCATATAATCTTATAGCTCTCGCCTTATTATATAATTTATTACTTCAAGTTTTATTTGAAGTATTTTGCACTTCAAAATATTATGGGTTTTAAAAATAATTTTATGATTTGTTGAAATATTTATTCTAATTGTTACATGTCGATATAAATCGGATTTAATCTATTATATCAATGAGGCAATGATATTATAAATGTTCAGAGTTTACTATTTCATATGTTGCATAAGTTTTATTAATAATTTATTTTATATAAGACATGCAAACCGTGCTTCTATATTTATTATTGTAACAATTATATCGATTTTTTATATTAATGGAATATGAGGTAAGTCGATGTTTGAACGGTGACTTAAGGAAATTTACATACCTACATGTTGTCATATACACAAATCAGTTTTAGAGTAGCTGATTTTTTTTACTATATGTATTTTTGGTATTATTTCAATGTCTTTAGCTATTTTTTTTTGTTTTATTAATTTGTGTCTGTTAAGTTGGACAAGTCTAGTGTGATAATAGTATATTACCAAAGATTTAATTGGGTATGAATGATCTGCTAAATATTATAATATTGTCTATTTGACATGATTTGTACGAAAAAGTGTTGTGCTTGGTTCAGAGATAACTTGTTCTGTCGGGATCTAGGTGAATATAGAATAATTGACTAAACTCTAGTTACGTTAGACTGACAGGCTGGTGCCTTTGTCATCTGCTTTATCACTTCGTCATCTCACTTGACCTGCCTCTAGTACGGAGTGATGCAAATTAATTATTAATTTTCCGAGAAGTACTAACTTAATTAAGACAAAACAAAAACACTTTTTTTTAAATTTATAAAATAACTTTTACGTTACTAACATTAAAACCTCAAAAACCATTGAAGGGTCAAACTATTAAACGTTTTCTATAATATTCACTGATTAAAAGCGAATATTGAACACTTTGGATGGCGCTGTGTAAGAGTTTCAGCATCTTTCCAGAGAAAATGGCCAGTCTATTTATGTGACGTGACTTGAAATAATGTCGAAATCTCTATATTTACTTGTGTGTTGGTTCTGCATTATTTATTGTATATACTTTATGTTAAATGTTTGATATACTTCTAGTCATACGGAGTTGTGTACTGATCAAAAATAGGTTTGTCTGGTACAAACGGATGCCTGTATTTCTATTCTAAACTTAAGTGAAGTTATTTTTTTCTAAATTTTTATTACTTATATTGAAGTTTTATACTCATAATAAAATGTACAATTTATATAGTCTCTTATTCTTTCATATAAAATATTTTAACGTTAAACAAAATAGCATCAAGTACTAATTTACTTATTCCTCGTCATCTTAATCTTCATCACCTAAATCTTGTCCATAGTCATACTCTTCGTCTTCAGCAGGCTCTTCATCGTATTTTGATGGACAATCTCTACACCTGCATGGAAAAATCAGTCCATAAATAAAAATCTAATAATTAACAACAAGAAATATATAGTCAGTAAACCGCCAGTTGTGAAAAATACTTCACTTTTATACTCAATTTTTTTGGCAGAGGCGGATAAGCGCGCATTGTGAAAAACCCTACATACAATATAGCAACTTTGTTAAATCTCGCAGGAATTTTGGTGCATTTTTAGGAATCTGCTCCTAATTTAATTATGAATAGTGTCAGTGTCAATAAATTGGTTTAGGTTTACATAATGTAACATCAGTTGCCACGGAATCCAAGCTTTGCGCCGTAAACGAAACAGGATTTGCACACCGTTGTGGAAAAATTTGGTTTGACAGGCAAAAGTCAGGTTCGAATAAATTGACAAATCTTGGTGACACCGCTGTTTTATAAATTTGTGGCGTGTAAACGAGACATTGCAGAAAAGGAGTGTTTTAAATGCGATTCCGAAAATGCCCGATTCGTCTTGCCAATAGCCAAAGCATAATAATTTTTTTCTTTAAAATAGATTATATACTTTTTCTTAATATATTATATGGATTGTTTTCTGAAAATAACATTGTATGACACGTATGGTCTTATATCGGAAAACTTTTCTCAAAAAACTTATCTGAAAATACTCAGATTATGATGTAAATAACATAGTCTCTGAAACAAATGACAAACGCGTAACAACCCAATAGTTTTTTTTTACAAATTACTTTTGCAACAATTAACAGAAAAACTACACAAACCTGTCAAAAAAAGTTTGATAGTTTAGCCGTAATATGGGCGTACTAGATTTTTTTAAAGCCAGTGGCAATCTATTTGCAGTTATTTAATTGGGTATAAATATAATTACAATGTGGTAGCTTATTGGTGTGTTTTCATCTGCTTTCCATCATTAATTTGTTACAAAGATTAAAAACTTTGATTTAGATAAGTGATAATTATCAATAAAACTGACTGGATTTACATACAGTTCTAATTTTTACAAAAGTTTTAATTTTTGTAACAAATTAACAAAAGAGGGCAATAAATTCACTCCTACCTAAAGAAGAATAATTACTAAATCTATGAATTCGTCTTTTTTCGCAAACACTTTGTAAATGTTTTGGAACACTTTTTTTAGGCCAAGGCATTGAAGTTGAATTTTTTATTCGAAATATAGCGTTTTTTGATGTAGATGTTGGCTTCAGTGGTGATGACATAAATTATAAATAATTAAACAAATAAAAAATTTAGAAAAAAGCGACTTCAATATGATTACTTAATTATTATTTTATTTATATAAATAATTTAAATTTGGCTATAAACTAATATTTAATTATATTGAAACCACTTTTTTAAATTTTCAATTTAAAAATTTTATAGTTATTTTGTAGTGGCTCATGTTATCTACTCTAATTTAAAAATAAAAATGTGATACTAATTTAGATACAAAAAATTATTATTTTTTTCGAATTTACCTGCTTTCATTGATCCCATAATTGATGCAAGTATTTCCTACACATTGACAGCAACCATCATGAAACCATCGGAAGCTAGCTGCACCCATAGTTTGACAACTGGATTTGCATTTCATCCAGTTCATACATTTTGACATAAAAGCCACTGTACAATTTAATGTATAAACGTGGGATTTTATGGAAGAGACATCCTGTTCAGCACTTTCTAAAATATTTTTCAAGTAAAATGTTTTTATTGGTAAATAAAATTATATTAAAATAGGTAACAAACCGAAAGTAAAACTGTCTGAAAGATAAGAAATAAAGGGAGCTACTGAAACTGAACATAAATTTTCTGCAAAAACGACTGAGACGTGTGCTATAATTTGTTAATACGTATATAGTAAAGAACAAGATATTTGAACAGCCATTAAACAAAGCTCATTATGACAAATGTAATGTAAATGTGACACAATGAGCGCAATAATCATAACAGTCTTTACAAGTCACAATTTTGACCAGAAATTTCAGGGTCTATTTTATAAACTTCAACAAAAAAGGAGTGCTATAATTTTTTGGCGTGTATCAGTTTATCGTCTTGCAGATACTAAACGGCTCAATCAATGCTCTAGTTTTTTTCTAGAAAGCTGAGATAATCTAAAGCATTTTTAACCATAATTTAAAAATCTGTTTGATCGTTAACTATTTTCCAATTTTTTTTTAGATTGATATAAGCGGTTGTAAGCATCTTTCACAGGGCCGATCTAATCAAAATTTGGTATTAAGCTGACTTTATAACATTAGAAAAACATTGTATCTCTGAAATAATGCTCAAAATATCTGATATTTGCAATATACTAATATCTTACCAATTTGACTTAATCACCCGCAAACGGCCTAAAGTTTGCGGCTGCAGAATATATATTAAAAAACACGGACGTCTTTTACTCCACGAAGATGAAAAATAGGAGTGAAAAGAATACCATAAATAAATGAATTTTGTAAAAAAAATAATTTTTAAACTTACGCATGTGTATTTTCAATTCTTTTTTTGGAGCGTATTCACTGGCATCTATGTCTACTGGGAATGTTGTGCTGTTCCATCTATTTTCAGGGTCCGGTGCTGCAGTCAGCGCTTGAAAAAGGTTGGGGAAAGCTTCCCCGAAATCTTCAACGTGAGAGTTTCTATTCAAATAATTCTGTGTTTCGTTAGGTTTAGGGCACATATCTACAGATAAAATTTCAATATTGGTTTTTTTTTAATATACATTTTTTAGTCTTTTTGGTTGCATTCTTCAAAAAAATTTACCAAACTTTTCTTTTTTAATTTAGAAATATTTTTTTTTTAAATATAAGATAGAAATTAAATAATTTATATTTAATAACAACATTTTACGTTTATTGTTTTTTTCAGTGAAAAAAAAATTGTAAAAATAGTTTTTGTTCTAATTTCGCTTTATCTCTCTAATTCAGTTAAACGGAAGAATGCAATTGCACTTACCTACGCAAGAACAGCATTCATCGTACAAATAACTTAGGCAGTTATAGCAATCTTTGCAGCAGGTGCTGCAGTTTTTAATATCACAATTGCAAGATTTTGTCAAAAGACATTTGCTTACTATACTTCCACATACCGCCTCATTGCAACTTTGGATTTGGTGTGTGAAAAAAACTAATCCTATGATAGAAACAAAAATTGCTATCCGCCACATGCTGCACCTGAAAAAGAAAAACAAAAACGTTCAAATTATTATTATTATTTTATTTAAACTCAATCAGAATGTTAAAGTTAAAATAGTTAAATCAAATTTATTTAAAACAAAGATTTGTAGACTCAGACAAGTTTCGTGCTTAAGAGCGTTTTAAAGACAAACTCAATTCGGTTCTTGCTATCCCCCGTGTTTTTCTACGTCAGCTGAGGGGCGGAGCTTAAATATTTTATCTCTGTCATTTACTTGTCTTTTTCTCGCCACCCTGTCTACCTGAAGAAAACCCACCCTTGGAAATGATATCATAAAAATACTTTCTGATATATCCATTGCGTAATGCTAAGGTTCAACAGTAAATATTACCATTCACTCAAATAAGAACTGCACGGGTAAAGAAGATTTTATTGCCGCAAAAAAAAAGCTTCTTCTTGTTCATTGCTGACTGAAACAAGTTTACAATAAGTTTTATAAACAATAATCAATTTTTTGTTGTAATAATAATAATGTGTTTATTGCAGTTAAAACAGTAAATTATTCAACACGCACATGATGAAGACTATTACCCTCAAAGATAAAATTTGCAACACGAGCTGAAAGCGAGTGGTGTACCTATTTATCTAATATAAATATACAACTATAAATAATTTTTTTTTTTAATCTGAGCAATTATAATATAGACAGAAAAAGACATATTAAAATCATACAAAGTGATAATGATAAAAAATATTGTGGGTGAAGAAAAAAAAGGATAATTATGTAATAAAAATCGAATAAAGTTTATTTTTAAAATAATATGAAATAATAAATAGTCTTCTTAATTTTAAAAATAAATAATAATAGGTTTGCTTTATTATATATGTTGCCGCAAGTAACCTTCTATATGAAAGAGTAGAACAAGCACAAGAACAAATAAATAAAAATAAAGTACAATAAAAAAATAAAAAGAAATATAATAAATAATAATAATATCAATAGTAAAAAATATTGATTGCTTTATAAACCAATCATTTACAATTGGTTCTTCTTGAAATCTTTCTGTTCCGCAAATCTCTGATAGGGAGTTCTTTAGGATGCTGGGGATATAATAACTCCGGCGCAATACATTTATGGTAAAATTCTATCAGATGTGGTTCTATTTTTTCTTTCCAAAAAGAATCATCTTTATAAACCTGACAAAAAAAATCAAATCAATCGCGGAAAACTGATCTAAACACTGCATTTCAAAACTCAGACCTTTTCAATAGACATTCCTTCTGGAGTCCAAATAACAAAATAGCAAACTTCTTTCTTGGCTATATGTAGCTGTCCTTGTATTTGGTAAAAGTAGTCGGCATTTGTTTTTAAGTTTATATTCTTTTTGCTGTCTATTGTATAATGTATCACTTTTTTTTTGTATAGCTTCTTTTATATACTCATGCGGTGTAAAATTTCGCATCGAATAAGGGCATTTAATTTCAATTATGGCATCATTTCCAACTAGATCATCTGGAAATGCCCCGAGAAAGCCAAACATTTGGTCAACAAACAAGCCGCAAGTTGTAACCTCAAGGGCAAGAAGTTGCTCAAACGCTTGTACAGCGACGCGTTCATGAGTTTTACCCCAATCAGTAGCAGTACTACCAGTGAATTTATTATATAAAAGAGACTGCACAGTTGCAGCACAAGAAGTGGAACGTTGCATTTTGCAAATTTTTCCAAATGAAGACGCTGTTAGCCTCTTATATCTTTCATCCTTCCACAATCGACTACTGCTTTGCCCAATAGTTTTTTTCTCTAGCTGTGCGATTTCAGATCTTGTTTTTTTTAACGATTTAATTAAATCGTCTTTAGCTGCCTCAAATGATTCTGGAAGCGGTTTTGATTTTTTTTTCTCATCTGGCAATGCCGCCTAAGGGCCGTATTCTCTATCAGAGTCAGCGTAACGTTTTTTTTTTAAATAATTCCGGGAAAAGACGTCGTCGCACATTTCGGTTAACATATTGTTTTTCTTTTTTTGTTATATAATTTTTCAGAAATTTGCCTGGACTACGTTTTGCAATCTCGTGATGAATTAAACGCGGATAATTATGAGATCCCGCACTAAAACTGATACCAGCTGCATGGCACCTGAGCTGGTACGATTCTTTTGCCGAAAAATTAATTCGTTTTTCTCCGACAAATTTTGCTACAACGGAATTATAACATTCTGCGGAATTGTTGTCCATGTCTAATAATAGACTGTCAGCATGCTGAACTAAGCGATTCAAAACTACTTCTAAATCTTGAAATAAACCGCTGATGGTCATTTCTTCTACCCAGTTTCTGTCGTTGCTTCTATTGTCTAAAAAATACACAATAGCATTTGGCAAAAAAATTGGTTTTGGAAAAAAATATATTACTTTTGCAAAAATAACTATCACAGTTGGAATGATCGCCACAAATATGATATACTGAATTATGTATATCCCGACGAAGTTTATCTACCTTTTCTTCATGGGAGCTATCTTCCTTGCATCTATACTTTACAGCTCCTTTTATAGCACTTTGAAATCGGCATATATTATTTTTTAAATAGGTTCTCTGATTAGAAGCTACCAGTTGCCTTTTAGAGCTAACCCTTTTAAAAGTCAGTTATTTTAAATGGTTGCAAAAATTACGCAAAAGGTGATTGCGACATTCTATTTTGTGCACCATCAAGGTTTTGTAGGGCCGGGCATCTGCCAGCTTTCTAGTGACACTACTATCTCCATCACCAACTAAATTGGCATATTTGACCCCATGCATGGCCACACTCTGTTTAAATCCTTCAACAATTATCTCCGATTCAATTGCCGTAGAGGTTTTTGTCCAATTTTTGAAACAAGCGTGTGGTTGGACCTCTACTTTGTTATTTTCTGCTCGAGTACAGAAATAACAATATCTGTTTTTGACCCCTAAATAAAGAATTTTACTACTGCCCAATAGCTTTCTACACTTCCAAAGATATTTGTCTGTCTAATATAATTTATACAGAAAAATTGTTTTAAAGTTCCTACACAGTGATAAAACACAAAAGTGCTAGCTGACTTTTGTTTCACCAAAACGTGTTGAATCGCAATCGCAGCAGAATTCAACCTCTACGTTTACGCCGATATAAATCTACGACACAATTGACAATTTTCAAAACGTACTCTAATTTGTTTTCGTTTTTCAATTACATACATATATGAACCTAAATGATAAATAATTATTTAAAACCAAGAGAACTAGTGCCGCATATAAGTCAGAAAGACTCATACGATACTGAAAAGTACCTACTTGGAAGCGCGCGAGTTAAAATCAGAAAAAAGATATAAACAATAAAACTTTTTAAAATTTCTATTAAGTAGTATTATTAACTATTGTATAAATAATCAAAAAAAATAAATATTTTTTATATTTTATTCTTTGCTTCATTGATCAAAAGTTCCCAATTTTAGGATTTTTCAAACTTTTGAAATTCATATCTCCAAAAATGTCAACTTCTGTTAATCCACTAGTTACTCGATTATAAAAGAAAGTCATAAACTTTACGACTGGTAGACGGTACCGTTTCCGAAAATCCTTTAGATGTTATGTTTTTGACCGCACGTCGACCACTCTGGGCCAGTCGACAAAATTAATGAAAATTCAGAAAAATTCGACTTGACAGAGGTTGTGTAGAATACATGCCATTTCCTTATTTTTGAATATTTTTTTAAAATTAAAAATGCCAATTGTAGAAAACACTTGAATACACCGCCGTAGTTCGTTTATTTTGTATTTATCAGATTCTAAATCAATAAAATAATCCTTTTAATTAAGGTCATAAATAAACTGCTTTTAAAGACATTTTAAACTTTTTAACACGAAAAAAAAACGAGCTACGTCCATGAAGACATCTTTGATGAACATATTGTTAAAATTTAGTTACATTTTGGTGACAATTGACGCAATGGTATGATTTCTACTAAACCTCTAAAACACTGGATTCATCACGGGTTCAAAACCCCCTTAATACCGACCCAACAATTAAGATTCAAATCAGCTGTACGTAAATAACGCAATTATATAAACTAAATCAATGAAATTAGCTACTGTGTTAGACAATTTACTTGCACAACCGATTTTCTAATACATTTTACGTTTTACAAACAATTACGTTTTTAAAAAAGTTTATGTTTTGCTAAGATGCTCTTTTCCGTTGTCATAAATCCTTTTTTGTACCTGCCATTTCCTATGCGGTTGGTCAGTTGAAGTGCTGCACTGATTTACAATACCATACTTTTCTGCCGACATAAATACAAAGCCACTTGATTTTCAAAAGAAAGGGGCAAAACAAGTGACTTGAGAAAGTATAATGTATATTTTTTTACACCAAAAATGCGCCGTCTCTGTAAGCAGCATTTTATTAGTATTATAGCCGCTTAAGTGTTTATTAGAGAAAATTATGTAAGTATTTTTAACAGATAACATTTGCTTAGATGACATTATTTTCTTTATTGATTATTTAACCGATTTCGACAAAGAAGTAGAAGTTGCAAACCCGATTTATCAGTTTTTTTTTTAAATATGGCTGTTCTTTTGTATATCATCATCTTTTAAAATATTTATTAAATTTTTTTTCAATCACTTTTACCACTTATTTTCTCTTTTTGATAAGCGACCAAGATTTTGCACGATAATATTGAAAAATAAAATAAATATTTACAAAGAAGAAGCCGAGTCTAACAAAAAAATTTGACAATTCTGATAAAAGGCGAAATGGGAAAATATATTGTTTACAAGTACTTGAGCAGATATATTGGTATGTATAATGAAATTTTGATAGACGTAAATGTGGGAAACCCATGCTTTAACTAACTTATACAACTGAAAAATAAGGTTAATAATCAAAATATTTTTTTGAAACGAAGAACATCATCGCAAAATGCCAAGTCACTCATGTTGATCTTTTATCTTTTACATGAAGGTGTAAAAGTATTTAAGAGACTCGTAGAGCTGTTCTGAACCGTAATATCGTATCATAAATATTAAACGGACGACGCAGGCTGTGGGATCAATGCGGTTGTTTATGACCATGTCTTTTCAAGGAAAAACCCACAATTTTAGTACTCTGTTGTGCCAATTATAACCCCCAATAATATGAGAGTTTTGAGTTTGCTAGAATAATCTGATTGCTTACCTGACAATAGGCATGAAACTGTGCAGTCCTAAGTTAGTTAGGGCATAGATTTTACACATTTTCAATTGTCTCTATCAGAATTTTACTAATCAATTTATACTTTGCATAATGAATGCAACAAAACCGGTTTAAATCATTTATGAAGTATCTACATGTTTTTTATTTTATGTTACCTTAATATAATAATTTATCTATATACGAATGATTGTCAGAATGTAGTCTAAGATTTAATAAAACGTATCAATATAAAAAAAAACTGTTTATAATTATTTTATTATACACGTTTGAATGTAGATATTACCATATTGGTATGTGTACTACAGAAATGACTTGGTGAAGTGTCGTTCAAATTTCATTCTTTGCGCACTCTCATCGCTTGCTTTCACCTATCATGCAAGCTGGATGATGTTAAACATAATAAAATAACTAAAAACAATTATCTCTTATTTCAATATATTTTTGATAAAGACGTTTTTTTTTAAAGATTAAATTAAATTTAAAAGATAATGACCTCGACGATATCTGTAACTGTAACAAATATATACATGGTGTTATAATAATGTCGCATTGTGGTAGAGTCTACATTCTGGGCAAAAAAACAAATCGATCATTTTGCAAATAAATATGAAGAAATGATAATAAAATGACACAACAGAAGATTCACAGCTAGAAAACGATGGTCTGTACATTGGAGTTAACTATGACAAATCAAGAACAAGCCCCGAGGAAATGAAAGACATAATAAATAAAAGAAAATTTTAATTTTAAGAAAAGGCCTTGAGCCCGTTGCTGGAGTTGTAACATACAAGAAAAAATTATACTCAGCGTTTGTATACAGTATAACTACGTTTGATGCAGAACCCTGAGAAATAAATAAAGAAAACAGAAAGCGGTTTGGTACCTTAGAGATAGGATATTTAGCGCTGAATGTACAGAAAAGCTAGAAGATAAGATAAGAAATAACAATATTCAAATTATAAAAGTAGAAAGGATTTGAATATTTAACCGAATAGAAAATAGCAAGTGGCCAAAAATGTTTTTGAAATATATTCCCCCGGAAAGACTGAGAAAAAGGACGAAAATGAACACAAGGAATAGAAGAAGCAAGGTGACCAATACCTGAATAGGTGTAAACGGGACCTATGGAGCAACTTATCTCAATTTTTTTTAAAAAGCTGATAAAAAACTTGTTTGTTTTCTGTCGAGAACGAGAAACAAATAAAGGTGCGAATAATAATTTTGGAATCGACTTTTAAGGAAGTTATAATAGGGAATTGTTCGCAAAGTCGAAAATATTTAAAAAAGATTTGGAGCACGGAAATACAAGAACAAATGTTTTAGTTTCCCAGAAACTACTCCCCGTTTCATTGTTTTTTTCAATATTTACAAATTGAACAAACAAATCCATCTTTTGAACTGCTAGAAAACAATGTATTAAACAAGCTATTTTTATTTGGTCACTAAAAAACAGCCAACGATAAGGCTCTCTACTTTTCTATGTGGAAAGCTGTCTGGACAACTGTCTAAACTTGGCTGGTCAATTATTGGAAGCTGGCGTTGATAAACTGAACTGGGAAGATTTCAGAAGCAAGTCGAAGGTTTTGTTTAAAAACACTTGCATCGACATTTTAGTATGTTGGAATATCAGTCATACCTTTAACAAAGAAAACAATTCCTTGCTATTTTCATACTATTTCAAAGTGCGCTAGAAGACAATCTTCCTAGTTTTCTCAAGAATAACAAATTGTTTCAAGACGGAATATTTGTAAGAAAGAGGTAATGTGACGGAATAGGTTATTTATAGCAATTATAGGCTTATTGGAATATTAAAAAAAAAATTTTTCAATACAGAATAACGTTAATTGGCCAAGGAGAGAAAAATTCACCCTATTAAATATGGTCGAGCAGAGTTACATCTGTTCTGCCTAACATTATTGAAAAACTAAGTAATTTTTTTTACTGCTAATATCACATTTTTGTTAATTTGAGAAATTCCTTTTGATAATTGCCAAAATATGACCAAAATAGTGCAAAAATATGTTCATCTATCTTAATTAGGCTAAGATATAGTTGGGTTGGATATGCTAGTATTGGCATAACTCCGCTTTTTTACAAGATTACTCTTAGCAATATGCAAATGAGATAATAATTTACGTTTTCAAATTACATATCATAAATTTTGATAAGGTAAACATCTTCAGTTTATGCAAAACCTTGCAATGTTATAACATCCAGCACCTGAGAATGTGCTAATTACCATAAAATAATAAATTCAATATTCAAAAATACCTTACAAACCATAAACTTTTTCACATTTTTCGTAAATTGTCACAAAATTTTCACTAGACAACGTACGTTAAATATCAGAACGCATATTGAACCTAAAAATTGAAACCGCGTAATTATTAATCTAGCCTAAGGCCAATTTAAATTAATTTAAGACAATGAGCCACGCAAGATGCGTCGTAGCTTTAGCTTCCGAAGTTTTCAAATTTTTACGCTACTCACCGGATGTACGGGGGTCTATTGCTATAAAATTTATTCAAACACCAATAAAACTACACAAAATATTGAAAAAGATACTTGAACATCATGCCTCTCTTCACAAACTTGTTCTACTGCTGAATGGAAATAAAATAATGGAATGGACCCCACCGTAGAGTAGTTCTTACCGCGGCAAGTTTAAAGGTAAAGGAAAACTTACCTAGCATACCTGTTTTCTAGGAATCTATTCAATTAAGCGTGAATGAGCACTTAGCAGGAAGTTAAGTACTTCCTATGTCACGCACCCTTAACTAATCATCCCCACAATTTTTAAACTACGCTGCCTACATCACACACCAAACTTCATATTTATTATCATTACCATCATAAAACTTATTATGGATAAAAAACAGCTCTAGCTTGTCTAATAATTGTAGTCATTTAAAAAACATTTTTTTCCTCAATTTGTGTTACTTTTTAAAGATTTTTTTAAAATAATACGTTTCAAAGCTACAGAAATATTTGTGATTTTTCAATCTCGATAAAGCCATTTCAGAGCGGAAATATATAATTGCATAGCCAGGTAAAGCAGGTACTCAAACGCTCGCTCACTAAAGTGAAATCTTAGGAATGTGACTGCGTCAGACCCATCGGCGACCACCTACAACGATTGTTTTAAGTTAATAAGACCAAAGGAACAAAAGTTTTTCTTTATCTCAACTATACCAATTCTTTATTTTATTATTTTTTCTAGTCACGCGGAGTGGCATTATTCCTATTCGCACAAATATTCTCTTGTCGCACGTTTAATGCTTTCCGCATCCAAATTTTGGTAGCGAAAGTATTATTTTATAATTTAAAAAATGTTTTTGACCATCAATATTTTTTTCCATTATATTGATCACCAATTTCTGAGCAACAAGTATTATTATTTATTATTAAAGCAAACTAAATTTTTTAGTTCCATTAACAGAACTGTTCACAGATATTATTCTTGATGGTTTTTAGGCAATTCTTGCCAATTTCTTTGGCTGTGATAGCCCAAATATTTTCGGTGAGGTCGAGGCATGGCAATTTTGCTGCTCAGTTTAATAAGGTTAGTTTATCAGCTTTCAGAGAGTTTATTTTTAGATGCACTGTTTGAATTGGGCAATTATCTGGCTGGAATATGAAATAATTTCACAAAACGGATAGAACTGAAAGTAGAATAGCTTGCTCCAGAATATTTCTATAAACTAAAACTATATAAATGAAAAGACTATTTTTTCTCAAATGTTGATAATATTTTTTATATGTTGAAAAGCAAAACACAATTTTCCCTATTTATTTGCTTGTTACAAATCTGGTATGCCGCACTTTAATTTCGTAGTTCCCTTTTAATTTTTTTCGACAGAATTCAAATAGAACCAGGTTCAAACTGGCTCTAATTGCGATTCTAAAAAGATTTTCTTTTACAAAATTAATTAAACGTAGGTATACTTTCATCAAACGTTAATATTCTCTGCCGCTATAGAATAGTTTACATTAATTAGCAAAATTTTTATGTCACTATCTGCTTATCAACGTTTATTTTATTTGCAATGTGTTCAAGGTTTCTTCTCGTCCTCTAGCCTAGTTCTAATTATAGACTATTGCAGTTTGTTCAATTAGAGCATTTTAAAAATTGTGCACGCTTTTGACATTTACACTGAAATTGCCAAAGCCAAACTTACAAATTTTTTTGCATTATGAAGAATGTGTCAAAAGTAAGTTTCTGAGTTTGTAGAGATCACAACTGTATGTCGTTACCTACTTTATTCTTCTTATATCGAGAGTCCTGTCTTACATATAAGCACAATAGAACAATCCAATAGCATGTGACAATATGCCACGGTGCCGTGTCAAATCTAATCCATCCCACATGTCAAAGTTGCTTTTGTTTGTACTATCAAACTCACAGCAAACTTTTAGTAAGACATGTTAGACATTAGTAGCTATTTTTTGCCCTATTTTTTCAAGGATACAGTACAATGCATTTCAGAAAGTAGCTTCATTTATACTAGGGACTGTTTACCTTGGACGCTACCTAACTTTGTTTATTAATCAAATGCTCTGCATGTTTGGATATTTTGGGAAGTTTAATAACAGATTGATATCAATTAGGTTAAAGAAAAAAGTTTTTACTAAAGCACGTCTATTGTAGTATTTTAAATATGTTACACTTTTGTAGCTGAAGCATTGTTTTCGGCTTTACTTTCTGTAGTATCCTTTGTATCACCGGCATCTTTTCTTACAGATTCTTCAAACTCAGCTGGTTCTATTAACCGTTTAGCTCCAAATGGTGGCGGTCCTAAAATCGTCTCTACATCATCGTAATTCAAAGTTTCTTTTTTCAGCAAAGTCTCGGCCAGCTATAAAAATAAAATTAAAACATTCGATTTTTTTATATAAAAACGGCTCACCATTTCAAGTTTCTCCTTGTTTTCTAGTAAAACTCTTTCAGTACGTTTATATGCTTGCCCAATTAACTTTCTGGCTTCCATGTCAATAATATTTGCAAACTTTTTGCTGTACGGCCTGCGACTTTTCTCTTTAGATTGTTCCTCCGGGAATGATACAAGACCAACTATATCATTCATTCCAAATTCCTTTATTTGAGCATATGCCATTTTTGTAACTTTTTCTAAATCGTTCTGTGCTCCTGTTGTAATCCTATTAAAAATTAATGATTCTGCTACGCGACCACCTAATGTCATACACATCCTTTCAAACAGCTAAAAATACATTAATAATTAAAACATACTTAATAATGATAGATCATTTACCTCTTCTTTGGTATACAATTTTTGGTCTCTAGGAATATATTGTGCAAAACCCAAAGCTAAATTTGTCCTAGGAACAATTGTAACTTTGAGAAGAGCGTCTGTGTGTTCCAACATCCAACCAACTAAAGCGTGTCCCGATTCATGATAAGCAACTACACGCTTTTCCTGGGGAGACATGGCATGATTTCGTTTTTCTGTGCCGCCTATAAATTAAATTACAAATAACTGACTCATCAATTTAATAATGTTTTTCATTTTTAAATGCTTAACAATATAGGCTAACTGCTATCAAAGATTTACAATTTGTTGAATAGTTTTATAGCGGCTTTTCGAATAGTTTTTTAATTTCAATAAAAAAAATTAACTGAATATGAATCAAATAAAGTGATGCTTGCTTGAGGACATATCGTTTCACGACTTCCCCCTGTCACCCAGATTTGAACCTCATCGATCTTATTTAGGTTACCATCATTGAACTTTAATGCTCAGAAAATTAGCAGAGCATAAGCTTAATCAAATCACTACTAAAGAATGGGTAAAATGTTGCCGACATGTAATAGATATAGAGCAAAAATATTTGTATCTTAAAAAGTAGAGGCATTCATTATACCACACCAACACAAACAAGAGTGGAAATGAGGACAACTATTGTTTTTTATTCAAATACCGCTAGTTGCTCTTACCAACAAGTCTTTCAACAGCATACTCTAAGTTGTCTTTTGTAACTTGCTTCTGCTTTAATCTTGCCGCATGTAGAGCAGCCTCGTTACAGACGTTAGCTATATCTGCCCCACTAAATCCAGGTGTTAAGTATGCTAATCTCTTAGAATAGTGGGCTGGCTCGTGCGCTAAAGATATTACTTTGAGATGTAACTCAAAAATTTGTTTTCGTTCAATCAAGTCAGGAAGGTCGATCAAAATATGCCGATCAAATCTTCCTGGACGCAGTAAAGCCTGTTAAAAATAGATTATTGAAAATGCAGAGCACAATATATAGTAAACCTTAAGCTACAAGATTATATGGCAACATTAAAATGATACCAACAATGAAAACCAACATTTGAGTTGAAATCGTTGTAAACCATTTATCTAACTTCGTGACGCCGTATCCTTGTTTTTTTTTCAGGAAATACAATTTTGGCAAGTACTTATAAAGAAACTATATAACCTTATAGCTTCAGCGTTACTAGATAATAAAATCCAGCTTCACCTTATCTAAAATATCTGCCCTGTTGGTAGATGCTAACATGACGACACTTTCCTTGCTGGCCATACCATCCATTTCTACTAATAACTGATTCAACGTTTGCTCTCCTTCACCGCTAGCACCTGATTGACCAAGTTCAGAACTTCTCTTACGACCCACAGCATCAATTTCATCGATGTATATTATACAAGGTGCTCTCTTTCGAGCTTCTTTAAATAAATCCCTAAAAAAATACAAACGTTTCGCAAAAATCCCTTTATAGAAATTCGTTCATAAAAGCTTCGAATTCTACTACAAACATAACAATATTGGCTTTCACATTGTCTGCGATATGTTATATCCATAACCTCCCCTAACTATAGAAAACGTTGTCTTTCCTTCTTTTTTATAATTAAACGTAGAAAAAATTAAATGCATATCCTAAGTTTAAGTGTAACTTTAGAATATTTAATATGTGAAAATAAAAAAGTTAACAACACATATTATTATTCGAATTATAAATAGACTACAAATTTAAAACAATAATCTTACAGAAAACATAGGTTTAATTCAATTTAAGATCGAGAAAAACAAGCTAATATTTGTATATTATTGTGGTGTTAAAAAATATAATAATATACAAGGTGTTCTACAAATGCTTCCTAAATTTTCAAATGCCTTGTGTGAGTTTTGTTTCTATTAGTTATTTCCAAAAACAATAGAACGATAGTAGTAAATAAAATTTATGATTAGAGCAAATAAACTATAAATTTAGATGAAAAATAAGATAAACTTTTGGTGCTCCCAACATTTTATTTTCTATTCTAATTTATATTTTTATTGATCTAATTTATTATAATAATTAGTAGGCGAGGCATTTGAAATTAATTTAAAAATCCACTTTCGCACTCATTATGTATTTACCTTACTCTAGCTGCTCCCAATCCCCCAATCATTTCAATAAACTCTGAGCCATTCATTGAAAGAAAAGGAACATTAGCTTCAGTAGCTACAGCCTTAGCAAGTAATGTTTTTCCACAACCAGGAGGTCCTAAAAGAAGTGCACCTTTTGGTACTTTAGCACCCAAAGCTTTATAATGCCCCGGACGTTTTAAGTAATCCACAAATTCTATCACTTCTTGTTTAGCTTCTGTTAATCCAGCAACATCTGCAAAATGAACCCCCTTTCCGGCTCCAATTAATGGGTCAACTAAAGTGAATTTTGCACGGCCAAGTTGTGTCTAAAAAATCAGTAATTATTTACTGCAAGGGACATCAATAGGATAAAAACCTACAAAAGTATCCATACTGATTGGTGGCTTAAAACTTTTGTTTCTTGCTAACAAAGAAATTAATATTGCAACAATAACTAAAGATATGAGTAACTTTCCGGCTGTATCAGTTCCCCGTTCAAATGTGAGAGGAACCCCATCTTGAATGCCTAGGCGACGTTCTGCCTCTCTGACTTTATCTTCAAATTTATTGACATCAACAACATTCATATGGTACGTCCTATTTTCAGCCTAGAAACAACTTTTTTGCACGTGTTGTAAACTTTAAAATGCTTTTAAAAGCAGTTTATTTATGATTTTAATTAAAAGAACTAATTCATTGATTTAGCATCTAATAAATACAAAATACAGCTGCATTCAAGTGTTTTCAACAATTGGCATTTTCAATTATTGAAACATGTACAAAAATAAACAAATGGCATGTATTCTACACAACCTCTATCAAGTAGAATATATCTGAATGTTCATAATTTTATCGGCTAGCCGAGAGTGGTCGTCGTGCGGCCATAAACATAATATGTATCTAGAAGATGTTCGGCTCAGCCTACCAGTTGTGAAATAAACAACTTTATCATTCTTTTACAATTTGTTGGATCTACAGAACTTCAAGTTCTCGGAATTATTATAGTGAATTAATGGTATTAAAGCACGTTGGTAGTATTAGTCCAGTACATGAGTAACGAAAACTATTCCACCTCAATTTTTTTATGCAATCCTCTTTAAATTGTCCTACTGATGATATTAATGCATGTTGCGTAGAGATAATCCGGTGCCATATTGTTTAAACCGAAATTAATTAAACAATAATTGCAAAGAATTGTTATTTTCTAACCGGACATATATTCTTTATTACAATTCAAATAAAAAAGTTTCTAAGACTTTTTCCGATAAAGTTGATATTTTAGGAGATATGAATTTTAAAAGATTGAAAAATCTCAAATTTTTACTTTTGACACATGAAAAATCGGTATATAAAAAAAGAATAAATTTATTGTTTGTACAGCATTCGTCATTTTGGTTTGAGATCGCCTGCTGTCGCTTTTCTGTTTACCATAATAGTTTATATGTATATTTACATTTAATTATTTATTTAAGGTTTTTTTCTTTTAAACGGTATAATGTAGATTGAAATTATTTGCTTGATTAGATAATTCATCAGTTTTATTTGAAAAAAAAAAGAATACTTTTGTTTTATTTCTTATCAACTTTTTTGCACTTTTATGTAATATGCTTTTCCGTTGTTTTCAAAAGAATTACCTACGTTAGTTCAGTTTAAGTCTTCGTGCTCTTTGCCGCGAATTATGCGTGATAATAAAATAAGAAATATATTAATTAAATTCTCGTGTTTGTGATAATTATTATAAAGTGCATGCTATTCTGCTTCTTCCTTTTATCCATGGTGTGATGTCCAGTATTTAAATATATACGGAGTGAGTCAGTTTGCAAAGTTATATCAGTTATAGATCAATTTGTATAATTTTTAATGTTAAAAAAAATGGTCAAAAACCAATTTGATAATAATCAGCATAAGGATTTTAAAAGAATTAGAGAAAACCAAATAAGTTTGCATTTTTTTTTCAATCAGTATCTAAATATTGAAATTATTGGTTTGATTAGAATAGATAATTCATCAGGTTTTTTATTTATAAAAAACCAATACATTTGTTTTATTTGTTACCATCTTTTTCGCAGTTTTATGTAATATGCTGTTGTTGTTTTCAAAAAAATTACCTTTTTTAGTTTAAGCCTTCGTGGCCTTCGCGACGGATATTTGTGAGTGATAGTAAAATAAGATATATAATAATATTAATTAAATTCTCGTGTTTATGATAATTATTGTAAAGTGCAGTGCATCCTATTTTGTTTCTTCATTTTGTCCACGGACAACGTCCAGTATTTCAATATACAGAGTGAGTCAGTTTATTTGTAGACCGATTTTCAAGAGTGGTCTCATACAAATTTAGTAACAATCTGTATAAAACTTTTAAGAAAATTTGAGAAAATCAAATAAGTTTGCATTCTTATCAATCAGAAATTATTTGCTTGATTAGGTAATTTAATTTTTTCTTATAAAAACCAACGGTATTTATTATTCTTTGCTATTTTTTTTTTGTAGTCTTATGTAATGTTTTTCTGTTGTTTTCAAATGTGCTATCTACTTTAGTGTAGTTCCAAACTTCACACTGGTTACAACAAATGTTTGTGTGCCAAAATTGAATAAAAAAAATATTAAAAATGTTCTTTATTGTCATTAAAAGTGCACGCTATTTAGCTTCTTTACAATGTTCACTAGTTAATAAATATTCAGTTCACACATTATGAAAGGAATCGCGTAAGTTTGTTTTAGCGTTATTCAATTGTTTTGAGTCATAGTTTGTTTTGTAAAAAAAATATTTAGGAAACGAATCAATTTGGCTGTCCACCGTTTTTTTTTATAATAGAAACATTTGCAGTGAATGGTGTTAAATGTATATTAGTTACCCTTAGCTTTGTTTGGCTCTGCTTAAGTGCACGATAGTCCTCATTGAGGAGCGTATCAAACTCTGACCCTTGGTAATCCGAGTGTGCAAAGCTCGTTAAGCGTCGTTAAAGAGTTAGGTATAATAGTGTTTCTTATTACAATTGTTTCTTGCTTCGGCAAAAAGGAATCGGCATGGTCTCTCTGTGAATATGTCTTGTACATACATATGTGAGGGGAGTCTGCATTGTTGGGTAATTAATATAAATTTGATGCTTTTTGCAGTTTATGCATTTATTGATAAGACATCGTAAGAAACAAATGAATTTTTTTGCAAAGATTGCAAACGAGAAAATTTTTTTTATATGTACATCTTTAAATATGTACATGTAAAAATTAGCTGTAGAAAAACCAAACTATTTATAAGTGAAAAGAAAAATATCAATGATATGGCCACATAGAAAATGAGCTGCAACGAATAATATGGGAGTAGACTTCAGATACAAGAAGAAAATGGAAAGAAAAAAATAAAAGATAAAAACTGTTTAAAAACTTGTATATTAATATTATTTGATTTTAGTGTAATGCTACAAAGGGTATACAAATATAGCATTTATTTTGAAGTGTTAAGTCCAGAACATTTTTGAAGAGATATTCTCTATGACAAGATGACGTCTAGAAATAATTTTTTAACTATAAGTGCCTAACCTTGAGTAACAAACTATTTTAAACCAAATAAACGTTTTTCACTGATTATTGTAAATAAAGTTGTTTTTTGTATTAGATGTTTTTTTTAATTTTTATTGACGTTTTGTGATTGACGCACAAATGACTGGTGTCGTTTTCTGGGGGGAGAAAACGAATGTAAGATTGCAACAAACATTTTTTTTTGGATTTGCACTATTTAGGGCTCTCTTATTCCTTTTTTTTATATAAAAAACCGCACCATTTACTGTACCTCTCAAAGGTGGTGTGGAAATCAGTGAAATAGTAAAACACTGTATAATAATAGTTAAAATTTTACATTTTAATATAGTATTTGTAACACAGTTTTTAATTTTCACAAAAACATGTAAACTGTTTTATAACCTTAATACTTTAACATAAATGTAAATATCTATTTTTAATATTTTGTAAAAAGCTGTAATAAAATTTATTTCGTATATTGTTGTTTTCTTTTCAACCGACAAAAAAAATGTTTATTTGTATTTATAAAAACACATATTCTTATACCAAATAAAATTCTAAGCAGTCATTTGTTTTAGAGTTATAACGTCGCCAATATTTTTTTTAATAGAAACCCCCTATTTTTTTCAATTACATGTTCGCTTCGTGTTTAAATAACTAATTGGTTAATTAAGTTAATAGATTTTAGATAAATCATAAATAATTATTATTTAAAGCGAAGAAAAGTCAGAAATAGACGGCGATACTGAAAGGTAAGCGAGGCGTAAGCGCTTGAAATTAACTACTGTCTAAATAGTAATAAAAAAAAATGTTTTATTTCTTTTTTTTATATATTTCTCAAGAGTCAAAAGTACTCAAATTTTAGATTTTTAAACTTTTAAAACCCATATCCCCAAAAATATTAACTTCTAACAAGAAAATAACAATTCTTTGCAATTGTTTAAACGATTTCGGTTTAAACAATATGGCAACGGGTTGTCCCCAATCAACATGCATTTATATCATCATTAAGACAGTTTGAAGAAGATTGCATAAAAAATTGAGGTGGAATAGTTTTTGGTGCTCATGCGCCGATTCCTGTTGGACTATATGTACAGAGCTGTTATTAGTATTTATAAAATTTTGTATTTTATTTTATAAATAGATACTAATAACGGCTATTGGTAAATTTTTAAACACTTGCATCTTTTTCTTCATTACTCACAATATTTCTTTAGATAAGTATGTATAATATCTAATTTTCTTGCAGGTTAAATTTAACGAAATATAGGTATATTATATTCTTCATTTGTAATTGAAAAACAATAACAAAGTACAGCACATTTTAAAATTATCAATTGTGCCGTAGTGCCGTAGTTTAATTATATCGGCATAAACGGCAGGAGTTGATTTCTGCTGCGATTGCGATTCAACTAACAATACGTTTCGGTAAAACAAAAATCAGGCTAGCACTCTTGATATTGTTTTATAGCACTGTGTATGATTTTAATATATTATCATCTTGTATAAATTATATTTACTCAAACTTCTCAAAAAAATTTTATCTTCGTGGATAATAGCCTTCATCACGCGCTTGCTGAATGTACTGTTATTAACTGTCATAAAGATATTATCATTATTACATAAAAAAATTGATTATTGTTATATTGTGATTTTAGAGAAGGTGTAAAATGTACAATTTTATGATATCCCTTCCAACGGCCCTCTTTCTTCAGCTAGACGAGCAAAAGACGAGAGAGTGACTGAAATGGCAGAGTTAAGCTCCGCCCCTCGGCTGACGTGTAAAATCATGAGAGAATTGAATTGTATTGTGTTCGTTGTCTTTAAAACGCTCTATTACTCTTCAATCAGAATAATTTTGATATCGTTTGATAGTGAATGATAGATTTATTAAATCGTTTGATACAAAACCACTAATTTAAAAATGAGTTTAAGTTTTTTCTAAAAAGATTCTTTTGTTTACATTTAAATGATGTTTATATGACTTGATACAAAATCATTTGATAGTGAATGACAGGCAAATCAGAGCTTAATGAATGTTTATTAATTAAAACAATTAATCACGTAATTTTCACAAAAATATTCCATCCAAAACTAAAATGACAATGGGTCCATTATCAAAATGTATGACGTCATACCGTGACCAACTTTAAGCTATAGTCAAAATTATTTATTTTCACATTTCAAACAAAAAATATATGTTACCTTACCTTAATTTTCCTTTATTTAATACGTTAAAAATTAGCTGAGAAATATATTTTAAATATAACAACATCCTCCCTCATCTACTTGTTACAAGAGGTCGCTACAGATAAAATTGTCTCCTGAATATCAAAATGATGTTTTTTAATAATAGTTTTAATACGAATTTGCCAAATGAGAGGACAGGGGCTATAAACATAGGTTTAATAGGTCTGGTTATAATTTCACTGTGGCTCTGGCATATGGCCCAATTGTTACTATCACCTACTCTTACCCTTTTCCCTTTAATAACAGCTCCATCGTGTAAGATGATTGTCACTATGTCCATATCAGGCCGTACAATAATCTCTTCAACTTCACCCTTGGCAAGCATTTGGTACAGAAACTCATTCCACGATACATATCTTACAATTTCGGGCTGACTACTACTTGGAAACATTAACGAAATTACAGCAATCACCATATATGCCGTAAGCATCCACAAAAAGGCCTTTGCAAGCAATGATGATATTTTGTCTTTATCGTCATCGTCGTTATCCTTTTTTGGTTTTTTAGGGTCATTTTCTGTTTTTTTTTCGGGCCCCCGCTGTCGGTTTTGTGGCGATGAGTGAAAATTTCTTTTGTCTAGGTAAAATGGTAAATGATGTAAGTTACTTAGGCCTGAGCGATGTATTAGAGAACATACAGCCGTGTACTCTCGATGTAGGGCTGTGTGAAACTGTAAAAAGTATAAAACAATAAGCCACGGTTATAGGTATTACAAATTACCTTAGGATTTATAAAATTATTAAAGATTACACTCTTTTGAGCAATCACTTTATGGCCGTAGCTACATTTTGAAATATTGCTTAAATTAATTACTGCAGGGCCAGATTTTACAAACAAAAACTTATAAATATTATTAATTTTTGATAATACTTGTCCGTTCATTTTTATTTTTCATGATTTTGATCAAAATCTGACAAAAATTTAAGGTTATGTTACGTGATATTTTTTGTGGTTAAGTTTGCTTTTTTTGACATGACATAATTTAACTGTCATTTTTATATCAGAGTTGCCAACGTTGCCAAGTACTACCTACATTATAAATACCATGAAGCTAAAATAAGAAGGGGATTCCCCACTATAGTTTGAGTTTGTCGTGATGCAAAATTACAGAGAGTGAGGCGCTTCAGCAGTTTGTGGGGGCCGACACTTTTAGAATGGAAAAGCAGTAGCGGCGCAGATGTTCAGAGAAAAGCCAAATATGTTTAAAACTACATGTATATAATGAATCTGTAATTTGTATGAAATGCATGACACAAATTGTCCTGTTGTAAACAGAGAGTGTGTGGCAACGTAAATACTACGCGCTTAGAATGCTCTCTTTTTTTGCATCAAAACAAATTGCCTACACCCTGACTCCATTCTATTATAGCTCCATGATAAATACCTTTGCGATCAATATAAATTGACAAAATTATAAAAAACCAGAAAACTGCCAAATTCAAATTACCTAAGTAGAAGATTTTCTACTTTTCTAGTAAACATTAAATTATACAGCCTGGCATAAGTTAGTGAGTTATACAACCAACTCAACAATGAATGATTGAGCTGGCAACACTTTTTAGAAACTTTTTATATTTGTTTGGTTGCAACACTGTAATTGGAACGCTTGCTTGACAAATATTTGACACAATACTGTCAATGATGTTGAATGTTGTCAATTCTATGGTTGTCAGTGTCAAACACTGAATTAAAATAGCTAGAAGCGGTCTGAAATAGCATTGCTTGCATCCAACATAACCTCTACGTTTGTTTACTGCAGACACAAGCTGTGATTGATAGATGCTTAGCGGAGTATTGACATTAGACAATCAGCTGATATTTTGTATTCGCGTTTTCGTAAATTTAGCCGAAAGATATCCATTTAGGTCGTCAACTTGGTGATTTGTACGGGCGTAGACAAAGCAGAGGTGTCTCATGTTGAAGTAAATTATGGTTCTAATATGGATTAAGTATTGGGAATTTTATATTATGTTGAGACAAGCAAACGCAAAGTGAAAAATTTAGCTGACGTTTTTAGTTTAGTTAGTAATAGTAAACAATTACGTATTTAAACTTCTGCGCATGAAGAAGCCAGCCGCCAACAGAAAACAAATGAGCTCTAGACTCTACCTACAAAATCAAATGTATTTAAAGCTTGCCTGGCTAAGAAAATGCAAAAGTTAGGTGATGTGAAGTGATTTTTTAATTGGAAGCATTGTAAAACTAAGATTAATGAAAATTGAGTTTTTGGAAATAATATTTATTTAGATATTAATAAATCACTGTAAAAAAATCAATATAAGTTATTATTTTTCACAATAAAATCAAACATCTTAGATTTGCGGTTTTATTCTTCGACCTAGAATTGAATCATCTTTGTAGAGGCAACTTCATAAGAGGTCAGCCCAAGCTGCCGTCAGCAAAACAATCTGAAAGAAGTAACACAATCAAGATAAATACAAAAAGTGTAACAAACATTATTCTATCGCAGAGTGCTGGCCCCAATTGGCAAAAGCAATCTTCAGAAAAAGTACTCGAAGAAGCATTTTAAAGACTCGTATCTTGCAACCAGAGAATCGAATGAAAAGACGTAAAAAATTAATAGTATTCACAATAGAGACTTACCGCTAATCACCATCAGGTCATAAATTAAAGTATCACCAGAGGTCCGTCTTATACAGAACCGTACTTCGTTAGTCAAAGAAACAGTTGAAATGTGATTTATAACAGATTTGTCCACAGCTTGCCCCCTTCAAGTCAATTGTTATTGCACTGTCATAAAAACAAAGTAGTACTGGCACGACTATAACTAATATTTGGGTTTCTTAGGTAATTTAGTTTGCAGGCAACCATTTCTGTTTTAGTTTTAATGTTGCTTAAATTGAAAATATAAGCGACAGAAAAAGGTCATACAACAATATGACTTTTTTCTGCCATTATTTATATTTTGTAGTGTTGACAATAGTCCTTTTTTTAACGACAAAAAAAAGCTCCTCAATCCATCCCGTAAATATTTTTTTATCTATAAATAAATCTTCTTTTTTTATAAATAAATTTTTTTCCAAATTTCTACAAAATATTTACCTATAGTAAATCGATTCTGCTAAAAATTAACACACATAAATCTAAATAAATGTGCAGTGAACCACAAAAAAACAAAGAGATTATTAACAAACAAAAAATTTCCAAAAAAACAAAACAATTTTTTTTAACAAATAATTAAAACAAGTATTCGACAGTTGTGGTCATGGAGAAGCCTAACTCAGAAGATGAACATGACATAGAGTTTGTTTGTACGGCGCTGACTCATTTTTTTTTACATATTTTTACTAGTGTAGAACTTATTTCAGACTAAAAATTTTTTTAATTTTTCGTCTTTTTTTTCGGTGGTTTAATTTTTGTTAAATAAGTTTTCGTTTTATTGCACCTTCTGGATGTTCTTCTACTCTTAATTCTGTTTAGGGTCTTTTTAGCCAGAACCAATGCAATACTGCTCTACAATCCAATTATAAGGATGATGACTTAAGACGGCCACTGACGATCCAACGCCGCAGTACAATTAAGTTGGATGCGACGAAATCGGACTGAAATTGATGAAATTTGATCGTGTGTGTGCACGACCGACCAAGTTGGATCGGTTTGGTTTGCAAAAATTTTTAACTGCAGCAGTACGATTCTGTCGGATTGCCGATAAAATTGCATCGTGTGTGCCTGGTTCCGACAGAATTGCACAATTGCAGTTTGCACACATGCGTACAATTTCGTTTTGTCGGTGCATGATAGTTTTTTTTTGTTTTCTGGTTTTGCTTATTAATAGTAAACACGTTCAGATATAATAATGTCAAATTACACGCAAGATTTTTTAAGGGAAGTTTTCGAAATGTACAAACATTTTACATGCCTTTGGAAAGTAAGGTCCGATGAATATCATAATCGCAGCGCCAGAAAAAGGGCAATGTATGCTCTTACCGAAAAATTTAAGGAGGTGGAGCCGGGTGTAACAGAAGATAATGTTAAAAAAAAATTAAATAACTACAGAACTTCCTACAAACGGGAAAGAAAGTTTGTTCAGTCTTCACTAAAAAATTGTACAATTTAATTGTACGATTTTGTCGTACTGCAGAATTGGATCGTGTGTGGCCATCCTTCACTTTCCGACAAAATTGTACAATTTAATTGTACGATTTTGTCGTACTGCGGCGTTGGATCGTCAGTGGCCGGCTTTACGCATATCATTCAGCTCTAATGTGTTGTCATTTAAAAGCTGTTACCAATTTATTTTCTCTATTTTTGTCATTTTCACTTTTGTTTTTTTTTCAATGAATGGATTTAAGGTTTTGTTTTTTCTTTTTTTTTTATTAACATGTTATATAAATAATAAATGCATATTTTGTAAATAAAATATATTAGGTGGGCTTGTTATAATTATAAGGAACTAATAATATTACGGTTTATTAGCACAATAAACGATTTTTTCAGACTAATTATTTAATTTTTTGTACAATTCTTTAATAAAAAAACATGTTTCAAATAAGTTTAAACATTCTGACAAAATAAAGTGTTTTTATGGAAAAAATCACACGAGCCGTGTGAATATTTTGAGGTAATGAGGATCTGAAAAAAAAAATGATAAAATTTTTTTAATTATTGTATTGTGACAGTAACCTGCGGTAGTCGTTTCAGCACATCATTTACATCTTCTTAAGAAAACATCCATTAACGAAGTTGACAGCTTGTTACCAATGAAGGACGTAAAAAATTTCTCATTGTCATTCAGTTCGAGTAAGTAGTGTCCATCTGGCTGTTCACGTATTAATAGAAGACAAGTACATAAGACAGTGTTTTCCCCCCATTGTTGTTTTAAGCGGTGATAACCGGACAATGGTGGCTGTAGATGTAGAGGGGCACTGCAATAATATTGACGTGATATGTGAAGTGGATGGAATGGAACGGAACGAAGTTACAGACTGCTGGGTTCGGCTACGGCTCGGCCCCAGTTATTGTTATCCATTCCTCCCCATTGGCTATGTCGCCATATTGACTGGATTTGGATTCATTGTTGAATAACCTCCTATGAAGAATATTATGATCAAATATACGTTTTCAGGAACCCGGCATCTGCAATAAAAAATTCCAATATTAGAACAAAATCGATTCCTTTAAAAGAATATTGGATAACATAGCAATAAGTTTATGTGACATCGACCCTTATTAAATAATATTTCATTGATTTTTCAAAAATTCAGTCAGCGAGAATAGCTATTTGTGTAATGAGATAGGAAATGTATTATTTTTCCGTATTAGGCATAAAATTTTAGATCGAAGCTAAAACATGGAAGAAATACATTTCCTGCAAGTTGCACAAATAGTTTTTTCTACTAGAATTTGGAAAACTTTTTAAATTCCATAATAAAAAATATTTTGAAACAAATTGTAAATGCGATCAAACTGTTGCGTTTGTTACTATAGACCAATAACTTTGTAAAAAAACAAAATGTGTGAAAGTGAGAAAAAAGTTTGTGGAGAAAATATTATTAAAAGGTCTGATTCAAGGAAAGCTTCTGATGTAGAAGAATCGGCTGCATTAGCGGTTTAATTTTTTTACCTGTGAAACTCAAAAGAAGAGTATGAAAAGTGCTTCTTGTCAATTTGACAACCGGTGTAAGGAAAAAAGAGTAAAGATGATCATGATCAAGGAGGTAGTGTTGTTAGCATATTTCGAACAAAAATCTAAAGTATACAAGAGCGATGAAGTAAACAAGATTCAATAGTGAGGACAACATTATCCGAGAAGAAAAATATAGACATAAAAAAGTTTAATAGCTTTTCTTAAGCGAAAATCAGTTGGACATCATTCTAAGAATTTCAGTGTATTCACCAAATTAAAAATAGAAAAATTTTTAAGAAAAGCTGACGATAGAACCTACTTAATGATTTTTTTTTTATTTGGAACTCATATAAATTATATAATTATTTTTTAAATTACAAATAGTGCGGATTGTCGGTGTAAGTGGAGTATTACGACGAGAAGAATTAACTTTTCTACAAGTTCAACACATCAAGGACATGGGATCGTCATTTTGATTGAAATTCCCAATACAAAAACCAACGTACGAAAAGAATTTCCAATTTCCAATGGGGATATAGAAAATGTGGACCTGCTTGTGATATTTCGGAAATATTGTTCTCTTCGTCCCTCATCAATGAAAAATTCAAAATGTTTCTTAGGATATAGAAGCGGAAAATGTACAAGGCAATCTGTTGGCATCAATACTATGAGAAAAATGCCTAAAAAAACCGCCAAGTTTCTGAAGTTACCGAATCCTTCTAATTATACCGGGCATTGTTTTAGAAGGACGTCTGCTACAATACTGGTCGATGCAGGAGTGAACATACCAACTCTCAAAAAACATGGCTCATGGAAATCAAGCAATGGATATATCAAGAACTCAATTGGACATAAATTGGAAGTAGCAGCAAAAATATTGAGAAACAAAGAAGAGGTTACTGTAAATAGTAGCGATGTTTCTAGTTCGAGTAAGGCTTGTGCAGGAGTTTCACTTAGAAATTGTGAGAACGTTAGTGTTAATATTAATACAGATGAAAAATAGTCATGTTTATGTAGCATCTCAATAAAAATGAATTTTGAACTTTCTGTGTCGAAATATTATTTCCGCACTTATTAGGAAATATTCTCCTTTTCCTAACTCAAACTAATATGAAAATATTAAAGTTTTCCAAACTCTAGTAGAAAAAATAAATCTGCAGTATATAATACAGCTTTATTTAGAGTATTTAAATAGTAAATATACTTAAAAAAATAAAATATACTACTGTGGAAAAACATGTCAGTCATACATACAATTTCAAAATACTTTACATGAATGTTAGCAAGTATTATTTCTTATTAAGACAATAGATTATCGATAAGAGCGACTGCAAATATTATGGAAACGAGATAGCACTATTTTGAAAATATAAATAAATTTTCGTTACTTTATCATTTACATAAATAAGCATTTTTGACTTTCGGAAATTGGTTCACTATTTCAGGTTCAGAATGCAGTTCTTATTTTATAAGATTATATGTTCCCTGTAAAAGCGTTCCAGATAAACGTTCCTTTTGTTGCATTTGCAATATGCCGCAAGCCCTACCCCTACCATAAATCATCAAACTTTCTGTTGTGAATTCTAGAGCCGGCTTCAAAACAAGTACCAACAATTAGTACTTTGCTTTTTGATCAATCTAATTTTTGTAAAAAATTTAGAATTAGTTTTTTTAATATTAATAATATTATTATCTCCCTTTATTGTCATTTAAAATTACACAATGAATTTTGTAAAAAAGCATAAATTAAAAACTGAAAAAAAACATACAATTTACGGACATGTAAATTACATAGAGTCAAAAACAAAATACAAAAATAAATATATATATAAATATATATATATATACGTGTATACATACTATATATAGATACAAATAAAAATTTTGCATACTCATAAATAAAAATTATAATATCAATTGAATAATAAATAAAAAGAATATAATATAGAAATCAAAATTAAACCAGTTTGCGCAACGCCCAGATCTGTTTACATCCATCTTCGTCATTTTAGATAAAAGTCAGTTACAGAATAAAACGGTTTGTCAAGTAGATACATTTTAACTGATTTCCAAATATGATGGTTTTGATTTCAGCTGAGAGGGAAGATGATTATATAACTTATTTGCATTATAAATGATAGAGTTTTTGATAAATTCTGAGTGAGGCAAAGACAAATAGAGTTTATATTTCTTTTTCTAATAGCGTAGTTATGGTGAGGCGGCTTAGGAAGTGCATTTATATGTTTACGCACAAGACACACAGTTTCTAGAATAAATAATGCCGAAAGAGTTAAGATTTTAATAAAATAGTGTTCTATTGCCATATCGAAGATGAGATTCGAAAAGAGAAAAGTATGTTTTGTCTAGATATTAAAGAATCAAGCTTTCTAGAACATATCAATATGAAAAGCCAATTTCAGCGAATTATCAATACGTAAACCCAAAAATTCAACCGATTGCATCGTCTTAATTTTATTGTTGTGTGAAAATATTGGTTGTAGATTACCTCTAAAAGAAAGAAAATTATTTTTGTTAGAGTCGCACCATGTTTTTATTAATCTAAGGTCAGCAGCAATAACCTCATGAAGACATCCAATGTCCGAGTGGCTCCAAGTGATGGTTGTGTCATCACCAAACAAATAAAGCGTACCATTTAAATTCAAAATTGTAATATCATTAATAAAGACTAGAAAAAGCACGGAACCAAGAACCGAACCTTGAGGAACGCCAAACTCTATTTTCTCATAGTTGAAAACAGTATCATTTACTTTTCCAGCTTGATGTCAGCAAGATAAAAAAGATTCAACCCAATTTAAGGAAATTAGTGCAATTTGTCATACACACACTAATGAAGTAACAAATTGAACATTTAGAAAACCAGTAAAAAACAAATATACACATAAGACACAAACAGACTCATATATTTGAAGTTTGAAACCAAGTATTGCCACCGGAAAAATTCAATAATCACACTTGAAACTTGAACTAGTGAATGCCAATAAGCCCGCTGGCAGCGTTGTCACATTTCGCTGTTCACGGCTTGTTAAGTAGAGACGGCTGTGGCTGTACCCTGCAAGAGAAGTAGGAGCAATTGAGCTGTTTAATATAAAATATTAACATTTCTCATTTAAAAATTGACGGTTATATGTGAATGCAATAAAAACTAAACTTTCAAAACAATACAGGATTTTTAAAAATGTCAATAACTGATGTCATTTATCAGCAGTGAAGTATTTTGAAAAAAAGCATATTTATAACGTTCCTAAACTTTTTTTTTGTAATTATTGTATTGTCTTTTGATTGAGCTACTCGTTAATAAAAAAAACTTTGTTTAAAAACGCCTCCATTATTTTATGTACCGTTCAACAAAAGCTTAAAAAAAATTTAAAAAAGCTTTAGACTGCAAAAGAAACTAACCGTAATAATTTGCGGTTAATAAACAGTGTAAACAAAGATTAGAAGGTGTCGGCGAGTATCATCTTGATTTGTAGTCACTAAATGAGTACACGTGTCTCCATAAATACCCTCAGCTTCGGTGACTTTAACATGATGGATGATTATCTCAGAGACTACAGACAAATTTTCAGGATACGCTTGATGACAAGAACTTAGTGAGTGGGAAATCTTCCATTTCACGACGTAATTGGAAGATTTTTGTCCGGAAAAAAAATCTTTACAACAACAAATCAGGGTTGCGGCTAATAAAAATGGGTTTTTTGAGTGAATACGGTTGGTGTAAAACATTTTAACAATTATTTAAGCTTTTTGATGGATAAAAATAGCAAAAATATAAGCAAAATTTATTGAGTTCACCAGATTTATTATTCAGTAATAGTTAAATTTTTGTATATAAAAAAAACAAAAATAGTAATATTTAGTGAAAAAATAGTAAATGTGTGAAAAAGAGTAGTAAAGCATTTTGTTTAAAGTTGTGATCTTGAAGACGGTTTCGGTAATAATATAAAGAATTAAAATTTTTCAAAAACCTTCAATAATTAATTATGTCATATAATTAATTTAATTAATTCAAGCAAATTGTTTTTGTTTAGTTTGTTTAAATTAATTAAGTAAACAGACTATTAATCAATTATTTTGAAATCAATTAATAAATTTTAAGTTTTTCACTAGTTTCTAACCGACTCAAAAAATAGAAGAGGTTTTGACTGTTTTGTTTTGTTATGTGTATTACCTCAGAACTTTGTTTAACAATGAGATGGATCAAACTGATAGTTTTTCTTTTGATATAAAAATATAAGTTAATCAGAACTAAAGTAGTCATTTTTTTTTCTTCATACCTCGGTCGAAAGTACGTACTTTCGTCCCTAATAACAGAGACGAAAGTTTAACTTTTAGTCCCTGAAAGATGAAATTCTTTCTTCCCTATAATAGCGGGAAGAAAGAATTCATCGTGTTTATTTATACTCGTAACTATGTTATATGACCAGCAACACTCGCTTCGCTCGTGCCGCAAATGTCGCGGCAGGCATCAAAAACTATCAGCATTTAAAGTTAAAAAAATAAAATTAAAAATAAAAGTACGTACTTTCGACCGAGGTATGAAGAAAAATCGTATACACGACGCGGGACAGAAGTTGAAATCTCGGTACTGCGCGCGAGAACGGAAGTTATGTGACAAATATAGCGAAATAAATTAATTTAGATAATAAAGTAGTTAATAACTGAATTACTTAATCTCAACTTATTGAAACCTAAAAAGAAAAAAATTTATAGATCTTTGAGTCTAAATAAATTTGTTTTAGTTTATAGTATCTAATTAAATAATGAGTTTTGGTATCTGTAGCCTGTGTACAAAAACATGATTAGCAAAATTAAATAATAAAATATTTTTGTGATTTTTGTGGCTCTGCATACCTTCTCTATTTTCGCATTGTAAAGGTTAAATATAACCGCCCTCTGTGTTGTCATCCATCTTTCATTCGGACTGACATAGACTAATTTAATTTTAGACAAGGCATTTGCGTTGACGCATTGCAACTGTTGTTTTAAGGGATCCCCACACATACAATATACATTAAGTCAACATGAAAACTTTAGCTTCACACTCCCAGTTATAATAAATACCATTATCAACGTTTTATGTTGTATTTTGCAATAATTAGGCTTATGACAAAAGTTTTTCTTCATCGTAGTTGAAGTTTTATTTTCCTTTTGATTATCTGAGAGAAATTTTATACAAGGTTAAATGACTCATTGTAGGTATTACATGATCATGCAATTTCAAAATTTTTAACATTATTATTATCATTTTAAATCCTTTAATACTTCTACGGGTGTCAGGATTGACTATTATTTATTAATTCATATTTTTCACAAAGTCTTTCCACTCTTTTCGATTTTTTGCCATTCTTTTTGCTTCTAGGGTGGTGATGTTGATCTATATCCACTATATCTTGGCATGTTTTGGTTGGTCTAACTCTTCTTTTTTCCTTCACTATTTTAGAGTTCCATACTTGTTGGTTTGTGGGGTTTCCGGCATTCTTATTAGATGACCGTACCATGCTGCTGGTTTCTTTTCAATAGTGATATGTATATTTTTAATTTGTAGACTATCTCTTATATGTTTATTTCTAATTTTGCGCCTCCTTCGAACCCTCTTTACTCTTCTTAAGAATCTCATTTCACTCACTTGTATTTTAGGTACTTTTAATTCTATCATTCATCTTCCATGACTCACTACCAAATTTAACGTTGGTCTATTCAGTGTTTTGTACAGTGTCATCTTGCTACCCTTAGATAGTTTTGTTTATTGAGTAATAGCTTTTATTCGCGTTGAGTATTCTTTGGTTTATTTCTTTATCAATTCCTCCTCTCTTATGTATAACAGCTTCAAGTGAATGTGAATGTTTTCTCTTGTTTTATCTCTTTCCTGTTTATAGTTACGTTTGCTTCTATGTCTTCTTCAATTATTACCATTAGTTTTGTTTTTTCTATGTTTACTTTCATGCTGTGCTTTGTGAGTTCTTCATTCCACACATTCAGGTATTTTGCTCTTTATGTTCTTTATTATATTTATTATGAAATATAACGATACAGTTTGAATATATAAGAATAAACTCCGGTTTACACTAAATTTAAATCTATTTTAATAAAGGTACAGTAAATAAATAAATTAATTTAAGATAGGTTATTTCTTAGTCGAAGTTTTAAAGATACTCGTTCCTCTATACTCATGAAGATGATGCTACGCTCCGGATGACTATTTCCCACCCCTATTGCCGATAGTGGGTGGTGGGGTGCTTCTTGTTGCGATTGTCGTAACAATATTGTTCAAGAAAATAATAAATAGTATAGGGCTTAACGCTCCTTCTTGCCCAAGTCTGTTACAAAATCTGTAAAGGTTCATGTTCTTATATAATTTAAGGTATTACTCTTTACTGCATTTGTAAGTTCCTCACTTATTCCTCTGTTCCTTAGTATTCCCCACATTTTCTCCTAAGAACTCTATCAAAGGCTTTTTCTTTTTTCTAGGTCGATAAATGTTACGTATATACTCCTATTTTGTTTTATTATTAATTCGGGGAGTGTTCTGATAGTGAAGATGTGGTCTTGAATTAACTGTCCCTTCCAGAAACTACTTTGCGCAAGTTCGATGTTTAGTTCTGTTTTTGTTCTTAATTTGTTTTCCACTATGAATTTGTAAAATTTAGCCGTTGTGCATAGGAATGATATTCTTCTATAATTGTTATTTTTTCTTATCGCCTCTTCCCAGTCTGTTCGAATTTTTCCTGTTTACCAAATTTGGTTAATAATATTTGCTCTCCCTCTCCATGTTCTCCTATATACTTCAAGTGTTTTGCCTTTATCATGTCAAAACCTGGAGCTTTTCCGTTTCTAATTTGGTGTAATATGGTCTTCATTTCTTCATACGTGATATTTTTTGTTTCGTTATTAATTTCCCTGTTCAATTCTTGATGATCTCTTGCGTCCTTGGTCTTTCTATAATAGCTCTTGGAAATGTTCTTTCCATCTTTCCATTATTAACTTATTTTCTTTTAATATGTTTCTCTGTTTATCTTGTGTTGTTTTTAGTATAGCTTCTTTTTGCTTTTTGCATGTTTTCAATGTTTTGTAGAAAAGTTTCTGATTTTCCTTGTAGTTTATTTACATTGTTTTCCCGAAATCTTCCAATATTGGATTGTTTTATAGTTTGTTTTACCTTTGTTCTTTGTATTTTATACTCTTTGTAGTCTTCCTCTTTTTGTGTACTTTTGATTTTTCACTTCAATTACTTTTCTAACTTCTCTATTCCACCAGTGTGTATGTTAAATGTTTCATGGGTTTTTATTAGTTCTGCAAGTTTCTTTTGTTGCCTCTTGTATTATTTGTTTAAACGTTTTGCATATTTCTTCTGCATTTTCTAGTTTTAGAATTGGTGTTTTCATTATCAATTCTTCAATTTTATCTGCATATTGCGTTCTTATTTCTAAATTGCACAATTTATCTGTCCTTAGTTCAACCGAGTTTATTTCTTTCTCGATTTATTTTTTGATGTAGATTTTTTCTTGTTTTATTTTCATTTTTGCTACTGGTAAAAAATGGTCAGTTCCAATTTTACTACCTATACTTTAACATCATTTATGACATTACTGTTTCTTTATTACAGTGAACAGTTTTTATTCATAGATGTTAACTCTCGGTTAATGTCTAGAGTATAACTAACTTAACAAAAGACATGTGTTCTATTCACGCAAATAGAAATAATCCGTCCAAGTCCACGACTTTTTAGATGCATAAATTATTCATAGAAACACGCCATTTTTTTCAATTTTTTTATTAATCAAACCACTCACCCGGAGATAAAACTCAAAACCAAAATAAAGTAGTTTTAAAACTCACCAAACTGATACTTGTTTATTACTATTTAGCCGCTGATAGTAATGTGTAAAGAAAATATGATTTCAACAGGACCAGCTGTTAAACAAACGATTTGGGAATCAATAGGTTGGCCCGAATAAATTAATAAAATAAATTAGATTGCTACCTTAATCTTCAAAGTTATCAAAATTAGATTAATTTCTGTAGCGTTATGTAAAAAATGTTGAGCTTATATCAAAAACTTCCTACAGTTTAAGGACAACATAAAAAGTAAGTATTCGTCAAGCATTTGAATCAATCGGAAGAAAGATGGTATGAAACGGTAATAGAGTCAACGGACAAGAATAGACAAACGAAACTCAGAACATGAAAGCTTTAATTGTTAATATAAAGTTTTTCAAATTTGAACTTAAAGTTCAAAATTCAAAATTAAATTCCAAAGTTAAATTTCAAATATAATTTAAACTTTCATAAATAAATTTGGCATTATTATTCAAAGGTCTCTCATGCTAACATTTTATAGGCCGCTGTCACCGGTTAAATAATAGCACAACTTGTCTGCTAAAACTTTAATATTAGTTTTGAAACATAGATGTAGAGAAGATTAGCTGAAGTAATGAAAAACTGTTTTGCAAATTTAGAAAAGTTATTAAATTTAGTTTGGAATTACTAATTTAAACATTTATAAGAAATTTTTAGAATTTAGTCGTGTTCTGCAATCCAATCTTTGCTTGTGCTTGTGCAACGTAATATCATGTTGATTTGGAAAACTATCGCAATTCATAAATTAATGAGCTTGCAATATGTTAAAGTAGTAGTAAATTAAAAAAAAAATAACAAATTTTCAATTACATTTTGGTAGTTTTATTGGTATTGCCACCCAAAATTCAAAAAGTAATAAAGCCAAACTAATTCATTCCAAACAAATACCACTTATCAGTGAAATATAACAAATCAACGTTAAATAACACAGTTGAATGAATCCATCTTCTTTGAATAAATTTGCTCCGACTGGTATGATCTTATATTTAGCGCTAAGTGCCTAGTACTAACGTGAAATGTAATGACACCTCCCAAAAGAAACCATTAATTGTTAATATTCAATTAAGATTAGGTTGAATAAATTTGTACTTCTAAATATTACTTACATCACATTTTAATTATGATTTTGAGATCGTATATAAAGCACCCACATGCATGGTAATATCTATTCAATCTATTTCATTTTCCTGCAGGCTTTGTCCTATCGGTTGATTGACTGGAGTGCTATTCACGCCATTCGAAAGGATTAAGTAAATCCACTAAATCCTGCATATTCAACGTATAGAGAACAATATGTCGTTTTGCGTATCTTGTTTATTTAAACCAAGAGTTCTTTTTAAGTTATTATTTCAATTAAATTAAATAAAATTTTCAACACAGATTAAAATTTGGTATGAGGTAACCTGCTGTATTATGTAGTTTAAGTGTAAAACAAATTGTAGACAAGAGCAAACAAATATATGAAAAAACTAAGAAAACCATCCCGTTATGTAGTTCAACAGAGATCTTGTGTCATAGAAAGTTTATATATTATCACCTCTTATAAGAAAGTAGGCATCAGTTGCAGGAGAAGATTTGTCAAGAGTCAAGTCATGTGGTTACAATACTGTCAGTATTTAGTTTAACCCCGCTTAAAAGGACAGCAAATACATATACTATCAGTGACACAACAACCATACTCTTGGTATATCAAACTAAGCCTATAGCTATTTATCTGTACATAAAAAAACAGTAACAGTTATTATTAGGGCCAGTTGTATAGAAAATTGGTAATTGTTTACTTTACCAGCCAGTCCAATTTGTGTGTAATTTTTAGTCGTACGATCATAAAACATTGTTTAACATCATTTCCCATTACTAAACAATTGTGCCAATGCCCTAAAGAGTTAAACAACATACGGTTTGGTATCTAAAACGTTAAAAACATTTGATTTTTAGTCGTATTTATATAGAGATTTGTACTACGAATACTAAAACCTTATGTGACAAAAAACTACTGTACGTATCCAGTAAATTGTAAAAAATAAGTGAAAAATGTGGATTTTGTCAATGTTTGGGACATTTGCACAAAACTTTATAGTAAGTTACGTTTATAAAACCCTCTTAAACACTATAAACAACACCCCAGCCTCATTCCTTACTGGCCGGTAAAGTAAAGAATAATCTCTAATCAACTGATTGTCATCAAATAGTAACTTATCAAGTTATCAATACGCATTTTATGACTTTTATGAGTGTTAACTGGATATACCTATCATCAAACGTTTACAAAACCGGCCCTTAATATATCAATAATTGAATCATGTAAATTGTTAACGTTTATGTTAAAAAGAAGTTTGTAATTGATGATTACAAAAAGACTAAATTAACATTTAGTTGAAACAGTGTTTAACATTTGTTTTGTAGATAGTGTTTAGATAGAGATTGACTGATGCTGATTGTAAAATTAGTCTTTTATGTTAATAAAAGAAAAACAATACAACATAGAGCCAAACACACACAATGTCACCATTTCCTTTTTGTCGAAAATTGTAAATTAATAATGAAATACACAAGAGAGTACTGGAGTGAACTGAAGCGCACTCGGCTTTCGGTCGTTAATTGTAATTTCTGTGGAGCAAATTGCATTGCAAATAGAGAGTGGCATTAGCGCCGTATGTTTGTATAAGAGGGGTCTGGGGAGTTTCCGAGTCCTGAGCTTTGCCTCCTCTGTGTGAGCGGTGTTTATTTAGAGCCCCCGGAATTAACCATCCAACCGCGCGATCTCTCATTCGACTCGCAGATAAAACCTCTTAATTCTATTCTATTTCCCTCGACTGCTACTGCGGGAACAGAATCTACCACAGATCCTCTTTCCTGCTTTCAAATTAGATGGGCTACACTCCAGGCTAGAAACAAGATACAAATTTTATTCCACTCTTCTTTGCCACTTTCTTAAGCTGGATGGATCGCTTTGTGCTTGAATATTTTACTTTTCATTATTTTAAAAATTAATGCTTAAAATAATAAACACATTCAGAAAGTAAAGACTTTTGTAACAATTAGTAGCAACTCTTGATATCAGACTGAAGTTTCACATCAGAAACTTAAACTCTTTCTCAATACTTATCATTTTCTTTCTTACCTAACTTTTTCTCAATAGATAATACTTTTTATTTATTTTTTCTACTTATTTAATCTTCTTTCAACTGTTCTAACGGCTTACATTTTTTTTCAATACAACTTGTTTGTTATTTGTTTGCACAGGTTGATTTTAAATTTTTTTGCTTTTTCTTTAGAGATATCTACGTTTGTAATGACTACACATCATGTTCATTCTTAACAATTTTTCCAAGTTTTTATGTTATACTTTCTAATTACTTTCTTTCTTTCTCGTTTCTGTGTTTTTCTTATTTTACAATGTGTGTGCTTTTAAACAGTAGCACATTATTTTATAAAACTAAAACACTTCTTATAGTTAGCTTGTGATGCTTGACGGCTGAGCGCTATGAAGCTCATAATTAAAACAAGCGAGCGTCAAAAAGTGCTTTTTGAATTATTTAGCGGTTCTCTCTGGACAATGTGTTAAATATTGTTAAGATTAGTAAGTGGTATCACCTGATGCATTAGTGCATGGAACAAATGACTTTGATTAGTTGTTGGTACAAATATGACTCAATACACCAAAATGTATAAAAAGTTAAAACCAACTCACCCACAATATTCGTTGTTAGAAACATACATATAGTAAAAATCGAGCTAGTAAAGATGAAAGTAAAATAATTCTTGTAATTGCAAAGACTAATTGCAAAGAATTTGCAGACTAAATAACACTTTTGTAAGATGTTTAACTGTTCATGAATTGTAAATTCAGCCACAATTCAAATATAATGTTTCTTCTACAGACGTTTACTAGAAGCGTTAAATTCAAAAAATTTACATAAAAAAGTGTGAAGCTACTGTACATTTGCGAAGTATGCTATGATTCGCCTGTGGTTGGCAGCAACATTGTTAATTGTAAAAAAAATTAATAAAAGCATCGGTAATTTAATTTTGATCCAAATTTGTTATATATTTTATTGTTTTTAGGCTAGAAATAGCGACAAGTAATGAAAAAAGTGTGATTACCTGGAAGCAAGCCATAGATCATTGGCCATAGTCAACGATTTGACTGCTAAATTTTCTTATTTAGCTTATTTCAGTATTAGCTTTTAATCTATTTTCAATATTTTGTTTTTATATCGGCTTCTTCACTTTTTTCCATATTTTTGTCTACTTAAAATTCTTAATTTACGAACATTTATATCATAATGATTTTGTTCACGTTTCCTTCCTTTTCTATTTTTTTACCTAAATGTATAACTTTAAATATTTTTTAAATCAATTGACGTATGAATTTGGTAGATTAATGATCACTAGGTATATTATGATTAGTAATACTCGAAGAAAAAGAGTGTAGACCTGTGTAATTAATAATAATTTTGTAGTAAGCATTGCCAAAGTCAACATAGAATTTATTTTTTCAATCAGAGCACTCTACATGTCACACCTTGTTCTATGCACAGGTGGTCTACACTGCATACCAATCTCAAAAACGTACTTGAAAGCTTATTATACAGGGTCACTAAAGTTATCTTAGGCTAGTTTGTCCACATAACCTTAGTTTACCTAATCCACGTGAAACACACCGCTTTTCTAAACATTGGTTTAACACTACCGTCTGACCAAATCATATTGGCTGTTCTGTTTACCGCCGGTATGCCGAGATGTTTACTTTTGGCTTGAAGAGCTTAATTGTTCGATGGCAGCTTAAATTCGGCGAGAATCGCCTGGAAAATGCATTTTAAAGTATGAATAGGATGAATGGAAGAATGGGAAGTTTAATTATAGCAAGGAAATGCCTGAAATAATATTTAGACAGACTTTCGGAAATATTTCGGTGACGATTTCTTTAGCAATTATTTCCTTTGGAAGAAGACTAGTTCTATTTTTTTTACTTATATAATCAACTTTTTCATTAAAAATCACTTAACATGATTAATTTGATTTCAAGTTAAATTTCTTTTTGGCTCATTTATGTGCGCTGCTAATCACTTATTATGAAAGAGCAAATTGAGTAAAATGTGCTTGTTTGTGAGAAAATTTTACTATATTAGTGCTCACAGGCACCGTTTAAAGCCACCCGACCATTTTGAAATAATGGTACTCAATCTGATAGATTTGGTAGCACTCCAAAAATTTAAAGTAATTTAAAAGAAGCATACAATATAATGATTAAATAAAATAGGCTTTGACAACTACAAATGATTTTCAAATCAAATTCAAAGTTTGGTAGCACTCCCAAATTTTTTTATTTATTACCCTTTAAAAAGTTTTTTAAGGCTATACCTATTCTTGAGTTTAATTAAATGTCACAAAAACGTGACAAACAACATTATATTCTTTTTTCAAATTTGAAAAATGTTTTGTGCATATGCTGCTTTGTATCAAGTTTCACAGTATTGCACCCACTTCTTACTCATTTTCTCAAAAAAAGTGATCAAAATCTTACTAATTAAATAAAATCACAATAATATTGAAACTGTTCTGCCAACAATTTATTTTTTCTATAATTATTATGTCTATTTTTTAATAACACATTTTTAAAAAACAAATTTTCAAAAATATCATTGCAGAATAAACTACAATGTAGTCAACAATGACTGTTTGAGTTGGCAATCCTACATTGCATTTTAAAATTTTGCGGTGACATAACCATCAATGTTTTTTATGAGTGTTATGTCAAATATTTGTCAAACAAGCGTATCCGGTTACAGTGTTGCAACTAGACAAATAATAAAAATTTCTAAAAAGTGTTGCCAACTCAGACAGTCATTGTTGACCACGCTGTAGAATTAATAATCGATACCAACCGCAATAATGGAATATTCCTACTACATACTTATATTAAACAAAAACAAACTTTTTAAAATTCCTTTTTAAAGTGAGGTAGGTACTACAAACGTATTTATGGTTTGTTTATGTCTAGAGATAAAAATGCGTTTCAGAGAAACATAAATTGTTAGACTTAATTAAATAAGTAATGTTTAATATCTGTAATATAATTTATCTCTCATTTCTCAATAATTTATAGTAGAATTTCTATAATTTTGTTAAAAATGCTCTTTTTTTTATTTATATGCACTTGAATGGTTTTTTGTCTACCGAAAATCAAAACATATTCTTGCAAGAAATTGAACAATTTTCAAAAAAGTTTAGTATAATTTTTTGATAAGTCGACTTTTTTAATAATTATTTTGAGTTAAAGTTCAACCTCGAATTGAAAATAATAAATTTTTTAAATTTTCATATTCTAATATTCTACCATGAAGTAATGGCTCAAAAGCAAAAAATATTATATTATTTGTAAAGCTTATCGCTTATTCTTACGTGAAACTATAAAATACTCACAAAATGTCGATTATTCTAAGAATTGATTTTATTCTGTACCTACGCAATTTTATAAAAATGTCGGAATTTCACATTACCTGAGTAAAGACTTAAGAAAATTAATCATTCTTAATAAAAATAATAAATGCCATGATGTTTACAATTGACTATTTAGTAATTAAAAATAATGTTTTTCAATAATTTTTTGATAGAATAAATTATAATATTTTATGTTTTTGAGCCATTACTTCGTGATAGAATCTGAAAATTTATAAAATTCGTCATTTACAATTTGAGGTTGAACTTTAACCCTAACTAACTTTGAAATACGTCAACTTTGTAAAAAATTATATAACGCCTTTTCTGTAGATCGTTAAATTTCCTGCAAGAAAATGTTCAGATTTTCGCTAGATAGAAACTCGTTCAAGTGCATTAAAATTTCAAATAAAAAAAACTTTTCTGTGTTATTTAAAAGTAAAATCGAAAATCCCAATGCGTCACCTTTTAATTTTAATATTAAGAGATCAATCTTCTTCACAATTTTATTTTCAACATCTCCAACGATATTTTGATGATAACTAAAAAAAATTAAAAGTTTTTTTTGGCCTACTTTAATGTACTTATAATAATTGAAAATATAGAGCATATGCTTTTTTATTATTTTTAATAATAATTGTCAATGCTATCGTTTAGAAACAGAAAGTCATTCAATATTATTTTTTACCTTTTTTGATTTTTCTAAAAACACAATCACTAATATTTAGTATAAAATAAAAAACTGCAAAATAAAAATTAAGTAAAAATTTTAACGTCGGATCTGTGTCAGAGAAAATTTTTAATAAAGTGCGTTTATAAATTAATTACTTTAAATCAACTCTTGCATGTTAATTTTTTGATTAGTTCATATGCAGAAGCAGAAACGTACAGTATTGTAGACAAGCTTTGACGTTTGTTTGAAATTTGCAATTTAGCTGATATTTCATTTGCATTTATTTTGTTTCTTAAAAATCAATAATAAATGAAGAAAATTGAATTAGTTTTTTTGATTTGGTATTTAATCTTATTCTAATTTTCTGCGCTTTGACTACAAACTAGATAGAAGAAGAGATTATAAATCTTAATCAAATTCAGAAGATTATGGATTAATCTTTTTTTACCTGTACACGCGCCAATTGTATGTTTGTAGGTAAGTTTTCTTAATAAAAAAATTACAGAAATGTAAGGATTTAAGCCACTGTCTTCAAAATTGATGGGTGGTGATAGCTTCATCGTTCAGGAATAACACAGTCCACGGTAACTAGCTAAATGTTTGTTCAGCCGCCTCTTCTGCTGCCACTACGTCTGCCGTTCATTGTAAAGAGATAAATTTTTGGGACAGCTCCGACACGGTGTGCACGTGGTTTATGAATTAAATGTGTTATCCTAGCTGTAATAGTCTCTTGTAGATAATTTAAGAGTTGTAATTATTCAATTATCTCAATAAGCCACTAATTTTCTTTATTGCTCTTGAATTTAGGCTAGTTTTTCAATATTTTATAATTAATTGATTGGTTTAGAAAATTTGGCACAATAATAGTACGGGATGCTGTTACCAAAATAGCCAATTATATTCGCCAGTCTGTTGACAATTTATATCGATAAATGAAAGTCCTCTAAAAAAAATTTGTTGGCGCGTCCTTCGCCGAAAAAATTATTTTTCGTCTGTCAAGAATTTCTTTGTATTTTATTCATCTTGGCTTGTCTGTTCTTGGTAGAATCTTGTTAAAATATATAAAGAGACAAGAATCTACTGAAAACAGACAAATCCATGGGGGCAAATTTGTCTTACGTGTAATTAGTTCGAGGAAAATAAGATAAAAAAGTTATCTTCGCCTGAATAATTTTTATTTCAAATTAAAGCACTTTTTACACCGTGAAAAAATGCAGAACAGACGTTTTCAGAATTTGATCAGAATATGAAAATACGTATCGATGGCTCGAAGGAGAACAGGTCCGTATTTGCGGTGATTTAGTCATTGATGATCCAGTACCGGAAGATTCTGCAGGTATACTTTGGCTTTTATACAGATTTGTTTTTACACTGATTTTCTCTTCTCTCGTGATCTACGTTTAATGATCACTTTTTCTCACTTGTTTTTTCTACATCTTTAATTAACAATTTAACCCCTTTAGAGTCACTATTGACTTTTATCGCTAGGGACTTTTATTTTTTTATTTACTAAATTATTATTTAAAACAAGTTTTATCCAAGGGAAAATATTGAAAAATTTTGGTAACGGCATACCGTACTGTAAACTATTCACACAGTTTTAACACTTGCTAAAAAGTTTGTTTAATAAAGCTCAAAAGCTTTTTCGACCATCAAATGGTCATCATCAGGAGATGAATAAAACTTTTTGACAAGTGGTAAAACTGTGTAAATAATAATGATTTTAGAACATTCGCAAAAATCAAAACAAAACCAATTAAATACATTTGTGAAAATCAGATCTATTGTAACCAATTTAAAAATCTATTTCGTCGATATTTTTCATAAATTTCTTTCCAAAAATGTAGCAAACATGGCAACTAGTAGTCAATTTCCATAAAAAACGTATTCTGCTCAAAAGATACGTTTACAAAATTAAGAGAGCCTAGATCCTACAGTAACTTTCATAATTAATGTCGAAAGTAGCAAATATCGTACGAGCTCTAATTGCTCAGGCTCACCAAGAGTCTGTTTCTACTTTGTCCTATATGTCAATAACTCTTAATTTGTATCTTAATTCTTAAAAAAAATGCGCGCTTTGATGCAGTGTTGAAAGCCGTTGCTACGCGTGGCTAACACAATATATGTAAATGTAAACATCAATATATAAATATGTTGCAAAGGTATCGAAATTGAACTAAAGCAAACGTCAACACCAACAACAAATTTCCGACAACAAAAAAAAGCTGTAACCCTAATCGTTCATTACAAAATAAAAATATTTATTGAATAAACCAAATAGATCGATCATGCTGGATGTATTAGAATGTCTAGAAACCCAAAATAATTTGTTAAAATTTTCAAAAAAATATATTTAAAACAAAATTGGCAGCATAAAAGTTTAAATATTTGAGAAAAGTTTTTATATCAATTGCAAAAAAAAAACGAGAGCAATTGATGCTAAATACCGACGCTATAAAAGCCACATTATAATTAAGTCGTTGTTCGCTTTATATGGACGCTTTTTATGCTATAGAAATTGATACTTTTTAGCAAAGGTATTATTTTGAACCGCATTTGATGTAAGCTTCATTTGCAATAAATTAAAACAAAACGCTTTTAAACCACAAAAAAGTGCACAACATTAAACGAAGTGTATTGTTAAAACTATGCAAAAGATATGAAAACATTATATTCCCAAAAACTAAGTAAATGTCAAAAAATAATCAACTTGTCATAATAAAATATGTAAAAAAATAATTAAATAACCACAATTTAAGACAAATGAAAAAGAGATGTGTACCATATCTTATTGTATCTTACGTCACATATAGCACAAAAAACAAAAATTGTAAAACATTTTAGTAAAAAATAGATCCAAATAATGTACAGCACAGACTAAAACAAAAAGTCTAGATATCAAATTACGTGGATCTTCTTTAATTTCGTTCCAAATGTAGTGTAAAAGTGTCAACGGGAGGTCTGTGGAAGTTGTCCAGCTTTGATATGACAGTGACGTACAGCATCTGCAGTCATTTGAGAAGTTAACCAGCGGGATATCCGGGCATTCACATAAAGCATTGACTAAAACCAAAGAATTATCAAAAGCTGCATAAATGGCCTTTTAGCCTTTTTAGCAATTCAAAACAAATTTGTTGATTTTTTATTCCAGATTCCAAAAATAAAGTAAATTAGTTGGATTGTTTTAAACAGGAAAAATTTGTTTTAAAAATCCAATAGGATATTGCTACCAGGTTTTAGAAGACAGATTGTGTATTTATGAAAGAAAGAGGAAACAAACCAAAGAAGAATCCAAGCGGTGCCAGTGACGCAGATATGACACAAACGGTGTTTCCGCATGAACTTCATTTAACTTATCAAAATAGAAAAATTATAATGTAAATATATCAAATGGCATATTGTTGAAGATTGTGTTGTTTAGAAAAACATATTTGATATATCGTGTCACAAAAATAATAAATACAGTAGAATAGATACGATGTCATCATTTTTTAGAAAACCAATGCAAAGTAAGTTGACTACATCATAGAAAGCTAAAGAAAATATTATAGATAGTTGTAAAGACTTGTAATTAAATTAGATCGGTGCCAGCCTTTTTAAAAATATGATAGGTGAATGAATAGGTAGTACCTTTGTTTAAGCTTTTATAAGAAAATTTTGAGAAATAATTGATAAAATTAAATAAAAAAACCCGCGTTAAAAATGTTTTTCAAAAAAGTTAGAATAAACCAAATTCAAAACAGATAAAAATTAGTTTTTTAAGCAACCTGATGCAAATGAACTCTGAGATCAAACAAAATAAATGTAAAAAAAATTAAAAATATTTATAAACTTCCGCTTTCAAAATTTTAGATTTAGCTAATTTTTAAAACGAAACGAAAAAAGGTGAGTTACCATAGTGACTTAATCAATTTTAGGCTAATTACTACATCGAGTTGAGTAAGCCAAGTTTTTACGTTACAATTTCAAAAGCCACTAAAGATAAATATCTATTCAACCAAAATAAGGCTACTTGCTGCTCAAACAACAAAGTTATACCACGTTAATACCTTTTGTCAAACGTACTTGTAAGATGTGTAATACTTAAAATTTATTAACGGTTTTCTCAGTCGCTTCTTACATTTCTGTTCATTTCCTTAAGAAAATTGAAAGAAATTAAACTAACTAAAAATGTGGCAATAAAATTTGCTGTCGACAAATGTTAATGTCAGCATTATTCTAAAGTATGATTACTCATGGTAAAAAAACCGATTATAAACCGACGTATACTAAAATGTTTTACTTTTATTCACTTCCTGGTTCCATCATTAGATCGCTCCAAAATATCAAGTTTTAGTAATTTTATCATAAAATTATACATTACGTTTTTATATTATACACCAAATACGCAGTTTTTTTTTAATACGATAATTAGAAGTAGACTAAAATTGATTTCCAATACATGTTTGACATATTTTATAGACCAAAACAAAATTTTTAGTAAATGGTTTTATGGCAGTCGCTACCATTTTTAATCTTTAAAAGTGAGAGTAACAAAACAAAACGTTTCTTTACAACTTTAGTTCAAAGAAGTCATTATTTTTTAATATTTTATAGATTTTGTTAAAATAGTTAGAAAATGGTGGATGCGCCAAATACAAAATTTTTAGTAAATTGTTCTATGACAGTCGCTACCATTCTAAATCTTTAAAAGTGAGAAAAAATAACAAAAAAAAGACGGTTCTCTTTAATTTTGATTCAAATGAATAATTATTTTGTAATACATATTTTGTTACATTATTGCAAATATTAAATCGTGTAGAAAAATGCTTTCAATAGTTTTGTTTTAATTAAATGTATAACAAATTATATTTATATTTATTCTATATTTATAAAATATAAAATATTCACATACATGTAAATAAATATGCATATTAGGTAGGTTCTAATACCAGTTTACACATCAAAAAGCAAAATAACCATAATTATAAAGTTTATTAAAATCTTCAAGAGAAGAATCAAATTCCTTGCTAGTTTTATTTTTATTCTGAATGGTAATCATCAAAAGAGCTTTGAAGATCAATGAAAAAATTTCAAAAAGGTCAATGTAAATCTGTCATAAAATAGTATTAAATTTTTGTTGTTCACAACTATCTTGTAGTGAATTATGATAAGATTGACTTGCAAACAGTTACGTTTTTTCACAGCTTTGTGTTGACTCCATTCAAACAAAAATCCATTTAAAAATTAGGAACATTTACTTCCGCTTGGCGTAACGACCCTTTTAACACAATAGAATTTCTAAGAAAAATGTCACGTTTTCGTTTAGGACTTTCCATCATTACCACGTGTTTCCGAAAGATAAGAAGCTTATAACAGAGAAAACATGCGAAAGTCTAAACATTCCCACGCAGTTTATTTAGAAAAAGGAATCATCTGCGGTTTATTAAACTTTTCACTTTAGTTAGAAAAAAAGCTTAGTATATCCGTGTAATAAAAATAAAAGTTTTCTGACTAACTATGATCGAATTATTTTCTCAAAATCTAAATTTTATCATAGTCTGCGTATAGAAAAATTCATTAGAAAAAAAAATCTGTTTTAAATTTATGAAAACAGAACGTTTTTAGTTTGTCAAGATAAAACCGTTAAAACTCACTTTTATAGAGTTTCAAAGCTTAATTACGAAAACTTATTATTCTCCAGATTAATTTTCTATAGATTCATTTTACAATTGAAAAGATATGTTACTTCCGCAGACTGTAATAATAAAAGAAATATTTGCAGCCTGCGGATGGATCAACGAATTGAAGAAGGGCGAAGTTAATCCAAAATTTCCTTAGGGCTTTAGGCGGCTACCGACAAAAGCATATACAACATTTGCTGCATACGTTAACATATGATAACATTGTATATATCTACTGAAGAATGATTTCTTTTACGATTTAAAATTTTTCCATAATATTTTATTGTACGTGTTTCATATTAAAACATCGATAACTACAATGTAAACGAAAACTAACAATATATAAAGTTAGAGTCTATTCTTTTTTATAAACAATTGCTAAACAGTTTTAATGTTAGCAACGCCATTTAAAAGTAAATGTCAAGAGCGTGATTTTCACGGTTATAAAGCAGAATTCCAACATAATTTCAAAATTTTTGACACTGACAATTGTTTATAAAAAAAAACAGACATATTGTCTGTTTATCATCTCTTCCAGATAAAGTTTTTGTAAACATGTTTTTAATAATAGAAAACCTGCAGAACAAAACATAAAACGCGTTGAAATTTTTAAATTCTAAGTTCTTATACTTAAAAAATTTATATTTTCGACCGGCTTTAAAAAAAGGAAAAAGTTCTCTATTGGATTGTTTTTTTATGTGGTGAACTGATTTTGATAATTTCTTATTTTTAAAAGCTAATGTTCTTGTCCGATATAAATTTCAGATAGTAGTTTTTAAGTTGTTCGTAATAATTCGTTCTTGACATTGATTTTGGTACTGACAGTTGATTATAAAAAATTTTGGAAGCGACAAAACTGTTTACTGCAAGGCTGACAATTATTTGACATTTAACCTAAAAGTTTAGAAGACAGTAGATTTACACACTATGGAAGTAAAACTATTTGTTGCAAACCCTATAGAAAGCTGTTTTACATGCTAGTGCATGTCCTCTCTAAATGTTATAAATGTTTGAAAGTCAAAATAAAGTAGAGTTAGCAAATTAACAGTCTTGGCCGAAAATATGTATACGTATTTTCCGTTCAACAAAGTGGTCATCAAATTAGCATTAATTTTTTGCAGAAAAAGATATGTCAAAACTATTCGACCATACTATAACTATAACTTACAATTTAATTACTGAAACAAAGTTTTGAGGTTATCAAATGTTATCTGCTAAATTGCTGTCAGTGTTAGCTGTTCTTAGTCAGTTTATACAGTTGTTTAAAAATTAAAAAGCCACCATCTTGTATAATTAGGTGGCTTCAACAAAAAATTCTCTTTCACTGCAGATTTGCTCCAGAATTTCTTGACGTCAAATTTTATCACACAAACAATTTCGATTGCCACTATACTTATTCCGGTTCTGGTTCTACAATTATCAAAATATTGAATACTAGCGATCACCAAAAAGTAGAAATTATTAGTGTACTGAAATATTTGATAACATATCTAACCTGTTTTGTTTTAACCTAATCCAATCATTTTCTACTAAAAATAATACTATAAAAGATTGCCGATAAAATTTTTGAACATTTTTGCTGCTTCTTTAATTTTTAAAGAGCTAAAAAAGCCAAAGTTTTTTTAAAATTTTTCTTATCAAGAACTTTCTGGTTGAAAAGTGAATATTGTTTTTCACGCATCAAAATTTGTGACAATTTAAAAAAAAAAAACAACTAAATCGGACAAAATAGTCTAAAATTATTTACCTTCAGGTAAAAATTGAAGACGTTTGATTATACTGATCTTAAAGCTTCAAGAAAGTGTATTTTACAATCCGACAAGATAAATTACATCTGCCTGTATAGTGGTCTACCCCCAAAGTTGGGTCTACCCTTGCAGAACTGGCAATAAATTTCTATAGATGTTGTATAGGGGAAAGCTCTGTCAATTGTAAAAGAGGTTCTATTGTGAGTTACACCAAATCTATTAAAAACTAACAACATTAGCTACTGGCTGTTGAAGCTTGATTGGTCACTGCTATATGGACCAAAATTGCAGCTCTAAAAGTATGTGCATATGGCGTCTCTACATAAAAGTGATTATGGTAACAGAGCAAATCAGTGAAATAGATTAGAAGCAACTTGCATAAACACAAAGACAAATTTCATAACTTGATGATTGTTAAATTATTATCAAAGTTATTTGCAACTGATCTTTAAAGTTCTTTTCAAAGTAGATATATTTAGTCTTCAGATACAGAGTATATGAGTCAAACGTATCACAGATTTCCCAAAACTATGATAGACTATGATAAATAGGAAAGCATTAGGGTTTTATTTATTCTACAAGTTTAAACAATAAATAAATTACAGGCAGATTACAAAAAAGCGTTGTATCTTTTTCATAATATGAATGATGCATTGGTACATTGTACTGAACCGTAGTGTATATAATTGGCACAGCTTATGCTTGATATAGTTGATGTCGTGATCTAATCTAACGGCAGTAGAATAAAATATACATTAATTTTGGTGTTACTCAATGAAAAATGCAAAAAAGCACTTTTTCGATAACATATATGATTGAACAAGCAAGAATCCCCTTTTTAGTTTAGTCTAAAACAATGGTAACTAACCAATGACAATCTGGTCCACTATCTGTTATCAGATTGTGTTAATGTGAAATTAACAGTATAATTAGCAGTTAAGTAATAATAATCATATAGCTATAGCTTCTAATTACTGTGACGCACAGTTTTCCAAAATGTGAAGAACATAACAACTGATCAGTCGTTTTGATTGAACTAAACAAACAAACATGTTTTAAAAACCTTGAAATTGCTTTTAAAGCATCGCTGTATTTTAGTTATCGTATTTTTTAGAGGAGTCAAAAAACTAGTAAATGCTAAGTGGTTTTCTAAAGTACCTAACCAAATATTTCACTCAAAACACTTTTCTCAAGCACAATTTATCTCCTTTTAAACATGCGTTTCGACCATGATTATATTTTTTTTTTTAAAAATGGATGAAGATTTTATATCATCTTTTGTAACAAATCTCAGATTCTACTACTAACTTCTTTTTTTGAAAGTCTGAGATAATTCCATATCTTATTGGTTGCAGGATAAATGTTATTGCCACGGAGGAATGGTATTTACTAGCCTGAATTATTGTTAGGGAAGCGTTTCGCGTTCCTATTGCTTTTAAAACCAGTGTACAATATGATATAAAAAATTTAAAAAAAAGCGCTTCTTGCTTATTTTATTTTATTTGACTAAATTGACAGTCCAGTCAATGAAATCTTTAACATAGTTTTTGCAGACAAAAAGTAGACATTATAACAATTTTTTATCCAAAAGATATATAATTTTTTACGAAAAACCCAATAAAATTAAAGAAAACATGACTGCTGCTGCGACACAACTAAACATTGATTGTTGGTAAAAAGTTAAAAGCGCCAAAATTTTAACGTAGAACCAGAATTTTTTAGACTATCTTTTTCTTTTTGAACAAACGGACCATGTAATATTGTAAAAATGCACCAAGCAAGATTAAAAAAAACATTGACAATTAAAAAAAAATTAACAATCGAATTTCTGTAATATCATATTCGAGGTATACTTATCTAATAAATAATGGTTTGTTAAAAGCGTATTTTTTTTGTAAAAAGTATGCGTATAGTCATAAAAAAAAATATATGCTGGTCAAATTAAGCCCCTTTATTTTCGTCGGTTAAAGATCAAGAACATTTTATGTGAGTATTTCAATAAACAAGTAAAAAATTTGTGATGCTGTCTCATAATAAAAAACTTGTCAATAAAAAGAGATAGCAGGTATACAAACAATTTTTTTTTGGACCAACATACATGTAATAATGTAAGAAAATGCTCTAATCAAGACAAAAAAACATTAACAATTAAAAAAAAATTGAAAAGAACTTATAAAATATTTAGAAAATTAATAAAAAATCTAAAACAGAAAAAATGTTCTCTGTTCTTATCATTGTAAATAATTCCATCATTTGCATCCATGTTTTCCATATCTCGCTAGATTCAGTAATATAAAATCAATCATGCCATGATGAAAAAACTAAATCATTTTATCATAACTTTTTATGATCATCAATTTTTAAAACCTAACCTTGTCCTCCCAAATGAAAAGACTAATATTCTCGACGAGTCAAATCGCGGATTTTCTAGTACAACTGTTAGCAATATAGAAAAGATAAAGAAAATGTAAGAAAAGCAAATAAAATTAAAAAATAAGTAAAAAACATTTTTTAAAAAGCGTTGGAAATGACTGCTGTAATCTTAATTATGCATTCAAAAAAAAAACAAAAAACTTTATTTTGTATAGACACATCCATGTGGTAACTTCTAACTGAAGAAGCAAAACAATAAGAAATTATGACAATAATAATTTTAGTGCCATCAAAAAGTGTGAGAGAAAGACAAAATATAGCAATAAACGTCTTAAAATTTGTAGTGAGAAATTATTAGCAGAAAAAGAACTGTCACTTGAGTTTTTAGATAGAACCATCAAGGAAATAGCATTAAAGCTCTCCTAAACTCATAATATAGATTAGACTCAAATCTAAATATTACTATAGAAACACCTGTTCTAAGAATAACGACTGCATGATGTAGTTCAAATACCGTGTGATCCAAAATTATTTAGATAAAACAAAGCCGTAGAAAACAAAATCAGAGTCTTAGCTTGATTAAGTGCTGTCTGTCAGTTTGACATGACAAACAGATGGTAATGGAATCAAGTTAAAAGTCTGATTTTTTTTCATAGTCCCTTCTTATCTAAATAATTGTGAATCACACGGTATAAGTCAAACACTACAACTTCATGTGATCAGATTAAGAAGCCCAAGATCAGTTGAAAATGCCTTTTCGCCAGATAACACCTAAGGCTCAGATTTATTTTTAGGGAAATTTCAATCAATTATGTTGAAAATATTAGAAAGTGCTTATTAAAAAACTTTAATTACAATGTGTAGGTATGCTTTACAAAGTGCTTACCGTTAGCAACTCTGCAAAAGTCCTAAAAAAAGTCTTTAAACATCATCAAGCTTTCCGCCGCGGAAAAAAATGAGTCAAAAGATAAAGTAGGTATATTCTAGAAAATAGATTACATTTAAAAGCTAAAAATAGCTTTCTAGATATCGACATTTTAGAAGCTTGAGACTGAAAACTTTAATCCTGACGGTTATCAATAAATAAACTCATGTTTATTCTCATAAACTCTGCTTTTCAGTGGGCTAAAAAAATTATAGTTTTGCTAGAGTAAAAATGTAATTTTTGAAAAACAATATTGTGCTTGTCATTGATATTCCTTGCAAGTAGTCCAAATAAAAATGAATGTCAAATACGGAATATGACCGACAAACAAACCTGTTTCTCACTCTTAAAGTAATGTGCCAGTAGTTGTAAATCTTCATTTTTATAATCTATACAGTTTAATTTGTACCTAACCTATACTCGTTAGAAATACCTTATAATTATTATACAGAAGAATTCATTAGTGTGGGATTGGTTTAACAACAACAGGTTTTAACAAAATAAATTTACATTGCAAATACTCTATTTCCTAAAAATATATAGGAATTTATATAACTCTAAGAAGGTTTTTTCACAAAATACTAGTTTCTAAGACTATTTTTTGAACTTACTTATATGGTAATTAGGTAAGTTATTGTTTACTTTACCTACTTCAATTATTTTAAAGTTAGTTTAAAACGTTGGAAAATACCGCATATTTTGCCGTAAAAAGAAGATTGGAACAGGCTCAACCATACCAAAACCAAAATTCGAGAAAATAACGGCAGTGTAGTTTAGAAACATTTCAGAACAAAAAAAAAATTTACTATGTGTTCAATAAATAGCAAAATTGGAGAAACAAACATTTTCATAAAGTTTTGGGTATCGACAGATCAAACCTCAATAATAACCCCCGTACTGTAGTCGTAGGTTTTCTAAACAATTTATGTCTTCTGTGCAAAAATATAACACTTTCCGCACCGCTTCGCAATATATTAATGAGTAAAAGAATGTGTCCTTTGATGTTTATTTGATCATTTCGCCGAATATGCACTATGCTGCTACCTCAAGATCTTTTTTTGTGGATTGTGTGTAATAAATAGGTATATGTAGGAAACGATATTGTGCACTCAAAGTTTGTGCAAATGAGTATTAGAGAGTGAAAAATTTTTTTAAATACTTTCATAGAGCGCGATAAATTTTATAATATTAACGTTCACTTTAAGGTATTGTCTGTTATTATTGTGAACAATAATAGCAATCCCAAAGTAAAAGTTTATCACTGACATTAAATAATAATTTGCACGAGAAACATGAATTTAATTTGATTTTGTTTCTCTACAAAAAAACCTAAATAATTCGTGTATATACATAGCTCATGGAATGTTCTGATCTCTATAATATTAACATACCAACATCTACATATCGAGTAGATTGCACATTTAATTATTCTATTTTTCTATTCATTATTTGTCGATGAGCTTTGAAGAAGGGTTCGTAGAGTGTAGAAAACCAATAGTGTCTTCCTGTTATAGTGTTTTCCTGTTTTTTGAATAATAGGGTGAGTTTTTCTCATTGTGCGTTCGCCTTATAGTTATAGTGCATTAATATTATTTGGTAAGTTCTTCTCATTAATTATTTCATATACTTTTCCAGGAAATTAATTGGACCCCACCCGATATTGGATATATGCGGCTGATTTAAATCCTGGTACCTATGCCTCATGCGTAGTAATTATAATTAATTTTTATTTTAGTAATTCCTCAATCTTTTTTAATATTTTGAGAACCGAAAATCATTCTCATAGTTTGTCCTACAACAAAATGTCAACAATCCTTCGCAAACCATTCTAGTTGATGTTCCTTGTCCTAAGTGCTTTATAGACATGTTAATATTTTCACTATTTCGAGATGATTAACGCTTTTTATACGCATATGTTATTTATAATACTACCTATATATGTTAAACCCCCCCCCCAAGCACCCCTTTCTCTATCCCAGTTGTTAGTTATAATTGCACAAACTTTTAATATATGCTTAGTACCTAACAAAGTTTTATTATCTGCGAATTTTTTTTTGAAAAACAGCATATTGCTTATTTGGCCAAATTACCCTAAGTTGGGCTTAAAACGAGCTGGATTCATTATTTTTGCTTTCTACTTCAATTTTCCTTTCTGTTTAGACTACTCAATGCTGGAAGGTTGTAAACAGCCACCATTTTATACCGATTCAACTATGGCAACTTTATGAGCGATTAACTAATTACTGCCAACCGTATATTTAATGTTGATTCCAGAATGTGCATAAAGATTTTCATTGGTCGCCATTGTCGGCGGTTTAATGATAGAAATAGCTGAAAATTGTTTTTAGATTTTGAGAAAAAAACCTTTAATAGGTTATAAAAATAGCATTTGGTTGTAAAAGAGGCAATAATATCAGTTATAAATAGGTATCTACCTTAAAAATGTTGAGATCCACAGTCATTCACAAAATCACCTATTTGCACTATTTTCACAATACTTTGAGCTATCTAATTAAACCGCACAAATGTTTAATTAGTAATTAATTATTGGTGTAATTAGTGTCGGCAATAGAATAATAAAATTTAAAGAGTTCTCTCTTTATTTCTCTTCGCAAACTGAACTGTTAAGTTCGCGGTGGTTTATATGAATGCGGTGAACATTGTTTTCTCTGGCGCGCGTCCGTCCTCGGTTGGCGCCGGAGGCAGAGGCTGCCAAGGTACACAACACCGCGATGCATTATGTTTGTGTTCATTTAACACAAAAATAAACTGGAGGCTATCCTTTCTAGGTTATCCGCCGCCAATTTTAAGGGGTATGTTGACATTAAATTCCGACTTCGAAGGGTGCTCTTTCAGCTTTCCCACGTTCTTCCTATCACAATCATCAAAAAAAATTGGCAATTGCCTCACAGTAGGCGTACGTTTGCCGTGAACAAAACACTGCCGCGATGGGTGCCTAATCGATTTAAGGCGGGTTTAATTCGAAATTGAATTTCATTGGTGAAGGTAGTAGAGGAGTGGCCAATCGTGCGCAAGTCTTTGTCAGCCCCTCACTAATTCGTGGGGTCCCTTACCGTCTGTTTTCACTAGTAACATTGTGTCTCGGCGAGAAGCAACATACTCTGTTTTTCCTTAATCTTTGTGTAAACTGGCCCATGTTGTGTATCATAATATTAAGTGAACGCAAACTTGTTTTTGGAAGATTGATTGGAATGAAAACACAAAACGTACTATACTCTTGAAATAACAAGATTGTTTTCGTTTTAGAAAACTTGGACCGATTTTCAATTCCCCGCTTTTGTCTCGCTTGTTTATTTTTACTTTATTGTTTATACAAACAAGTGGTGCCGGTCTAGGCTCTAATAACAAACATCATGCATACCATTTTTACCGATCATCAAAATGCCTACTACAGACCTGGAGGTGGTTACACTACAGCTGCAACTGCCGTAACCGCCACTGCCCATCCGTACGCTTATGAACAATATTCCCGCTATGGCTACGCCGCCTGGCATCATCAACAACACCAACTCAGTACCGCCAAAGATATGGTAAAACCTCCATATTCATATATTGCACTTATCGCGATGGCTATACAAAACGCACCAGAAAAAAAAGTGACTCTCAACGGAATCTATCAATTCATAATGGAACGCTTCCCATATTATCGCGAAAATAAGCAAGGTTGGCAAAATTCCATAAGACATAACCTCAGCTTAAATGAGTGTTTTGTTAAAGTTGCACGTGACGATAAAAAACCGGGCAAAGGTAGCTATTGGACCTTAGATCCCGATTCCTACAATATGTTTGACAATGGTTCATATCTCCGACGGCGACGGCGATTCAAAAAGAAAGATGCTCTCCGTGAAAAAGAAGAAGCGGTAAAAAGACAGCAAATTCAAGGTGACGTGAAACGTGATGACAAACCATTAGACGACTCAAAGACAAAATTAGAATGTAAACCAAAGAGAGAACCTAATACCGAACTAAGTCATTGTATGAGCGGAAAGTCAGTTATAGTGCATCAAGAACATGGCATTGGTGATGTGACCGCTTCTCTTCAAGCAATGGACGCTGCAGCTGCTTTTTCCGTAGACAGTTTGATGACGAGTAGGGAACAACATGGATATTCTACGTCAGGAAGACTTCACACTTCTGGTGGTATGTACTATTGTCCAAGTGCGACTCCTCAGCATCAATACAGTCTTGCTGATGAACCCACACCTAGATACAGTCCTTGGTATAGTCCCGAGACCTCTCCAGAATCTGCAACGACGGCATCTGGATATAGAGATATGATTTTTGACAGCAGTGCCGCCCCAAGCTGTCAACTAGCGGGTTTCCGGCATTCGGGTGTTTCTCCAAGCCCTCCTAATTATCGCAGTGCTGCCCCATACTACCAACAAGATTGTGTGGGACCAAAATACTGAGGGTACGCGTTTTTAGACCATTTCAATATTAAGACTGATGTTTGAAGTTCTTGTGCAAGATATAAAACTGTTATCAAAAAGTTGGTGTAGAAAAACGTAATTTTTTCTTTTCCAGTATTTTTGTAAAGGCAGCTGATTCATTTTTATTTATATGTGATATAATGATAGTTATTTTAGCATAAACTATTTGGTTTTCCAAATTTATCCGTTTTTAGTATTACTTGGAATGGTTCTTTTTGTATTATAATTGCGTATAGGTTCCTATAAAGATATTATAACCATTCCCCGATGAATTCGCCGATTTATTTTCAAATTCGTGCATTTATCGGCTTACTTTATAGACAATGATCTGCGTATCCGATGTACATAGTTTATTTGTAACATATTGTAGATGTACCATACCCATTATATGTGTTATAAGCACGTATGTATATTATTTATCAAGATATTACAGAAATAAACCACACTGTGACATTATCTTTATATTATTTCTCTTCTTATAAAAGGTGTTTTTTCAAATTATGCGTCGTAGTCTGCCATCATGGCCTATGAGTTTGTGTAAAGGTACCATACTTTTTAAAACAATTCGACTTCAAACGTCAAAATAATTACTAAAATGGTTTTCTCACAAGAACAGACATTTTTTGTAGTGGAATCTTATTTTTGCAACCTATGGTGAATGGTGAATTATTGGCCCAACTTTTTTCAATGAAACATTGGCTGTTGCAAGATACTGAGAGGAGATTTTACACTCATCTTTTGCACAGCTTCATGACGGTGAATTTGAGACGGGTATTTTCAGAAATTAATAACTGTCACTTCGATTTGATGGTAAAGGTACGTTCACAGTTCAAAGTTGGACATTCATGGAAAGCTTCGACGCCAAATTTAAAAAAACACCCGATATTTACCCCATAAAAAAAATAAAAAGTAGATGTGATAGATACCTAAAATTGATAATTGATCCATATCTCTAGTATTGAGCGATTTTTTTAAACTGATGCATTTTATGTGGTCTTGTATAAAATTTGATCAAGATCTGACCAGAAGTTTTTGAGTTATTTGAGTAATGCGCATCTAATTACTTTCAATTTAGAACACTGACAACTGTTTATATAATATTATCAAATTAGAAAAAACCGAAATTGATATAATTAATTATTAAGTTAATAATTTTGTTGAATCAAACAGATTGCTTTTATGCTTAATTTGTTCAAATCAATGAAATTAATTAGATATACTTTTATTAAAGTAGACTTTTCAAGCTCTAAATTTCTTACTTATTTCGAAATCAGTTAGTACCTAACTGTCAAAAAACCCAATATTTTAAACTCTCAATCTATTTTTCAAATCTGTATCAAATTTATATGGGCCCACATGAGAACCAGCTTTCAACTAAAAAATCATCATCATTATCGTTTTATCAAGATAACACAAATAAAAATAATTATAACAAATTATAAAATTAATTATAAAGTTGCTAATAATGTTTTTTATTTAATTTATTTAAATTCATTAAATGAATAAACTAAAATTAAATCCAAATTTTCACACGTTTCATTTGTTACTTTCATAATCAGTGTCAAAAAAACAAGTTAAAAAACGTGCTAATTTGAATAACTTGAAAAGTACTACTCAGACCTGATCAAATTTATATGGGACCACAAGGGAAGCAAACAAAAACAAAACTATCAATATTGGTTTATCTAGAAAAAGGTTCTGAGGTAACACACATCTGAAAAAATTGAGAACCTCCCTGTTTTGCTTGAAGTCGATTAAAAATACAGTCAAATTAAAAATCTCTTTTTTTTGAAGTCGGCTAAAAACAAATGGCAAATCAAATATTTGGAAGACCGTTTTTAATATAATTAATTATCTATTTATTTATTTATTCAACTAATTCAAATATATTGGTGTCAGTTTACTAAATTTTTTGACTTGTTTTTTATTTTTACTTATTTTTTATAGTCTTTCATGGATTAACTTTGAACACTTATTAATTTATCTATTTATATACTCTATATAAATAAGAGCCTATTAATTGAAGCAAATGTGTAATGCCTAAGTTATTTTTGGATATTAAAGCTTTTTATAATTGTCTATCTATGAATTGAGAAACAGCATCAAAAAGTACCAAACTAAATTATAGTGAAAAAAAAACTCTCATGGCTCATAGCTCTATAAGCTAGTAACTAAATTTATAATTTTAAGGCTAGTAATGGGCATTTTTGTTCAGAAAGGAGTTGTTGACTGTCATTTTATCGCGTTCTGACATGATTTGGCAAATTAATAAAAAATTGTATATTTTTAACCAACTTTGAAAAAAGAAAGTCTGTTCTCCGTTTGTCTGCATTTTTAAATGAGTTCTCTCAAAACTTATAAATTTGATCAAAATCTGACCAATCGTTTTGAGCTATCATTTAATAATGCTTATTTAATTGACTTTGATTTTTGACACTGACATCGGATTTCAAAAACAGATGAGGAACTAACTTTAACATATATAATTATTAATTTATCTGTTTAATAAACTAAAGCAGATCTATTTCTAGCTTAATTTATTTGAATAAATAAATAATTATATTGAAGACGGTCTTTTGTGTAGAATAATAATTAGATTTACATTATTGAAAGGAATTTTCACATTAGGTATATATAAGGTTCAAAGTATTTAACTAAGACAATTATTATAAAAAAAATTTTGCTCAATTCCCTAATTATAATTTTAGAACGTAACAGCGGAACCACAACGACAATAATTTTTTATAATTTACAAAAAATAACTGTAATGTTTTTACAGTTTTACAAATATTTAATTTTATAAACAGAGTAGGTATAATTTATAAGCACATTGAAGTAGGTAGAATGTTTAAATATTTATTAAATAAAAACAAATAGGTATAATACAATCGAAGAAACTAAAACAATAAATATAAAAATACAACCACTTTACACAAAAACAAGCAAAATACCTACGTTTAAATTTAGCTTATGTTCTTTATTATTATATAAGTAATAATTATTGAGCAACAAAAAAAAACCGAAAAATTTTAATTGTTGAAAATAACTATTTTAGGTGAGAGCTAAATAATAATTTAATTTTTTATTGTTGAATGTCTATAGTTTCGTCTATCGTTTTTGTGCTACTTTACTACTAATTTAACTTTCACTAATCTTTATAGGAGTTTTCTGCAGAGCTTATTATTTTTACAACATTCTTCTTGTTTTAAACAAAAACGTCAAGAGCACTGAAGTATTCAATTTTTATAAAGATTAGTAAAAGTTAAATGTCTGTTGTAAAATTTTTAACAAGGCAATGTCATAATCGCACAAAACAAACTGCCATGCTTATTGGCAAACAATGAAATCAGATCAAATTGATGGTCTTTTTGGAGAAAAGAAGCAATCTCTTATAAATTATTTTCTATTATTGTTTTCATAATAACCTCAAACTCGAGAAGCTGTTGTTATAAATTGATTAGTATTAGCATAAGTTTTGCTAGAAATTGACTTAAACAAATCTTATTTCTTTGCTTATACTACGTGTTTCACCTAAGAATACGAGCCTCGCGACATACCAATTTTGATTTTGTATTTTTTTTTATACAAAGGTATATTAAGTATAGGTAAAGATATGTTAAGACACTTTTACTTGATTATAAATTCATGTAGTATTTACTTAACTGTAAGAAAATATTAAAAACTTGCTTTCTCCGTAGAATAAAAGAGAATAAAAACCGTTTGTAGGTATAATACACCAATATTCAAATGATTTTCACACCCTTTTCTCTATTTAAACGGTGATACATCTTTAGTGACCGCAGTCGCAGCTTCACTTACATAGAATGAAAGGTCGTTAATCACAATAATTTTTGTTTTTTTATCTAATTATTTATAAATTATCAACCAATAGCTGTTGAACAAACAATATTTTTTTCATTGATTTAATATTAGTATTATTTATCCATTGTTTTTTGTAACTGTAGAGTCAACAAAATTAGCAATCTTGATTATTGCTGAAAACATTTTTTTTTATTTTAAAGAAGGAGCATTTTTACAACAGAGTTGTACACGTAAACAAATAATTATTTCAATCAATATATATTAATAATTAGTATTTTTGATAATAAACAAATATTAATTAGAATTTGCTACCGGATTGATTGTCCGTATATAAAATAAAATGCATCTATAAATTGGTAACATTTGCTAGATAATTATAAATAAACAGATTTTTTTATTTATTGCAAATAGCCAAGCACCAACTGTTCTAAAGACACTAAAGAATAATTAAAACGGACAGAAACTCAATCAGATGCTGATTGCATTGTCAATGAACTTGGCATGAGGAAGCCCCCACAAAATTGCATTTCCACTAGCCAATTGCGTTTTTGAAAAAAATATAGTAAATTTGATTACATATTTGCATTTTACAAAAGTGTTAGTTAAAACGCAATAGTGAAGTTATTGGATTATTATGAGTACCTAGATTGAAGACTATAGACTTTTAGTTATTTTTTTTACGAAAATAAAGTCAACTTTAAGTCAACTTCAGTCAACAGCAGCAAACCATCAACCAATCCGTGTCATGACAAAAATTACTTCCTTTTCTACTTAAATTGCCAGAAATTCAACTTACAAATTTGTCATTGCATTAGATTTTAGATTAGAAATAAGGTGTCATATGCACTGCGATCTATTGGTATATTGTGCTCCTATTTCTTGAAGCTCTTCATCCGACTTCAAAGCTGTAATAAATTCCAGCAGCTAGAATAGCTGCAAGAATGACGTGGATTCAATATGTATTTCTGCATCAATTCCGTCAGCTTTTTGTCAGCGTTAACAGTTAAAACTGATAATCTTCCTCTTTTAGACAATGATAAAGATAAAGCTGAATAGTTTTGGACATTTTTTAATGAATTATTTATAATTTTCTTAGATTATTTAAAAAAATAGATCATCTAACCGTACGCCAAACATTTTATAAACAATTTCTTCTACAACATCACGTGATAGTAGTTCCATAAGCTATAATGCGTATTGCGTATTAGTGTGTATTGCTTGGCAAAAACACACAATAAGAGCTGACAGTTGTAAAATAAAAAATAATAATATCTATTTGAAAAACATCACAATAAAGTGTTTTGAACAAGAGTATTTTTACGACTATACCTACACAATATTAATTAATGATTTATACAAAAATATATTTCTTTAAAAATACAAAAACTACCACTAATTATGGCTATAGAAATGTCTAATAGCTATTTTGGCATCTTGCTATCAGATGAGTCCATGAAAATTGATTTACTGATAATGATTCTGCTTTTGGCATAACTGTCTAATGAATTTTTATTTTTTGAAGAAACTGCAACGTCAAAGTAAAAGTTTAACACTCAGAGTCAAATAATCTGATCAATCTAAGGGCATTTAGTAATTTGTTGTATAAAATGTAATTAAAATGCCTTTAAATTCATTTTGTTTATATGCACCCAGCAGCAAAATCAAATAAAAATTTTACAAAAATAAAAACTAATGCATTACTACTAATAATTTGTTTGCAACAGTATGTTCACTATTATTATTTAATCTAATGTATTTTTTATTAAATATTTATTGTAATTTTTAAAAATATAACGTTCGTTTATTATAAACATATTTAATATTTTATTCATGACATTATTCGAACTTTTTAAAAATCTATTATATGTATAAGATGTTTGTTCATTGAAAATATAAAATTTTAGCACGGTCTTTAGTGCTATGTTATTTGTATTTATGCAAATGCTTAGAATATTACAGAAAATTTGTTTATTTTCTTTGTTTAATAAATCTGTATAAATTTTGAAACACAAATATTTTTAAGCCACAATTTATATTCTTGACGAATAAAAATGTAAAATCACAATTATCAATAACCCATTAAAAAGTAAAATCAAGGAAAATAACACAGACAGAGTTAAGGTTTTAAGAAACAATAATATTATGTTTTGTATAATATGCATTGTATTATCTGAACATTACAGCTGGAGTCTTTAAGAAAGATAGCTATTTTATCAGCGGCTCTGCCTCTTCGTATTCTGCAAAAGCAACCCGGATTTCAGCTCACTCAGCCGGAGGAAAAATGGAGCTTCCGACTTCGTAATTACAATTTTAAATTTTTTGTATAACTTTACTTAATAAAGATTTTAAAATTTTATATTATGGTATCTCTTCTTTAATATGCTTAAATTCATAATTTCCATTACATGGTCTGTTTTGTCATATAAACCTTTCTTACATTATTAATATTGTTTACAGGGAAAATCACAAAATTGTTACTCTACTTTGTTTTATCATTCGCTCGGCTCCGTTACACTACGCCTCGCAATTGCAAAATTTGCTTGTCAAAAAAATGTCATTTTAATCCTAATAAAAGAATCCACTATTTTGTTAATAGTAATTGTTTTAATTTTTTAGAATGCGCTAATTAAAGTGACACCAAGATAAACTTAAGTAAAATTTGCGTTTAAGTAGATAACTATTGCTTATTTTGTTAAATTTTTGGCTTTGACGTTTACTGCAGAAGTTAAAACTTAAAACTTTAGTCTTTTTGAAGCCTTTTGGGACCGACCGCTTCGTTTTTTGAAGTATTTTTGAGTTGTTAATCTATTGCAGTAAAATTTTGATCTTTACATGCGCAGTGGAAAATTATTGGCATAATACACTTTTCAGAAATTGTGGTAGATAGACCACTTGTAAAAAAATTTAAAAGAAGAGAAGGCAAAACAACATCTTGTGCTTATGTTTAGAGCTGCTGCTCTTTTCAAACCGAAAACTTTGATATTCGGTTTGAAAAATGAATTTGACTGTTAAAGTTTGTACACATTGTATAGTTTGTGTATTTATCTTTGTAAACAGTATCATATGCTGCTATCAGATCAACAAATACAACACCTGTTTTCAGCTCTTTCTGAAATCTAGTTTCAATGTGTGTAGTTAATGACAATATTTGTCTACAGCAGGTTCTGTTTGGTCAAAAACCATATTGTGCTGGAAAAAAAATTCAATGTTTGAATACATTTTTCTGCCGTCTATTTTCTTCAAAACGTTTGAGTTAACACTCAGCAGAAAAATAGGACTAATTATTTACCCGTTTTTCTATTCAAATTCGCAATTTTTTTTTGATGATTTAATTTCGGGTGATAGATCAGTTGTATCAAACACATCACTAACAAAACATTGTTAACTAAATTAATGCAAAGCTCTGAAGAGATTAGAAGGCTGTAAAAAATGTCATTAAATTCAGCTGTCTTTTTTTCTTTAAAGGTATTTATGGCTGCTGTTAGCTTTAGCATTGGCGACAAGTTAATTAAAATTTTCGCAATCTTTCTTTGTTTTTGCAATTTTTGCTTCATATATTTGTTTTATTTTTACGTAATTTTACTCAATTTGACACGACAACAAGATTTCGTAATAGTACCTAACTGCTTCTATTTGAATGTGTACAATTCATATTTTCTATTAAAGTGTTTTATGTTTTTTTATAATTTTATTAAAAAACATTTGCGTTTACTTGAATGGCATTTGCGTGTTTGTTTTCTTTATCTAGCAAAAAATGATAAATTCTTTAAGTGTATTTTTTTAACAGTTTTTTTATAAAATATAGTCTACGCAAATTCATTAAAACTAAGATCCGTGGACTCACACATGCTTTATTCCTATTGAAACTCTTTAATAAGTTGCAACAGACTTTGTTGTTATTTATAGGTAGAAACCAACCTAGATAGATAATATCACATATTTTAGATCTGGGTTTCAGACAAAATACGTTAATGTGATAACTTGGTTCTTACGTTAATGTGGTAACTTGGTTCTCCGACCAACGATATCTTTTTGTCTCGAAATTATTTTCTATATCTGTTATTAGCAGCATAAAAACAAGGTTTTGTAAGGAACTTCTACTATATGTCGCTAGCTTATTTATGACCTCTACAAACTTTGATAAAAAACCGCAAACTTGATAAAAACGCGTTTTAAAAGGAGATTATAGCATAGATCAAATCAACAAATCAGCTAATCCAGATTACTAAACAATCCGCATTATCAAAGATCTTCTAAGATAGGTCTCAATATACCCTCATCTGGTTTTCAAAATTTAGACAAAATGTAATCAATAATATATTTCACAATGTAGTACATATTTGACAACATTCGATAACAAAAACATATGACGAGGTATCAGATCTCGATAAGAAAAGAAAATGATCTCATTGTATAAGAACAACAATTTTTTGTGTTTTTTTTCTCAAAACTAAAATCTCGAAGAATCTTTTGGCGTAATATTGTTTATAATGAAACTTAAAAAATTTGTTTACAAAAAATAGATACGATGAACATTTATGTTTCCAATTTTTTTACATGAAATATATGTAGACATAAATTTGATATTATATTCTTCTCACACTTGAAGACTTCAATGAGGCAATTTCCTAAACTGCAATAATTTTAGAGAAATTCGCGGCTGCAGCCGAAAGAATGTTTAACTTTGACGACGAAACTAACCAGATACACTTTTGTTTATATTAAACGCGGTCACATCTCTTCGCACCCAGTTCACTGAAAATGATTCAGAGAAAACCGGGAGCTTTGCTCTAAAATTAGCTTATTTTCATAACAAATAAAATTTACGAAGATAAATCAATTACTAATAATCATTACTTTTGAGGCCTTTGAAATTTTCTGGAATATTAAACTCTCATCTTAAATAAATAAAATATTAAGATCACTAGAATCGATCATCAGAAGAAAAACGCGCTTTTCGTATTTGCTCTTTGGAGCTTTTCCAAGCTTCTGTGACGTTTAGTCTTTACAATTTTAACATATATTGTTTTTGAAGTAATAAAAGTAAAATATTTGCAAAAATTTCTATTAAAAAAATTTCAATACGGTTTTTTAGAAGTGAAACCCAAATAACCATACATTGTAATCAAAATACAATTATTGGCACATAAAAGCATACCGCAAGAAATTGGAAAAAATTCATGGCAGAAAATAGAAGAGATACGTGATTAACTAATTATTGATGAGCAGCAACAGCCTTATGATTCGTTGATGGATTATAAATCCGACGAGCTGCTGTAATTTTATTGTGGCCATAGTGTAAATATTGGTTCACATATTTACTTTTCCTCGCATACACGCTGCGTCGTGTGAGGTTTCACACACTTACTCTTTCTAAAACAAATCATAAAATTCTATAAACAATCTAGACACACCGTCTTTTAATAGTGTTTGAATCTAAACTAATCTACACATTAAATTGTGGTTTTATGATTGTTACACGCTGGAAAAAGTTACATAGAAGCAGGAGGTATGTATATGATTTTGGTACCACATATTATTAATTTAATACATATCAAATATTTATCAGAGAAAAAGATTAGCTATCTATAGGTAGTCCTGCGTGAAATTTGTAACCTCAAACTTAATAGAATGAAGTCTATTTTGTAACTTGCTAAGCGCATAAGCTTTACGAAAACACCATCTGCCTGTAGTGTCAGTCAATACTGTCAATTGTAGGTTAATGATATACCTTAAGTGTTTACTGTTTGAAAGTACAATGATTATGAACAAAAATCAAAGAGTCAAAAAAACAAAGGTTTGCAAAACACTTTTTATTAAAGTACATAGATTTAAGAATATTAGAACTAAAACAGGTTTTAATAGCTCAATAGGAAAACAAAGATTTGAAGCACTTTCTGAAGACGTCAAAGCTTCAACAACAAAATTTTAATACTAAAGATTCCTACTTTCATTACACAACTATTTTGCTTCTAAAATTCAATAAGCGATATCTAAACTTTTCTGGTCGGAGTAGTACCTTTACGATAAATTAGAAGAGCAGCAAAAAGAGCTTCAACAGCTTGGCTAATGCTGAATTGACCTAGCAAGCAAGTGAACAATGGGTCGCTCGGCGTCCAGGTGGAAAAAGTGCTTTCGTGGCGTGGATTTGAATTTAACCCAGACCAAAGTCTATTTTTAAGAAAAAGAAGGTTAACGTTTGGCGATGAGAGTTAGCTAGCAATATTGCAGTACCGCTTTAATTACCAAAATGGCAGTTTTAATTTTGTCATGCAAATAGTAGCTGGTTTGATGATTATTATAGTTATATAGCCACTGAACCAATATAGTAAAAAAAATTTAAAAAGCGCATCTTGATTTTCAAAAACATTTTGATTCAAAGTCCGATTTAACTCAGAACATACAATGACGCAAAGCAGCTAATAAACAAAACCGTAAAAACAATAAATGATAACCGAAAAACAACATACGCATTTTTTTGTGTAGAGGGAACGTCAAAGAAAGACAAAAATAATTAATTTTTTAAATAAAAAAATTTTGTATAGGTTTTGTGCAAGAATCAAAAAAAAAAACCTAAAATCATACAAATAAATCTGATAGAGATCAAATGATCATCTAGAGGGTTTTTAGCAAACCTTCCGTAGCGACCACAAAAGTTTAAGCTTTACTTTCAGAAAGATTTCTAGGTCACCAACATTTAGGTGAAGATTTCTCAAATCGATGTACCAGATTAAAAAGGTATACTTCGATTAAAGAAAATCTCTACACATGTGTGGGTTGGAATTGTTGGTGATTACCTTATTGAGCTTTATTTTTCACCTGACTGGCTGACGGTAATAATTTGTCAAAATTTCTTACAAAAAATTTTAGTAGTATTTATAAATATATTTTTGAAGTTTTGTCAACAAATATGAGTGGTGGCATCTATGTGTGGTGACACTTTACCACATCTTTAAATCGCCCAATTTGTTTCTGCAAAGACTAATTGGTAATGGTAAACTTTTAACGTCTCAAGCTCCAGCACCTGATCCTCTCATCAGATATAAATTTTTTGAGCCCACTTAAAAAGCGATTACAAAATTGTCTGAGCTAATTCGTACAGGTAAAACTGGTCGGCAAACTATCATCTATTGTCTCATATTTTAAACCACTACAAAAAAAATGCTAAAGATTGTAGTGTGTATGTGTGTTTTTGTCTATCGTCTTGTAGCTACCAGAAGGCTCAATCAATTTTAATCACTTTTTTTTAAACTGAAAGCCGAGGTACTTCGACCAAAATTAAAAAAAGATCGGTTTAATGGTTTAGATATTCATACTTGATAATTGTGACTATAAACTGTTCTATCTAAAAAAAAACGCGCCATAGAGTTTTTTTGTTTAACGCCGACTCAAAATTATTTATATTTTTACATTAGTCTAGAACGTAGACTAAGCATTTTTTTTATTTTTTGTTTTTTAGGTTCTAGATTTAATTATTTGTTAAGAAGTTTTTAATTTAATTTAATTTAATTTTTAATTTAATTTAATACATCTCACTCAACAGGTATAGAACCCAATTAACGGTGTAATTGTAATGTTGTGATATTTTCGTTGTCTGTTGTATTTACTCTGGAAAACTGATAAGGAAAATAGTGTTTTTGTTGCGTAAGAAACCAATTTAGTTGTTTTTGGGAATGGCATTACTACTGCAGTAGCACAAAATTTCAATGTGAATTTTAAAGTCATAATTCTAAAGTTTTGAATCGAAATCGTACTCGATCCATATTCAAAAATGTCAATCTGAAAATGTGGCTCGAGACCAATTTGCAAGAACTTTCTATCACAGCCTACCCTAATTGGTTTTTATTGATCTGTTGATATAAGCTTATTAATGATTTACGTTTGCTTTAAACCAATTTGTTATAAAATTATAAAACTGTCATAGCCGCTAAAGAACTAAAACACATTTTCAATTTAAGCAGAGTAGTGTCAGTTTGCGTCAATTAATGTGTCAAAACATAAATATGTTAAGTAGATTGCCAGGACAAATTATAATCAAATTGGTTTCCTCTGTCCTTGTCACCTTGTCGTTATTAACGTTGGGGTAACGGTGGTAATAGTCGGTGAAGCTAGAGGCGTGGTGGATTTTATTATGTTGACATTGGGTCTAACTAAAGTGTTCGGCAAATATGCGTTTCCTATTAACTTCTCCCTCAAAGCCGCGCCTCTAAATGATATTGGTTTATTTTCAGGCTACAATTCGCATTTTCACACCCTTTTGTAAACATTCATATAACATAATATGATTTTTCTCAGCCAGAAAGAAAACACTGTAACATAAAATGGCCAGAAAATTGTTTTTTTCAAATGCTCGTGTCACTTATACTTATACGATATTCCCTATTCTCAATAGAAAAGTGTAGTTATGTAAAATAAAAAAAAATACTTTTAATAATGTGGCTGATCCGCATGAATAATAATAAGAGAACCCAAAAGTAAGACTTTTTTTCTCAGACTTTCTTAAGTACCACTAATAAATATTGTTTTTAACATACAAATGTTCACATAGGGCAGACAATTAGAGTAGAACGTAAAAAATATATATTAGCAAATTAGCTCGAACACGCCAAATTAAGATTTGGTATTTTTTTTGACGCATTTTGCAAAAGAATAGTGGTGAAGACGCCGGGATAATTATCCGTCATTCGAATAAATTGAACGGATTAGATTAGCTAAACATAAAACACATTCATATATAATGTATCCGTCAATAATACTTATTAAGTAACTCACAGAGAGCTTGTCCCCGCAAGACAATCATTTTCCTTGAGGAAAACATCCTCTGCCTCGGTGGCGTCGCTGTTTCTATTATATGAACCAGATTTCACGAGCTTCGACCATCTCTAGATGGTTTGCCATAACTTCTTCTATTACCATTTGCTTTTCCATAACTTCTACCGTTACCAAATGTTTTGTTTTCGGTACCTAACAGAAATTATAAACACTTTCTGAAAAAAACGGCACCCAGAAATCTAAATAAGTATAGATGACCATTGGCTACAGTGTTTCAGGCGAGGAGAGTTGAAGGAAATGAAAGCTAAGATAAATCTTAAGACTAAAAACGCAAAAGAATACATAATTCCGACAAACGTCAGTTAGTTGTTAGTTCAAAATATAAGCAGACACTTTCTTGTTCAAATGCACTTGGGCATTAAAACATGGGTACGAATCGTGTCATATGATTTGATTTTAGTTTTGAAGAAGTTTTATAGTATTACTTATTACTTCTCCACATATTACTAACAAAAATGAGTAATAAGTTTGACGCTTTCTAGCAGTATTGCCTCATTATAGCTCAATGATTATAGCCTTTTTTGAAAAGACGAATAAAACACTTTTGGTGTTTTCCACACAATATGAAACCTAAATCATTCAACCGAATATACCATAATAACTTTTAACTTAAATAATCTATTCAGCATCTCTTAAAGTGTAGAGTCTTGTTTATCTTTCAAAAGTAATAATTCACTTAAAATCTCTTGGCGCATAAGTATAATCTAAGTAAACTAAATTAAATTAAAAGTTATGCATTAGAAAAGAAGACTAGTGAAGGATTGTGGAAAATGAATCGGACCCCATTTGTTATTACAGCGCTTAAAGCTCTAGATGGAGCTCTTAATTAATGGGTTTCTTTGTTTGCTTTGAAAATAGCAAACGTATTGGCGGCCCGCGGCGAAGCGTCCGAGCGAACAAGCGCATCACGCCGCCACCCTACGCCGCCTCCTGTTGCCGCCAGCAGCTTTTATATGCGAATATATCTGTACGTGTGTCCTATATGCTTTTAACCTATTTCAATTCATTTTATTTCAATGCACTTTGCTTTGTTTTCTAAGAAAATATTGCAACATTCAGTTCTGTTTTCATCTTTCTACAAAATTTCGTTTAACGTTTCTACCAAGTCAAAACCAAAAACGTCTGAAAATGAGTTTTATCATGATGGTGGGGTGTTTGTTGCGGTTATCAATAAAATTGCATAATAATAATTGACGCAAATAAGTGAATTGGCAGCCCTGTTGCAGTGTGCAGTAGTAAAACTTCCCTTAAAAACGTCAACTGTTATTTGTTTAGAGTTACGAGTTAAGTTAGGTCACTCAAAAGCTGAACATGACAATAAAACATAACAATAAAACATCGTAAAACTGTTTATTTACTTTTATTGCGTAAGCCAGTAAGCCTGCCTGGCTTTGATCTTACTATGTATAGCAAATTTGAGTTTTCAAAGTAAGGTTATGTCTTGTCAAGTGATTGTCAACAAACGACAATAACCGAATATAAGTCGACAATAACCTTGTCAAATGTTTATTCTATCAATGAAAATCTTTAATAAGAATACTGAAGTGGTGAACTTTCTGTTAAGAATGGAAGTTAAAACAGTGGAAGGTATTGTAAACGAAAATACAGTAAAAGCTCTCATAAGCGAACAGTCCGTCCAAAAGAACGTTCCGGTCTTTTTGTCCGCTTATGGGAGATATCTGTTTAAGAGAATCTAACACATTCACCACCAACCCCATTTTTTCTTTCAAAGTTAGCATGTTTTTTAGGTGTCATTAACGTCATCTCCTTATACACGTTTACTTATCAATTACATAGAAGTAAATGCTTACAGAACAGTAGTGTAAGGCAAATAAAATGCACTGTCACGTAAAATGAAAAATTACTGAAATTTCTGCCGACGCATATTAATGCCCATGCGTCTGTTTATGAGAGCTACGCGTCGGTTTACAGGAGATTTTTAATGAAATTTGTAGGGAAATGAGGTCTTCGTGTCCGTTTAGTAGAGCGTCCGCTTATTAGAGCCTATTTTATTCTTATGAAAAATCATAAGAATACTTTCTGTTTTTTCACTGTATTTATACAATTAATTCCTTCATAAATTGAATGTAAATTTTCTAAAACTTTGTATACTTCAGTCGGTGGCACCTAGCAATGCTTTTCCAATAAAAAAAATTGTTATTATAAAGTATTTACAGAAAAACTGCTGGATACAGATTAAACTACTTTTGACTTTGTTATTTGATCAACATTTTTTCAAATATTTTTAAAGCAATAAAAAATTACAGGCATGCTTTTGCTTGTTTTTTTAAATCTTCTCGCTCATAATGCTTGTTTCATATGATCACAGACATTTGTTTTTCATATTTGAAATATAAATATTTCAAATTCACAAATAGCGAAAAATTGGTGAGCCTAACTATGTAACCTAACAAAGAGTGAAAAGGATACATTCTATTTCTATTATATACATCTATAAATTATGAAAAATGTACTACTATAGTATTTTCAAGTTAAAGACAAAATAGAGCCAACAAATCAAGACACTATGTGATGGTTCAACCAATAGAAACTCCAATGATCCTCAATCATCACGCGACTTTCTTTTTTTACATTTACTTCACTTTTAACTTGAAAATACTCTAAAACGGGTTATCTACAATAACACAGCTACGATTGATAAAGCAAATATAGTGCGACCAACCAAATAAAAGCTAGTACAATTTTTACCAGCCTAATACCCTATATAAAACTGCTAACTTTCCAATTTCCTTCATGGCGGTCATCTTCGGTATACCACTTAACATTACAGCTGTCCGAACAAGCCGTGGTGCTTATTCATCCAGCGACCAAGAGTCTCTTTGCTTAGACAGCTTTAATGCTGCTTGGACAATGGCGTTAAAAAGTTAACTTAAAGTGTATCAAAAGCTCCTAAAAATCTTACTTGCTCCTATTTGGTTTGTTGCACAATACATAACAATTTGTAATTATCTAAAATTTTTTTATTTTTTTTCAATAGGTTTTTATGTATCTAGCCTATGGCTTGATGCTATCTACTGCAGTTTTTTTAACTTTTAAAAGATAATAAGGAAATCCAGTTGTTAAACACGGACATTGCATTGACTCATTTTACTTATTTTGTCTAGCAACTATGTATTTAACTTCTAGTCGTTTATTTGCTCCCACTTAAATACATTCCGTTTGCACTTTTTCAAATTTTTTATCATAGAATTGCTGGAATAAACCGGTGGAACTATTCATTTCTGTTTTGAGATTAAGTTTAATCGACAGTCTCACGTCTGAAAAACACTATAATGCTATTAGTATAAAATCATCATATTTACTGAGTTTGCTAACTCGAAATATATGTTCTACTATTTTAGAGAGAACTAGTTCTTAGATTTTAAAAAATAGTTTAAAGTTTGTGAAAGCTTTTATAAAGCTTAACTGCACAGTCACCGTACAGCAAAACTTTTCCTGTAAGATTTTTTGTTAACATTTTACCAACCTTTAAGCGGAAAACAAGAAAAGACTGCTTCATACATACATTACAAGAGCAAAAGCCTGAAGCAAAGCGCACTCATGCAATTTTCATTAGAAGTCTTCCTGAATTATTAAATTTCGTCTAAACAGTTGCTTGAACATCGCATTTATCTATTAGAACCTCTTCTAATGTTTTTGCGATATCTGTGTTGTTTGGTTCTAATTATTAGAATACTCACAAGAAATTATTTTAATAATTACTAAATATAGTTGCAAATTAAGTTTTTATTTAGATAAAAAAAAGGAGTTGAAAAGTTGTGACAAGCAGTTTTTCGTTATAAAAACCGTTTGATTCTTGTAAAAATATTTGATAAAGCCAGACATTTATAAATAAACCGCAATACTTTGCTGATAATTTTATGTAATTATGTATGTATGTACGTGAGAAACAATAACAAAACAGTATAGGGGAATTAATTAGCAGGTATATGTATGTATGTTTCAAAATTTGATTTATGATGAGCTTACAAATGAGCACATGTTATGTTCTCTATATTAAATTTGAAATATAATTCTCTCATTCAGATTTATTTTATGCGCAAATTTTTAAATTGACTTTGGTTTTAATTATAAAATAAAATTTTTAACAAAGTTGTTGTTTTTGTTATTCAGATTTCCACATTTAGATAGCTTTGGTATTATACGTGAATTGGTTTGCAATAAAAACTGTCTTATTAAACTTCATATGGAGACTATATTTGTGTAAAAAACAGCATTTAAAATATTTTTTTGAAAAACCAAATGCTTAAAATTTGTATTATGTCAGCGATAGAAAATAAACAAAAAACATCTATTTCTCTAGCGATTGTAGAAGCTTGCGGTTAGAGAATAGAAACAATTTTACTCAAATGCTCGTACAGAAACAAAAGATGTACCATTCATACCTACGAAAGTTAGAAGTTTTACTCGCGCTTTTTTCGGCAATGTTCCGCAAAGTACGTAACTTTGAATATTTTATCGTTCTTTTTGACTGCAACATTGAATATTGTGACCAAAGCGTCGACAACTTCATTTTATTTGCTAATTTTGAAAAATACATCATCAGTACATATTTTGAATACTAATCCATCAAACGTTAGTACGCATATTCATAAATTCCTCGAGAGTTTGGTGAAAGAAGATTTATACCAATTTTTTTCGCACCCTCCTGTATCTCTTAAGGTACACCACAATCCTCATTAGATTTAATTTTTTTTTAGAGTTTTCACCAAATTGGTTTACAAACAATCACAAAGGAACACAATTAGCAATATGGCGACTAATAGTTGACAAAGTATCCATGACTTCGTCGATATATCCCACTTACCTACTTTGTTTTTCATCTCAATGTGGTTTGAATAATGAAAGCACAAATTAATAAATAAATGAATGCAAAATGCGTGATTGCGGTTGGAGAAAAAATAGCATGTCTTACTCGAATTAAAGATTACTTTATTAACTCGCAATTTTGCATTCGCTCGGCTCCGCTACACTATGCCTCGCAATTGCAAAATTTGCTTGTCAAAATGTGGCATTTTTAATCCTAATAATACAATCTACTATTTTTGACAGCTTTAATTAGACTTAATTTATTTTGTTTCTGTAAGATTTTATTCTGGCAGTTGTAGGAGTAGTTGCGTTTGCTCTGCTATAATCCATATATTACAAAAAAGAATTAATAATACTTAAAATATTAAAATGCGTTGAGGTTTCTGGCTACCAGCCAGATGTCTACTTCATCTGGCTTTTTTTTTGGTGCCGTGCGGCTTATATTTTGTGCAAGTTTGTGCAAAAAGCAACGCATTTGTTCTTAATCATAATAATAGTTATTTAAGAGAAAGGTTTTGCAAATTGGTCTTTACGGGTGAGCCGGGAGATTGTAGCTCATACGACAAAGGAGTGAGATCCATAACCCAGTGGGTCCAGTAACGACTAATTGCAAGATGAATTTCGTACAAACTTTTTGTCATTTCTCTTCAACTCTCAATTTGTTAGATCTCAAGATCTCGTTCGACCACCAAGTGGTCATCATCAGAAAATAAAAAAAATTGCTCTCGAGATCTAATGACCAAACTTTTTGGCAAGTGGTAAAGCTGTGTGAATAGTTTATAGTGGCAAAGATTTCAAAACAATCAATTAATAAAAACAAGTATTGAAATGTTTGTCTATTTAGAGATGTCTTAAGTTGCTACGCTTAACGTGAGTTGTATTTGATATTTTACAGTAATATCAAAATTAGAAACAAGACGTTGAATAATTTATTAAAGTAATTTGTCTAACTATTTAGCTACAAAATCGACAAGAGTAAAAGGTCTATTATTTACGACGAGTTGCAATTCGTTGAATGTTGATCTATTCAAAATGAGGGCTCAATGCTGCATTTTGGATAAAATACGAGGCGTCAAGTGCTTCAATTTATGTAAAAACGTATTATTTCTATTTATTAAAAGAAAATAAAAAAAAATGTTTTAGTATTTCAACTGTTGTGAAATTGGGGAATTACAATTTCATTCTTTGAATAACTCATCTAAATATATTGTCAACATTATTAATAACTAAAATCGTGGTAAGAAAGGACATAAATATACATAATATTATATAGCAAGCACATTTTAGTCTCGCCGTTGTGTACTTTGGCCCAACGCCGACAAATGAATATTGCAATACTTTCAGAATGCTGCCTGCATCTCTTCACTTTACGCCTCGTCAAATTCCTAGCCTAATATATTTACGGGTATTTTAACCCCCTATTGGCTATTTGTCATCTGGACCAACGTAATTTGTCATAAAGGTCAAGTTTTGTATTTGAAAATAAACATTTATATTAAATAGACAAATGGATTTTTATGCTCTATTTGTTTTCTTGTCTGCTTGTAGCTTTAGCAAATTTATACATCCTCTAGTTTTGAAAATGATAAATTTGTAATACTATAACAAACAAATTGAAACATCTGCTAAAAGAATTGTTTTAGCATTGTGACAAAAACAAAACAAAAGGTTCAATACTTTTGTTTCTAAACTATAGGCCAACTGTTATAAGACTCCAATTTTATTAAAGCCAATCTTTAGATTTGGTGAAACTTATTTATTTTTGGTGTTTTTGTTTATAGTTACAGTCTTACGCGATTTTGGTATGAATTGTGGAGAAAAATATTTATTCTTAAATGAACGCTGAAAAGTAATATTTATCATCAAGCTTTAATTCTGTAACCAATTTGATAAAAAACCAGCTTACTAAAGATGCAGTTTATTGTTTACGACACAACAACTGCAATCACATGGAAAAGCATTAGCACTACAAAATTTAGAAAACAGAAAACTTGTCGCACTGTCATTCTTAGAAAAGTAATAAAATTAAATTTTTAACCGAATAATAACGCCAGGCTGCATAACACAAGCGTTTTTAGATCAAGCCATAAACTCTCTTGGTCTTTATGTTTCCTAGACTTGACACCTATTGAAGATGTGTCTGATAATAATAAATCTATAGCAATTTAGTTCACGCTCCGCACCTCAAGCAAACCCTTTAAGTTCAGCAAGCTTAAGGTGTTAAGCTTTTGGTAGCACAAAATACCATATAGCTTAAGACATATTATGTCTTACGGTAAACTTTTGAAAAATTATAAACTTATAGGATAATCACAGTCACAGCTCACATACCAGCAAAAATCAGTTTTGTTCAAACCTGGCAATCGTTCCAAGCAGGTTAGCAACGGCTTTAGTCCATCAATAGTAGAGGTAGATAAAACTAATTTTATTTTTTAGTGACATGATATTGTTGATTTTCGTCATGGATACGATATATGAAACGTATCTCATATCTCCCTTGGGACTTTGTAAAGTTTTTCACCCTCAAACACATGGTTACCGTGCATTTGCAGCAATTACACATTCACGCATTCTCGGATGTTGTTATTTTTCATATAATTTTATTAAGAAAGCAGTAATGAAATACTAAAAAATAAAATATTTAATGCACTACGGGAGATATTCTGTTTTTCACCCTCGGTAGACTTACAGACCGCGGGCCTCCGGCCCTTGGTCTGTAATACGTCAACCTCGGAGAAAAAACATTCATATCTCCCTTAATGCATAAATATCTATTTCAATTATTGAAAAAAATTTGTAAATAATTTATTTGTAAAATAAATGTAGAATCATCCTTTTTATTGGTGAAAAAAATTGTAATACTTTCCAAAAAACTAACAAACATACAGATATTCATTAATGGATTTAAAGCACGCCTAACAGCGTAAACTAGTACATTTGAAATAATAATAGACCTACACAGTACTAAATAAAACATGCTTTTTTTGTCTTAAAAATTTATTTATTTGTTCGTTGAGTGAAAACTTTATTAAAATTGTACCACTCCTTCTGAGTCTTAACTACGGCTTTAGTACCATTAATAGTACTATAGCCGGACGTACTAAAAGTAGAGGTTCTAAAGAGATAGATAAAACTAGTTCCTCAATTATCAAAGAAAATGTGTAAAGTAAATAAAGTATCTTCCTTTAAACTTGTGAAAAAAATTGTAATACCTTCAAACAAAAAACCTACAAACAGATATTCATTATTGTATTAATAGTGTAAACTAGTACATTTGAAATAATCATAGACCTACACAGTACTAAATGAAACTGTTTCATTTGGCTGTCTTTCTCTTGAAAATTTATTCATTTGTTTGCTAGATGGAAACTTTATTAAAATTGTACCACTCCTCCTAAGCCTTGCATTTTTCATTCATATTAATAAATAAATTAAAGCAATTTTTCCAGAATTTAATTTCACCTTTTTAATCTATTGCTAAAAGCTTTTGAAATACTTTTCTCTGTCAATAAGAGTAGTGTTAATAATTTTTTATTTTAAATTTTTGTATTTGTTTTTTATTCTATCTTTTTTCTTGTTTTATTTTGGTAAATCTTTTATTTTTTTATAATTCTCTACCTTTAAATTATTGTTGCTGCTTGATAAGTTTTGAAATCCATTATTTTTTTATTTTAGTTTTTTTTTGGCATGTATAATTGGTTTTATGTATATATAATTTTATATCACTATTATTTAAAACAGATATAACAAACTTAAAATAACTAAGTAAAAGTAGAAAAAAAAAAACAAGAATAGACAAAAAACAATATTATACTTAAAGAGTGATTTGTACAGTCGGAATAGTGTTATAAATTAAAAAAAAATATTTAAGAAGCTAAAGCTAAAAAAAATATGTGGATAAAAAAAATTTAAACAATGATGGATTTTATTCAAAAACTTTGCCGGCTTTACGACAATCGATCAGTGCAATGTAATTGTTTTAATCAATTTACAATTACTGTTATTAGATGCTAACTTTACAAGATTTATTTATTGCAAAAAAAAATGCGTTTTACCTTAAGAAAATTTTATAAAATTATACAATAGCTTTACTTGCTTCTTTTTTTATTGACAAATGAGAGACTGCACATTTGGGTCTTTGCGGCAACGGCTTTCTGAAACCCCTAAATATGCTCTGTTTCAAAAGAAAGACGGCTGACATTTTTTACTTAGAGCGTCTGTTAAGTTTACATGAGTGAAATACGTTTTATTTTCTCAACTTCTGCAGAGACATAAGAATCTTATACAAAAATATCATTTCCTCTGCAAATTCTCGATTCTCTTCCGCTTCCTCCACACTTTATCGGCAAACAAAATATATCGGTCAACGGTAGTCGTTGTGAAAATATTATTTTATCCGCCCTGTATAACATCAAAATAGAAAGAGTTTATTTTCTTAGTTAAAACACTTTTGACCTAACCCAATACAAAGTCTGTTGAGATTTGTTGAATTTACTCAAATTAAAGTGTTCACCTTATGTTTGTTTGAATAAATACAACACATTTTTTAATATTTGTTTAAATAGTTTCAACACAGATTTTATCAACATTATAAGTTTTGTGCTATTGAGCATTGAGCAAGTAACAATAAAAAAACAATAAAAGGCATTTGCTATTGGCATCGAGTAAAAGAAAAAATTTTATTGGTGTGTATTTATATATATGTCTATAAATGATAACAGTTTAAGATGTTGACATAATTTTTGAATAGTTTGTTTTCCATACCTCGGTTACCCACAATTACAGCTTTCCCAAAACTTAATTAAGAAATTATGATGAAATTGTCTTATCATCGTAATTATAGGAAATCGACATTATTTATCACAGTTAGCATTATGAATTATTAATGAAAAATTATAATGTTTGCAGCTAATAAAGAGATAGAACTCAAAAACGGTCCTGCATTTGCCTGTTATCAAGATTTTACATTTTTAATTTTTTTATCAAGCACGTTATAATTAATAAAAAAGTGTTTAATTTAGGGAAACAATTTTTTATGAATGTAAATCATAAATTCCATGACAAAATAGCATTCCAAAATAATTGACTTAATGTAAATATTATTTGTTATCAAAACATCACTCAATTTATAAAAATACGATAATTTATTGACTGGAATGGAAAATATCGGTATTAATGTAAATAAAATTCTTACCTTTTTTTTTATATATTTTTGATCTTTTATATTTTTATATTAACTGACTCTGTCTTTTTAACGTTAATTTTAGACTATTAGAATTTTTGTATAGCGTAGAAAATAATAAGTAAGGAATAAACTCAATAACTCTATTAGTACTTAATACTAAAAAAACATGCGGTAGAGTTAAATATAGCGTATACGAAAAACGTATGTTAGATTTTATTCAATTCATTTTTTTGACAGTTATGAGACGTCAACAAATCAATTTTTTTTGTCAACCAATGTTTTTTTGTTTTACACTTAAGTAGAGTTTTTTAGTCTGATTTCAATAATACAAAATACTTAATAGCTTACATAAGGAAAAAACTAAGAAAAACGGCTGTACAGTTCAGATTAAAAAAGTTTAAAAAAAACAGAGTAGTCTACTTTATCGAAATTTAAACAAAAACCAGGAATATGGTTAGGAAAAAGAGGTCTAATGAAATGGCTGGCTAGGTCTCCAGATTTAACCGCATTTAATTTTTTTCTAAAAGGGCACTTGAAAAGCAACCTGTATCAAAACCAACTCAACAATTTGGAAGATCTTGAAGCAAGAATTTGACATTAATGCAATTTGATAACTCCTCAAATTATGCAAAATGTATTGGCTGATTTTATTAATCACCTTAAATACTGTCAGATAGTGCAGGGTTATTAGTTCAAACATCTAGTATAGTATCTTTGAGTTGTCAATGTTACATCAAAAAATTATTTTTTTTTAATTTTCTAATTTGTTAATTCTACTTGCAAATTCAGAGTTGTTTTTGTTATGTTTTCAATTGTTTGCTTTTTATTTGTTAATTTTCTTAAATTTAAATCCTCTGCCTTTTTTGTTTAAATTCTGATAAAGTAAACTACTCTGTTTTGTTTTTAAATCTCACTAATTTAAACTGTAGAGACGTTTTTCTTTGTATTTTTATTATGTAAACTATTAAGTATTATATACCGTTAAAATCAGAATAAACAACTCTACTCAAATGTAAAATAAAAAACATAAGTTGCCGTTTTAAAAAAATATTGACAACGTCATAACTGTCAAAAAATAGATAAAAAAAACTTAATATGCGTATGCGCTCTATTTATACCCTACCACATGCTTTTTTGGTTTAATCTTTAGCGATTACTTATTTTCCACATTGTATATAAAAATGTAGAATCCTCTATCCCGTTTGGGATCCAAACGCCAAATTTTAAAATGCACACAAGTACCTAATAAGTGGCATTTACTTAAATTGTCATTTATTTTCAGGACGGAGATTAAGCCCATTGGAAACATCACAAAAAGCTAACAGACTTAGGTGGTGTGGGGAACATTGAAATAGTTAAGAGTTCATTATTTTACTTTCTTTATTTTAACCCTTAATATAATTATTATTTTATAAATAGAAACAAAATGTTTGCTAGGCCTTTAGCTTTAAAAATAAGGCGACTTTTGTGTATATGTATTTATCAAAGTTTGAATCGTTCATCCCTTGTCCAATCAGGAATTCTAACTTCCAACGCTTTCTGGTTCTACGTCTCTAATATAAACAACACATTGATAGAGATTTTGGTTCCACGTTTCACCCTGGGTCGCAAGATTAATAAATCTATAATCAAACAACAGAAGAGAGTTAGTTTTATATAAATTTTGCATAAGCTATCATACTTTTATTTAATAACTTATTTAAGTTCTATCAAGTTTCACTTAACTTAACTTTTCTAAAAAATCTTCAAAGAAAACGAAACAAATAGTACAATTATTCATGTTTTCAGTGTTAAAGGTGTTTTGCAGGTGCTTTTTCAGATATTTTTATAATTTTCTAGAAAAATTTGATGTTCTGCTTGAATTCATTGGCTTTTTCTCACAACTTTCAACGTGTTAATTAAAAACATACCCTTGAATAAAAACAAGCTTTATTTGTGAGTTCAATGCTTTCTTGAACATTTGCCCAATAGCTTCGATAAATAACGGAAAAAAAGTTTATTTTACACCTGGGATATGTTAAGTTCAAAGTTTACAATATTGAAATCTGCTTGCGAAAGAAAGACGTGATTTGTGGAATGATTCTTTGGTGGTCATGTTGTTTGAAAACTCCGTTTTAATTGTCATAATTTATGAAAGTTATTGTTTACAAGCCAATGTAAACAATTTCTTTGACTTCCGCCGAAGTTTTTTTTGGGGATAAAATGTGTTCGTTAGGCAAGTAGATGTCCCATAAAGATATTAACCTAACGGTTTGTTATCGTAGTACTATTAAACTTGTTTTACTTTGTTTTATAAGAAAATAAGCATCAACTAGCGGTTAACCATATTTATTTTTATAATTCCTAATATTGTGAACATTGGGGTATTGTACCGATTTAGATAAATATATAATAAGAACCCTGGAGTGTCTGATGACTGCTTGTTGAGACTGATACTAAAAAAATAATCCTACTTAAATATTGATATTATGGGTTAAAAACACGAAATGAAAGTTTGATGCAGGTAACTTACAATAAAAATAAATATTACAAAATTTTCCACATATTACTTTCAACAAATGAACTACTAATACTTACTACTAGCGTCTGAAATGTTTTCAATTAGACATCATTCCATTCACATTTGATCTGTTTATTTTGGTAAAAATAAAATAGTTATTTTTTCAAACTAGAATAAAAATAACTTTTTTTAGATAAATGATTCGAATATATACCACACATACACTGCGTTCAATTTATGGACGTGTTAATGCGTTAACGTGCAACGTCTCTGGGGTAACATTTTTAGTTTTTGTCGACGGAAAAGAGTCGGCACCTCGTACCATCAAAGTCATAAATGTTGAAATTTGAAGATAAAGTGTAATTTGAATCAAGATCACGTATGCATAAACCCATATTGTGAGCAATTTGTTTACAAAATTAGCACCGAAATAGATATATACCCTGGTGTTAACTAATGCACAAGGAATTTCATTTTGATAGCTAACAAATTATTTTCTTATAAACTTTTCAACTAAATTTACTGTTGCAATTTTGCTCTGTCACATTAAATGTCATCATTAATTAAAATATCAACAAATGTCTGCAACGTACTGAATTTATCGATACTTTCGGAGAAATAAGTGTTCAATAGGTTTTTCAATTACAATAATTATGACTGAACATTATTAGTTTATTCAGTAGCTTATTTTTCTCTTTAATAAATACAAAAATTTACATTTTCATCAAAAATTATCAATTAAACAACGAAAATCTTTTATTTTAAACAGTATTTTCCTTCTAGTGGGTGAAAGTGTAAAGTAAAAACTATTACTATACAGTAGGTATAGTAAAACATATAGTTGCTACTTTCTGCAAGATTGTAAGACACCATTGGACTATTGTTTCGTTATACTATTTACAATTGGTACCGTAATGTGTGTTGGTGATTTATTATTTTTATAAAATATACTATTGTTTATGTATTCCAGCTTGAAGAAGAAAGGCTTTCACGGCCCAAAGTCATTGAGAAATTGACATCTTTAGAAAAAGACAATGTTTTGAAAAAATTATCGCCGTTTCGCTCTTCATCGGTGGAGGCGTGATTTGAACAGAATTATAATTATTGCGCGGTAACTTAATGTGTGAACCACGCTAGACGCAAAACTTATTATATCAACTAGCCCTCGTTGCTGCTTGTTTTTATAATGCTAAGAAATACAGCAAAAGCGACGAAAAGAAAAAGTGGTGGAAAAACCATTAAATTTTACGACAATTTTTTAATTATTTTAGCTTGTGACTAGAATGAAAAACAGATAGTAGTAGGAAAACTCACAATGCTAAATGTGAATTTGCTGAAGCGCCGTAAAAATCTATTAAATCTGGAAAATAAAAAAAGAGTTTAATATCAAAGTAACATTTAGAAAGCATCTACAGTTTTTAAATATGTAAAAAAATTTTGTAAAAATACTCGAGCGCTTCAAATATAGATAGTGTATATTATGTCCCACGTGTCTTTAATACGAAAGCTTTTAAAATAAAAAAAAAATAGATAAGTAAAGACAAACAAATAATTAAAAATTGACTATTTGGAAGTAACGCAAACTTAAAAATTATATTTTACCTGTTAAAATTCAGTTCTAAAATTAAATTTTTTTTTTTTTTTAATAAAAATAATTATTTTTTTTTTGGCATGTAATAAAACCACTATAGTTTAATCTCACGCACTCGAGTATTTCTAACTATTAATTTTGTTTTACTTGTTTATCGGGTGATACACGCGGCTTTTATAAAGAGCTTAATAATAGGTGTTTTATTTAATTTGTCGTCGAAGCTTGCCATGAATGTTTAAGTTTCAACTGTGAACGTGCCTTTACCATCGACAGTTATTCATTTCATATGAACATAATCTTACCTCACTTTTAATTTAATTTAATAGTTCAACACGTTAAGATTAAATTAAAAGCACTTGTAGTGTTATAACAAACGAACAAATAATGTTTTATGAAGTAATAAAGTTTATAACTTATAATCAAAATTTAAAAAAAAATTATTATTTTGACATTTGAAGCAATTGTTTTATAAGTTATGGCCCGTTCACAAGAGATCATAGGCATAACCCACTATGATGTCAAGTTTAAAAAAACACTCGTTATAATGAGTAGAAGTACTCATTATAAAGATTTCTGCCATCGCTTTGTTCAAAATTATTTTTTGTATATTGAGAGGGAAAAAAAGAGAAAAGAGGAGTTATTTTGATGAAAAGTAGGTAAGTGCAAGTAATGTGAGATGTTTGAAAAGATTTTTTTTCTAAAAGATAAAAATGTTATCGCAGCGTTTTTACATTATCTAAATACATAATTAGTTCTTTTTAAAACCTGTACCGTTTGCCTGATGGGTGGAAGCAAGAGATTTAAAATATTTTTAATAATGGTTCATTGTTGAGCTATTAGCAATCGCAACAAAAGAAAGATTATATAACGTTATTTTATTTGGATTACTATACTACATAATCCACTATCGGCCGCTTACTGTATAAAATCCATTTTTAAAACATAACTTATTCATTTTCTTTTGGTTTATAATTTGCAATTAGATCCCTCTTGCTTCTAAACTTAATGAGAGTATTTAACTTATGCTTTAGACTCATAATATAGTCTGTCAAATCAAAGTAGAGTTAACTTTGTTTATAGTTTATTCTATTTTAATATTGTTTTTCATTGTCAATCTTGTTTTGGTTTTTTGGGCATTACTTTTAAATTGACTTTTTTCATAATAATATTTAAAATACCTAAAAAAAGCATTAAAATGTATTAAAATTCAAGACAAAAGAAGCAAAATTTTCAATTCAATTTTTAAAAATTTTGGAAATATTACAGATCGCTATAATTATGCGGAAGCGCTAAAAAGCGCTTAAAAGATCTTGCGTTCCAAAAAGAATTTAAAAAAAAATGTCTAAATTATTATTGATATTGTTACTGACAATATCATTTTATCACTACTATTACTGCCATCTAATAATGATGATAAGGTTTCTAGTTTCTAATTTGTCTGTCTAACATTTTTTTTGCTTTCAAAAGAAACTACTATAATAACTAAAATTAGATTTATAACATTTTTCCAAGTTTGTTGCCAGAAAAAACAAATGCTTTTTTTCTAAATTATTTGATTATATGTTCTCTTACATTCTGATCATTGCTATTTCAATGGCATTAAAGTGACTATCAAGATGGCCTTAAGACACAATGTCCTGTAGCTGTGCATAGAGGTGATGCAAATTTTCTTAGATTTTTTTCTATAAACTTTGTCTTTCTTGATCAGGATATACATTTGACGTTTACTTTCCATTCAATAATTTTTTCCTTTTAAATCTTTTCGGGTAACTTCTTCTTATAATAACAAAAGCTGTACATTTATTCCAACAACATATATAAAAATTAAATGTCTTCATCCATATTGTGGTAACTTTCAATAATAAGTCTCGGTTGCGTCAGATTTAGCGCCAACTGATTTTTAAAAGACTGCTCTATGTTTTCTGATTTATCTTGTTGTGATAGTCACTCGATTTCATATTAGCTTTAAAAATTGAAAATGCTTCTTTTCCAATTTCCAGCAAAAAGCATGTGTTCAATAAAATATCTGCATCGTCCTCCTGCTCTTGCAGTTCTCGCAAGTTTGTTTCTTGTATTCACGTAGCAACTTTGTTTTTTTTTAGAAGAATTGACAATTTTGTACTTTTTAAAGAGATTTAAGTTTTCATCTATGTTTTCTGCTTATAATATTTATTATTAAATCTATTTTCTAATAACATATGATTTTATAATGCCAAGACACAAACCATTGAATTTGCCAATATCAAAATAATCTGAGGACCCTGAGCGATGTGATAGACGGCGGATCAAAGCCCTAATTAGCATATCAAAGTGTGCTGGGAAATTTGCGGATGAGCAGATGGTATTGTTATGGAGATGTCTGTATTATCGACAAAGTCCAGGACAGTGCTATTCACTGAATTTTCCCAAGTTTAGAATTATTTATCGATTTATAGCTACCCCTAAAAATAAATAAAAACATATAATTTGTAATTGATTATGAGAAATAATTAATAAAACTTGAAAAAAAAACAATAAAGAGAAGATATTGTTCCTTAATAACATCTTTTAACATAAACAATTGATTAAGTTAAGAATAGCAGCGCACTTGCGGTGGGTGTATAAACCTATTCAACTAGTATTTCAACCAGACATAAACAATAAAACAAAATAAAACTTTCCAAAATTATATATTTTATTATAAAAACAAATTCTGTGTTTATGCTTGACCTATACCAACACAAGGTTATAATATTACGCTTACAAATTGGCAATTGTTTTAAGCGGTATTCAGTTTGTTTAAACTGGCTCACTAGATGTTTACACTACAAACAAAAGCGTCAGATGATACAGAATTAGTATGTTAGTTTGCTATTGAAATATTAGTTTTTCCAGGTGTTACAGCAAACACTTATTAATCTTTGCTTTAATACTCTCACAATTTGTCATAGTTTTTGTTTAACATGACACTAGTAATTACTCTAGTATTCATTCAATAAATTATAAATATTTGTGTAATGGTTAAAAAAATTTCAATTTTGTTCTCTATAAGCAATAACATAAAAATACAAATTAGAATAAATGCAAACTATTTTAATGTCTAATTTAATATCTAGAATTATTGCTTGTTCTATTAGTGTTCTCTTCACTTTCTTCTTATTTTTATGACTTCTATCATTGTCGTTTCTTAATCTATTCGTATTCTTTTCATTTTTTCTTTCTGTTTCTTGTGATATTTCTTCTCTTCTACATCTTTTTAATTTACTTAATGTTTTTTCTATTCTGATTCCAATGTTTGTCTAGTTTACTGCTTTTTCTTACTTTCTTTTTCTTCTCGATATTAAGTATGATATCCTCGGATAATTGGATTTTTTTACATATTCTACATGTTGTGGTTTTCATCGTTCTTACATTTTACTTTTAATAGTAATCTTCTTTCTGTTGATAGATTTTTTCACTTTATTTATTTATCTCTACTTTATTCAGTATTTAGATACTTAAACTATGTTAAATTATTAAATCTAAGTTTTTTTTCTTAACAAAGTCGTGACGAACATATAAAAAAGTATGAAATTGATTGAGCAATAAATTGTAAACTTCCAAGTAGAGAACAGTTTCTGCGGTTGACATCAGAAAGCAAAAGCAGCAATTATTCTTGACCAGGCAATCGGATTTTTTATGGTAAAATTGTAGTAGTATGAGTTATTGCCTACATTAGCCAATATTTATTTTTTAAGAGCTAGCTATAGTTTTGTCCGTCAATAGTTCTGAATTTTGTCAGACTGAAAGAAAAAAATTATTACTAAACTAAAACACAAAAAATTATACAGTAGCTGCTATTTTTAGAAGAAAAATCAAAAAATTTTTTTCAATTTGCTTTTAACGCCGTCCTGAGCGCAGTATGAGAAGAAATATGATGCATTTGATAACTAAAAAAAAATTATTTGATTTTTAAAAATGTACCTAGATGTATCTAAGTTTTTAGTTCAATTGTTAAATTTTTAGTTTTTATTTGGTCATACTTAGTCTTAGGCTTTGAAACATCGTCATTAAACGCTGAAAGCTATTTGTCTCTGAAAAAAGACCTGAAAGTTGAAATTTATAAAAGAATACTTTATGAGCCAAAGAATTTAAAGGTGTTCCTAAAAAACAAAGTCAACAGGTTTTCTAAAATCAACAAGATTGTATAACTGGTGATAAAGGTGAAACATTTTCAAGATTAGGCTTCAACTGAAACATTTTTTTAAAACTAGTTTGTTGTCTTATAATTTCATGGTTTCGTTAACTTACTTTACATTTTTAAACACTTCTAAAGCTGCCATTTTCATTAAAGTAAACTGCTTTGTACAACAATTTTTAGAGTTTTGCTTAGTCTCTTTTCAACTTTTTTCAAAAACTTTGCTTAAACCGTTTTTTGCAAAGTCAAATCAGTTCTAAAATTTATATCTATTTACATTCTAATTCTATTTTACTTACATATGTTAGCCGATTTTTGTTTTTTTACGTTATTTTTTACATTTTTAATCAGTTCTGAGCATGTGCTTTTCTGAGCATATTTAAGTTTTCTGAGTATCTATACTAAACAAAAAAAATTTTTGCGGTTAACTTTTTTTGAAAATTTGCTAATTCAAACTGTGTCTCAAACTTGGAAACTTGAACATAATTGACATTTTGCTCTACATCAGTACACGCGATAGAAACAAAAATAAAAAGAATTAAACAACGACTCTCATTCTGTAACTCCGTACAAGCGTGACTTAATAACTTTCTGCACGCAACTATTGAATTACAATTTTTTGCGTAAAACGTAATTGAAAATATTAGTTCATATATCAAAAGTGCAAGTTTTAGGCAATTTTATCCAGCAAATGATAGTATAGAGCGCCACCGAAAGGAAAGCTGAAAAATATACATCTGAAAATACGTGATGGAAATCATTTTTTACGTGGAGATTATAAATAATTTAATATCATAACCAAAATGTGATAAAAACGCGATACACTCTTGTAAACAGAGTCATACGTAAAATAAAGAAGAGGACAATAGATAAAACAATAATTATAACGATTTGCAAAGAATTTACTTTTCTGCCTAGTGGGCGAGAATGGTTTTACTTTGCGCTTGCACATGCGGGCGGGAATAGGTTATTTTGCACCCGATTGAGAATAAATAAATTTAAAAACCAAATTTTTTTACTAAGCCGTACACATATATTTGTACCGTTTATTTAATTGAATTATTTTGTTTATTGTTATTCAACGTAACTAATTACAATAATAAATGTTTCCTGATCATATTATTATGATTTAAGTATAGAAAACATTAAAAATTCTTTTATAAATTATTATGTAATGAGGATCTCAGCTTTTCAACCCATTACCATCAGTCTATCGCCACTCAAAACTCGATGACCGTGTGTTAAATGCAGTAATCGCTGAGAAAATAAATTTATAAAAGCAATTTTTTTTTGGTTAAACTAAAAAGCTGAGAAAATTCTTTAGTTTTTTATAACTTAGAATAAAGGAAACTATTCCAACAAACTGCAGTGCCAAAGTTTAATAGATGTTCGTTTGTCATCATCAGTGTCAACATCTTCAGCGATGTGTTGCTTCATTAAATGAACACATCCAGCTGCAAACCTTCTATACCGCCCTACAATCAACACTGGGGTGGCTCAAACGCGCTTCCTTTGATCTGTAATCGTTTTTTTAAAATATATTTTGTTTGTAGCCGAGCAACAAGCCAAATTTGTTGTACTTTTTTAAGATTTTTGTACAAGTTTATAATTTGACAAAAACAATTGGCGTTAGATTGTGCTAAGCGAACGAACTGACAATCGTTTAGAACAGGACCGTTAATTGGCACAAAACTAATAAGTCAATTAGACCCAATTTGTAAATAGTTGCTTCGGAATTTATTATTTTGAAGAACACATGCGAAAATAAAAATAATCTTTTGAAAAGATGATCGATCCAATATAATCAAAATATATTAACAATTTTAAATATTGTTCATGAGTTTAGTGTAAAGTTTGATACTATAAAGTCTTCTAATAGCATTATTTAAAAAAATAGTAGATACAATTCTATAATTAATTGTTTTTGCCAATGTCCTGAAAACAGTTCCGGAAACAATAATCTCAATACTCCCTTGGAGTATTATTAGTGACAATTTTTTTCTAATGCTTATGCTAAATTATACTAAATTTGGTAAGAAGACTGTTTATGTCGATAAGTAGCTTACAAACTACCTCCCTTGCATGTCAAATTGATGTCAATTGTGTCAATTCTAAAATAATGTTTTCTTCTTATTTGGCTTCACTCACATAATTGTCTGCTTATGTAGATGTGAACAATCAATTAGATGTAGCAATATTTAAAATAAAAGACTGATTTTTGTTTTAAATGTTGTTGCTTTAAAGTTTCGGTTAGATCAGTGACATCAGTATTAAAGTTTTTATACGAAATTAATTTAGGAAAACGTTCAGTATATCACATCATGTTTAGATGAGCGACGAGTGGTTTACGCTTTGTTTGGATTTGGAGAAAATTCTCGTTGTGTGGCCTATTTTGGGGTCTATCAAAAAGCACATTCTGTGTGCATAAGCCAGAAAATTCATTAAAATTTTCTAAAAATTTTGTAAAATAAAATTTGAAGTAGGAAATAGCAAGGTGACATATTCAGGAGCGAAAGCACATGGGTAAAAATAAACAAAAAAACTGCAATAGATAAAAATAGAGGCTTGATTGGCTCGACATATGTAGTAAGTTTGTCATAATAGCTTTAGACTAGACTGTAGGTGTTCGGGGGACAGGGGTGAAGCCTCATTAGCACCATCCATCATTGCTCAGACGTTGGCTTTTTGGAGCACCTTTGCAAGATGATGCAAGGTTACGTTTACAAAAATAAAACATTCGTTTAAGTTATTTCACAAAATTAAAAATAATTTTCATACAAATTTCTAATTCGAAAATACCCAAAAGTTATGAAAGTAATATTATTGATCAGATTAATGTTATTTTCTTTTCACTTTTAATCCTGCATGATCTAGAAACCGTAGATTCAAAAAAGTAGTCCCATAAGTATTTACTAAATATATATTAATAGTTTTGAGAATTTATCTCATAATGTTTAGCCCAATCAAATACAATCACGGAACAATTTAGCAAACATTTTTCTAGTTAACAAAAATGTATAAAACCTATTCCGTAAAAATTTAGTTTAACAATAATTATTATTCAGGTTTTAAAAGAACTACAAAATAATAGTTATTTTCTATACAAGTGTGTGTTAATAAAAACGATTAATAATAAAAGCTGTTTAAAGTTGCTTAAAGTACTTTTGTGAAAACTAATATTTATAAACGTCAAATAACTGACTGTAGTTTTTCAAAATAACGAAAAAAAAATTTAAAAAAATATGCACACGTTTACTATTTTTTTAAGGGCATTTTAGGCATGTGAAACAGATTAACTGCCAGCTTTGTATCAAACTAAATAAAAAAAAAATCTACAGGTGTATTGTGAGAGACAGCTAACAAAAGACCAGAATGCGGCAATAGTAAGCCACATCCACGTGAAACAACATTCTCAAATAATTTTTATGGACGATTGATCGTTTTATGGGTGATTTAAACCTGATGGACACTTTTTGGCAACTGTCTATAGTTTTGGGTTTTTCAAAGAATAACATTTCTTTATTTTTTTACCTTTATAGTATTGCAGAAATAAAAGAGCAAAAAAGCTTTGTAAATTGAAAGATGCTATGCTTAGGCCTTTATCGTATTGTTGCGGATTTATTTGTGGATAATGTATATTAAACTCAACCATTGTTCTTATCATTTAAAAAAAATTAAACAAACTTAACATTTTGAATGACATTATAAATATGCTTATAAATAAAATTGTAAATAAATTTTTGCCTTCGAGCATTCTACACACAGCAACGGTAACTAAAACGCATACAATGTTTTCTGGTTTATTTTACAGCATACTATGCAGTAAAGAAGATATTCCTTCTTTTAAAATTTCAGAGACCTGAAAGAAACTATATAATTGTTCGTCCATGTAAATTATTTTTTAGAAGATAAATATTGACCTACTTTTTATTTCATAAATTTTAGCAAATTGTTGAAAATTAATTAATCTGATTTTATCAACGGCTAAAATAATCCGCAGCTAACTTTGCTTTTTTATCTGAGTATAAACTGTTTTCTGTCAAATTTTCTCTGCAAACATTAATTTTTTCTTTTATAGCAAATAGTAATTGTAAGACTTAGAAACCAAAATTATTTCAGTATCCGATTCTTCGAATGTCTAGTTTTTTTAATATTTATAAAAATAAAAAATAGCTATCTCAAAAAATTGAGAGGGTAGTGACTGATACATCCAATCAATTTTTACTATTTTGACTGCAATACTCACGCCAGACCTAAGATTTTTCTTGAACAAAAAAATTATTCTTTTTTTCTCCAACAGGTTTTATTCTACTATTTTTTTCAGTTTTTACCATTTTTGAACGCACTGTGGTTCCACAAGATATTATTGTCGATTTAAGAGAAAACAAATGATTTTCAAATTAAACATTGAAGTTTATAGTAAAAGTTTTAACTGTATAAATTTGCTTTACATTTTTTAATCTTTTATTGACAAATTAACTAAATATCCTCGTTATAAACTTTATAAGTTAACAAAATTGCTGTTGTAATATCGTTTTGCTGCTATAATTTTTTGCTTAATTTGAAACGTAACAGAACAATAGAGTTGTTTTGTTTAGGAGTTGTCAATTTTTAGATTTCTATTTTTTTTATTTCTAAATGTTTATCTTTTCCAAGCTCTCTCTAAGGTTATGTTGCTGCCATAAAATTTTATCTTGATGTGTGAATGTTGATATAGTGCATTTCGGCTATTTCAACATGTGTAATTTTTTAAAAAAGTTTTTTCTTGAGTGATTTTCGAAAATCGTGTCTTACTACAATATGAAAATATACTTGTTTATAGTGATTTTATGCTAAATGTGTATAACTCTGCCAAGATAGGTGAAATACACGAAAAAAACATTTTGTGGTTAAAAAAAAATTGTGACTTAGTATAGGCCGTAATTCAAACTAATTATTCAAGCATGTATTTTTTAAAAATCTTTAAAACTTTATTAATAAAAAAGATATAAGATATAATGCTCTTGTTCAATATTAAACATTTTTCACATTATTCCAGTTGTTTATGTGGCGTCAAATTATAGACCAAGGAGTGCTCTTCGGCTTACACCATGTGCGTAATAACTCAATGCATGCGTTAAAAATAACCACTCCAACTAATCGGTTCGAATCAAACCTGTCAGTTAACTTTAAATAAGTTTAGAAACATGTCTATTTGTTCCTGGCTCTGTGATAGGCATTTAGTGACAGAAATGTGGTTGATGTTAATGTGCCATCAGATATTTGAACATATCATTGTTTTGAGACGTTGTCTATATTCAAAAGTTGACGGTTGGGATAATGCACTTTTGGATTTTATATACAAATGCTCCTTATTTAGAACAAAAATAGAAATTTACAATTTTTTTAACTATCATAATTTATCACTGTTGTTATGAGTGGTAATATTAATTTTTATTTTATTTAATTAAACTCTTGATATTGTAATCTTCTAAAAATTATGACTAACAATAATTGTGAACCTGCTTCAAAATTTTTGTTTACATGCCTGCTTACTGGAGCAAAAACTCTTCAAAGCTTTGTATTATGACCCTCTCCATGTGGGTGGTAGTCACTTAGCCAAATGCCTGGCATACTTCTCCGGATTATTACCACTGACCATTTTTTTCTCAAATCTTTACAAAAGGTCTTGAACTTATTTACACATGTTCACTTCTATTCTTTTCCCCATTTGTACGTTTCGAAGCCTGAGGACAAAACCATGCAATTTATCATAATCATTCCTTCCAAATGAGCAAAAAATTATATTAGAGAGGTCGCTACCCTCTCTGGTGGTCCACAATCTATTTGAGATTATTTCAAACCCACCCCGAATACAATTGTTGTATATAGAGGGCTTATTTGATCCCTCGCAACCACAGCTATTGTAAAGATGACGCCTGTAAAATAGGGCTTGAATGCGATGGACTGTAGCAACTTTTCTACACAATTACATAGCTTTCTACTGTGTATTATATCCATTATATACGTTTCAGTTAAGCCCAATTGATTGAATCCAAAGCTGATACCGTACAAAAACTATATCAAATTGATAATTAAAAGTAATTAAACTTAGAAAAATTTGGTAATTACTATTTTAAGGTTTTTTTTTTTGATTTTAGCAGTCAAAAACAATACTTATACTTAAACCATTCTCGACTAAAAAAGTGAAAAAAGTTTTGATCAGGTACCAGTCAGTGTACATAAAATTTTAAACAAACATGATCAAAAAATATCTAAAAATCTAAGATTCTTTTTTTTAATAACTAAATACTTTAGATATAACATTGAAAATTGTGTGCTAAAGGTATTAACTTATGTTAACTTTTGTTGCAGGTCAAATTTGATAGAAACTTTTGTTTAAATATTAAATCAAACAGTTTTCTACCAATTGTAGATTGTGGATAATTCTTTAATCAATTCCTTAATAAATGTAGGATAACACAATTTATTGAGTTTATTGATAAACATCAAAAACCTAATTAAAAAAAAATTTTAAACAGGCAGGTAAACAATGTGCCAATCGACTGTAAAAATTTGATTGCTAGTGGTGAAGTGATTTGACATTGTCACACTGTAATAGAGTTGCAAGCAGATCTAATTCGACTCTTTGGTTATTCAAATTTTATAGAACTTTCCAAAACCTTGTCGTAAACTTTATTAGTTTCATAGTCCAGAAAGAAAAATCGAGTAGAGTAAGGTTTGGACTTCTGGCTGGCCATTTAAATGATCTATATTGCCCAACCCAGCTGTTAAAAAACATTTTATTCAAACATTTGGTGATTGTTTCAGCACTTTGAACTGTCTTGCTGTAATAATATGCTTGTACACTTGTCAGAAAACAAGTTTCTCGCTAATACTTTAGGATTATCATTTATTTTTTCAAAAAATATTTAAATTGACATAATTATGTTTTTGAAAAGTAGTCGGTTGGTAAGGTTTTAGAGGTTTGTAAACATTCTTAATCTTTTAAGACAATTGCTAAGACATACCTCAACCATCTCTACTCAACTGTTTAGACAGACATTGTTTTCGTAAATTCATTTGTCATTTCGCTTGCCTGTTTTTGTTTTTTAAGAGTTAAAAAATAATGACGATATGCAGCAATCCTGTAATAATCATTTTGTGATCTAAATTTTACAAATTATTTTGTCATTTTCTAATTCTCTTTTTGAATCTTTATTAAATTTTATTTAAAAACTGACTGCTTAAATTTGGGTTTCTAGTTCATTATAAAGTTAGTTATAGGATTTTCATTATTTGTCAGTAAAGATTGTTTGTAAGCCTTGAAAAGCTCTTTTATAAAATGTCAAAGTTTTCTTCATAAACACGTTTTAACTATTGGATAATATTACTGCATGTTCTAATTTTTGCAAATTTGTAAATGTGTTTTTTTTCTGCGATAAGCCATTTCCTCGGCAGTTGAATTATTGATAGTAACACTGAGGGTTTAAGATTATAAAAGTTTCTCAAAAGTTGTTGACCGCTGATTAACGTTTCTTTTATTAGCCATAGAAAGTAATAATCTAATCTAATCATCTAATCATCTAATAAATTCAGTTATAATTCTTTTATCTATCACAAAATCTTGAATCTCATCTCTGAAAGAAGAAACAAGGATAAGGTACACAACTAGAAATCCAAGGATACTTTATAAACTAATACATTAAACTTTTATTTAAGTAGACTCGCGCACATGACACAACTCTATGCCAGAAAAAATAATACAAAGCTTTAAAAACTGACAATAAATTTATAGTGCAAAAATTTTAATTTTTTGCACTATAAACTAATATATTTATTTAATCTTGAGAGCTCTTCCGAGCATCATGATCATCCTCTTTGGTTTTTTCATCTTTTGATGATGACCACATAGTGGTCAAAGGAGCTCTTAAGATTAAATAAAAAAATTTTTGGCGAGTGGTAAAACTGTGGTAATAATACTATTACCCCTGTAAGACCTGTAAACATTATTGCAATTCGCTACATATATCAACGAAAAAATCTATCCAGAATTTTTTTTTACAAAAATTCAATTTTATGCAAACTGTTCAGTTGCTGCACTTCGATGCAAAAAAATTTGAAGTCTACATTCTGATTCCGTCAAAAATCTGTCAGTTGTCACCAAATTGTCAGCGTAGAAACTAGTCTGTAAAAAAGTAAAACCTATCATTTTATGAAGTATAAATGATTTACATTAATTTCAACCCTAATATTGGTATAATTTTTGTGCTATTACCTGCTATATAATCTTATAGCTTCAGCTTAACTATACAATAAATTCTATGTTTTGGAACCATCAGTCAAATTTGTGGGTTTGTTTACTAAAATGTACAAATATTTTGGTAATTTAGTGACAAATATAAAAATTTCTTTGAAAAGATTATGATTTTTTAATTTTTTGACGTTTGAATAAATCGGCGCGATAATTTGTAAATAATTTGGGAATCTACTCCAGATGGTTGTTGATTGCGGATTGCGCTACATTTCCTCCACTTTGAACGCGGTTAGCACCTAGGCTGAGCGCAACTGGTACCCAACCACATCAAAGGCGGCTTGCTAAAAATACAAACAACGGGCGATCATAGCGGCCGCCTTTGATTCAGCTCCGGACGTGATATGATGTCTCATTTGATATAGCTGATTTCAGGAAATGTCCTAAAGGAAGTTCATAGAAAATACCTTAAATTAGAACGATTTGAAAAGACACATTTTTTTTTAAATCAATACATTTCAACAGACTTGTTGACAATCTTTCAACATTAAACATCTCATCTGGTCAAAATAATTTAAGATCAAAGCCAAGATGGTTTCCGTTTAATCTCTATGTTTGTTTCATAAAAACGGAAACGTTTAGTAGAGCTTCCACAAAAATTTATCTTTTTATTATTTTTCCAAAAATAAGAAATTAAATAAACTTTTCTAAAAGTTTTTCATTTGTTCAACATATTGATGAATCATATAAAATATGCTTTTTTTAAACAAAAATTACATTTTATCTCAGTAGTGTTTTGTGTGACTTTTTGACGTTGTGACATCTATCGGAAGCTTCTTACTACATTGAGGTTCAAATACCACGTTTCCACGTTTTAATTCAAAGGTCACCAACAACAGATGCTAATTTAACACAAACATTATCAGACAATAAGAGAGATTGCTGGTCGGACAACCAAGCAATAGTTTCTATCGTCTGAAGCTCTCATTTGAATTTGCAATAATTTTTATCTCCGTCAACACTATTATAAAGTAAAAACAAGTATGTTCAAAACAAAGATTTGTAAACTCAGATATGCTTTGTGCTTATTAGCACTCGTCAATAGAACTTAACTATTAAGATTTAAATCAGCTGTGCATAGATAAATCATGTTTAAATAAATTTGATATAAGAGAAATTTTGACAACAAAATGTTACCGTGAGTCATCATTAGTTTTGGTCTTCTTGCTATCAATTTAATGTAAATTCTGTTATCTAAATAAATTTATGCTACAAAAGCTCTAACAATATTTATAGTTAAATACCAGGATAATCGCTTTAGAAACTTTGGTACTATTTTTGCCATTGCTAAAAATCATGATAGAGAAAATACTGTCATGATACTTATGATACGTTTAATAAAGAGTTCTTTTGCTTGTAAATTAAAAATGCGAATCTTGATTTAATTTATTTCTACAAAACAATGGCAAAAGTAAAGTCGCTGATATACCATGCAGCTAGTATTGAATTGGAATTCAGTACGGATAAAAGCGTTTTTCCAAATTTGGTGATATAGTTTGTTATTGTGCTTATTCTCACCGTTCTACTACTATAAATTGTAGTACTACAGATAATGCTAGTAGTACCAAAGATTCTAATATTGATATGCTGATTTTATATATCAATTTCAATTGTAGTACTACAGATATGCTAATAGTACCAAAGATTCTAGTATTGATATGCTGATTTTATATATCAATTTCAAGAAGTTTTGATTAAGTACAATGTTTTATAAAGGATTACTGATTATTGATTAATCAAGAATTTAAAAAGCAAAAATATGTAAGCCAAAGCTTGCAACTTTGACGTTTTGAGCTCAAGATTTTACCTGAAAACAATATAACATAGTTACGTAATTTAAATAAATTTTTTATTGATTGTATTAATTCAGATTGACTAATGTCTATTGTTTTTAATAAATGATATTGGAAAATAGAAATCTCTTAGTTTTTTTTAATAACTTTCGCTGACTTGTCATTATTGGCGGTTGTGAAATGTAGAATGATACATAAATCCCAAGAGAACACTCCTGCGATACAAATCGAATAGAAAAATTTGTAACCTATCGCCCACATGCAAAATTATAAGATATTCATCAGTTCATATTTATTGAAATTCAAGAGCGCGCTTTATGTCAAAATATTTCACGTCAGTCTTAGATGCCATCGTCCTATACTCACAATAGTGCTATCAGTGGCAGAAGAATAACGGCCGATTGTCCATAATTTGCCCAGTCATCAAACACTGCGTACGGCAGCCATCCTCAATCAACAACCACAATACAATCTCGTAATTCCTCTTCTTCATTCTGGTTCACGTTTACCATGTCAGCTGTCAGTTCTGTCATAGACTATCTTTCGAATTCTTGTGCTTCAGGTACTAAGACCTCTTCATCTCATCAGCGAAGAATACATTTTCTTAAAAATGATTTATTACCTGCATTAGGCAAATCATTTCAGTTTCAAAATTTGATTATGAGTATTAAAATAGAAGATTATGTCAAATAAAGCAATGTAATCTATAGATTGTCTGAAAATGACGTTTCCGCTTTAAAATTATTTTATAATTGACTTAGAATTAACTCAGAAAATGTTTCCCAAATGTCCTCTCAAAACTGAGGAGATGAAAATACCTACTCTAATATTTTGGTCTAAACCTACAATAATCTATGGTGACAAATTGAGCTTTACAAAACTCTTTGAGATTTGTAACCATGTACAAAACTACAAAAACATATCCCTGTTAAATTTCGCAATCTTTTGCTAGAGTACTATATAAATTTAATATTTCCTCTTCTACTCTTTGTGTTTATTGAGTAGTAATATCTACCGAAAGCTTTTTACAGCAAGGTTGAAAACTTCAGTCTACGTTATAATGTCAAAAGTAACTAACGACACAGACCAATATCAAAAAATCAAAAAGATTTGACAACCAGGTTGTCACGTTGGCGTCTTTTGTCTGATACATTTGGCATTGCTAGCCAAAAATTTGGACGTTTATTATAACTTTATAGTTTTTTTGTCAAACCATAACATAGAGTAAGCATTTAGCAGTCAACAACAACTTCAAGTTGTGTTGACAATGCCTCCAAAATTAATTGACTTTTGTAGTATACTTGCAAACCTATTACAATTAAAGCATTTTTGGGATAGTTTTTTATTTGTATTTTGAATAAATTTTATCTATTCTACCTATTCTCGTTTGTGAGTATTGCACTTCTCAATTTGCTTCTTCTGATTCCTTGCTGACTAGTTTTTTTTTTCAAACTATTTTCTTAATATGTCAGCAAGTCTTTGCTATAATATATGTAGACTTGTTAATATAATGACTTTGCATTTTTATTTTTTTTCCTGCTTGTCTATAACTTTTTGTCATTCTACTATTTTCTGAGATATTTATTTTAGATTTTTTTTTTCATTTTTGTATTTCGATTCCTTTTTCTTTATCTTTCTAAAAATTCTTCTTATTGTTTGTTTTTAGTCTAAATCGGAATGTAAAGTAAAGAATAAACAATTGAAAAATGAAAATAATTTATTATTAGAAAAAATGAAAAACATTAAGGAAAGATAGGAATAGTTAATCTACTGCTCGAAAAAAGTACTCAAATGATTTAAATGTATAGAAAAATGTATAAAAATCAAAAATTATACAAGATCGAGATTATACCAAACATGTTTTTTTTTTAAATTATTTTAAAACACTAATGTTATCTAAAGTTTTATAAAGTGTGTGACAATAAATAGCAACAACTTTGTTTTTGAAAACTTGTATGATTAAAAAAAAAAGAATCACAAGGAAATACAAAAAAAGTGCCAAAAATGTTTGAAACAAACCAATCTTTAGTAAAGATTTAAAAAATTGCATACAAAATTTTAAAACAAAAAAAAAGTGAGAAGGCTTACAAACAAGCGGAGAATGTCAGTAAGCAAATAAAAAATAATATAAAACAATTCAAGTTAAAGAGAGTATGAAAATTAGATAAATAAAGCTGACACAAAACTTAAACTAAAGAAAAAAAAACATGTAAACAAGGTTTAGAAAGTGTTGAAAAGAAAGAGACACACTGAAACATTATAATGTAAAAGTATTTAAAAAAAACAAAACAAGCGCTATAAAAAACTGAATAAATATGAGAAAAAAAATAGAAAGATAAATTAATTGTAAAAAATGTGAGTAAAACTAAAAATAGCAAACCAATAAAGTTATTAATATTTTTTCTTATATTTGTTTTTACTTGATATTCACTTATTTTATTTACTCTTTCTCACATGCGCCTACAACTTCTTCCTGTCTATTTTATCAAAAGTTGGTTAAAAATCTAGTTCATAAATGATTTAGGCTTAATGGAAAACATATAAGTTTTTTGCTTCACTTTTTCCTAAGCTCTGACTAACTATCTGAGTATTTTTTTCCTCTCAACTTTCTTTATCTCAGTAAAACCTCACACAACTTATAACCGTAGAGATTTTGAGTTCAATATCTATCTTGTACTTTATGGTTATTAAAAAAACTAAGCCCCATTTTTTACTGACAATGTTTTGTAAAAATATAAAAAGTTTAAAAAAACAAACAAATTTTTTAAACAACAGCTTACATCTTTAAGTAATAGCATGAAACTTCTACAAATAGTAATTTTTTTTCTAAGAACTTGTTAAAATGTCTTTTTTTGTTAAAATCCTTACAGACCTCAAAATTGTATTTGCAACTCTATATGAAAATATTGTTGAAAATAATACCGTTTAGTTAAATAAGTAAAAGACTAAGCAATTTAAGCTTTAGTTTTTTTTTTAATTTACTACTAATTTTCAAGTACTGTATATTAATACCGTTTTTCTACTTGCTAAAAAGTTTTTTGATTTATCTCAAGAAATCTTTATAGAGAGTATTATTTATTTCTCGGATGACGACTATAAGGCAGCCGAAAAAATTTTTGAGAGCAAATGACATTTTTTGGATAAGTGGTACAAGTGGTACCCAGAACTGCTAAAGCGGTCATTTTATGTTGATGTTTATATTATTTAGCTCAGGATTTAAAATTACTATTCATAAGTTTTTTCGCTTTTCAGTGAATTAAATTTGAATTAAAATCTAAAACGCCTTTTAGAATAGAAAACTAATCTGCAAATACGATCAAGCTATAGTTGTAAACTGTCGCTCTTATTTAAAACGTAGGTGTTAAACTAATACTGTTTGTCAATAAAACTCGCTATTTGTATTAATTTTTTTTCCAATTCTGTCAACAGATATTACGTATCTAGTTCAGGTGCATCATTCGTCATTGTCCAAATCAGCACTACTATAATAGATAGGCCTCTGAAAAGAAAGGCACAATAAGAATTACTGAACAATAACAAAGTATAGACAAAATCTGTCCAACCTGTCGTCAGTTTGTGGAGCAAACATAGATAAAATCGTCGAATAGTGATTGGCAAGGCAAGCATTTATAGATTTCCAATACCCAAAATACCTGTTAAACGCCTCTTTTATGTCAGAACACAAAGAAGATTCGTTGACACAAGTCACTTGCTGGAGGTAGGTACGACAGACAGCAGCGTTTAAAAGATTACCTGGATTATCTATAGGCCATTGATTAAAAACATTTGTTCGTTAATTTGGTGAAATTCTTGGTGTGAATTTTACTACAATGGTTGTCAAATAACTGAATAGTAAAGTCAACTCATCAATGAACTATTGTTGGTTGAGGCTGAAAACACGAATTTATTATCGTCTGCATATTTTTAAATAGAGATAGAACTATTTATTTCATTAACTGTCACTCTGCTTATAATTATAGACACAGATAAAGAAACGATTTAATAATTGAAGAAGTACAGCATTCTAAAACGATGATGATGCAACTTATCAATTAATGATAAATACTTTTAAGTGTTTGTTTATGACGTAATTAATTTTTTTTTCGCTTTTACTTTCTAAGATGTGAGTGGAGAAGCTACTGATAAAACTGATGGTTTTCCAAATTTAAATGCTATTTTTGCTTTTTATTTGTGTATAAGATTTATAAACGGAATCATCTTTTCTGTCTTCACCATTTGAAATGATCTTCATAATTAAATGTTTAGCTTGATATAAGCCTAATTGATTTATATTTTTCATGTAGATATTATGAGCTTTTCTGTATGTTGTACGTATTTGTTCCAATTTTGGAAAACTTGAGTTTATACATGCAAGACTTCTTCTGTTAAGTGGGAGTTCGACTTTTTTTTTGAATATTAGCATCAAACTATCTCAAAATCAGTGAAGTGTCAATAATACGATGGTCATCTTATGTAATGGACTTGTCTACCTAGGATATAACTATTTCTTTAATTTCTTTTATCATTATAGCTAAACACAAATATTATAATTATTATTCTATAAACATAAACACTACAATTATTTCTGACGGATATGTAATTTTATAACAAAGAATGAGTCAGGTTCTCAGAGTCGATTCATTATCATTCAATATCATTTTCATTTTAAGATTAAAAAACCTATAAGAAGAGACCAGTGTTAAAAACCGTAATCAAACTTGTATTCCAATATTTTTAATTTAGTTTTAACGTTAGTCATAGTAGTGAGTGTTAAGCCTTTATCCAATCCATAACAGAAGTCAGGCAGGCCCACTACACTTTAGGCAGTGTTGATCTGCATTTTTGTCTAGATAGTAAACTTTCTTCTTTGTTGGGAGAGCTGTTATATAAAATTTCCTAGTTGGTTTTTCATTGCTTTTAGAGAAAAACGTTTTTCTTTGACAACTTTTCCATTATTTCCTAAAGTTTTTCTCCTTCGTATCAAAATTTTGCCAAAATGATAAAAAAAAATTCTAGACACATTTATGTACAGAGACTTCTAGACTACTATGGTAGTCATTATTATCAAAAAAAATTTTGAAAATTTAGTTCAATTGCGTTTTGATCCAACGTTCAAAATTTTCTCGTAAGCTGTAGTTTTTTTGTTACCTTCGAAAATTAAGAGTTTTTTCTACAGGATCTTCAGTGGTTTCAGCATCTAAAATATGTAATGCTCCAGCTTGCGGTGATGCTGCTGCTTTTACACCATCTTTTGAAGACTTTTTGCTGATGATAATAAGACTAAATATCTAGGTTTTGTCCAAAAACATATACTTAAATACTGCTTTTGCATGTTCTACATTTTTTCGAAAAAAAAATGACACGTTTCAATCTGATTAATAAACTTCCCAGTTCATCCTATTTTTCAAATCAGGTTATTTAAGGGTTTTGGACAACCAGGCATCTGGCATCTCTTTCCGTACACTAGAAACCATTAATCTAGTTCTCTTGCAGCCGTTAGTAAAGTGATACAGTTCATATTTTTTGCATTTTAAAAGACAAATTTTTTATACTAAGCCTGATTTTTTTTGGCAAAAGTGCGTTCAGACACGTCTAAAACAAAGATTGATGGTGCTTCTTTGTGATTTGACGATTTCCATACACAGCTGAAGAGGTTGCAACAAATTAAAAAAATAATCTTGCCTAATTGGTCAAAATTTTGTTTCATCATTTTAGATATACAAAATTCTTAACAGTAATAATGACAATCTGAGATTTTAAGCCTCAAATTTGAAAGTTTAAAATAAGTTTTGACGTGCAATAATCTAAAGGTCTTAATCCCTCTCTGTACACGTTAATTTAAATAAGATAAAGTCTTGACTGTCTTTTTACGGCTATTAGACTTCTTACCGTCAATTGTAAATAGACGTTCTAATGTGTGAATTAATTGGTGAGTGAAAGTGTAAACGCATTTTTTAACTTTCTTAATAATACTTGATGTTTCTATGAGCTTTAAATTAAAGAAAAGATGCAGCTGATATAGTAAACATTGTGATTTGTTTTCATCTTTACTGTTTTTAAATTTTATATGTTTACAATGAAAAGCAAACAAAGTTTGAAATACGCCAAATTTTTTGTTAATTCGAAAATTCTTCTGTAAAAACGTCTAAAACGTGTGAACCTCTCTTTTCCGTATTTCTAGCCTATATAGAAAGCTGTTGATGCATTAATGGATTTACGGTTCATTAAAGAGAATCTAATATATGATGACTGGTAATCGTTAGTTGTGTTTTATGGGCAGATGATATATGAGGGTTGGGCGTTTTTCAAGTCGTTTCCTGTATCTGTGTGGTGCCAAGCAGTCTGGATTCACAGTTTAGAATTTGGGATCTTCCACTTGATGTCGACCCGCGTCAAATTCGACATTTTCTATCCTGTCTGTTGTCTTCAGGGCCTCCAGAGATCAACGGCGGTGGTCTGTTAATGTGTTTGTTAAGATAAATAGGACAGGAAAACCAGAAGCATACAAATGTTCATATATCACATTTATGGTTTTAACAAATCTTGGCTACGCTCTGCAAGTTGATTAAGTCCCAATAATTGCAAATTGAAATAGCAGAAACAGATTAAATCAAGAAAAAATCATCATCTTTGTGTTTAAAACGCTTAAAATTTGACTGAAATATTAAGATAAACCAAATACAGTTTGAAATGATATTAAAAAACGTTGGTAAAAAATAAAAATTTATATATGATTATAGTAATTGAAGCTTCACTTTAAAAAGCTTTACACCGATTTATTTATATAGGTATAGCATCTTTAAAAAAACAAATTTTTAATAGTTGGTTTTAAAATATTTTTTATGAATCAAAACAACTGAAATAAAACACCAGCTTTTTCAAATCAATCCAGTTCAATTTGTAATTTAAATAAATTACAACTTTATAAAATTGAATAATAAATTTATAAAAGTGAAGAGGCATCAGTTTAGAAGTTCAATGTTTTTAAACTTTTATAACTCTTAACAATTTTCGAGCATATTTTTATTAAACTTTATTAACCTTTTTTCACACAAAACTCTTACACCTAATAACGAAAAAGCTGAAGAAATCTGTATTTATTTTAATTTATTGTCATATTAGGCCACGTTAAAGTTACTTGTTGTTTCAAAACCTCTCTTTGTCTGAAAACCTACCACAAAGTGACGAAACAATAATTACAAAGTTATCAGAATCATCTTATCATCAATATGATAGTACTTGTTGACATATTTATTCACTAGTTGTTTTTTGTTCACTTTACAGCAAAAAATGTATCTTACATTTTTTCTGTATTATGTATCTTACATTTTTTCGAAAAAAGTAATAAAATGGTTTTAATGACTGATACCATTCAGGTTTATAGGTCCAAACAAAAAACGAGTTTTGTTTGTTTCGAAAACCACAAATAGAAGTGACAGTCAGAAATTAGATCACTTCCATATAATAAGAGTTTCATAACTTTGTAAATTCAATAATGGTTAGGTAAAGTGTCTTTATTGCAAAACAATAGTGTACTATGATTTAGATAAAATTTCTTAATGTCAAAATTAGTAAATGACAATCTGAATAAGATAATTACAAAAAAAAACTACATTTTAAAAAATAAATGCATCACAAATTATTATTCCTGAAAATTGTCAAGTTTTAGAAGCCGCGTAAGAAACGGTATGACAATTGTGTTAAGCAGTTATGTCAGTAGAGAATCAGCCAAAAAATGTAACGTATGAGAAACAATATTATGACAGCAGTTATTTCGAAAAAATAAAAAGTTAACGTTTTTTAATAAGTTTTTTAATCTTTTAAATCTTAAGACTTAAAAGCTTTTTATGGTAAACATAGTACATAATAGATAGCCAAAATAGAAATATTTTAAAATACAGACAGCTGCTTACATTCTTGACAAAAACAAATAAAGAATATGAACCTAAAAACTAAAAAGAACAGTTTTGATATTATAACGTTTAAGATATATCGAGCAGTAAATTTTATTGCTTATAATAAAAGGAACAAGACAACAAAGGTAAGAAAGATTGAAAGTCCAAAGTGTTGCATGTTTTAGGTTTATGAATCGAGCCAACCACGTACTACCTTAAGGGGGTTTTGAACCCGTGATAAATCCAGTGTTTTAGAGGTTTAGTAGAAATCATACCATTGCGTCAATTGTCACCAAAATGTAACTAAATTTTAACAATATGTTCATCAAAGATGTCTTCATGGACGTAGCTCGTTTTTTTTTCGTGTTAAAAAGTTTAAAATGTCTTTAAAAGCAGTTTATTTATGACCTTAATTAAAAAGATTATTTTATTGATTTAGAATCTGATAAATACAAAATAAACGAACTACGGCGGTGTATTCAAGTGTTTTCTACAATTGGCATTTTTAATTTTAAAAAAATATTCAAAAATAAGGAAATGGCATGTATTCTACACAACCTCTGTCAAGTCGAATTTTTCTGAATTTTCATTAATTTTGTCGACTGGCCCAGAGTGGTCGACGTGCGGTCAAAAACATAACATCTAAAGGATTTTCGGAAACGGTACCGTCTACCAGTCGTAAAGTTTATGACTTTCTTTTATAATCGAGTAACTAGTGGATTAACAGAAGTTGACATTTTTGGAGATATGAATTTCAAAAGTTTGAAAAATCCTAAAATTGGGAACTTTTGATCAATGAAGCAAAGAATAAAATATAAAAAATATTTATTTTTTTTGATTATTTATACAATAGTTAATAATACTACTTAATAGAAATTTTAAAAAGTTTTATTGTTTATATCTTTTTTCTGATTTTAACTCGCGCGCTTCCAAGTAGGTACTTTTCAGTATCGTATGAGTCTTTCTGACTTATATGCGGCACTAGTTCTCATGGTTTTAAATAATTATTTATCATTTAGGTTCATATATGTATGTAATTGAAAAACGAAAACAAATTAGAGTACGTTTTGAAAATTGTCAATTGTGTCGTAGATTTATATCGGCGTAAACGTAGAGGTTGAATTCTGCTGCGATTGCGATTCAACACGTTTTGGTGAAACAAAAGTCAGTTAGCACTTTTGTGTTTTATCACTGTGTAGGAACTTTAAAACAATTTTTCTGTATCAATTATATTAGACAGACAAATATCTTTGGAAGTGTAGAAAGCTATTGGGCAGTAGTAAAATTCTTTATTTAGGGGTCAAAAACAAATATTGTTATTTCTGTACTCGAGCAGAAAATAACAAAGTAGAGGTCCAACCACACGCTTGTTTCAAAAATTGGACAAAAACCTCTACGGCAATTGAATCGGAGATAATTGTTGAAGGATTTAAACAGAGTGTGGCCATGCATGGGGTCAAATATGCCAATTTAGTTGGTGATGGAGATAGTAGTGTCACTAGAAAGCTGGCAGATGCCCGGCCCTACAAAACCTTGATGGTGCACAAAATAGAATGTCGCAATCACCTTTTGCGTAATTTTTGCAACCATTTAAAATAACTGACTTTTAAAAGGGTTAGCTCTAAAAGGCAACTGGTAGCTTCTAATCAGAGAACCTATTTAAAAAATAATATATGCCGATTTCAAAGTGCTATAAAAGGAGCTGTAAAGTATAGATGCAAGGAAGATAGCTCCCATGAAGAAAAGGTAGATAAACTTCGTCGGGATATACATAATTCAGTATATCATATTTGTGGCCATCATTCCAACTGTGATAGTTATTTTTGCAAAAGTAATATATTTTTTTCCAAAACCAATTTTTTTGCCAAATGCTATTGTGTATTTTTTAAACAATAGAAGCAACGACAGAAACTGGGTAGAAGAAATGACCATCAGCGGTTTATTTCAAGATTTAGAAGTAGTTTTGAATCGCTTAGTTCAGCATGCTGACAGTCTATTATTAGACATGGACAACAATTCCGCAGAATGTTATAATTCCGTTGTAGCAAAATTTGTCGGAGAAAAACGAATTAATTTTTCGGCAAAAGAATCGTACCAGCTCAGGTGCCATGCAGCTGGTATCAGTTTTAGTGCGGGATCTCATAATTATCCGCGTTTAATTCATCACGAGATTGCAAAACGTAGACCAGGCAAATTTCTGAAAAATTATATAACAAAAAAAGAAAAACAATATGTTAACCGAAATGTGCGACGACGTCTTTTCCCGGAATTATTTAAAAAAAAAACGTTACGCTGACTCTGATAGAGAATACGGCCCTTAGGCGGCATTGCCAGATGAGAAAAAAAAATCAGAACCGCTTCCAGAATCATTTGAGGCAGCTAAAGACGATTTAATTAAATCGTTAAAAAAAACAAGATCTGAAATCGCACAGCTAGAGAAAAAAACTATTGGGCAAAGCAGTAGTCGATTGTGGAAGGATGAAAGATATAAGAGGCTAACAGCGTCTTCATTTGGAAAAATTTGCAAAATGCAACGTTCCACTTCTTGTGCTGCAACTGTGCAGTCTCTTTTATATAATAAATTCACTGGTAGTACTGCTACTGATTGGGGTAAAACTCATGAACGCGTCGCTGTACAAGCGTTTGAGCAACTTCTTGCTCTTGAGGTTACAACTTGCGGCTTGTTTGTTGACCAAATGTTTGGCTTTCTCGGGGCATTTCCAGATGATCTAGTTGGAAATGATGCCATAATTGAAATTAAATGCCCTTATTCGATGCGAAATTTTACACCGCATGAGTATATAAAAGAAGCTATACAAAAAAAGTGATACATTATACAATAGACAGCAAAAAGAATATAAACTTAAAAACAAATGCCGACTACTTTTACCAAATACAAGGGCAGCTACATATAGCCCAGAAAGAAGTTTGCTATTTTGTTATTTGGACTTCAGAAGGAATGTCTATTGAAAAGGTCTGAGTTTTGAAATGCAGTGTTTAGATCAGTTTTCCGCGATTGATTTGTTTTTTTTTGTCAGGTTTATAAAGATGATTCTTTTTGGAAAGAAAAAATAGAACCACATCTGATAGAATTTTACCATAAATGTATTGCGCCGGAGTTATTATATCCCCAGCATCCTAAAGAACTCCCTATCAGAGATTTGCGGAACAGAAAGATTTCAAGAAGAACCAATTGTAAATGATTGGTTTATAAAGCAATCAATATTTTTTACTATTGATATTATTATTATTTATTATATTTCTTTTTATTTTTTTATTGTACTTTATTTTTATTTATTTGTTCTTGTGCTTATTCTACTCTTTCATATAGAAGGTTACCTGCGGCAACATATATAATAAAGCAAACCTATTATTATTTATTTTTAAAATTAAGAAGACTATTTATTATTTCATATTATTTTAAAAATAAACTTTATTCGATTTTTATTACATAATTATCCTTTTTTTTCTTCACCCACAATATTTTTTATCATTATCACTTTGTATGATTTTAATATGTCTTTTTCTGTCTATATTATAATTGCTCAGATTAAAAAAAAAATTATTTATAGTTGTATATTTATATTAGATAAATAGGTACACCACTCGCTTTCAGCTCGTGTTGCAAATTTTATCTTTGAGGGTAATAGTCTTCATCATGTGCGTGTTGAATAATTTACTGTTTTAACTGCAATAAACACATTATTATTACAACAAAAAATTGATTATTGTTTATAAAACTTATTGTAAACTTTTTTCAGTCAGCAATGAACAAGAAGAAGCTTTTTTTTGCGGCAATAAAATCTTCTTTACCCGTGCAGTTCTTATATGAGTGAATGGTAATATTTACTGTTGAACCTTAGCATTACGCAATGGATATATCAGAAAGTATTTTTATGATATCATTTCCAAGGGTGGGTTTTCTTCAGGTAGACAGGGTGGCGAGAAAAAGACAAGTAAATGACAGAGATAAAATATTTAAGCTCCGCCCCTCAGCTGACGTAGAAAAACACGGGGGATAGCAAGAACCGAATTGAGTTTGTCTTTAAAACGCTCTTAAATAGAAAACGGTCTTCTTTACTAAATGACTTTGATTTTTGATGCCATACTTTCTAATGAATTACTAAAATAAAATTTACCTGCCCTGTACATCTCCTACGTTTTTGCTATACTGACGTTTGAACATATTTCAATTTTTTTTAATTTTGAATAATTCTTACTTTTGCTTACTAAAATGAGATACTACAATAATAATTGATAATAAACTATATAAAAAAAACCGACATCAATAAAATATTGTGTATAAAAAATTTCGTAACTCCAAATTTTGCTCTCTTATTCTAAATTAATAAAATACCTGACAAAGCGGAAGGTGATTCAAATTAAGTAAAAAATTTCAAAACTTTTTTCATAGTTGATTTGTAAGCTTTTTTCTTTCTTTGCAAAATAAGACGTAGGCTCACCAAAAGCTGATCAACACTGATAAAAATTTAAAGTTTTGTGCATGCAAAAGTGTCAAACCTGATATTGATATTTGGTTACATTTATCTATTTGATCAATAAAACAATTGGTAAATGAAACTATCATATGTGGCTATAACTAGGAATTAAACAGTTCATGCCGCATATGTGTTTAAAAGTATTATTAAAGATGCAGTTGATTTAAAATTTTTGTTAATTTTGTAAAACTATAGTGTTTTCAAAGACAAAAACCAAATTCTTATGTTGAGTTATTAAACTTTTATGCAAACAAAAAGTTGTTTTATTTACCGTACAATGCAATAAAGTTGACTGCCTTAAATTGTAGCAAGTAAGAATTGTCAGATTTCTAATATATTTTCTAGTTTGTTTAAGGAAAAACGTGTTTTATTCAATAAAAGCGGTTTTTAGCAGAAAAACAGCTGTTGTTTATCCTATCAAGAGAACAAATGCAAATGTGTTTAAACTCACTAGAAGATGAAATGCATATATCTGCATTTTGGTCTGTTAATAGAATAGATAACAGAATTTTTCTTTAATAATTGCTTTTATTGAATAAAAATACATTCCTTTCAGGTAAAATAATAGGCATCTTTTATTTGCGACAATTTATAGAAAAGCAACTTATTTCATTGTTTTATAAAAAAAAACTTTTTAATTTTTTCAACCCCTTTTTGGCTAATTTTTTTGGGTCATTAATTAGAGCCACATAAGATGTATAATTTTACCTTTTCACGGTATTTTATTGGTTTAACAAATGCGTGTAGACATCTTGCTGCCAGACTATAGTTTGTATTTAGTTAGTTGACTCATTTTTAAAAGCTTTTAAGGTTTTTTTACTCATAGGTCGTAGATATACTGAAATTTGTCATCCGAACCTAAAAATATAGGTGAAAAAGAACGAATGTGCGCTTAATCATTATTTCTTTTTATTTTAAAAATCGTATTTTTTATGAGTGTTTTGCATTAATTTTTTTTAAATAAGGCGTTTATAGATAGGTACATATTTATTTTTTGGGAACCCTAAAATCTCACACAAAATTTAGCTCATTCGGATAATTGAGAAATTTGAAGTATTGCCATCTTACCCTTTTACTTTATTAGCATATCTTCAGAGAATGAGTTTACATACGAACTAGTTAATTAAGTTACTGTTGACTTTGGCTTCTTAGCTTTGAAACTTTCAAAATATCTTAAGCAACTCACCGCAGAGAGGAGATAATGTTTTCAAAGTTGAACTTTGCTTACTTGTTATTGTTTATCAAACTGGCTTTACCTCAAGCTAAACTCTTCTTAGGAAAACAAAGTTTGCTGTAAATACAATGCATAAATTATCTTCTGTTAAACAACTTACAACAAAACATAAAACAAGAAAGAATTATTCAAAAATAACAGTTTTGAAAACCAAAAACCAACAGCTATAAAAAAATCAGATCTAATAGAAATAAAACTTTCAGCTAAATGTGCCATCTAGTAACTGAAAGCACAAGCTTGCCTTTACTATGAGAAAGCTTTGCAGCAGAAAGCAGCTTTGCCAAGTTTATCTCAAGAGACAAAGATAGCTTCAGCATTTTAAAATAAAAATAAAGCTACATTTACAGCTTTATTTACAGTTTGCTTCTTCTTCATAAGAGGTCGCTACATGCTTATTCTTTAAGAGTCTCTAATTCTTAATTTTGGTTTTGTGTTCTGCTTGTGCATTGCATATACAATAAGCATAGTTTTAAAACTTTTACATGACTAGTAATTTCAAAAATATTCATATTTATTCTATCAATAAATTATAAATTTTTGCCATCTTGTAATTGATTCATAATTATATTATTTGGAATGCGTTATGTACCTAGAAAAAAATAATCATACACATACAGGATGTTCCCGAAACGCTCCCTAACTTGATAATTATTGTTAGAGAAAAAAACGTTTTCTTTGTTTTAAGATTACGTATACCTGTGTTGTGCTTTAGTTGCACATGTATATACGGAGTGCTAAAAAAAGAAGAATGAAAAAAAAATCATATTTAGTTTATTTTTATTTTTAAATCTATTGTTAAATTGAAAATTGTTCTCATAAATGTCGTTTTAGTTATTTGTTATTAATTACTATTATTATTTACTTAATTAAATTTATTGTTTAATTCTTCACTTGCACTCTTCAGTTAAGTTTTCGGATTGTAAATATCTGTTAAAAAATTTGTAACTTTTAAATCAAGTAATAATAATCATTAACCTCGTATGATTCTTAAATGATTGCCAAATATTTTTTATGTTTAATCAACAATTGCTTGTGACTATTGCCATTTTTAAAGCAAAAGATATTAAAATTTTTTTTAATAGGTATATTTCTTCGTTTATTATTTTGTATTTATTATTTTACTCATCGGCAAATTTTCTGTCAAGATAAAAATTGTACCTCCCGGTCTAATGTAAAAATACAGTAGATTTAAGGGTATTCGATGCAACATTCTCATATATGAGTGTTTCTATGTAATTAAAATCCTAAAAGAACATTTTTTTTCTAAATAATAACCAAAATACTTTTTAATTGAGATATGTTAGACTGTAAACCATTTTTTACAGTCGTTGAAATGTGGCCGTTTAGATAGAGGATAGAGTTATAATTTTGTAATAAATAATTACAGACGCTTTCTCTAAATTAGTCTAAATAAATAAGAGATTATTTTTGTAAGCAAAATAAATGAAAATTTTGTGCAGCAAGCATTAAAAAAAAAGTTGTAGGAAACCTAACTAAATAAAACCTAACTTGATAAAAATTAAGGCTTTTTAACATAAAATTACACTTAAAAAAAATTAAATTTAAAAACAAAACAAAAAAATATAGTCTACACAATGTGAATTATGTAATAAGAATAATAGGGTTCTCTTTAGTCACAAGTATCAAGTACTTTTTTATTTAGATTTCTAAGTATCTATATTTTTAAACATTCTATTATGTGCTGATTTGTTTCTTTCGCGCTCAAAATTCTTCACATATTTAATAATTGTAATTTTAATAAAGACATATACTATAAAAAGCGTATTCTTTTTTATTTTGAAGGTTACACTTTGGTAAGAAAGATTGTTTTATACTTTTTTGTGACTAAAATCTACCACAGAACTTAAAATCTTACCAGAATAAATTCACAGCTAAAAATTTTGTAGATGATCAATGTATCGTTTCTTAATTTTATATCTGTAGAATCAAAATTTTCTTGTCAAATAAATATCAAAAATTTCTGTAAAATGTTGTTACATAAAAAATATGGGGCGAGCTGTAGCTTCTTATTTTCGTCGGTTGCAAATTATTTCTTTATTAGAATCAAAGAAACAAATAAGAATATTTACAAATAAAAAAAATCAAAATTTCACACTTGTCTTTATAACTCATATGGTTTTCAATAGAAACATGCAGTCCATCACAACTTAAAATATATGATCTTTTATCAAAATTATGCTTTTTTTTTGTACCAGCAGTTTTGGTCTATACTTTTTCCGTGCCAAATTCAAAAAACAAAACTGCGTGGGGTGAGGTTAGAAGATGTATGTCTGAAAAATTTGACAACATATAAAAAACTTTTTTATTGTAACTTTTACGAAAAACAGTTATTCGTTATGAAAATCTTTGCTTTCAAAAATAATAATATTCAGGTATTTACATTTGACATTACATGTACAAAGTGTCTACAAGTTTCAAAAAGTTAATAGGAATATTTTGACAGCTTCATCAATTTCAACATAAATTTTTGAAATTTTAGTTATAAAACACGTTAACTTTTATCTTATTTAACAAGTCAAGACAGTTCAAATCTTTATTTGTTGATTTAAAATATTCTAGCAATGATTTTTAAGTAATAAATATTAAATTACATTTAATATTTTAAGAACAATTTGTAAAAATAACATATTTTTTTCAAGTAGTATGACCATATTGTATATTAAAACATAGTTTTCTATTTTGAATTTTTATTTGATTAACATTTCATAATCAAAGTTTTTGATAAAACAAAGGCACTTTATTTTTGTATCAAATTCATATTTTTTAGCAAACCTCAAATATTACAAAATTAACATCTGACATTTACTTTCTGGGCCATGCAGAACTTTTTATACATTTATATTTTAACAAATTTTTGTAATAATGTAAATTACAAAAATTATTATAGATGTAAATCAATCTTAAAGAATTTTGAGCTTTTAAAATTATAAGCTTCTTGTAGAAGTGTTTAAAAATCTATAATTATTATTTGATGAGAATGTTACTTTGTACTCCAATAATTAAGAAATGATAGGCAAAAATTGATAATTTTTTTTATTTTCTTAAAGCTATTTTATATTGAGTATTTTTCTGCAATAGATGATTTTGCATCAAAAACATTATATTTTATATTTCGGTCAGGATAGAGGCTAAAGTTTACCAAGTGTCTCACATCAGATTCATCTTTTTATTACTCTCTTATAAAAAATTGTTTTATAGAAAAGTTATTTTTTTTTAGTTATTCACCTTAAAATAGTGTTAATTATACAAAGTAAACACTTTATACAAGTTAAAGTATAAGTCAAAGTTTGGTAGCGACTGCCAAACTTTTTTCTTTTAAGTAGAATGCCCTGTATATAATTGTCTTTTAATTTGGTTTTTTTTTTAAATTTTAGAGTAGCTATGTGCAGAACACTGCAGATCTAAATAATATTCTTCTAAAATAATTTGTAAAATTGCACTAAGTTTGTAAAAAAATTTGAAATGCAGCACTTTTCCTAATGTCAAATATCTCTTGAACCATAATAAATTAACTACAAGCATTCAAAGTTTACTGTATAATTCGGAAGAAAATATTTTACAATTATTGTTTTGAAGTACAATTAGATTTACTTCTATAAATATCAGCATTTTCAAAGCCATGTTTAAAATTATATAAAAAAAATAGTATTTTTATTCTTTTTCTTATAAATAAACGTTTTATGTATGTAGATACAAACAAACTAAATTAAAAAAATTATGTAAACACTTGCAAGAAGGTAGGGTTTTCTAAATTGAAACAGCGTTGTCTCTTCGAATAGCCTACTTCATTTGCTGGATGAGATACGACGTAGATCATTTTTCTTAACATTAAGTTCAACTTTCTTAATCTTTTTTTTTTGTTAATCAAGTATTTAGCTTTATTATCTTATGGTCTACAAGTTTCAACAAAAAAAAAGACAAAACTAAAACAAACTTAGGTAGATGGTTTTGAGTTTCTCCCAGTAAGTGCTGCTGAGCAATTTTAGTGAGATAGATAGAGATATGATTTTGTCGTAGAGTCTTTGCAAATGGCGCTTGTTTCCAAAAAATAGAAGTCATTCTATCAGTTTTTTTTTCATTTTTTTAAGAACAACGAAAATAATAAAACATTTTGTGTGTTTCTTTTTCAAAACGTCGTAAATATGTTCAAAGCAAAACCGTAAATACATTCAGAAATGGTTTACAAAAAAAGATAGCCAGTTGTTAAACCAAGAGCAATTGTAAAAGTTGCATCATCAAAATGTGTTTTAAGAACAGATAATGATAAAAAATTTAATCAAGAACTAGATTTTATTCTTTAGATGAAGAGAAGTCTCGTTATAGCTTTTAAATCTAAAGATTCAGCAGAGAGATTTTAGTAAAAAGTTTTGAAGAAACGGATAAAAATCTCTTCGAACTTTTGACATTTTGTGCTCAAGATTTTTCTTGTTAAAAAACTTTATCAAAAAAATTGATAATGATTTTTAAAGGAATAAATTCTATCAAAGCAGAAATGTTTGAACAAGAAATAGAAAACACTTTTGTGTTTTCACTATTCACAATTAGAGATGTCACTAATTATTTTTATAATTAGTGACATCTCTAATGTTTAATCTCAATCCAGTAGACAAAGTTAATTAGCAAACTGGCAAATTTATAAAATTGTAATATTATTCTTTATTTATTTTTTTCTTACAGGTGAATAGTGTATTATATAAATTATAGCTACAAACAAATTTAAATGTAAAACTTTTTATCCATTTAGGGTAAAAAAATTTACAATTTTTGAAGTGGCTTATTACTTATCATTTGCTTCGTTGCGTTTAAAAATATTAATTTTAATATAAAAATGCTTCTTTTGGAAAAGTTTATTTAGGTATAAAACAGGTTTTGTCTCTTTTTAAACAAACGCCTTAACTTCAATCTGAAATATATTGTTAACAAAGGCAAACGCTGTTAACATTTATTTAATATAATAAAAAGTATTTAATATTACCGTGTAAAAGTGTAGTAGTCTCTATTTTAAAAGACCATCAATGAATGCAATGTACTCATAATGTAAATTTATGCTTTTGGTACACCAGCAGTTTTGTTTAGGGAATTTTATGGATACGAGGCTGTACTGTAGCCGCCTTGAATAAATAAATACGGAAATGATTCTCGGGATGGCATGGTGTTGGTGTCTTCGTGATATACCACACATTGCTTGGCGTGTTATTTCAAATCTAATTTTACTATTTTTCGGTGACTTTTCAGATATTTTTTATCCTAGACTGTAAAGTAATAAACATCATGATTCATGAGCGTAAAAATGATAATTGCGTATTTTGGAAAACTACTATTGAAATGACGCGCGTGAATAGATCTAAATCTCGGAGGCATTGTTGAGAAATTTGGAAACAAGCGGATGTTGTAAATCACGATATTCAAAATAGCAAAAAATTTCTTAAAGACATTGTTTACATCTCTCAACAGACGGCCTTGTGTTAGCTATCAGTTTTGTAGTTTCCGAAAATGTTCGGGAGCAGAACTGACATATTTACTTATCGCTCTAAAAGAAGTAAACTTTTTATTGCAATTAGAGCGTCCTAATCTCGAACAGCAAATTCGATTTGAAAGATGTCTTCTAACAGTTGTGTTTGTTAATCTAAAATTGCACCATGATTAAAACGATGATTTATAGGATTTCGTCCTGCTTTAAATTATTGAAAGAGGTCAAATGATTGAAAGCATAACGTTGTTCTGGGGAGCTTTTTAATTTTGAATTATAACGTCATCATCATAGTATTCTATTTACATTTTATTGTTTTATCGGCTTTGCCACTACCTGCATTATCTTAGCGTTGATTTAGAATTATTGTCTTTATTGCTACGCCACTTTGCAAGAGCAACAAATATGTTTTTCTCTTTCTGGTCACATTTCCGTACCTACCGAAACTTGGCGATCATAATGTGATTTTTCTTTATTCTGTGTATTCTTTTTCATCTCAGCTTTGGAATAAAACAACAATGTAAGCAATTAAAATTTTATTGCAGTTTTTTACAAAAATTTAGAAGATATATGTCTACAATTATTTTTAAAATATTTATGTTATTGAAATTTTTACAGAAATTTGAATAACAAATTACAATTAACTGGAATCAGTTAGCTGTAATTTTTTTTTGAGTAGTGTTTCTTGTAGTGACTGTCACATTAAGAAAAAGCTTTAATATAAAAAAAACCAAATACTAAACGCTGTTTGATTAAATCTCACATCTCATTTAATTATTTAAAAACAACATTAGCAACTCAACAGTTCATCTAAACATTTTCTACCGTTAGAACTCAAAAGTCTACATTTCCGTACCTACCGAAACTTGGCGATCATAATGTGATTTTTCTTTATTCTGTGTATTCTTTTTCATCTCAGCTTTGGAATAAAACAACAATGTAAACAATTAAAATTTTATTGCAGTTTTTTACAAAAATTTAGAAGATATATGTCTACAATTATTTTTAAAATATTTGTTATTGAAATTTTTACAGAAATTTTAAATAACAAATTACAATTAACTGGAATCAGTTAGCTGTAATTTTTTTTTGAGTAGATTTTCTTGTAGTGACTGTCACATTAAGAAAAAGCTTTAATATAAAAAAAAACCAAATACTAAACGCTGTTTGATTAAATCTCACATCTAATTTAATTATTTAAAAACAACATTAGCAACTCTAAACATTTTCTACCGTTAGAACTCAAAAGTCTTTGAAATCATAGACAGCAAAATAAAGCCATTTTTGCCACAACTTCAAAATTTAAGAAATCGTTAAACTTTATAAATTCAGCATCAGCCTTTTTAATATGTAAGATATACACTAACTCTCATAGCTTGCTTTAAATTTTATTAAAACTATGTTTCTAAGCACTGTTTATTTCAAATTATTTCATTTTATATGAGATCACTTAAACATTCGATTTCTTTAAAATACTGCAAAACTTTTAAATTGTGTCTATCTACAAAGACGGCTACAAATCTTTTAGAAATGACAGACCTATCACTATTTTGTTCTGTAATTTCTAAAATATTTAAAAGGATTTTAGCACTACAATTTTGTTTGTTTCTAAGGAAATGATAGAAAGTAGACAAGATAAAGTTGTTTCTGAGAGGTCTATTAAATCTATTTAGTTTACAAATTTTTTGCTCTTCTCAGTATTATCCTTGGCTAATATTCACGTAATTTACGCAAATTGTTCAAAAACGTTTAAAAAAGTCCATTATAAATTGTTGTACAAATTTAAGCAATATTAGCTTGGTTCTATCTGTCAAATTGTTTGGTTTTTTATTCTCTTCTTAGCAATTATTTATGACTTTTTCTGATGTACCCAAAAACTTTCTCTTACGTTCTTCATTTTCTTACTTTTGTTAGTAGACTCTGGAGACTTCATACTTACCTTTTGCAGATGATTTAAAAATACTTGAACCAATTAGATATGTTAAGTACGTTGTAATTCTTTAGAAAAGTCTGGCCAGTATTGATTGTAAACGATATAAAACAAATGTAAGTCTTTATATTTAAAAAAAAAGTCTATCAGTACAGGTTAATAGCATAGTTTTTGCACCATAATATGTTATATCCTGTAATGCTCATTCAAGATTTGTGTGTACTGTACTGCTCTACAAAAATGTGACTTTACCATAGGTCTAGTAAAATCACTACTGACTGATCTGGTTTCCTTATCATAAGATTCAGTTGATCGATAAAAAAAGGTTCAAACTAAATTCTAAAACGCGCGTAATTTTTTAAATCCAAATATGACAAAGTAATTTTGAAAATGTCTTAGATTTGGGTATCTTAATTTAATGTCTCTTAATTCTTGAAGAAGATAGTTGTATAATATGCTGTTTCTTCTTAAAGTCATTAACGGTAACGTAAAATGGGCTAAGATTTTACTTTCTAAATTTGTCAAAGATTTGACCAATTGTATTTTATGCAAAAACACATTTTTTTTTTTAGATTTTTACTATAATTTTTCTATAGGTATCACAAAATCATTTTTTTATTAATATTAAACATTAAAAAAAATATTTACGTCGCTCTTTTAAGGTGTTAAATTACGTTACGCATATTATTTTTAAACATAGATATCTCAATCTTCAACTACTGTTTAAGTAGCTGATTTTATCAACCTGTTGAGTTATTTATTATAAAACAAACCCTGCAGATTATATTTTTTGCGACTTGGAAGATAAAAAAGATGGTTTGATGGTTACCATATATAAACAAAAATATGCCAAGTGGGTGACAGACATGGCTTCTGAAGTCTTCCATCCGGAAACCTAAATACCTTCAATGAAGGGTTCCATATTATAAACTGTTAGAGACTTATCGTAAACATAATCTACGTCGATAATTTATTACTGTCTTTATGATTTCCCGTCATATTAGCAGCTAACGCAGCATAAAATTTAATTCTTTTTTAGTAATTTTGGTAGGTTTTAGCATAGAAAAAGCATGCTATTATTACTGAACTTTTTACCCGGTCTGTCAGTACGCTTCATTGAAATGATAAAACACTTCTAATCTAAATTAAGCCCGTTATTGGGCTATAAAAATAGCTCCTCTTTGGCAAATCAACGTAAACAAAGTTGGATTTAATGATAAAACTGTAAAGTTTATAGAGTAATCGTCAACACCTTAACGTTGGAATCTGATATAATAAAACCCTAGGATTGTAAACAAGGTTTAAGTTGGGACTCACGGCTTCCTGTTCATGCTTTAATGCTTCTTGTACCAATAAAGCAATCTATAAATCGCATCTATCATTGAAAGTTTATTTAAGTTTCCTGAACAGTGATTCATGGCATCTTGATCTGGTTTCTTTAAAATTTTCACCAATTAATTTTAAGCTATTTAAATCAGTTTCACTGCTTACCTTCGGTTTTGTTACTTTTTGGCTGCTCTTATACTGTCAAAGTTTGGAAATGTTTGGTGAAAATTTAATTTTTCTTACTCTACAAGTATTTTTGTATCTTTATATTTAGTTTTACAACCATTTGTTTTAATTAATAGGCACAAACTATTAAAAAACTACGAAATAGATATTTATGCATTAAGGGAGATATGAATGTTTTTTCTCCGAGGTTGACGTGTTACAGACCAAGGGCCGGAGGCCCGCGGTCTGTAAGTCTACCGAGGGTGAAAAACAGAATATCTCCCGTAGTGCATTAAATATTTTATTTTTTAGCAACATTATATTCTTTATTTTCAACATAAAACGTAAAAAAAACATTCAAAATTTGAAAAAAATGTGGATATCAAAGGTGGTTTGACTGTGCCGTTGCTACGATAGTTGCTACAGTTACATAAATTTGTTTTTCAATCAACAAAAAAAAAATGTCTGGAAGCAGCAGCGTTATTCCTCACACTGTGATTATAAAAGCGGAAAAAGCCAGTGAGTTATTGGTTCCGAAGAAGTCTGAACATTTGTACATCAAAGAATATGACCGATTTCATGTATGGATGGTGAAAAATGGGGTTACGGATATAAATGGAACTGTAATGTTAGTCGAAGTTCTGCAACATTGGCGGCAGATGGTGGATTAAATATGACAAAGTTGAAGCGACTAGGAGGATGGAAAAGTTCTACTGTTGCTTCAAATTACTTGGCGGATAGTATGGAATCAAAAAATAATATATCCCGTGTGATTGCTGGGGTGGAAAATATTGAAAAACCAAGATCGTTGGCTGCTGAAAAAGCTACAAACTCATTCAAAAGCAACCAGTTTAGTGGAAAGTTTGAAAATTGTACCTTCTATTTGACTCGTGAACAGGCGCAGGAAATTGAGGAAGAAAAAAGTATCAAAAATCCCTAGGGAGTTATGACTATCTTTTCATGTATTGTATCTATGTTGAAAATAAAGAATATGATGTTACTAAAAAATAAATACTTTTATCCAACACCTCTTTATTATGACGTTATAATAATTTTGTTTTTGATTGAATTATCATATGGGGTCTTTAAAACACAAGTGTTTTTATATAATTCAACAATTCAACAGTCTACAGAAAATAGAACAATTTATTAATCATCAAAAGATACAATAAATAAAATTACTACAAAAAAGCAATTAATTTTCCATATGATGAAATATCTGTGTTTTCATGAAGCTTTAATGTCTATTAACATGCAGTATTTCGCTCACATTGAAGAGACCGCAAATCTTATTTTGGCGTTGAAGAAGTAACCCAACTTAGCTTACCCCACTAACATCGTTTTCTTGTTTTCAGTTAATGAACTCACTCAATTCTGTGTAATAAGCGTCACTGGATTCCTTGAATAGCAAACTCGATATGACATCTTTAACATGTTTCGCAATTTTTCCAGAAACAACTATTTTTCTTCATTTTCAACAATGTTACAAGCGCCAAAACAGTTTGTTTGCAAAATTTTTCACAAATAATAAATTTGTTGTCAACAACAACATGGCAACCAAATCATAGACTACTACTAATCTTTGTAAATATAAAATTTTTGGGTTTTGAAGATTTCTTAAGAACTCTTGCAAACAGAGGGGTTGAATAAAACTATGTATTGTACTTGTTGTTTTGTGTTTTAACAGTTTTAACTTGTTTGTGTTTTAACAGCAAATAAATCACTCAAGAAAAATTAAGACTTTTGTGACTTATTTGCCTTATAAAAAAAACTGGTATAATAAATAGCAATTTTTTTTGTTTTCATTTCACTTTTTTTTTTTTTTCATTTCGGCTTTTCTTCATATTTCTTACGTTTTTTCTTTTATTTAGCTATAAGGAGCTTGTCCCATCTTCTTTTAAATGTTATATCTTTTTTTTTGTCTGATTTTTTGTTGATTGTCTCTTTTGTGTTTTCAACTACTCTTATCTATTCTAAACCTAGACTATTTTAATTCGTAACTTTTTTTCACGTCAAGTCGTTCTCTGTTACTTCTTTACACTTTTTGATCAAATGCTGTCTATCTCACCCTCCCACACATTCTGCTCTCTAAACATTGATATATCATCTCAACTCTTCCATTTGCATTCATTCAACTTCTACTCCACTATGTCTCTTTTTTTCATAATAATCATTTGTCTTCTTTTCTTGTTTTTCTCCACGTTTTGTAGTTTTTTTTTCTCCAAATACTTGTTTAGTATCTTATATTCTGACTTTTTCTCAGCCTATATTGATACTTCACTGCTTTTATATCTGTCTCTACCCATATTGTTCTTGCTTTTTTATTTCTCTTGTATTATTTGGCTTGATGTATTTTTATTCAACCTCAAAATTCATTTCGTATACATTTTCGTTCTTTTTTTCGACTCTCATAAAACAATCAAACATGATCATCCTTTTTTCCTTGTATCTTTAAGAATATTCTCTCTTATTCCTCGTACTACTGCACATACTAACTTGTAATGATTTATCTGTTCTAGATTTTTGTTCCCAATTTTTATAAGTTCTACAGTAAAAATAAATAAATAAAAAATGATTAACAACATTGACGTTTACCATACTAGATAACAAAAATATGTATTTTGCCATTGTGTTCAATTATATATAAACAAAAAGTATAAATAACCAATTGTATACTAGAGCCACAAGCCACTGCTAACTTTTAAATTAAAGATAATTTAGGGTTTCCAAATGTTTAAAGCAACGTTCGATGCTCATTTGCTGTATGCTGTATGAGTTTTCAAGTGTTCGGCTCTTTTTCAGCCCTCGTGATCAAAAACTGTCAGAGAATGTCACTTTTTTTGACGTCTGAACCAAATACTGTAGTGGTTCTGCTATTATAAGTCATAAAAACTTCATGAAATTTTGATAGGTTATTGTATAAACATATATTAAATTTATATTTTCTGTAAGCAATAAATTAAAATTTATATTATAGGATTGATTTGGTCGTTATTTATAGTTTGAAAATATAATTCAATAATTTTTTTAAACGCTAAGAGCAGGTTTATACAAAAAATCAAATTTTATGCCATTTTTAATCAATTTTGACGTATTTAGAGTTTTATTTCTTGAGAAATATATGTTTGAAAATAATAAGTACTTTACTCTATTGACCTATTAAAAACACATAATATAATTCGAAAAGCAATAATTTTTCGCATGAGTGTTAAGTTTCCTTTTACAGTGGCGCCAACATTTATATCATAATATTGCCACTCCTTGTACAAACGAGTCATCGAGTGTGAGATAAGCCGGTCAACCCCTATATGACAACATGGGTGGTTTTACTTTTAAGAGCGCCAGTAAACCTACACTTGTCTGTTTATAATGTTTATGTCCGAATGTCTACACATGGCCCTTCTGTCATCATTTCGGAAACCATTTGACCCCTTTTGAACAAAATTTTAAGTCTTACAGCCCCGACACATGATTGTTGGAATACTGCGAAATAAAACTTTTATTAGATGTTAAAATTGTTATAGCTGGCCTATTTTTACCCATGTGTGAAGACCATACACACATAAAAGATGTCTGTTGCCATCAAGAGGTTAATTTTCCGAGAACTTCCATCCCATTGTAAATAACAATATAATTGACACAAAAATGACAACTTTATCTATTGTTAGTAACTGCAATAGTTGCTACTTTAGTTATTAGATATCATAAAAACTAAATTTGACAAAATGTGAATTCGTTATTGTGAAAAACTTTAATTGACACATGTTTTTGCTTGTTAAGCATCTACTTTGCTAAATTATTAACGGTACCAATATCTGTTTATTCTCATCTGAATTGTAATGATAATTGTTTCAACACCTTCCTACACAAGGATTGCTCTCCTACAGATAATGTAAACAGCGACTTGCGTTAAAAAATATTATTTTAGATAGTTAGCAGCACAAATGCACGCCAGATTATACAGCCAATTTTTCAGAAAGCAAAGCGGAAGTGTGTTTTTTTAACATATTAAAGTTCTTAGCCAAAGAAAGTACTTCTTGCTTAAAATAATAAACCTAAACTTATATTTAGAAAGTTGATCATGACATATTTTAAAGCAATATCTTAAAATTTAATTTAAAAACTTGCTTTTTAAAAACATAAAGCTTAGTTATTCATGTCGTGCATTACTAGGAGAAAACGAGAGAAAATTTATCAAAAAGAATGAAAAGTTTAATTTTATATCATTTGTTTACTTCCATTGCGTAATATGCCAAATTACCGGTTTTTTTAAATGTCGTAATCTAAGTTTTGATTGGAAAGATCGAAAATGAAAATAATGTTAATTGCTTATTATCATTTTCCAGTTGCTTCTTTTTTCTTCCGTCTGCTCCTTCTTATTTCTTGTCTTTTTTTGCTTCTATTTGCCTTTTTACCTTCATCTTAAAATTTCCCATTCTCTATAGTGTTAAGTTTTTCGTTCAAGAAAACTGAAAAAAAAATCAGTTCTGGTTTTTAAAAGCTGAATAATTTTCAAATGTTGTTTTCAAATTACTAGCGATATAAAATTATTTTTATATACCATTTGCTGGTTTCTTTTATATCAATTTAGTTGAAATCTGTCTTGGCTGACAGAAGGCAGAGAAAATTTCAAAGACTTCAATTAAGAACGTTTAATGATGGCAAAGAAAGTTTATTAACAAACCACAGTCGGCATCGCGGCGCTCATAGATAGGCTTTAATCTCGAACTTTAAACAAAATGTCTCATTTTGCGGCAGCCCACCCAGGATGTCGCGGCGTAACTCATCTGACCCGAGCTTTACAATAATAAACATTCTGAACGCAAAGGTAAAGAAGGAATATGGTGACTGTTTTTCAGCTGCAGACATGTGAAGGATAAAAGTGTATTAATACGTACATCGTACAGATTATTCTATGACGGATTTATTTATTTTTAAATTTTGTTTCAGATTCCTCTCAATAATGCCGCTTCTTAGCTTCGGATAAAATGCTGAATCAGGTTAATTGCAGTCAACAAGCTATCAATAAGTGATTTAAAAAGAGTGGAGAATCAAGTTGAGAATTAATGTAAACATAGAAAATGAATCAGTGTCTATGCTTTTTATTATAATAATATTTTTTATTTACATTAATTAGAGTGAAAAAAATTACCGCGGTTGAGATGTTTTCAACAATCTAAATCTCTTCAAATATTATTTATGTTTAATTTAGATTTATAAAGCCGTTTTTTCTTAACAAGTACGGTAAGATAAGGTCCCGAAACGAAAACAGGAGTTAACGACTCTAAGTGCTAATACACTGGTTAATTCCAGCATTCACTTTGCGTACAAATACTTTTTAGAGAGAAAAAATGGTCAAAACTAGAGAAGAAACTTGAATCAATGTGGGAAAACCTTTTTCCAGACATTGATTCAAGTTTCTTCTCTAGTTTTGACCATTTTTTCTCTCTAAAAAGCATTAAAGAAATAAAAAAACGTCAATGGATGTCTTACTTTTTTATAACAGTTTAAATAAATTATATTAAGATCTCTCAGTAAAAAAAATAAATCTTTTAATGTTTTTAGACCATGAGTTTATAGGCTCGAAAGTTACAAATAGAAGGTAGTTTCTACAAAAAGTCCTTGTTTTTTATTAAATTAAAATAAATTTTTTTAATGGGTCAGGGGATTTCATTGATACAATAAAATTTAATTGACAAATTAATAGTTTGAAAGTTATATGGAATTTACACTGTACTTAAAATTAAACCAAAAAAAGAAGCTAGTCTAAATAATTAGGGTTTTCAAACTAACAAATAAAATTATTGTTACAAAATTGACAAATACGTGTTTATGGTTGAGGGTGTGAGTCGGTACTGGTCTTACTGTCTCTGTACGGGTAGTAACCACTCCCTGTGCGGGTAGCAACCACCACCTGTTTTCGCACAAAGGGTGTTATTTCGATAATTTTGAATAAAAAAAACAGAATCTACAAGTTGAAGTGAGATAGCAGAAAACTAAATATCGTGACGTCACACAAAGTAGAAAAATTACAACTTAAGCAATTTTATCGTAATGAAATTTTACAATTTACAAAACAAAAATAAATTATTGTTACTATCATTAACAATCCTATTAATAAAATAAATACAATCTGCAGCTTGTGAGAGGTTTGGCGGTTTGGCCATTCCTCTAGTTGCCCACCTTAATAACAATAATAACCAAACCAAGATTATTAGAATTAATGTGATCAATTTGACTAACATGGAACATGTTAATTTTGAAATATTGTAAAGCATGAAAGGTTATTACTTAGCATTTCGTGAAAGTGTAATGTCTTATGCAAACCTGACTACAGCGCTGTTTCGTTTTATTGAAACTCATCAGGCCAGGGTATTGCAGAAAACCAGTACACTTCCACATGCTTGATATCTCCTATATGTACGGATTTGACATCGTACATAGTAAGTGAGATGTTATAACCTTTCATGCATTGTGTGTACATGTGGAAGTGTACTGGTTTTCTGCAATACCCTGGCCTGATGAGTTTCAATAAAACGAAACAGCGCTGTAGTCAGGTTTGCATAAGACATTACACTTTCACGAAATGCTAAATAATAACCTTTCATGCTTTACAATAAACCAAGATTAGTTCAAGAATGAGTAAGTTACCCGTGGCCGTATGTGTGATTGCCCAAGACTATTATAAAAGACTCAACTTTGGTCAGTATGAGAGAAACCAGAATTGGTTTAAAAATAGATACTGCAATCAATTTATGTATTATAAAAAATAATGCATAAATTGCTTTCAAAATAGCATAAATTGTCTAATTTTTAAGCTTCTAAATAAATCACACATCTAGACTATTCCATCTATCAATCGAAAAACTTCTAGAAGCGCTGGAATATCTAGCTATTAATTTGCTTTATTCTGGAAATTATTGCGTTTCTGAGAGAGAGAAAACAACGAGTCTCGCAGAGGTAGGAGAGAAATAAGAGATATCAGAAAATGCTGAAAGGTTCAGAATGTTCTAGATTTACTGGGTGAACCAATAAATACGGGCGAACGAAGGAAAAAGAGTGAGTTGAGTTTAGTTTCCAATGAGTCTTCAATAAGTTTTTAAATAAGTTTCAATTAGCAGTGCCGAGAAGAAGATAGTCAAAGTGGCATTAATAAGTCAATGAACTTAAAAGTGATCAAAAATTGTTGCTTGAAAAAAAAAGTGTACAGTGTGAAGCATAAAGCGTAAATATATTGAGTTGCAATCCCAAGTTTGAAAGTGGTTCCTAGGATAGGGTTTCTAGGACTTTACTCTTAGAAGAATGATTAATTCAAACAATTAGGGTTTCTTTACCTATTGAAGTGGTTTAGTCTCTAAGTAGACGATTAGTAACTGAATAAAAATTCACCGAGGCTACAGATTGGTCCTAATTTCAATCTTCTGAAAACAAGTGAAGTGGTCTACAACATCCTAAGCTATTGGTGAACTTTTCATTATACCAGACTGCGAGCAACTTACCAGAATCTCAAAAAATCCAACAAATTAGAGCAGACAACTAATAGCTAAGTCTCAGGTTATTAATTGAATACTTTAATTAGTCATAAATTAGTATTTTAATTCATTGTAAAATCTTTTGGCACCTAGTTTGTACTTGCGTCAGTCTGTTAGAATTCATCTTTAATATATTTAATTTTATCAACTTATTAAACATTGCTATTATAATTAATTTGTTTAATTCATTCACTCTAATCTCTCCCTATAAAAGTTGTGGATCAATCTCATTGCAGATTGGCCGCCCCGCTTGTTTGATGAGAGGTGTTACAGTACCTTAAGCTTTGGTCATTCTTATAGTTGTTCAGCATTGAAACAAGTCTAGAAAAGTCAACACTGGCTATTCGAAAATAAGCCATGTTTGGTTCAGGAATGGGTAACATAGCCTTGGTCATATTACTAGCTGCTCAGCTTTGAATGAAGACTGGAAGATTTATCTTTGGTCATACAATGGCAAGACAGAGTTGGCTTAGAAATAAGAAACCTTAGCGAAGCGTAATTTAACACTGTCTTATTTACATTATTATTCTTTAGTGGTTAATTACTGAAGCTTATAATATTATTTTTCGAATTTGAGTCTTTAACAAGCTTATAATGTTTTCAATTTAAAGTCTTTCATAAGTATCTATTAAAGCACTCGTGCTCTAATGGATGTTTTTAATTTTTAGAGATTGGTGTTGGTATACGTAGTTGTCAAAAAAAAGTTAATGTCATATTTTTTACGAATTATTACTACATATTATATTATATCTTTGAAAGAAAAAATTCCTATTTATTTTAAACTGAAATTGCTAGTTAAGTGAAAATTTGTTCAAATTAGAGACAAAGTGGCTTCAAGCAGAGCTGCAAAATTTTGTTTGCTACGGAAACCTCGCTACTTTCAGGATTGTTAGGTTATAAGTTAATAAATTTTTAGATGTTGATTCGGGCTAGTTCTCTAATTTTAGAAAAAGCACATAAATCTAGTTTTTCTTGTAATAATATTTTTTGGTTAAAAATGAAACAATTTATGCCAAACAAAAGCTTTTAAATTAAATTTTAAATCAAATACCTTGTTGCTGTTACCAACCGTTAGCAACAAAATTTTTTAAAGCTTAAAAATAATTTTTTTTATATGGTCATATAAAACTAAAGAAAAAAATCGCAAATTCGACAAAACAGCTTGAAGAACTAGTTTTATAAGGGATATAAACTCGTCTGCGGCTAGCTAGTTTTAGATTTAAACAGAAATGTTTTTATTCCAACTTTCCTCCAGCAAACTTCGTAATGAGATTTTAGCTTCTCGCCTTTTAATTAATTTGAAATAGGTGCAAATATATATAGATATACTATAGATAACATTAATAAATATTCACGATCTTTAGCACTTTATTTCAAGAACGAGAAAAAATGTTGCGTTAGCATCATCTATTTTCCGCAAGTAGCAAGAACATATACCTATAACAAAAAAATGACGTGAACAAAATGGCAAATTGTTTGCTTCTTTTTTTGAAAAGAAGATAAGTGGTTTAAACCTGCTCTAAACTCATTAGAAAGTAAGAAACCAAACCAAACCCAACCCCTTTTTGCTTTTAAAACTATATATGTATTATTACGTATATATATAGTTTACGTATACAACGTTAATCACTGCAGTCTGTAAAATTGACATTAGAAGAGGTTTTAAAGAGCCTTAAAATTAATACCAACTATAGTATTTTTTTTTATATTTGTTGTAAGTTGTCGTGAAGAATGACAGGTCTAAAGGTGTCAACTTAATCATTGTAGTGAATTGAAGTATCAAACATGCAGTCGCCTATAATATGTAATATTAAACTCTGACAACCGGACAAAATCTGCATGGCATGTTGTTAACGGTATAAGTAATAAAAAATCAATCAAACTTTAATTTAAAAAAAATTAGACATTGCATTACAACTCCGCGTAATTGGTTAATCAATATGTCTTTCAAAGAAGATAATTTTCTTTCGAAACTTAAAATTTCCAAAATTCATTCTATAAACCAAAAAGATGATACAACACTTATAGAAAACTACCGACCTATTGCAATATCCTTAGCATTTTCTAAAATTTTCAAGTACTGCTTCTTGTCAAGGCTGGAAACTTTCCTTCAGAAGCACAACTTTTTAACTTCTAATCAATTTGGTTTCTGCTCCAATCGCTCAAAAGTACATTACATGCTATACACTGCTTCTTTAACCATATTATTTTCAGTATGGAAAATCCCGAAAGCCCTCTTAGAGTTTTCTGTGACTTAATCAGAGCTTTTGACTGTGTTAATCACAAACCTTTCCTTCCAAAGTTATCAAAATATGGCATATGTGGTAACTCACTTAACTGGATAGCAAGCTTTTTGAACAATCAAACTCAATATGTTACTCTCATGCATAAGCTTAATAACCAATCAAATATTGTTAACTCAGACCAAACCAATATATATTTAAGAGTCCCTCAGGGATCGGTGATAGAGCCTATACTATTTATTTTATATATAAAGCACTTAGATGATGTGTTAACGGATCAATAATGTACGCCGACAATACCCTTATTGTTTTTAGAATCTGAAAAATAACATTCTAACTGATCACTGTAATTAAAATTTAAAAAACCTAACTAAATGGTTTCACCAAAACTCACTTTTCTTAAACAATGATATAACTAGTTATATTCGATTCCATCATTATCAGAACAAGTCTGACATTAATATTTTAATCCAATACGGTTCAAATATTATCAAGAGAGTAGATATACACACATACACAAATTTTTGGGCTTATATATTCAAAAATGTCTTAATTGGAATCAACACTATCAACATGTTATAAAATAATTAATTAGGAACCTTAGAAATATTTTATCGTTGAATCAATTATTGCTGTTCTATCATGCCCAAATCGGCTCTATTTTAAATTACGGCATATGTTTTTGAGGCTACTCCTCCATGGTGCAAGATGTTTTTGCTGCACAAAAAAATATTGTTCGGTGCATTGTTAAAGTATCTAACACCACTTCATGTACACCTTGTTTTAAGCAATTTAATATCCTCAAAGCAATTTAATATCCTCACTCTTGCATCATATAGATACATTTTGGAAATGATTGTTTTTATATTTCTTCATAAAACAAAATTTGTCAGACAAGCTGATACATATAGTTGCAATACTAGGCAAAAAAAAGATTTCAGAATTCCGGCATTTAAGTTTGAAATATCTAAACGTTCAGTCAAGTGTCTTGATCTCAACTTGGCATAAAGAATTGTTCTAATCCAAACAGATTGAAAACTACTCTAAGAAAAATACTGAAAGAACTCTGTTTCTACTCCGTAAAAGAATTCTTTAAGTACAAGTTTGTTGAAATATTGACACCAGGACAGAAAAATAAAAGTAGGAATAAGCCCAGTAACTCAACGTGTGAACCACGCTGGAGGCTAGAGGTTAGAAGCAAAGGCAAAACTTATTCTAGCTGGACCTCGTTGCTGCTTTTGCTTATATTGGTAAGCGAGAAAAAGGAAGCGGTAAAAAAAACCAAAAAAAATTGGCGGGGGGCTCAGAAGAGAGAGCTGGGGAGAAAGCGGAAACGCTGTGTGTTGATGACGAAGGAATGTTTGTGAACAAGGACTTCCAAACGTTTGAGAGATAATAACCTGAATCTCTATTAAAGTTTACAATTGGGTGTTGGGTGTTTTACAATTTGGATTGCTTCTCTGATTTTTCTGTCATAGAAAAATTCCGATTTACAAATCAAAAAAGATTCATCTATCAAATTTTGTGACCGGTGTCTAGATGATATTCAGCTAGCGATGATTGTGGCCATAAACCTGAAGTTATGCATCTTTTATGTCCAGTTTAATTAAACGTCCTGTTTCTCCAATGTGAACTTTGCCACAGGAACACAGAATTTTATAAACACTTTTAGACAAAAGTGAGTCAAATCTGTCTTTTGGAGATGATAAAATTTCCAAGATTTTTGTAGGTGATTTGAAAACCGTTCTCAATCCTTGTTCACGAAGAATTTTTCCGATTCTGTCTGTAACCCCATGAATAAATGGAAGAAAAGCAGTTTCAGTATTAGTTTCCGACTCTCTCGTTTTCGTGCGAAGATGTCGATGGTTGTCTATAATACGTTGAATATCCTGTTCCTTATATCCTTTATTTATTAGGCTAGTTGTTAACCGGTCTAATTATGTTTGAAGACTTGATGTTTGACAAACCGAAAAAGCGCGATGAACCAAAGATTTGATGACAGACAATTTTTGGGCAGAATGATGATGAGATGTCGCATGAAGATAGCGATCTGTATGAGGAGGCTTTCAATATATTGTATGCCGGAAAAACAGGTTGGGAAGCCGTGTTACCAAGACATCCAAAAATGAAAGAAAACATTGGATTTCCTTTGGTCAATTTCCATTGTAAATTGAATATTTTTATTTAAACCATTTAGATGGTTTAAAAAAGCTGGCAAACTGTCTTTACCGTGAGGCCAAATAATAAACGTGTCATCCACATATCGAAGCCATACTTTAGGTTTTAAGACCGATGTTTCAAGTGCCTTGTTTTCAAAAGATTCCATGAAGATATTTGCAATGATAGGAGGCAGAGGTGAACCAATTGAAGTTCATGTGACTTGATTATAAAATTTATTATTAAATCGAAAATATGTTGAAGTTAAACATTTGTTGAACAAGTTTGTTCGCTAATTTATTAGATATATTTGTTGGAAATGTGTTTGTTATTTATAGTTATTTCATTATTTTATTGTTTTCTAGACGGGTTTTATATTTATCTACTTATTCTTTGTAAGTCGTAAACAACTAATAAAAATCTATCTATAAAAAGGCATTGATTTTATTTCTTTTAACTACATAGTGAGCCATAATTACAGCATTTGCATTTTGCTCATTGAATATTGAATATTAGGTTTATTGAAGAAATAGGTATGTTTTGACAACAAAAAAATACAAATTTTTCAAAAGCAACAATAACTTCATGATTTCTAAAAAAAATACTAAAAAGTTTTAATAAAATATATCTACTTTTAATTTCTCTGTAAATTGAATAGAAACTGTCTGGAGAAAAAAGTGATTGACGCCATCTGTGTGGGAGGAGTACACTAATAGAAGTGGGGAATTGAAACCTTTTCAGAGGGGGCCCAGGTAATTCATGGACTACAGGTGCAAATATTTATCTGACAATGGCTTCTTTCACCTCACCAGAACAATAAAACTTTATCTGTAATTATATACAAGAACAAAAATATTTATCGTTGAAACAGTAAATTATGTCAATAAATCACCCACCCACCAACTTTAAATAAAATTCAGATTGGAAAATGTACAATTTTCATCATATTTATTCAAAATAGGCTAATAAAAAAAAACATTATCACCTATAGCACGCTGTTTTACAAAACAAAATGATCATAACATTAAAAAAACGAAAATTAAATATTTTATTTATGTGGAAAATAATTGAAATAAAAAAAATACCTACGTCAAAAAAAAAATTTTTTTAAATAAAAAATATACATACATACAAGGAAAACAAACAAAAAGAAAACAGCAACAAAAAAAAAGCTTTAGAACATACGTAATAATACTGAAAAAATTCTAGAATCAAAGCTAGAAAGTCAAGCTTTCACGCTTTAATGCAAAAGTTAGTGACGACAAATGCCAATATGACAAAAAAACATGATCAAATAATAATAAAAGTTGATAGTTGTATAACCAAGCTATTTTATTAAATACCTTTTTTTGAACGGCACATACATCTAAAGCGTACAAAGTTACTTTTTTGTAATATTACTAAAAAATTAGAAAGTAATAAAGCCAAAACGCATTATCTTAGATGTGCCGTGTGTTGATTTTTTCCCGATCGGCTTAATAATGTAGGTAAACCCATGTAATCGCTTACATGGGTTTTAGACCGCATGTAGGTGGTTTGAAACACGATTTATAATAAATAAAGTCACTGAAAAATAACTAATGTCCAAACGACTCCCACAATTGTGATGACGCCACTAAACGAATTGTGACAGAAAATTATTCTCACTAGCGACAAAACGGCCAAAACTTAAATCATTTAGCCGACTTTAAGATTTTCATCCATAATGCTGGATGTATTAGGTTATAAAATTTGATGTTAGTTATAATTATTAAGCTTTAGCGTTATCCTAGACGGTTATACGTTTTTTTTATAAATTTATATTATTGCAATAAATCGTAATTACATATAATAGAAATAAATAATTATAAATAACAGAATTAAGTTTTTGCAGTGAACTAATCCAATGAATAGACAATTTTATCTGATTTTAATAAAGCTTTTATAAAAAAGCAAATCTAAACAAAAAATAAGGTCAGAGGTAGGGTCACACTAGAATTAGCAGTTTTGCCAATGGAATTCTTCTTTTTTGAAAAAATTAATGGTTTGTTAAGACAAAATTTAACGTTAGTGCGAATCGTTAATAGCAATGTTGTGAGAAAGCCGCGTCATAAAATAAGTGTAAAAATGTTATAAACTAGTTGAACTGTGAAAAGAGAGTCACGCTTGGCGTAATCACTAATTAACCTTAGCTGGGGTACCATAAAATAAGCATAAATTAGACACATAAAGCATATAACTCGAGTGGGCGTTGGAATTGTAGGCGGGGCATACTGACATCTGGGTGTATCCTTTAAATATGTTGATAGGATGCACACACATCTAGCCATGGAGATCAACTCAATTTTAAAGAGTTTAAAAAAAAAACATTTAAAACATAATTTTTGTAATTTGTTTCGATTTTTTAACAAAAAAAATGCAAAAAATCTATCACATTTAGCAGAAACTTTATCACATTGCATTTTATAACTTTCTGTTCCTTAGAAATGCACTTAATGGCTTTATCAATGTAATAAGTCAACATATTTGTTTCATAATATTAAGTAAAATGTTAATTCTTTTGAAAATTGTAATATTGTCAATAATATTGAACGATCTCGTGGTTTGCAATTTATTCATAACGGTATTTAGTTACTGTCCGTCCCTTTGACGCCAGTTTGGAAATACCCATTTTATAGTTTTTTCCCTTCTGTCTCCGAAGGTTTTGCCCTTTATACAACCAAGCTGGCCGAATAGTACCTTTGTAAAGGGTTTTTCCCCGGTTTGCGGAGTTTTGGTAAAACTGCATAGCAACACTTGTGCCCTTCGGGTTTTTGAACCAAAAGTACAAGTGTAGACTACTGTAGACCATCAGTTGAAATCATTACCCAGTCGAGATAAGATCGTTCCGGAAAAATTATCAAACCGATATTCCGTCCTTACCGTTGATGCCATACCGGTATTCAAATCGTTCCATTTTCTTGACATTCACAATATTAATTCCTTTTCATCGTTTATATTAATTGTTTTAGAATAATAATAATAAGTGTTAATTTCATCGTATAAATAAAGTCTATTAGTGTTCATTAGTGGATTTATTAAACTATTAATTCGACATTAGTTTGTCTTATTAAATTTATTGAGTTAACTAAATACCCTAAACTATTAGGAAAGTGTAACTTAATTCAATGAAAAAACATGGTCCTTCGAGCCGGATTACATTAATAAATTGTGAATAATTATTAGTGAAAGTGAAAGTGAAAGTGCTGCAATCGCAAAAGAAAGAACAACCGAAAACGCAGTTTTCTAAACTTGAAATCCAGTGACGTAGCATCCAAACCGGAGAGCAGGTCAAAGAATTCCAAAACAACGGAAACATCAGAAGTCTTCCGGACTTCAAATCCAGTGGCGTAGCATCCAAACCGGAAAGCAAGTCAAAAGGTTCTTAAATCCACAACAGTCGCAAGCAGCTGTACCAAGTCTCAAGCTCAATCAACACAGGAAAAATAAGGTGAGTTGGTCATTATTAGTCATTTTAATTGATCTATACAAAAAAGGGCCAAATTATTTGTTGTGATTATCCTCAATTCCTTTAGCAAATCATTATTTAAAATTTTCGTCAATAAGTTTTCAATTGTCCTGTTTTCTACCTTTTAAATAAATTTATTTATTATGGCTGATCTCACAAAATTAAAAAGGAAACGAGGTCATATTCAAGCTACAATTACTACATTAAAGAAATATCTAGACAAAGCTGAACAAGATGAATCACACAAAAAAAAGCATTTAATTCAAGCGTCGCTGAATACCACAATGAAAGCTTTTGAAAATTTTGAAGCTATCCAAGACAGCATAGAAGAATTAGAAGAAACCGAAATTGACAATCGTCAGTCATATTTTGAAAGTTTTAATTTTGAAACGGCACGTGCTCTAGATATTCTCGACGAATTAAATCCTCCGCCAATCACCGAAACAAACCTTGCGCAACCTATCCTTATGGGTGCAACAACGACCAAGTCGGTAGTTACTTTACCTCCTATAACGCTTCCAACTTTTGATGGCGCTCCAGAAAAATGGGCTACATTTTTCAGTCTATTTTCAACAATAATTGATGAAGAAAATATCCCTCCAGTCAAGAAACTCAACTATTTAAAATCATCTTTATCTGGAAAAGCTGCAAGAGCTATAGAATCTCTAGAAATTACTGAAAATAATTATGAAATAGCAATTTCAATTCTAAAAGAAAAGTTCGAACATCCACGTCGAATGGCAAGGCGTCATATGGCTGCTTTAAGAGAATACCCGCGTCTACAAAAAGATACTCCAGCTGCCCTTATTGAACTTGTTGATGTTTTTCAACAACATACCCGCGCATTAGAAAATCTGAAAGCTCCAGTACAGTTTTGGGATATACCGCTAGTAGATTTGATTTTATCAAAAATTAATTCAAATACGGCTTGGCAGTGGGAAATGACCCTAACTGATAACAGTTTTTCTTCATTTAAAGAGTTATTAAAATTTTTAGAACGAAGAGCAAACTGTGCTGAGCCTTTACAAGTTGATACACCTCAAAATAAATTAATTAAATTTGAAACGAACCGTTATCGAAACGAAACAACGCGATCACATGCACTTGTTACATTTTCCAATAATCCAAAAAGCAACACTCTGCATAATCAAAAAACCGCTATCTGTCCTGCATGTTCATTGTCACATTTGTTATATACCTGCGAAAAATTTAGATCTTTACCAGTTGAAGACAGGCGAAAGGTCGTATCAGCCGCGCATTTATGCTTTAATTGTTTTGGAAAGTCGCATGGAGTTAATTCATGTAAGTCACAGATGTCATGTAAGAAATGCGACAAACGTCATCACACCTTATTGCATATCCAACTTGGACAAATTCCAGCTGGTCCTTCGCAAGCACGGGTAAACGAATCTGAACAGCAAAACCCCAGTACCTCAAAAGTATTAGACTCACACAGACAAGTAGCACTTGTCGTAAATGCTATGTCTAATGACATAATGGTTACCGCCGTGCTTTCAATTTTAGATAAAAATAAAAAACCAATTCAATGTAGAAGCTTGCTTGACACTTGCTCTACAACTAATTTTATGACTCAGCGTCTTGCTGATATTCTCCAATTAAAAAGAACAGTATGCAACATACCAGTGGGAGCTTTAAACTCAATGACAACTTACTGCAATGAATTAGCTACAACCACTATCCAATCACGATTGAGTGGATACAAAAAAACTCTCAGTTTTTTGATAGTTCCAGAAATTTCCCATGTTATTCCAGATCAACCTATTCAACGTGAATTAATTGAAATACCTCACAACATTAAATTAGCTGACCCAAATTTCCATCGACCTGCACCAGTAGACATATTATTAGGAGCTGGTACAACTTTATCATTATTGTGTGTTGGGCAAATAAAAATATCAGCTTCTAATCAACAAGAACTATATTTACAAAAAACAATGCTTGGATGGATATTAGGTGGAGCACCTCCTTCAAAACAACCAACGGTATCCAAGTGTCATTTCACAACCACTTCAATCGATTTTGATTTAAAACATTTTTGGGAAATTGAAGAATGCCCTACTATCAAGCAGTTAACAAAAGATGAAGAAGAATGTGAACAACATTTCCGCCAGCACGTACAAAGAAATTCAAATGGACGGTATGTTGTCGCATTGCCTTTTAAACCAAATTGCACCAAATTAGGAGAATCTTTTCATTATGCCCGTAAAAGATTCGACTATACTGAAAGAAAACTCGAGCAAAAGCCTGAGTTAAAAAGATTATACAAGGAAGTTTTAGAAGATTATATAAATCAAAACCACATGTCTTGCGTAAATGAAACTCCAGCAGATTCAACTAATTTCTATCTACCACACCACGCAGTAATGAAAGAAACAAGTCTTACGACAAAAGTACGAGTAGTTTTTGATTGTTCTTTAAAAAGCACATCTGGTGTTTCACTAAATGACGTCCTGTACACTGGTCCTACAATTCAATCTGATTTATTTTCAACTTTAATTCGATTTCGTCAACACCCTTTTTTGATCACAGGTGACCTCAAACAAATGTATCGGCAATTTCTTATAAGACAAGAAGATCGCAAATTTCAACGCATTCTATGGAGGAACAATAATAAAAAATTTCAAGTCTATGAATTAAATACAGTTACTTTTGGTATTACTTGTGCTCCATATTTAGCAATCCGTTGTTTGCATCAGTTAGCTATTGATGAAGGGTCTTTATATCCCATAGCTGCACCATTATTGTTAACAGATTTTTACGTTGACGATTTTCTTAGCGGGGCAAAAACAAGCGACGAAGCAAAAATAATAGTCAAGCAGATGACAAAAATCCTTGCAACTGCAGGTCTGACAATGAGGCAATGGGCATCCAACGATCTTTCCATTCTAGAAGATGTATCTCCTACCGATATTAATCCTGGACTACAGTTTGGAGATACCACATTGAAAACATTGGGCGTATATTGGGATGCTCACACCGACACTCTCAGTTATACTGTAAACCCGATACAACTAAAACGAATTACAAAAAGAAGCATTTTATCTGAAGTTGTCAAGATTTTTGATCCTTTGGGATTGTTGGCTCCAGTTATAATTCTAGCAAAAATTATTTTACAGAATTTATGGAACTATAAACTCGAGTGGGATGAATCTTTACCCGCCAATTTACACCGTGAATGGCAAACTTATTGCCAACAATTACCTTTATTAAATAAAATATCGTTTCAACGGACATCAATTACGTCAATTAATATCCAATTACATGGATTTGCAGATGCAAGTGAACGCGCATATGGAGCGTGCGTCTATTTACGCAGTGTTGACCAAACCGGCAACATTAGAGTACATTTATTATGTGCAAAATCTCGAGTTGCTCCTATTAAAACCTTAACCATCCCGAGATTAGAGTTGTGTGGAGCGCAACTTTTATCCTCATTGATGAAAACAGTAAAAAGCTTCAAAAAACATCTTCATCATGTTGCAGGACGAGAAATGCTTTTTACATATAAACAGTTCAATACTCTAATTGTTGAGATCGAAGCCATATTGAATTCTAGACCCTTAACACCTCTTTCATTTGATCCTACCGATCCTATCTCACTAACTCTTGGCCATTTTTTGGTAGGTGACTCATTGACCAACTTACGAGGACGAGATTATTCGTCCTTGCCTCGAAATTCCTTGTCTCATTGGAATCACATCCAGAAAGTGAAGCAGCATTTTTGGACACGATGGCACAAGGAAGGTTTTAATGAATTAACGGTCAGAACTAAATGGGATAAGTGCGGTCCAGACATTCGTAAGGGTGCTGTCGTTCTATTGCGCGAAGACAATATATCTACCACCTACACAATGGGTATTAGCTAGAATAATAAACTGTTACCCGGTAGTGATGGTGTAGTGCGTACCGTATTAGTGAAAACTCCAAAAACCACATTAGTTAGAAATGTCAAAAAAGTTGCCGTGTTACCTATCATGTCACCAGGCTAAATCTTTTCGGAGTGCATAGTAATATTAATTTTAAACTCTATTGATCGTGACCTCTCAACGGGGGAGAATGTTTCATAATATTAAGTAAAATGTTAATTCTTTTGAAAATTGTAATATTGTCAATAATATTGAACGATCTCGTGGTTTGCAATTTATTCATAACGGTATTTAGTTACTGTCCGTCCCTTTGACGCCAGTTTGGAAATACCCATTTTATAGTTTTTTCCCTTCTGTCTCCGAAGGTTTTGCCCTTTATACAACCAAGCTGGCCGAATAGTACCTTTGTAAAGGGTTTTTCCCCGGTTTGCGGAGTTTTGGTAAAACTGCATAGCAACACTTGTGCCCTTCGGGTTTTTGAACCAAAAGTACAAGTGTAGACTACTGTAGACCATCAGTTGAAATCATTACCCAGTCGAGATAAGATCGTTCCGGAAAAATTATCAAACCGATATTCCGTCCTTACCGTTGATGCCATACCGGTATTCAAATCGTTCCATTTTCTTGACATTCACAATATTAATTCCTTTTCATCGTTTATATTAATTGTTTTAGAATAATAATAATAAGTGTTAATTTCATCGTATAAATAAAGTCTATTAGTGTTCATTAGTGGATTTATTAAACTATTAATTCGACATTAGTTTGTCTTATTAAATTTATTGAGTTAACTAAATACCCTAAACTATTAGGAAAGTGTAACTTAATTCAATGAAAAATCAATATTATTTTAGACAGTGACGTAGCCAGCTCTCAAAAAGACCAACATAAAGCTAAAGTGTTTATCCGAAATAAACAAAAATCATTGCCAAAATAAGTACATACATATATTTAAAAGTGTGTAAAACTACTACCCTTATTTTGTAAATAAGACTGTATACGTGTGGAAAACCGCCACATAAAGAAAAGAAGTATTTTTATAACATAATCGCGCTCACTCCAACTGCACAAAATGTTCGTAAGACATCAAACAGGAGAGAGATGAAGGATGGATTGGCTAGAATCTACAAGATTGGCTAGATTATATAAAAAGATGACGCTTTGTACTCAATCGACATATACCAAAAAAATAGAAGTGAAAAAAGCACAGTAACTCAACGTGTAAACCACTTGAGCATAAGCCACGCTAGAAGCAAAATTCTTCAAGCTTCTAGCATGGTTTACATATCTAGTTCCCGTGTTTTTTCACACTTTTATTTTCTTTTCTTGCTGACGCCTCCACCATAGAGTGCAAAGCGTTGAGATTTTTTGACACGTTTTTTTTTCGAAAAATGTTAGTTTTTAATGACATCTGGCTATGAATATCTTGATTGAGAAAAGATGTGTCACTCACTTTTCAACCGAGTGAGTCAAAAAGTAAGTGATAACTCTTTTTTTTTCACAAAGTCAAAGTGAGCTCTGAGTTGTCTCTCTCTGTACGGTACAGTACGGTTTGACAAACAATGACACGGTAGAAAAAAAGAACAAATGTTAGATACTGTATGCAAAAAGAATATACTACTAAACATCAAAATAAAAAAAACAGATGACTAGATACACCTTATTTTTTATTTTTCGATTCTTTGGCTCATTTTTCAATTTCTTGTCTTTTCTTATTTTCTATTTTCTATTCTAAAAACAATTTTTTTAGATTACATTTTCTTTATTTTTTTTTTTCATATCTGATTTTAAATTGTGTACTTTTGTTTCTCTAAATCGTACTACCTGAACGGTAAAATATCAAATTATAGAAATCATAAAAGAAATTAAACCAAATTAATGAGAAAGTTTAGAAAGAAAAAGATTAAACTGGGTGGATGAGGAAGAAGGAGAATAAGAATAAGAGAAGACATAATAAATGGAAAAAAAAGGAAAAAGAATAGATGAAAATGATAAAAAGAGAAAGAAAAAAGAAAAAAAACTGAGCAATTGAGGAAGAATAAAAAAAAAGAGAAAGGAGAAAGAAGAAGATTTAATTTAATAAAATTGTAAATAATTTAATAATGAGAAAGCTCCAAGAATATTCAAACTTTACCGAGTGCTTGCAAATGAAAATTTGATATCTAAGGTTGTCAAAATTTTTTTCCTTATCCCATTCAAAGATTAATTAATCACTCACAATAAATAACCGGTCGCTCGATTTTATAAAAAAGTCAAAAAAAATGAAAATTTTAGTACATATTAAGCTATTAATACAAAAATTTTGTTTATTTTGTCAACAAATTCCACAAAAAGTTCAACGGTAAATGGGATAATTACAAAAAAACTTACGGTAGTAAATCCAATGTAAATTTTAAGAAAACAAAATTTAAAACAATATAAGAAGAAGAGACTTGATGTACCTACTAAAACTTAATACTAAGTAAAATGCTAAATGTAAAAATATGAAAACAAAAAAAGCAATATGTACTAGCAAGTAAATACGTGCTGTGTCGATCACTACTAGTATTAGAAACAGCATCCGAAATTCTAAGAAATACAAAACAAGACCAAATAAGAAAAGCAAAAATAGGAACAAAAACAAAACAATTCAAAAATAATATAAGAGAAAAATTAGAATGTGAGGTAATACAAAAATTTTTAAATAAAAATAAAAATAAAAAAATTACGCAAGAAGAAGAAAGCGAATAAAAAAAAATAAAAAAAGCAAAAAAGTAATAGAAACATTTTTAAGAAACTGAAGACGGAAAAATATCAAATTGATAAAAAAAAAACTTAAAAATTGTTAATACAATTAAAATGAAAATATAGGAATCAATTTTCAAAATCTTAAATTGCAAGAAAAATTTATTAAAATATTCAGGGTCATTCAAGTAATTGACTAAATTGACATACTATTTTTTATGACGTTCCTTGAGATAGAAAATTAAAAAAAAAACAAATTCAAGCTCAGCGCTCTTAAAATTTTAGAATTTTACGGAAAGAAATATATTTTTTTTTCAATAGATTGAGCAAAAAACTTAAATACAAACTTTTTTTTCCTAAAGTGGAAAAAAATAGCTATTATATTTTCTGTGTTTAAGAGTGTTTATAAAAAAATGAAGGTATTAAATAAAAACTTTTGTATATTATATCCTTTTTCTTACATCTTTCATTTTTAAATTTAAAAAAACTTGGAAAGAATTTTGTGCTGAAGTCAAAAATAAGACTAATGTTATAAAAATATGATATGAAAAAACCTCTATCTATAATGTTTCTAACAAAATCTGCATTGATATCGTTTTCCAGTAATCGGTATTTGTAGATGAAAAAAAACCAAAAAGTTTTTGAAAAATAAAAAAGATAATAACGACCTGCATTAGGTAAAGAGTTCATATTTAGCTGAGAACTTATTTGAGTTGTTTAAAAATGCTTTTTATGTTGTTTAATTAGTTTTAAAAATTTAAATATATTTTGTCAAATTTAGACCAGATTATAATATCCGCAGTTTTTCCAGGACGAGATTGACTCACTGACCAAATTAGTGGTTTACGATCACTTATCAAGTTTACATTTAGATGTGGCTAATATAGTGCTATTATTTTATAAACAAACACATTAAGATATTTCACCTGAAAATACAAAATGGTTTTATTAAAAAAAGCCTTGATGTTTGCTTAAAAAGTAACAAAAACAGCCAATAACTAAAGGCAAGAGTTTAGTTTTTAGTGCACTATTTTATTAAATAATGAAAAAAACACTTGTTTATGTGATTTAAACTACTCACGCACATTTTTAAAAAAAAGAAACACTTGCTCTAATTAATTCTCATAAACTTGAGGTTTAATTTTCGTCAAACACCGCACCACAACCACAATTAACATTTATTTTTAGCATTAAGTAATTGAACTTTCCAAAGTTTTTATTTGAAAAATTCCAGCATTGGCAATTTGTCAATTCAGATGTCAATTCTGCTATTAGTTTTTAGAGTGCTTTTAGTGAAAAGTTCGTCCCCTCGCTAGACAGATTTGGTGTCTTGTGATGTTTCATAGGTAGAGTTGAGGGGTTCGGTGGGGACTTCCCACACATTACACATGCTCGAAGACCCGCCTGAAATTAGTTTCGAGCGACGCAAAGCTTGATAGACATACACTTTCAGCACCACGAGAACGAGATCGTACCAAGACCAGATAAGCTCTATTTCGCGGTTTCGTCGGATCCGACCAGACTAAGACTGACCGTCTACGTGTCCGCACCGAGCCCATTTTAATATCACTGAAATTTACGGCTTCGACATTTGTATATAAAACCAGTAAATTGTGTACGATTTCGTCGCGTGTTTGTATATAAACTGTGTATACAATATTTGTGTATACAACTCGTTACGAGTATCAAATGTTTGTAATATAAAGACGAAGATTAAATTGTTTAGTTTACCGAGTAAATGTTTAAAGTATGATGAAGGAGCAACAGTTGTCTGAAGTGAGCGGTTCCAACCAGCTCACTTCAGTGTTACACCAGAGTATCAACCTACCACAGCATCTACATCACATTCATTTACATCAGAATCATACCAGTGTTATTCTTCCTAACGAATCTGCCCAGCAACAGACCCAGCAACATGTCTCTCCAGAAACTACGGCTCCAGATCTCGACAACAAACCATCTAGTTCAGACAAAAAATCCGGAATCCGGAGGCAAGAGAAACCCCCATACTCATATATCGCACTTATTGTTATGGCTATCCAAAACTCACCTACAAAACGACTTACACTAAGTGAAATCTATTCGTTTCTTCAACAACGGTTTCCGTTTTTTAGAGGAACCTATCAAGGATGGAAAAATTCAGTGCGGCATAATCTTTCCTTGAACGAGTGTTTTATTAAACTTCCTAAAGGTTTAGGGCGTCCGGGCAAAGGCCATTATTGGACCATAGATCCAGCTAGTGAATTTATGTTTGAAGAAGGCTCCTTCCGAAGAAGACCCAGAGGTTTTAGAAGGAAATGTCAAGCAATGAAACCTCAGTATCACCCTGGTACATTTTTTGGAAATAACATGACAGGCATGGTAAATCAAACCGGTGGATACGATCACCAATCATTAGTTCAACCTCAAGAATATTCAACTTGTTCATACAACACTCCTTCAGCTCAAATCTCAACAGTATCAGGATCTCACTACACAAATTATGAATATCCTGCTGTCTATCAGCAACAATGTGATAGAGATTGGGGATCTACATCAGCTCTTTTACCACCATATCCAGAAGCTGCAATTTCCAGCTCTTATTTGAAAGCAGCACCTATCAGTCCCATGGGTGATAATCAGGAAACACCGCCGCCGGTTATTTCCGACACTTACAACTACCAGTATGGAACTATTTCAACATCATCAGCAGATAATTGTAAGTTTTGCTAATGTAAAATATCAAAAATCGTTTTTTTCTAATAGTAGAAGAATTTGGAAGTAGGTGTACCCATCTACATCAATCATTTTTTTTTTTTGAAAGTCGTTTTTTTATCAATTCAATATGTCTAAAACTTAAACTCTCTAACCTAATTAACAGATTGACTACGCTAATGAGCCGAGTTTTTATGAAAACACTGAAAACAACAAAATGCATCTTTAATTTTAAGTTCAATGTGTCAGCAGACACATACGACTTAGCAAAAGAACTTTTATAATAAACTACATGTTTTGACTAAATTGTTTTATCTAAGTTAATATTTTAAAACGTTTAATTAAGTTTAGATTTTTTTAATTTTATGTTTTTTCCGAATGTTTTGTCTCATTAATTTGTCTATGCATTTTGTCTAGACTTTTATCAACAGTTACGTTTGTATTTATATAAGTCTTATCACCATTAACAGGTATTATTAGCTATCTGCACTATTTTTTTCTAGTAGCAGTTGGTTTGAGGCGGTCTTACTAAAGTAAGAAAGGCTTTACATTTTTTTACAAACTTGCGTTATTTTTGAATATATGTAGTTTTAAAAAACTTTTACATTTACTACCGATGTCTTGAATAAAATTGTGTTTAAAATTATCTAGTTCAACTTGTTATATTGCTCTATGTTATGAAGCTATCAGAATAATAGATTACGTGAATATTATCGGTATTGTCTAAGTACTAACCTCAGCTGCAGCCTTCTAGAAATCTTTGCACGACGCTAGTAGTCCTTCACTTTCTAAAACCCAGTCTTTTTGGTCTGAACACGTTTAAATATGATTTATACGTTGGATTGCACCTAGTGCAATCTGGCTGGCCGTTTTCAAGCTAGTCAAAAAAGCGTGTATTTTTGATCCTTAGCAACTTTTTTTGTTGTTAATACCCTTAAAATGTTTTTGATAGTTTCTTAAATGTACTTGCCAAGGAATCTCAAATTAGCAAAATGTTAGAACCAGCAATATATTCCTAGAGTTGCAATCAATTCTTCTTAAAACTGGTCTTCTTGCAATCATCTCATCTTGCTGATAATTAGCGTTTGCAGTTTCTTGCAGACAAATTTTCAAGACTATTTTAGATTTTCTAAATACGAGTATTAGATATATTTGTTTAAAAAACATTTTTATCTGAGTGCCTCTTGTGCTGAAGTTTTTGAATATGTATAAAAATAAAACTGGATATTCTTCCTTATCAAGGGCAAAGTCGATGTGGACGTCTATAATATAGTCTATATATAGTCTTATGACTATAATTGTACTAATAAAAATCTTAATGGGTTTTTGGATAATTTTGCCACATTTATCGTAATATCTCGATCAATACAAATAACTCTCTAAACCGTAAATGCTTGAAAACTTTATAAAAGTATCATCTTCCTATATAGAATTTTGCATTGACTGAAACAGTGAGAACAGCTTCAATGTAAAAAAATCCACTTTTTGTCATTTTGCATACTCGTAGTATACCTACCATACCTAGACACATTTGAATTTACCTTAGAATTGAATTTCAAAAATATTTAATATTGAAACATAGTCTATTCGACTTACTCAGCTAAGACTCCATAAAATTTTATTGCATATTTTGGTTTCAGTTAGGAACGATTAGGATACAATTACGTCCAATTTCAATTCTCGATGAGGTTTTGTAAAATTACCTAGTTTCTCTTTTTGTGTTACTACATAGTTCATTTAGTGATACGACAACAAACATTTTTGCAAACGCTAAAAAGTATGTGTTTCTCGGACAATTTATTTTAGCTCTATATTTGTCATTCAACTAAAATGCAATAAAATTTTATGGGGTTTTAGCTGAGTGAGTTGATTAAATAATGTTATGCATAAGACTTGTTTACCTGCATATAATTTTTTTTTGTTAGAACGTAAAATTATATATTTTTTAATGAAGGTAATACTGCTAACAAACATGAGTGACTTGGTATTTGCAATCATGTCGTTAGCTTAGCTGACAATTGCTTAAGCATGAAACTCAGTAGTAGAAAAGTTAGCTGGAGCAATGGTTTTTCACATTATTAAATGCTTTTATAGAAAAAATATATAAAAAATCTACTATAACACTCAATAGTAGAAGTTGTGATTTTTTTTTGCAAAATCTAATATAGGTTGTAAAAAATAAACTACATGTTGTATTTGAAACAACACAATTGCTGTCAATTTTTGACATATCTAAAAGAGATTTTGATATTCTTGGACGGTTTTAAGAGACTTTGATATTCTTGGACGGTTTTTTCGTTCTTATTTTTCTTTCAAGCCCTTGGTTGTGACACACCTTGTATATATGTTTGAATTTAAAGAGCCTAATATTAACAGAAAATATTCTTTTAGCTCATCGAGACCTCTTTTATTTGCAATTCACAGATTTATTGCGTTCTAATTATGATTGGAAAAAAAGCTTTAAAAGCTTTCAAATAATAAAAAAAATTGTCAAGCTACAAAATTGTGTTGAAAACCAAGCTAGTTACACAATAGTGCCTTCTGTTGCATTTTCAAACGTTTTCTTACAAAAAAAAAAAAATAATTTTAAATTTGAAATTGGAAAATTATCAATTATCTCAACAGATTGTGGCCAAACGAGAAAGTTAGTGTGGTGAAGGATTATTTAATCTGTTTTAAACTGGCGCTTGTTTCTGTTGTTGTAGTAATTGGAGATGTAGTTTTACAAGGGAGTTGACAAGTCATTTGACATTCTTGGCAGACGCATATGCGTAACTCTGTGGGTGGCCTTGTCACAGCTTCTGCCAAAACATTTACCTCCGGGTATCACTATATTTTATTGATGCTGTCTTTGGGTCTTAACCCTTTTTGACTCGAAGTTTTATGATTGAGCAAATCCGGATGTTGAGAAAGCTATAGAAAAAAAAGTGTTACTTGGTTAGGAACGAGTCACATACTGTACCCATCTGCGGGAAATTAATGCAATAGAATTTTACGTAAAAAAACTGCTTTGGAAGCCATCTCGGAAAAGGAGCGCCATTTTACTATGTTCAAACCTCTGTCTATTATGCCCCTCTTTTAACAAGTTTTTACAATAGCTGCTAAAAATATTGGCGTAAAATTTTAAAATAGAAGATCTAACTACCTATTTTTTATCAAAAAAAGTAGTCAACAACTTTTTACATTTTCCAAATTTTGTGACGATGATAAACTATAAATTGGAACACTTACTTATGCACTAACATTTATTTTGCTAGCTTCACAAATAACAAAATGCTTTTTTTTTTAATTTGTATGGGTTTTATTGTTACTGACACACACCTTCTTGCACATTTTTTTCAGTAACCTTTTGAGGGCTTCTTGGCTACCACGTAGTTTTAATTCTAAATTGTGTTTTTACATGTCAAAAGGCAAAAAAATTTCCCCAAAAATCTAATATTTATACATATTATCACATGTTATAGTAACAGCTAGAAATGCTTGAATTATTGCTTATTTACTCTTGTCATTCTCAAGATTATTGCACTTTTTTTTTGCTTTTTTTACATCAACAGGAGGTGTGAGATATTAAAAATTTAAAAAATTGTTTTCAATATTAATGAGCGATTTAAGTCAATTAAATAAATACAATAATAATTAAGTAATCTTCGGTTTAATTATTACTTTCTATTTTTATTAAACTATATACGTCATAAATTTTGTTTCAACAAATTTTTTTAAATTTTTTCTGGTTGCTTTTGTGATAGTTTTGAAAAATAACTACATACTTTTTTCTCTACTATAATTGTTGGTACAATTTAATTGTATTTTTGAGAATTTAGAACAGAATTTAAATACATCTTTTTTTATGTCAATTTGAAATTTTAAATAAGGATATATTTTATTGGTCTTTTTTTTGTTTCTACCTACTAAAAAAAGCATCGTATAATTCAATTGTTTTTACATATATTTTACTTTATATTAATATTGGAAAAAAATTGATATTTTTTTAAGTCTAAATAATATACAAAATCAAAAAATGTCAACATTTACTAATCAGGCCACTAAAAAAAGATAAATAAACACTGATTTTTTTGCGTCGTTAAAAAGAGTGTGTACTCTTTTTAATGTATTATCATAATACTCAAGAGAGTATTATCATAATACTCAAGAGAGTATTATGATAATGACATTAATAATACAACGTATATTTTATTTTTTATATAAATAATTACGTTAAGAACAATTGTATAATGTGTAATTGAGACTATAATAATATTATTTTATAAGTTAAAGTGCAAGTTTCTGAGAAAAGACGTTACTGATTACTGTTATCACATTTTTCTCATGAGTATTAAATATAATCTTGTTCTTTTGCCCATTACTAAGAACAACCATACAAAACACCATTTTATTTTAACAATACATGCATGTTTGATAATTGTTGTCAATGCTACATAACAATGCAATGATAAACCACAATTAACAGAACTTAAACTCTTTTTTTTATCGATCGTTGACAATCATCATGATGGAGTTTTTGGAAAACTTTCAAAATATGTAGAACTTTGCCTTGTGGAGAAAAGAAAAATAGACATGAAATGTGTTATTTATTTCTTTATTTATATGTCCTTCTCACCTTTTCCAATATTTTGAATAAATTGAGGGTCAAATGACAAATCCATTCAAAAAGCATTAATTACTTTCATAATTGTGGTCAACAATGACTGTTTGAGTTGGCAATCCTACATTTTATTTTTAAAACAGCGTATCCGGCTACAGTCTTGCAACTAGGCAAATAAAAAAAATTTCTAAAATGTGTTGCCAACTCAAACAGTTGGTGACCACGCTGTATACATTTTATATCAAATTTGGAGTTTTTAGTTATTTTGTGATTGGCACGGTTTTCAAAAATAAGTGATTAAGTAATTGATTAATTTGGAATCTTTGGTACAATAAACTATTAACACAGTTTTACCACTTGCCAAAAAGTTTGTTTAATAGATCTAGCTCTTTCAACTTTTGAATAAAAAGTTTTAGTCATTTCCTGATGATGACCATTTGGTGGTTGGTGGTCAAAAGAGCTCTCAAGATCTATTAAACAAACTTTTTGGCAAATGGTAAAACTGTGTGAATAACTGATAAGAATTATACATACTTAAAAAAACAATAATTTTAATGCTGCTCTGAAATTACATATTTAAGAGCAATTTTATGTAATTGAAAAATTTTATTGTTTACTTTTTAGTAATAAATAAGTGATTTTGTAACTTTTTCGCTATTATCACCTTTAGGAGTGTACATTTTAAAAGGTTGCAGTATTCTTTAAATAAATATATTAAATACACATGCAAAAATCTTGATTTATATGATATCTCCTCATCAGATCAATTGTTGTTGGTGACAATAAGACCACCATAACGTACACCATATCAAGCATAAAAATATTGTTTATAATAATTAAAAAAAAATAATTTCACAAAAACCTATCATTCTTCATTAATGTGTAATAGATAAAAATTAAAAATAGTTATTGAAGAGAACCATAAAAGTTAAACAAAATTTTGACTTTCTAACTTCGGTTCCCGGCCCTAGTGGATGATTTCGAGCTTCGCTGAAAGATTTTAAAAACTGTTGTAATTTTGAAAATACCTGAGATCGACGTCATCTTTGTTTTGAAATCCGCTGTGTTAGTTTTATATTTAGAATCCACACTAAATTGTGAGTTTAGAACGTATAGTTGCCAAAACTTATCCGCTTATTAGCAGGAATTAGCGGAAAAATCGAAAGAAGCATATATCGCGACTTTAATTTACGAAATGTATTAACAAGAAGATGTATAAATGAAGATTCTTTAATTTCTTTGGAAAATTCTCATCAGATCTTGAATTAATGGCAGTAGGTTCATCTCAAAAGTAAATTTCAAAAAAATGTTTTTAATATCGGTTTACATTTATTAAATGTTATTATGTTCGATAAATGTGAGTACATAAATAAATTAAAAAAAACTAGAAAGTAAAGAGAAAACTTAAAAAACCCCAAACAATTTTGACTTTTGGATATTTATACTCAAAGTCGATTTTGGTATTATATGTAAAACTTTGACAAAGTTTCGAAATAAATTGAAAAGTTGTTAATTTTAGATCTTTTCATGTGAGTTAATTAGTTCTGTTTATTACAGTGATGAGAAGCGCTACAAATATGCAGCAGTGTGATAGAAAACCATACTTGAGTTCGCCGCCTCCATCGATTCCATCTTCTCTTCCATCACCACCAGCAGCAAACACAGCCCATTCATTTTACGAACCTTCAGTAAAGTATAGCTTATAAATTGAAAATTTATGGTTATTGTAAGTGGACATTTATCATTGTCACTCTGGTTTTATAATGGAACAATAAATTACCAAGTTCCTTTTTTGCCAATAAGTTGTGATAGTTTTTTATTAAGAAATGTGTTTCGAAAAAGCAGCTCAAGTGTTAGACTACCAAAAATAGTATCTATGCACTTGTAAATATATTTATTACAATAAGGTGGTAAATTTTAAGTACCTAAATAATGTTATTGAAAAAATGCCTTATTTAAAATTTTGTTTAATTTGATGAAAAATTGTAAATAGACACATCAATAATCATACAGCTATTTACCAAAAATTGTACAGATTTTGAAATATTTTGTAATTTATAAATAAATCAACAAAGTGATAAATTAAATGGCTTTTGTTTTCAAAAGTATTTTATGTACTTTTATACTTCAAATCCTAATTTCAAGCAATGCTAAACCATTATCATAAAACCAAATGATGTAATTGTGAAAAGTAAGCCAAAAAAACTGTAACTTGGAAGACATCACGCCAGAAGTGAAAACAAAAACTTCTATATTTAGAGAATGCAAAAAAGTGAAACGCTTATAGATATTTATTCAAAACATTAAAAAGACTACATTTATGTAGTAACAAAACATATCTTAAAGTGCAAAATTGTTGAAAAGGACATTATTTTACTAAATATATATTTTACTATTAATGACACCACCCAAAAATGTCCAGTCAACAAAGCGTTTCAGTTTAATAACGCGCAGACAAGCTCAATCTATCTATTATTTTTATAACATGCAACCTCGCTCACACTATATATACAGGAAAATGCTTAAATGTTAGAAGAAACCAAACAACGTGCACCTTACAACGAAAATCAGATTCGTTTAGGAGACATCTAAAAGGTTGGAAGAAGGTAAAATTGGAAGAATCAAAAATACCAGGCGGGTTCAATTTAAGTTTCTTTTCTGACAGCAGCTTTGATAGAATTACTAGGCGGATTGATGAAAATTTTCTTTTCTAGCAGCAGCTTTCAAATTTGACAGAAATTGTTTGTCACTGCCAAACTTTTAATTACAAAAATGAGTACATACTCAGAAAACATTACTATCAGAAAATAGAAAATATAGGCTGTTAACTGTAACACAACAAAATAAAAGAATTAACACCAAATACACAAAAAAAAAACTGTGCAAAATATTTTCAAAAAACTTGCCAAAAAAAAAAGAAACTGTTCTTGTGTACGTCAGTAATGCAACTAGGAAATTGTGATAGCGATTTAGAACTCAATATGGATCTATTTCAGGCTTTAAGTTGGGCTTTTAGTTTCTTTTGTTTCTTTATTCCCTTCTATTTTAATTAATTAAACTGTTTTTGTCCTTTCACATCTTATGTTAATAGATTATATGTAATTAAATGCCTAAAATTTTTAACTTTTTCAAACCATTTTACTATAAAAATAACCGCATTAAAAAATTGGACGTTTTTGAAACGATATGTTTGAATCTTTACGCATAAGATAAATTAAAATTATAGTTTGATGTACAACGTCAGCTTAAGCATGCCATGATTGTGAGTGAAATATTTTTCCATTCCATGTTATCTGTTTTGTTATATTGCTTAAGAGCTAATTTTATAGAATACAATTAAAGCAGCTGTAATTGACTCAAACAAAGATCAGTTCAAATATAAAAATCCCTAACACGTACTTAAATTGTCTAAGATGTAATTATATTTACATCACACATCAGCGATTATTTGCTATAATCTTAATTACGCATTCCGCCAAAAGAAGCTTATAAAAAACAACCACTGTCTAATAAGAAAAAGAAGCTCTAAAAAGCTAATCATACAAATCTTTCGTCAACACACTAAATTACGGTTGCTTAATATTTTCCTGGAACAAGAGTGCCCTTCACGTTTATCTCAAGTGGTCATACATACTTCCTTCACTAAATTATGATGCAAAGCACTTCGAAACTTGTGACACACTCACTACGACCTGGAACCTGGTAATAAATTAAACTCTACCATAATGTTATGGTAAGTGGTTGAAAGGGTGGATGGATACACCTGCATGGTTTTTGTCATCCATAATATGCATCAAGTCAAGCTCTTATTTCCAAAGTTATCAACAAAATGCACAAAAATACTGCACACTAAGTAGCAAGAGCAATTGAACATAAATATTAATATTAAATGCAAAAATTTTCTGTTCTCGTGTTATTACACAGTTACAAGTCGTTGATATTTATTTATTCATAACCCTTTTTGTAATCTGCAGTGAGACATTACCAGAAGTGAAAAAGATAGTTGCTCTTTTGTGCAACTGACAATGGCAACGAGCCCGAAGCCGGCATTGTGCTAAAGCATGGAGCATATTTATCTCCAAATTTTTTTTATAGTGTTGGTAAAATGCTATTGTAAGTTAGGTTATATTTTTAAAAACGTACTGTAAAACAGTTAGTAGTAAAATTATTACGTAATTATTATTTAAAATAATTATCTCTTTTTGGCCGCTTTCAAGTCATTAAACGTTAATCTTACTATTTTTTGTAATAGATTATTTTTACAGTAGTGAGGCGTAAATAGCTACACATTAAATTGCGTTCCTATTCTGCGTCCTTGTAGAAGCATCTCTGAGAAAAATAGAGTTTCTCACTCAGAGAAGAGAAAGCATTTTATCTAATTTTCAATCGACTTCAAAAAAAAACTTATAAATTTGTTTGTATAGTGGCTTTCACGATAATCCGATAGCTCAGAATGCCATGAAAAACAAGAAAATGAGTCGTAGATTACGTCCTATTCTCTTTTCTTATTTTTAGATGTCATATAGGTGTCAGTAATTGTCAAAATAGTTCTTGCTTCCAGAACACCACACCGATCCCAGATCAGATACCCTGCTGAAATCGTAGTTGCAGTTTTATTCGACTGATTCAAGGTAGAATACTGTAGATGCATCTCTCATTCAGCTGTATTTTGAAATGAAAAAGTATTTTGACAAAAGTGACAGCTGAAAATAATCATTGTGCATGGAACGTAATCTACGACTCATTTTCTTGTTTTTCATGGCATTCTGAGCTATTGGATTATCGTGAAAGCCACTAGTTTTATACTGCAGTCTAAGCTAGTTCGTTTTAAAAATTAATGCTTAACTTTTAATTTTAAGACACCTCGAGTGTCTTTACCGTAAGCAATTCAAACTTTTTTTAGAACATTACATGTTGTTGAACTTGCAAGTTGAAAATTTTTAATAAAAAACTTGAGCAGTATCCTAACGATAACACCTTTTATCTTCTCACGATATAAACTTTTATCAAAATCTAAATTTTGTTTTAGTAATGGCACTTTTTATGATTTTACATTAAACACTTTTGTTAAAAGCTGATCTTCGGTTAGTGATGACAAGGTTTTCACGTTGAAAACCTTTGTCAAAATCTAAAAACAACTTTTATGTTTTTACGTTGAAAATAGCTCTAAATATTACGTTTGTACGTGTCTTAGTGATGACAATTCTTATGTTATCACGTTTGAAACTTTTGTCAAAATTTGAATGATGTTTTAATGTTTCTTATACTAATATATGAGCAAATTTTGGCATGCAAATGTTACTCTAAAGTTTATCAAAACTGGCATTAACGCTCCAAATTTTTAAATTTTTACGGTACATAGTAGATGGCTGATCCCGTTTCTTTACAGAATGTCACGCCAGAAAACTTGATACCCAAAAAAAACAGGATTCAGTAGGTACTTTCTATAATTCCTCTATCGAGGAACTCAAACAGTTTGGTAAAAGACAACACATTGTCAGAAGCTGCGGCTTCTTACTGCAACAAATTGTAAAGTTTTTTCAAATCCACATTGAATTTAAAATCAGCGTTAGGGTTCTATAAATCACAGATAGCAGCTATGTAATAAAAAAATTGAATCGATTGAAACGAGAAAAATTGTTATTGATAAGAGAACCCACATGCATTTCGATAGTACAAAAAACCGTATGATTCCAGTGACAATTTAATAAAAAATCATAGAACTCTCAGAACTGTAAATTTGTGGTAGAAAAAGTGCCCTATATTTTTGAAAGTTAAAACGCTTTTTCATCCCGAACCTATATTTCAGCTTTGTTAATCAGAACAAACCTTTCAACGCAATTGAGAGTGCCGTCGTCGACACCTAATATAATTCGGTTATGAAAAGACCTTCTGTACCCTCTTTGCCAGAATCTATTGAATCGCCCTATTTATAGAAAACGTGTTCCTATAAATTTAGATGCATATTTATCATCATCATCAATAACCACATTATCGAAGTCATTTTTTCAAAATAGCAAAATATTTTTGGGATTGTATAAATAGAGTTTGTTAAGTGTATGGCCTTTTACATAAAAGTGTAAACTTCTGGTTTTAAATATGTAAATATAGCAGGAATAATGTGTTTTAAATCGATCACAGACTTTATGGTGTTGAGAAAAATGTGACAAATAGTTTCTTTCTTTAGCGTTTAACAAAACTATATATTACTAAACTTAAGAATATTAGTAAATTATTGATAAACATCAATTATAAAACAAACAACATTTTTTACTTTTGAAATTATAGTGGAAAGATCAAGTTTTTACTAAACTGAAGAATAATTTAATAACAATAAATGTCTTTATTTATAATCTACACTAATATTATAAAGAGGAAAGATTTGTACCTATTTTTGTATGTTTGTAATGAATAGGCTCACAAAGTACTGGGCCGATTTACAAAATTCTTTCACCAATAGAATGCTACATTCTTCCTATTTGACATAAGCTACATTTCATTTTGAAAAAAATTAGGGATCCTTGGTAAAATTTGAACAATGTAACCGAAGGTGTAGAAAAATGAGTTTTAAAATGTCTTTCGTCGAATGCGCTGCCGAAACTATTAGCGATAGAACAAAATAATGTACAACAATATTGAAGAACATCATAATGTCTACAAAAAACTCCACGGTAGGATATGTCCAACTATTGTAGTTATGTCACTACAACAACTTTTTTCATTTTAAACATTAATGAAAATGCTAACCAAGTTCAAACCATGCTATTTATGTGTTTATATTAATCCTTATCCAAATAAATTATTTTATGGTCAAGACCATTTAACTACCTATAAAATAGTTTTTAAATAATTTAAATTGGACTTTCTATTCAAAAGATATTACGAATTAAAAAATTCAAACAGTAAACAAAACCGCCATAGCGCCGTGGCCGTTGTTTGCGATGCAGTCTGAAAAGCGCGCCGGGCATCGCCGCGGGCGGGGTGGAAGGGGCACTGGGGGGGCAAATTTCCAAAAACCAATATATGTCTACCCCGTGCGAAGCCGGGACGGGCTGCTAGTTTATAATATAGTGATGTCTAGCTAAAAGCTACTCTTACTTAACTCTTTATTTACAAAGTAAAATATATTCTTAATTATAAAGAAATGAAACAAATTCTAACTAAATTAGTACATAAGTTAGAAAATACAAAATAAAAAAATATATATAAATAAACAAATTTATAGTGTTTATAATCCAAATATATTTTAAGCACAATACGGAAAAACAAAAAAAAAAGTTAAAAAAATAAATTAAAGTTATTAATAGAAATAGAAAAAAACTTGACCATTAAAAGTCACAAACTACATTTGGACTATCTGTTTTAATTTTCTCCATTTTTGGTGTGATGAGACCAGAAATAATAATTGGGGGTGATGGAAAAAAATCTAAAATCTCTAATACAAAATCTCTAATCCTAAGCTCTAATACTTTAGAAAAATCCAAAAGTATTAGACCCTTGATCTGTGCCAGGAAATATATTATCTAAGATATGAATTAAAGACGTCTTGGTACTAAAACCGTGCCTAAAACTCGATTCAGACGGAGGTAAAACATTACATGAATTAACATAATCAAGAATTTCACTAAAAATTATTTTTTCTAATATTTTGGACAATGTGGGTATGATACGTATAGGTCTTATAAACCACCGCTCTCTTTAGTAACTGCGGTAACGATGTTATTAGTGCAATTTTCCACTTAGGACAAAAATAACCTATTTCAAGGCAAGAATTGATTTGATTTCATTAATTTAATGTTAAATCAAAAAAGCGAAGTAAAGTCTGATTTACACCGAACAAAGAATAACAGAGTTGCGATGGAACAGAGAATACAAATCTCTACGTACAATGTAAAACATATGCATTTTGAATATGCACATATGCATTTGAATCTTATAATTCAAAAATAATAACAAACTTAATTATTTGTTTACCAGTTTATTAGATAGGTTTTCAAGTACTTTTCATGCTGGCGTCACAACCTCGGCGTGAAATAAGAAATTCTATAATAGACAACCTCTTTTTACGTCTTCAGGGAAAACCGTGCTTGTAAACTTTTTAAGTGTGTTTAGAAAACAATTTTCATTATTAACATCTGATAATTAAACTATGTTAAGGTGGTAAGGTGAGATAAGTTGAAAATAATCCATTAAAAACCATTTTGTCAAAGTAGATTAAAAAATAGTTTGAAAATGTAAACTTTGTGTCAACTACACTACTTTTTTATGTAGAAAAAGATGTAATGTTTATTGTTTACTATATTTTGAGCAATATGAAACTAAATTTTCAGTCTTATGCTTTTTGTGTTTTTTAAATCTTTTTCTAACTTTTGAACTTTATTTTAGCAATAAAAAGCTGCTTAAAAGGCAATTTTTGATTATTTTTGATCCCGGTAACGGATTTTGAATACAAAATATTTTTATTCGAAACTTGGCACAAAATAGTACATTTTCATGAGCAAACTAGAGTAACTAGACAATTTTCGCTCGCACCAAAAAAGAAAACTTTTGAAATTATTATTCACTTTATTTACTATCTTATAGCTATTTATTATACAAGTGATTTATTATACACGAGTGGCTTAATTTTTTTTGCTGTTAAGACACGAGTACAATTCATAGTTTTATACAACACCTCTCTCTGTAAGAGTTCAAAATTATCAAAACCCAAAAGTTTTATTTATACAAAGATTAGTAGCAGTCTATGATTTGGTTGGCATGTTGCTGTTGACAACAATATTATTATTTGAGAAAATTTTTGCAAACAAACGGTTTCAGCGCTTGTAACATTGCTGAAAATGAAAAAAAATAGTTCTCTTCCTAAAAAAATTGCGAGAGATGTTGAAGAAGTCTCATTGAGTTTGCTACTCAAGAAATCCAGGGACGCTTATTACAAAGAATTGAGTTTAATAACTAGAAACAAGAAAACGATGTTAGTGGGGTAAGCCAAGTTGGGTTACTTCTTCAACGCCAAAAAAAGATTCGTGGTCTCTTCAATGTGGGCGAAATACTGCATGTTAAGATCGACATTAAATATTCACGAAAATACCGATATTTTACAATATCGCGTTTTTGAAGAACGAATCAACTCATTACAAGTGCAAGAAATCAAATGTTTTTGAAAGAGAACATATATTTTCAACACTTTCTAGCAGAAGCACCCAATAAAAAATATTTAATGTTGAAGGTAAAGCGATTTTGTTATTATTTTTATTTATTTTTTGATATAAATGTTAACGTAAATGCCATCTGAGATTCCTGTTTCTTATAACTGTAATTTTATGTATTATATCTTTTGATGTTTTCAATAAATTGTTAATTTTTTTGTGAATTGTTGAATTATATAAAAACAGCAGTATTATTGATTCATTAAACCAATTGTGTCTTATAATTCCTCATAAACCTCTTAATTCAATAAAAAAGATCTTTTGCCTAACCATGGGCAGAAATCGCTCACTTAACAATAATTATAAACTACAATTTCTTAAATAGCATAAAATGTCACAAACCTGTAAAGACTTGTGTAAGATACGGAAACTATTTGATATTTCCGTAACAATGTCTACGTGCTTGATAATAAAATTACTCATTCGATGAAAATATAAGTCATAAGTCATCTTTCCGGGAAATATAATTAGGATCGGACACACTGTCTACGATTATAATATTACATCAATGTTTATTATTAGTAATCGTAATTTACGCAAATAAATTATTTCCGTAGAAGCGTAAGTTAAAATAACATCGAAAAATAAATAAAAACAGCAGAAATATCTATTACCATAATTTTTATTGTGACAATGTGTAATAGAAAATCAATCTCCATTGTCTTAAAGTTTAATGATTAAAATTGATCTTAATATGCTTAGAGAAACTTGATAGCTGCTATCTTATGATGTTGATAATTTTTGTACTTTTTTTCAAAATACCTATATTTCAATATTTTGTTAAGAAGCTTAAAGCAAGCACAGATAGACAGATACACAATAAAGAAGAAACGTTATAAAAAAAACAATCAATAATGTGAGCTAAAATAAATTTTTTTAAAGTGGCAAAGTTTAGGAAAATAAATTATAAAAAAGAGTCAACCACAGGGTGTGGTCACGTGGGAAAAAAACGTAAATGCAAAACTTGGGCTTATTAAAAAGGTGTCAATTAGCGTTTTATAAATTTTGAATAAGTTTTGTACTTACTTTTAATATTCTTACATCAAGAAACATCTGTTTTTTTAATCGTTATGAATTAATCTAAATCTATTTGTTTCCGATGAAACGAGAATTACGTGGAGTTGTTCTGACAGTAGGTTTCTCTATCGTGTTATCTCTTATGATGTTGCTATCATCAATTCCTTGTCTGGCTCCAACTGTCTTATTCGATTAAAAACTAAAAACAGTTTGTCGCTTTTTTCAAAAATGACAATCAATATTTCTTGACAGTCATGCAATAAAAATTGTAGATTCAGTTACACTTTCAGAGCTTCACATCAAAAAGTTTCTACATAGATGCAGTTGCGACTCTTACAGACTCATCAGACAATATGTCAAATGAGAAATGATTTGATTTATTAGAATCGTAAAACTTTTCAACAAATTACAACCGTCTACAAATTACCGAGAAATTGTTTCATGAGTTATATTTGTGCCAGACGACCTTCTGGCAGATTTAGAGTTAATCTTTGAAAATGTTAAAAATATATATTATTTTTCTTTTACATATATTTGGATTCAATAGAAAAAAAAACTTTTGGCTAAAATTGTTCAGGAACAAAATGCTAAAATCGAAAAAGCGTCACCAACTTGTCTCTAGGTAATTTTAACCAATTTTTGAGTTTTGAGATTGCTGCTGACAGTTGATAAGCTATCAGCTGTCCATAGCATTTAGGATTAGTACAGTGTATATAGGTAAAAATTTAAATTTTTAACTGGTTGAGAAAAAAGTTTTTTCACCTATTCTATTCGCAAATTTAATTTTTTTAAAACAGTATTCAATCAACAATTTATTAATTTTATTATCTGTTTTATAATTATAAAAAAAAAATTGTAAATTAGAGATTTGATTATTTTATATTGGTATATTCAAAATACCTCTTTATTCGCGTTTCTTGGAAATTAGAATTTTTCCAATTGACGAGTTTAGATGCGGTTTATTAATTTTAGTGAAGGTTGATCGAGTTTTAACATTGGTATTGGTGAGATATCACCAATACCAATGTTAAAACTTGACAACAGATATGTTGCGTTCTTTAATTACTCAAAAAAATAAGACAATAGAAGAACAGGAACAGCATAAGAATTTATTGCTTGAAAAATTAATTATTACTATCATTACATATTATTACTGTTAAATTGAAGGAAAAACCATTTTTTTCAAGTCAATACAAATAATATGGTCATACAGATTATAAAGAATTACAACCGCATTGTCGGCCACATAGAGGTTGAAGTGGAAAAGCGACAATCTTCAATTATTTATTATTGTTGAGAGATTCACCAAAATGACGTACAAAATAAGGGAAATTTAAAAAAAAATTATAAAAACGCGTCACTGAAACAGTTTATGATTCTGTGGGAACGTTTAATTTTAGACATTAATTAATAACGCTTATGTATTACTTTCTTGCTACATAGATAACTCAAAGATAACGATGTAATTGTTTATGTGTTTAATTGAAAATATTTGCAAAGTCACATATCTCCAAACTGCAATCAATTATCTCTTAAAAAAGCTGAAGCTTCGTTTTGCATTTCAACTGCTTTTTTTTTTAATTAAGTGGACGTGAGAGCTGTCTGCGTAACGATTTTTGCCGACTATTTATAACATTGTTTATCTTATTCTACAACTTTTTCTTATTTCAAGTCGAGACGATTTTATTTATTATTTAATTAACGCAAAAAATAGGTTTGTTATCAATTTATACCTAACCGACAAATACAAATAATAATCACGCTTTAATATAGCATTTTATTAAAAGAGAAAACTACACTATTTTTTGCCGACCGTATTTTTTACTAAAACGAAAAAAAACTGTTTACAATAATAACATAGTTCAAATTTTCCGATAGAACTATTAGAACTAACGATAGAATTTCTGCATCCATTCAGTTCTAAGAGTTCTATGATTTTTCACTAGAACCGATCAACTGTGGCTGGTTTCTTATGACAAATGACGCAAAAATGTTGTGGGTGCATCATGCATCTGCTGCTCAACATTTGCTATTATATTTTCTGTCCTGATTGTTGGCGTACGAGCATTTTTGATCTAAGAAGCTCACATCAGGAAACTGTTACCGAAGATTAGGTAAGCAAGCGTAAGCGCTGTACTCCCATTCATTATTAGAAAAAAACTCTATTTTAAAAATATGCTAAGAAACCTCTTCTGTTCTTGTGTAAAAACCGTTATTGATTGATAGTGACAATTAACTTGACAAAAGTTAAGAAACAAATGTTAAACTAAACGTGTTGAATCAAGAGTCTAATTTTGTTTTTAATAGCCTTCTCTTTTCTAAATAATTGTGGATCACACGGTATAATATTTAGTGTTATCAACTAGCGTCATCTATGTAGTAAATGGAGCGCTATATTAGATTTATAAAAAATTAGAAAGTAAAAAATACAGTTTAAAAAAGTTTATTATTTTTGTTGTTGCAAACTGTTAAAACTTAGAAAAGTGCTAACAGGTAGAAGCACTATCACTTTGTTATTATAGATTTCTTTTAGATTTTTGTTTACTATAGATTTCTATCACTCTTGACTCCACAATTTTTGACATTTGACAATGACAGATGGCTATTCATTAATAAAAATAAAATGTCATTTGTCATTTAACATATGATTCATTTCGGTTTGCCATTTTTGGATTTTATTAGTTTTTCGTTTTGTCTTAATTAAGACTATTTAACTGATGCACGTATCCACATAGGCTACATATATTATTGACATTAAAATGGAAGAAATTTTGTCCAAGCTGTTGGTGGCAAACAGCAAAGTTATTCAACAGGTAACCATATCAAATTGGCCGACACCTAACCTAAAAAACACGTGTATATATATTTTTTTGTTTATTTAGGGTACTAAAGAGCTCAAAGAAGCTTTTAAGAAGCCCGAAGCGATTCCAGCTTTGTGCGATGTAATTGTTACATCTTCTAATTCACAAATTCGCCAATCTGCGGCAGTTCTTCTAAGGCGAAAGCTCGGGAAGAAGAGACAGTGGACTAAACTAAATGCTGAGACTAGAGCAAGGTAAGCCCTTCTTATGCTATTTTATATTGAAGTATTTAATGTGAATTTTTAGAATCAAACAAGGGATGTTACAAGCATTAGTAAATGAACAAGAGAAGTTAGTGAAAAATGCTATTGCCCAATTTATTGGAATTTTGGGAAAACATGAATTTCCCGATAATACTTGGCCTGAAGTTTTACAATTTGTACATACATTGTGCAGCAGCGAAAATGTGTTTGACAGAGAGGTATGATTCACGTTAATTCCAAGATAAAACACAGAGATTGCTAGATGTATATCAGCAGCTCGGGAATTTCCTAATTTTCCAACCTATTGTCTACCTCATTGGGGGCGAAATAGAGACTCTCAACAAAAAATTAAACGTTCCTGGTTTTTTCTTGCAAATCCTTATTGTTTTTGTTTATGAACCATATTTTTTTTTTGGCTTTTTGACATTCTGATTTTTGGGTGCCTTTATTTTAGTTGGGAATGTACACTTTATCTATAATGACCGAGATATCGATAAGTTCTTACATTACTCATGCGGAATCGTTTGCTCTTCTTTTCACAAACATATTGGGGACTCTTACCGAATTGAATTCTAATCTGGCGTATTATACAGTGGTTACAATGAATAACTTAGTATCAGTTATTGGAGGACATCAACAAGTGAATATAATAATATTTATATGGACCAAATTATTGAGGGTTTATGTTTTAGATGGTTACGGTCTATCACAATCTTTTACCACGAGTTTTAGAAATTATCAATGCATTTGCTCAAGAAGACGAAAAAAGGGCCTGTGAATTATTTGAAATTTTAGAAGAACTTATTGAGTATGCTGTTCAAGTGGTCGTTCCACATGTGAGAGTAATTGTAGAAATGTGCCTTCGCATTGGTAGTGACAACACTATGCCGACAACTGTGCAAATCAAAGCAGTTAGTGTTGTTGGTTGGCTAATTAGATCTAAAGGGAAAGTAAGTTTGTAACTTTATAAGAATTTTTATGAATACTTGAAAGAAAGCAAACTACAGCAAAGTTTAATTCTTTTTGGAAAGGTATGATCTTAGTCTATTGCAGAGATCATTCCACGTTTATGAGATTGATCATTAACAGTAGGTTTCTGATATCAAACATCGTTAGTTTGTTTCAACCTTTTATGTATTGTAATTACATGTACCTAAATGGTTTCATGTACAAGACGCTACATGTTCCTACATAGCTCTGATCATCTTAGTGTACTGGAAATGATGGTATCTCTGTGATTGAGTGTGCAGAAGGTACTCAGTGCCTCAACATCTGGCAAACGATTTTAAATTCTCAATACATGAAAGGTTATTTTTTGTTTTTAAAGTTGGTATGGTTAGTTATATGTTGTATGCTGTGGTTTCTGCTAATTCAAATATCGGGGATCTACTACTAATTCTTGTATTTTAGGTTATCCAAAAAAACAAATTGGTTGAACCGATTATCAACGTATTAATCCAATTAATGGCTCAACAACCCGATGATGATGTTCATGAGGAATACTTTTTAGGAGATCCAGATCAATTTACAACAATAACAATTGCAACACAGACATTAGATTTAATAGCTTTACATATACCATCGGAAAAAGTTGTTCCTTATTTATTAACTCGAGTCGAACCAGCAATTCAGGGAAATGATATTTATGCCCAGAAGGCTGCTTATCTATCATTGGCTGTTTTAGCTGAAGGATGTTCAGAACGAATACGCCATAAATATTTGGAACCGTTCTTGAAATGTGTTTGCAATGCTATACATAATCCGAATGCTGTGGTACGAAACGCTGCTTTTTTTGCTTTAGGACAATTTGCTGAACATCTACAGGTACGTAAAACAATGGTTGCTAAAGGCGGCATTGGCAAACGAATTTACAACAATGCTCATCCAAATTGGTAAATGCTGTCTTTGCGCTTATGTATGGTAGCATCTATCGGAAGCTAGTCACTAAATTGAGGTAGACTCAGGTCAGATTTACAGTGACTTGTGCCGTTGAAACGTGGAAGCTTGGCTTTCTGACCTCGATCTAATTAAAATCATCCGATAGATGTTACTGCGTGTGACATTTTACTTTTGTTATTCTAATGGGAAAGTGTGATAGGCACTGTTTTAATGTTGGCATTATTAAACCTTATTACCGTAATTTCTTACCGGGCACTTCTTATTGGTCAAGATTGTTTGCCTCTCCATTTTACTTTTCTACTTACAACATTTTGTCTGGTGCTTCTTACATTTAATGTTTTTTAGCCTGAAATTAGTCAGTACGCTGCTGAGTTGCTTCCAGTTTTATTCGAATACCTTGGCCAAGTTTATGCTCAAATGGAAAAAGATAAAATAGAATCACCAAGTCTAGATAGGCTATTTTATGCTTTGGAAACGTTTTGCGAGAATCTAGATGATGGTTTAATGCCTTATCTTCCTACATTGATGGATAGATTGTTTGTAGCTTTGGATCCAAATGGCTGGTCAATGCAACTTAAACGAATCGCTTTGAGTACACTTGGATCAGCGGCAAGCGCTGTCAAGGAAGGTTTACTTCCTTATTTTACAAAAATAATCGAAATACTGAATGTATATATAAATGCGGATCCAAACTCTGAAATACACCAACTTCAAAGCTACGCTATTGGTAATATTTGACATAAAACAAAAGTACTCATTGTAGATGTTATGTAGTAACAGATTAGATTTTTTTTGTAATTTGAATAATAAGCTGAATAATGCTAAAAACTTGTTATCTACATTGAGTACAGTTTTAATACTCTTGATTCAAAGTTAACGTTTTCAGAGGCTCTTGCTGTGATTGCACAATTTATTGGTGCTGATAATTTTAAACCCTTAGCAACTGAATCTTTACAACTCGGCTTAAGAATTTTAGATAATTCCGACGATCCAGACGTCCGAAAAAGTGTTTTTGCTTTATTTGCAGCCTTAGCTATTGTGATGAAGGAAGACATAACACCAGCTTTACCAAAAATTGTTGAACAAATGATTGATAGTATACAAAGTAGTGAAGGAATAGTTGTAAGCTGAAGTTTATTATAATGTAGAAGTGCATAAAGCATTTTTTATAGACTCATTACGAAGAAGAAGAAAAAGAAGATTTAGACGTTTATGGAGAATTGTCTGATGAAGAAGATGATGACGAAGAAGATATTGAAGCAGCATCTTCTAGTAGTGCTGATTCCACCCATTGTAGATACTCTGTAGAAAATTCTTACAACGAAGAAAAAGAACAAGCGTGTTTAGCACTAAGAGAAATTTGTGTCAATACTGGGTAAGTTTACAATCATAATAATATTTAATAAATTTTCTTTTGTTTTAGGGGCGCGTTTCTTCCATACATTGTAAAAAGTTTTGAAGAAATTTTTAAATTGATAAACTATCCTCAAGATGACATTCGAAAGGCCTCTGTTGACGCGCTTCTCCAGTTTTGTATAGCTCTCCACAAAATCAATACAAACGAAACAAAACAAGCTCTCTATAAAGCATTACAAATGTTTGTGCCTAAATGTGCTGAATTGATAAGAAGCGATGAAGAACGAAGTGTTGTGATGTGTTGTTTGGATGCCTATGCTGGTCTGTTGGACGAGGTTAAGGCAGATGTATTAGTAGGAGAAGGTCATAGGGAGGCTATTATGAATTGTGTGATAGATGTTTTAACGTTAAAAGTACGCATACTGTGTTTTATCAACTACAATAATATCATTTATTCTATTTTAGACAATGTGCCAGGATACTGATTTGGAGTCTAGCACTGGAGGTAATGATGATGAAACAGAAGCAGAACACGATGAGTTGCTGTTGGAATCAGCTGGTGACGTTATTCCAAAATTTTCGGCAGCCATTACACCAGATGACTTTGTTTTGTACTTCCCCAACATTTTACAACTACTTACCCAACGAACAGTAAGTGTTTGATGAGATCACTACTTACTTTCTTAGATAATAAGAAATAATAATCACTCTTACGTAACGATATCGTTATGAGATACAGATGGACCCTTCAAGCGACTAGTCGCTAGAGTACGATTTTTCTTAGATGGAGACAGCTTATTGTTCACATTAGATGCGCAGTGGTACAGTGGGAGATAAAAGCGTCTCTGTTGCTTAGCGACGGCACAGATAGGCTTCATCCATTGGCGTAAGATTATCGTTATCACATCTAAGGATGACTCAGGTGTACCTTTCTAAGAGTATGAGCTCTGACAGACTGTTATAGGCTTTAGTCGAATTTTTTAATTTGGAATTAATCTTGTTATTAGATTTATATTTATTTTTGTTTACAGAAAAAACAGCATAGTGTTAGTCAGAGATCGTTTGCATTTGGCACATTAGCAGAATGTATGAAATCATTGGATATTTACATGGAGAAATTTATTCCACATCTTCTTCAGATGTGGTTAACAGGTGCTAAAGATTCCGCCGATGAAGTGAGAAATAACGCTATTTTTGGTTTAGGAGAAATGATATTGCATGGAAAAGATCGTGTTTTTTCGTATCCTTTAAGAATATTGTAATCTTTTCTTTTTTAATATTTGGTCTATAATGTATTATATTTTTCTTATCTTACAATTAGGTTTTATCAGGATATTCTCCAGGCTTTATCCACAGCTGTTGCAAAAGAGTCTCACGCTGGTACGTTAGATAATATTTGTGGTGCTTTAGCAAAGATGATTATAGTTAATCCTTCTGGCATACCTCTTGAACAAGTTAGTTTAAATTTAATATTAAAATATCTATATTGTAAAAGGATATTTTCTTTAGGTTTTTCCAGCATTTTTACAAAAACTGCCTCTACGAGATGATTTCCAAGAAAACGAAGCAGTAATTAAATCATTTTTTGTTTTATATCAGCAAGGAAACACTCTTTTACGACAGCATTTATCAACTGTAATTAAAATTGTTGCTGAAGTTTACCACAAAAAACAATATTCGAATGAAGGTAGGTGTATAATATGGACAGTCAAGTGAAGATCATATTTTTATTTAACATCCAATGGACATGAGTTGCGAAACGTCAATAACGGTTCCATTTTCATTTGTAATTTGACTATTTCCTCTTCGTCTAGTAAAATTATGAACAAAACATTTAATTTGAGTATGCAGCTTTATTTTTATGTTTTATTTATATTTGTTCTAGATGTCAAAAACTTAGTGATAGAGTTTATTAGAACAGTCAACAGGGATTTCAACGAAGAATTTGCCAATACAGTAGCTTCTTTAGGACCAGACGTTACCAATTCCTTACAAAATTTGTTTAGTTCTTAAGTTCTACCACTAGCAAATAAGATTTTATTTTTTGAATTTGAGGAAGCAAGACGATATGAGGAAGCATTTTTGTTGCGATATATTTTTAACATGAATTACGAATACGTTATATTGTTATGCATTTTTAATTATTTATTGTAATATTTGTATGTACTTCTTGAAATATCATTTTTTATGTATAGTTAACATAATGACAAATATAATAATATTCATACATAATCAGAATACATTCGTATTGATGTTTTGAACCATATTTAATGGAACCTTGTTATGTATTAAATTATTATCATTTGCTGAAAAGAACAATAAAATAATTTGTTCAATTTTTCGACTTTTATTTAACTACACTAAAAACCATATTACGCATGTTCTTTCCTTGAATATATTGCGATTTTATTATCTGCTTTAAATTTTAAGATTGGTGGATATCTTATCAGATCAGGCAATACAATTTTTCCAGCCAAATCTATCCGATAAAAATTAAGTTTACTGTAGAAAGTATTTATGAACCAGTTAGATTAACTGGTGATTTTACGTTAAAGTCGAGTGAGTACAGTGAAATGAAACAAAGAAACAATGCCGCTACTGAAATTTTATAAAAAAGCCGGTAAGTACTTGCGTTTTTCTACTGAAATATAACTATAAATCACGAGACATAGATCGAAATGTTCTTTTCATTGCCAATAATGTTTAGCAGACTTTTTAAATTACTACTAATTCAACTGATTATTCAGTTTTCGAACTGCTGATATCTCAGAAACAATCAGTTACGAATAATTAACATAGGGCGTAAATAAGCTATTTGATATAATATTCTCATTTCGAATTAGGTTTTATTACTCTTTTTAATGTGAGGGAATCAAATTCTTGTACAATTAGCAAGTAGCGCCGTAAATTCTAATTTAGACTGTGCTTAATTAATCGTAGATTTATTTGCTAAAACACTTTTGATTAATTACTTATTATTAAGCTAAAGAGTAAATGCCGTAGCATTGGAAATACTTTTAAAATACCCCAAATTAGGTCATTGGCTTATAATATACTTAGACAAATTGGAGTTATGTTTAAAATAAAACAAAACAGGGAAAAGAAAAATAGTATGAAATTCGAAAATTAGGAAAAACCAAGAAAAATAATAAAATATCAATACAAACTAAAAAGAAATGAAAAAACATAAAACAGATTAAGCGGATAATAATTATACAACAAGAAAAAACAAGAAAGCAGATGTTGAGTATTAATAGTTATATATTATGAATCTTTATATTAATTAATCTCTCTACTTAAATGAAATCAGTTAATACATATACAGAGGGAGTGAAAGAGAATATATACAGTAAGGGTAGTAAAAAGTAAGGAATAGTCGATTTATGTTGGTAAATGTGTACTTCACCACCTAATGTCTTCGACAAAAGTTTTTTTACTACGCATTTCCATGGAAACGAGGAAACGTTATTGTTTTTTTTTAAACAATTTTTTCCTGATTTTTATTCCTTTTTTTTCTCTTAAAATGACTTCACATTTTTTTATATGCTTTAATAAGAAAATTCCTAGGTAAAATAAAAATTTGCAATAAAATTCAATAATTTTTTTTTTAATAATTTTTACGTTAACTTTTTACAATGACCTAAAAAATGACATTAAAAAACAGAGCGCACTATCATTTTTTTGTAGAATTATCCTCATATGAATAAAAATGTGTATTAAAAACTGGAAAATCTGATTTGACATCACATTTTGCCGTTAATTGGAAATTACTATTTTCCACAGGAATTTTCTTATTAGAGCATAAAAAATATATGTCATACCAAGAAAGAAAAGAAATAAAAACCAGCAAAAAATCACTTAATTGTCATTAAAAACAAACAATGAAAGCTTTAACATACAAAAACAACCTTTGTTAATTTGGTTAAAGATTATATTTACGGAGATAAACCACTCATTCTATACTTTTGACTAGCCCTGTATAAATAGAAGATAAATATAAATTTTTTTTTAAATAAAACAAAAGTAAATAGAAATAAGAGTAAGAAAACAAAAATTAAGAAAAAAGAAAAAAAAATTATAACCAAAAAAAAAACAAATTGTTGTTCTGGAATGTAGCACGGCTAAAAAAGAAAAAACCGCAAAATTTCTGAGCGTATATGAAGGACCTCTTTAGCAGAAATGACAGAAACATAGATAGACAAAAATGTATGGAAAACCTAGAAGAGTATAGATCCCAAATAGAATAGGTATTCAAGTAAAAAGTAAAATGAAGAAATATCATGAAAGGCTTGATGAACCTCGTTTACCTTCCTTGCCATCTCTCTAAGATGCGCTTTATCCGTAGCTCTTTCATTAAATGGTATACCCTAAATACTTGAACTCTCTCACTCGCTCTATTTTCTCTCCTTACTGTTCCCATTCCCCTTATTCTTGTTGGGCACCATTATCTTTGTTTTCTTTACATTCACTTCTAGCTTTTTCTTTCTCACATACTTTTCTAGGCAACCTTACCCTGGTTTCAAATTTCAATGTATTAAACAAGAAAAAAAATCGATGTATGAAAGAGTAGAAAAAAAAACAGTGATAGATTTTTCTTTCTAAGATTCTTCTTTGCAACAGAGTTGCAAAGAAGAATCTTAGAAGAGAAAGAGAACACAAAATGGAAAAAAAACGAGAGAATAAAACATCATAGATTGAAAGTATGTTTGGTATAGAATCAAATAATAAAGAAAAAATATTTTTTTTGTTCTGCAAATTACCTACTGGTAATTTTAGGGTGTTTTTGCTCTATGGTTAGTTAATTGAGAAATTACATATTTTTCTGTTATATCATTAAATGTAGGTAGAATAAAAAGTATTTATATTTATAAACAAGTATTTCAACATTTACTCGTACTGAAAATTTCAAAAATTATCAATAATTGCTAACTACGTCAGTGTTTAAACATTGATTCATTGATTGATAAAATACAAATCTGATATCGATAAGTACAAAAATTGTTTGTCTTAAATAAATATATACAAAAACAATCTGTAACTTAAAAAACTTAAAAGTGGCCCATTGTGCTAAGAAAAAACGTTCATTTATTTATTCATTTAATTCATTTTAGTTCGTTTTGACTTATTTCAGTTTAATTGAGTTTATTTTAAATACAGTTTTTTTAGTTTGTTTCAATTTATTCTATATTTTAATTCATTTCAGATTAATTTAGTTTATTTTATTTTAATTTATATTAGTTTACTTTAGTTGAATTCAGATTATTTTAGTTCATTTTAATTTATTTAGGTTTATTTTAGTTTATTCTAGATTACTCGAGTTCAATCCAATTCATTTTAATATGTTTTAGTTTATTTTAGTTCATTTTAGTTCATTTTAATTCATTTTAGTTCATTTTAGTTCATTTTAGTTCATTTTAGTTCATTTTAGTTCATTTTAGCTCATTTTAGTTCATTTTAGTTCATTTTAGTTCATTTTAGTTCATTTTAGTTCATTTTAGCTCATTTTAGTTCATTTTAGTTCATTTTAGTTCATTTTAGTTCATTTTTGTTCATTTTAGTTCATTTTAATTTATTTTAGTTTATTTGAGTTTAGTTCAGTTTATTATAGTTATTTCAATTTATTTTAGTTCGTTTTAGTTTAATTCAGTTTATTTTAGTTCAACTCAGTTCATTTTAGTTTATTCAATATTATTTCAATTCATTCTGATTTGTTTTAGTTAAATTCAGTTTATTTTAGCTCAATTAAGTTTATTTTGGTTTATTTTAATTTAATTCAGTTTATTTCCGGTTATTCCAGCTTATTCGAGATCAATTCAATTCGTTTTAATATATATTTCAGTTTATTTTAGTTTATTTAAATTTATTTTACTTTATTTTAGTTTAATTCTATTTATTTTAATTCATTTTAGTTGATTTTATTTTATTTTTGTTTAATTCAGTTTATTTCAGTTTATTCAAGTTTATTTCAGTTTATTCAAGTTTATTTCACATTATTTTGATTTGTTTTAGTAGATTACCTAATTTCACATTATTTTGATTTATTTTAGTTCATTACCTAATTCAGTTTATTTTAGTTCAAATCAGTTTATTTTAGTTTATTTTATAGTACAGTTTATTTTATTCATTTCAGTTTATTCTAGTTTACATTAAATAGCTTTAGCTTATTTTAGTTTACCTAATTCAGTTTATTTTAGTCTATTCAAGTTCATTTTAGTTTATTCCTGCTTATTCTAGTTCAATTCACGTCCGTTCCCATTTGGTGATCCTTTTGAACCATTCTTACCAGAGAGTTAATACTGTCAATTTATTTTAGTTTATTTTATGTTACTTGAATTTATTTTAGTTGAATTTAGTTTATTTTATTTCAATCCAGATTTTTTTGTTCAACGTAGTTTATTTTAATTCATTTTAGTTTATTATAGTTTATTTTATTTTTTATTTCAGTTTATTCAAGATCATTACAGTTCATTTTAGTTTATTCCAGCTTATTGTAGTTCAATTCAATTTATTTTAGTTTATTTTATGTTGCTTTAATTTATTTTAGTTCAAACCAGATTTTTTTGTTCAGCTCACAACACTGAAGATCTAAATCAATGATTTTTAAAAATATTTAAAAAATTGTGAATAAAACTAGGAATTTAATGCGTTTTGTGTCTAATATTTCTTGAACTATAAAAGCTACATTACATAATACGATGACCCTTATTTTTTACAAACGTTTAATAGTGCAATAAATGCACTCATTATTTTCTTTTTCTAAAAAATGACTTTTTCTAGTTATTGACGGCATAATTAGTTAGACAAATAAGACATATTTCCATAAATTTGACTGTATAAAAATTCCAGCACAGTATTAAAAATGTTAAACAACGTTAATGACGAACAATATAAATATGTACAAATTGATAAAATCAAATCTTGTCGGCATAAAATCTTGATATGTCACACATTTACTTTGAGTCTTCTTCACATTAAAAATGTTTTAAAAATTATACTATTAGCACTGATAATAGAGATATATTTTGATAAAAATGTTTCTATTCATATCCGCCGATAAAGTTGTTGTTTATTCTTTCTAAGAAGATTTTACACATTTCCTCTCATATAAAATTGTTGGAAATAATAAAACGATCAATAAAATTGCTATTTTGGTAATTTGCTACTCTGTTTATTATAAGATGCAGAATATAAAATTTTTGGTTAAACGCCTACCAACAAACACACCTTTTATATCTATACAACACCTATTTAAATCTATATCATTTACAAATAAAATGTTTGTAAATTATTTCAGGATAAGAAGATAAATAATTTGTTCAAATACCTAACTTGGATTGCTAAAGATGCAAAGCTATAGAAAATCTAGATATGGAATTGACATTGGACGTCTGGGTAATTATAGGCGCTTAAAAATGTCTCTTGGGTCTTTTAAAATTTGTTTTTATTATGTTTTTGTATTTGTTATCATCAGATTATCATATTCATAAACAAACCACCTATGAGATTATCGAAATTCTTGGAATTTACGATTTACTCAACTTTTTTTAACAGTAGGTTATAGAAATGTGTTTTTGCCCAGTTTGTATTATTTTTAACTTGTCAAAATCATCCGATTATATATTTTTTGTTTTTAAGATCAACCTTATTTGTCGGGCGATCAAGTGGGTGTAAAAGATCCAGAAGATTTCTCTATGTCATCAACTAGATTATCTGTATCTTCACAATTTCAAGAACCCAATAATGAAAGAAGATGGAGACTATCTCATCTTAAGGTAATATTTAAAAAATCATATTTTAAGATTTGATCTTCAATAATTGATAATTTGCAATATTTTTTATAAAAGAAAAACCTCCGACATTTATAATGATTGATGAATGTAAAGCGGAACTGAAATTCTTACAAAACTATTGTTTACATTTTATCATAATAAGTATCACTTGAAGTGTGTTGAGAGTAATTCTTACATCTTTTTGATGTTTATTAGAGTTTATTTGAAACAATCATCTCATTTCGTATAGAGTTTTGGGGCGTTATTTAAGCAATTAATTACCTACAGAGTGCTTCAGAAATAATTTAGGTTCAATCAAAAAAATGCTGTGAAAAAAGAATCAACCTTTCTATGGTTTTGTTTGATTTCTCAACATGTTATTTTTAGTATTTTTTTATTCATATTATCTATATTTAATAGTCGTTCTTTTCATTTACTTTGCTTCTTTATCTTTTCTTTCTTTTAATCCCAGATTTGTTTTTGTTCTTTTCTTTTAAATATAGGTTTATTCTTAAGTGAATTTAAATTTCACTTTTTCATTATCTGTTCTAATTAGAGATTTAATGATAATGATTGTTTCTAGTCCGTTGCTTTCTACTAAAAAACCTTCTATCAGCAAATCTCTATATTAATCCTTAAGTTATCCAATTTCAATAATATTTCTTAATTTATTTGCTCATAAAGGTCTCATAAACCTTTATTAAAGCAAACGCTACCAGCTTTTTGCATATAATTTAAGCTAAAACGATAAAAATGCATATCTTGCTCACTTTATTGCTGAAAAAACGTTGTCATTATGTTTAGAAATTACCCTATAAACCTAATAAACTGGTATAAAAGTTAACATTGTTAGTTGTCAGCAGTTCTGGCGATAAGAAAGCTTTCTGAAACTTTTTTAAGTATCTTTTTAATTATATTATTTCTTTACAGAATCAATTTGTAACTCTGGAATTACACAAACTATTTGATAGATACAGTCAACGAATAAGTCATGGATATTTTTCCCAATTTTTAACTCTTCAAATAGTATTAGTTGCATTTCATTTTATTACACTATTATCAGTGGTAAGTATAAATTGCTAAAACGATAAAATTTTGTGAGCAAATTTTACAAAAGTTTGCTCTATCCAACATCGCCGATGTTCTAATCTAATAAAATTTCAGTCTGTTCCAGAAAACGTCTTACCAGATCTGATTTTGTATGGTTTAATATTATTCTTCTCAATTGTAATATTAGTAATAACAGACGCCTTTGTAAAGAACAGACCCAAATTACTAAAATTTTTAGCGGGAAATGCATTTGTGATAGTATTTTTTATGAATTTTTTTATTCCATATTACTATAGAAGCGAAAAGTTTGATGGAAATTTACGACCTGCTTTTACTACATATTTAATAATATCAAATTATATTTTTTTAAATGTCCACAACGATTTGGTGGCGGTAGTCTTAGGACTTTTCGTATCAGTTTTTCATGTAGTGACTCTAATCCTTGTCACTTATCAACATTCAACCAAAATTTATCAAAGAGTAAGTACTCATTTATCTGATAATCCATTTATATACTAAAACATTCCCTTCAACAGCTTGGATCCGATGCCCTTTATTTAATCTGTATCAACGGTTTAGGAATACACTTTCGGTATATGAATGAAATTGTGATCCGACGAAGCTTTCTTGATAGAAGATCTTGTGTAGAATCTACACACCAGTTGAAATTTGAAGAAGAACAAGCAGTAGGAGAGATTTTTCTAATAATAAAGTTAATTACTAATTGTTTTTTATAGAGTAATCTGATGTCTAGTATTATCCCACAACATATAATTGCCGCTTTCAAAAAAGATATAATAAATTATTATCTTGAAGGAGATTCCAAACAAGGATTAGGACCATTTGCGTAAATATTTAATTAAATGTTAAGGTTTTAACTCAAGTTTACAATATTTTAGAAACCCTTATGTTGAACATCATTCAAATGTATCTATTTTGTTTGCTGATATTGTAAATTACACAGCAATGACTACTAAAGTAAAAGAAACGGAATTACTAGATATACTAAATGAGCTCTTTGGAAGATTTGATGATGCTTCTGATGTAGGCATTCAAAATAGTTACAAAAATCTAAAACTATAATTAATCCTTGTTTTAGGAACTAAAAGTTCTTCGCATAAAATTTTTAGGCGATTGCTACTATTGCGTGGCTGGTATACCACCTAATCCAGCCCCAAATCATGCAGAAGCTTGTGTAGATCTTGGTCTACGAATGATATCAATAATTGCTGAAATAAGGTTAGAACATTGTTTTTTTTTTAGATAATTTGATTTTAAAAATTGATTCAATTCAGAAAACGCCATCAAGTTAACATAAACATGAGGATAGGAGTACATAGTGGAAAAATTAACAGTGGAATAATAGGAGAGATTAAATGGCAGTATGATATATGGTCAACTGATGTAGATATAGCAAATAAAATGGAGACAGAAGGCGTGGAAGGGTAAATACAAAAAAATAGGATACTTATATTATTAATATAATTTTATTTTTAGTATGGTACATATTACCGAATCAACCAAATCACTTTTGCGAAAAACTTATCATATGATTAGCTCAAACAAAATTGTTAATAATGGACCTACATATTTAATTTCGCCTAATATTTTAGAAAGTCAGGTGAGCTACCAATATCAGCAAGTTTAATTTTTAACGTAGATTATTTTTTCTTTCTTTTTACACATCTTCTATACTTTGTCAACTTTTTGCTCAAAATTTGTTCCTTTTCTTTTCCTTTCTACATTTAAATTTTTCTTTTTTTATATCAATTCATTGCTTTATTACATAAGTAGTTCCATATTGTGTTTGTTTTTTTTTCTAAAATTTCTTTTCCTTTTTATTGCGTATCGAGATCGTCATCTCGGTCTCGACTTATTGTACACTTATTATCTTTTTCTTCCTTTTTTTTAGTTTTTTTATTCCATATCTTATTATTTCATATTACTCGTATTATTATTCCATATCATATTATTCACTTTTCCGTCTTCTTTGAATCATCATCTATAATATAAAACATTTGACAGAATTTCTCCTCTTTCTTATTTGATTGCTAGATTAAACTTATTTATTTCGAATTTACCTGAAAAAGCTTATTGCTTTGCCAGCGTGACGCATAAATAAGCGTGATGAATAAATTCAACTCACTGTGTATAAAAAATACGACTTGATTTCAGCAGAAATTCACACGTACAGTAAAATTAATATATTTGTATATGTTCAAACAAAAGACCGATTTTTTTCTTCAAGGTCAGCGTAATCAGTAACATCTCAAACGTTACAGAAGCCAGTGGTCCCAGTGCTGAAAACTCAGGTGGTGGTCCACGTAGATCAATTTTTGTCAAACGAACTAGTAATCTTCATAAAGATTTAGCAATGTTACACACACTGAGCTCTCAACGAAGTATATCTTTGAATACAAAAGGTTCAACCGAAAATTCGGAAAATATGGATCCCAAACGACACACATTTCCACATTCCAATGAACGAAGAATTAGTGGTAATAACACTTTAAGCTTTATTCACAGAAGATCAAGTGCTGCAAATGATCGTCGTTTAACTCCAAGTGATCGTAAGCGACGAACTGCTTTTATGAACAATAACATAAAAAGATATAAAGAGCGATTAGAAGAAACTAATAATGAACTTGAAAAAACTATAGAAAAAATGAGATTGTCTAAATACGAGTAAACATCTTTCACAAATTTTCTCGTTTTATAAATTTAAACTAAAATTTATTTTAGGCAATGGTTTAAGAATAGTGAAATGTACAAGTTTTGGATAGTTTTTAAAGATTTAAAAAGCGAAATGAATTTTATCAAAATTCCTGATCCATTGTTTAAATATTATTTACTAAGTGAACTTATACTTTGTATTCTTGTTTATATACTACAAAATCTCACTATGTCACAGTAAGTAATAACAATGGTAATAGCAAAGTAATTAAAATGTTCGATTGTAACAACTTTTGTAGGTGGAACACTCCCAATTGGCCATTCTTTTTAACTGTAGGTCTATTAGTGTTTGTTTTCTTACCAATGTCATGGACTCACTTCTTGTGGTGTAAATTTGTTGTTAAGTCTGACAGCAAGCCCCCAAACAATAAATTCCTTAATTTGTTGTACAGTTCTTCAATGTTTATAACAAATAACGTTGCAGCCAGGATAGTAATATATACTGGAGTCTATATATTATTTTGTCTAATAGTACTAACAGAATGGGTAAAATTAATACAAAATTAGATACTAAAAGCAATATAAATTTCAACCAATTATCGTTTTAGGTTGAGTGTAACGAAGTTGATGAGGAATATAGAGATCCGATAACAGTTAAAATAAGTTTTATTTCTTACATCTTTAGAACCAGTGAGATGCAAGTTTTTAATACAGAAGCACTTTGCGTGGTTCCATGGGTGAGTTTTTTATTTATTATGTCAGATCTTGGTTACGTTATTATTTTGAAATTGCTAAACAACGATATATATGTCACTATTTAAGCTGCTGATATTTTAATCGTTGCAAAATGTTTTTTTATAACAATAGTATTGATATAAATTGAAATAAATTTATCAATTGCTGTTACATTTATTCACATCTTTCACTAGAACTTTTTTTGAATATGAAATCTACTTGTCGTCAACTATTACTGTTTTTTAAACGTTATATCAAGATCACACTGTATAAGTCAAGGGATTGTTGTGTATTATACTTAAAAATTGTTTCCAACAATAGTATCAATGATTTAAAGAGTTAATTAACGTAGAAACACTTTGCGTTACAATAAAATCGTATCTATCTTTTTGAATTTGCAGTCAATACTAAGCCCATTAATAGTAGTAAACTGTACTCTTAAAGCGTTTATTTAACTTCACTACATGTGAAATACAAATTGTAAATTTTAAAATTTTTTAGCATATGACAGAAACATGTGGATTAGCTATAATGATGAGTTTTCTTTTTCTCCGAATGTACATGTGGTTAAAAACCTTTTACGCAACAACCATTGCATTAGTATATTCAGCATGCGTATTTAAATATGGAGGCGCTTTCTATGGGGTAGGTATAGCTTGAATACTCTTAGAAAGAAACATCTGAGTCATTCTTAGATGCGCTTTTGATAATGATAATCTGATACCACTGCGCATTCAATATGGATACTAAACTTGTTTCTATCTATTTATTCAAGAGTATTTGTATTCTAGTGCGAATTACAAAAACCAAATTCAAATATTTAATTATTTTAGGATAGTCAAACGTTCAATTATCTATTAGATCCAAAAGTATCCCACGTTCTTAGTGTATTATTTTTAACATTAATTTTACATATGGTTGACAGACAAACTGAGTATATGAATAGATTGGATCATTTATGGTATAAAAGTTTAGAAGAAAAACAAAATGAAGCAAATAAAATACAGGCCGTAAACAAAGGATTGTTAGAAAACATTTTACCTGTGCATGTTGGTAAGTGTTTTTTTATAGAGCCAAAAACTTGAAACAAAGATTCAAATTTAGCAATTTTTCAAGCAAATATTATTAAAGAAATAAAATTGTTTGTTAACGTTTCAAGAGCTTCAAACAAGATATTAAAAATTTTGCAAGTACTCTATCAGCTTAGTTATCCAGTACTTCATTAAAGTTACGCACCTTTTTAAACTTTTAAGGTAACTAAACAATTTATTAGAAAGTTTTAAAAATGAATATTCAGATCTTAAAAACTTAAAGATATTCAAGCAGCCTTGATCGCATATAAGAAACATGAATTTGTACTCAGCGTATAAAGCGCCGTTTGTGCTAAAATTAAAACTTTTATATGAAATACAAACATGACATAATATACCGGGTGCGTCAAAAGTCCGGCAACGAGTCAATATTTCTCCGGCTGAGGAAAAGTTTTTAAAAGAGATAAGAGTTACCAAAAAATACTAAGCAACTTTTGTACCAAACTTTATTTCTGAAAATCTTTTCTCGGCGAAATAATGATCTGTTGCCAGACATTTGACGCACCCGGTACATTTTACAATATAAAAGTTTTTAAAATGCGATATATAAAATAAAATTCAGCTACACCGCTGAAAAAGTTTTTGGCGGGAACGGGTAAATTTACGATTCGCCAAGGGTTTTGCTTTCAATTCAAGTTTCAATTAGGCAAATTTGTTTGTTTTTCAATTAAAAAAGTTTAAAAGATATCATATTTTTCATTATTTTGCAAAAAACAATTTACAAAATAAAGTCTCTTTTATATAAAAATTAGAAAATAGTTGAGAAAGTTAGTACTCTTTAGTAAGACTGAAGACAGAGAGTGACTTAAAACACATGTTTTTTTGTCAATCAACATTAATCTTTTCACTATAAATGATAAAAACGTAAAAATTTGATGCCGTGAAAACATAAGAACTACTATTTTGATCGAATTTATATGTTACTACTACAAGAAGTATTAGCTTTTGAATAAAAAAACAATTATCCAAATCAGTTCACCACATAAAAAGCTCTTAGGTAACATACATACACAGTAGAATTGAGAATCTTGTACCGTTTTTGAAATCTGTTAATTAATTTTTTGATTTAATTTGTTATTTCTTTCAAAATTCATTAAATAAAAAAAACTTTCAGCTGAGTTATATTTAAACGTCAATCGTTCAGAGGAAGTATATTATGAAACATACGACGATGCTGCAGCAATGTTTGCAACTATTACCAATTTTAAAGTTGAAAACATGGGTTTACATTTTCTAACTGTCATGAATGAAGTAATAAGAGAGTTCGATATGGTAATTTATTTGAAATTTATATCAATTTTTGTTTTAATATTAATTTTTAGATTCTTAAACAAAATACGTTTGGTAGACCAATAGAAAAAATTAAAATTGCCAAGTGGACTTATATGGCAGCTTGTGGGTTAGCTCCTGGTTTAGGCAATGTAGAAAATATAAGACGAGACCAAGGCAATCATGTTGTTATATCATTAGTAAAATTTGCTGCGTCACTAATGCAGAAATTGCAAGAAGTGAACCCAGGTTTCCAATGTATGAAGCTAAGAATAGGTAAAAATTAATATAAACACCTTATCTATTCTTATGTAAAAACTATACGTCATAGGAATTTCACATGGACTTATTGCTGCAGGAGTAGTAGGATCAAAAAAACCCCTTTATGATATTTGGGGTGATGCCGTTAACATGGCATCTCGAATGGACACTACTGGATTAGTAGATCATATTCAAGTATTAGAGCCAACTGCAAAGATCATTGAGGAATTCGGTTATGTTTGTCATTATAGAGGAAAAACAACAGTGAAAGGACGAGATCAACCAGTTCCTACGTATTTTGTTGCTTTAACTGAAGATTTTAAACTTGTAAGACGTAACAATAAGTAAAAAAAATCTGTTGTTGAGAAACTCAATTAAGAAAAACAAGATGCATTCTATGGTTGTCAGTCCTTCGGTTGCACAAAATTAACAAAAATTGTGTAAACTCAGAACAAGAATGGAAGCAACCAACCAACATGTTATTATGCCATACGGTGATTGTACAAAAAAAGTATTTAGAAAATTGCTTAATTTTAATCATTGATAGCCATGATTTTGTAGATAAATTATTTATTTATTATATTTATAAGTTCTTATTTATTACAAATAATAAATGCATTTTTATTTTTAATACATTAATTTAATTTTTATTGGTTTAAAAAGTGATCAAACATTTTTAAAAAGACTATAGAGCCTAATTTTGTAAAACCTAGGCAAATATAATGTTGTCGAAACAAAAATTATCTCTGGTCTTACTCTGCCTACAAGGGCCATAATACCTGCATGTTATGTAAATAGTTTTTGGTACCAAATAAAAACTGTAAAGGCATAAAAGAGAGAACAGCGTCTAGCTTTTCATTTTTTGTATAAATCGATGGGGTAAAGAAATAAAAAAAAATGCATTTTAAAAGTAACATGGGTTTATTTTTTTTAGATAAGCTAAATGCTTAACTTACATTGAATAAAACACAGCCTGTCATTGTGGTAAGAAAACACCTTCTACAATCAGTATTTCAACCTTAGTTGAACCTTTAAAAATCACGTTTATCAAATATGCCGACAAATCTTTAAAGACTTGTTTCATTGGTTAAAAAAGCGTAACAATACTGCTGCAAACTTGCTTTTACTATATAATAATATAATCAGGTTTTTTTATGCACTTTACTATTTAAATTAATCATTCTTACCTTGCTGTGCTATTGTAAAACATTGCAAAAACTAGTTTGTAGCTGTATTGTGATATTTTATAAAACAAAGGTTTAATGTTTTTTTTTCTCAGGTTTTTTCAAAAGTTCACCATAATTAATAAAAACTTCCTACGTTTGACGTTTTAAACCATCAAATCAGTATTTTATTTTTGTCTAGAAACTTACACATCTAATATTGCTACGTATTGCTAAGTAAATGTGACATTAGCTTTAAATCCAAAAGAACCATTAATCAGTCCCGCATATACTGTAACAGAATTAATTATTGAATTAAAACTTTAGTTTAAATTAAAAAACATTATATTTCATGTCGTATTTTATTAGTTGTTTGACATAAGCAAAAAGCCTGAGCCTGAACGTTAAAAACGTCAAATTAGTTTAAATGTTGAAAATAGCAACAATGTATCAAAGTTCACTCCCACAATTAGCCGCAGATCTAATTTTTATACGCCAATTCTCTTATGAGAAGAATATTAAAAGCACTTACATTGATCCAAAAATTGAAAAGCTACTATCAAGTAGGTAGCGATTGAAGACATCATCTGAAAATTGAAAAAAAAAATGTAAAAAGTTGACAAAATAAATGTAAAATCAAAAAGATATATAAATTATTTTTTAACCTTATGAAAGATTTCATTTAAAAAAAAAGTTTGTAAAGCATTCAATTTCTTACAAGAATATCATGTTTATGTCAGTTGCCTTATCTTGTGATTTAAATAAAAAAAAACTCCTAATAATACAGCCCTCAATATATTTTTTTATCATAAAAAACAATATTTTCAAAGTACGGAAAAATTTATTGTAACTTTTGAACGGGTGGACATAACAAAAAAATTTAATAAAAAATATTTTTTGTAAAATCTAAACAATTGCATATAAGCGTTTTTGTGCGTTGCTTAATTTTAATGCTTCAAAATCTAAAAATTGAAAACTAATATCAAGCGTGTGAAAGCAATATAAACAATTAAACAGCCATAAAATAATACGTAAAATAAAACACTTTTAGTGGGGATATGTGTATTAATGTCAGACAATCATAATTTATTTTATTTAAAAAAAACATAAAAAATGCAATTAAAACTAAAATTATCATACTAAGAAACAAAAACTGACTGCACAAACTTAAACGATATTATTTTTAAAATGTGACCTACTTGATATAACAAAACCAAACGCTTTTTTCTAGTTATTCTGAAGTTATTTTTCACTGAAATATATATATAATATATTCACCAAACAAAGACAAAAAAGACTAAAGAAGACAAATAAATAAACCAGTTTATAAATAGATAGAAAATACGTTAAAATATGATAATCAGATATTAAAAAAACCAAGTATTCTCTTTGAAAAAAGACCCTTGAGAATAATAAATCACAAAATTTTTATAAACTTGTAAACTACGGTCGAATATAGACCGTTAAGCGATTCGTTTGACATGCTTATATTGATTACAAAAAACCATCCTAAAATTAGTATATTTTACTAAAATACACACATTTTCTATGGATTTCTTAATTGATTTGTATTTCGTTGAGGATTTGTTAGTAATACTTTACCAAAATAATATATCTTTCTTATCATTTCTAATAGAACATAAGTTATAAAAAAAATGAAAAAAAAACATAATACCTTCCGCTCACTTACACGTTACCTACACGTGTAAGTGTAGGTAAACCATGTAACTTCTGCTCACTTACACGTGTAGGTATTTCGATAATATTTCTTTTGTAACTCTTAAATTATGAGGTTCAAACATAGCTTTGATAATTTCTTTTCTGAATGGTCGAAATAATTATAATACGTATATATGTATATATATATATATATATATATATATATATATATATATATATATATATATATATAATAGCTATTAACATTAATACAGTTGCATCTATTACTGCACTCGCCTAAGGTTCATGTCGTAATTATCATACTTTTGTCCTTAATAGCCATCATTAAATTAATGCTCATACTATCAAGTCATACATTTCAATTTAGCAATTTGGGTGTATTGTTTGATAACCTTCAACATTTTTCTTTAATTCAGATCTTTTAACTTGAAGACTGGACTAAATTTCTAACAAACTACTAAATTTGCAAATGTGTATTCTATCAGTAACCAATTTTCGGTGTTACTGCAAAAGACAGAGCTGGGAAGTTTCGAATAAGAACAAAACAGCGCTGTTGTTAAGGCATGAATCGTTTATAATTTTTATGAGATTACCATCAACTTTCATTTATATTAAAGTTTATTTATCATTTATTGTTGCACTTTTCTGCAAATAAAGATTCTGTTCTGAAAAAAATAAAACATTGTCTTTATATATTTTCATTATATTTTTAACCCCAATGATTATATATTTTCAGAAATACTTATTTCAAAAAGCGAATGTGTTTTATAATAACATAAATAATTTGTTGTAGACAACGCCATTAAAGTAAGGAGAGAGGGTCGCAGTGTTACGAATGAATGTTTAATCAGTAAATAACTTCTAGGTAAATTATTGTTTATCAGTCCTAAATAAATAACCATAAAAGTGAATAATATGAAAAAGTAAAACACTTTTAGTATAAATCTGTCCATTAATATCAGTCATAATTTAGTTTATTTTAAAAAACATATTTAAGGATAAAAACTGAAATTAACATTAGGTCATACAATAATAAATGTAAATTCAAAATAATAATGACTAAAACCTACTTCAAAAGATTGAACAACACTATTCTCAAAACACGACGCTAAGCGTCATTTAATGTTCAAGTTATACTTAAACAATTTAGCCGAAAAAACCAAAGGGTTTTTGTTTTTTAAAAAACCTAAAAAACTGCTGCAAGTATTTAAAATCAAAAAAGATTTCTAGAGAAAAAGAAAGTTCTTAAATATTAAAGCTTTTGAAATCCTACAGCCATTATTTTTTTATGTGACAATAAGAGTGAAAACGCACTACAATTATCTCACTCAAATATGAAAATTTTCTATAAACTTAAAAATCAACAAAACACATATATAATTTATAGATACTTCAGCGAACATTATAGTCCGTTCAAAAAAATTGTTTGACACAATTTCTCAAATTCATGCTTTTACTTATAAGTCAGGTTTAAAAAATTAAAATTTATGTAAAAACCACGATAATTATCCAGTTAAAAACCTGGACTTTTTCATTTTTTAAGTCCATTTATTCTTGATAGGTTTAAATAGCTATTGAGATAACATGTGCCGAACATAGAGATTTGAAACCGAAAGCATAAGTTTCGGAATCGCTTCTTCGCAAATGTTATGTGCAAGGTTTTTCTCATATGTATATAAAAAAAATCAAGTTTAAAATTTCCGCAAAAGTACAGAAATTGGTCATTTCTCGCACTAGCTTGGAAATCGGTCACTTCCCGCACTCAATTTGCATGTGGAAATGTCTAATTTAAAAACGATTGTGGGAAAAAAATACCCGTCAAGAAAATAAAAGAGTTTTGATTTTATATTTCTTTGAAAACTATTAGCTATTGAAAAATAAGTCAAAGATTGCCCCTTAAAGCAAGATGATTTCTATAATAAGAGGCTAAAAGTGAAAGTCGTTTTGAGCCCATCTGACTCAAAAATTTAGTTGTTTTACAACAAACATTGAATATTTGTTCATTAAAAGTGGTTAGATTTTTGATTGTTTTGCTAAATTCTTTCAAGATTGGGTGGAGTCTCATAAAAGCCATTTTGATCTTATAACTACTGCGTTTACTAAAGCCTGATTGAAATACTAAGCAACGCTGCTTGTCAAAACGGAACTCGATTATGCCACTCGTTGCCACCAATTAGATAAAATACCACAAAATCAACATTTCGTTAACTATACGATCAAGCTGCAAAATGCACTAGATAACGCCAATAACACATCAAATTTTTTTGAAAAATCAAAGCCAAAAGGCAAGCATACTCACATTGCTAGAGTAGTATACGAAAGACTTTATTTTGATTGCAGCAAATATTATGTTGAACAAATCAAACAATATTTCATTTCAAACTCTTTAAACAATCATTCCAAACATGATTTAAATACACATTCAATCAAATACAATTTACCTCTTTTAAATAAATAGTAGTTTAGATGCAAACATAAGAAAAAACACAAATTGTGAAAAAATATATTAAAAAAAGTAGCAAGTGAAATGTGTACAAAAAAGTATACAAAGACAATGACATATTATTTATGTAAATAATTAATAAACATTGTGTTAATTTTGTCTATGTGATACGCATATATTTGTGGCAGTTTTATTAATACTTTACTAATTAGACAGCAATGACCTTTTACCAAGTAACTACTAGGTAATTATGTAAATGATGTTGTTAATAATTAATTTATACTTATTTTAAAATACATGATCAATATTTCTTCTCTTTTTCAAATATTGAACTAAATAGCAAAAAACCTTCTAATGCAAACAATCGTTATCTAAAACAAATTAAACATGTATCACTGAAAGCAGCTATTACTACAAAGTTATCAACACCATTTCATAAAAAACAACATTTCCACCAATTACTCAGTGTTAGAGACCTGCGTTATTTAAAAACGGTTAATAATAGTAGTTCTTTCTCTTTGTACAATGTTACAAAATGTGCTGCGATCTATAACAGTTTTTTTGATAGTTGAATTAAGTCTTGGTGCAAAAATCTTAAGTATTCTTCTTATGCATTGTAAAAGCCACCATCAAGTATATCATTCTATTTGGAGTGAACTATCATTGCGTGGTCATGAAGTTACCGTTTTTACCCCAATTTCACAAAAAGATACATCGTTAACAAATCTTACCGAAATTGATCTTAGCGAGCAATACAAAAAACTTCTGACCACAGATGTCATCAGTGGCGATATACAAAAAGAAAATTTTTTAATATATAGATACTGGGTTATATTCAATGATCTTCAATCATTGGTTGAAGTACATTTAACTGCAGCGAAACAGTTGTTTTCCAAAAACCAAACATTTGATTTGATTTTGACCGAAATTTTTCATCCATTAGTTTATGCATTTGGCTGTAGATTTAATGTACCTATCATTGGAATGTCATCTTTGGGAGTTTTTCTTAATACTTTTGATGCCATAGCCAATCCCTCACATCCTATTGTAAATCCAGGTATACTTACAAATTTTGCCAACGACAACAATTTTTTTGAAAAACTCTCACGTACTTTCAACTATCATATTTGGTACAGAATATTTTATCACTGGTATATCCTTCCGAAAACTGATAAAATTGCTAAACAATTTTATCCTCAATGCCCATATTACATTGGAGATATCGAAAAAAATCTCAGCTTAATTCTCACACTTAATAACCCATTTTTGCATCCAATTCGACCAATATTACCTTCTGTAATAGAATTAGATAGAGTACATCTGAAATCAAGCAAATCTCTACCACTGGTAAAATTTAAAGTTTTTTTTGGGTTTTATTATTATTATTTATTATCTTTTTCAGCATTTGCAACACTATCTTGATAAAAGTTCACAAGGTGTGATATATTTTAGTTTCGGAACAAGTAAAAGCAGCTCAACCTTGCCAAATATCACCAAAAAAACTATCTTTACGGCTCTTTCAGAACTACCCTTTAATATTTTACTTAAATGGGACTCGGACGAAATGGTAAATAAATCAAAAAACATATTCTCACAAAAGTGGTTTCCACAACAGGATCTGCTAAGGCACAAAAATGTTAAGGCCTTTGTGAGCCAAGTGGGATTGCAATCAATGGAAGAAGCAATTACAAATGAAGTACCACTTGTTGGAATACCGTTTACATCTGATCAACCTACTAATGTTATTCAAGCTATAAAAATGGGCATCGGATTAGGACTTGATCACAAGACAATGACGTCCGAGGAACTTAAAAATGCCATTTTAGAAGTCGTTAAAAACAAAAAGTAAGTAGAAATAGCGATTTGATTTCCAAAAAAAAATCTTCGCTCTGCTGCGTTCAAAATTATTCTCAGCAATAATTTTTAGCAAAATAAATATAACATTGTGGCTAGTAAAATTTTTTCTTTCGCCACATCTAAAGAAAAATCTGTGAAAGTTAAAAAGCCTGTTGTAAAATATTTAAGACAACAATGCCATAATCGTGGACAAAATGAGTATGTAATAGATAATACAAATTATAAAATCGATTTCAATATGATTAATTATTATTTTATTTATTTATTTATTCAAATTGCTTAAATAATTAAATAAATTATTTTGAAATATTTTTTTAATTTCTAATAATTTTTTATAATCAATTAAAGTGTTAAAAAAAGCATTAATAAGAATAACGCAAAAACTACTGGTCAGATCTTGATCAAATTCAATTGGAATTAAATGAAAAGCACCAGCTTCCAAATAAAATAAAATCAACAAATTCTGTTCACCCTGAAAAAAGATATGAGGTAACACACTTCTTCTTTTTTTGAAGACGGTTAAAAACGTATTCGATGAAAAAATTTATTGGTGTTTGCAACAAAAACACTTGACAACATTTTTGAAAATTAAAAGCTAGATTCTGCATTTCTCCTTTACAAACCGCTTTTGATTTTATGTTGCTTATTTTCCGTGATTTTAAATGAGACAGAGAAGATCAAATATTATTATAATGTCAACTCAACATTAATGATACTACTTATAACGCAGAAAACTTAACCTAAGAAACTTAGTTATACCATTTTTAAAAACCACAATTTCTACCGCTTCAAATTTTGATAAAGGTTTTTGGTATTAGGTATATATGAAGTTCTTTGATTGGTTAAAATTAAGCACATAATTTCTGTTACGCCAAATATAATAAATATTTAATTATTTTTGCTTAGAAGATAATATAATATTTAAACATCAAGTTTTTGATAGAAACTGCTGATTTTGAAAACTCTGTTTTTTTCAGATACAAAAAAAATATTGTAAAAGTTAGAAAAATACTAGATGACCAACCAATCAGAGGTTTGGAAAAAGCAATTTGGTGGATTGAATATGTTATCAGACATAAAGGTGCAAAACACTTAAGAAGTCCTCTTGTTGATATTCCCTGGTATGAATATCTTTTGCTAGATGTTTTATGTTTTGCATTTCTTCTTAGTTCAATTTTGCTTTTGATCTGCTACAAAATAATAAATTTTATTGTGAAATTATTTAGCAAAAACAACAAGACCAAATTGAAAATGCAATAAAATTCATAACTTAAGTTTAGTATCGCATTTGCTAAAAGCTTTAATAATGCACAAGTACAGCTAGAAACCCAACCTTCATATTATTTTAATGTAAATATACGTTAAAAAGTAACACAAAATAATTAGAGTTTTATTAAACCTGACGTCTTTTTTTTATCAAAATTAAATCCATTTAATTACTTCTCCATAAAATTCTTAATCAAGTGAACTCAAAAGTACTACAAAATACAGAATATTAGCGGCCATGAATTTGAAAACATCACCATTCTGTAAAGTGTTACAATTTTATTGGTAACTAAACTAAAAATTACTTGAGCGAGTCAAACATTAGAAATATCCAGAAACTTGATTGAGTTAGTGTTTCCAAATTAATAACCGCCAGTTTACAGTTGTAATGCCTACTACAAGCTCAGACAGTGTGTCAAATAAAAAGTAGCGTGCCCTTAAAAAATAGTTCAAAAAAACATTTGCCTCGATGTTTCCAGTATAATTTTAATCAATTCTTCCCTTATGAGACAAGATCTTATTACTAATTTTTTTGACCATAATACGCCAAATATGTTCAATGAGGTTAAAATGTGGACTCCCTGCCTACAATAGTCTAGTGGGACTATTTCATTAGCTTGCAAAAACTCTCTTATTAGATGCGCAGTATAATTCTGACGTTTCAATCAGAATAGTTGTTCAATGTTTTTGGAAATAATTTATTTTGACAAATTATTTCAAAAAACTGAAAGAAACTTTGTTTGCTTTAAAATGCTTCTCTAAACTATGAAACTGTCAATCTTTTTTCCACTATAATAAATATTTCCGTTTCAAAAAAACTCACCGTTACATTTTATTGAAGAGGTCTACTGCACCCCGAAAAAATTAAACTATGAGCCGCTTTTTCAAGTTGTAGCATTATTGGGCAATTTTTTTTTAATGGCTGAAAGATACTGAGAAGAAATTTTACAGCCATTCTTTGCACAGCTTCATGGCGATAAAATTATGAACGGGTACTTTCAGCAAGATGGTGCCACTCCACATACTACTCACAAATTATCTTAACGTACCCTTCAAGATTCTCAATGAAGAATTCTCTCAAACTTCACTTCATGTGACTTCCTTTTATAGTTTTATTTAAAGAGCCAGATTTTTCAGGACCACTTTAATAACCTCGATAAGTTGCATCAGGCAATAGTTGCCAAAATTGACAAAATTAATAATAATCCTCAAATATTGGCAAATATCAGCAACGCAATTGTTCAAATAGTCCGCAAATGCCTTAAAATTAATGAACGACATTTTGATTATTTGTTATAAGCTTTATTTCCATTAAAAAATAAACTTTATTAGTAAAATTTATTTTTGCGTTTGTTATAAAACTACAAGCATTTTAATTTAATCTCTTTAACGTGTTAAGCTGTCGATTCATTAAATTAAAAGTGAAGTAAGATTAAGTTTCGATGTCAAACTAATAACTATCACTTCAATTCAATAATAAAAAAACGTTCACAATTCAAAATTTAACTTTCATGGCAATCTTCAACGCCAAATTAAAAAAAAAACACCCGTTATGTGGTTGTAGAATTTTAAACCAAGATAATTAGTTCTTAGTTTACGAAAGTTTTGTTGACTCCTGAAAAATCTCTCAAAAAAAGCGTAAGACATGGTAAGACAAAATTGCTCCAGCTAAAGCTGTCATAATAATTTTATTGTTTACTCCATGGTTTAATGACGATCGAGTTCAAAAACGGTTGAGAGCCGCTGGACTAGACTAAAAAACATAGTTTACACCTGTCATCTGTCAAACATTCTCATCTTTTACTTGTCAACTGTCACCCGTCACTTTGACACTTTCAGTTAATTCATAAATAGTGTTCTACGTGCAATGTGCAATGTAAATCGGCAAATTAGTTTCTTATGTTGAGTGTTTATTGTAAATTTATTATTCGATAAATATCATATAAAGCGATAAGTATAATGGCAGTAATAGATTAATCGATCGATGCTAGAAAATGTTTGCAATGAAAAATGATTCGCAAAAAACGAAAGCGGTGTGGTTTAAAAGAAAATGATTGTGTTTGTGTATACCACTTTATTATTTCTTTTGACGTGCTTTGGGGCTGCTGAAATAAGCACGTATAATGAAATATCAACCGAAGACAATTTGGAATCGCCCTTGTGCTGCAATCTTACAACGGATCATGTCGAGGTAGACTATAGCTCCAAAATTGTTGAAAATGAGTATATCGTTGTTTTTAATGGATACTATAAAAACCAAGCAAGGGCTAATTATATAAACACAGCCCTTAACACATCTGGGGTTCGAAAATGGAAGATAATTCCTAGAGAAAATCCGGCTAGTGATTATCCAAGTGATTTTGATGTGGTCTTAATTGAAGATACAGATAAAAATTCTGGACTTGACGCTCTTACTAGTCATCCTTCAATAAAAACGGTTACAGCACAACGAATGGTCTTACGGACACTGAAATTTGTCAACGAAAATTACATTCGACGAGGTAGAACTAGTTTAAATTCAAAGCAGTTTTGGCAAGCGACAGGAAGGCATACAAGTCGACGTCTTTTAAGAGCTATACCAAGACAAATAACGTCAGTTTTACAGGCGGATTCATTATGGAATATGGGAATCACGGGAAAAGGCATCAAAGTTGCCATATTTGACACTGGTCTGTCAAAAACTCATCCACACTTTCGGAAAATCAAAGAGCGTACGAATTGGACAAACGAAAAAACATTTGAAGATGGTCTTGGACATGGTACATTTGTTGCCGGTGTTATTGCGTCAAGTAAAGAATGTCTAGGCTTTGCCCCCGATTCCGAATTACATATATTTCGAGTTTTTACTAATAATCAGGTGTCGTACACTTCGTGGTTTTTGGATGCTTTCAATTATGCTATTTTAAAAAAGATCAATGTTTTGAATTTGAGCATCGGAGGACCCGACTTTAAAGATCATCCATTCGTTGATAAAGTCTGGGAATTAACTGCGAATAAAGTAGTGATGGTTTCTGCTATAGGGAATGATGGACCTTTATATGGGACTCTAAATAACCCAGCTGATCAAATGGATGTTATAGGAGTGGGCGGCATAAATTTTGAAGACCAAATTGCCAAATTTTCTTCAAGGGGCATGACTACATGGGAATTACCACAAGGTATACTTTCTGTATTTAATTTTATCAATTTGAAAGCAAGGGCAATCGTAAATTTTGTATTTATCGGCTTAAATAACTCAGTAAATTTATTGTTGGCCTGAATATGCACTACTATTAAATATAAATAGACAGTTCCCGATAAACCAAATTGCTGCAATTACTACGACAACTCTATGATAATGAATATCTAATAATCTGAAAATAGAAGTTTACGGAAACTCTTAATTATCTATATTTTTCTAACTAATTATTTAAAAAACTTATCGTTGACGTAATATTCACCACAAATGAGTATAATTTTTACTAAACAGAGTATTGGGTATACAGCTCATGATAAGACTAATTGCTGCAATTTGTATAAGTTGATGGTAATTCATAATAAAAAAGAACAAAAATTTATACCAACTGTTTGCGAACTATAGATCAAGCCTTACTTAAGAATAAGAATCACAATATACCAGACAATTGGGTCAACTTAAAACATTAAGAAATCCTGCTTTATTTACATTAAGATGGGAAAAGGTCTCTTATGTACAGCATGCTTACAATAGCGATGAACACAAGTTTGAGAAAACCTTTAAAAAATTTGTGTCTGAAAATTGTAGTTTCAGTATCCGTTTTATGGACGTTTGCACCGTTGGACTTAAGCAATACTTAATCTGAGTTAAGCTCTAAGATAAAATTCTACTTAAGTAACGAATTTTACTTACGTCAATTTAAGCTTGAATGTTAGGCAGAGGCTTACGCATGCGCAATTAGTGTTTATAATGACCGAATTGACGTACGGTCAGAGATGATGTATCTTCTTAAATTTCCTAATCTCAAATAAAAACTTATGAAAATATTGTGTCTTTTATTGTAAAAAAATAATAGCATGTCATATAATAATAATTTAAAAGTGGCCGACGCAATTGATGACAATTTTACTATTATTGAGTCGAATATGGATTTCCCGTCAAATACATCATAGAAGTGAACTATTAATATTTTTTGTTTGTCAAAAATAATAGTACATAATTATATTTGATTATATCAAAAATAATAGACATCTGACAATACGTCTTATGATTTTACCTATTTTGCTTCACAAATTCTTGAAATATCGACTGCTTAAGTTTTGCTATTAGACCAGGGTTGGAAAATACATTTACCCTTGGCATTTAAATTTGAAAGTAAACTAGTAGCCTTAAACAAATTCAATAATGATAGAAACAATGAATTTACCTCTACGCCGTCTGATTTGCGCAAAGCCGCTCAAGAGACCGTTGAAAAATTGTTTTCTTACAAAGTCAAATCCATCATATAATGTGAGCAAATAGTACTCAGATTAGAGAAAGCGTTTAAGAGCAGAGGAAATATTTGGCATGTATTTGAGTGAAACATCGAAACACAATTGTCACACAATTTGTACCTGTCATAATGTACTTATATTATCTTATCCGACGGGTGACGGGTTGACCAATTTGTGGGTCATTATAATAGTGAGCATTATAAGATTGACATCCATATTGATGATACTATATGGATGTGATATAGTATCATTTGATGATACTATATGGATGTGATATAGTATCATCAATATGTGTATAGATAGTGCAAATGTTTTTTAATAAGATGTTGGTTGTCTGTTTTATAATTAGGCATCTGGTAAAGCAATATAAACTAACCTAAAACCCACTAATAATAATTCTTTGGGTCAACAGTATTAACATTAATCTTTATAGGGTACGGAAGAGTTAAGCCTGATATAGTAACATATGGTTCAGCAGTCAGAGGATCAAACATAAAAAATGGCTGTAGAGTATTATCTGGAACCAGTGTTGCATCACCAGTTGTAGCAGGTGCAGTAACTTTGCTAGCAAGTGGTGTATTACATCGTGGCGATGTAATTAATCCCGCCAGTATTAAACAAGCTCTGATGGCATCAGCTCGGCGACTTCCTGGCGTAAACATGTTTGAGCAAGGCCATGGAAAATTAAATTTGATGAAAGCATATCAAATCCTCAGTAGTTACAAGCCACAGGTAAGTTCGAACAGTAAAACAACATTTTTTGTATATTTTGTTCAATATTTTTTGTAGGCCAGTCTTAGCCCAAGTTATATTGATCTCAGTGAATGTCCATATATGTGGCCTTACTGCACCCAACCAATATACTACGGATCATTACCGATTATTGTAAATGTCACTATCCTAAATGGGTTAGGGGTATCTGGAGTTATCGCCAATAAACCACAATGGCACCCTTATTCTCCCCAACACGGTCAATTACTCGATATAGCGATATCACATTCTGAACTATTATGGCCTTGGTCTGGCTGGTTGGCGGTTAGTTTATCGGTTTCGTCTCAGGGAGCCACTTTCGAAGGACTTGCCCATGGACATATTACGTTGACAATAGAATCACCACCAGGTGTAGGTGAGACTGAAGCCAGGCAAAGCACTGTTACGCTTCCAATTAGGTATGCATCTCATTTTTTTTTAAATTTGTGACGCTCAGAGAGAATAATTTATTCTGTAATGATTTTTCACTGTCTAAATCGAGTTGAACGATAGTTCATTTAGTATTTTTTACTCATAATTGTTAACTTTTAGAGCTAAAATCATTCCTACTCCACCAAGACATAAACGAATTTTATGGGATCAGTACCACAATTTGCGCTATCCGCCAGGTTATTTTCCACGTGATAATCTTAAGATAAAAAACGATCCGTTAGACTGGAATGGTGATCACATTCATACAAATTTCCGAGATATGTACCAACATATTCGAAATGCCGGTTATTATGTCGAAGTTTTGGGTATTTTTTTATAAATTATAAAGAAAACGACCTTTATGTACTATCTTGTAGGATCACAGTTTACTTGTTTTGATGCATCTCAGTATGGCACTTTATTAATTGTTGATCCAGAAGAAGAATATTTTCCGGAAGAAATCGCCAAATTAAAACGTGATGTTGATGCTGGATTATCGGTTATTGTTTTTGCAGATTGGTATAATGTAACGATTATGAAAAAAGTGAAATTTTACGATGAAAATACGAGGCAATGGTGGATGCCGGATACTGGCGGCTCAAATGTACCTGCCTTGAATGACTTGTTAGCATCTTGGGGCATAGAATTTGGAGACAGAGTGTTTGAAGGCAATTTCAAATTAAATTCACATGATATGTATTATGCTTCAGGAACTAGTATAAGGAAATTTCCAGAAGATGGTATAGTAGTTAAGGCGGATCTGTACGACCAAGGTGTTCAAGTGAGTCACGCTAATGGTTGATTTAAAAAAATGCTCTCATAATAATAATAGTTAGGAGCAGTGGTAAATGTACTTTTTTAGATGCTGGGAGAGGCAGAAGGAAATAAGAAATATATTGTTCCTATATTAGGACTTGTACAAAGTAAAGCAACTGATAAAAGTGGACGGATAATAGTTTATGGCGATTCCAATTGTATTGATGCTAGTCATTTAGAGGCGGCGTGTTATTGGATGTTAAATGCAATGTTGGAATATACATCAACATCTCACTTACCCTCAGTATTCAAAGATAATCGACAAGATACTTGGAAAAATGTTGTAGAAACTGAAGTTCCAACACGTATGGATGGTAATCGTTTATACAGATACTCTAAAGTTTTAGAAGGAAATCTGGGAGAGTCTCAAGCTAGACCTCTACCCCAATGTCCACATTTAGCATGGGCTCATCCCGTTCCTTTAAATGTTTCTGCACCCTCAAATTTATATCAGTCGCAAAAATTATTGTCGTTAGTGGAAGACATTAACCTGCCACCTGCTAATACTGAAAATTTAATCAAAGGTAAAAATACACTTCTGTTTTGAGGTTTCTGTGGCTGTAATGAGGAAGTTAAGTTTCAATTTTAGTTCTTCGGCTTGAGATAATGCTTTAAAGTCCAACATATAATATGAATTGTGCTCTCTTGACATCGGCAATCTTACAAATTTCTGCTATACTTAAATATGAATAACTCAAGCATAGGACAAGGAGCTAGGAAGGAACAAAATAGTGAGCATGTCGTCATCGATATGTTAAAATTTGTGTTACCATCGCCCATATGTTTTATTGAGTCGTGGAAACGTTTACCAATTTTTTTAACGTTTTTTATGACGTTACAATTTTCCAGAATTTAGTACCTGTTGAAAATTGTATTTTCATTTCTGATATAATTTCTAATGATATTTTACGGATACACATATTCATTATGCTTCCGATTTACGGCCACAGATTTTATAATCATACTAGATCATATCTATCATTTATCATAGATTGATTAATTCTAGATGCATCCGGACATGACATTAGTGAAGAAGCGGATTTATGGAGTTGGCGTAATAAACAAAGTAATACTGTAATGTATAAACCCGAAAACTTTAACGTTACATTGAGTATTTTAATTATATTATCGGTGCTTGTTTTTTGTTATTGGATTCGTATGTACAGACCGAAACCGAAAAAACGAAAACTTTGCAAGCGGTTAATTAATTTTGTACAGAGTAGGCGAATATCTACAGTTTGAGGTATATTAGACGTTTGTTGTTGTGGTAAAATAGTTAATTATTTGCTCTTTCATTATCAACGAAGGTTAGTTTTTTGTTTTTTTATACAATTGTATGTAGTTACAAAGAATTTTGTTCTCATCTAGTCTTGATTTCACTTGAAAAATATACTGCCTATGAATGTTTGTCATTTGTTTACTATCTCAAGAAGGTGATATTTATAATTTTTGGACAAGTATCAATGTATTATAAAACTGTTAGATATTAAAATTATGTGTGGTACCCATGATAATGAGCAATCCGTGTATTCAAAAAATCATGTCTTTGATTACATCGCACTTATTAGTTACTTATCAGTTACATAAACATAAAAATCCCTGCCAAAAAAAACTTTATTACAAGAGGCAGAATACTCAAGGGACTTTTCAAAATATCAGGGATAAATTGTTTTGATGTAAAGTAACAATAAGGTGAGAATGTTTTTGAGGGTGAATTTGTCAGCAGGCTGACATTTTTTTGTGGACAATTAGCGCCACCTTTGGCTTCAAGGTTATGTTTATGAAACAATTTTGCTAACAAGCAAGTAACATTGTAAGTAGGCATTTTCCCCTTCTCACCTTATCTTGGATCTATTATATGTGATACTTATTTAATGGACAAACACGTTATAAGCATGTTAATCATAGATGTGATATTTTTTAACTCAACTGTTTGAAACTAATGTGAGTCGTTATATTGTTTTTATTGTACAATTTTTCTATGGTATTGTTTCCGTTTATCTAGGTGCAACTAAATGTATGTTCATGTTTATACATTTCACATTAAATTAAAAACTTTATTGCATGTCTTCTGAAATATCGTTGCAAAGTTTTCGTTTTTAACACATGGCTGCGAAAATGACCAAAACATTACATTGTTGCTAGATCTTTAGACTAAAAGCTTTAATTTCCGACATTGCCAATGTGGTAACTGATTTATCATGCAATGACTAATACACATAGGAATATAGTTTACTTGTAGAAAGTGTCTTTATAGGAAAATATGCAATTTATTTATTAAACTTTTACGCAATGATGGGTAAATACTTAAAATGTTTAGGGTTAGTTGAAATGATGTTTTATATAAATATATATTTTTACAAAATGTATGTCGTTTTTATTTCTCCTTCCATCTCCTGATAATAGCACCGTCACGGTAAGTAGAATTTTGCAATTGTAAAACTCTTACTTTCCCTTTTCTATAATCATAAATGCTCATTTAATCTTTTTTCATGTTTCTTAATATTTTATTAATGGCATTGTCAAGGTAGTATATTGTTTGTTATCAACCTATCACTAATGAGAGATAAAATGGATGATAGAAAGAGCAGAGATCAAATAATTAATTTAATTTCTTAGTGGTCTAGGATTTAGATTATTTAAAGAGCCAAAAGGCTGCCTTTATGGTTGTTGCTTCTCTCACAGCAATTCCAAGATGCAAATTATCAAATACAGAATTATAATAACTAGCACTCACCGAAGGTATCTGATGTTTGTCGATAGTATAATAACCAGCTGCATCTACTTCAATTGGCCGTGCTGCTAATTGCATCATAAAAGTTTGAATCTGAAAACAAAATCTTAAGTTTAGTCGTTTTTCAAATAGAGTATCGACAATTACTTCAATACGACTTTTTTCATCAATTTCAGAAAATCTAATTCCATCCATAAGGTCCACTACTTTAGAACCCTTCAAAAACAATTATAGAAAAAACATAAAATAAGTGATCTTTTAGTGTACCTGTTCTTTTATTTCTTGTGAAATTATTGTAGCAAAAACAACAATTATAGTGTTAAAAAATGTAAGAATAAGTAAATGAAATTCTCTTGTTGTATCACCTAAAAAAGCGCAAATATTGACTACAACCATGGCGATAACAAAAAGCTGATCTATTGCCATAAAGTTCCCATAGCATTTGCCTAGCTCATACACACTTTTTGCCATCATATTGTGCATGTATCTCAGATATTCCAATGTTTCGTGCATATTCTCATCATATTCCACTTTGTCATCAAAAAATGAGCCTGCGTACTTTCGTTTTTGCATTGTTTTGTTGATAAGATCAAAATTGCTTACTATCTTTAGCGCAAAATATATATAGAGTTGCAGCGGGATAACTTGCCATGTACTTAAAAGACCAAAAAAAAGTGCAGCAAGATTGTGTTCAGTCAGTTCGGGAGGTATCGTTTCCAAAACTACATTCATTGATTCAAAAATCGAAATTCCGTAACAAATAAATCCTATGATTATTGGCAAGATAGTCCATTTTGCAAAATCCTTCATAAAACTTTGTTTAATACCATCTAGTACATTGGTTCTTTTTCTATCAAATGCATCTAATAGCATTACAAGCCTAGGTAATTTTTTTGAGCGCGTCACACAAAATAAGAAGCAAACGATTGATCTTCCTATCATCACATAAACTACCACAAACAAAAAATAAGATTTATTTGCGTAGAATAAAAAACCAGAAAAGTAGTATATCATGTAGAATATAGCTGCAAAGACTGCAAGACTGTACAAAGTAGCGAGGCTATGCACTTTAGCTTTGAGTTGTTTAGATTCATTAAATAAAATTATGTTTTGAACCGGAAATATTCCCAAACATTTGCAAATTATTCCAATTGGCTTAAAGAAAAAATAAAAAGTTTTTATCGTTTTTTCTTCTTTAGCTTCCATTTTCACTTCAATTTAAACACTTCGACACTGCCGAAAATATAATACCGACTAAAGCTATTGATAATTTATCATAATAGTTCTTTTATAATTTTGGTTCAATATGTTAAAAAAGCTTTACCTAGTTAATCAAGTTGTTCAGGGAAATAATTTGGACCAGATGGTCTATATTTATTTAGTAATTAAGGAAAGGATTTACAACTGAAACAAAAGGATTAAGCAGATAATTCCCATGCTGCAAATATATTTTGGTAAAATGTATTATCGTTAACAGTAAATGACAATTTTGTTTTATCTCAGAATAATATCCAAATCTGTGATCTTACCGCGTTCCAAAATCAACAATAATTATTACATTTTACGTAATTTTGAATAAGTGGCATATATTATATTAAAAGTAGATATCTCCTAATTAATTATATACATTAGTAATTTCTTCATACTTATTTGCAAAAATAAAGCTTATTTTTGTAAATAGACATGTATATATTATGTAAATGTTTTTATATAAAGAAAAAAACAAAAAAAAACGCTTGTACGCGAGTCAAAATGGAAGAAACAGCTCATGCCAAAAGACATCGAGACGATGGCAGTAGAGCTGCGGTAAGGTTACATAATTAGCAAATTGTTAACACTCACGAGATGACTGTTTACAATTGTAAACAGCTAAACTCATGAAGTTTGGCTTAATGTGTATAAAATACTTTAAGTTTATGAAGAAAGAAAAAACATCTATTAAATTTATTTAAGAAAAAACGTCAGAGGCAACCAAAATATCTATAAGATAATAAAAAAAGAAACTAATACCTCGTGGTCAGAAAATGACGCAGTTTTATTAGAATTGCCAAAAAACACGTGTGAAAAAAACCTGAAAAAAAGATCTAACAGATTATGATATTTATAATATTCGTGAATTATATAATGAGTGTTTTTTTAAATTTGGCTTTCAAAGTGACAGTTAATAATTTGACATCTGACCTTAACCTCACTTTTAATTAAATAAACCGATGTTAGCAAACTCTGGTGCTGCTGATCTGGTAACAGTGAAATGCTTGGGTAGGTATAGCACTATACTTAGTGGTCCAGTACCTCTGTATAATTGTCAAAGAGCAAACAATTACAATTTCTGGTGCTCTAATAATAGACATTTCCAATAACGCTGACTGTATAATTTAAGTTGTTGTTAACCTTTCGAATTATATGTTAGAAGTTGTAAATTTATTTTAAGAAAAAAAGTTAAAACATTTAATTTAAGTCACTGGTAATTAATTACTTTACCGGCCAGTCCAACGTGTGTAATTTATAGTCGTACTATCAAAAAACATTGTTTAACATTATTTCCCACTACTAAACAATTGTGCAAATGCCCTAAAGGGTTAAATAACATGCTTTGGTATCTAAAACGTTAAGAACATTTGATTTTTCGTCGTATTTACATAGAGATTTGTAGCAAAAATACTAAAACCCTGTGAGACAACAAACTACTGTACGTATCCAGTAAATTGAAAAAAATAAAAATGAGGTTTACAACATTTTAGGGCAAGGAAAAATTCTACGTTTTTTAGCAAATGAGAGAGTGTGTGTGATTTACGTATGCTTGACGCATGCGCTGTGAACAAAAGTGTGTGAAAAATGTGGATGTTGCCTATGTTTGGAACATTTGCACAAAACTTTTTTTAGTATAAACAACACTATAAACAATACCCCATCCTCATAACTTACTGGCCGGTAAAGTGAACAATGACTCAATTTTATTGTTATTGTATTCTATTTATGTTTTATGTCTGTGCTCTGACAGTTGACTGTGACACGTTCAATGTTTAGCCTTAAAACCTGAAGGCCAGCCTTTAGATTAGAGTTAATTAGTTTTTAAAAAATTAACATAATTAACAAATAAGCTTGATGATATGGTTCATTAGTTTTGTTGATCTAGTACTCATATTATCACTTTTAACCACATATTTATGTACTGGTCTCGTTATCTATCATATTATTTAACCTATAGTTAACCTTGTTTTTTATAATAATATCAGCTCCGCTGATAAAACTTTAATAAACTAGTTTAATTAACCTTAACAATGATGAAGTTTTGTGCAAACCTTTCATTTATGTTCACGGAACAACCCTTCCTGGAGCGTTATAGATTGGCCAAAGAGGCTGGTTTCAAAGCTGTAGAGACAGGTTTTCCTTTCAATTTCACCGAAAAGCAAGTTTTAGATGCCAAAACTTCAGCAAATATTCAACAAATTCTAATCAACACATACACGGGAGATGTTACAAAAGGTGAAGTTGGGTTTGCTGCAGTTCCAGGGAAGGAACAAGAATTTAAGAATAGTATGGAAAAGACCATAAAGTATGCGAAAACTGTCGGTGCTTCAAAAATTCATATTATGGCGGGTAAAGTAGAAAAAGTTACCGAAGAGAATCATTCTGTATATGAAAAGAATTTGAAATATGCTGTGAAATTGCTGGAACAGGAGAACATTCTTGGTGTTATTGAGCCAATTAATAAATATGCTGTTCCAAATTATTATTTAAATTGTTATGACAGAGGTTAGTTTAAGTTTTGTATGAATGTTCAGAATTATTCTACACAAATTTTCAGCTTTGTCAGTTGTGAAAGCTGTCAATAGCCCCAACTTAAAAATTATGGTAGATATCTTTCACATGCAACATATTAGGGGCAATATAACCAATAATATTAGAGACTTCGCTGATTATATAGGACATGTACAAATTGCTCAAGTACCTAACAGAAACGAGCCTGATACCCCAGGAGAATTGAATTTTCCATATATTTTACAAACTTTGCAGTCACTGGGATATAATGATTGGATTGGATTAGAATATAAACCTTTAGAAGACACTCAAAAAGGTTTAAAGTGGTTGAAACGTCTTGGCTATTCGTTGTAAAACACAAATACATGTATTAAAAGGAAAATATGTAATAAAGAGACTATATTTTAAATAAAATACTTACGTTTTTCAAAAAGCACACAAAATTTGAAATAACGTCTGTCAAAATTGTCAAAATCTTTTTATTTCCCCCGGTAGAGGACGCAATTGTATTTATTAAAACATCTATCATGTGTTCATTTAAAAGAGTTTAAGTTACCAAAATGTTTTTTATTTCTGCAGTTCTCTGAAATCAAAGCTATAAGTCATTATCTGCAGTGAGGTCACCTTAAAAACGCTGTTAAAAAAATTAAGCGGTGCGGTTACAACATTTTAAGTCTAATACTTTTTTAATTGTTACAAAATTGACAATACGTTTTTTTTAAACTGTATAGTTGAATTCACAATAAGTGGCACTGCGGTAGACGTTGATTCTCTAAATTGAGCATTATGTTATGTCTAAAAAGTTGTCATCCCATGCTGGTTTCACATGGGATCATGATGTTCATGATCACTTTCATTTTGAGGTTATACGTCACATGTGACATGTTTTTGCCTCACAACAAGTCATTTAACAGCAGAGAATACCAACAGAGTCAAAACTAGGGTATTATTAGCAAAGATCTTGAAATTTGAACGTTTACCGCCATGCCACTTATTGTGGATTATAATATAAGTTTGATTCTTGTCACTTTTCTAATTTAAAATTTTAATAAAAAAAATCAAATCATTCAAATAAAATACAGATCTTTTTATTGGTTTTCACGTACACGATCTAAATGAAATATTTGATCTATCTGGTTAAAAATTTTAAGTATTTGCAATATACTTAATTTTCTTACTAACTTGCAGTAGAAAGAAGTGTTTTGATTGGATTATCGGTCACAGTTAATAGTATCGATTCAAATTTTTTAAATTTGGAATAAATTTAGCAGTAAAATATTAAAAAAAAATATAACTTTAAAATAATGCTGAAACATAAAATCAAACAGTTTTGATAGAACACATTAGAGCTCATTAGGGTATTTTTTTAAGTTTTGAATAAATTTAGCAACTATTATAATCAGTTGCAAATGTCAAAAATCAATGTCAGCAACGCAATATTAAGGATAACTAAAAAATTACAACTCAAATATATATGGAACTACATTAACATCCCAGTTTTCAAATAATAAAAAAAATAATCAAAATCGGTTTATCTAAAAATTGTTCTTTTGTTGAAGTCGGTTAAAAAAACTGTAATATTTTTTTTATTTAAAAAAAATTTTTTTTATTTCTATAATCGTAGGAATATGATATCTTTTTCACTTTAAATCAAACCTTAATTACTTTCCTAAAATACTACTTCAAATAAATCAATATTAAAATAAGTTAAATGAATAAAAAAAAAACTCAAATACATTCAAAATAACTAAAAGTAATGTGCATTTTAGCTGTTTTGGCAGTACGCCATTGGAGTCATACAGTGCGCGTCAAAAGTATGAAATAAATTCATTAAAAATTAAACTAGTATTTTTTTAAAGAAATTTTTTTATGCCAAATAAAATTCCAAGCAGTTATTTGTTTTACATATTTAATTCTTAGAATTAATTTTGTTCGTTATAAAATTTATTTATTCCAACTTTGTTTTTTTTTTCTCAAAACATTCTTAAATAATAGATCAAATTTTTCCTACTGTCGTTTAGTAGGTTTTTATTTAAAAAAAAATTCGATGAAGCTATAGCTCTAAAACAAATGACTGCTTGGGATTGCATTAGGCATAAAAAAGAATATGTGTTTTTTTATAAATAAAAACTGACGGGTCGGAATATTTGTTCGAAGAAAAATTTGTTTAATTTTTAATGAAGTCATCCTATAGTTAAGAGTGTTATTCAATATACAAGTTTTCAAAATGTTTTGTTCAATTTTTTTGATGAAATCACTACCAAATAGTATATTTTGATCATTAGAGACATAATTTTTAAAAAACAGGCAAGAAATTTCTTTTTTTAAAAACACACAAGTTAGTGTAGCTGAAATGCACTGTAGTTCTTAAAATACCGCTCTCGACATAAGTGAAAACATAATATATAGCTAGGCGTAAGCAAAACATAATAGATAGCTAATTGTAAGTAAAAACAGTTTTATTAAATGTCATATTTTATAAGTTTGAGAATTTTTGATTTTAATTACACTAAATGTGGCAAAAATGTGTTTGAAAGCAAAAATACCCAAGCAACGTAAAAGTCAAATTCCAAATTCAACAGTCTAACAAAATTGCATTTTAAGAATGCAAAGGAACAATTCTAAAGTTTCAGAAAAGTTTAAAAAAATAATCAACTAGTAAAAGCTCTAGAAATAGAACAGTCAACAACTCTATAGGTTCTTAAATAAGCATTGTGCTAGAGAGAATAATAATAATAATTATATTCATTAGCAGTCGGTATAAATAAATTATTGTACTTAGCTCTCCAAAATATTAGCCAATATAAATGTTGAACATAAATAGATTTAAATTACTGTATATTAATTATTGTATGTATTTAAATGATGTGAATAGCTAGTCTGGTGTGAGTATATTAGAGTTATTGTACATAAAAAAAAATCTGTGCTTTATTGTAATACTTTAATGTAATACTCTCTCCAGTGGCGTAGATTGGTGCCGCAAAATAAATTATCGTTGAATAGAAATTCAATATTTGTATAATAGTAGACTGAGCAAATAAATAGTGAATTGAATCGTTTATTATTGATTTTATAGTAGTAATTTTGTGTTTTCGTTAATTTTGAATGTCTGCATCTTGAGCATTAATGAACGTCTAGTCTATCCACTTTTCAATGATGAGACTGACCCATGGCCTGCAGCTCGTACAACAACTGTTACTATATTTTAGTCACAACACATCATAAGAAAACCGTTAAAACCGTCCCTCGTATGGTATCATCAAGCCTTCTTATTTTCTAATGACGTCAAAATGCTTCCCCACATCACCTGTCTAGTTTACCTTAAGAATTGAAATGGCACAAAACACTATAGCTTGCTCTGGCTTTTGCTAGTGAACTTTCATTCTAGTATCGGTTGTGGCGGTGAGTGTGCGTTCTTAGTTCCTTTGTATCGTAGAATAACGTAAAGATTATGCTGACATACAAACAACTAAATAAATAAAAAAAAATTGTGTTTTTTTTTATAAATGTGCGGTTATAAATTTAGCAATGTGCTCAATAAAATGTGATTGCAAAAGGTCATTCTTCAGTGCTTTAGTGATCGTTTTTGGATTATTTAACTGTGTGAATTGTAAAGGTAATTACTGTGGCAATTTTTGATTTAAGATATAAGCTATGTTGAAATATCATATATCAAAGTGTACTTAATTAAAAAAAAATTTGACTTTTGTTGATTATTGTCAGTTTACAGCGTGGGACTCTTTAAAATTTCAAACACGGAACGCTCGTGTTCTAACCCATTATTAAAGTCTCCAAGCACAAGAAATATTAATGCGATGTTTATTTATTTTTTACAAAGCTACTATATAAGTTGGTTTGTTTATTATTGTCAAAATAAGTAGCTTATTATACTAATTTTTTTTTAATCTATGACAATCAGTTTATGTTAATAAACTGGTTTCTGAGTAGGTTTTAATTGACACAAAAATATAAGAAAATAAAGAAAACATTTCTTACATTATAAAATTGTTATATAATTAAAATATTGATATTTTGCAATAAACTATTATTTGGTTAGTTTTACATCTGTAAAAGGTAGATTATTATAAAATTCAGAAGTGAAAGTAAATATAAATATCAATACACGTTTATAGTTATAAAGTTCAAAAAAAAAATAGAATGTCTTATTTTGCAATGAAAATCTTTCTTCAAGGTGCACTAATCGGAAGTTAGATGTATCTATGAATTTTTGTTAATTATTGCAACTAGAATTGTTTTTATTAGAAATTGTTTAATATTTTGAAGGATATCATTGTACATTTATTATCTATAAATCTAAATAATCTAAGTAATATAGAAATTGCAAAATATGGAAATCTTGTTTTTAAGCAACCGAAAGTATTTTAACAGTTTCTAAAATGGCAAGTGCGGTGGAATTTAAGGTCTAAATTAAAATTACAAAAACTGTAAAGGTGAGATAAGCTAATTGCAATTGGATTCAAAATTAAGATGTTTGATTGGTTGTTCTCTCAAACTCAACTAATTAAATATATATTTATTTTTAATTTTAATTAAACATTTAATTTAATTACTATAAACCCACTCTTAATGTTTAACTATTAATATTTATAATGAAATAATACCGAATATTATTTTATTTGATAACACTGATAATAGTAATTTATATATCACAAGAAAAATATATTTTTACATAAATCTTTTCACTCAAGGTTTATTTATTAGTTTTTTGACTGCTAATTTGAACTATTTACTAAGTTGAATGCATTAAGTTTCTAAAAATCTAAAAATTAGGTACCTATAGTTAGGAAACATTAAAGTTTATTCTGGATTAACAAAATTGGTCAAAATTTAAAAATTAAATTGCAGAGCAAACAATGCTTTGTGGCTACTCTAAATATTAAAATTTATATTGTTACTACCTACCCAATCCTCTGATAATTATGCTCCAAAAATGTTTGATTTTTCAATTATTGCTTATAAATTAAAAACATAATCTTCAAATCTATACTGTCATCTTGCAATTTTAATATAATATAATACGGTTACGCTGGCTGAGACAAAATAATTGCTAATCTCTTAGACTATATTATTAAACTAGCAGATTAAAAAATTTTTTTTTTATAAAAAGTTTATGAGAGTGGTTGAATTATAAAAATAGTTATAATTCTTAAAAAAAATACATAAATTCGCTGTTTTCTTGTAGGAAAAAAAAATTGTTTACTAAAGTAAAGAAAATAGAACTTCAAGTTTTTGCTTTAAAAACACAATGTAGGTATCCTTTAAATCTATAATTTCAATAATGCGACTAATGGATTTAAAAAATGAGTATTTGCAAAAAACGATTATTATTCTCAGCAAATAAAATCTATAAATTAAAGTAATTGTCACCAGTGATTTTATCTGTCAAACTTGATGAAAAACTTGATTTATTCAGTCATTAAAAAGCTTTCTATAATAAAATTTATACGAAAATTTATTTAAACAAAGTTTAATTCATTTATTCAAAATACAAAACTATTACATAAATTAATTTATAGTTAACAAGTTTAATTAATTTTAAAGATAATTTGTTTGGTGATTGATTGCAATAATTTCGACAATTTGCAAAATTTGCTAATTTTATTGTAATTAACTACATTTTAGTTTATTTTTTTTTGTAAATCTTTAAGCAGAAAAAAACTTTTTATTTGAAAAACAAACTTTAGGTTTTAATGTTTGAGGTTAAAGAATAGGAAACTGAATGTATTGTTATATACGTATGACTATTGAGAAGACAGGTTATTTGTGGTAGGACAATTTTAACTAAGAGTTTAAATATTCGGTGACATTGTTTCTAGAGTAATGAATTCCACCATGATTTTAGAATATTTGACACTGACAATTGTGTATGAAAACAACAGACTACATCAAATTTTATCAGTATAGAGCAAAATTTATTAGAAAATAATTGCATAATTTTATAACGGATTGTTGTTTAAAAATCCCTTGAATAGAAAATTGTATCTAATAAATTGTTAAAAAACACGTTTCCTCTAACATATTACCATGAGAATAGAAACAATTTTAATATCTTTTGCGAAAATCAAGAAAATATAAACAAATTGTGGGAAAATTTATGAAAAATAAGGTATTACGTAGTTTTATTGTAAAAATGATAATAAAGTGAGAATAGACTTATTAAATTCACAGTTGCAACTTTCAAAAAGCGTGGTAATTGCAAATGCGGTTTGAAAGTTCATTTATTATTATATTTATATTCTATAATTTATTACAAGAAAATATATAATTTATCAAATAATACAGATATAGTTATGTTTTGAAGCTTTTGGAAACCTCCTACACATAGACATAGGAATTTCAAACACACCTTCTGCTTTAGCCAAAATTTCCTTAAATAGAAATGATTTAATTAAATGTGTAATTTAATTAATACTATATGTGTTGTTTAAAAAAATATAATTTGGTTTAAGCATTGCAAGAATTTAAAATAATTTTAAATTAATAATTAATAGAGTGACTTTCACATTGTTGGTACCCACTGCTGAAAGTAAGCGAAACATGCATTCATTTTTTTTCCAATTTAAACAAATAATTAAATACCATTTTGAATAAGGAAATTCTAAAGTTGGGCAAACCAAATAATACCGTTGTTTAAGAAATTGCCAAACATATAGCAGTAAAGTATATGTTTGGTAATGAGTGTCAATTACGGTATTTTTCAAATTTTTTAAGTACAGTGGTACCGATTGATCGACCAAAAAAATTTATATGACACTTTTCATTCAGATTCCTCTCTACACTTTCTCTCTAATTTAGTTGTTTGTAAGTGAGCAGTCATACATATTTTTATAATTTTATGTTGTGAGTTAATAATTATTGTTGTTTATTTCTGAGAGACTGGGCGTTTCTCAAACACATTTACCTATTTTATCATTAGATCCGGAAAATTGACCACTGAACATAGATCAAGGTCACGGTAAAATGTATGTGGGTCGGAGACTTTAGTATAATAGCACGCTTTTTTAAAAATAATAGTAAGAAGACTTTGTTTTGTAACGATACAAATGTTTTTGTGAATACAAATAAAATTTTATTGTAAACCTTAAATAACAAAAAAAATTAAAAAATTTAACTTATGTTTTTTTATTCAAACTTTCTATAATTTAAAACCCCAGGTAGAACAAAACATTAGCAATCAACAATCAACAGAGTTAAGCAGTACTGTACTACTTGACAACCAGTCAACGTAGTATTTATAGAGACAAATGATAAATTTACAAATTGGCTTTTATTTTTAAATATTGACATTTTTTTATAGATGTTTTTTTGCTCAATTGGTTTAAATTATTTAAGTAAATAAATTGAAAAAATAGACAAACGCACTAGTCGCCACTACAATTTTCGAAAATTTGTCTCAATTTTTCTAGGATGTCATTATTAAATGTTAATTTCCATATCATAGAGGTAGCACTATGATAAGAAAGTAGCATTTTTTTCAACAAAAAAAAATTAAGATCGGTTTATAATAATTATTTTCTTAATATTTCTTAAAATTCATCTTTTTTTTCATTTTAAAAAGTCAAGAATAACTAAGTCATAAAAAATGTAACTATAGAAATAAAAAGTAAAAAAAAACAAAGATATAATAAAAATTTTAAAAACAATTTTACGTAATTAATTATTAATTTATTTATTTAATCAATTGAACAATTTACGGTTTTTTGCTTATTTTGTTAATATAATTAAATATACAAATTAAGAACTAATTATATTAAAGTCGATTTTCTAAATTGTGAATGCATTATACTGTGCGTTCATCAATTATTTAGGATAGAATTTTGTTTTTTATTAGTTTATACGCAGAGACGTACGAATTATAGACAAACTTTGACATTTGTCAGCAGTCACACTCTTAAAAACAATAAAAATTATTAGCTGTTAGAGAAAAAAAAGTCAAAAATCACATTCTTAAAAACAGCGTATAAACTTCTATTCAGATCTTTGTCAAATTTTTATGAAACCACACGACAAGCACTATCAACTTTTAAATAAAAAAAACTTAGCAAAATAGGTTTATTTAAAACTGAAGCAAAACCGACAAATAAAATACAGTCTAATTAAACCTCTTGTTTTTTTAAGTCGTTTAAAATTATTTTTTTAAATATCAATAGTTTTTAATAAAATGTTGTACAATTATAACTCTTATTAAGGCCCAGGAGTAGTTCCCGGTAACAAAATATTTTAAAATACTGTTTTTATATACAATAGTACATATTAAAGACAAAACAGTCAAAAAGATCAAAACTATTGACAATATATTTTTAATTTTACTCAAATAGAGTTGAGTAGCCCAGTAGTAAACAAGAATAAAAAAAATATAAAATTAAATTTAAAAAATAAATAAATATTGAAGCTTAAGCTGCATAATTGTGTTTCTGTAGCTGCAAATAATTTACTCAACAGCAGCACATCGATGTTATGATTTGCTCAAAGAAATAGTATTTATTAAATCTTTTAATTTATGCAGCTAAGAGTAGTTTGGTGGATTTTACTAATAAAGGCTTCTAATAATAGAGCAAAAATATAAAAGCAGCTGTAAGATAAGACGTCGTCATAAAAATGAAAAAAATTAAGTTACTTGGAAATTTTAAGCAACTTTTTAGGTCAAAAATTCTCACTTACACTTATAATTTCACTTTTAATATCATGCACTGTTTTATCACGTATTTTAATGTTATCTTATTTAGCTTTCTACCTATCTACCTTACGTATTTTTTCCGTATTGTTTTCGTATTTTTTTTGCTATTTTATACATGATGACGTATATTTTATACATCATTATTTGTTTGTCATTGTTTTTCTCAAATAATTGTCGTATTTCTCATTTTATTTGGCATAATTAATTTTTTTTACCGGGTTCTTGCTTTTTGTTTTTTTCTTTCTAGTTTATATCTTTGTTCATTACGTCAATATACTTTTCAACAAACAATAAAACATTATTTGACAAAACCATATTTGTTGTCATGTTCTCAAATATTTTTTTTCTGTTTTTTTTTTTGTATTTTAAAGATATTATGCTGTTACTGTTGCAGAATAATTAACAGCTTGTTAAATCTGTTGTGGTTTACACTTATAAATATAAAACAAAAAAAAATGGCAATTGTATTCTTATAGTATAACAGTTTGTTTTGGTGTCTATTTGACGATGCTAAGATGATACATTTTTACAATTTTTCTAAACCAATTTGTAAAAATTGAATTTTTCGAAAACTAAAAACTATTAACTTTACAAAATCAAATTTAAAGAATCTTTAATCAAAGCTAGTGATTATGTTATAATGTCTGAGGTATTTATAAATAAGGAACAACATTATAAAAGCGAGTCATTGTTATCGATCATGTACATAGTATATTTTTGAAAAATTTTTTTCTTACAAAAATTTAAGCTAAAATTTTTTTAAACATAGTTTTTGTAAATTTTACCAAATTAAATTTCTTTTAAAACTAGCATGTGACCTAAATCAATTTCTCAATGCAAGACACGTTCATGTGTCAAGGCCAGCCTCCAGGTCAAATAATAACGTAAATATTGTAAAGTTCAGAAAAAAAATATTTTTTCAAGCGGCAACTAATTACTCAGTTTTTAATTAAAAATTTATGCTTTAATTTATTAAAATTGGCAGATTTTTTTTAACTTAGGTAAATTTAAATTTTTTAAAGAATTTGTTGTGAAAGTTAGAGAGCAATTTAAATATTAGGCATTTTTGAATACATACTTAAGTTCGTTCTTTTGATTGCTAATTAAATTAAGCTAGCAATGTTGTATGCTATAATATTGTCTTACTGTAACGTCATACAGAATAGCTTATCCGGAAAAGAAATGACTTTCTGAAACTCAAATTTACCATTTTTATACTGTTTTTATTTTGGATTATTTTCAAACCGTGAAATCAAGTTATTGAAAAGTTTTCAACAGATTTTATACTTTTTCTAGTCTAGCAAAATATTGAAAAGGCAAACCTTGAGAATGTACTCATATTTACCTTCTACTATATTTACGGTTCAGTAAATTCACCAACGTGTAAATAAATAAATATAAATAACCATTAAAAAATAGCTAAGTGCTTAAGTTACCTTTGAATTTGATTTTCATTGCTGAAAATTCTGACATTAAAAATAAAATCCAAAGAAATAAAATTTCTTCTTTTAATTTTTCCCGTTAATTTTTATGACTGCTCATTATAATATTTCTTTTATTTTTTGCAACGTTAATAATTTATCTTTAATTGAGTTGATTTAAATCAAGCTGTGTTATTGTCTGCTTTTCAATAATTAATTAATTACAAAAAATTTACTTAAAATTAACTAATTTTCTGTATTTATACACATTATTTAATAGTTTTGATACCAGTAATTCCTAAATGTATCACCGAGGAAATGACAAGTGTTCCATTTATGTTTACATAACCACATTTATTTCTCACGTAATATAAGAACAAAATAAAAACAGAGTTGTGATAAAGGTCAAAGCAAAAGTCTATTTATAGAATAATTTATTATATTTTTAAGCAATTATTACAGAAGTATCGTTGTTTAGAGTTTTTCTTAATTTGATTTAGAAATTTTGTTTATGGAAGGGAAACAAAAAAAACAATTTAATAAAAAGAAAAGTTGAAAAAAATAAATCTTATTCAATCATCTTCTAATTATCAATTACTCATTTTCATGAACTCAGAACTTCCTTCTGAGGTTATTTCGGATTTCATCTCAAAATAATTTAGAATATAACAATCAAACTCTTAAAAAGGTTATTGCAAAAATTTTTTGATTTTAACAATGTGTTTTTTAAATGTGTATCAAAAGAAAAAGAACTTTTGTGTAAAATTTGTTATTTTGTTTTACGTGATACGTGTTTTTGTAAAAGTGATATCTTCTCCAATATTTTGTTAAAATCCTGCAGTTTCACAAACTTTCTAGCTATGGGAATAATTTTTGATTGTTTTTGAATAAATACTAAAATAACCAAAAAAATAGAATTTTAGGATCTAGTCTCATTAACCATAGTTCATTATAGGCTCAAAAAACTTGTCGAATTTTGTGGTTCATAATTATTCAATTTGAGATGGTACTGGTTTGTTTTAATAATCTCCTACTGAAAATAAACTATTAATGTGAGATCTGTTGATCTTGACCGTCAATTAACTTAGTTTAGATAAAAAATATATTTATTTTAAATACAAAATTATATTCACACATGTTTAGCTTGTTTTAGATCTGCTTGATTGAGTAAACTATATTTGGCATAACTTTTTAACCTATAAGAATGTAGATTACAGAGAATTAGATGTACAGAATGTTCACGAATTGAAAAAGATTAATAGGATTTGACCACTTTAATTTCAATTTAAATTTTGCAAATTTATTTTAGTTAAAACACGTCAGCTTTTACCTTATTTAATAAGTCGACACACCACAAATGTTTATTTGTTGATTTGAAATGTTAACAATGAATTCAAATCAGTAATAAATATTAAATTATATTTAATATTTTGAGAACAATTTGTAAAAATAACACAATTTTTTTAAGTAGGATGATTTCAAACAAGTTTTCATAATCAAAGTTTTTTATATTGTAAAAAATAAAGATTCTTTACTTCTGTGTCAAATTCATATTTTTTAATTTCAAATATAAAGCATTATATTTGACACATTACTAATAAAATAGTTTCTCATATGTCGCCATCTTTAATGAAAAAATTATTTTGTTTTAACTCATACATGGGTCAAAATATGACGTTTTAGAGATTTAACTTACTCATAATTGTCAAAATAAAATAAAACTTGCAGGTAAAAATCTTCAATTGAAGTACTACATTATTGTCTGCGGTTAAACGTTTCTGTATTTCTTTTTAAACTTTTGTTAAGCATAGTAGCAGGTATAGGAAACCATCATATTCCTCAGCTTATGTTAAGCCTGTTATAACTAGAGGAGCAAGTGCTCACCAACCTTACCCCATTCAAATAATCATGTAAGGAAATACACTTGTTTGTAGGTGTAGAAAGCAGTTTGCAGTAAAGCATGACCCTCGGAGGTATAAATACTGGTGTGCACAAACTCTTTATTTTTCTTAATGTAAGCAGATCACCTTGCAAACAAGCAGTGGTTACCGTTCACCTTACCCAAAACTGAATGTCACTAAGTAAATTGAGAGATTGAAAAGGTTGAAAGCTGGTAAAAGTTATTTTGTTGCTTGTTCACACTAAATTTAGCAAGAATAGTGTGAAGAAAAATATAATTAAATTCGCTTTCTAATCTTATTTTTTCTCTATAAAATATTTAAATGTTGAGGGCTTACTTACTAATTAAGAAATTTATTCAATAATATCTATTTATCTGATTGAGTTGTTACAATTATATATTTATAAAAAATCTATTAATGTGTTAAAAATAGTCCATATTTTCTCTCTAGAAGATAAATCATAATTATAATTTCTCACATGTTAATAACTAGACAGTGTTATAGATAATTATACACTAATAAACCTTTACCTTGACGGAAGTTGCACGGCAAACTATAAACCAAGGTTTTTCGAAAACTACTACTTAAGTAGAAACCAATTATACAATTTACCAAATACATAATTTTAGTATTAAAGTAAAATTAATGCTTTACATGACTCATCTCTTATTCATAAATAGATCAGTAATAAACTGATCGTTATTTAACTTTTCTTAAAGCTATAAATTATATAGCCCTAATAAAACTAAGTTTTTGTGTTAAAAGCAATAAACACTATATTCATCTAGACCGTAAGTAATAGATCATTATCTTTTAACATCAAATTTTAAAGAAGAAATCTGCCTCAAAAGTTTAAAAAAAAAATTGTACTGAATTTAATTTTGATTCAAATATAGGATTAATCAAAATTGTTTTTAATATGTGCAGTAATATCTTTGTTAAAGACAATATGTTCTATGTGTGATACAGAATTTTATTGGCTTCAGAATACATAGTTGTGTGAAATAACCTTTTACTTAACGTAGAAACAAATAAAATATAAAGTTTATCCGGTAGTAAACTTTATTGTTCACAGTAAAAGGGACAAGACAACAAAGGTGAGAAAGACTTACAACACAAAGTGTCACGTGTCTTAGGTTTATGAATATAACAAATCAAGTAGCTGAGGATAGCAAACGGTCTTCTTTAGGTTGCACATTTTGTCTAGATAAAAGTGCCTTACTCAAAGGTGTGCTTTCCTGCACTTTGTCCTATGCAAAGAAAAACTTTTTTTGAAATCGTACAGTTTGTAGACTACAGAATAAATTTGTCGTCTTGAGGTTTATTATTTTATTTACATGAATAGCTTTTTTTTTCGGTAAATGTAAAAGCCCAAATTCTGAATAAAATTTTGACAAAAGATTTTGTGGACATTTGACCTGTTAAATGACTATGTATTGTAATTATTTTTCAATTTAAAACATTAAAATAAAAAAAGTTTTAAACATTTTATTTAATCAGTATAAATACTTAAAAAGAGTTTTTAGACGTATATGTTTATAGTTGGTTTATGTTAACTATGTTTTTCTCTTTTCTCTTCTATAGAAGTGTAATTTTTTATTATAATTGTAAACACAAAACTAAGATTTGTTTGTGTCTATCTTTGCTATTTAAAGTTAATTTTAATAGCTCTTGGAAAGCCAAGTTTCCACGTATATATGTCAAGAGCGATATTTTGATTTAAAAAACTTTTGATAGGCTTCAATTGTGAAGTCTTACTGATAAGTGCTAGTAAGCACAAAACATGTCTGACTCTACAAATCCTTGTTTTGAATAAATTAGACTTTACAATTTTTTACGATCAGTACCAAATTATATTAATTATCTGTTTTAGACGACAAGAGCTACATGTGATAAGTTAGTTATACAACATGCAATATTCTTTATTGTCTTATAATGTTTTTTGTCATATCGCCACCTGTCGTCAGTGACTTTTAAGCGGTACATATAAACAGACGACAGTTGCAAACTACATATTGGCTTAAGAATAAATAATGGTTAATCTATTTCCAGTCAATTCACATGTACTAGTTCAAGCCAATAGCTACATTCATATTTTCTAGATAAAAAGAAAATTATAAGATTTATTTACTTGCAATGTGTCGTATGTCGTATCAATAGCCTGAACTACATAACCAGTGACACTAATTTTCCGCATACTGTTTTACATTTGCTGGATTCATTCGTAATCTATCTAGGTAGAACCACCCACAAGCCGCAATAGTCATCCAATATTCATAAACCACAGATGTTTATTGTTTACATGAAGGCAATAGTGCGAGCAAATTCCAATAACTTAATATTTAAAGGTCATAAATAATAACAAGTTTCAAATTAATGCAATGTCAAGGAAATTTTGAAATGTTAGTGATTGTTGTTTGTGTAATTTTTCCAAACACATAAATTTTTTTATTAATTACAGTAGAAACAATTGAGAAAACAATATTAACGCTATCATTAAAAATAATGCTTATAATTAAATTACTCGTTGATTACAACTGGTTCACATTCTCAATTTTTTGTGAAACTATCTGGTTTGATATTTTTCTCATGGTTAACACAATAATTTCAGTTTGTCTCATCACTTTCCCTTGTTTTTCAAAACTATTATTAGTTAAGAAAATTTTATTATCTATTTTATTACAATAAAATGACATAGAAAGTTATTTGTCTACTGATATCTAAATATTTTAGAAGATTGCGCCGAATATTGTTTTGTTTGAATTAAAATTTCTTACCGAAAGCAATAAAATATTTGTATAACAATATATTGTATGGCAATAAATAAAACACTTATAAAAATCAGCTTAATGCCACCAGAATTGTTAACAATGAGTACTAACACAAACTATCATTAACAATTTAGGAAGTTTTTAATTTAAAGTCGTGTTTTTTCTAACTATTTTTTAGTGCTTATTTTATACAATCACCCGGGTTCTTTATTGTAGACTTAAATACTGGGTGATTTATTGTATATGTTGGAGTCAGAAGGCAAATTCGGCTCATGGCCGATATAATGAGAGCATTTTCATGCTAAAAATGCCGGATGCCAAAATTTTGCTTTTGACTAACTTAATTTAGCCTTATCGGAAAATGGGCATCTTTTTAATATGCCGTTGCCGGTATAATTTTGAAAAACTTATTAAGTCATTTACTTTGCAATAAATGTAGAGTTTTTTTTTGTTTTCAGAAAAAGTGATCTTAATTAATGAATAATTAGCAGATAAATTTTTTTCTAAAAATGATAATTATTACAAACATTTTATGTGTTAACAGATATTATTAAGACTTCAACTAACACGGCTTCACAACTATAACCGTTATTGAATCAAAATCTTCTTAACGTTTTTTACAAAAAGGTTGTACTCTAATAATTTTGTGAGAAAAATACGTAAAAAGTCAAGATTGTTATTTTTAAACTTATTGACTAAATGTCAATGCACGATACCGTTAGTATTGTGTACCTTAACAGTATTGGCCTAAAGCTTTTGAATTTTTATTGTTACGGAAATTATTCTTGTTAACACTTGTATGTGATGTAAATATAATGTTTAGACGGTTATAGTACAAACGTGTTTGTTTACTGATGAATCTACTCCCAAATACGTGACCTACCTGTTATTGCACTGACCAATACAGACGTACTTTAAAATAACTGTATAGTTAATTGTTTATGTACACATAAGCGTTGGTCAACTATAATGTTATTGTATTGTTTCAGAATTAAAATGTGGCCATCCCGCAATTCCTTTAAATGCCAGAGTTACATTAAGTTCTCCAGGATTGGCTCCTGGAACAGTAGCCACATACCGGTGCGACGAAGGATACGAAACGTTCGGTAATACAGAAACTTCTTGTTTACCGTCAGGAAAATGGATTGGCGAACTACCATTTTGTGGTAAGTTAGTTTACGTGTACTAACTTAAGTAACAGTAAATTTTTTATGTCTTTTATAATCTCTTTGTTCTCATTTGATACAATATAATACGATGTGTTTGAGTGTTTGTAGGTAGAGGAAATGCGATGAATAATTTAGTAAAATTTGAATAACAATTATAATAGTTCAACAATGAAAATAAGAATTTGAAGGCATATTTTAAATTATGCTTTGTAATGGTTAAAGTCTGTATTTGTTTGATAGTTTGTGGTTTAAATTGAAATACTTATCATAATCAAGTTAAAACCTTAACAAAAATCAAAAAGCTATGTTTTCCATCTATGAAAGCATAACCTAATGTTATTCAAATCCTTTTTCAATTATTAAATTTGAAGGCTTGTGCATATCAAAGATTGGTTAACCTTTAAATTAATTTTTTATCAACCAGATTATCTCACTTTAAATTTGATAGGAGATTATTTTATACAGATAAATAATAGTTTAAACTATTTATCTACTAATGCATCTCCAAAAATTAATTTTTTGCTGTTTGAAAATACAGGAAGCCTAAGAGAAGGTGATTGTTAAAATGTGTTAATTCAAATTAAAACCCTGATTATTATTATATATTTAGGACAATATTGAAATTTTTTTTTAACAAAAAATTGACAAAATGTAAATTTTTATAATAAAATTTCTTTAGAAACAGTTTAGCTACAGTAACCAAAACTGGATAATTTTACCTATAAAAGTGATACTGTTTATAGCCCTGGAAAATTTAGTATTAATTTTAATTATGTTGAAATCGATGATATAATAATTATGATACAACAATATAGAAAGTTTGTTAAGTAATTATCTAATTAATTAACAATTAACATTCAATGTGATAATGGTAATTTTATTTTATAGCGCACTTTGCATTAACAATGATAAATTGACTTTAAATTGCAAGTTTTTAAATTAGAATATTGATTCGTGTATAACAAATTGGAAAATTAATAATTATTGTTTTTTTATAGGTACAAATATAGCTTATAGAAAACCAGCCAATCAATCTACCAGCGTTCGTGGGGGTAGTGCTTTGAACGCTAATGATGGAGAAAAAGGAACGGAACATGATGGAAAACGATGTTCTGAAACTCAAAAAGAAGCTAGCCCATGGTGGCAAGTAGATCTCTTGCAACCATATGCAGTAAAAGTTGTAAGAGTTACAACTAGGGGTTGTTGTGGACACCAACCTTTACAAGATTTAGAAATAAGGGTTGGCAATAGCAGCACTGACTTGCAGAGAAATCCTCTATGTGCATGGTTTCCTGGCACAATAGGTAAGTAACAACATATCATGGATGTTTCATAAAGCAATTTGAGAATTTGTTTCTTGTGAGAAATTTCTTCATCCAACCTAGTTCTTGATTTTTAGAAATCTCATTTGCATTTTGCTCTGTTTTGAAATTTACGTTAGTGCTCAATTTTTTTTAAATTTATTTTATATGCATGTCGCGTGTGAAAACTTGCATTTTAATTGTAAAATTATAATAAGAATAAATATTAATTCCGATGAATACCAGAACAATGTAAAATTTTCTAAAAAATATTTTATATTTAAATAGTCGCTCTACCAATACTCAAAGCGCTAAAATAGTCACGCATCTATGTACTTTTATTTCTACATTTAATGGTTTTGTTTTTGTTGTAATCAATTTTTTTTTGATTTTTTTTATAGTGTGCAGCTATGTTGCTTTTTGCTGTTCTATATAGACAAGAGATTGTCAGCAATAGATTATTAAGATGACAAGTACTTGTTTTAACAACAATATTTTTTTTATTTAAATGGCTGATTGATAAAAAAATACGAATAAATAAAGAGAAAATTGTTTTGTGATTAAATGAATTTAAATTAACATAAATTATAGTGTGAATTTTTTTGATTTAAATATTACTATCATCTAGTAAATAGATTATAAAATGAAACTAGTATTATTATTCCTAGTCATAGAAAAAGCAGATTTTGCTTGAAAAACCGCACTAGTTTCCTTCTTTTCACAGCTCCTTTTGATGGTATTATATTTCTGAAACACTCTGTATAGTTCTATATTAGTATAAATTCTAATTACAAATAACAGTGTACAAAAATATTGTACAAATTTAAAGGTAACACAAATTTTAAAATTATTTATAAATTAACAAACAAATTAACAAACTATGCTATCAAAATATTGTAATAAAGACAATCTGTTAAAGCAATCTTTTTAAATTTTATTAACGTTACGTTCTGGAAAATACATTCTATTATATTACAAATAAGAGCGCTTTTTTTTGATTTTAAAAAAATTATTTGAAAAAAAATTATTTGATTTTTGAAATTGTGCAACTGCTTTATTTTTGATGTATTTTTTTAATTTTATAAACAGGATGATTTAATTGTTTATTTTGAGTTTTGCTAGTCAATAATTTCTTCTAATCAACCAGTTTTTAAAATTTTTGTGGAATTACTCACCGAATACATTGAATCACTGACCCTGAATTAACTGAACACTATAATTTGACACAAGAAAGTAAATTAATTGCTATATTTATTGTACTACTAATTTTGCAACAAAATAGTACCTAGGTAAATAGGATTCTAAAACTTCAGCTTTTATATTTAAATTTTACGGATTATATAAAAAACCGTTTGACATAAATCAGTTAAGCAAATAAATATTTAAACATAAAATTAAAGCAATTAAAAATAATTTTTTATAGATGTTTTTATATATACAGTGTGTTCCTATGAGACCCTGCAAAAATTAGTAAGAGGTGACAGTTAGTAAAACTTGTACATTTTTGTAGAATGAAAATTTGGGCAAAGTTTATTGTACGGCAGTACAGCGAAATTGAAAAAAAATTAGTTCTTTAGCAACAACAGTTGTAATTTCATTAGTAACGGTTACTGCAACATCTATAACACTAATTGATGTAGCATTTAAGAATTTCAAATTTGTTACAATCGGTTTGTTTTGATTATCTAAACAAATATTTTTAAAATAAAAAATATGTTGATATGCATTTGGTTTACGTAAATTTTAAAGCCCGCAGAGTAGCAAAGCCGCTGCAATAGATCTTACCGGCGTAATTCTCTATCGTACAGCAGATTTAAACCAAATTTTTAATATATTTGCTGCTTTTTTGTGACTGTGAAGTACTCTCATAAAGAAAACTTTGATAAGTGTAAGACTGAGCTATGCTTAGTTGTCAAAATTTAGCTATGCTTGGTTGTCAAGATTAAGCCATGCTTTTTTTTCAGAGTTGACCATGCTGAGGCCATTTGTGGTTGCAAAATTGAGTAAAATTTAGCTGCTAAAATTTTATCAATATTTAAATAAATAATGAAATAAATAATTATTTCTATAAATTTACATTGAATTTAATTGATTTTTCAAGTGTGTAAGTATCTGATATTTATGATACACAATGTTTTTACAACACTTTGAAGATTTTTTTCTAAAATTCGAATAATTTTTGTTTTAAAAATAATCATATATTGTTGCTAATTTAGTAAAACATAAGTCTTACAAATAAAAATTAAAACAAGGAATCAAATAATAATTAATAAAATCTTTATTGCGCTAAGCTTGTTTACCATTTTGGTATTTTTTCTTAGCAATCATCACTGCAATCGCTTTTCTTGGTTTATCTTTAGACGCAGGATACTTTGACGCTAAAAAATCTAAAATATTAAACACAACAACTTTTAAAATCATTATAAATATTTAAATATAGCATAAACTTACTTTCTACTGCTTCAAAAGTTTCATTATCTTTGACGAGTCTTTTTCAGATATTTAGATCAAGGTTGGGCAACTATAACTATAGCCAACACATTTTCTGGTAAATTATGATTTAAAATTAAATGGCTATAGTTGGATTTTTCGCTTTAGTTTAAAGTTAGAAAATTGTCAAAAATGCCAAAGCTAGGTTTCCTGTCTTTGAACCAATTTTTGCACGCTATTGATAATTTTCATTTCTCAGTCTATAATCTATTCAGATTCAAGAAAGAGTATTTTGGTCATTTAATTTTTGAATAGTTTCTAAACCATTCAAAATTGGTTTAAAATGAAATATACAATTTTTTCTGCGGCTTGCTTTGTCCGAAAAATTGTCAACCATGTCCCACTTCATAGATGTGATCACGTGAAACCTGCATGCATTTGATTTCATGCACTCTTTCTTGAAAGTGAATAGAGTATAGGTTTAAAGTTTAAGCATTTTTAGGAATTTGTTAGTATTAGTTTAAAAAAAGCAACACTAAGATTGACTAAATCTAAGTTAACCAATCTTGGCCTAAGGTTGGTTAATCATAAAATTGACTTAGAAGAGTTAAGTACTCATTTATAAACCAAACATTAGGTTTTTCAATGCTAGGTTAAGCATGGGTCATTTATTCAACTGTAGAGACTGCATTAAGCACATAAACTGTACTAATAATACGGTAGTCAAAATCGAGTAGCCAGTCTACGTTATATTAATAGCGCACAAACCAGATTCCTACATAAATTTATAGTGGCGGTTTTTAATATTTTGTTATGGGTACGCTTAAGTATATTCCTCAAGGTGTGATCCCCAAATCTCTTTGCAGTCAGTCAATGCATACTTAGTCTCTAATATCTCTGTGTAACATGTAAAATACAAATTATGTTTCAACGTACAAAAATGGTAAGAAACCATTTTTGAGTGATGGTCAATCTAACGGCATGCTTAGCTAAAACCTTATAAATCATATTTTGCGTTCCAAATCCAAGGTTTATGAGTAGCTTCAAAGTAAACAAAAATTTATTACAGTCATTTATTTAAATTGTGAGAGTTTTTTATAGTTTATAAAGCTTCATCATGATTCAAAACAATATTAGTTCCTCAAGAACCAATCTTTTTTATTGCTTTAATATATTATTAAGGTTGCTGCGAGATTATTACTGCTATTAAGAAAATTAATAGCGTCATCTTCATCATGCACATTATTTTGTTTTTAGTGAAATATCAAATAATGTAAGATTAAAATTAATTTTACTTCCAGATGAAGGAGTAACAAAAACCTTTACATGTGCTCGGGTTTTGACAGGACAATATGTCTTTCTACAACTCGTCGGTGTAGAAGGATCCCTGTCCTTATGTGAAGTCGAAGTTTTTACTACTGATGGTAAGTAATCATTTTTTTCAGAAGTTGTTAACATTAATTACGACATTGTTTGGCTTAATTTGTATTTTTCACTTGCCACTTTCGAAGCGATGAGCATCTGTCGCTTTCATTTTTCGTTACAATAATAGCATTCTAATGAGCTAACATGTGAAGGAGTAACCAGCGAAAACATTTTTTTTTATTGTTATTAGACTCATAAAGAAGCAAATTATTTTCATTTCGTTTTCTAGATCAATCTTACTTTTCACTATTGTTTAATTCACACTCTTTTGCTCTGGTTCTCATTGTTATTACATTCAGCTTTGAATTATAAATGCAAATTAATCTATGAAGTGATGCGGTGCTTGCTCTTCGCTTTTCAGATCAATAATCTTCTCACTGGCTGAATCTTAATCAAAATATAACACTGCAAATAGCGTTACAACTTCCTATAAAGTTTCACCAGATTCTTATAATTGCAATCTTGACTAACATTTATTTTAAATAAAACCGCACAGTTATTGCCGCTTATAATATCAAACAAGAAACAAAAAATAGTGCAGGTCAACTTATCATCACATTAACAGAAATAATGAAAGTAATTGTTATTTTATGGTATAGGTATTATATTTACACATTCAAAATAAAAATGTCTCTTAAAAGTGTTATGCATCTTCGCAATTCCTGAAACCAGCGCTGTTTTGGCTTTTATTAGAAATTTATAAAATTGTACTCTATTACACTATTTATTACATCTTTACGTCAATAAAAGCATGTTTTTGATATAAACCTTAATACAAAAAAAATTTAAACTCACTTACAATGAATGATTTTAGATATTTATATAAAAAAAATCAATCTCAAAAAGCTACATAACTTTGAACTACTTTTACAAACCTGATTTTTTCAATGCCTCTAGTAGTTACGCCAAATCTTAGTTGTTATATTGAGTGTTATAATGCAAAAATATTTTTAGCCGCTTGTAATGAGTTACTTTTTCTATACGCATTTTTAAGTTTGAAAATTAGCACAATTGTAAAGATTAGTTGTTTAGGTTTCACGATTAGTTGAAATTAAAAACTAAAAATGCACATTAGGGACAATCATAGCCGTGCAAACACACGTTAGGATTAAATTTGTTTTTTCTCCTCTACTTCTTAATTAGCCACTATAGGCCACAATTAGATCTCTACTTGTCAAATTTTTGCCTAAAATTTTTATTTACTTAGTAAATTAAGAAAAAGCTGGTGTTTCCAGTGCTTAAACACACTCATTTTGTACTACTAACTATATACTATTGTTTAAGTTAAACTGACAAACAAAATTACATATAATTTCTTTAGAATTCTCCGTGGATCGTTGCGCGCCCAAAGGTGCAGCCGAAGATGTTCAATTGGCAGCATTCGCAAGAACTTGTTACGAATTTGGGGTTACACGAGGGGGCTCATTTCTGGAAGCTAGAAACTATTGCAAAAGTCATAATGGAGATCTAGTTCATGGAATGTCACAAGGGGCCACGACTTATCTTTATGCCGAACTGGAAAGACGAAAACCAATGCTGAAAACGCAGCTGGTTTGGATTGGAGCTCAAAAAGAACCTGGATTAACGTCAAGAGTTTGGAAATGGGTCAATGGTGAGTAACAACTAAATTTTGCATTTAATTTGTTCAATAATAACCCGTTATAATAATTATTATTGTCGTGAGAAAAATATAGACAAAATGTGAGAACTTTTTTTACAAATTGTAGCTGCTGCCGGCAGGTTTCAAGGTTTGCAGAATATAAACAGTAAACAATAACCTAGACTCTATTATAGACCGAAATTAGAAAATAAATTTCAAAAACTCTGACAGTGATTCACAAATTTTTGATGACTGATTTTAATAATAGCGTGAGAAAATGTTTATTATTCTACTTAATATGAATAAATACTAGAAATTATTAATTTTCTTTTAAATTTGTAAAGTTTGGTTTCTTGCTTGGTTGCCTACTTTTACATAATTTATTACAATAATATAGCTAAACCGTAAAATTTCTCACTTTTACTAACACGCTCTTTAAGTAGCGAAAGTAAATCAGAACTCATAATTTAATTCAAAGTTAGTACTTTAACATTGTGAATATTGCAGTACTAACATAAATCTTAAAAAATTGCAGTGATTTACCAGTTAAATAACGGATGGTTGTACAACCTGGCCATTAAATCAAAGCTGAAAAACGCAATAAAAATCAATTACAAACCATTATGAGATTGTAAGAAATTATTGAGAGCTGTTCTAATTAGAATCACTAAAAGAAATATAAGATACAGTTTCTATAAATAAAAAATAAATTGCAATTCAAGTCGTGTGAGCAGCGATTCATGCTCTACTGCGATTTTACCATAAAAAAAATTATAATTAAAAAATAACAATTTTAATATAAAATATACTTAACAGTAGAAAATGAGTTATATATACAAAGCAAGTCATTAGTGTGAAATTGGTCTCTCATGCTTTTGCTAATAATTTAATCTAAATTGTGTTACCAAAATAAATTTACACTGTAAAAATTCATTTTTTAAAATATTGAAAGCTAAATAAACGTACCTAATTATCCAGGGTGAATTATCACTTTTTTTTAATGTAAAGTCTTTAACTATTATTAAATTTTATTGTTTGCCGTTTTATTTGCTAAATAACTGTACACATAATTTTTTAACCACAAAATGTTAATCTGCAAAACTTTAAAAACATAGGCTTGTTATATTACAAAAAATTTTATAAGACTATTATTTACAGAATTCCAAATGTTTGTACATGACTAAAAAAAAAGCTCGATTATATATTTTTTCAATTTTAAAATTTTGTTTTACAGAAATACAAATTACTGTTAATTATCAGCGGCTAAGTGTCAAATGTTATAATCAATTTTAAGAAAAGTTTTAATAACTTTCAATTCTGTTGTTATAGAAGCTATAGGTAATGGTTAATAAAATAGAAAGCTATTTAAAAAAAGTTATTTGATTGTTGAAAGAGCTACTGAATGTTTTGTCTGTAAAACCATACTTTAAACATTAAAAGATTAAACTCGTATATATTAAACACTTTAACCTTCCTTTAGCTTTGCACAAAAAGTTGAAATTTTGTAAATAATAGCAAAACTTCTATTCCAGTTTTTGAAAATTTTTAAGAAAAAACATCATAATTTTTTGCAGTTATCGCAAACTCAAAACAATTAAGTAATTAATACAACAAACAGCAATATTAATAAAAAAATTAAAAGTGCACTGATTAAAAAAAAAGATTGAGTTTGACTCTGGCAAATTGGGTTCCATCATATAAACCTAAATATTTATAGAAAATAAAGTTTTTTCAGTGTAAATATACATATTTTGTTAATAGAATTTACATTAAATGATCAGCAAAAGTATAACAATTATGCCTTTAACGCTGTATATCTTTGATTGGTAAACCTTGTAATATCAAAAATATAGAAAAGCTTCATATAATCAACTATAAAAACAAATTTTGCTATATTTTGTTTAAATTTTCAAGTTGAAATGCGATGTGATCTTGTACAAAAAACAACATATTTCAACAGAACAATGATTACGATCAACAATCTAGAGTTACAGACCATGGAATTTGTCATAATTTCACAAACCAATAACCGCAGACTTAGGAAGTTACAGCAAAAACACATCCCACATAATACTATAATTTATTATAAATTATTAATGTTAATAGAAAATATATTACTAATAATCTTCTTTTTTAGGAGATTTAGTTCAGCGACCGGCGTGGGGAAAGGATCAACCAAATAACTATAACGGAGAGCAAAATTGCGCAGTTCTCGACGGTGGACGAGGATGGTTATGGAATGATGTAGGTTGTAATCTTGATTATCTACCTTGGATTTGCCAACATTGTAAGTACAAACGCAAGTTCAAGATTTTTTCAGAATTTTTTAATGATTTCTCAATCAAATTTTTCGATTAATTTCGGAAAATGTAGTGAGGTCTAACTTAATAACATTTCTTCTCAGCCTTGTACAAGAATTTCAAAATCAGAATAATTACCACATTAAATTATAACTTTATTAAAGTAAAATTAGTAGATTAGATTTTTTGAATCTAATACATATACAAATAAGATTACAAATAGCTTGCATCTAAATTTCATTGTTTATTATTATCTATTTGTTTTACGCTTTTATCGTTCTTTCATAGTAGTAATATTTCATAATCTTTTTTAGAAATATACTAGTAATGTTTAGTTTAGATATCAAATAAACCTAGTTTATAATTCTAATTCTTTTTACTGAAAAGATAAAGATGATTATCAGTGCAGTTTGCACGTCAAGTAGCTTGCCGCGTATTTGATTATTTATCTCAAACTTTTTTTTATGTTTTATGTTTTTTCATATTAGTGTTTTATAAAGCCCAATGGTTTTCAGCTATTTTTTTTATTTCTCTTATTGTGTTTTGATTTTTATTACAATTGTCAGATCTAAATAATTAGTTTAATTGTTATTATATTATTGTTTAATCAGTTCTATTCCTACTAAATATCAGCAGTTTTTAAGCGTCGAAAAGAAAGATACCTATTCAGGTGTGCTAACATTTGTTTATTTTTTAAGTATGACCACAATTTTGACAAAAACTTTCAATTTTAACATTTAAAAAAATTTTATTATATAATTGTGACTAACAAATTTTGCTTTTAAATCATAAAAAAACATAAAGAAGGTTTGGTTGTTCATCCATTAAATTTTCAGGGAAGAACCAAGTCTGGTAAAAATAGACACACAAAAAAATATGTTGTTTTAATGAAACTGCAGCAACAAAACAAAATTTGAAATTGTTGTAAATTTTAGTGACAACAAAATAAAAACTTTGTAATAAAAAATTGCGACAAAAAAAAGAGAACTCAAAGGTAAAAAATTAAATTGTTTAATCAAAAAATTGAACTTTTGGAAAAAAAACATTTGGTCCAATTAGTCTTACACAATGCAAATATTTGAATAATTTTGAGATGGTGTCAAATAAATAAAGAAGCACGTATTAATCTTTCGTATACGTATCTAGTAAGCTTTAATTATAAACAAGATAAAAAGTTTTGTTTGGCGCCGACTCAATATTATTTAGATATTCACATTAGTGTAGGAATTAGACTTAACAGTTACTTATTTTGCTTGTTTTTAACTGTTTAGTATTTTGCTAAAAGTTTTTATGTTTTCGGAAGTTTTTTACTTGATATGTTCCATATTTTAAATAATTTTTTTAAACATTATTAAACAAGATATAATGCTCAAAATGTTTTCACCAGACTTTTTTCGTGATCTTTTAAAAATAAATGTAGCTTTTTTTATATACATTTTATAGCTCCAATATGTAGTATTAAGAATGTTAACATTGACATTTAATTAATAATTGGAAGTAAAACCAAAAATAATAACGTCTTTCAAAAAATGTTGCTATAGTACCTAATGTTTACTTTTATCACTTTTTAGTTTGTTTGTAATAAAAACAAGTGTCACAACAGGAAATAGCTAGAATGTATTGTCAGGATTCAAACCCATTTTTTGCTTCATCAAAATTTTTTTAAATTTTATATTAGCTACACTCTTTTCTAATCTAAATTATATTATTCTCGAATTAAGAAGTAATTTTGAAAAAAAATAGACAACTATAATTTATTATTTGTAGAAAAATTCTATTGTTTTACAACCACATGAATAATGTCGGTGTTACTTCATCTTTTGAATATTCAAAAGCTCTTGAAGCGTGGTAATTTTGGCAGCACCTGGTAATGAACAATAACTTTTGTAAATACATAATTTGAAAGGTTTTTGTAATTATTTGATTTATTCAAGTTGAAACATGCATCTGTATGATAAATCCTGCCAAAGGAAATATAAGAATTTATTTTTAATCTAAAGTAAAAGTGCCAATTTCACGCTTAATTCTTGTATTGGCAAATCTGCAGCCAGTAAAAGCATTTGCTTGTACTTCAGTCAATAAAATTAATGTATTGTAGTTGTTTTTATCTGTAACATTATTTTCAAGTTCTCAACCTCAAAACATAATTAAATGAAATTTTATAAAAAAAAAGACTGAATTGAACGGCTAAGCACCTTTAATTCATATAATCTAGATATCTACGTTTGTAAAAACCAAATTAAACATTTAATTAAATTTGAAGTTGGTTCGTTGAATCTGCGAGAAATTAAAATCAAACATTTTGATTTTAAATTTGATTGGAATTAGCTACGATTATTAATATTAATGCGTCCGCTTAACTCAAAAATTTTAAAATATAAAATTATAAAATTTGTAAATAACTATAGTTAAATCTTTTACTTTTATTAATAGATATGTTGAGCTTTTTTTACTATCGCTTGTCCTGATTATCTAAAGAAAGTAACAGTGCTCGATTCAATTTTAATAATGCTAAGGCAATCTTTAATTTCAAACATAAGGGAAAGTATGCAATTTAAATGGTTATGTGAACTTTTACTAAAAAAAAATAAGACCTTCGATCTTTTCTACCACACCCACGCACGATTTGGTAAATGTTTACTTTTCCAATCAGAACTTGCGGATAAAAAATATTTTAATTAAAACTTTAATTTCAAAATATTGTTTTTTTTAAATTTTTAATAACAATACAAATAATTTTAAACAAGAAACATTTGACTTCAAAGAGGAAACTGCGAACACGCATTAACAAACGCACTAGTCGCCACTACAATTTTCGAAGGCTTCTCTTGATTTATGTAAGATGCTATTATCACATCTCAATTTTCATATAATGGTATCATCTTTGAGAAAATTCTTTTTTAACAAAAAAAATATTAAAATCGATTTATAAACAACAAAGTTATCCGAGAACACACATTTGACAAACGCTTTATATTTTTGTCGTTTTTCTCAATTTTTTTATCATGGTACCACCCTCTAGATAGCTCCTTTCCAACAAAAAAAAATATCAAAATTGGTTTATAAATAACAAACTTATCCACGCATACACATAAAAAATATATACTCTTGAATTGAATGAGTATGATGAGTTTGATGAATTGAAAAACCTTCTTTTTTTTGAAGTCTGTTAAAAAATAGCAAATTTTGCTTGTTTTAAATGTGCGCCTTAGGTATATGATACCACGATTACTTGATGTGCAAGAAGACTTTTTGTAAAAAACATATTCGTCTTTGTTTAAAATTTTTATTCAAGATAATTAGCTGCATACATCCTTTTCTTATAAATTTGCTATTATAAACCATTGTTTAAAACTTAACGAAACCGTCACACTTTGATGATTTGATTATTCTTCATTAGCACCGTCATCATGCGGTAGTCCTGACAAACAAATCAACACTACCATCGTTGGAAACAATTACAACGTCAATTCTTCCATTGAATACAAATGTCCCGATGGTCACATGCTTGTGGGCAATCCTAAAAGATTTTGTGGACAAGCCGGATTTTGGTCGGGAATGGCACCATCTTGTAGATGTAATTTATTTAGAATAATAATCAAAGTCTATTGTAATGTTGACATATTGTTTTAAGATATTGATTGTGGCGAAGTAGGTAAACTAGACCACGGAACTGTGACATTGCAAAGTAAGAGAACTACTTATGGAGCAGAGATTTTATACAGTTGTCATGAAAACTACACTCTTATTGGACACGAAGTCAGAACTTGTGGAGCTAATGGAACTTGGACAAATTCAACTCCTCAATGTCTATTTGATTGGTGTCCAGATCCTCCAGCCATTAATGGAGGGATTGTAAAAACATCTGGACACAGAGCTGGAGATACATCTATTTACACCTGTCAGCCCGGTTTTATTCTTTTTGGACAAGGAGTAAGTAGTTTATTCAACATTTGGAAACCACCTAACATATAAAAAAATCACCAACTTTACGCTGCAATATTTTTATTATTTTTGACGTAACTTGCAGTTTTTTAGTAACATTTGATGACTCTGTGGGTAGACTAATAACGTCAATTAGTTGCATTTGATTGTTTGGCGAACAATTATGTAGTTTTGCATCTTGAACGTTTTTGACTCTTGTTATTGCTTCTAGAGTTAGTATGTCAGAGTTATATGGATCAATGTCCGTACCAAAAGCACAAGAATTTATATTAGATAAAGTCATACATTTACATCAAACTATATCTCTTGATGAAGCGCTCTTTCTACTTTGCCCAATATCTTTTTTTTCTCAAAATTTTTTAAGGCTTTAAGTCTAGGGCGGGTAATTTTGGTTTAATCTCATAAAACATTTTGCGATCTTTTTTGAGTAATCTTACAAAATATCTCTGCACACGCTACAGTACAACATAAGCAATAAAACAGAAAATGTTTATAGATACTACAAAACAAAGCAGTTTAAAACTGAAAAACAAGGAAATAGATTGATAATATCGACTATATATACAACACCAAAAAATTAACAAATAAAATAACATAATCTGCTCTAAGATTCTAATGAAACTTGATAATTTTGTTTCAGGTTTTATCGTGTGAATTAGGTGGAGGATGGTCTGGCAAAGCCCCATCTTGTAAGTATGTAGATTGTGGTGCACCGCCAAACATTGATAATGGACGTTATGATTTGATAAATGGAACGACTTCTGTAGAAAGCATTGTTGAATACAGTTGTCGTGACGACTATTGGTTAGATGGGCAAAAAATTCAAAAATGTACTAGAGACGGGAAATGGTCTACAGATGCTCCATCTTGTGAATGTAAGTAGATATTTCTGGTTTTTATGAAATTTTAGTTCTAATATGTTTTCTCAATTCAAAATTACAATAATTCTCACAAATAATTTGAAAGATGTTTTACTTTTTCTAATTTATATCACATTCAGCTGGCGTAGCTGATGAAATTTTGTCTAAGATTTAATTGTCAATAGTTAAACTTGATAGTACTTTAAACAAAATTGCAGGATTTAATCGTTATTAAGTGTATGATTGAATATTTTTGAATACTTTACTACGAATACTTTTTAGTGATTGTTTGTGAAGAACCATACGTTCCTCCTGGAAGCTATGTTGTGGGATATGACTTTAACATACATTCGTCTATCGAATACAATTGTGAAGTTGGTCATGTTTTACGAGGAGAAGCTATTCATACTTGTAACAGAGATGGTGATTGGTCAGGAACAACTCCTAAATGTGAATGTAAGTAATAGTTTACAATATTACAAAAAGATAAATAGAACTGATAGCGTCCGACGCTGATGTTGCATAAATAATAGTAAAAAAAACACTTCAAATAATAAAAGTTTTCAAAATTATTTGGCTTCGACAACCAACGTTTAGTTTGTTTTGTTTGCAAAAACTTTAGGTCTATTTTGACAGGTTTACATTGTAGTAATAATATAATTTATAGGGTGGATTAATTTACAGAAAACAAATCAAACTAAAATGGTTAATTAAATCAAAATCAAGAGAATTCAATTGGCTGTTTTTGCAAATTTAAGTAATCACGTAAGGAATTAACATCAATTTTAATTAGATATAAACCCAACCATCAGCTTTTAAAGCCAATCTGATGTATGAGAAGCTTTGAACACATATCAAACTCTTATCAATATTAATAATAATAATTGTTAGATTCCCTTTGACAATAATATGACTTGAATTTAGATAAATCTTTTAATTAATAATTGTTTTTTTTTGCATGTTTTTAGTTTCTTTCTATAACTTTGTCTTTTTCCATCTCTCAGTTTTTATTCTATTGTTATGTTTTTTTAATTTGGTTGTTTTTGTTTTTCTTGTTCTTTTAAACAGTTGCTTTCTTTATTTGCTCTAACAAATTTTTTTTAACATTTTTACATTTTTATTATCTTGTGCTTTATTGTTTTCTTTCTCCCACACATCTTACCTATTCTCTAATTGCTTCTAATTCATATATTTTTTTATTTTTGCATCTGAACTTTGCTATAATCTATATTTGTTTTTTATTTTTATGTATTTTGGCAAGTATTATTTTCTTTCACTCATTTTAGATATTGATTGTGGAAAGGTTCCTCCTATGCTTTATGGCCTGGTCACCTACGTAAACGATTCTACTTACTTGCACAGTGAAATATCTTACAGTTGTACCAGAAACTACAGACTTAGTGGCACTTCGTTGAGAAAATGCTTAGAAAGTGGACAATGGAGTGATTTACCTCCAAAGTGTGAAGGTGAGTGTAATATAGTTTTTTGTTATTTTTAGTGTTTTATTTGGTTTTATTTTTTAACCAGCTATTTGCTTGTGTTTTTGTTAATTATTTTCTTATTGCAATAAAAAAGAGCTAAAAAGTTGCAAAATTTATTTTAGTAGTATTTTAGGTTTTTGAGACTGGATTTGTACTTTGCATTGGTAGCCGACTAATAACAACAATGAAAAAAGATGTAAGCTTCAGAAATAAAAAACTCAGAGGGCTAAAATTGTTAAAATAAATTTAAAATTTTTATGTTTTTGGAAGGGTAGGCATAACTCAATTGACTAATGACAAGGTATAAGATTATTTTATCAAATTAATTTTTTAAAAACACAGAGTTGATTTGATTATAAAGTTAGTTTATGTTTTTTTTCTGTGTTTTTTCGATCATTGGTTAATAAAGAATTAAAACTACAAAGTAGTAAACTAAAATAAATCAAACAATATGCAAATATGAGTGTACAATATTTTTAAATACAAAAATGATTTGAAAATTGGCAATCTTTCACAAGGGCCTGATACAATAAGCTGTTGTTTTCTTGCTTTTCATTGGTGAAAGCAATAAAACTGAAACAAAAATTGGACACGACATCTCAACGTTTAACCACGCTAAACGGGTATCTATCAGTAAGCGGAGAAGAGAAACTGTCAAATAAAATCTCCGGTGTGCAAGCAGAAAAAGTATCTGTAAACAAAAATCGCAACTATAAGTTTAATTTATGTTCAAGAAACCTAAACTTAACACTCTTTTTAATGTTTAGTACCCCTAAACTTTGAAGATTGAAAAACGTCATGTTGTGTCAATGTTGTAACACAATTCTTTCAAGACGAAAAAATGTAAAAAAAAATTTCGATTACAGAACACCAAATTTTAACTTAATTTAAATTAGTTTATTTAATACTTTTATATGTTGAGATATTGCAAGTTTTATGCTTAGAAAGACATTTTTAATTATAGAAATAAGATGTCCGGAACCGGTGTTGGCAGAACACAGCATTTTATCTGTAACTGGTAATGATCGAATGTATGGAAGAACATTAATTAGAACATCCGACTCTTCAAATGTCGCATCTCAAACATATAAAATTGGAGCTCTAGTAAAATATAGATGTGAGAGAGGCTACAAAGTAGTCGGAGAACCTCTGAGCACTTGTGAAGATGCTGGTCTATGGAGTGGAGATGTACCACAGTGTATATGTGAGTCAACCAATATTTATTAATGTAAAATGTTACATTTTTTATTTCAGTTGTTGATTGTGGCAATCCCGATAATGTATCGAATGGTAAAATTACTTTAGCTTCTAACGTAACTTATTATGGAGCCCTAGCTTTATATGCTTGTGATAGAAATTTTGAACTAGATGGAGTGTCACGACGATTATGTCTTGAAAATGGCACTTGGAGCTCAGAAAATCCTATATGTAGAGGTTAGTATCAATTTTAATTTGCCAATTAGTTCACCTAAAACTTTTTATTACAGAAATTCAATGTAAAGATCCTGACAGCTTTGATGGAATAAATGTTAAAATCAGCACACACAGCATAGGTGGAATTGCTGTATATTCTTGTCCTAAAGGACATACCTTAAAAGGAAATTCTACAAGATCGTGTCTTAAAAAAGGTTCTTGGAGTGGCCAAGCCCCTAATTGTATTCGTAAGTATTAGTGCAAATATACCATTTTAGTCTAATAAACTTTTTTAGCTGTTGATTGTAAGGATCCTGGTACTATTGAAGATGGTAGAGTGATTGTAATGAATGGTACTATTTATAATAGTGCAATCGAATATCATTGTATTCCAAATTTTGTTAGAATCGGCCCATATCTTAGAAAATGTATGGAAAATGGGGAATGGTCTGGTGATGAACCAAAATGTGAAAGTAAGTTCTCAACTTTAGATGTAAATTAAATACAAGCTGTAGATGTTTTAATTCAAGCGTTATTGGTTGCTCTAATCAAAACGGAGATAGCTTTTTTATTGGTAAATATTTTGTTTTAAATTTAAAACAAATTTGGTACATCAATTAAGTGTATTTTAGCTTAATTTATATTTATTTTTTTATAGTTCTACCAGTCTTTGCAAATATTTTTGAATTTTTCAATTGAGTTTTGTTAAATGTTTTATTTCTTTCTCATACTCATAGGTAACTTTTTTTTTTTAGTTTTTACTATTCTGTTTTTTATTTTAAACATTTTTAATTTTACTACTATTTTTTATTTTGAATGTTTTTTGATTCTAGCACTTTTTCAATTTATTTATTGTTTTTTTTACATTGCTTTCTTTGTCGCAATTTCTAAATTGTCTGTCTTTGTTTTTCTACTTGCTTTACATTTTTTTTTAATAATTTTTACTTATTTTTAAATATTACAGTTTTTGTGTTCTTTTTTTTCTTTAACTTTGTTATTCTAATATTGTTTTTTTTCCATGTTGAATTTAATTTCAAATTATTGATTGCTTACATTAATTCTTGCTATGTTAGATATTTATTGTTTTTTGATTTTGTTTAAGTGGGCAACGAGGAACCTCAAGACTCCTCCAATCTGGGAACCAGTATCGGAATTGGTGCTGGTGTAGTAGTATTTCTATTAATTATTCTAGGAGTGATCTATCTCAAGTTGTAAGTTTGATTTAAAGTTTTTGCAAGTAGGTTGTTATTTGTATTTTTTTACATAGAAGAAAACCAGTTCCTGTAAAGAATACTGAAAATGTAGAAGGCGCTGAACGCAAAGAAGACAGAAACGCCGCAGTGATGAGCTACGCTACGTTGAGTGATAGAAATGGTTATCTGCAGACTCAAATACCAGCAAATATCTATGAAAATATTCATGACGAAAACATGTATGATGCCCCATATGAAGAAACCAGTCGTGATAGTGGTACATACGAACCTGAGCCTATTAGCAGGTCTAATGGAAATGTAATTACTATAAATGGCGTTTCAATAAGATGAACCGGTCAAGTTCCAATGATAAACCAATATTGTACCAAATCATAAACGCTAGATTATAGAAAAAAACCATAACGTTTAAAAAACTTTTAATTTGAAGAAAGCAGCTGCTCAAATTAAATTTTTTTTATCTTTTGTAAATTTTATGTATGATTGTGAATTGTTGTAGAAAGAGAAACGAACGAATGTGATTTGTTACTGTTGACAATTTTGTAAATACTCATTTTAATGTTAAGTGTTAATGTAATATAAAATATTTAATAAAAATTTTTTTTTAAGTCTTTGATTATTTAATTAACAAAACTATACTTTAAAAGTTATAGACAAATAAACATCAATTACATTTAAGATTTGAGTAAATATACATTTACGGCACTGATAACAAGCAAATGAGTCTAAAATGTTTTTAAATAGAATAAAACGTTAGATAATGTTAATTTTTTACGCATATCAATGATATGCGTAAAATGCAATGTAATCTATTGTACGGGTAGTAACTAAAAAAGATAGACTATATTTATAACACAATCTTCAAAAATAGATAAAAAACCTACTATATTACACTACAAGGGCAGAAAGTTGAGATTCATGACGCACAGTGCAAGGCTCTCAAATTTCTGCCCGTGTAGTGTATACTAGTTTTTTTGCTACTCCAGTCGAACGTACGTGGTTTCGGCTGCGATTCCACGGCAGAAAGTGTATCTTTCATGCACTGGTAGAGCTGCACTTTCTGCCGTGGAATCGCAGCCGAAACCACGTACTTTCGACTGGAGTAGCAAGAAAAACAAATTACATTATAGATTATAATATCAAGTTAATGCCCATGAACCAACCATAAAAAACGTGCAAAAAACAAAATGAATGACAAAGCTTTATCAAGAAAAAATCCCTCAAAAACCAAAACGCGTCTAAGAAAAACTTTTGCGAAAAATTTTTTTAAACTATTACTTTACGAAACTGTCTAGAGATTGTGCTTTTCACTTCTTTGCTTATTGTAAATTAATCTTAGCCTATAAAGTTTTACTGATAAGTGGTAAAAAGCTCAAAACATGTATAAGTCTACATTTAAATCTAAATATTTATATCGGCGGCTATAATTCAGAACTCATTTGTGTTTTTTTTTGGTTAGCGTTTTTACTGTTTTATAGTGCCTTGAATGTTAAATTTATTGTAGTAATCTATATCTGCTTAGAGGGATCGCATTTAAAATATTTTTTTACGAAACAGATGCGTTTGTGTTGGAAGAATTTTAGTTGTTATCACAATCATAATAAATAATTATTAATTATACCCGCATAACTATAATTATACCGCATTTTTATGACTATTTGCTAGTAGGGGGTAGCTGTAAGTACCAGTCTACCAGTTAGTTGGCATGTGGTTTGTGTCTTGTTTCAACGTACGCATTTTGTGTTCATATTTTGCTAGTTTTTCTGAAAATATTGGTAAACCTAAATAATTATTTCTGTGTGTTTAGTTTAAGAAAAACAACTTATTTATTTAGTCTATTAATTAGATAAGTATTAAAAAATAAAAGTTGATAATAGACATTATGTACAGCTTTAAAGATATTCAATTAGTAATTTGTCTCAAAATTGTCAAGCCACATTTTTTATGTAAACTTAATGGCAATATTTAAAAATAAACAGTAAAATAGATTGTCATTCTAATCAGAAACAGTTATGCAGCATGATGATAAATAGTTTGGTGTTTTCACGGTCAAATTTACATCTTGACTATACAGGCCAATATATAGGTCAATTAAGCGATAGAATTGATCAACTAAAATTTTTGTTGTTTGAGGAACTTTTATAAATTAAAGCCAGTTTTTTACAAACACGCGTTTTAATCAAACATTAAAATAGTAAAATTGTTTCTTTAGTTTTTGATAAATTTTTAAAAAAAGCTACAGCAAGTAATTGAGAAAAAAAGTGTAATAAAGTATATATTTTCAAAATAATTAAAGAACTCAGATGCTTTGTTAAAACTTTAAAAAAATTAAAAAATTAACAAATTTTTTAAATTTGCATCATACTGCTTGCAAAAAAAACTTTTATTACCAAATGCAATGTATGATTTTAGAATCTAAAATCAAAAATAATTATTTAATGATTAAGTAGATCAAGATTTATTTTACATTAAGATTTCTAATTTTAAAAAACCACAAAGATTGAGCACTTTGACATTTGATAAAATTGCTAGAGTTTTAAAATAGAACACATTGAATCACAAAATAGTAATCCATTTAAATCCTGATAAGATCAAAGATACTCCTCTTATATATTATTTCTTTCTGCTTTAGAAGATTATTGTGCCAGTAAAAAAATGGTTTCTTTAGCAAAATGATTTTTTAACAGTTTTCACTAAAACTTTTTATATTTTTTAAAGTATGAGCGACCTTCATCTTTAATTAACTTGATTATTATTATGATAAAGCACACAATGGAAAATTATTTAATTTTGACGTTTCAGTTACCAAGTAACTTCCCCATGGATGTCCCACAAAAAGTTATTGTTGATGCTGATGTTGGATCTGATGATTACCTGGCGCTCTTAATTTTATTGAATGCTGAAGCATTAGGAAAAATTATTATTGTTGCAATTGTTTGTACAATGGGCAATGCTGCAAGAGATGTTGGTTGTATCAATACAATGCGTCTTCTGGAAACACTAGGACGAACTGATGTAAAAACCACTGTAGTAACTAAACTTGAAACGTTTTTGTGATTTTTGTAGATACCAGTCTTTAAAGGATCTCTTCATCCATTTATTGTACCACCTCAATTAGAACAGTTTAGTGGCCTTGATGGACTAGGTGATCTTAAATATGACTCATTTCCAAATATGAGTTTAATACAAAACAAACCTGGATCAGTCGCAATAGGAGAATTAGTTGCAAAAAATCCTGGAAAAATTGCACTGATCTGTCTAGGTCCCCTAACAAACATTGCTATAGCAGCAAGATTGTACGACAATTTTGCAAAATCAATACAAGAATTATGGATTATGGGTGGTGCGTATTCAGGTAAAAATATAAATCATATATTATAAAACATATTATAATAGCAGAGACATAATTTAGGAGTTGGAAATAAAATTGGGTTTCCTACTGCAGAATGGAACTTTTTTGTCGATCCAGAAAGTGCCCACGTTGTTCTTGGAAGTTATATTAAAAATATCTATTTTGTAACATGGGAAACGAGTCTAGCAAATAGAATTCCTTTTGTAAGTATTTAAATTTTTTTTTAATACATTATGACATCCACAAAAATGTATTAACTAGAGCCTAAGATAGACAATTATCATTCAACTGAAACAGCTTAATTATTTTTAGTTTTTTGGCTGCCCAAAATACCACACACTTAATGTGAAGCTAATAAAACTAAGTTTTTTTTAACGTATAACGGTTTTAAAACAATCTAAGTCTAATTACATTTGCAAAAAAATAATCCATCTATAGAAATATATAGACTGTTATAATAAATAATAATACATTGCAGTAAGCTTTAAATTGTAGACAAATAAACTCTAAGTTGTTTTTCAGAATGGCTGAAGTTGTCAATTTTGACGTATCTGACATTTTTTTAAGTACTTTTAAAGTATAACTTAAAAAAAGTAAAACTGTTATAATTATAGGAGTGGAGATATAACGTTTTTGCTAAATTAAAAGAAAACAATACAGCACTAAACCTGTTAACACAAGCTGAGAAGAAAATCTATGCGGGTATTGAGGATGACAAATGGGGACCTCCAGACGCCCTATTGGCCGCTGCGTTTGTAGATAGAAAATTAATCAAAGAAAAAGCAAAGTATTCTAATGGAACTGTAGAGTTGCATGGATGGTCAACAAGAGGGCAGTTGATATTAACCAAATCTAAAGAAGCAAATGAAGACAATATTACTATAATTAAAACTGTAGACTTAGAAGGTTTCAAGAGAATACTGCTTGAGTTATAAACATTTAGATAATATAAATTTTATTTAAAAATATATGTTAGAGCTTATTTGTTGTCTGTTGGCGGGTCACGTGTTCATGCGCAGAAGCTGTAATTGGTAGTTCTTTACTATTACTAACTCAACTAAAAACGTCAGCTAAATCTTAATTTTTTTACTTTGTTTGCTTGCTTTTATATAAATAGAACAACCTCAATACTTACAGCATATTAGCACAGTAATTTAATTTAGATTACATAAATTATATTAATTTAATTTTGAGCGGTTCAAAAGATGGTCGAATGTTTTCAGCGCTCACTTATTCCATCAGCTGTCAATGTTCGCGCAGATTAGTGACGTCACAGCCGCCAAGAGAAAACAAATAAGCTCTACCAATCATCTAGAATTGAAATCATAGTTTAAGAAATTTTTGTATAAAATTTTAAGAAAATGTTTTGAATTTTTAAAGAAAACAATAATGTCATGATTTATATCTAGGAATAAAAATTTATTGTATTTTAGTACATTTTCTAATGATAATCAAAACTATGTAATTTTAATTTAAAGTTATGTTAATCAAAATAAAGGTATTTTACAATAAATAAACTTTATTTGTATGTAGAACCTTTCATTGACAATAAAAAACAAAAATTAGTTTGAAAAATATATGTTAGTTATTCTTCTTGATTACCACTCATTTTACAAATAAAATTAAAAATGACTTCATTTTTAATAGACTCAATTATTTATTATTTAGTTTTCCTAAACCCTCAAACAGCAAAAGTTATTTAGTACTAAAATTATAGTTTGTGATCATGAGTCTTCCACAAAAAATCATTGTTGATGCTGATGTTGGATCTGATGATTACCTTGCGCTCTTAATTTTATTGAATGCCGAAACCCTGGGCAAAATCATAATTGTTGCAATTGTTTGCACAATGGGAAATGCTGCTAGAGATGCCGGTTGTGTTAATACAATGCGTTTGCTGGCAACACTAGGACGAACTGATGTAAAAAACATTGTAGTAATAATTAGTAATTAATTTTATTCAATTTTTTTAGATACCTGTCTATAGAGGAGCTTTTTCTCCAATTCTTCTACCACCTACATTAAAACATTATAGAGGTGTTGATGGACTAGGTGATCTTGAATATAATTCATTTCCAAATATGAGTCTAATCAAAAACAAGCCAGCATCGGTTGCAATTGGAGAATTAGTTCTAGCCAATCCAGGAAAAATAACACTGGTTTGTCTAGCCCCGTTAACTAACATAGCTCTAGCAATACGGTTGTTGATAATAATTGTTTACCTCGGCGGTTAACAAATAAAACAACTATTTAAAATTATAAACGTTTATTGTCGCTCGTCAACGTGACTTGCGACTCGTGAGAACGTATCTCGTGGATCGTGAAATAGTGAATCTCGAATAGACTGAATGACAATCTCGAAAAAGACCTGTTGTCGTCTTGAGGGTTGCAACGCTGATGGGTGGGGAAAACACCCCCACTTACAAGTGGTAACATTGCCGCCCCCTTGAAGTTGAGATACTTCAAAACTTTACATACACATAATTATATCACATAAATACATAACTATATTACATAAAAGCCTAAGTATCTACATAAAACAATAAAAAAAAAAAAAAATACAATATTACAAATAAAATTTTAGCACACTAGCGAAAAGAAAAAAAAGGAGAGAATAAAAAAAAAAAAAAAAAACAAGAACAATAAAGTTGAATTATAAAAACAGTCAATTTGTGAATTAGTCCGCTTCTGTTGGAAGAACGCACACTTTTTTAATAGCTCTTTTAAACACTCCGAAAATTGTTTTTACTGTTACCACTCTCACAACACCGTCACTCCCTGGATGGATTTCAATCACTCGACCTAGACGCCACTGAAGAGGCGGTAGATTTTCTTCAATCAGCACCACTAATGCCCCGATGACGACGTCTGTCCTTTCCCTTTGCAGTCCTTTAGGACGAACTTGGAGTTGGGTCAAATATTGGAGATGCCATCTTCGCCAAAAATGTTGGTGTAGCTGGCGAATTCTTTGCCACCTCGTTAGACGGCTTAAATTTAGCGGTGCTAAATTTTCTTCGATGGGCGCTGTCAGTGGTGCACCAATTAAAAAATGGCCCGGAGTTAAAGCCTCCAAGTCATTGGGATCATTTGAGACCGGAATTAAAGGCCGAGAGTTCAAGCAGGCTTCAATTTGTGTGAGCAAAGTATAAAATTCATCGTAATTGAGACTCGCGTTTCCCAATACTGTGTGTAGGTGTCGTTTAACGCTTTGAATGTGTCGTTCCCATAATCCCCCAAAATGCGGTGACCTTGCCGGTATGAAACTAAATTTTGTCTTTACATTTAGACAATGCGAAACTATGCTTTTTTCAAATTCCTTGGATTTCAAAAATTGCCGAGCCGCCCCAACGAAATTTGTCCCATTGTCGGAGAATAGCTCCTGCACGTGCCCTCTACGAGATGTAAATCGCTTTAATGCCGCAATAAAACTATCGGCACTAAGATCGCCCACTAACTCTAAGTGTATGGCTTTAGTCGAAAAGCAAATAAATAGAGCAACGTATGCTTTTACCTTTCGCGCGTTACGTAAATTCGAAGATTTTATTAGATAGTACCCCGAATAATCTACGCCGGAAATTAAAAATGGACGAAGCGGTTGCAAACGTTCTTTGGGTAAATTACCCATTTTTTGTTGGCAAGGTTTTGGATTTGATCGTGCACACTTAATGCATGCGTGAATTATTTTTCGCACTGTATTTCTACCCGATATTGGCCAGAATTGCTGTCGTACCGCGGCCAAGGTGGCTTCTTTACCTGCGTGCAATTGTTCGAGATGGATTTTACGGATTATGGCTTTTGTTATGTAATTTTTTTCAGGAAGTAATATTGGATATTTGTTGTCAAAGTTAATAGGAGCGTGTTTTAAACGTCCTCCCACCCTCAAAATGCCGTTATGATCTATAAATGGGTCTAACATAGAAATTTTACCTGGTTTACATTGTTTATCATTTTGCATACAAATCAACTCCGCCGAAAACGCATTGCGTTGAATTAGCTTGATAATACAGTATTCAGCGCTCCTAAGTTCCGTCACCGATAGAAACTTTGCTTTATTTTTTGTTTTCGTTCTTAAATTGCTGACAAATCTTAAACAATAGGCAATAATTCGTGTTAATTTTAAAAAACAAGAAATTTTATTTAATATAGGTAAATCCGATTGGCAATATACTATATTAATCGCTTTTGATTTTCTTTCTAAGACTAAATTTTTGTTTGACATTTGCCACCTTGGTGGCCATTTTGTAGAATCGTTTCTTAACCAAGCTGGACCGTGCCACCACAACTCTGATTTTTTTAACTGGCTTGGTAACATGCCCCGCGACACTATATCCGCTGCATTATCCTCCGATTTAACATGGTGCCAAGCTGAAAACGCGCTATTCTTTTGAATTTCTTTAACTCGATTTGCGATGTAAGAGGACCAGTTAGTTGAGGCTTCCGCCAACCAGCACAAAACAATTGTTGAATCCGTCCAATAATAAACCACATCGATTTTCAAGCATTCTTTAACTCTATTCATTAATCTGCAAAGCAACAAAGCGGCGTTGAGCTCTAATCGGGGCAGGGTAACTTGTTTAATTGGCGCAACTTTGCTTTTGGCGCATATTAGCGATACAGATGCTTCACCCGTTTCGCTAACAGATTTTACATATATCGCGGCACCAAGCGATTTGGTACAAGCATCCGCAAAACCGTGTAACTCTAGTCTTGCACCGCAATCATAGATCATTACATTTCGGGGTATGCGAAAATGATTAAGTTCTGGTATATCGCGTAAAAATTGATTCCATTCCGTTTCAATATCTTTAGGTACCTGCTCGTCCCATGACAGTTTTAACACCCAAATCTTTTGCAAAATAATCTTGGCTTTAACAATAACAGGATTAATTAAACCCAATGGGTCAAAGATCTTAGCCACGGTACCTAAAATATTTCGCTTAGACGTTAATTTATAATCGAACGCATTATCTGCCTTATATCTTAGCTCATCATTATAACAGTTCCACCAGAATCCTAAGACTTTAACGTCATCGGTTTTAGATAATTCCACTTGCGAATGATTATTGTCAGAGCTTATTAATTGCGAGTGATTGCCGCTCCATTTACATAAATTAAAATTTGCGCCTGACAATATTTTAGAAACCTGATTTTTTATTTCTAGAAGTTTGCTTATTGAATTACTACCAGTTAATAAATCGTCCATATAAAAATCACGGTTAATTACATTGCTCGCCTCAGGATACGTTTCCTGCGCTTCCGCTGCCAATTGTTTTAAGCATCTAATTGCGATATAAGGAGCACAAGTTAATCCGAATGTTAGCGTAGTTAGTCTATACATTTTGATCGGTTCGCGTGAGTTATTTCGCCAAAAAAATCGTAAATAATCTACATCTTCTACATTTACCTTAATCATCCTATACATTTTGTTTATATCTCCTGCTATCGCAAATTTATATGATCTAAACCGACATAAAATATCAAATAGATTTTTCTGGAGATTATCGCCCGTTTGAAGATTATCATTGAGGCTTTGTCCATTTGACGACAAAGCCGCACAATCAAAAACAATTCTTATTTTGGGCCCGTTTATTGTTTGTTTAAAAACAGGTAAATGGGGAAGATAGAAAGCTTTCTTGGGAATTTCTGAAATAGGTACTTTTTCCGCATGATTCATTTGCAAAAATTCCGTCATAAATCCTTTGTAAGCGGTAGATAGCCTTTCGTCTTTGTCAAATCTTTTTTCTTGTGCGTAAAAGCGTTTTATTGCAGAGGCTTTGGAATCCCCGAGACTTATAGTGCTTTTAAAAGGTAACTTTATGACAAATTTACCCGAAATATCTCTAAAGGTTGTTTTTTGAAAATATGTTTCATATTCTCGTTCTTCGATGGTTTGTAATGCTAATTCTGCTACCTGCTCCGTATCTAAAAATCTTGCCACAGCTGTTTCTAAATTTGTCGAGTTTGATAAAATATTGCAAGAAAACGAGTGATCACCGCTTACATCTACACTACCGCTTACTATCCATCCAAAATAGGTGTTTTGCAAATACGGCTGATTTTTATGCAATTGAATCGGTGCGCCTAGTAAAAGTTTCCAAAATAGTTCGGCACCTAACAATAAATCAATCTCACGAGAGACATTAAATTGCTCATCAGCTAAACTGATTCCGAAAGGCAATTTAATAAGGTTCTTGTCGAAGGAAACAGCTGGCGTGCTACGAGTAATTTTTGGCAAAATGTAACATTGAATTTCCGCACCAAAATTATTTACTCTAGATTTTATATTAACATTGCAGCTGGAGCTAACTTTATTATCGGAGATATTTACACCTGTTATTGAAACATTACTCGGTTTAGTCGGTAGTTTTAGTTTGTTGCATAAACTTTCGGTAATTAGACATACTTCAGAGCATTGATCTAAAACGGCTCTACATTGACAAAACTTCCCTTCACTATCTGCGATCAGTAAGAGTACCGTTGAGAACAAAATTTGATTATTTTCGTTTATAATAAGGGTCGAAGCGGAAGTACCGGGCGCAGGTACAAATTCATTAATGTGCAACAAAGAATGATGTCGTTGTTTACAGTCTTTGCATAAACTATTTGATTTGCATTTTTCAATATTATGATTTCGTAAACAATTCTTACACAAGTTTAGTGAATTTACTTTTTTAATTCTATCTGAAACACTTAAAGTTGTAAACTCTTTACATTGAAACACCGTATGTGGCTCTTTGCAAATAAAACAAGATAATGTTGTTGACGCGATATTTGTGTTAAACTTTTCATATTTAACACCCGGATTTGTCACAGGCCTCGACCACGCTTGCATATTTCTAGAAAAAGGTTTGGGATTTTTGAAACTAGGTTGTAAATTATAATTGTCATACTTTAAGGAGTTCATTGCCTCGAGAATTTGAAACCGTTTTTCTAAGAAATTGTTGAAATAATCGAACGAAGGTACCTCTTTTTCTAAAATCGACTGCCATTCACGTTTAGTGTTGAAATCTAATTTTTCAACAATAATCGGTACCAATAAAGCGTCCCAATGAATTGTTTCTATTTTAAGTACCTTTAAAGCCGCGATGTTATTGTTTACCGTGTCTATTAAATTGCGTAGTTCGGAAGATGATTGTTTTGATATGACTTTAATGCTTAAAATATTTGATACGTGATCCTGCACAATTAATCTCCTGTTTTCAAAGCGCTTTTTCAAAACATCGATTGCATTTTCATAATTGTCGCCCAACATCGACAAAGATTCTATTGCTCGCAAAGCATCATCTTTTAAGCAACTTCGCAAATAATGAAATTTTTTAATTTTTGGAATGCTTGCGTCATCCCCTACTAGAGCTTTGAATGACTCGTAGAACGCGCACCAATTTGAATGCTTACCTTCGAAAATAGGTAACGGTATAGGTTTTAGATTTAATGCAAACCCGCTCGATTCATTTGAATTTTGACCCGACGCCATATTTACACTTGAATTAGACACAGAATTAGAAGAATCTAGAAGGGATTTTATTTTACTGACAATACTTCGCTTTTGTTCTTCAACTTTGCCGCGTTCTTTATCACTTTCCGCTTCTAGAGTCTCCTCATCCGCTCCCTCTTGGGCTATTTGAAATTTTTCAATTGTTAATTGAACCGCGTTGTATTTTTTAAATAAATCCGTTATTGTTTCTAAATCCGTTTGTAGGGTAAATTTATCCCTACTTGTGTCAATACTGTTTTGTAAACGAGTTATAGCCGCTTTTACCACCCTACGCTCGAGTTTCATATCAGCAAGTTCAGACGACATTTTGTGAGTATAATTATGAGTAACTGACCTTAATTGTTAAGCGGTTTGATTAATGTTCTGCTTCTTGAAGAATTCTGCTCTGCCTGACGACTTCTGCTTTGTCTGACGATTTCTGCTCTGCCTGACGATTTCTGCTTGACTTGGATCGGTGTTCGGTGATGAATAATTCGCTTGTTCTTTATCCGGCTCGATGAAGGACCAAAATGTTGATAATAATTGTTTACCTCGGCGGTTAACAAATAAAACAACTATTTAAAATTATAAACGTTTATTGTCGCTCGTCAACGTGACTTGCGACTCGTGAGAACGTATCTCGTGGATCGTGAAATAGTGAATCTCGAATAGACTGAATGACAATCTCGAAAAAGACCTGTTGTCGTCTTGAGGGTTGCAACGCTGATGGGTGGGGAAAACACCCCCACTTACAAGTGGTAACAACGGTTGTACGACAATTTTGCAGAATCAGTACAAGAACTATGGATTATGGGTGGTGCGTATTCAGGTATAAAATATGTAAACATTGGTTTAACATAAATACCAAAAATGATAACATTATTTAGGAATTAATAATAATAGGATAAATGCTTCCACTGCAGATTGGAATTTTTTTGTTGATCCAGAAGGTGCACACGTCGTTCTCAAAAGTTTTACGAGAAAAATATTTATTCTAACAAAAGAAACTGGTTTAGCCAATAGAATTTCTTTTGTGAGTATAAAAATATATACAATTACATTGGAAAGTAACTGATGAAAAAAATAACCGCTTGCAATTTGTTAGAAACAGATTGGTTTAAAAATCAGCCATATGTTTTATAATATCATGCGTTTATAACCTATGTATATTTACTTTTGCTGCGTAATTTAGTTTAACAGATTTTTATTGTCTTTGATTGTATGATTTCCGACTAATATTGTACGTTTCTGCGTATGAACTAATCAAAAAATAAGCATACGTTCAAAATTCCTTAGCAAGAGCTGATCTAAATAATTTTTTTCAACGTGAAAGCTGTACAGTTTATTTCTATAACTTATTGGTATGTACCAAAGTACCCTCATATACCATATATACCATATACACCATATATACGATATATACGATATATACCATATATACCATATATACCATATATACCATATATACCATATATACCATATATACCATATATACCATATGTTCAATCTTCATCCCTACTCCACCAGTTTAGGAGAGGGTGATATGCCGAAACCCCAAATCTTACCCCAAAATCAAGAAGTTAGTATAGTAATAGTTTAAGAGCAAGCGAGATATAGCAAGACGAGAAGACTGTTATAGATCAAATTTGTAGTTAATTTATAGATAATAAAGGGTGTTATTTAAATAACGAATATTCTTTCAACGGGTTCAGTTAGCGCGACCCCGCGATAAAAACCATGGTCCTTCGCAGCCGGATTATTTGATAATCAAGATCAAGTTGTCCACGTATCAATCAAATTACAAGTAACATCAATCTAATCAATAAATCAGCTACGGATCAGCAACTGCTACAGTGAAACAAAAGAAGCAGCTATACTCCAGGGCACCGTAAAGGCTAGACTTCCGGAACGAATCTACCACGGCACCAACGCTACAGCAAGAATCGCATCTCACCGCTCAGCAACAGAGGGAAAACCCATCGAATTCAAGGAATCAGCACCACCAGGTCAGTGTCTCTTTCCTTTTGTTCCACTATTATTTATCCTCAATTTAAATTTACAACAAGCTTCAATTGAATAAGATAAATTCATTAAAATTTAAATTATAATCATTATCAATCGATTTAACTAGTATCGCTCATATCATAAAGAGTCACAATGACACGTTTAGATGAAATAAAGGCAGTTCTAAACACTATTAATGATAAATTATTGCGAATAGAAAATTACGTTAATAATTACAACACTAATGGGGGTACGGTGAGTCGTTTAGAGGCGCGACAACAAATTCTAGAGGGCATAAGAAAAGAATTTGAGCAATCGCAGTACGAATATGAGACATTAGATGCAAAAAATGAGGGATCTAAAGATAGGCACCGCGAATCGCGAATTCATTTTGAGGACAAATATTGCGATATTATGGCTGATATTTTAGACATTATCAAAGAGCAAAAAGCGTCACAAATTAACGCAAACTCAACTCCTTCAATTTCTTCACATAATGTTAATATACAAAACAAAAACAATTCATTAAATTTACCAACAATCAACATTAAAACTTACTCCGGTCATTATAAAGACTGGACCAATTTTGAAAATTCTTTTCAATCAATAATAGGAGAAAATAAAACCTTGGATAACAGACAAAAGCTTCAATATCTAAAGTCATGTTTATCGCATGAAGCGGCGCGAGCAATTGGATCATTATCAATCAACGAAGAGAATTATGACAAGGCATGGGAAATATTAAAAAATCGTTTTCAAAATATGCGGCTAATTGTTCAAGATCACGTTTTTACTATTTTAAGCATCCCTATCATTAATAAACAATCATCAGGGGCTCTTAGAGAATTATTGGATACTTTAATTACTAACATGGAAGCTTTAAAAACATTGAATATTCCAGTAAATTCGTGGGACGCCTTAATAATTCCAATTATTAATGAAAAACTGGATTACAACACAAAAAAAGAATGGCAAATGACGCTTCATTCAAACATACCTACATACGGGGAATTTATTAAATTTTTAGAGCGGCGATGCACTATGTTAGAGTCGTTAAACAATATATCTAGTAAGTTTTCAAATCAAGTTAATAATAATAGCAACATTTCAAACCAGTCACATTCCAATAAGCGAAATGTAACAATGACAACCACAAATAGCGGCAATTCTAAACTTTGCGTAGTTTGCAAGGGCCCGCATTTAATTTATCATTGCACCGATTTCTTAAATTTAACAGTGCAAGCAAAAAACGATAAAGTTAAAAATTTAAAGTTGTGTATAAACTGTTTAAGAAACAATCACACGCTAGCAACATGTCGAAGCAATAATAAATGCAAACATTGCGCCAAAAAACATAACACGATATTGCACGCGGAAAATCGACGTGAAGAATCCGATGCACCGGAAACTGCAATCACAATTAATAATTACGGAAATCACCACGTCGAAACACTTTTAGCTACTGCAACTATTTTAATAAAAAATTCTCGTAATTATTATTCTCCATGCCGGGCGTTGTTAGACCCGGGAAGTACCTCAAGTTACATTACAAAAGAAACATGCGAGCGATTAAGTATTAATCTTATTCCCGAAAAATTTCAAATTAGAAGCTTAAATGGTGCGATTAGCACAGCGGCACATTCGGTGTTAATAAACATCAAATCAAGCGTTAATGCTTGGACTTCAAACAAAGTTAAATGCATAGTGGTAAATAAAATTACTGAAAGGTTACCACTAATTTCAATCAATCTTGCTGATTTAAATATTCCGAAAAATGTATTAGAAAACTTAGCAGATAAATCCTTTGGAAAAACAAATAAAATCGATATACTACTAGGTAGTGACCTTTTTTGGAGCCTATTATCGATAGGACAAATAAAACTACCTTCCGGATTAGTTTTTCAAAAAACCCAGCTAGGGTTTATTGCCGCCGGACCCTATTTTCAAGGAAACCATAAACAAACATCTGTTTCAAACACGAATGCGCTTTGTAATCTAGGCATAGATAATAATTTAAATGAGAGGGTCTCAAAATTTTGGGAATTAGAAGAAGCTGGTATACGACCACTTAACAAAAATTTATGGACGGAAGAGGATTTTAAAACTGAAATGCATTTTAAGAAAAGTACTGGGCGAAATTCTGAAGGCCGTTTTATTGTGTCTCTTCCGCTAAAGAACAATAAATTAGACGTTGGAGAATCAAAAGAAATAGCACTTAAACGCTTTTACGGATTAGAAAACAGACTTTTAAGAAACAAACAACTTCATAAAGATTATTCAGAATTTATGCGTGAATATATCGATTTAAAACACATGATCTTAATTGATAATTCACTATCATTAAACGGGCTATATTTGCCCCATCATCCTGTCTTTAAAAAAGACAGCATGGGCAGTAAAATTCGCATTGTGTTTGATGCTTCCGCGAAAACATCAAATCAGTTAAGTTTGAATGACAATCTCCTAAAGGGACCTATAATACAACGGGATTTATTTGCTATTATTCTAGATTTTCGAATTTTTAAATATGTCATTAGCGCTGACGTAACTAAAATGTACAGACAAATATTACTTGACCCGGTTGACAAAAAACATCACTTAATATTTTGGCGTAATCATCCTAGAGAAAATCTGCAAACATATCAATTAGAAACCTTAACATATGGAACAAAACCAGCAAGCTTCATAGCAACAAGGTGCTTACAGGAATTGTCTGAAACAAATAAAGACGAATTTCCAGCTGCGGCGAATGTTATTAAAAATCATTTTCATATGGACGACTTATTGGCAGGGGCCAATTCAATCAAAGACCTTATAAAAATTCGTGACGATGTAATTTTTATTCTGAAACAAGCGCAGTTCGAATTGAGAAAATTTCAATCTAACGAGGTTCAAGTTTTGCCAATAGACAACATAGATGAATCAACACTCCAGGTTCGATTAAATAAAGATGAACATATGAAAGTATTAGGATTGTTTTGGAACCCCAATTCAGACAATTTAAACTACAAAATAGATCTTGGAGAAATTCCAGAAAAGGTCACAAAGCGTACCATTTTATCACTAACAGCCCAAATATTTGATCCTTTAGGACTTATTGGTCCAGTAATCATGAAAGCAAAAGTTATATTACAGCATCTTTGGGGGCTTAAATTGTCTTGGGACGAAGCCGTTCCAATGTCTATACACACCGTTTGGTCTAAAATGTTATCAGAAATCAAGAAGCTAAATTGTTTAGCAATACCGCGACTTATCGTCGATTGTAGTTGTAATGAAATAGAACTTCACGGTTTTTCCGACGGGTCGCAACTTGGATATGGAGCAGCAGTATATTTGAGATCTATGGATAACAACGGAAAATATCAAACAAGGTTAATGTGCTCAAAATCAAGAGTAGCACCAATAAAAACAATATCTCTACCAAGAATTGAATTATGTGGATGTCTGCTGTTAGCACGGTTAATATCAAAAATAAAAAATAGCGAATCGATAAAATTTACAAAACAGTTTTTATGGACTGATTCATCCATTGTCCTAGCATGGTTAAACACTTCACCAAATACTTTAAAGGTGTTCGTAGCCAATCGAGTGTCGGAAATTGTTAATCTGACCTCTGTTAATGACTGGCATCATGTAAGCTCTAAAAACAACGCAGCAGACATCATAAGTAGAGGAGCCTTTCCTTCTGAATTAGTAAAAAATAAAAGTTGGTTTAACGGTCCTCAATTTCTTGAAAAACCTATTTCTATGTGGCCCAAATCAAATCTTAATATAAAACAAGTCGAAATTTTAGAAGCTCGTCCATCTCAAACTTTGTGCCACATAAGCATTGACAACACTTTATTTAATAAGTTTGCAAGTTTTAAGAAGCTACAACGGACTTTAGCTTGGGCGCTAAGGTTTGTCAATAACTGTAGAACAAAAAATAAATTAATAAGCCCAACTTTATGTACTCAGGAACTTGATACATCCTTAAAAAAAATTGTTCAATTGGTACAAAGGGAAGAATTTTACAAGGAGCTGGAAGCACTTAAAAATTCAAAGGACGTGTCATCTAACTCAAAAATTTTATCGCTAAATCCATTCCTCGACAACGAACATATAATTCGGGTCGGCGGTCGCTTAAAAAACGCCACAGTTAATGTTGATGCAAAGCATCCAATGATGCTACCAAAAAACCACATCATATCGAAATTAATTATAAAATTTGTGCATGAACAACAGTTACATGCCGGACCGGAAGGTACGCTAGCGGCAATTCGAAGACGGTTCTGGATCTTATCAGGTCGCAGTGCCGTACGCCAGGTTCTTCATTCCTGTTATTCGTGTTTTCGGGCTAATCCCAAGCCAGCCCAATTTAAAATGGGCAACTTGCCCGCTAATCGTGTACAACCTGCTAGGCCATTTTGTAACGTCGGAGTGGACTATGCGGGACCCGTCTATGTCAAAGAAATTAAAGGACGCGGAAAAAAGATAATAAAGGCCTATATCGCTTTATTTGTATGCTTCAGTACTAAAGCCGTGCATATCGAATTAGCATGCGACTTAACGACTCAAGAATTTGTTGCCGCCCTCAAACGATTTATTAGTAGAAGAGGTTTCCCTCTTAATATATACAGCGACAACGGAAGAAACTTTGTTGGCGCAAAAAACGAAATTACAAGTATAATTAATTTCCTTAAAAATCAAAATAACCAATCAGTAATTATTAATGAAGCGGCAAATTTAGGGTCACAATGGCATTTTATACCGCCAAACTCACCCCATATGGGAGGACTTTGGGAATCTAACGTGAAATCCGTAAAGAATCATTTAAAACGAGTCATTGGCAATGTTCGGTTAACCTTTAACGAAATGAACACATTATTAATTCAAATTGAAGCTTGTCTAAACGCTAGACCCCTAACTCCTCTCAGCTCCAATCCCAATGATCTTGAAGCCATCACTCCATTTCATTTCCTAATCGGAGAGACACATCAATCATTGGCTGAACGAGATTATAGCCAGGTTCCGATTAATCGATTGTCAAGGTACCATTTAATTGAAAAGCTGAAAGCACATTTTTATAAGAGATGGAGCCGAGAATATTTATCTAGTCTGCAGAACAGGAGCAAGTGGAAGAAGACTTCGACAAAGGCTAATCTTATAGGAAAGTTAGTCATTCTAATAGAAGAAAACGCACCCCCTTTGACCTGGAGGCTAGGACGAATCACTGAAACGCACGAAGGCAACGACGGCGACGTGAGGGTTGTCTCCGTGAAGACAAAAAACGGAACGTTGAAGCGCACATTGAAAAAGGTGTGCATAGTACCACAAGAACAACAGAGCTCAAGTGTGTAAAGTGTAATATGCAAGAGGACAGTGAGTGTAGTGCGGAAAAATGTTTGTCGATCTTTAGACTTAATTTAACGATTATAGACAATTTATTTTTTTTTCTCTCTTCTCACTCCATTGATTAAAATTCGTTAAACCTTAAAATTGTACACATAAAATTGTTTAGTCTTGGTTGTTTAGAAAACAATTATCAAGCTGTCTGATAATTTAGAAATATTTAAATTTTGAAGCAAGTTACTTCAAAGGGGGGACCATGTTCAATCTTCATCCCTACTCCACCAGTTTAGGAGAGGGTGATATGCCGAAACCCCAAATCTTACCCCAAAATCAAGAAGTTAGTATAGTAATAGTTTAAGAGCAAGCGAGATATAGCAAGACGAGAAGACTGTTATAGATCAAATTTGTAGTTAATTTATAGATAATAAAGGGTGTTATTTAAATAACGAATATTCTTTCAACGGGTTCAGTTAGCGCGACCCCGCGATAAAATCCACCATATATACCATATATACCATATATACCATATATACCATATATACCATATATACCATATATACCATATATACCATATATACCATATATACCATATATACCATATATACCATATATACCATATATACCATATATACCATATATACCATATATACCATATATACCATGTATACCATATATACCATATATACCATATATACCATATATATCATATATACCATATATACCATATATACCATATATACCATATATACCATATATACCATTTATACCATATATACCATATATACCATATATACCATATATACCATATATACCATTTATACCATATATACCATATTCATATACCATGTTTCTTTTGACATCAACTCATTGCAATGGCAAGTGCTTTTCTTCATCTGTATCTTCTACAATATTTTGTATTCAGTAATTTCAAGTATTCAGCACTGTTATGATGTAATGTTCTCACTTTTAATAACTTTAAATAGTCCGATTTTGTTAATCTTACAGAGACATATCTTCAAATTAATTCAAATTATACAATGTTAACGCCTCCAGTAATCAAATTTGTGATTATATAGTGGTAAAAACTCTTTCTTTTCGAGTTTTTATATCTAAACTTTTTTAATATTTTATACCTTTCTTACCTTTATGTAGTCATTTAGCAGAATTTATCAGAACAGCATCACAAATAGCGGCAATCAAACCAACTTATAAATAAAATAACACAGAGTTAATAATAGAAAATATTAATACTAAATAGAGAAATACTTTAAGTACTGTTCATACTAACACTCACAAAAAAATTATAATTTTTTTTTTTTTGGTAAAATCTATCTAATTCTATTTGATTTCAAGAAATGCCGTTACTAAAATAATTGTATAATCGTCTCTATCCTCTCCACTTACCCCTTTATAACTGTTTTCAATAGAAAAAATTTATATATTTAACCCCAAAGTTAATTTGCATAAGTTTAAAAGGCATACTTTTTAAGTAAATTAATTTTATTTTACTTAAAAAAATAATTTCAAAGAAATTTATGGGTTACAGCAATGGAGATATAAGGTTTTTGGAGAATTAAAAAAAAACAGTACTGCGTTAAATTTATTAACCCAAGCTGACAAGAAAATATATGCAAATATAGAGGGTCAAAAATGGGGACCTTCAGATGCCCTATTGGCTGCCGTGTTTGTAGATAGAAAATTAATCAAAGAAGAAACAAAGTATTCTAATGGAACTGTAGAGCTGAATGGATGGTTAACAAGAGGACAATTGATTTTAACAAAATTTGAATCAGCAAACCTAGGAAATATTACTATAATTAAAACTGTAGACTTAGAAGGCTTCAAAAAAATACTGCTTCAATTACGAACTTAAAATAACTTTTAGAATACTGAGACAGATAACAAATGCACGAGTGTGATTTTCATTATATATACACACTGGGTGAGTCATTAGTGGTAAATTGGTCTCTTATAGTTTTAATGTCAATTATGTTAAGAGAATAAATTTACACTGCAGAATAATATTATATAAAAATAGTTAGGGTTAAATGAAAAAACAAAATTGCCTAGAATCAAGCTTAACTCCTTGTTTTCAAATAGCACACCTCTATTTTATTGTTTGTTGTATTAATAGCTATACAACTGTGAAAATAATAATTTTTTTCAAAAAATGCATAAAAAAAAATGTGTAGAAATAATGTTATAGAGTTTTTGTTATTATTAGAACAATTCTATTTTTGCGCATAGCAAAAAAGTCAGCAAATAGTGTATATAGTTTTATCTTTTTATTTTAAAGTATTAACTTGCTAAAAAAAATTATTTTAAAACGTCAACGTTGTCAAATCTTTTCAGTTTTTTAGAAAATTGGATTGTTTTTTAATTTTTTTCAAGTGATACTTACACTTATATTTACAGAATTTTAAGTTATAAAAACTTTTGATAAAGGTTGGCTCTATAAATAGTGTCCAAATTTTTTGTTTTTAAATTTACACACACTAATAATTTATAGCAGTCAAAAGTGTGCTGTAAAAACAAACGTGTAAATATAGAAAACATTTTTGTATTGCAAAGATTTAATAAAATAAATAACAATCTTTGTTTATATAATGGGTTAGAAATAGAGTATAAAGCACAATAGATTGATAGGTTAGATCGCCATTTAATTTTTGTGTCTTAGGAAAATACGCTTCAAGCATGAAAGATTTTACTTCTAATGTGAAAACCATTGTAATTCATTAAAAAAAACTAAACTTTCAAGTAATTAACGTTTTTTTTACATTCGACTTTGACAAGTACAGATTTCATCTAGACGATGCAAGTACCCATCTAATAATATTTTATAAATTGTAATAAAAAAGTTAAAAAATGATGGATGCGCCACATACAAAACTTTTATTGAATTGTTCTAGGACAGTAGCTACCATCCTTAATATTTAAAAGTGAGAAGAAATAACAAACAGAAAACGTTTTTTTTAAATTTTGGTTCAAATAAGTCATTATCTTGTAATAATTTATAGATTTTGATAAAATATTTGAAAAATAATGGATGCGTCAAATACAAAATTTTTAGAATTGTTCTACGTCAGTCACTACCATTTTCTTAATATTTCAAAGTGAGAAAAAATAACAAAAGGAAAACGTTTTTTCTTAATTAATTGTTCTTTAAATAAGTCGTTATCTTATATTATTCTATAAATTTTGATTAAATAGTTGAAAAATAGTGTATGAGACATATTTGTCACATATACATCATTTTTCTATTGAAAAATTTTAGTAAATTGGTTTATGACAGTCGCTACCATTTTTAATTATTAAAAATGAGAAAAAATAATAAGAAGAAAAAGGTTTTTTTTAATTTTTGTTTAAGCAATTTGTTATCTTGTAATATTTTATAGATTTTGATAAAATAGGTGAAAAATGGTAGATGAGCGAAATACAATTTTTGTAGTAAATAGTTTAATGGCAGTGGCTACTATTCTTAATCCTTAAAAGTAAGAAGAAATAACAAGAAGTAGATGTCTTTTTTGAATTTTTATTCAAATGAGTTACTACATTGTAATATTTTATAGATTTTAATAAAATAGTTGAAAAATGGTAGATGCGCCAAATACAAAATTTTTAAATTAAAATTTTTAATTTTAAATTAACAGATTCTATCGGTAAATAAATAAATACATGTTTTGTGTGTGAATATTCAATTGTTGAGTAATCCTTATCACGTTGTATAAGTTATTCATTAAAAATTGGTAAAATGAAACAAAAATCTGTTTAAGGCTCTTCAGCACTCCTATGCGCTGGGACATGAAAATGACTGATTTTTGATGCAAGTTATTTCGGTTTAGTTTAAATTTGAAGAAAATTCCGCATTTTCATCTTATCTAAAATACAATAATCTACCGCGCCTTGCTATCAAATTTTTAAAAAAATTGCTAGATGTAAGGGAAATAATTAATATGTCAAAACTTTTGACTCAACTTTTCTTCGAAAGCATTTACTGTAGCATATTTATTTTTGTTGCATCTAAGCAATGATATAAATATCTATCTCGCTGTCTTTTTATTTTTTTTTATTTTGTCTTATTTTTTGATTTAATCAAGAAAACAATATATTCATTTTGTTCGCTAGACACAAAAATTCGTCTAAACGTGAAAAGATTTACGACATCTCTCTGCTTGAAGTGCCGGTAGCTAATTTTTAATTTATGGTGGTAGGAGATTAAATGACACCCTCACTACACACCCTGTTTACCTGCACAGTCAGAAACGGTCATACAAATCCAATTATAATGCGTTATCTGGAGTTGCTTGTATTATAGGAGCTCGAACCAAACAAATTTTATATGTAGGTGTCAAAAACAAGTTTTGTCGTGTTTGTCAAAAACATGTAGTTGCCAAAAGAGACATCCCTACCCATAACTGCAGTAAAAATTGGAAAAAAACATCAACCTCTATGGAATCACAAATCATTGTGGATGGATTTTTGTGTTCTTTGAAAACGCATGGCTTGAAATATAATAAAATAATTGGAGACGGTGATAGCAGCGTTTATAAAAAAATTAGGGATTCTAAACCATATGGACCAAACTATTTTGTAGAAAAAATTGAATGTAGGAATCACATTCTTCGCAATTATTGCAATAAAATTCGTGAACTATCTAACAGCTCAAGGGTTGAAAATGTGCTAAAATTATTTATACGAACTAGTATTTTACGTTTTAGAACTGCTATAGTAAGTGCTGTTAAACATAGGCGGACAGAAACGTTTCCTACTTATGTGAAAATAAATAATTTAAAAGAGGATATTTTAAACAGTCCTAAGCACATATTAGGTTGCCATGATAACTGCAAAGATGAAAATAACCTATATAAATATTTTTGCAAAGGCCAGAAGCCTGGGGAAAAGAACCTATATAATATATTTAAAGAAAGTACGATTTTTTCAGACTTTGAAAATTACGTCAATCGAGTAGCTAGCCATGCTTCTAGTTTATTGCATGATGTCGATACAAATTTCGCCGAATGTTATAATAGCATAGTGAACAAACTAGTGGGGGGCAAACGAATAAATTTTTCACTGGGAAAATCATATGAAACATGATGTTTTGCGGCAGATTCTAATTTTAATAATAAACGACCATTTTTTTATAAAGTTCAGGAAAAATTAAATAAAAACAAACTTTGCAGAAAATACACTGAACAATTTTGTTTCATCAAAAAAATTTCAAAAAAGACAAAAAATAAAAGGAAGCTTGAGGTTACACGCGGACAAAGTTCAAATCCTGAGTGGTTTAAACAAAAATACTTTCGTCTAACCGCCAGCAATTTTAGCCGAATATGTAAAATGCGTCCGACTACATCAACCGCCAATCTTGTTAAATCATTACTATATTCTTGTGGTATTTTTATTCATCCGGACTATAAATTTTTAGGTGCTTCACCAGATGGTCTTGTTGATGAAGATGCTATATTAGAAATTAAATGTCCGTATGCTTCTAAAGATATGACAGTGCGCGAAGCAATTATATCAAAAAAAATTTCGTATTGCATAATAGACGATAACAATAAAATTAAGTTAAAGCCAAAAGATAATTATATGTTCCAAATTCAGGGACAGCTGGAAGTTACTAATAGAGAATTTTATTATTTTTTTATATACACCCAGAAAGATTATCACTGCGAAATAATTTCTCGCGATAGAAATTTTTGGAAAAATTTTATGTTTGACAAGCTGCAAAATTTTTATATGTTATCATTCTTACCTGAACTGTTAGACTCTAGATTAAAGCGCAATTTGCCTATTAGGGATATCTACGGGTGACAACATTATTTAGATGGTATTATATTATATATATATATATATATATATATATATATATATTTATTTTGAACGATATTAGTTTTCATGGCAAAGACATGACAATCTATAATTTTTTTAAATATTTTGTTGTAAATTTTTAAAATCGAGGTGTAAATAAAAATACTGCAGAGCCTGGCATTTTTTTAGCTTAGTTTTTTTAAAAACCACTCTGTATAAGTAGATGTAATTTATAAAGTTCTAGTTTATATGTAGATTTCAACAGAATCTAATCAATGTTTATTGTAAATAATAATTATCATCATAGTCTTATATATTTTCAAAAAAATATAATGAGCACAATTTACAATAAATAATTTTTTTCTATTTTTACCGAATTATACTCGTCTAAATTATCTAAACGATTCTACCAAAACATCTCGGAGAAGTTATCTTAAATTTCAAACATCAGGTAGTGTTGTAAATCAACAAGTTCGACTCAACTATATTATGATTATGTAGTTATTGGTTTATTACGTGTCAGTCACTGGCTATGTCATAAAACTGTGTAAGTTGGGTTGCGGGACCAATCCAAATCTGAAAATTCTTTTCACTGCACAGGAGCCTTAAGTTAAAAATCTGGACCCGGTCCTGTGTCTATCGACAAATAGAAAAGTAGTTTCGAATTTAATTTTCACTTATCAACAAGAACTACATCTGTTATCTAATTTTAAATAGATTACCATATTAGGTAGTAATGGAAAAGTGACCTCATTTTGTCCTGGTTTGTGCTTGATCTCTTTAACAACCATCTGCCTCAAATGAATTAATTTGTGACAAAATATGCTTTTCTATTACAAAAATTATCATAAATCTTCGCTTATAGTTTATAAAACAAAATAGAATGATAACTTATTATTTTTAAATAAGTATATTTGAAAATTAATTTATATTTTTTAAACGATTGCGCCATTTAGCTGGGTCGTCATTGGTTGACCAATAAAGGTGTGGTAGAGTGGGAGAGGAACATTCTTTTCTTTCTGATTCATCAATTTCCCAACTGTCACAGAGTCTACACTATAAACTGTCACATAAGCCAAAAAGTTTCACTTTCTGAATTTATTTGTTTAAATTGTGATAATTAAGTAATTTTAATAAATAAAGTAGGTAAGTAAAATATTGTGAATAATCTCCTATTTAAGTGCAATTATAAGACCCATAATTATTTACTTTTCAAGGTATTAATCATACTATTTTTTAGAGAAAATGTCTTCAAGGAAAACCGTAAATCGTCGTGGCACCACAAAAAAACGTGCCCAAAGGGCCACTTCCAACGTTTTTGCCATGTTTGACCAAGCTCAAATTGCAGAATTTAAGGAAGCTTTCAATATGATTGACCAGAATCATGACGGTTTTGTGGACAAAGAAGACTTACATGATATGCTTGCTTCGTTAGGTAATATATTATTTTTAATAGTACAACTGGGGTTGGGCTATTGAGTGTTGTCTTATCAATAGGCGACACAGACCCCCGGCCCCAAGCCGAATAGCCGTGAGCCTGTTCTTACAGGTATCTTGAACTCACTGAGTCAGTTCAGTGGCGTAGCATTTTATTCGAAATCAGTGGAAAACAAAACAATATCCAACTAAATTACATCATTGAGTCTAAATGTTTACCCTAGTTTTAACTAGCCATCTTCTCCAAAGCTCAAACTTCTCAATTGTGTTGAGTTCTGGATGAGAGGGTGGCACTTGTAAAATTCGTATATCTAACTTCATATCAAAAATATTTACTGTGTTCAGGCTTAGATTGCATCAGGTCATGAAATAGCTTGCGTTACACTGGTCAAATGAACACCTCCTGTTTTTTTAAGCACATTTTCCAAATAAACTTGGCTTATTATAAAATTTTGCAGGAAAAAATCCTACCGACGACTATTTGGACAGTATGATGAACGAAGCTCCAGGTCCCATTAATTTCACCATGTTTCTAACATTATTTGGTGAGCGATTACAAGGTACTGATCCCGAAGATGTGATTAAAAATGCTTTTGGTTGTTTTGATGAAGATAATAATGGTGTCATTAATGAGGAAAGACTTAGAGAATTATTAACGTCGATGGGAGATCGTTTCACTGATGATGAAGTCGATGAAATGTATCGAGAGGCTCCAATTAAAAGCGGATTATTCGATTATGTTGAATTTACTCGTATTTTGAAACATGGGGCAAAGGATAAAGATGAGCAATAGTAAATAAAATAGTTCTTTTACTAGGATTTACTTCGCATTAAATGAAAATATAGGTTGAACCAAGCATCTATAGGCTTATTCATATTAATTTTGAAAATATTGTATTATTTATATCACAATTGTCTTTTATATTTAGATAGGGTTTATAAAAGTAATTATCAAAGTTTATTATTATACTTTCATTGCACCTAACACCAAGTTTTCCAGTTTGAACGCCAAGACTGAGATACGAAATATGTGGGAAGGATTATTCGAAGGTTAACTGTTAATAATGCAGAGACTTTCTACAAGGACTTCTTTGGAACCATCTTAAAACTTTTGTAATTTTGTTTTGAACATTGTAGAAGATTAAATTGCAATGTTGTGTTGGAAAAAGCGTACTTTGTATTTTCAGAATCGTCTATAGTTGTGCTGTATATTATCGCTTTGGCAAGGCTCTGTCTGCATGTATTTATCAGAGTTGTTTGAAAACGTTTTGCAATTAGAGTTTATAAAACATGAGTTTCACATGCGTGGCAACTCTAGGGAAAACATACAAACACTACCATAACCACTGTTTTACATTTTAAAAGTTTTCCAATACAATAACGTAAAATATATATTTTTATAAATTGAATGTTGTCAAACTAAAGTAGAGGTTTAATAAGCATCTCTATGACATAAAATAATTGTGGTAAAACAATCAAATTGTTTATTATTTGAATTACAAATGCTGAAACATGTTTATTGATTGATAACATTCAAAAAAGAATTGTAAGGTTAAGATAAACAAGGATATTGAACAGCGTTTTTTATCTTAACCATCTTCTTTTTACAAAAAGACTCGTCTGGATGGATCTCTAACCGTCGCCACATCACAGGGTTTGAAAGCCTCACATCTTTATCCACCTAGACACCGAGCGATCTAAATAGGATTGTAACACATCAGGATTGATTACTGCTGATTTTTCACATAAAAACAGTTTCAGCTGTTAATAAATTAAAAAACTACTACTGTACAATTTTTTTTTATTAAAAGATACGCCATTGAGAAAAAATTTGTGTGCTGCGATCTATCCGAAACTTTTTCAACTTGAAATAGGTAGATACAGCTATCTGTATTAAATTGGTTTAGAGCTGTGCTAGAATTAATTCTATTTGTTTACATAATTTAATAAACACATGCTGGAGCTGTCAAAGCCACGTGCTTCTTGTATACAAAATACCTAATAAAAAAACCGTTACCTTGAAACGCCGGTATCAAAAATCTGTTGTGATATTATATAAAACACCTCAAAAAAGCATGGCGTCTGTTTGAATGGAATCAACAAGTCGCTGGCGCCGCGACGACAGCGCCGCTATTTGCGACGTTGGCCGCGCCACGACGCGTCTCTCCACCGCAGCCACCTGTTCTTTGCACACCTACTAAAACAACGTTATACCACAATGGAATTTTAAGTTTTGTTTTCTATGATTTAGTTTTTGTTTTGCTATAATTTCTTTTGTTTTGTGTGTGAATGTGCCTTTTTATTTGGTTTTTTTTTGAGGTGAGCTTTTTGCATTTTACTTTATTTTGTCGAATGACATTTGGCTTGAGGTCATCAGACGCCCAAGACGCCTGTCTTGAGACGCTCAAATTGTTTTTTTTACTTTTGATACAGTTTTAAACAGTTTATGTTTGTTTTTGTGATCATTTTAGATATTTGTTGTAGCTGGAACTGCTAGAAATGCCTTTTTGTGGATTAGTTCTTCAAAAGTGAGGTTATGTTTACATTTTTTGCATTGAACTTTACATCATAACATAACCCACATTGGTCCAATTTTCGTTTTGGAGCGCGACATAATGGAACTATTATTATCATTGTAACCATTATTAATTATTAACATCAATAAATATTTTTTCCCCTCAGAATGTTTAAAAATAAATTTAATACAGGAAATGAGCACAACTGCGAATTAGCTATTATGTTATTCTAAATTAGTATAAAATACAGCGTGGTCAACAATGACTGTTTAAAATGGTACAACTGCAACCACTTCCTGTGTTGGCCGGTGACACCTTTGACAAATCATTGACAGATGCCAATTAATAAGTTGATCGCTGTGACAAAATCTATCTTTTTTTTAAGAGAGTTATGTCAAATATTTGTCAAACAAGCGTATTCGGTTACAGTGTTGCAACTAGGCAAATAAAAAAGTCTCTAAAAAGTGTTAGGAAACTAACGCTTAGACTAAACTAAGCTTTTTGTATAATTAAGACATAAGCAACGCTTCCGTTTGCAAAATGATCAATTGTGTTATAGATTATATAGAGCGATGAATCTAAAGTATGACATTTTATGTAAAAACATAAAACACATTATGGACATACATACAGTCTTCTTATTTCTTGACTTGTAATTCTATTGACAACACTTATTACTCTTTATTTACATATTGTATATTTGGTCTTCCATATATAGTAATACCACAGATGAGTTATACATCTAATTTCTGTAAGAATATTGGACTTGCAACCCTAATAATGACGACACTTCTTACATTTTATGTACCACTCTTAGAAGAATTATTGGTCTCACAATCTGATCCTACTGTAAACGGTGAAGCTATTTGTATTTTTTGTTGTACACTATTTAATTTTTATACATTAAAGCCTATCATACAGCTCTTACAGAATGTGGACGGCTGTACTTACATTTCTAAAAAAAGTGCAAGTCCATGCTATTATAATGTGCTAATTTCTGGTTTGGGTTAAATACTCACTCTATTGGTGAGTCTGAAATACTTACTCTATTTTATAGTCAATTTGGCAGTTGTGTAGCATATTATGCAAGTGTGGTAGTTTGTTGTGTTACTAAAAGTCAAGTGTTTCTAAAAATTGATCTTGAACCGAATGAGCTGATATTTTGCATACACGTTTAGTGTGGATGACAATGCACCGGAAGCTATATTACGTCATTGGAAATCTAATACTCCTTAAAATAGCGAATCTTAAGCTTGTTATGATATGGGTAGGTTTCAAATGAAAGACTTTGCTGAGAAGTAATAGTACCCAATAACCAAAATATTGAAGTTTTTTTATTATAATATTGTTACTTGTTAATTTTATGAAGTATCTAAGCGTTAATTACAAATTAACGTTGAGAGATGACATAAATCGGTTTTTTATTTTTCTTCAATAATTTTGGAATTTATATTTTATTCACCGTAGTATAACAATCTTTATAATTTTTGGGATTTAAAAAACATCAATTTAATTAATCTAACATAACATTTTTTCATATCTTTTATCTAGTTTGCGTTTTAAATGGGCTCATAATTATATCGTAAATAGCAGTGGCGTAACAAGTGACAATCGGGCCTGTGCTCCGCACTAGGTATGGGACCCTCTTATCAAAAATAAACAACATCATAAAAATTTACTAATCGTTGTTTTTATAGACATTATAGCTTATGAAAATAAGTGGCTTAATTTTAGAATATAAACATTTATTACAAAAAAACAAGACAAAAGCAAATGAAAAAATACGAAAATAAATTCTCGAAAAAATAAATGTGACTTTATTTTTCTAAATTAATCAAATAATTTTTTCCTGGCTTTTGCATTAGCAAAAAGAAAATATTATATTAGATTACATTTAATGATGTGGTCGATTAGTTTTCAATAGAAATCAGGGCCAAAGAGGATAACCTCTCCTGGTCTATTGTGTTTCTCAAATAATTTGTATTATTTTTACACTTCAAGTCAGTATTTGGTTACTTGTTTGTATTAATTAATAGTATTAATATGTAATAGTATTATGGACTATAAACATACATCAAGCTTTGCTAAGCGAAAACAAAATGTGAAGAAAATCGAAACAAGAAAAAAATTATCTAAATGTAGTAATTTTTTTTCTAAAAAGAACTGACACAAAAAATGAAATTGACAGTCAATTTGATAACATATTTTGTTGTATATACTTAGTTTTTGTTTTTTCTATCATTGGTAACCTATTTATGATTATTGATATTAAAGCTTTAAACGAATTTTTGGCTCTGCGGGCCTCTTTTTGGCCACGGGCCCGTGTTTTACTAACACATGGAACACCGGTAGTTACGCCACTGGTAAATAGTTTAATAATGGTTCGTATTATTAAACTGATTCTGGTAACATTTCATTCATTCACAGCGCTATACTTTTGATTGTATGCGGATTTTAGCGTTATAGACCAACACATTCTCAACAGCCTTTTGAGCGGGTTGGCGTATATCAGGCCGCGTAGAGGTATATTCACCATTTAGATGGTTATTGAATTTGTTTTAGGCTACTATAGTCTGTTCAAATTCAAGAAAGAGTAATAGTAATTAGTGTGTAGGTCGTGATCAATGCGTGATCCATTCATAACGTCCACATGTCACTTAGTTTTTGGAATCCTGGCGGAGTTGGCATTCGAAAGCACAGGGGTGCATTGTGCATTTGTTTCGTTGCTGTTTCTGTGTGCTGTCCTGTCCTAAAATGTCGTCTACGGAGACAGAGAGTGAGCTTAATCTCAGAACTCTCAGTCCTCCCAGAAAAAGGGCTAAACGTAACCACTTAAATACTAGTCAAAAAATATGATTTTGAGTACATATAGTTAAACCGAATTGAAAACAAATTGGTTTAAAGAGGAATAAACGTTTTTTTCTGCGGCTTGGTCTGTACGAAAAATCGTCAATCATCACCCACTTTATAAATGTGATCACGTGTAACCTGCATGCATTTGTTTTCTTGCACTTTTTCTTGAAAGTGAATAGAGTTTAGACTATTTTCAAATTTAAGGGCAAAGGCTCACTGTCATTACCAACCCACCTAGTCAGCAGTCTAGTGTAACAAAAAAACTCAAGCAGTCGAAATTTTGAGAATTAGTAAGGCAACGTAGATAAAATAGTTTATTATATTTGTTTAATAAGCCATAGTGCAACACTCGTTCTACTCGTATAATAATATACTTTGGTTATTGATACAACTTTCGTCGTAGAGAGCATTGAGTTGGACTATTCGCAGAAAGGTGGCGTGAGAATACTGTTATTTTCTAAAATTTATGCATTGTGTATGATGTGTGTCTCTAAAATAGCAATAAACATCAGGATCAGGAACAGTACATTTCGAGTAGATACTATAGTATTACTTATTACTGTGCGCTAAGCTTACTTTGTTTATTTAAGAAATTGTACAATATTATTTACAATATCTGTTTTGCAAAAAAAAAAAATTGAACACAACGCTTAAAAATTCAAAATTTGTTTTGATCTGTCCACTATCTAGTTATTTATTGATAAGCTAGATTCTTAAAAATGCTACTTAAAAACAGGAACGTTTGTCATTTCCATTACGTCTAAAAATGTCTGCCCCACGACCTGTTAGATGATAAAATTTTACTATAATAGCGGCTCCAGGTAGTCACACTGTCATTGTTTTTCAAATTATGTTATTTCCGTAATTTTTGCCGTTTTGTCGCTACTGTAAACAACTTCCTGTCACATAGCGTTTGTCCGTAAATCATTAAGCTGGTTTATTGGTAATTGGCTGATGGGACGAATCTTTCAAAATTCAATTTTTACATTCCATAATTATTCAACCCGAAAGGTAACATCATTCTAAATAAAATAGACAAGTTATCGTTGTGAAAAAGTCTTATAATCAGTATAATGTGAACAGCAAATCTCGTAAATCTTACGTTAAAAGGCACCGGACATTAAGCTCTGCTGACAATTCATCACAATAACGAAACAACGTTTTACTGACACGGGGACGAATTTCATAAATATTGCTTGTGAAATAACTTATCTTGCAATCAAATATTAAATGGTTAGCAACTTTTAAAATCTAGAAGCTTTGTAGGTTTTCCTTGACCTGTTGTGTTCACTTATGCTTATGGTCCGAAAAGAAAATTCAAATTTAAATTCAGAATACTTGGAAATTCAGCCAACATTAACCTTCTTTTTCCTACTAGTGAATTAAAAGCTCAAAATTTTTGCGATAGAGTTTTTCATAAAAAAGAACTTGCGGTAGGGGGCTGGAAAAGTTTGCTTTCATTTGTATGAAAGACAAAATTATCTGCAAGACTGACTGCATTTTGCATCAATAGAGTGACAAAATATAAACTAAATTGATGTGAAAGGAAAAATGTGAATAGGTAAAGAGCTTGCTTTAGAAAAACTATTTACATTTCATATTAGTTAGCGCTATATATTTGCTTTGTTGATTGAAAAGTAAAAAAAATTCAATCAACCGCTTCCAATAAGTGAATGCAGAGTTGGAACAAAAAAACCGCTGTACATCTGAAAAATTGCATCAACTTTTTCACAACGAGTGAGCTTTCGTTCAAATAAAACACGCCTAGACTTAATTGACTCATACTAAATAAAACATTGAACATACAAATAAAAGAAAAAAATGTCACCAACTATGCTGCACAAAACACAACATAACCGAAAGGCAATTTAATTGAGTCATATAACATTTATATGAAACAAATTCTCGAGAGAATTTCGATTGTAAAAATGCGGACCAGTAATTTCGCTGGGTACATATGAGACTAACATAAAACACAGTTGTAAATTATTGATCTCAACTCCCCTTTATTTATTTTAGCCACCCTAATTTATATTCCTACGAACGGAACTCATCGGACGCAATAACCTTTATTGTTTTGAGTAATGACAAAAAATTATTAAAGAAATAAAACTTAAGATAATCGCTATGCTGCGGTTACTTTGCCTTGACCAATAACAAATAGATTCATAGCGGTGGCCCTCATCAGTGGTTGATGTAGTAATTCTTAAGTGTTCTTTAAGAAGATACCAAGTTGTATGAATGTAATCTTCAAGTCCCTCGATAAATTTTGGAATGAAAACTATTGTGCTTTGGCAGATTTACAATGTAATCTCAGTATAACAGCTGTATAAGATTTAATAGCTGGAGTTTCATAGTGTAGGATGGCACTGAATTCAAATGTACAAAATACAAACAGTGTGTATGGCGTGTGACGGCCGCTTGCTAGATTATAACTTAATTCATGAATGCTTTTTTGGGTCCTACTTTAACTGTTTACAACCAAATTGTTGGAGTTATCAATAATAATTTCAGTTTTCACAAGCTAGCTGTGGAAGCAACACATCTTTATTTAGCAAAGTGTTCTACTCCAAAGGATAAAGTCATGCCTTATACCTGTTTTAGCTTGTTTTTAATTCTTAAAAATGGATGTGCAGTTTTCTGTGTTTTTTGAGCTATAATTTTATTCAGCTCAAAATTTGAGAAGAAATACTTTATGATGACTGACAGACTGGGATTTGCTTCTGTATCAAGCAAGCTCAAGTGACTTGACATATTTCTTGTTACTTCGAGTTGAGCATAGGGCAGTATTGAAGACAGTATTAGAAGTTTTTTTTTATTACGTTCGGTTAATGGTTAACAGGCACTTTTTAATAGTTTTTGTTTATATTTTTTTACGGTCAGTTTTGATTGTTTTTTCCCCTATGTCGATCACCGTTTTATTTATTTGAATTTTTTTTCTATGTAGATGTTGTTTTGTGTTTTTATTATCTTTATTCGCCTTACCTTTTTGTAATATTTTTCAAACATAAAGAAATGTGAAGGTCTTAACATTTTTTTGATGTCATTCCTTTTGAAAAAGTAATAAATTTTTACTAGAACTTATGAAGTGAATAGCCAATTTATTATACAAGTTCTATTGCAAATTAGTAACAGTCTATTTAGTAGGATTAGTAACACGGAATTTTCTGAAGTAATTAAATTTTAAAAAAAGATACTGTTAACTGTCAAATGTCAACCTCAACCGCCATATTACAAAACGGTTGTGAAAAAAATTTGGTTTCTATTTCATTCTGTATTTCTATCAAAATATGTTTTGCTTTTGGTTTTGGAAAATCGAAATCTCATAAAAAATTTGATATCATTTTATTTTATCCAATGATTACTTCGTAGTCGTATCATCCGTCAATTCGGCGAGATTTTAATTATTCTTAATTTTATTATGTTTTCACAAAAAAACACTATATTAGTCTAGTCAACAAGTGCTTTTTAGGTCAAAAATTATTATTTATCTTGGTTTTTGATATTGAAAAAAAATTGAAATAATGATTTAAAAATAAAATGGTTTCTTAATTTTCATTACAAATGGCAAAAAGACTTGTTATTTAACCAATGCGTTTTTAAGCAATACATTTTTTTTTTTATCATAATTATCTTCAACTATTATGTTATCAAAAAAGTTTTGAATTATCTCATAAACGCATTTGTTTATAACAATTTTTTAGCAATAGAAGATAAAAATTTTTAAAAATTATTTTTAACTAGCTTCTGATCAAGCGAAAACGGATTAATAATACTATTATCAATAAAAAGTTTTTTTTTTAATTTTAATGAAGTTTTAGAATTTTTTACCATAGTAAATTGTTAATGACGAAACGAAAATTGAAATTTTTTAAATTTTTTTAACGGAAATGTATTCTTAGACCTTTGATAAACAGCTTCACGAAAGGAAAAAATTCTTATATTAATTGTTTTTATTCCGGTTATTATGCCTCTTCTTGCTCTTCCTTTTTTTTGTCTTTTATGGCATACTGCATCCTTTATATAAACTTGTCAGACATTTTTTCCTTTATCTTTTCTTAGTTTTTTTTGTCTACCTATGTCTCTACGGTTACAAGTATGTCAAACCCAAATTTTTAGTTATATCTTCAGATTTTTTGATTTTACTGCATTCTCTAATTCTTTCTTTTCTTTCTGTTTGTGTCTGTCGCTATCTTTTTTGTCATTGACTTCACTCATTGTCTTCTTTTTTATTCAATATCTTTAACTTTTGTTCTTGTAACATTCTGTTTAGTTTACCACTTTTCAGCAGTTTTTGAATAGAAACACATTTTTTATCAAAGTACGATTTGCATCAACATGTCTACATCGACTATTTGGAGACTATAAATTCTAGAATTATATATTTTTTTTTTCACTTTAAACATAACAGCGTGGTTGAAATAGGTTTGTAAATCGGTGGCTAGAGAAACATAAAACATTTCTAATGATTATATACATATGATTAATCTGATTTTTATACGAATATGTAGCTTAAAAAAATTCGCACGTAGGGAAATCAGCTAATAAAAACCCATAATCTATCAGGTATTTTTAACAAATAAGAAATGTAGGTGATGAAGTCGAAAGTCCTATTGATTTGAATGACGCAACTATTAGAAGAAAAATACTTTATCATTGCTTTGATTACATTGGTTTGTAAATATATTTTCAAGAATATTAACGGGTGGTCAATCTCCCATGAATCGATAGGAATTATGTAGTATGGAGATATTTTTATAATATTTTGTTGCACGCAAGCTTTTATAAGTTTTTCTTGGAATTCATTTTATTTGCGGGTTAAACTTTAAAAACACTTTTATCGGAGTACAATCTTATCGTAATTAATGGGAAAATGATTTACATATGTACATAAATGACCACACAAAAATCACTTGATTGTATATGATGTATAATAAATTTGTAAATGCTGGAATAGAACAATTTAGTTTGGATGTTGAATGAGGGACAACAATTGAGTGTTGAACATGCAATCATGTTTTTTTTTGTATCGAGCGTTTAATAGAAATTGTCATAAAGCTTGTCTCGTTTTTTTGCGAAGATAGCTGAAGATGTAACCGTCATATCAAAAACTTCAAAAGTTGATCATCAGCCACAACGGTTTTACATTGGTTTTTATCAATTTTTTTGGGACATCATAAATGTGTAAAGGATGTGTGTTTTAAATGTTGCAAAGATCGGTTCTCATGTAGAACTTAAAACTTGTTTGGTTGAGCGTTTTTTTTAAAATGGGACTGAAGTGGTAGGCAACTAGGCAACCATTCAAAAATTAGGGCAATGTTACTGTCAATTACAAAAATAGAATTAAAATTCTATTTCTGTTTGAATTCTGAGCTTAAAGATTAATTTGAAAGCTTCTTTGATAATTAAGCTGATTGGACACTTTTACATATTATTTTTGGAAAAATACTTGTTACCAGGCTTAATGTCTACTTCATTGGGATTTTTCGTTTTCTACTAATTTGTAAAGGAGCTTTAAAGCAAAGGTTTTGACTTTCTTAAATCGAATAAGATAAGACAAAATTTGATTGCTAGTATTGTGTCATCTGGGTAGAGTTTTATACGGTATGTTAAATTTGAAACTTGAAAAACAACGCTGCAGTACCAGAGTTAGCTGGACCACCCATTGAAAATTTTTTTGTTTGTTAAATAAACCATTAAATGTGAAATAACTTGTATCACAGTATTGTTTTATCAAGTTCAGAAGCAAAATTATCAAATTATTTATTGTGAATTCAGTGATTGCTGATATCAAATGTTGATAAAAAATGCTTCCGATTAACTTTCAGGGTATCTTAGTGAAAACGCTCCACTGAGCATTTGGGGCTTTGATGCCTACTTATCTATAATGGTCGGTCTAAAATAGATATTCATTTTGTGTTGTTTTTTAGGGCATTACAATTTTGGAGAAGCTGAATATATCTTTGGTACAATTCGCTGACATATATTGTTATTTGTATCATCACTGTATTATTTATTGTCTTTATTTCACCTAGCTATTATGATGTTCTTATGTTCTTTATATTTCTTTTAGTTCTTGTGTTAAGGCTGTTTTTTTTTGTTTTTGTCTCGGCAATGTTTTTGTTGGTAGTTACCATGTTTATTTAAGTTTAAGAAACCTTAAATTCATGTATATTGTCAGTAATCTTGTAAGATTATTATAAGCTTATTGTTTGCTTGCGAGCACGTCAGACATTTAACACAGTTTCGTCAGGCACTTGAACTTCAGCTATGGCGCAAACAAGCTTCATGCCACTAGTTCTTGTATTACATTAGACAATTGACACAAAATTAGAAAAGTATTACAGCAGTTTAAATTGAAACAGAAAGCTTTTCTGATTTGTCTTTAAAAGTTTTTAAGAGTAGTACATCTTCTCTATCGTCCTTTTGAATTTTTTTTTGAAAAGGGTCAAATGTTGTAATTTTTGAGTTTTTTTTTGTAGTTTTTAAGGGTGTTTTTTGTATTTCCTGCTGCAGTCTATTAACTATTGAAATATACATTATGAGATTTTTGAACAACATTGTAGACATCTATAATATTCCCTATATTAAACATCTTATTCGCTATTAACCTGTTTATGATGAACATAATATTTTATATCTATTTTATCTGCGCTGCCGCCCCGATGTTATTTGTGTATCGCTATCGGTTATGAAAGTAATCAATAAGAAAGGTTCTATATTATTTGATGCCAAGACATTAGTAGCAAGCGGCGTCAGATTGTATTGAAACATGTCTGCTTTTTGTTCTTACATACTCTAAATCCAGTAAAATCAAACTTTGCAGCGCAGTTTAATTATTAGCTTCTTTCATTGTATTTCTAGAGAATTCACTTACTTCCGATGACTTGAAATGTACACATTTAATGTGAAGTTCGATTCTCAGTTTGCTTAATATATTTTAGATGAGAGTTGTATATTTTTATGTTTGGCGCTGAATGTAACAAACACTTTTTCTTCCATTTGCATTTAGATAGCTATAACATTTAATTTTACGTTTGGTCGTATTTATGAACTTCATTAATTTTTTGAAATGATAACACTCTTAGGGTGAGATCAGTGTTATGAACGTTTTCTTATCGATCTTTACCAGACTTTACCTATATTTTGTCAATTTTGGGAACGAATGCTAGTGAATGTTTCTGCGTTTGAGTCGTTACATTACATAATGTTTTTGTCCCTCCAACACGCAAACAATACTATCGACAGCATTATTAATTACGATTTACGCTTACAATTTTTTCTAGTTTATTTTATCGCAGACTGCGTAAAGTAGATATTTCTTCTTTTTAAACTTCAGAGACATGAAAGAAACTGCGCAATTGTTTTTGGGAGATATATATATATAATATATATATATATATATATATATTATGTGTGTATATTATGTGTGTTCGCGGATAACTTTGCCGTTTATAAACCGATTTTGATATTTCTTTTTGTGTTGGCGAAAGGGTGGTACTTATGATAAGGATCTGATGATGGTATCTCAGAGAAATAGAGAGAAATTTTTGAAAATTTCTGGCTGCACAATTTGTTTGAATTAATTAATAAATTAAAAATAGTTATACTGAAGTAGGTTCTTGCTTCTAGTTTGCTACTTGCAATATTATGTGCTGCGAATTTTTGCTAACACTCGAAGTGACTGTTTTTGGCAATGGTTGCTGTTTAATGTTTAACCGCCGAAGAATGAAATATGTTAAAAAAATTCAAATTTAAAATAAGTTGTTTAATTGTAAATATAGTAGGTAAAGTTAGTTAGGGGTGATAAAGTCAAACATTGTGATTTTAGGTAAATTGACCAACAAACCTACGACTAGTTGATCCGTGTATTTACAAAATATATAGCATAATATTGACTAGTGAGAAGAGTTAGGTTCTCTAATTATGTTCTTTAATCACACTAATTTTGATAAAGTTTTAATGTTAGCATGCACGAAAGCCGTCTCATTGAGGCAGTGTTCGTATAAAGTTTTTTAGCTTTCATAAGGTGTGTTTAGAATATATTAAGTTTTGTCAATGAAATTAGTTGGGGTTTTTGTTGTGGATTCTAATACAAATTGATATGGCTAATTAAATTAAATGCATTTTGTGCACGTACAGGCTGTGGTTTGATAATTATATTAGAAGTTGAGTAGTTATTGGCGAATACTAATTTACTTTCGAATGGCAACACTAACGTTATAAACGATTTCACCACCGTCTTTAATTTGAAATATTTACAAGAACTGTGGGAATCTATGATTGTTATGAAGGAAGATCGAGAGCTTTTAAAAAGCTCCACTCTTTATATTCCGATGATTGTTTTCTTAAGCTGGTTTCTTGATTTAGTTGAAAAGAATTTAGTTAGACATAATTAATTTTTAATACTGAAACTCAACGTGTTCAGAATTGTTAAAATTATTTTTGGAATGTATAAACTTCAGCCATGAAGTTGATTTCAAGGAACTTGGTTCTAGTTGCATATGTGTTCATAGAAAAAAAATAGGTATGTATTTGCAAGTGTGAGTGGTATATTGCGTAGCCGCGGCGTTAACCCAAGCCGTAGCAACGCGAGCACTTGCTAAACATTTTTTGGACGTGTAATCCACACAATTTTAATTCGAACAAATTTAAATGATTTTTAAAATTAAACATTTTCATGTGTCACACCTAACCTAAAAAGCAATTGACATTACGTGATTACGTCATTTCCAGGCTAGCCGAGAAAAGATGTACTTTGTCGGCTAGCCCAGAAAAAAAAATACGATTTTCTCTGTGAGGAGTCGCTGTTATAAGAAAAATTACTCTAAACGCTAAACGTGTCACTATTTATGAAGTGTGTTGAAATTTTAAATCACATTTACTGTTTATGAACATCAATCTTATTTTAAAAAACTACTTTTGTGCAAGATAAATTGTGTAAATCACGACAGTAAAGTAATTCATAAATTTTTGACATCTGTCAAAGTTTGACATTTTGAATTGGCGATTGGCGGTAATAACCTCAAACCAATTTTAAGATAATGCTCGATTATAAGGTAATTTGTGTAGGATAAAAAATAATGTGTAAACATTATTTATCTATACCGCGAAATTGCTGTTTTTGGCCGATTGTAAATCCTGAAAAACGGTCGATAATGGCGGGCGGCATGGAAAAACCGTTTTTTTAAAATGATTTTTGGAATATATGAACTTTGAAAGAGGCTGTAGGCTGAAGTGACCTTTGATATCTTTCAGTTTTATTATTCGGAGACAAGTTATAAAATGCACATATCTAAACGTAAATTGGTCATTTTTGAGCACTTTTATGATTCTCTACAGTTTTAATAGTTATTTTTGATTCCAGATTGCAAAATGATACTTTTGCATTTGAGAATGGATGTTTTTTTTTGCGAGCGATAGAGATTTTATTCGAAAATGCAAGAGAATTTTGCAATCGTGTATCAAACAACAGTTTTTCGAAAACTGAAATAATAATAATTAAGTATGTCAAGAATTTGCTAAATGTTAGCCATCGCCCTAAGTTTATTAATACAAAAAAAAATATGTAGTATGTTGTGACCGTCTAATAATGATGACAGCAACCAAGTAACAAAATGTCAAAAAACAAACAATTTTGTAAAAACGAGAACGTTTAGTTTGTTCACCGTTTGTAATGTGTGAAAGTGATAATGATGATCTACCTTTCGACGTATCGAAAGCCGTACGAAATGCAGTGTCTTCTCTAATTCCGCAAAAATCATATAGGCAATATGAAGCTGCCTACAAAAAGTTTATGCAATGGTCTAACTCGAAGAAAAAAATCGAAAGTTTTAGCGTAAATTGAAATTGAGAAATTTACTAAAGAGACGCCTGATGAATTTTTTTTACTAATGAAGGTAATTTATTTTTTATTAAAAATAAATCAAATTAAAGTTGTTTAAATTGTGGTTTTCTATAAAATATGACAGGATGCAAAATGCTGGATATAAAAGTATTTTGCGTTCTGCAAACAAAAAACAATCACTTTGCGTTGTATTGGTTACCATGTAAATGTCAATATTTGACAACCAGTTATCGAAAAAAATATTTTGATATATCGACAAATTAAATTCATAAATGCTGGTAGAGGTTTTTGAATTTGCATCAAATAATCAAAAAAAAAACACGTCAGGAGTGTTATATTAGGTGTATTTTGACCAATTTCCGGAATCTAAAATAACTAGATCGAGATTTGAGAAGTATATGTGGTTTTATATTTTTTGCGTTAAAAATGTCGGTGGCTTTCTGCTATGATGATAAAATAGACATTTTAATTGATTGCTAGAAAAGGTTTAGTTTTGCGACTTGTTAACCATTCTTCAAGCTTCTCTTGTTGGATTTTTTATGAATTGACTATTGATAAAAGATTGTTTTTTTTGAAACTTTAGTTGTTTTATCGTACATATTTTTATTTTAAAATTACTACAATTTTCCAAGTTTTACTAAATAATTTTAGGTAAATCTTAGTAGGTGGTCATATTAGAATAATGCGTGATATTATCTCGTTACAAATGGAATGAAAAGCATTAAAGTCATTTATGAATTGGTGAGGTCGGATTTTCCGCGTCTAAGGTCAATTAAATTTTTAAATAAATAAATGGCGACCATGCGTATGATTAGGTCTACAGACTGCACGGTTTACTGGATGAACATGCTTGCCAAGAGGTCCCGGTTTTTATGCTCGTCACCTGTGATTTTCTTTTTTTCTGTACAGTGCTACCACCTGTGCAAATGCCGGACTGTAGCGCAATTGGACGCTCAATGCTCGCGCTAATCGCTTTTAAACAGAATCGCTTATTTTTTAATGTGACGTGTTAATACTTTGGCAGAGGTATTATAAAATCAAGTTCATTTCATGCTAATGGATAACCGAAAATGTTTACATTTAGAAAGATTATCAAGTTGGTCTTCATTCTGACGCAAATCAGCAGAAAAGTTTATTGAACAATTTTCATGTAATTTATACAAGAAGACATGTATAGCATAACATGTCAACAAGACATGTTATGTATTGGCATGTATTGACATCTTTAAGCGGGAATGCTATGCGGGAAAACATGTGAGTAACTAATGCTATGCACTTTCGGCGAAAGTTCTATTCAATATTGTTTGTGACGTTTTTTAATATATGTTTTAATAAATAACTTTTTTTAATCTCTTTAATCTAAATCGCACTTTAAACAGACGCTTATGTCAGTGTCAAGTCGACCATGTAGCATGTGAATGATGAACCATAATAATTCATCTTTTGTAGAAATATGTTTTACTTATGTAGAACATATAACTTGAAGCTATCACGCCAAATATACTCTATAATATATTATAGCTTTGTTTATTTCTTAAATGCATTTGGTTTTCTTGAAAGTTCTAGCTGCGAGTTTCAGTGACGGCAGCACAGGAACTTAGTTTTTTACTTATACAATATTTTAATCATAAATTTTAAATCAGCTTAATTTTTGAATAATTTAAGTAATTTAGAGACGTTTATGAGCAAAATTTTAATAAAGCTAATAAGGTAGAACACTAATAAGTGCGATACTAGACGAAAAACAATTTATGCTGAAAATGAAAATTAAAATTTATACATTTTGTCAGATAGACAATGATTTTCTTTAAAGTGATTAGAGAATTTGTTCTTTTGTTCAGTAACATTGTATACAGAAAGTGTGTATGTTAAAATTAATAAATTGGTTTTTTCTACAATCGATACAGAAAGTAGGCGTTTGAGCTTGCACTTGACAACGCATAAGTCAACTTTTCCGATAAAGGTCACTTTAAAAAGTTCAAAACACTCGCTATTCATATATTTATCAAGTAGTACTATTTTGGTAAATGAACTTTCAAACTTTTTTTGAACGAATAATTAATACGAATACAAGCTGAGCAATTACGCGTGGTGCGAGCGCGAAACTCGAGAGAATGCTGCGCGATGAAGGAGTTCGTAATTCTCAATTGACAATAATATATCATTTTGCGCTCCTAATACACAAATAGTTATTGTAGCTTAGTTTAAAAAGCTATTATTAACTTTTCCACTTTTCTTCCAACAGTAACTTTTTACATTAATATTAAACAAAACCAGGAAACTGTTTACTTATTAAAATTACTTCAAGACCCATCTGCTACTGTGATGTATTTTAATTTTTTGAGTCTGCTATTTCAAGTAATCCACTGTTAGGTGGGATAATAATCAAGCCATTGGTAAGCACTCAATTTGAACGACGGAGTCACATCTGTCATAGACTTTATGCAATATCGAACTTAACAATGAATCAATTCTCGAACATCGAGATCCCGCTGTGTACTCTACATTTTATAGCAATAATTAATTTAATATACCTGACAAGTGCATACATACATGCAGCGTGCAATGTAAAATATTATTTGCTATTACACCCAAACTCGATATCACGTTACATTTTCTGCATAACAAATTTTATAATTTTGTAGCTAATGTAATACCAATGTGTAAAATACAGAATGCACGTGTTTAGTGAGGTTGACACTTTTTGATAAATCACTACATTGTTGAAAGAGATTTTTTTTTGAATTGTTAATTAGGATAGCAAAGAATTTTTTATATAACATGTCGCATTTTTTACTCAATCAAGCTTGATTTTGTCAAAATAACTCATTTAAACTGGTGTTCAACAATAAATTGAAACAAAATCACTCAAACAAAGACATAGGTTTTGGGTATAGTAGACATCAGTAATTATAAGTTATTTGCTATAATCTGTAAAGCTGAACTAATCATACATTTGTTCTGGTGTCTTTGCCAAGTTAAATCACTATTTTGTGGTTTTCTTATTCGTTTCAAGTTTATGTTTATTTTATAAGTCAAGGGCGTAGGGAATGCGATTTCAGTTCTTTAAACGAATGATAATAGTTCGGTCAGTTGACCTGACCTGACCTAACCTGACCGAAGAGAGAATTATAATATTTAAAAGACAAATCATTCTTGTGTCAGAGATCTAAGCATAATTTTATTCTTAACCGGAAAAGACGATGTGCGATTCATTTTTATACGTGAAGATTTTTCAAATATTACCTTACAAATCGTAACACCAGGATCTCTGATAAAAGAAAAGATACATTTCCGTAGCAACTATATATAATTTAAGCATGGACAGCTCTTTGTAAAATAATCAGGTTAATAAATCAAGTAAACAACAATTATATTGCTCAACAAGAGTTTAGTTTTGTATCCATGGGCGAGAACTCTTCCCTACTTTGCTCTCGCACAGGCGGGCAGGAATAGACTTATTTTGCGGTCAGTGAAGGATAGTATTTTGTAATACGAACATTTTTAATTATGTAGAAACGATACTCTTTTAGATTTTTTCTATCATTGTGAAATGTGCAATTCTGTTATTAGATATGGTATTTAATATATTATTTATTAAAATTTAGGATAGTGTTATCAATTTTGTTTTTTGTCTTATAATTTTAATAAATGTCAAAGTTTGACAATTTGAACTCACGTTGAACCTTATCAGTTTTTTATGTTTCGATGCTGCTAAGTGTGCTGGAAACGACGCGACTAGAAAAAAGATTTTGGTTTACCAGTGTTCTGGTCTTGTTTACAATTGGAATTAGTGTAACTAAGGTTGTAAACAAATTGAGAATGCTAGCGAAAATAATTTATCAATAACAATAGCCATTTGTTATTGTTTTTGATTTTGGTCTAGCTGTCATTATGATTAGTGCGACAATTTTGTAAAATTTTGCTAGTTCTTAGAGTATATGGTCTACATTATTTCTTCACAATAGCACTTTTGCTGTGTTTGGTCTCTAGTTACACCAGTCCCAGGATAAACTTTACGGCGCATTCACATTTTTCTGTGCTTGGGCACAAAACGTGGGTCTACAAATATTTATAATAATTTGTGCGCGATAGAGATTTAGAGACGCATTTTAGTTATTAATTTACATAAATACACGTCTAAAGTTGGATGATGGGCTGTTTTGACCTGATGCTTGTTGCTTCCACAATTGGTAACTAAAAATTTAAGCTAAAATTATATTGCACATATTTTCTAATTTTTTGTTCTTTGAAAAGTTACATTTCATCAATACATAATAAACAGCTGAAGATATATACAATTGGTTTGGTTTCCAATTCAATGAGTGCTCGACCCGATGGAAACCCACGGAGAGCTCTCGTGCTGATTTGCGAATAAACTGCGACGCAAAAGGGGACGAGCACAAATCATTTGCATTTTAACTTTTATTATTTTCCCATTAACACCCGCAGTGATATACAGTTATTATCGAGCAATTTTAAACTATTATCACAAGTGTGAAATCTATTTGAAAACTAAATTTCAATTAATAACCACAAAACCATAATAAATTGTTTGGTATAACGTGTGTACGGGAGGGTCAAGAAGTCAATAATTATGTGATAATAATTGTCATCATAATTATTATTTTTAGTTTCACCACTTCAGTGTAAGATTTTTATTAGAAATAGTTTTGTCTTATATTTTTTAGATTTACTCTGAAGAGTACTTATTTAAGTATATTAAGACGGACTTAATTAAATTGTAACAAGAAATGTTCTTGTGTGGTTGAGAAGATTTTTCTTGGAAAAGAAGTATTTAAAAAAAATGGAGCAATCGAATGACAAAGTGATGTAATTATAAAAGAAGCTTGAAGAAGCTTTTAAAGCTTTTGTCGTCTGCATATTTTTAACACAATAATAGTAATAACTTGATTTTCTAGCAACATCATAATAAGCTCAATTACTGGGAAAGCAAAACATAAAATACTAGACATGCTAAGGCAAACACATAATACAATTTTTATAAAAATAAAGATCTGAAATAAGAAATAGACTTAGGACAAATATTTTAATTTATAAGTAGGAATATTTATAGAAGCTTAATGTGATTATATATTATTGTGGAAAAAATATATTATAGAGCTCAGACTGATATTATTAATACCACAAAGATCTGAAATGCCGTTAAATACACTGTTTACGACGACTAAAGATTTTTTCAGAGAATACAAGATATCAAGATAAACAGTAACTTTTAAATTGAGGTAGCTCAAAAAGTCAAGAAGTTACAGTTTAGTCAAAATGTAACAATTTGTTACAGAGTTGTTAAGTTTCCGGCAATTGGACATTTTCCTGTAAAAAAAGAATGTGGGATACAATCAACAAATATGTAATAGTTATTTACAGTGGAATGCTGAAAGTGGAATTTTATAGAGCGTCAATTTGTTTCATCGCATGATAATATTTGTTTTTTTAGAAATCGGCAATGGTATCTTGTGACTCTGAACAATTGCTACGTTCTTTGACGTTTTATTTGATCTATATATCACAACTTACATCTTTATGATGGTTTACGCTTCTTTAAAAGAAAATGCTGCTTTACTCTTTGTTTTCTTCATATTGAGAGTAGCGACGGTATAATTAGGTTTGTACCGAAAAAATTACAGGTCTGACATAGGTCTCACAGTCTAAATTTTTCTATTTGTCTCAATTTCTCAGTCACTAATCCCGCATAGCTATTTTTTATTTTCATTCTTTATAAACTATATAAGTCCCAGGCATTCAAGAAATATGAAGCAAAAAACAGCTTCTGTGGGTCTTTTTTGTTTTTTTGAACTCTTTTATATCTGAAATTTACAGAATTTATAAGTTTTTTTATTCTGTTCAACCGAGTCGGGGCATAATGTCTTTTTTCTATTTTTACAGTTCTTTAAATCACATTGTTATAGAAGTTTTAGTTGTTGGAAATTTTAATTCTTTGTTGAATTATATCTTCTGTTTAATAATCTATCGCTGAAATTAAAGTTAATCAAACCTTTAAACAAAAAAATGTTATTCTCAATTTTTAGACACATTAACATGTTTTTATTAATTTTATATTTTTACTTTTATTTTTATTCAAAATTTGCAAGACACTCAATTCTCTTACCAAGTTGCAGAAGTTTTTTCTGGAATAGTCTCAATCTGGGATTTTTTAGTTTTTGAACACATTTTTTTTTCATTGATATTTAAAATAGAAGATAGCTAAAAAATTGTTTTTATACTAGTTGTCTTGGTATTGATTACGAGTATGCAATTTCTTTTGTATCCAGCGACACAAATGCAAAATACAATTCCATTTGTTGATGTCGTGGCTATAAAATTGGATTTAAGGTTTCTTCGAATTAGCTTTTATGTTGCTTTCGTCTAATAACAACTGTTAATGAGGAAAGGCTTTTTTCCTTTTTAAAATCGGATTTAAAAAGCAATAATTTATTTCGCTTCTCTCAAATTAGTCCAAATAGAATTTCGACACCCATTTCCTGTGAGCATTACGTTTAAATATTTTCGGGCGTCACGGCGGTCGTCGTCTGTAAATCTTTCCAATATTATCTGTGCCGCCCCTTGGCATGAAACGTCTAAATCAAGGGGCGCGAAAGCGAAAGTAACTCGAGTCAGAGGCTAGGTGAGAGGTGGCGGAGTCGGCGGCGGCAAACCGTCAATCATCAATAGCCGAATATCAATCTAAGGCTCTCGGATCGAATGAAATGTGGGCCCACCCACAGAGGCTAAATAAAAGTGAGTGCGTGGGGCCCTGCTCTACCATGTACTCTACTACCCGCATCATATTGGCCCGAAACATCGCTCCCTCAAAACATCTGTGAACCGACAACGATTAGGTGCCTTTAGGCTGTTGCTTTTCTGATTGCGTGGAAGACGAGGGTTCAATTGATTGCTAGGTGGTGACGATCGACGTTACAGGTGGCTTCCTTCTTTCAAGCTTTGTCGATTTTAGTTTGGAAAATTAATGTCTGTCACCAAATTAGTGACAGGTCGCTCGTGGCTTTATGGTTAAATGAACTATCTAAAACTAACAGTATTGTTGATAGAATAGTATTTTTTTTACTAAATCGGAAATCTATTTTAATGTATTTATAGTTTAGTTTTATTACGCACTTTATTGTCGGGGAGTTAGACACTTGCACAATAGACAAATAGCGACATAAATTCTTCGATTGCAAACTACATGTTTTGCTTCTAATAATTACAAGTGCAATTTTGTTACAGAAATGGGAGCAGTATCTAAATAAACATGTTTTTGCCACTACAGTTAGTTACCGCATGTTAGACAGAAATAAAGACTGGCAAATCAATGTGAGTGAGATACAGCAACTCTACAAGTAGGAACGTTTCAGATATATCCTACCTAGACCGGCAGTAAATTTTATTGTTCATAATAAGAGAGACGGGGCAAAAATGGTAAAAAAGATTTACAACTTAAAGTGTCGCGTGTTTTATGTAAAAACCAACCAGACATTAGACAAGAAAACCAAATATTGCTGGTTAATAGTTTTTCAGTAATAAAAATATAATAACTTTTATAATTTAACTTCTTTAAAAAAATACATTTCAATCTTTCGCCAATAGTGCAACTAAATATGATAGAGATGATATGGGCTGAATTAAAAGCCCATATACGCAGAAAGAATATAGCAATTAAATTTAGTGAAGAAACAATTACGTTAATAAAACAAGAAGTTGCGAACATATCACCGTCAAGTTGGAAAAATTGTGTTCGTCAAGTAATTGAATAAGAAAATTTCTACCGCTCGAAAATGGTACCAGAACTGTGTGTGGTGCGATTCTTGAGTTAGATCCGTATACGAAACTGTTCGACGATCGAATAGTTTCGAACGGAAAGCATGAAAGTGTATTCTTGACTAGGCGGATTCACTTCCGCATACGGAAATTTGGTCGTCTACTAATTACTGTTCGACCGGCTTGGTCGCATGGTAAATCCGTACAAGTTTGGGTCATTTCAGGTAAATTCGTGCATTTTGACAACAAAATGACAAGTGCCATTTGGGTAAAACCCAAATATTTGAATTTGAAATTTTGCACCTCGTTTCTGGTTGATTAAAATTTAAAGTTTTTTATTAAATTATTAATTATACTAGTCTAAAAAAGCAAAACCAAAAATTTGAGATTGATGAAAATTATAATCAAGTTTATTAGAAGCATGCCATAATTGTTATTTCACTTCTTCAACGTTGTTTATCATAGTATTATTTTACATTTTATTTTTTTATATTTTTCATGAAAAAAGCCATTTGTTACTATCTGGTAGACAAGCTGCTACCAATTTACCGCCCAGAAAAATTGTATTAAACATTCATCTGGAACAAAAACATTAATACTTGAATTTAAGATTTGATTGATAGTAGGTACTATTTATTGACAAGAAATTTGCAAAGAAAAAACATTGAATATTAACTTTAAACTTTTGACAAATAACTCTTGTCTACACACTTTCGTTACGACCGTATTGAGTTTTGTGCATTAAATTTTGAAAGTGTGAACTAATCTTCAACTAATACTTTAAAAAAAAAATTATGAGAAAAAATGATATATAGGAATAGATAAATACAGACAAACCAATAATTTTACAAACTTATTTTACCAAAACGAGTAAATATGGTTTTGCGTAAAATTTCCAATTTGAAGATCGGGGTGCTTCTTTATAAACTCCACCATCATTTCCTTCTGAGCGGAGGAAATATTTCCACATCTTTTTCCTCGCGTAATTGCTGTTTTGTCCATTTATAATTTTTCTTTCAATAACACGCGGCTTTTGTTTAAAAATGAAGACACAATTGAAAATAGATCACAAAATACTGTTAGTGCATTTAGGATTATTTGGGGTTGGTATGTTGGTAGCACTGAATTTTCTACAACGTTGCCAAGTTTCGATCGAAACAAAAATTCGCTTCCATTACCGGTTTCGAAGGTTGGTCGAGAATAGCATTTTGCGAAGGTCGCACCCCTGTGATCATTCAAGTTAATAATGATAGTGACAGTGATTCTGATTTCTATGCAGATGATTAGATGAAAATTACTAATGTTTTCATACCAACCGAGATAATTTTTATGCTATCCAATAATTAATAAATATGTGTTCAGATATTAATTGTAATTTAATTGATATCTTCGGTAGCATGCAGGCGAAGAAAGTAGAAGCAGCCTGACTGAATACGGTCCTGGCGCATTATCTCTAAGATTCTGCACAGGCAAGAAACCCTGCGGTGGATTCTCATAAAGCTTAGTGAAAGTTAAGTAGCAATAAAACTAAATTCGCACAAAATGTTTAGCCAGACTATATCTGCTAGTTACTAAAATGGAATGCCGAATAGGGACAAAATGTAAATTTGTTTATTACTCTTGAAATGAATTCTTAGTAGTCATTAGTCGTAAATTTTTATTATTATAATGGTAACAGTTTTATTTGAAGCTACCCTAAATTTATTAGAAAACGGAAAGTCAAAAGCCCAATTTTATTTGCGCGTACATTAAAAGATCACGATCTATTAAGAAAAATATTGGAAGGGTTCCATATTACACTAAGAAAAATTTGTAATGTTGGGTCATGGATACAAACTTCAACTTTGACAGCTTTAATAAATTCAAATATATACGCGGAAGGTTTATTTTCAAATAATGGTATTTGTTTTCATAATTGACAAGTGTCTTCAATAATAAGCTCTACCTCTTGACACTGTTGCATGTTAATTATTATAAACCTTGTGAGTTGATGAATGTTATTGTCCAAATTATGAAAAAAAAATAAAATCGTGTTGACAAGTGAATAATTTCGTTGGGTTGTTGTCCCTGAGCTTCAGTGGAGCATATGCATTTCTACAACGGCCCTAATAACAGAGTGCTCTGCCGCAATCTCTACGGGGTTGCCATCCACAATTATAGATATTACAATATATTGTCTGTCTGTTCAAATTACCTCCAATCACAGACATTACTGACCGTTCCACTAATTGTTGATAACATTTTCCGGTCTTCGTCGAATTATCTTATTCCTTAATCCAGTCTACTATTTGAATTGCGTCTTTGTTAAATGAAAGGATATTTTTGGCTAGCATTGTCTGATGAAGATCTGATAAAATAAATTTGAACAGTCACGTGAGATAACGTGTTGTAAGGATGGACAAGAAATAATTCCATTATCTAAAAAAAAAATTTATAATAAAGCTGACAATTTGAATTTTGTAATAATTGTTGAAAATAATAACGAAACTATAAAATAAATATTCTTATAAAGTAGAATACAGCTATTTTATTTAGTTTCCAAACACTATGATTATTTGCATCACAAAATGTCATTTTATTTTTGTTAAAATACAAGTACCCTAGCATTTAAGCTCCGTTGACAGCTCCGATGCTAACCATTATTGTCAGGTATGTCAAAATACACTTACTTATACACAGAAGTCCTTTGTCTTGTTATTATTGTCTTCTACTTTAAAAGAGTTTTTGAGAAAAAATGTTTAATTTTTTGTGTGTTTGTGTGATATTTATTTGTAATTATAATTTTTTATTATTATGTCTACGCACCGGGGTACACTTATCTGTAAACTATAGTCGAAGTTTTTTAGAAAAACATTTAGGTAGTTGATACAATAGAAATAAATATTCGTAATAATAATAAGAAAATAGTAATAATAAATATTAGTAGATGATAATGCAACATGTGGTAAGATTATCATCGATAAGGCAATTAAAGAATTTTGGTTTTTTTGGCTAACCTAAATGATTCATATTATAGTTCATTTTGACATTACATCAAAAGACACAGCTAATTATTACCGCTTTTTTGTTTGCATTTCCAGAATAGTTGTAGGTATAACTTAGACCTCTTTGTGTCTTAAGGTGACTATTGTCACTTCAATACTTTCTAAGCAGCGTAAAAGAAAATATGACCAAATGATAGCGAAAACCACATTATTTTCTTTTAGTATTCAAGAAGTAGTATTTTTCCAAGTTGCTAACTGATTTGTTATAAAGCAAGTTAGTTAACCATGACATATTAAAAAACTTGTAGCTTCCGCTTGAAACAAAAAAAAGTTTTGGACAATTTTGGATGACTGTGATGATGATACGGATTTTGTATAATTTTTCTAAAACATTATTTAGTATTCAAAATCACTAAACGTTTTTACTTCTTGCAGCTTTAGGAAATATCGATTTTCTTAAAATTTTCAACATTTCAATCGCAAATTTCGTTTTTTTTGTCTTGGATTCTAGCAGATCTTTATTTAATCTTGTACAGAATACTTATATGTGTTTAGTTCTCATATTAAAAGTGTGCCTTCGTATTTTTGTTTATAATTGTATAAAATATTGTTATAAGGCACTTTTACTGACATGTATTTTGATTTATCTAAATCATTAGAGTTGTTAGGGTCAATACAAATTATTATTTGGTTTTTTTCTGTAAAGAACATCTTTGAAAGGTTTTTTAAAGCGTTCTGAAAAGTTTTCTAATTTTTAGTTTGTTTGCAGGCGGTTATTGTCATATTTACATAAAAAGTATACTAGATAAGTTTTGCAATGTTACATTTTAACAAAAATTTTAGTTTGGATAATCATTTATATTTAAAGAAGTGTAGAAAGTTTTAAATTCTGTGTAAAGTTTATTCCGTTGAAAGTCTACTCAAATATTTATATATTTCTGCAAGTTTTTAATAATTCAAGATTATTTTGAACGACACTCAACTTTTAATGTGTAATAACGATTAATTAAAAGTTGGAACTAAATTCATATCTCATAATTATTACATATAAATCTAGAGGCTTGGCTGTCTACCGAACTCGATTTTAATTATATAGTATAAAAGTTCTCTGCGAACTTTAATTATTTAATTATTTTTTAATTTGACGTTATTGCGACGTACTGGTGAATTTCTAGTCCTGAAAGTTTTATTACTTTTTTTAATTAAAAATATTATGGAAGACACAAGCTGGGATGACTAGGATCAGGACGAGATGGAATTGTTTAACACTCCTAATATAAATTTCAAATGTTTAAATATTTGATATATTAATTGGTCGGGATGAATGGACATTGGGTGGATACAATACAAATAAAGGCGGGGTTATTTGTGCTACAGACCACCCATACTGTTATTATTGTGTTTTATATTCATTTACTAATACTTCAAACAGGTTGTTGCATATTTTTGAATTCTTTTATGGAATATGTATTCCAACTTTAGACAAAGTATTGCGTGTTATGCTGAAGAAAGGGTTTTTATGATCTTAAACGTGTGGATTCACTGTTCAATATTTGCTCTCAACAGTGGCGTAACTATCAAAAAAATTAAGTAATTTATATGGTTTGATTAAATAGAAACAATGTCTGATTTTCAAAAAGCATTTTTTTTCTAATTTTAAAGTGCAAATTTTAATTTTGTTTTTGTTGTTCTTTTAAGATGATTTTCCCGAAGCTTAATAACAATCTTCTGTTGAGATTACCATATTTTATCCATGTGAGCCAAAACAATCTTTTTTTATGTTTTAAAAGATTAACTAAGGTAGCGACAGTCAGAGGAGCAATAGCAAAATATCAATATGTCTCGAAGCATAATACAGATAGATAACTCAGCCAAACTTTGAGAATAATTATGAATATGATAAAACGATTAGAAAAACAACATGTTTTTCTGCTGAATTTTCAAAGGGATTACCACGAGTGAAAGAAAGCTGTAGATTTCCAAAAAAACTAAACTCTGTTAAGAAATATTAAAAATCAAAATGGCTATGAAATATATTCTGACATGTAGTGTAGATCAAGAATTACGTTACATTTTCTGGTTTTTGTCATAGAATTATACAGTTGGTGCATTTTACATGTTGATAAAATTGCTAAAAATAAATTTGTTTCTTAATAGAAATTAATATTTTGGAGATAGTGACCTAATCACCAAGAAAATTTTTATTTTGTTTTAAATTTTAGAAAATTAACAATGATAACGACAGTCATAGAACCAAATAGTTTTTAAAGCCTAATAAAAAAAAACTAGATAGATAATTTATATTTATATTTATAGATTAAATATAGTTTGCAAATTTTTAGGATTATTAATGTGGAATTTTTCACCGGTTAGAAGAGAAGGAAGAGTTTCTCAAATCGCTATGAGTGTTATAGCATAGTTTTTATTTAAGTGATTTAGATTTTTGGCACTGACATGCAATTATTAAAAGAAGCAACTAATTAAAAAGTAGGAAAGCTGACTTCAAAATAATTAGTTATTAATTTATATGCTTAATTAATTTAAGCAAATAGTTTTTTTGCTCAATTTGTTTGAATTTATTAGGTGAATTATTAATTATATTGGAATCGGGTTTCCAAGTTTTTGCATTATAAAAATTGTTATAAAAATACTTTAACCAATACTTAAATTAAGGATAGAGCGGGGATTTTTTAAACTATCTGATACATAATTCAATATTCTACTGTCAAAAGAGTGTTGAATAAAATATTTTTCAAAAGCGTTGAATTTTTATTTCTACCAAGGTGAAATGTCAGTTGACTTTTATCACTTCAACAAATAAATAGCGGGTTTTTGATTGAATAAGCTTTTGGAAGAGAGAACATGTCAACATTTATTTATTAAAAAAAAAAAGAAAAAAGTAGGCATTATTTATTAATTTTTAAAATATTGTCTTAATTAATTATTATTCAAATTAGTTGCAGATTTAAAAAAAAGAGGTTTTTTTTATAAAAAAATGTCAAAAACCAGGATTTATTTTATTTTGCGATAAAAAATATTTTGGCAAGTACCTATATAAAAAATTACTTTACATCAAATGATCAAAGACAATTTTCACATAGCTTTTATTCTAAATATATCTGTTCTTCAATGATTTTACAAGTTTTCTTTTACTTTTCAGATTTTTTTTATACAGATGAAGCTTTATTATAATATGAAACACTCTGTATTGGCAGATTTTCTATTTTCACCGATCCAAGTGAATTTGATTTTTTATTTGAAGGTACTGTCAATTTTGTAAAACTGAAGCAATGTTATTCTGACCTTCAAATAAAAATTTGTGCTGGGAAATACGCTGCTTACTGAAGCAAAAGAAACAATAACGTACTGTTCACGTTCATATCTTGGACGTTTGTTAAATTTCAATTGAATACATTATTTCTCTTCACGAAATTGATGTACATTTTTCATAAATGTAACTTTCTATTGTTTTATTAGGTAGGGTATTGAAAGCTGTGCACGATTCATGCTCATTGTTTTATGAATAATTTACAAATATAGACGGACAATTGCGAACGATATTATACCGTTTTAAAGAAACAACCCGGAAAAAAGCGAGTTGATTTTGTTTTTAAGCAGGCGTCAGTGTACGTTACAAATTGAATGCTTTAATTTTTTGTAGGAAATAACCTTAATTATTCACTTTAATATAACTGTAAAAGCTTTTTTAGATTTTTAAAAAAAAATCATCTTTTGCTATTAAATGCCATGGTTTTTTATTGAAGACTTGATTTCGTCTCCACATTGTTGACGTAAATGTGTGGTCACTAATTTTGTTCACAAAAGTAGGTTTTATTTGCCCAATGTACACTTTATCACATTTACTGAACAAAAGTTGGATATACAAATATATTTTTTGAAACTTGTTTAAATCAGCGAAAAAGCAAAAGTTTCAAATATATACTTATTCATGCCCAGTTGCAGAAGCAGTTTATAGTTTATTAGCAAATCGTTAACACTTTGTTACGGCCATTTTTTTTAATAACACGTTTACCAAAAACTTTTTTTCTAATTTATTTGTAAAAACTTAGTCTTCATTCGCATTCATAAAAAACAAGGCTGAACTTTGTGGGAGTAAATTTGACTACATTTGAATTATTGCTTGCAAATAAAAGGGATGTTCATCACCAGAGATTAAGTTACGTTATCTACTTGACATAATGGACATTAGTTATAACTAGTTAAACACTAAACATTTGTGAAAAATTGACGTGATTATGACGTTTTGCAGTACAAGTTTTTTTATAAATGCATTAAAACCTGTTTCTGTTTGCCCAGAACTAGTGATTTATTTATTCATTTAAATTTTCAATTATTGTCTAGATGTAAAACTTGTGTCAACTTCTAAATGCCTTTAGAAAAGCATTAATTGCTTTATCCAAATATTTTGGCAATAGCTAATTTGAAAATACGTACAAGTACGGCCTCTACAAATACAGACAGTGTGTAAAATAAGAAATGTTGATTTTGTTAGATAGCCCTAAACCTAAAAGAAAAGTTTCTGTTAGCTAACTGAAAGAAAAAAGTCATTGGCGTTTAATATAATATTTTTTAAAAATATTTAGTTAGAATATAGTTAACATTAAAATGTAACATTGTTAGCATTGATATTGACTAAAGTGTCACAACTGCGTTGCACACAGTTTACAGATATTTGCTTCCATGTATTCGAGATATTTTGAATAAACTCTTGATGGTTTTGCGACAAAATCTTATTTTCAATTTTTATGGCTATGCTACTTTAATTATTTTCTTTGGGGCTTAGAGATGGGTTTTTCGCTGGCCAGTCTAATGAGATTACTTAAATAGCTTGTGAAAAGTCTCTTATTAGATGCGCATTATGAATTGGGAAATTATCTTGTTGGATTTAAAAAAGGGGGGGTACCATTGCTTGTTCCGTAATATTTCTATCAATTAAAGCTGTTAATATTTTTTTTACTAACATGTTATTTCACCAACTGCTCTATAAACACGAACACGTCCGTTACTGTAGGATTGACAGCTTTTTTCATTTGAAAAAAATCTTATTTGTTGCATTTGATTTTTGTAGTTCACTCTGTTTGATACTCCTTTGACTGGTTTTTGAAGATACAGTTTCTAACCTTGTTTTTATTTTTCACTTAAGGCATATTAATATTGTTTCCCACTCTGAAATGGTTTGCGCTTGAAGTAGGATTAGCAAAATGTTTACGTTATCGCTTTTATCTAATAATATTAGTTTTTTAAATATTTTGTTTGGTCAGAAGTAACTTGATCTTAACAACGTCTTTATCATTTGGAATGTGATTAATGCTCATGCCTTTTCTTAGTCTCTGGTTGTAATTATCAACTTTTGCAGTTTGTTTAATTGGAACATTTTAAAAATTGTGCACGTTTCTGACTTGCATAAAACTGACACTGACAGTGCTTAAGCCACATTTTTGCCGACACAGATGTTGTTGGAAACAACTATTCATTTATCTACAGTTTGTTTTATCAGAGAAAAAGAAGTGTCCGGACCAAAATGAAAATTCGCTTGCGTATGTTACAACCGCAATGTACTTGGTATCTGTTGTTGTTCAACTAAATATTTTAATGAAATCAGTGGTTTCCAAAAGCGTCTCACATCGCTACATATTTAATCGAACATCCCAAAAGTAGATAAACCATTGATTAAATTGCCTCACCGTAGTTCTAACCTATCAATCACCCGCATTCAGCAGAGATCCCGTGATGCTTTTACGTTTTCACGAGTAACGGTGGACATCATGGGAAACCGATCTACTTTAAGTTCATGTTTGTATCGTGTTCTGCAATTGGAATTTAGACACGATCAGGAAGTACATCGATTACTCTTTAATTTTATGTTTTATCAACAGTGAATTTGCATATTATATTAAATGGTACAGAACACGATAGCAATTCACAATTACTATCATGTTTACTTTACATATACGGTTGAATACAGGTTACAGATGCTTTTACAATATTTTTTTGAAGAGCTAAATTATAATTATAAAATGAAAAGGCACTATTAATATTGTTCGTGTATAAAACGATGATAAATTGCACTGCAAGTGGGATCTGCTAATCTAAATGCAACTTATAATAAATGCACGATCATTCAGAAACGTTTCTCCCGCTGATGCTATTATGAGATCTATGCCAACGAAACGAAATGTTTTCTATTTCTATAGAATTACCATTTAGAAAATTACGCTTTACATACGCCAGAACAATGCATCCACTTCCATCAAATTTGAAACTTTCATAAATAAAAAAAATACTAGACCTGTTCAAAGATAAATTTGAATTAAATTCCTATTCTTAAAAACACAATCAACCAATATTAGTATAAATTATCTACCTCAGTAATAAACTGAAGAAACTAAAAAGTTCTGGGTAATCATCAAAAAATACATATTTTAGAAATGTCAATTGAAAAATGCTATTAACTTTCGATCTATTTTTTTTCTAATACGTAACAACTATAGTTTGACTAGAAGATTGAAAAAGTCAGACATATAACTCCCAATTAAGAATTCTCTTTCCCAAAGAATTGCAATGGCGGTCAGTTAAATATGCCGTGATGGCTGAAGGCACTTTGTATGTAATTTGACTCAGATAAAGATTACGCCTTCTGATAGTCCGACTGTGGATTGATATCTACATAAAATATCACTGCATGATTACTGCATTCTGCAATGTATTAAAGCAATTATACATTTTTTTTTCTTGAGACCTTCTTATGCCTCAAGCTGTGTGGCTACTGTTCACGGCGTCATCTAATTATATATTAACATAATACAATGCAAAGTCTGCGAACGTTTATTATATTGAGATCATCCATTTTGTTTTTTTGTTTATCGAAGGTTATTATTTAAATGCGTTTTTGAAAACCAATTTATTATCTGCTTTGGAATGCATCTAGTTACATTGTTAACAAATTGTATTTATAGTGTTTTGTAAAAAAATCTTACACTCTTTACAATTTTTCTATTAAAAAGAAATTCTTTTTAATTAAAAAATTTATTCAAAACAAAAAACACTGGAATTAAAGCAAATAGAACGCACTTATTGCATCAAAAATGAAAATGTTTGAAAATGTAGATTTAAAGTAAAAAAAAAATTAAAGCAATCATTCCATGCAAGAAAATTACCTATACGGGTATTTCATCGGTTGTTGTATAAATATATATTTTAGCACTTCTAGCTTTGCAGGCATTGCAACAAAAACAGGTCAAACGAATTGCTTTTTGTTGATTTTGGGGCTACTTTGTTGATATGTGGCCAAATTACTCATATATTCTCAAAAGTCTTGTCTTTAATTTTTGCATTTTTGTAAATTATTGAATAATTATTTAACTTAGATATTTTATATTGATTGGATTTGGAGTTTTTGGCACTAAAAATAATTTTTTGTACAGTTCTACCAATTACCAAAAAGCTTTTCATTTAATCTCAAAAGTTCTTTTGACTATCATGTAGTCATTATTAGGAGATGAATAGAGCTAAATTATTATTTCTATGCTCAATAAAATGTGCTTCTCCGGACTAATCATTAAAAACTAGTTTACGCATTTGAGATAAATGTCAAAAATTGCCCAACTTTTCAAACAAATAAACAAAAATTAAAATTGATCTCAATACTGTTTGAAACATATCAAAGACTTGCTCTTGTACTTGAACGCTTAAGATTTAAAGCGGTTTTTCAGTGAGAAACAAAATAAAAAAAAAATGATAAGGTACAACACTATTTCTAAAGAAGTCTGCAATTTACCACATAGGGTATCATAGCTGTGAGAGGTTCTACACTGTAATCAAAAAGAACACAAATCAGAGCAGATGTTGCAAAGTATTGGTTATGTCGTAACGATATCATATTCAAATAAGCGATCAAAACAGGGGCGTAGACAATTTGTGGTGTCAAACGGTGTTTAATAAATCATATCTCCTGAATTTTACAAGGCGGAATTATAATTAAGCATTTTATTATTATTTTAACTTTATTACCACATGTGACACCATTGTTAAACCGATTTTTAGTCAAAGAAAACGCCAATTATTAGAATGTTACATTCGAAATATGAACACCACTGTGAAATGCACTGTTGATATTTAAACTCACTATATCCGTAAAAGATAAAAAGCATAACACTCAATTAATATTATAATTATAAAATTCAAATTTTTTTGGACAATATTTAATTTGCTAAATTAAAATGTATAAAATTAATGAAAATCTAAAAACAAATAGAATAGTAAAAATAAAAACTTTGATTCAACATAGAAAATTCAGAAAAATAATCACGCAAGACGCAAAACAACTAATCATAAGGCATTAATTGATTACGTTTTTTATTTGTAAATTGTGCAAATAAAAAAAAAGTTAAAGCAATTTTTTTCAAACTGAATGTAAATTTTTCAAAATTTTTTTAGTGTTCAACTGGTTACTAATGTTCAATTGGTTACTAATGTTCAATATGTTAAGTATCTAACCTAGTCTAATTTAACTTTGTCTGTAGTGTATGGTCTACCTATTATTTGCAAACAATAATTCAAATTGTTACAATGACTGACATATATATTTAACATTTTCATGTAGCCTAATTGTCTTCATCAAAATAGTTTTAATAAATTTCATAGTACGTCTAGTCTTCGAGGATGGCAACAGTGGAAATTAATTAGACGTACTGCTTTTGTAAAATGAGTTGCTTATTTTGTACATAGATGTGTAATAATTTAATTAATATGTAGGTATAGTAGCTTAAATAAATTCAAAATTTGTCATTTTAATCCGAAATCACATATGGCAATAAAAAACAGTCGAAGCTTAGGTTTTGCGATTGATTAGGTTTCTTGCGATTGATTAGGTTTTTTGCGATTTTGGCTCAAATATTTCAGCTACTATACAATCAAATTTATTTTCTAATTTACTATTTGATCAATTAGAAAGAATCATTAAATTAGAGTATTTAAGAGTTTTGTCAAAAAAGATTTTTTTTATTAGAAGTACGTCGACATTATCATTGAAAATACATTCTTAAAGCCTTATGAAAAATATCGCAAAACACAGTGCTTGGTTTATAAACTTTGATGGAAGCCAAAGAAATCCTGTTTATTAATGTCAGGTATTTGTATTTTAAATGACTGAACAAGCATAAATCTGTATAATGTAGACGCTCAAGCTGCATTTCTAAGTGCTCTAAATAAGTTGACACTCGTGAATGACTTGAATAAACTATTCAATATTCAAATACTTAGGTTCAAAAAGGTCAAAATAAATGTTTTGACTTTTATAAAGATAAATTTTGCTTGAATTGCTTATTTTGAATACAATAGAATTCAGGAAACAGTGATGAAAATTGATTTACTTGTAAATTTATTGTGTCTGCAACCTACGAAAATAATTTTGTTGAAATATTTTTCTTAATTTTCAATGTGTAAAAACTAATTTATTGCAAATAAAATAGTTATTATCTTCTATAAGACGTTTGGTATATCATTTAAAAATATATAATAATAATAATATTATTATTATGTTCTTACTACCATTTATTTAGGCGAAGTTTAGCTTAAGCCTACAGACTAGAGAGAGGTTTCAAATTAAGGGTTGACTCCTATTTGTATAAGAAGATAGCAATTTAATAACAAATTATACAACCATTCCTTTAAATTCGAGCTTCAAAGAAAATTTAATTAGTTGCCAACATCTTAATCAAGGTTTTTTTTTAAATTGTTTTTCTTAAAATAGACTGAGCTGACATAAAAATCCAGTGTGTTAACACAGCACCAAGTGATTGTATTTGCAATAGACTCAATGCAGTAGGCATTGGGATTTGTTGTAGGTCTTTCAAAAACTTTTGAAATGCGTGCATGAATTTCTCCAGCAAAGTTCCAATCTGTAGAAAAAGATAGTCGTCTTGACAGACGGTTTCTATATCGAGCCTCAATAAATAGAGTGGAATATAGATAAAGCCTGATTTGGCAAATGAAATGAGTTTTGTGACTTTTCAGCCATCTGCCATCTTTAAGCTTACTATTTCAAATTTTTGCAAACATTTTAGCAAGTGATAAAAAGTGAACTTTTGAAAATGATTTGGTATAAAAGTGGAAAAATTATTCATTGAGGTTTTCTGAATAACAAAAATGATTCAGCTTTTAATGCATCAAATGGGAAAATGTAGCTAAAGCTTTTTTTTTTGATTTAATATGTTTTATTGGTCGATTGTTCTTAACTGTAACTGAAAAATGTTTCATTTTTGAGAACGAGGCTTAAAGATATTGCCCATTATTCAGCCAAGTGTATGCTGGCATAAGATAATGTGTGTACATTTTATGCAGCTTTAGATTTCACTTGAAAACGTAAGGAATAATAGTTTCCCCTTAACGTTTCCCGTATTGGAGTTTTAATATTTAAATATCTCGTCATACACATGATGCGGGTCTGGTTAAGCACAGAATCCGTCTGGAGTGCTTAGAGACGATAAGATGTACCTACCAAGTATGTTTTTTAATCAAAAACAAAGAAGAAGGCATATTTAATTTTCTATCTACAATCGGAATATATAATAAAAGTGAGTTGTTGAAGAGGAAGATTAACAATTGCATGTTTGAATAGAAGAACAGGTTAAATAAGACAAGTGGATAATTTCTTTAGCAAATGCTGCATAACGGTTGAACAAGACATTGAAGGGATGAAATGAGAAGCGGTAGGAGCGGATAAATGTAGATATAACGATATCACGAAATGTAGTTTATATTTAAATTTTTATTCTAAGTAACCTATAGTTAGAATCTAAAGAAATGATTTGCCAGTAGCTGCCTAGTTAGTTATGCATTTATGTGTATATTTGCGGAGAGAGTTGAAATACACGACTGGCGGCCATCTTGAATTGATTTCAAATCGATATGTCATTATATTAATTCCGATAAATAACGAATGAATGCTTACCAACCTCTGCCATTATTTCCGATCGTGATTTCGCGTTCTACTTATTTGTGAATTTTAAAAAATGACAGTTTTTATTCCTCTCTGGTCGCTTTCCTCTTTCACCCCTCTCGCGGCTTTTACAGCAACTCGTACATATTTATGATTTTCAGAGTGCCCGTGAAACGAGCCTCGATGGACATACTTACTCATTATTTTTTATTGATGGTAATTCGACGTCCTCCAATATATTGAGAAAAATGCAATTTTGGATACCATATCAGTTCATTTCACCTAAAAAACCTTTTCAAATAACGTCAACCATAAATTATTTATACTCAACCTAAGTGGATATTTTATTTAGATTTTTACAGTTTTTCGATACTGACATAACAGCTTCATTGCGAATTCTGTTCTAAACATACGATATTATTAAACTTTTTATTACATCAATCTACGTAGGTACCCACTTCTTCAACCAAGTAAATTCCAATATATCACATCTTTGCATTTAACTATGCCTCATAATGAAAAAAGAGTAAAATTGTTGCTTTTCACGACAAAAAACAAACTATTTTGTTGTTTAAGCACAAAGAAAAATTTAAATACATAACCTTTCTCATCATACTGAGAGTAATAGTTGAGCTAAATCTTAATTAAAAGTAGATTCCACCTAGGATCTTAATGATAAATGTTGGTCTGAGTTGATATTTTTTTGTTTTAAATGAATTTGTCTTGACGCTATAACGCTTTGACGCTTTGTTTTTATCAGAGATAATCGGTCTCACAGATTGTATTCTAATTCAATTGACATCTTCTATGCAGGGTGTACAATATTTACATCAATCAAGGGTGGCAATACGTTTTCGGCACCAGATCGGTTTGTACTATACCCGGTAACAATCTCTACAACAACATAAGCAACATAAAGTCGCTTACGCAATGGCGCAGAGATTTTTGTGAATTTTAATATATTAGTTTGCGTTATTGTTTTCAAGCGCTGTTTAAAAAGAAATACAAATTTTTACCCCTTGGAAAATTTTTCGTTTTCTTTTGAATAATCAAAAATTTTTTTTACATTCAAAAATGCTTGCGTGCTCTAAAATGTTAATGTCGGTTGTGATTAGACACTTGCAATACCGGCTTAGCTTACCTTTGATTAATGTTAATATTATACACTCTATATATATTCATAAAACAATATTTTTACTTTACAAAATAGTTGTAAATTTTACAATGCTTATTTTTTTTGTGGTTGTGAAACTTTATAAAGATAACTTTCTTTCTATGGTTTCGGTTATAAACACGTTTTATTTTTTATACTATTATAAATGTTTATATGAACCGCAAGTGTTTTAAATCTACATAATATATATTAAAAACTATTTTTTTTGTAGTTTTTGAGTGATTTTTTAACAGTGCACTTAGTAAAAGTTTATTTAATTTTCCTTGAAAGATTTTTAAAAGGGTCTTCCAAGATAAACATTTCTACTTATTTGACATTTAAGTTATTAAAGCAGTTGCTTCTAAAACTAAAAGCAGTTGCTTTTTAAACCAAAAGCACTAATACAATAACTTAATTATTCAACCAGAAAACTCTGTTGTCTGATGAAAAAAAAAAGTTTCTGTCCTGTTGTTTGTGTATTCCAAGCTTGATTGGAGCAGTTTTTATAGGTTCAAAAAGAAGCAGTTTAGGCATTTTTTGTTGTATATAGTCGTTTTGAAATGTACATGGTTGTTTTTACATAATGAGAAACCTGTCGCAACAAAAATTGTTGATTATTGTTTATTAATTTCTAAAATTTTCTATTTATCAATATAAACGCTTTTTTTTTACTCTATAGGATTAGTCAATTTCTTGTTACAAACGTTGTTACGTAACAGCTTAATTTTCATCTTTTGGCAATACCTACGCTTACATGAAGTTATCTCATTTCAGTTTATTGTTAGAAACATCGAAAGTTTGTAGACAACCCTTTCTTCAAAATGTAGATTGTTGATAGGCGTTTTAACTTTCTGAAAGATCTTTCAATAGCCATAAATAAACATTACAATTATTGTAAGTGACTGTATCCGATGAACTGCAAAATTGAAGTGGATTCACATATCTGGCCGGAGGTGTTGGCCTGTTTTAGCAGCTTGGCGACAATGATAATTGATTGATTGATTATATTTGCAACAAAATGTGGTGGTATAATAAAATTATTAAAATGTATTTTTTTAGAAAAAGTATAGTACATTGTTCAAACTGAAAAACGTGCATTTACATAAGTAAATGCACGCGTACAAGTAATTTTGTAACAGATTTGTTTTTTTGCTGTTAACTAAAATCAATAACTGCTTAAAAGCTAAAGAAATTTTACAAAAGTAATTCAAAATGATTCAAGAGACTTGATTTGAAATCTTTTTAAATCGTTTGTAAATTTCTCTACATAAGTGTAAATCGACTTTTTTTTATAAAAAGTTTTGATCATGATAGAGACTCAAGGTTTGTTGCTTTAAGAAAAATCACTCAAGCATCAAATCTTTTGTACTTAATGCTCAAAACTTTTCGAAAAACCAAGTTTTGTTATATTTGTACATAGAAATATCAGCTAGTTCGTAGTATAAAGAAATTCGTAACTTTTAACTCAAAAAATAAATATTTTCAATGAGTTAATAAATTGTTTTAAATACCTTTATTTAATAAATTATTTTTTGTTTATTTTTTTCATGTTTGAAGCAATTATTTTTGTAGTATGAGCCAGGAAGAAACTTTAAAGTTTGGTTTATCAGGGAAAATACAATGTAACGTGCACAAAACAAATATACTTATATGGCAAAAATGAGAAGCTACCAATTTTTGAAATTGTTTGAAAATGACGAATTATTTCTGTATTTGCAGAGTTGATATAAATCAACTGATTTTTCTACTTAAGATTGAAAATCACTAGTTTGATCATGGAAAATACTAAAAGTTGATATAAAAAAAGTTAAGAGAATGACTTATATGAAATCTGCAAAATAAGTTGATGAAAAAAACAGGGTGTAAGTGAGAAGCTATAATAATATGTCTCAGATTGTTTGATTGTTGTGAATATGGAACACATTTTTCCGCATGAGCTATGATAAAAAGTTCTTTATTAATGTTAATGGTTTCTAGAGTGCGAGTATAAGATGGTGAATTTGGTACGATACGCATCATATCGAAATTTTAAAAGCGTCTGCTAATTGCATTTTTGAAGTTGTAAATTTTTATTCTTAAATAAAAATTGTTCAATAACTATAATTAATTATGATAATTTAGTTCTGTGCATGAATCTTTGAACATGCACATATAACATGAATGTTTTTCATGTCATATTAATAAAGTTTAAAGTTAAAACGAAAAATGCAAAACAAAATAAAATCGGAATATGTTTTCGCTCATCTTGTCATCATTTGGAATTATCTTATTTATGAGGATGTACGATGGCTTCAGGTACTTAAATTATAGACCATTAAGAATATATCGCATCAGATAGTTTGGAAACGTTTATCTACATTCCGCAGTTATTATTTGAAATATAGTCAGCCAGTTTACAATTCAATTTAACTTTATGTAAACCTTTTAGAATTCACAGCTTGTTTCCCTAATATGATGGAAAAATTTTTGTCGGTGACATTTTTACCTCATTTATAATAATATCTTCATTTGATTGATGGAACACCACAGTTATGGGATTAGTGAGGGAGGTTAACATTTGTAAATATTTAAGTCTTGTCAATAGTTGAGTGGAATAATTGGGTATTTCTGATAATTATATTCATGATGAATATTTAAAATCAACAGAATTTTAGTAATTACAATACTCTCTAACTATAATTAAAGTTTCGTATTTAATCATATTTAATGAGGAATTTATTATCTTGCTATGGTTCAGCTATATTAAGAATGCAGCGCATTTCATAAATCGAATATTGTTCAAATAATTGTTTTATGTTTGAATAAATAATGCAGAAAAAATGAAAAATGTTTTTTACGTTGAGTTGGATTTGATATAGTTTTGTAATATGTAAATAATATGCGGGCATTAAATTGATTTTTATTAGTAACTAATGCCTACAATATATATAACATTCTTGCGTTTAATTGATTGATTTGGAATCTTTGGCACTATAAACTATTAACACAGTTTTACCACTTTACAAACTTTACATAAAGCTAACTCACAGATTAAGTAACATTGATCATGAGCAGTGGACTGAATTTCAAAGAAAAATGTTTATTGTAGCTCAAACAAAATATTTAAAAAAATTCTTTTATCTGAATAAAAAACTAAAGTCACTTATAAATAAAAATAAAAAACCTAACATTATTGGGCATGAATCAATAAACATAGTAGAAAATCAATCATCTAAATCTTTCAACAAAGCAGAATTAGAATTACTTAACAAGGGACTAAAATTTGCATCAAAAAACTCAACAAATGTGAATAAAAAAGTAGAGGATGTTATAATAAATGTGGAATCTTCAATTAAATTTTTACCAAACTCTATAAAAACATCTGTACGCGAAGCGGTCAAAAATAAAATTTCCAAAAATTTGGCGAGAAACGACACAAAAATGATATGAATATATCATAATATAAATAAAGTCATAAAAAGTTTAAAAGAAAAAAATTGTTTTTATTTGAAATCAGACAAAGGAAATAAGCTTGTTGTATTAGATAAAAGTGACTATTATGAACAGGTAGACAATCTTATTGCAAACGGACCTTACTCAAAAATTTCTAAAAATCCCTTACCTAAAATGATCCGCGAGGTTAAAAGCAATCTAAACAAATGCACAAACCTTATTAGCAAAGAGCTTAACTATAAACTGCAGATTTCTAATCCTAACGTTCCCAAATTATATTGTTTACCAAAAATTCACAAACCAGGTAAAAAACTGAGACCAATTGTTTCAATGATAAACAGTCCCACGTATAATATTTCCAAATGGTTAGTAAATGAATTCAAAAATTTAAATATGCCCTTAGAAATTTTTTCAGTGAAAAATTTACATGAGTTTATTAATAAAGTAAAAACCGTAAAATTGAGTAGTAACGAAAAATTAGTGTCGTTTGACGTGACTTCATTATATCCCAGCGTTCCATTAGAAACCACAATAGTTTATTTAAAAAACTTACTCGAATATAATAAAATTGAACCAAATCTAATCAATGAATATATAACATTAACAGAGTTATGCATAAAACAATCAATTTTCCAATGTAACAATAAATTTTATAAACAAAATGAAGGAGGCAGCATGGGTCAATGCATAATGCCATTTCTGGCTGAGCTATTCATGCACCATTTTGAAAATAATGCAAAAAGCAGTTTTCAATATTTTCCTAGAATGTGGATCAGATATGTAGATGACGTCTTCGCAGTTTTTGATAATTCTAAAAGTTTAACAAATTTTGTATCAAATTTAAATAATTGCTTTCCCTCGATAAAATTCACTTATGAAGAGGAAATAAATAACAAACTATCTTTCTTAGATGTAAACATAATTAAAAAAACAGGTGGCGCTTTAGAGTTTGATATTTTTAGAAAAGAAACTAGTACTTTGCGATACATTCCTAACGACTCAAACCATTGCTTCCAACACAAAATAGCAAGTTTAAGTTTTTTAGTAAATAGATTATTTAACTTTCCTCTAAGTCAAAAAAACTTTAATAAAGAAAAAACATTTATTAAAAAGATTGCTGATGTCAATGGATATAATGAAGAAATAGTACAAATTATAAATAAACAAAAGTTTAGAGCAAATTTAAAAAATTGCACAACTTTTCAAACAAACAAAAAAGAATTAAAATTCATTTCAATACCCTATGAGCCTAAGATAACCAACGGACTTGAGAGTGTGCTTAAAAATTTAGGATTTAGAACGGTTTATCAGTCAGGGTCAAAATTAAAAAATTTGCTAGGAAGTCCGAAAGACAAAACACCATTTTTAGAAAAATCAGGAATTTATCGCATAGACTGTGATAACTGTGAGAAATGTTATATAGGGCAAACGCGTAGAACAGTTCAGACTAGGTACAAAGAGCACTTATCTCATTTAAAATTCGGCAGATTAGAAAAGTCGAGTATAGCCGAACACGTCTTTAATAACAATCACCAAATTAGTATTAACAGCGTAAAATTAATTAAGCCATTGAACAACTATAGGCATCTTGACGCCGCCGAGCTTATCGAAATTCACAAAAATAAAGCGGATGCTCTAAACAAAGATGACGGTCCTCTTTTCAGCTGCTTAATCGGCTTACTAAGAAAAAACCCAACTTTTACCAAAACAGGTAAAATTAAACAAGTAAACATTCAGTTTTATTCATCTCCTGATGATGACCACATGGTGGTCGAAAGAGCTCTCGAGATCTAAAAATAAACTTTTTTGGCAAGTGGTAAAACTGTGTTAATAATTCTTGCGTTTGACTTAAACCAAATATAAACTTAAGTATCGGCAATCGGCTGAAGTTTAGATTTATCTAAATATATATGTTATCCGGTACCATAAGTAGAATACCAAAATATGGCCGATTTGTTTTCTAATCTTTGCAAGAGTTTGGAAAATAGATGTAAAATATTATTGGCATATTTTTTATTTCCAAGATTATTTTGGGTAAATTGAAGCTGCAAGTGTCATACTCAATTACTTTGATTTGCAAAATGTTTAATTTCAGCTTAAATATGATTTGTCAGGAGCTTCTCTTGCCCTATCGAAAATTAAACGTCTGTCTCGAATTTCACAGTAATTTAATATTTAGTTTATGTCTTAATACTTCTCGACGCATTGCCAAAATTTAATCGAATATAACATTCTGAAAGTTATAATTGAGTTCATTAGCGCCGACATAAACTTTAACTAAAACTAGTATTACTTGTGAAGTTTATATCAATATTCTAATGTGTTCTCATCACTAACTTGACTTCTCCACGCCTCGATTTACAATACGGCCACAATGCAATTTTCCAGATAGACGATTCAGAAAGGATCCCTCACTATGTCGATGCTCTAATAAATAACATAATAAACATAATTATGAAAGCTGCCCTCGGTCTGCTGCAAATTATATTTCATGTTCCCTAAATTAAATTCTAACTTGCCAAACGCTATTACTGAAAGCCAATAGCAAGTTTTCTTGGATAATCCGGAAGAGGATAGAAATGTCATTTTTGATTCAAAAACTAATTAAATTTATTTATTTACCTAAAATTCAGCTTATAACGTAAGGTCATACACATAGATAAACATCAAAACAATAGCGGCTTATAATAAAATCAGTCATATTTTGAAAACCAAATGGAATATCAAGAAGCATTTTTTGCGAATTGTTTTTTATTAGTTTCTTGGTAAATTATCAAAAAAGGGTTCAACGATTGACGGTAAGATATAAATTTCCAAAAAACAAAAAGTTGAAAAAATTTAAATGTGAAAAATTAAATACCTCATATGCTGCGATAAAATATTTTTAAACAAGCAGATAAATATATTCTTTACTGTAAGTGGTCTATCTTAAAGCATTATAGAGTTAGCGCATTTTTCAAAGTAAATAAATTGCTTAAAATTAAAACAATTTCAAAATGCAGCATTTATTATCAAATTTTGATACATTTTGTAATTGTAACCGCAAAGAAATTTTTTGTTGTTGTTTATATAGATTTGTGCTTTATTTAGAAGGTAGAGACTATAATAAAAACAATGGCTTCTGTCAATAGAATCAGTCAATTTTTACTAGCTGATTTTTGAGTGAATTTTCAGAAGGGGGCGCAACAATCGAAGACACTATACAGATTTTCACAAACTGATTGACAGTGTTTTTGAAAAAAAAATTGAATTGCGTCAAAAAATAAAATAGCTTGTATGATGCCATGAAATACTTTTTACCAGGTAAATCCAGATTTACTTTATGGTCTATCTTGAAGAATTTCAGAGTTTCAAAACTAATAAAATGGCTAAAAATTGAACTAGTTTTAAAATACAGCACGTTATTGTCGACGTTAAAACTTATGTAAGCGGAGAAAATATCAACTACGGCTGTGACGTAGAAGGAGAGATTAATACTTATCAGTTGAAGAGCTTCTAGCAAAAACAACCTTAGTCCAAAATGGTCAAAATCGAGTTAGACTTTATCTGTTAGCAAATTCAGCAAAAACCACACATCTCTATTTCAGTTATCTCAAAAACAGCATATGTTCAGGACATATGTTAATTTTGCTTTAAAATCAGATTAGAAGCTTCAAATATACAGTTTGGAAGCTAGTTTTTAACGGCACGCATTTCTTGTTCAAAATAGTATAATTAGAGAATAGTGTGCTTCTTTAACGATTTAGAATAGACTCCAACGACATTCTGAGGGAGGAAGAAATGAATGGCGAAGCAGAAAGAAGCTTAAAGTGGAGAAGAGTAGTTTAATTGCTCTTGGCGCTTATTTTCCTACCCAATCACCGTCAACGGAGGAAGAGGTAGACAACGATGACAACAGCAGCGGCTGTGAGAATTGGCAGATTACTTGGGGATATGTACTGCGATCTTTTAAGGTTCTACTGTACTGTCTACATTCACAAACATACACACACACAGACCCATAAGCCGGACAAAAGCTTACAATCCTACACTTTTGCCTGGATGGGAATCGAACCCACACTTCGTATTTTTGTTTGTCCATCTGATCCACCTAGGCTGTGAGGATTAGTTTTATTTTACTTGTGCAACTTACTTTACTGAACTGAATTAAAATGTATTTTGTTGTTTGTAATAAAAAAATATTAAAATAATTTGCATTATTTTATCAATAATAGCATATGTCTAAAGGTTTTTGTTTTTTATTTTTGTTACAAATTAATTTTATGCTTTTTAAACACCATACATGTGTGTCTTCTTCCAGCTTACACAGTTTTTGATAGTTATAATTATCTATGTCAATCCTAACTCACCGCAGAACGTTTTTTATCTCTCCTGAAACATTAATTTTTTGGACTAATGCTGTTATTGTCATAGGCTCTTCAGTTGTTTAGGAGTTTAAGGGGTTTGATCTGGAATGGTTGCTGTTCATCCTTGCCAGATTTTATTGATTTTCGGTGAAGAACAAGTAACAAAAAACTAACGTCCCTTTTTGTGTCTATTGTTGCTGTGTCAGTAGGTACGGAAAAAATATAATAGAGTTACCAAAAAAAACCCAACCGTGACAATTGTGACAGACGTTTGAAATTTTTAACCAAAGACAATTAATTATAGGTGAAAAATTCATCCAAAGAACCAAACTCTCAATTTATGAGAGTTTGTATGAAGATGATAATTTTCATCATTATCATCTTACAATAATAATCGTAGAGTGTTAAATAAATTGTTATTGTTTTTGCAAAAGAAGCATCCAGCAAACATTATAACTCTTGATAAATGTTAATTACTGTGATAGCAATTATTTATGCAGTCACAGGAATTATCATAGCATGACAACAGGTTGTCATTTATTGACTACAGCAAAGATTTTGTCATTGTTAGCAATTATTATTGAAAATTTGTTGCAATCAACAATTAAATGAGCCAGTGCAAAAAGTGGTTAAGTCACATTATATGCTGAACCTAGACTTTTTTTGCTACATAGCAACTTTTTGTACTAAAATTTTGTTTGGATAATAAAATATTGTGCACTTAGCTGCTTCTCGACTACATCAGGGAATGATAGTTATAAATTTATGTAGATTAAGCTATTTATTGCTGTACCGGGAAAAATGTGACTTAGCCACTTTTTGCACTGACCCCTTCAAATGCTTGTGATAGTTTCAACTATCACAATATTATGAAATTTGTTACTGTTGTGCTTGCGTTTGAAAACTTGAAAAAGCTTCAAACTATCTAGTAGTGACTCTTGTGACAAATAATTAGATTCCCCGAGTTATTGCAAGCTGCAGCAGAAGCTACAAACAATCTAATGGCGCGAGCGGTATTAAAAGACTTACAAGGACCAAGAAAAAAAAACCAGCACATGCTGAGCTCTGTATTCGATGCTCAAATGCATACTAAACCTGAAGGAAAAAATTAACATTTTGAAGTATTAAATTGAAGTAAAACAATAGTAAAAAAGAGTTGTACAAATAATAATAACAAAAGTAGTCGTACAAATAGGCAGGTAAAATGAACATTACCTACCTTTTGCAGGTTTGTTATTATTCAATTACAATACTGTTTTTTTTTTAATATAATATACTTATTTTTATAATAAGTGAAAATTTATACTTTCACACATTAGTGCATTGTTTATTAAAGAGATCAATAAACTGGTAACATTATTCTAAGGTGACATATATTTCGTTCAAAACATTTGATCAAGTATTTCTTTTTGTTTCAGTCTAAAGTGGCTGTGAAGCATTTATCTGGAATTTTTGGTAAGTACTTGCAATGCACATATATTAAACTCTATTTTACTTAGACGGTTATGATTAAAATCGCAAAAACAATGGTAGCATTTGCATGAAAATAAAGGTATATTAACATATTAGAGGATATAAATAATGAGTGCCGCAGTTAAAGAATCCTGCAATTAAATTGGTATATTTATGGCTTTTCGTGTCAAAAAGCGAATCGCAAACATTGCTTCCCGTTATATCTTGAAACTTATAAATTAACGTGTATGTGTTTGCGGAGTAAAGGGGTAGTTTGGGGAAGTATAGATATTGATTACATTTTCGAATCTGGCATTCTCTTTATTCCGTTTTAAAAATTCCAATTCATCATGATACTTCGAGAGAACTCGTTGGTCGCAAAGCAGCAAAGCAAAAATCAAATATATCACATTTGGTTATCAAATATCGAATGGATAGGCTCTCGATCAAGCCCTGGGGCTAGCCGTTATTCCCAAATATAAAAAAAACTGGTCTGCAATATCCACTCGTGCTGTTGGCTTAGTAAAAATACATAAATATAATGGATACAAATTGTCAATCGTCCTCCCTGGGGCTTGATTGAATGAGGGGCGTCGTTGCGATCACCCCCTTATGCAGATCAATGTATAGAGAATTCGTTCTCTCAATGCGCTAACATGATAATTACAAGGTAAAAGTCAGACTAAATCAAGACTCATAATATTTAAGGAATTAGCTTTTGGAAATACTTGACGGCTTGGATTTTCGTAAGTAGAAGGCCTATTTCTATTGTGATTTATAAAATATTTTTTTTTGTTTAACTAAAAAAATATCTATTGTCGTAGGTATCCACGAAGCTGATTCAAAGCAGCAAATCAAGTAGCCGTTTGTTTTTGTTTACTCTCTTTAATACATATTTTCTAAACAAAATCTATTAACGCTTTCAAAGTCTGAACTTGTCATATTAGCAGCACGGACTAATTTTTTGTGATAAAAATCAAAATCAGAGAAGCGTTGGTCGCTTGCAACTGGCAAAACAGGTATTAAACGAAAAAAGCATTATTATGCCGAATGCACCGATTTCGCTGCACATGAAAAATTTATGAACTGAAAACAATTACTTTTCGGGCAAATAATCCACATTTTGGACATTGAATTATATTAGTTCTATTGACTCTTACTGCTTAGTGTAAAATCGCACAGAACTGCAGTGAAAGAATTAGAAGAAACATTTTCTTGACTTTTGGTAATGTCTCACTGCATATCACACCAAATATTTACTGCCACTGTTGTCGGCTTTGGCAGCAAAGAAACAGGTCGTTTATTCTGAATTGTCATTATTTGCATCTGACGAGAGCCAACAAGCTTGTTTGGTATTTACTTTTGCTAATCTGTATTTTATGTTTGTCGAAACGTTAGTGAGAAGAACTTTTTTTCTTGAAAAATTGTTATTTTTGGTTAAACTAGTATATTATGAAGTATACTCATAAGTTTTATACCATATAATGTATTGCTTTGGTCTAAGAGCCAGTGAACGGATACCTGTATGTATTTGACCAGACCTGGATTTCTTCTTTATCGTTCAACTTCAAAAGTTTAGTATATAGATTACATGTAAAATATTAATTTCATTAAATACAGTGATTAAAGTAAATTATATTAATGTAAAACTGCTATTGTAATATATAGACGTCTGACCGGGTAGTATCTCATATTTTTTTATCTGCTGATGTTTATACGCAATGAATACGTCTGCCGTTGTCAATATAAGTTTTTAAGACTATAATAAATAAAATAATTATATTGATAACAGATCTTGTCAATTAATTTGAAAAAATTTTTTTTTTTATATTTTTAAAATTGTCTGCCACAATGTTAAACGCGTGATAATGGTCTGCCATTGTTATTTTTAATTAATAATAATAATATGTTTTTAAATATCAAAACGGCAGACGTGGTCAAATGCATTTATAAATAACCAAAAATCGATATCTGTCTTACCTGCGCACTCGCCGCGTCCACCACTTTGGGCGTACGGTAGGTATAGGGGCCTCAATGTACAAAAACTCAGGTCTGGTCAAATACATACAGGTATCCGCTCACTGGCTCTTAGACTATTGGTTTTTATGAATTTTATTCAAGAGCTGGTATAACATTTTTCTTTGTATTTATCTTTGTTGGTGCGCAACTGGGCAAATATAAGTTGGCACTTTCATGGTCGGTTTAATTTGCGGTTTGAAATCTAAAAGTAATGTTTCAAGATGTTTTAAAAGTAATAATTAATGTGGTGTGAGCTAGGATATCTTTACTTTTGATCTTTTCTCATATTTACAATAACATTAAAAATGACAACGTTTATTTCGGTAATTAAAAAGCAACTTGATAATTTCCTCTTTAAGCCAGTCCTGTTACCGCACACATAATGTATGTATCATATACATCTACATAAAATTAAAAAAAAAGTATGAGTTTTTTCCGCTGGCAAAAATTTACCCTCTACGCGGACCCATTAGTAATTCAGTCAACCCCGATCACATGTGGACAAAATTCGCTCTAATTATTGTAATGGATGGCGATTTCGTTGATTTTATTTTTAAATTCAGAAAAAAAATGCAAATTATTAAAACATGGAATTTTTGCGAGTCGTTCCTGTGATTCAATTACTTTGTTCTGTTTGTACATCACGAATATCGAAATGGCGGAACAATTTTATAGACCGCATTTTATGTACGTTATCAATAAAATGTAAAGGGCTGAGAGGTTTTTCTGTGATACAAGAAAAAGAATTACATAAATAAATTTGTTTTTTTTTTTTAATTAAGAAGTGTTTATTGAAAAATATTTATTACGTTGTTTAATAATAGTTAAAGTTTATTTTAAATTTTATTGAACGTTTCGGAACACGTTAATAAAAATCTTTTTTTGCTATTATGTCACAAATTGTTCATTGTGAAACTGAAAGTAGCGTTGCAATGTGCAATGTTTTTTACTAATTATTATAAAAAAATCTTTTGTACTAGAAGTTGAGCCTCTTGGGTGAAAGTCAGGTAGGCATCTTAGCCTACTAAACTATAGCGGACCTCGCAAAGCAATATAAAAACTCCGTACGCATTATAAATATTCATACTAATTTTTTGTTTATTATAATATTTATAGAAATAAACAAAAGTAGAAAAGATAGTATGATATACCTACTCTTTAAATTCGACGTATTGATACTCGTTCTACAAAAACAGTCCTGTAACAATACAACTTGTACTGCATTCATCAGATCTAGAATTGTTGCTAAAATACATTTATTGAAGAATGAGTTTTTTATGATGAATATGTCACAAAGAAAACATTGATGAGAGAGGAAAAAAAACCTTCTCTACAATAAGCTTATCACGTTTTATGCCTAGCACTTCAGATTGGTTTATTTCTAGGGATTATGAATCTTACAGATAATTTATTAAAGGCTCTAATTTAATAATTACATCTTCTGCTAAATTAATGTGTTTTAAAACAATTTTTATTAGATATTTTCCTCTATGAATCTAAGTCATAAATTAAGTTTTGTGCTTTAAAAAGCGATAATTATATGAACGTAACAAGTTAAATTATTCGACTCCGGTTTTAACCGTATATTTTCTCTGCTTATTTTTGTGAATTATGATTAATATGTTGTAATCTGAAACTTGGTATTAGACCTTATAAATCATTTAGTTTTCGTAATCTGTACATCACCTGAAAAGCTTCCAACTTTTGGCTTAATTATTGTTCGCGAGATCGGGCAATGAATGCGAGTCTGTATAAATAATAAGCTTTTTTCTGAATTTCAACTAAAAAGCATAATTCTTTATTCAAATTTATTATAAACTTGAAGTCAACTAGCTATTTGTAGTCATACAACTGTTTTGAAAAGAATAGTTTTGTTTTAACGTAAACGATTGCTTTTTGCTAAGAATGCATTGTCCCCTAGTCAGGTGTTGACGATAATTATGTTTAAATAGACAATAGTTTTATTAAAGCTTATTATCTAGCAACAATTTTTTTATTAAAATCTTAAGTTTATAGTGTTTTTTTTTTATATATAAAAATTAACGTCGCTGTAGGAAAACTGAAAAACTAAGTGATGAGATGTCGGGCTTTCCAAAATCTATCCCGTTTGCCCGCCGTCTAAACGAATATGTTTTTAAAGGGAGGTCCTGCTAACGCAAGCTTATGTAATATTGACTCTTTTTTGTTTGAATTATTTATGCATTTTTACAGTTTTGTAAATGAAATTGAATTTTTCACAGCAGCACAAAATAAATTTCTACGAGAAACAACCGACTGAAAATAAATTTTAAAGTATACGAGAGCGCTTACTAATTTATTTTCATAATATTTGCTTTAACTTGGCAATAATTTATTTGAAAATGTTTTGTCCTGTTTAAAGATATTTGCAACAAACCACGAAAGATATTGCAACGCGAACATTGCGCTAAATTTCAATCATGGTAATTAGATATTAATGCAACACACGTTTTCATTATGTAGATTGAGAACACAATAAATTGGATAATAGAATAATTATTAGATCTGTTACAATAGTACTGAAATTGATATTTGATTAAAATTTTGGATTTAGTATTATTAATCTCATAATCTTAATTTTTAGTTTGTTTATCCTATTACTTTTATCCGTCTGAAAGAATTAGTTTTTTGTATTTCAAGTGTATTCTCTAAGGGGTGTAATAAAACAAATAGTTTTAATCAAAAAATACACTATTTTTGTCAATAATTTCGGTCTGGTTTGCAAACTTGTCAGAATAATTAATAAATCAAAATTGATCAACTTATCAAAGTTTCAATTTTACTTTGAATGGCTTATAGTTTGTCTATCGCTCTTGTGCGATTATAGCATTGCTTTCTTAAATACTTTACAACATAATATTTAACTTTTATTGATATTTATAAGGGTTTTTATACCTCTGCAGCAGTTTAAACAGATAAAAAAAACGGAGAAAAGAGCACAAAACTTTTAATTACTTAAAACTACACTTTTGCCAGTTGAAATTCAGAGAGAATTACTTGTAATCCGGATTAGTGAATTGTGTTTCATAAACGATCAATTGTAATTCATATTAGTGAATTGTATTTCTAAAATGGTGGCTTTTAGTTTTGAAACCAGTCATTAAAACTTCTATAACATAATGGGATAGATTTTAAAAAATAATAATTTATTTTTATACCTACTTCAAAAAATTATTTTAACCAAAAATCATTTTTACTCAAAGAGTTTTTGACTTATGTAATTATTTTAAAACTCTGCATTCATCGTGAAAACGGTTCTACAAAATGAACAAGAGAAGGCATTTGTTACTTTGTAAGTGACTGAGACGATTGCTTTTTGTTATGGAAGCTATGGAAGATTGTATATACGTGAGCAGTATTCTGCTACGTGCGGTTGCACTGGTCGACTGAGTCAATATCGGAAGCCGACAATTGAACGAGTTAGCAATTTGTGATGAGCAATATGGTCGATATAAGAGAAGCAAACTGGCCGGTTTTACAACTGGAGAATAAATAAGCCGTATATTTTTTGTAATAACAGCAATATATGTTATCAGAGCAATAAGCACAACACTGGGTTTTGTCTCATCAGCACGGGACAACTACATCATTTATTTATAAAATGTATTGCAAAAAAGCAATTACATTCATTCATAGCAATTTCATAATTTAATTTTTCATCCATAGTATTGCAAAATCAGTTCAGTCGTACAAATTCTAAACTTTTTCTTGTTTAAGAAATTGATGTAAGCATTTTTTACTGGTGCGATTTAGACGAAACTTGGTATTACATTTCTTTTTTAACATTAAAAAACAGTGTACCCCTGACCTGATGTCACACGTTATCTGAAATTTGCACTTCTTCACTAATTTGCAACAGAAATATTTTGTTGGGGCTTATATCCCTAATCGGTTTATTTTTATGTTTAATAAATTTAGCAGTTTTTAATTACAATTAAGCACTCTATATTACAGTAGATGGTTGCTGAAATAAACTTGATTGTTTTGTGTATTACGTACGGTTGGAAAACGTATCGATACGATGTTTTTACTTATGAGCTTCTTATACATAATTGCACAATTTTAATTACAAAAATTTGACAATTATCAATAACTGACAGCACTAAAGACGGAAATTTATTAACTTGAATTTGAAAGTTCTTGGCGTTACCTGTTTAACAGGTGGTGTTTTAACGAAATGGCAAAGATTATACACTAATAAGTTGCTACTACAGTCAAATCTAGACAAATGTCGCTAATTACGCCAGGATTAATCTACGACATTCATATTTTGGTTTGTTTTTTGACATAAAAATTCCAGAGATTGTTAGATCACGAGTTCAACTAAGCACCCCTATGTTGTTTTTATAGATTTTTTTGCTGTTAAAAGAATACATACTGATCATAAATATTGTAAGAAGTTAATATTTAAAACGTTGACACTAACGGAAAATATATGATTTTGATTAATATCAGAAACAGTTTTTAAAATGCTTGCTACTTGCTACAAAATTTATATCTATCACTTTTCATTTGATAAATTCCATGTTTGTCCTTCGGTTTGTTCTGGTATGAGCATTGAAGTTAAACGTTTGTGCGGCTGGAAGCCCCAATGAGCCTCGGTCCACAGCCTCTGGCAAGGGCAGCTATATTACCAAGCTAGGGCAGTGGGTCTGTAGCAAGCGCGATTTGTTTTGATTACACTCTTCCCCCACTTTTGATGAATAATGAATGTATTTTTTTTGCACACAACAAAGGGAGGGCTGGTGACGAGTTGCCCACTGTCAACTGTATACCGGATAACGCATACGTATATATATTTCTGGATTATTATAAATGTCACATAGATTGATATATCTTGTGGTATCTCTGCTACCCTACCAACATTGCAGATAACTCAGAATTACATCGGGGCGCAATTTTTGTTTCATTTGAAATACGTTTCTTTTTTTAATTGTTATAAAAGATTCAATGGAAGCTTAGTAGAAATTCGGAATAAATTTATGATGTTGTCATTTTCATTGTCGAAAAAATTGCTGTTAAAACATCAAGAGATTTCAGGGACTATTGTAGTGCTACAACAATATAAAACTACACCCATCATCACTGACAATGCTATTAATGAAAGTATATACAGCAAGTGAATTATTAATAATCCAATAAATCTTTAAAAAACAATTATGTATTACATAGAACAAAAATTGTAATGTTTTCGAAAGAAGTAATTCTGACGGAAACAAATCGGTCGGATTTGTACAATTTACATTTTCTTTGATGTCAGCTTTTGTCGTTGTTTAGTTAGGGTGATCATTGATTTCATATCATAATGGCGTTTGCGGTGAACAACCGTAATAAAACATGTAGATCAAACAGAACAGGAAAAAAACATGTTCTTTACTTTACTTTTTTAAATTTTAGGAGAGTTAAAGGGTTAGACGAATTTCTAATTCATAACCAGTTAAAGGTGCTCTCTTTCTCTTCTACATGTAAAGCTTTAAAGTAATTATCTTAATCGATATTATAAAGAAAAATTACTTATAAACATACTTAAATATACATTTCATTAGAGTGATAATATTGGGCTAATAATTTTGATGATTTTGGACTGATAATAGACAATATTATTTTCTTATTGTTTCTAGATGTTTTGCCCTAGAAAGCTATTTCAGTGTTTTTTATTTTGGAGTTTTTAGTTTATTGGTTTACTTATCAGCAAATGAGCCGGTAAATTGTAAGCAGATTTTCAAAAAAAGAATCAAATTTTAAAATAATAAGATAAAAAATGGTTTTTTCAGACAAGCGTGATTTTCACTATGGCGGGGTTACTAACTTAAGGGGCAGACTAGTTTATTTTTTATAAATACATTTGGGTTTTTGTAGGGATTTAGTTATTTTTTGATATATTACAGTTAGGCGTCATCGATCGAAAAACTTTACTTTCGATTACGGCAGCACAAAATATTTTTTATCTGTTATTTTAAAATTTGGAAGGCTGACATATTTTTTACGGTTTTTCATTACAAGGCTGTTTCTTTCTTAGGAAACTTTGGTTTTAGAACCTACAACAGATTTAGCGTAACGTAACAGCAAACTAAAACTTCAAATCGACTCTACATACTTCTTCTCAGGAAGTGTTGCACGGTTTTGTTGTTAACATCGTGAAATGTTTTAGGGATTGTCTTCATTGTTCGAATAAATTTGTCTTCCTACTTTAATTCCGCTATAACAAAATTGTGTTAATACAGTTAGAAATAACTCTGAACAGAAATATTTTTTTTGTGTATAAAATTAGAAATTTACTAAAATTACATGAAAACATTTATTGGAACTTTTTGTTTTGGTTGAATAGTATACGCAAGGATATTGTGCAGCTGTGAATGTGCAGTTTAAAATTAGTTTTTGGTCAAGCATATTTTTTATTGTGGAGTAACCAAGAAGGCCAAACATCTGAACAACGGCTTAGAATCTAAAAAACAAGTTTAAAAACCGCAGCATTATAACAAACACACTCATGTAATTTGTAAAAGTCCATAAAAATTTTTAATGGACCGTATTATTTATTTAAAATGTTCTTGTTTCTAAGTGAAAACTAAATTTTAAACAATATTTATTTGAATATACCTAATAAGAAAAGAATGCTGGGATTCTAGAAAAAGGTTTAAAGCTGTGAACTCTACGACACCCAAGATCACAGAAAACTTCAAGAGTTCACCTGCACACTATGATTATATGTGATTACATCACGTATTTAAATGGCTTTTATTCTTAAAAATTACTTTAAAAATATAATAGACTTTTAACATGCACTGCACACAAAGTTGCCGATTACATTGTTGGCGTCGCGTATCACGTTTGTCAAATTTAATATTCAGAACTATTGTTTTGCTTATTAAAGCTTAAGTTTTTTGTTTGCGACGAATGATTTTTATTAATTTTAAATATAGAATGATTGTTTTCTTGTGTGAATAGAATACAGGATGTCTAAAAAAGAGTCTATAGAGCTTTTATTATTAATATGATTTCAATTATGTTCATGCAAAATTAAATGATTCTAATAAGACTAAAATCTGAGTTAAAAATATATTGTATAACTTCAATAGCAACATTTTTTTTAAAATGCATATATTATATATATTTTTTCTGTAATTTTGTGTAGGGATTGCTTTTTTAAAATTACAAGCTCTGGAGCAAATGAACACATGATAAACACGTAATAATCAAATAGTTCTATTAAATCACCTTACAAAAGAACTTGAAAATGTGTCAAGATTTTTTTTAGACAAGGTTGTAGTTTGTTGTAATCATTTAATTTGACATAAACATAGTTAAAATGGTTTTATAAAGAAGTAATTTTGTATTTTTTCCAAGGAATTCTGTATTTGTACATTTCTATTTAAATGATTGATATCGTTCTATTTACCAACATCAATAAGATTTTCCATTTAGCAGAAACATTGTGAAAAATTGCAAACATAGCGTCTAATTGCAAATACACAAACCCGAATAAAAACCTAAATTCAACACATTTTTTAATCAAAGTTATATTGTTTATATGAAACCAAAAATTACTTACATTGTTTGAAATATTGTATTTTGATTATCCGGCTTTTTGTTCATATGTTCAAACAAAAGAGGTATATTATACGCCTTTATATTGCTTTTTGTTTCGTTTTTATCATATAATTATTGAAATTTTTGTAAATAAATTATTGGAGTTTGTATCGTTTCCTAGTTATTATCTTTGTTATTATTGCTATAATTCAGTTGTAACGAGTTGTCAAATGTCAGTCATGAATCTAATATAATTAATATGTTTATAATAACATCATTTCAGAGTACAATATAATTTGACATGTGCAATGTCAACCTAGTCCTGTGTTTGTTTCGCAAAACTATTATTACATGTCCGCTTTTAAGCACAAAAGCATTCTTTTTCCTTTCAAATTGAAGAGATACGTTTTACAATTTTTAATTAAAAACTGAAAATTTATGGAGGTTTAAAAATTCAAAACATGATATTTTAGTGCAAAATATTTTATAATACAATAGATTCAAATCCTGGTCTCTTAAGAAATAAGGAATTTGGTTAAGCGCTAATAAATAATTTTTGGCTGCGCGTGCTTATGATACTTATTTGTGTGAGTTGCAATAATATGAGATTGGAAGGTTATGTATTTTGGTCAGCATGTTAGATACTGAATGATCAGCATTCTCACTAAAACATAGTGACAAGTATCGGAAGCGGAAGCTTCTTACTATCCTGAGGTCAAAAATCAAAAATATTTTATTATTTAATGCATTTTACTGAGTAATAAGCTCTTGAATGAAACGCAAAAAGGATTGATTCATTTAACTGTGCATAAAATGATTCAAATCAGCTGATTTGAATATGAATTGTTGAATCGTCTTGACGACTGCTCGAAAGAATTAGGCCAGACCTGTGAAACATATTTACAAAAATTTTTAACTTGAAGAAAAACTGTAATGTTTAAACGGCTGAACTATTTTTTTTAAAATAAGACTAATAGTACTTTAATACCTCAGCTTTCAAATAAAAAAGTGAAGTGAAAATCAGTTTAGTAGCCATTTAGTGACTACAGTTGTGTGACACCCAGACACACAACTACCCAGAGAGACTACAAACTTATAACATTTCTTTTTTCGTCGGGCTAAATAAAATGAAAGATTTGTGACATATGTTCTGTATTTTTCTGGTTTTTAATGATCCTCCGTTTTGGGCTTTTTAGCCATTGCTCTTCTACTCATTAGAGCTCAAAACATTTTCATTGACTTGAAGAAGAGTGCTCTTGTTTCTTGGTACAAAAGCTTTACATGTCTATGTATGTGACGCATAATGATGTGTTATCATGTAAATTAAGTAGTACATGGGCATGGGCATCTATGAAATTATAATTGAGGCGATCATCAAGTATAGATAGATAACTGTAAGACGGCTTGGCCACTTTAACATACGACCTTAAGATGCTGTTCTTTAAAATTGTTTACCAAACCGACGTTTTATCTTCAAAAATTTTTTTTGTTTGGACTTTACAGTGTTTAAAGTTTTAAACCAACTTTAGATTTCTGAGTTCAAAAATATAAAATATTTTTATTGTCAACAATAATTATTATTGATAATTGTTGACGGGTGGTTGGGCAATAACACAATTATTATTTGTTGCAAACCAACGCTTTGACTACTTCTTTATTTTTTAGTTGTCATCAGGGCTATGACAAATTTTGTTAAAATGTTATAATTAAAATTTGCACAGTTTACAATTTTTTTGAAATTTTATAAGCTAAAGCGTTCTAAGCAGGTTCTCAATGTCTCTCAATAGTTTAAAATGATATTTTGGAAAGAGTTATTGTAAAGGCGCTCTATTTATGGATTACTCAGGTAAACTTTGAAAATTTTGATATAAAATTATTTTTTTGTGTTAAAGTTTTTTGTTTGATGTATAGCGTGTACAGAAAAAGAACAAACTTGGAATAGTCAGAAGACAAGAAAACTATTTAAACAAGGTTATGGGTCGGGATAAGGAGATGACGTGTTAGATGGTTCGGGGAAAAGGTAAAGAGGAAAAATGAGACTGGATTCAATTAAAAAGTGGTAAATTATAAAGACAACGGGAGCAAGGGTAGAGGAATCTATAGAACTACAAATATGTTAGGAATAGATACAAATAAAACAAACAGAGAATTAGGCAAAAAAAATTATTGATAGAAATTAATTTAGGGTTTACAAATGAAAAAGAACGAGAGAAAAGACATTTAGACGTGGAAATAACGATAGTTATATAGGCAGTTATCTAAGGTCTAATTCGACAGTATTTGAATAGGGTTTGATTTCGTGTTTTTTTTTTCAATAACTTGGATTCGGAAGCTTTAATGTTGCTTTTCTAATTTACATTTTAATTCAGCGATAATAAGCGAGTTATTAATATGTTATAAAATACAATAAAAATTTCGTGCCAGAAATTATTTTCAGTGCTTAATTTAATGAAACTTAATTTTTAAATAGGTAGCTGTTCTTACTTAAATGTTGTGCTTAAAATTAAACATTCCGTGCTCGGTTGTAAATAGCTATTTTCTTCAATTTGGTTGTGTTTATTTGAAAATCTATAGAATATTACAGGAGACTGCACTTTGTTTCCAAAGACAATTTTGGACATTTTACAAATTATTAGTAGTACGTTCTTTTACTAATGTATTATAGAATGACGTTTAGTAACAACTTGCGAGCCTCTTTTTGTTTAGTTGGTTAATAAGAAAACTATTATACCTATGTGAATTGATTCATACTTGTTTTTACAATGGTTGTGTTCAACGGATTTTGAAGGCATTAGTCTGGTGTACATTAACAAATATTTGCAGAGTAACAACCTTTCATATCAAAATGTTGGCTAAATCTATAATTATTGCATTTTATTATTATTAGTAACTAAATTAACTTCTTACGTCATATTTCTCTAACGCAAAATTTTTGTTTATTCTTCCATATTTTTGTTTAATTAGGCAACAGTCGTAAAACTTTTATTTGCTATAAAAATGTATATTTATCAACCTTGGCTATTTATTTGATAATTTTTGAATCAATATACAATCTTGTTATGGAGTGTAATTATTTCGTGTGGAAGTCACATCTGGTTTGCAGTTTAATACTTTTCAATATTTTCAAATATTTTGAAGTTGAAACAAATATTTTGTTACATATATTTGATTTGTCACAAAACAAATAAATAATCTATTCATAATTATTAATTAAAATTCACTCTTTCTCACATTTAATTATCTTATCTAAACAATTACCTTCTTATTTAATTTTATGATTTAATTTGTTGTTTCACATTAAAATATAAAATTAATAGTCAATTCATATCTGCTCTGCTGGTTTTGTTAACATAAGCAATTTTTGTTCTATGCTAATATTTCAATGTTTAATTTATCTAATTATTGCGTCGTTCTGGTTAAGATATATTAGACACTAATAAGGTATATTTAATTATTCTTTATTATACTTTAAACAAATGTTATTCAAAACTGTATTCTGGGATTTCGTCTACTGTAAAATTTGGAATTTATCTTTAAAAATAAGAATTACTGTTTTAGATGTCATTTGATGTATTAGACCTTGTTCTAGTTTGTTGTAATTTTATGTGTTAATTTAATTTCTTGTGGATTTTTCTAATTGTTACTTTTTTCAAGTAAACATAAATTTAATCTTAAAAATTATAAATGATTGAGTAATTAAATATTTTTGAAGGTTTTAATTAGTATCTGAAGTTTGACCTGACCTTCTGTGTTAGAATTTGCTATTTTTAAGATAGTATTTTTGCTGCATTTTACTATTGTTTTTCCACTAAAATTTCCAAAATCAGCTTTCAAAAATGAAATATCAAACATCATTTTTCAGATAATTGAAGAGCCGGTAACCTAGCGAACTGAAAGGTGGACAGGCGTATAGTATCGCCTAAGGTATAAGGTATATATGACCATTTTAAAACTAGTTGACGGGCATATACCCAAACGTGCTTTTTGTTGCATTGCCAATAAGCGGGAAATTCTAATCATAAATCATGTTTCAAGAAAATATATTGAGGTAATGGTTTACAATCATCTTATCTGCAATATGGTTTTCTATTATTGGGATATATTATTGCTACCATATAATCTTATAGCTTTAGCTCTACTATACTACTAGCTGAATATTATAAATGTACGAAAATTGTACGATTAAAATTCAAATCTTAAAGTACAAATAAAAATTTAATTTTAATATCAACTGTATTTGTGTTTACTTATTCTCCGATGCTGTTACCTGTAAGCTGTGTAGTAACTATTTTATAAAACACCTAGGTTCCTACTTGACACACCAATTTAATGTTGCAGCAAAGAGTTTAAATTACATACCTATTTTCAATATATTTCATAATTGTTTGACTTGAATTACTGAAAATTGCATTTCTGTATAAGTTATAGTTGTGTTTAATTAGTGCACATGTGGATGTGAATGTTATTTATGTTAATTTGTTACATTATTTATTATTTTGTGTTAAATTACAAAGTTGAATGGTCTAACCATAGTCTGACCACCATGACATTGTATTTTACCGGAAAATGAATTTCATTTAATTGTAATAATATTAACCTTACAGAATTAATGACATTTCATTCCCTTACATGCTTATTGCGTTGTATGTTTATATAATGTTTGCTTAACTAAATAATTAATTATTGTCAGTTTCCAACATTGTATTTTATGATATTCTAGCACTAATTTAAATTGAAGATGTAAAGTGCGATGATATAAATCACATCTGTAATTACTTTCAAAATAAAAATATTTTGATATGTTTAAAAGATTGGTTAAAACCTCTTATGCATTTGTTTCAAACTCTTTTAGACACTTAACTTTTTCTAGAGATTTAATTCCTACATTCAAAATCCTATAAGAAGCGATATTTTTGTCATTATGGTAGCGAAAAAAGTGTTACTTCACTTTTCCAGCTGCAAAATGGAACCTCGTCTTTAAAAGCGTCTGATTTTAGAAAGCCATATCATTGGACTTTACGTGACAACCAAAATTGTAAACTAATTTTCCTCAATCTTGCCTTGTCAGAAAAGTATCTCATATGTAAAAATAATGCGGTTTGAAGTTTTTGAGTGAGGAAATTGAGATAACTACAGAAATGTGTTTTGAAATCCTGTGAATTTATCTTACGTCAATTTGGAGACAATAATATACATGCTTTATAGATAATATACGTTATTCTGTATGACATGAAATATTAACTCATTAAGAAAACGTTCACTGAGCATTTATTTTGAAGAAGAACAATGAGCAAGATTATAAAGAGAGTGGACTCAAAACGATTTTTTAACACTTTAGCAAAAATGTTACAACAAGAGAAGTACTTTGAATTATAAACAGGTTTTTAATCAGTTTACGAACATATAGTTCAAGAAATTGCTTGTAAAAAATGCATTTTTTACAAGCTAAAGCCGTCACAAAATCAAAAAGTTTTTGATTTGGCACTGTTTTGGAGCGAGATAAAACCTGTGAAGCTTTTAAAATTTTATCATTAACTTGAAGAGTAGTCCAGTCATTACGTACATTCAAAAAAGAAAATGAATTTGCGCTTCTAATTTTTTAATATGTTGTAGGGGATACCTAGAAAAGCTTAACTTGAGATTGTCGACCAAGCTTTCCTAGGAGCTTTCGCCACCATCTTGAAAAAAGGGGTAAAATTTGTTTCTCGGCAATAACTCGGCTATCCGATGAGATTTCGAAAAATTTTGTAGGACACTTTTTGTAGCTTTCTTTGTGCTCTACAATAACGCTTGAATCATTTTTAGCGTATCAAGCATCGTTATCGAGATATCGATCGATAAAGTCAAAAATTTAGGATACAATTTTTGTTTTTTGCTTTTTTTTTCTTTGGGTCTTAATAAATATGAAAAATTGTGGAATTCAAACTTGTAGAGCATCTTCAGACCTACAATTTCCTTCTTGAATTTTTTTATGTTGGACAAAAATTACGATCTCCAGCGCGCCGCAAAGTCGGTGAATCCACACTCAGCGTCGAGCGAGCTGCTCGCTCGGCTGTGTCTGGATGTCGAATCGAATGGGAAATTGTTCAGGAAATTGATGGGATAAAAAATAAGTACATAGAGCAACAAATTAAGGATCACACAATAGTAATTTATTAAACAAATAATTTGTTTGTGCAGTAAAAAAAAATTATTTTTTTACAATGCAAAATAAACAAAACAAAATAAACGGAAAGAAAAATATTTTTTTCTGCACTCGAGACACGAACGATGGACTTTTTTCATGTTTTTTTTCGCTTGGATGGTCCAGGCTGAAGATCTTCGTCCTCCGTAAACTCTTCGAGTTGTTGTGTCTGTTGAAACGTTGGAAATGATGCTGATTCGATGAGAGCATCGTCATCATCATCGTTACAGACATCGTCGTCGTCGTCAAGCAAAATGTCGACTCTGGCGACGTTACTGCATGTTTGCCCACTGCAGTGCATGCAAATAACGGAGCAACTGATTCCCGCTTTTCTGCACCCACAGGCGGCAGAAAATCCAAGAAGGAAATTGTAGGTCTGAATATGCTCTACAAGTTTGAATTCCACAATTTTTCATATTTATTAAGACCTAAAGAAAAAAAAAGCAAAAAACAAAAATTGTGTCCTAAATTTTTGCTGCACAAACAAATTATTTGTTTAATAAATTACTATTGTGTGATCCTTAATTTGTTGCTCTATGTACTTATTTTTTATCCCATCAATTTCCTGAACAATTTCCCATTCGATTCGACATCCAGACACAACCGAGCGAGCAGCTCGCTCGACGCTGAGTGTGGATTCACCGACTTTGCGGCGCGCTGGAGATCGTAATTTTTGTCCAACATAAAAAAATCCACGAAGGAAATTGTAGGTCTGAATATGCTCTACAAGTTTGAATTCCACAATTTTTCATATTTATTAAGACCCAAAGGAAAAAAAGCAAAAAACAAAAATTGTGTCCTAAATTTTTGACTTTATCGATCGATATCTCGATAACGATGCATGATACGCTAAAAATGGTTGGGGCGTTATTGTAGAGCACAAAGAAAGCTACAAAAAGTGTCCTACACAAATTATCGAATCTCATCGGATAGCCGAGTTATTGCCGAAAAACAAATTTTACCACTTTTTTCAAGATGGCGGCGAAAGCTCCTAGGAAAGCTTGGTCGACAATCTCAGGTTAAGCTTTTCTAGGTATCCCCTACAACATATTAAAAAATTAGAAGCGCAAATTCATTTTCTTTTATTTGCCTTTTTTTCGGAAGAAATGACTGGACTAGAGGTGGAAAAGCAGTAAATTGTGAGGTATTTTATTTTAAAATCGAGATAGATAACAGTGAACGAATAATCGAAAGAGCTGATTATAAGTGTTTTCATAAGACAGCACAAGGGGGAGCCCAGAAGTAGGTCATCAGTAAATTTCTGTTTGCAAACACCGAAGAAGATAGTGTATGTCTTCTAAGAGTGTTTGAACAAATTATGGGAAGACTGGAAAACTTTATCACATGTGAACAGTTTTTTTTAACTAAATATTTTCTGGCAGAAACAAATTCGAAGGGATTGTATAAAAATTCTCCTATTAGAACAAATAAAATATTTGGCAAATAATGTTGAACTTGATGAAAATTACGAACTATTTTAATCTAGCTGCCGCCGAAACTGAATTGTTTAGGAGTGGTTTAAGTAAGCAAGAACAGTTGTAAATTAAGGGACGTAGCAATGTTAGATAAAAAATATTATAGAAAAATCATTGGCTCTCTTTGTTTTACTTTCCATTCTGGAACAGTTACTATCATTACTCAAAATATCAGCGATTTTATTAAATTCTCTCACCGAATTTTTTTGGGTCGCACAGTAACGCTTTTTTTTGGTCGTAGTAAATTTGACGTTTGTATATAAAATTGGAGTTTTGTTGTTATTAGGCAGACTCATAAAATGACCAGGCAACACAATTCTGATTGAAATGTCAAGTTTACTTTAAAAAAAGCTTTTGTGCAATTATAAATAAAAGAGGCGTCAAGGTAATTAATACATTGAAAATACTAAAAATTGCAAATTAAAGCGACTAATTGGTTATTTCTGTTTTTATACAACGTTCTAGGAAGTTCAGAAATTATTGGAAAAAGTATTTGTTTTTATTACCAGAGAAGTATAAACTATGTGCTGAATTTTGCAATTAGCTGGCTTTTATTAGCCAGAAATTTTATTTTGAAAAAAACAAGAGTTTCTAAGAAGTGACAGATTGAAGCGTTTTATTATCAAAAAAATAATAGATACAGAGTAGGGATTTCCTAATTACTTTGACGTATTGCAGCAGATTATAATATTTTATGCAACTGCATAAAGCTGCGATTGCGTACAAATACAACTGTTAAAAGGTTAGTTAAAATATCTACCTATGGATGAAAGAACATCAGGCAGTACTTAATAAAAGTTTTTGAAAAGCATGGTGGTTTTATACGAACTGGTTACTTTAAAAGCCACATGTAGTAGTAGTATTTGCCCTTGGGCTTATTTGATTCCCTTTACATATCAAATATTCTATTTACAAGTTACATTTACATTTACAAATATTACACAGTTCAAATTAAGTCCTTCTTCTCTTCCATACTTCTCTCATCCATTCTCTTCCCTCTCTACTGTCTTTTAGTATCTCCTCCCTACTTATTCTCTCCCTTTCCTTTATTCCTCCACACCCTGTTAGCAGGTGTTTGATTGATTCTTTCTCTTCGTTGCATATCCTGCACAGACTTTCTTCCTCCTTCGCTCAATCTGTTTTCCCGCTCTTCATTCCCACATCTGAATCTTGCCATCTTTTGCCTCTTTTTTATACTTTTCAGCGTCAAGTATTTTGGCTTATCTTCTGTTATTATTTTGTTATACTTTGAATTAAATTTTGATTGGCTGATTCTATCTCTTCTCTCTTGTTTATCCACGTCCTTGTCTCTCTCTAATAGTTCTCCATACATCCATATCCCTTCATTTCTTCTCCTCTCCTTCCCCACTTGCATGCATATCCATTTCTCTTGAAGTTCTCCTCCTTTTCCTCGTCTTCTTTTTTACTCATCTTCTCCTTCCAGCATTTCCTTGCTAATTTACATTCGGTTCTCCTTGACAGTTTATTTTAGGATTTTGCCGCTCTCTTCCCTGCCCTTATTCTCATCTTATTTTTTTTTCTCTTACTATATATCTTGGAGTTTCCTTGTCAACCCTTAGCACCCATCTCATCCACTTTTCTTGTACTTTCTATATTTCTTCCTGCTCTTTTTATCCCCACAGTTCTGCTCTATATAGTAATATACTCCCTATTAAGGGAGTATATATTTGTTTTTTTCACTTTTTTATGTGCGCTCTTGCCGTTTCTCTTTCACTAAATGTGTACTCCAAATACTTAAATTTTTTGACCCTCTCTATGTAAGTTTTCACATGTAAGTTTTTGGTTTCAAGCCACATGTAAGTTTTCGGGAATTATCACGAATTTTTATGAACTTCTACCAGTGGAATTTGAGCGCAAGAATACTTCTTGAATAATAATGTAAAAAGTTTTAAGCCAAAATTTTTTCTATTTATGTATATATATATATATATATATATATATATATGTATATTGTATATATTAATCTTCAGGTTTCCGCGGGTGCTTGATGAAAATTCTTTGGGTTTCCGGGTATTCATCCGCGTGGAATTCTTGGTTAGAATTTCTTGACGACGTTTCGGCAAAATCCCATTTGTCATCTTCAGGTCGGAGGGTTCTTGCTTGACTGCGAGTCACGATTTTCATATATATATATATACATAATTATCTTCAAACACTGTTAGGGGTTTTTCAGTGTTTTTGGGTACATTGAAAAAAGTGTGTTCACATTTTTAACAACGAGTAAGTAGTACTTTTAAATGAAAACATGACGTTTAAGCAAATTTATGTTGTTATGCTACACCAACTTAAAATGAAATTTTCTCGTCTGCCGACAGCCGAAAAAAAAGCAAACTTAGATGCTTACTTTATCAATGCAGAACACTTAAAAATAGGAAAAAATACTTGTTTGTACCAATAAGCCTCAACAAGTTGAGACTTTTTGCAAATTAACTGTATTCACAAAAGTCAATACTTACAGATATTTGCAAATATCTATTATATTATAACATACACCGCAATATATAGTTACACATTTTTTTTGGAAAAGGTTTGAATTTAAGGCTTTTATTCGATGTCTGAAGAAAAAACGTTGTCTTTTAGAGAAAAGTGAAATACGACCGCTCAAATATAATTGAGACAATATAATAAAATTGGCTTTCAGACAATGCACACGTTTGTGGCTCGCTTGTTTAAATTTTCACCTAGCGTTCGGCTACTGAATATCACAAGCTTGCAGCACAAAAAGTGATTGTTTTGCTCATTAAAGAATGTCATATTACGCCTTGCAATGAATTAATGAAGATATTTTTTTTAATTTGTTATATATTAATATAATGACTACTTGATGAATCTTTGATATTTTATTTAGATTTGAATTTGCTGTTGAATCCGTAGCAATTATTAAGTGTGGGAATTGGGAATTGATGGTTAGCGAATCAACGATACAAATAAACGAATTGAATTTCGTTTTTTTTTTCGATAATTTGCGTCTTTATCTGCTCAAGTAATATCTTGATCAGACATTTAATGTGGTTGACGCTGTAATTAGTACATAACAAAAATATACTCATGTACATGTGCATATGTGTTTTTCACGTCATTTATGTAAATCACGTAAAAGCATTCGTAAGTTTTGAACCTGAAATTACAGGATAAATACATGAAAAAATATTTTAAAATTGGTACGTACGTGCACCATAATAATTACCATATATTTTTATTGCATTTTTATGGTAGAAAAGTATTTTAACATCAAGAAATTATTATCGAAGTACTTACCTATAATATAACATTCTACTACTATGTGTTTTAAATTTTATGGCCCAAAATTAACGTCTTTGAAGAGATAAAATGTATAAAAGTTTGTCTGCTGCAATAATAACCAACATTTACATAGAGCAAACGTTAAAATGTTATTATCTAGATTTTAACGCGTTTTCGTGTTTTTTCTTTTTGTCTTTACGAATTATTAATATAATAAGTATACTTTGAAACGTACTGTATTCAAGATAATATTATCATAAAAATATTTAAATTTTAAAAATTACCCATTTTATAAAAAAAAGTATCTAAGATTGCTTTAATATAAGTCTACATAATTATAGTCGGCGCGTTGGTAGTTGGTATATTTAAAGGTTCATTCAATATAATAGATTTTTTACAAGCGCTTTTAGAATATTTTCTAGGTTTCTTGCCAATTAAAATCAAATAACATTAAGCCCAAAAATCCTGAGCATTGCGATTTTTTTATTGTTTTGAAACAGATTGTGGGTTGTACCAAATGGCATTTGGTAATATATAATAATGATTTTTAAACTTTTGGTGAATCTTTTGGAACGTCATACCTATTTGTTTGAACTGTTTTATTGTTTTGTCGAACGAGTGGAATTTTTCTAAACGTGCAATACGACTTACACAAAATACCTTTTTAGAACTTGTTACAAACAAGATTTTTTCTAATTTTGATGAATAATTAAATATGGAAAATGATAAACGTCTTTTATACAAACCTGTTGTATCAATAAGCTTATTAAAGCTGAAAATTAAGTAGAATAAAATGTTTATCTTCTCTAGAATTCACATGTTATTTTATCAACATTTGTAGTTTGCTGTCAATTTATTTTGAGTGAAATGTCTGAATCGGATGTACCATGTTGAAAACTTGATCAACAAGCGTTTATAACAGTTTTGTTCCAGGAAAATCAAAAGAGTAAGTTTTTAATAGGTGGAGAATGTTGATGAAAACTTGTTTTTTCGAATTGAAATTTCTAACGCAAAAAGAAAAGTAATCTGAAAATGTTTTAGAGGACGAGATATAATATGTAATTAAAAATAACACATAATATATAAAATGTTGAGTTTCTATAATTTGTGTTATCTATAACAGTTTTTGAAACTACCGCTCACAACCGTGATACACATCGTAATAACATTTATTGTAGTCGGATAAAAAAGTGTGTTCATAACACATTTGAAAGAGCAAATATGTTTACTTGTGTTGATCAAATCTGTCTGGGCTTCGTTCTACTTTCTTCTCTTGTATCTGATCAACACTTGTGCGATATTTGCTGCTTATTATATACATACTAATTATAAAGTATACTATACTATATTCTTCGGCTATTGGCAAGACGAGACGGGCATCTTTGAAACCGCATTTAAAAAACTCTCTTTCTATTGGTTAAAGCAATGTCCCGTTTACACAGCACAATTTTATGAAAAAGCCGTGTCAGCACTGTCAGCCAGACTTGTCAATTTATCCTAATCTCACTTTTGTCTGTCAAACAAGATTTTTCTTTCACAGCGTGCTAATCCTGTGTCGTTTAGAGCGCAAAGCTTGGTTTTCCATGGCAACTAATGTCACACTTTTCTCTACTATTGCGAGTCTTTAGAGATGTGCTTATGTGAGGTTATGTAAACCTAAAGAATGTATTGACACAGACACTATTGACAGTTAAATTGGCAGCAGTTTCCTGAAAATGCACCGAAAGTTGCTATATTGTAGGTAGGGTTTTTTCCAATGCGCGCGCATCCGTCTTTGCCAAAAAAATAGAGTATAGTTGTGGGAAGTTTTACTTTCCGTAACTTGTTACAGTTTGCGTGTTGCAACTAAGGCCATCTACGATAAATGTCACTTTATTTGTTAAAATCAGAAAAATATATTTTTTAAATGGCTTAATAAGGAAAACAAAATGATATAGCAACTTGGTTTTGGTATGCAATCTCATCATCAGGTAGCGACGATTAATTGCCACTAACAGATGATAGTATTGTACACCACGATCCGGCTCGTAGCTACATTACTTTTTTCTATAAAGCAATTTTTTGTAAACAATTTAATTATTTTTACAAAACCAATTTAATACATTATTCGTGGTGGTTCAATTATGTTGAAGCACTGAAGAATTGACATCTTTTGGAAAAGAGCGTGTCAAAAAGTTTGAAAAAATTGTAGACGTTTTGCACTCTATCGGTGGAAGTGTCATCAGAACAAGAAAATATGGGTGAGAGTAAGCACGGTAACTCGATGTGTGAATCACGCTATAGGCACAACTTATTCTAACTAGACTTTGTCGCTGCTTTGGCTATATTGGTACGCGACGAAAAGAAGGCGGAAGCGCTCTTGACAAAGCGGTTTGTAAACAAACATAATAACGAGAATCACTCTTAAAGTTGTTATTGGTGTTGTTGCTTTTTCTACCGTTTTCTCTTTCGCTCCTTCTACCGCTTTCTCTTCCGCCTCTTCTACCGCTTTTTTCTCTTTTCAAGAGCGGCCGCTCTGTATGGTGGAATAGTGTATTAGCACGTTTTTTTACGGTGCTTCGAGTGAGGTACGTCTTTAGCATACTCTGTGCAGTGGTGCAAACAGCGTTCCGGCGCCGCAATTTTTTCTTATCATTTCAATCAGCGTCTAAAACACAAAGCTTTCGTTTTGGCTTTTTTATGTGTAGTGGGAAAAAATAAAATAAATAAACTTTCAAATATAGTATATGTATTATATTCATTTATTTACAGTTTATTTACATATGATATAGGCTTAACTGAAGATGTTTACCCTATACGCACCATCGTTCATCGTGCAAAAACGCAAAAATTTTTACTCTCCTCTGTAAAAACAGTCGGTTTGTACTGCACCGTCTTTATTCATACTTTACACCAAAACGTCACCGTCGAAGCGGCCGAAAAATTACGGCCGCTCTTTTACGACATCGCTTTGTAGGAAACCGAAGCTTTACTAATATGAGCACAAACAACGACGAGGTTTTGTTAGAATACGTTTTGACCTTAGTATGGTTTACACGTCGAGTTACCGTTCTTACTCTCACCTTTATGATGAGACATAAATAAATACACGGTTTTGTTCGAAAGATGGCAATTTTTTACAGTCATTGAGTCGTGAAAGTCTTTGTTCTTCAAATGTTAAAGTATTTTAGCTTTTACGCAATAGAACTACTTCTGCGCCACAGCTGATATGAGATTTTAAAAAAGATGTTCAAATTTGGCTGCCACAATTTCTAGTCTAAGAAAATTGTTGTTAGGTACAAGAAGTTGTTTTCTAATAAACACGTGCAGAAATAAGCACGTAATCTTTATATAATTAATAACAGAAAATACAAGAAAAGTTTATGACTTAATTTGATTCTTTGTTTTAAGTTGTTGCAAAAGTTATGTGAAATGAAAACAAAAGCAAGGAGCCCAAAGTTTAATTAAAATATATTATAAAAGTATTTAAAGTCAGACCCTGTATTCAATTCAGAAAAGTTTTTGAAAGTGGTGGTGAAGCCTCGTAAAGAGTTTTTTAATTGCATTACATTATTGTGTATTGCTAATGAAATCTTTTTATTACTTTGGAAAAGTTTGAAAGTGAAATATAATTGAAATTTTTTAATATATGAAACAGTAATGGAATTGTTATGATTGTTGGAGAACGATAAAGTTTGTGGATCTTTTTTATACTTTTTGGTGTCATTTGTAGAACAAATGGGTCTAATATCCAATAATTCAATGCATTAATCTTTAACTCCTAAGTAGATTGCAACCGTTTTGTTTGGAAAATTGGCATTACGGGAAAAGTGAATGTAAATTTTAGCATTTGTAATATTCTGCGTTCCAACAAACAGCAAGTCGACTTTAATTTTTTTATTTACATTGAAGGGAAACGCCATTAGTTTTAAAATTAAAATATACATCACTCGCGGATACTGAAGCAAAAACAAATGGCTCCCGTTTCTTACAATATTACACTATGAAATTTATGATAAGTTATAAAGAACGGGGCTACATTTGCCATTAGCGAGGGAACTTTACTTTTTTATCGATGGCCACAATGTTGACTGTTGTAAAGACGTGTTGACTCTTGCAGATTTATATTTTTACTAGTTCGAGTTTCGGTTTTTACTCACGCCCCTTTTGAAATGAACTTTAAATGTTTATTGCTCTCAGAGTTTTCAGCTAAATTACACCGAAACATTGCTGGAAGATTTCCAGAAAACCTACAACGTCTATACTCAATGAAATCTTTCCATTTAACATTATCAATCCTAGACCAACTAAACATAAAGTTGTAGATTTTAACTATAAGTGTATTTAAATATAAGAACTAAGCTTCTTACATTTCGAAAGAAAAAAATTTAGACACGGATATACAGGGTGAGTCATTAGTGTTGGATTGGTTTCTTATGCTTTTTTAATAAAAATTTTGTTACAGGAATAAATTTAGACTGCACGAACTCTATTTTCTAAGAATCTTTAGGACTATATGAGAGGGCCCAATTTTCAACACTTGAGCCCTCAAAAAAAACTTTAAAAGTATAGTTTTCCAAAAAGTGCTTCAAGATTTTTGCTACTATCTACAAAATAATTCATTCTTGTGCATAGCAAAACCAAAATTAGAAGCGTTGTATATAATTAATTTTTTTTTATTTTTAAAAAATGTTTTGCGCCAAAATAATGTTAGTATTTTTAAAATTTTTTGTCTTGTTAAATCTTTGGTTTTTAAATAGCACCTTTAAATGCCATCATAACACCTTATAATGGCATTTTTGTTCTGTCTACCACATCTACAAGCCACCGAATTGAGGTTTCTTCTTTCAGACCAATTAATGCACTTTTGCACATTACTGTGAGACAACACTAGTAATGCAGGAAAGAGTAAATTTACTGATTGTCCAACTGTTGCTATATCTAATGTTGTAGAAAATGTGAAAAGATATTATTAGCTAAAATATAAGCTTAAAATTCCACATACTCTGTTTAATAAAAAATTTGCTTTGCTAATATTTCTTCTTTAGGGACTTTTTTATAAACGCCGCTGTAAGATCTTGAAAAAGTTATAGTATTTGTGTTTTGTTATTACTATAAGGAGAATTGCAGCACGCTATTGAAAAAGCAATTGGAAACATGGGGTTGAATGTTTAAGTAGAGCTCAACGTTGACTAAGAAATATTTTTATTAGAATTGGTTGGATTAAAATTTCATTTAAGATTGTTATATTTATTTAATAATGTTAATAATTATTCGGCATTATTATTTTAAAAATATAACTTTTTTTGTGCGCACATTGAAACACATATTTAGTCTCTGCAAGAATTGGCATAAGCTTGTCAAGTTGGTGACATATAATGTTTTCAAGAGTCAAACAAGGTGAAAATAGGCTATACATTAAAAATTGGTATTGTTGGCTCTGAAATTCTATGAAAAAATTATTTCTATTAAACATTTCAGAAAAGAAAGACGATTATCATTTTATAAAACTTTGTCAAAACGAACGAAAAGCTGCGAGTTTCTTATTTAATATTCTAATACAATTTATTTTATGCATAAATTTAAGTAAAAAATCCGTAATGGAATAATAAAAGATTTCTAAAAATTTACATTAAATATGAGAGAATAACTAAAAACAAATTAAAATTTAAGAATAAAATTTACATACATAGTAGGATCCGCTAAATTAAATCTCAGCAAAGCGTAAGTTCCTTTAAAACTTTAATCAATATTAAGTCTCGTAAATAATGATTAAACTTAATGGTTATTGGTTGACTACATCGTTCGATCGATACATTTATTGTTCAATAAATTGCTGATAAATAGTAAAAGTCCCACGATATAAGGTGGCAATAAATACTACTTTAAAAAAATAACTAAACTGAAAAGTTGTATCTAGTTACTAATATTATTTCCATCTAGGATACCCACATTGGGTACATAAATCGCTTAGATACTTATATCCTTCCGTTTTAAGACCTCTACCTTTAGCCTGAACAGGTGTATAATATCGCAAATTACCGATCACGTATTTACATGAACGAATTCTATCAATATTCTCGTTTAATAGAAACAAAGTTAATTGAAACTAATTGCAATCATTATCATCTATTTGGATAACTAATGATTGCTATGCTCAATGATCACAAAACAACATGTAGAAATCACATCGTCTCTTTCCAAATCATTTGTTTAATGTAGCATCAATTAATTTTATGTCAACAATAAACCTGAGGATAAGAGAATTATAGAACAATAAAAATGAAATGAATCAATATTAAAAATTTTCATTTGTGTTTTTTTGAATTCGTGCATTAAATGAACTCAATAATAGCTTAATCTGCCAAAACGGGTGCGAGAGAAGCGAAAGAGACTTTCATTTGTGTTTTTTTTAACTCGTACAATAAATGATCTCAATAATAGCTTAATCTGGCAACATAGGGATAGGAAGAGCAAATAGCAGCGAAGGAAAGGGTGACTGGGGAAATTTTTAAATAAAAACAGCAAAGTATTGATGAAGATAACAGATGAATCACTCATTATTTGCTGAAGATAAAACAGAAAGTAAAAGTAAAGAAGGAAGAGTAAAATAAAGAGGATGTAAGAAGACGTGGTTGAATATTTGACAGAGAAAACAAAAAAGAACGAATTTAGCATGATTTATGACAAAAAAAAACGAAGGTAAATAGGTATTGAATGAAATATGTGCTTGTAGGAACTAGAGATTCTCGAACCAAAAAAAAACAGAAGAAATGGCCATAAAAGTCTGTAAAGGAGTTGATAAATAACAATGTGAAGAAAATAGTTAGAAGAAATGAGGGCGGCAAGCAGCTGAAAAAATCAATAGAAAAAGTAAAGGCAACGCATAAATGAACTAATAAGATTGGTGAAAAGAATAACGAGAGAAGAAACAAGGCATAATGTAGTGGATTGAAATGTATTTATGTTTACTGTGTAGTGGAAAGCAAGGCTGACAGTAGAGTAACATTGATTTTTTCTCTTAGGAATGAAGATAGTTTTTAAGTAAATGTACATGGACGATAATTTTGGTTTGAGATATAAAAAAAAATATGACAAGAAAATACGGTAAAACTATATTGACGGTTATGAACATACATATGAGTAGGTGGTGGCGCAACCTTTTTACTTATGTGTGTACTACGAATGATCACAGTAAAATTATTATTATGCTGTTAATTAACAAGTATAGGTAATTAATTATAATATAAATAATGATTATGAACGTAATTATAGAGTTTTAACAAATAGGGAGGAAAATAAAATAGTACTGGGTTATATTTATTAATATACTTGGTACCTACCGCTACCTACTCGCTGACCTGATCTGACCTGACCTGAACTGACCTGACCTACTAAAATCTAATAAAGCGGATAACTTAGTACAAAGAGTGTGGGAGGATGAGCCGCCTAGACGAATGTCAGTTGTACATTTGCCAGTGGCATGGTAAATCGCAAGACCTAAGTAAAAATACTGTGCGGTGTTTTTTTAGAGAAGATAAATTGTTATTGTCTTTTTGATAAATTGAAACTTTTGTTTTCATTATAGTTAAAATGACTGAGAGCGTCTTTCTGATGATTGACACCATTACATGCTCAAGAACATACGAAACTGGAAATACATATAGTTTTGTTGTGAGTTTTTACACTGCACGTTATCGTTTAGTGTATAGGTACTACAACTTCTGTTTGTATTTTATATAGTTATGAATGCTTCTAACTTCTTATTGACCGACTTCAAAAAAGGAGGAGGTTCTCAATTTGACTGTATTTTTTTATGCTTGATACCTCAGAACTTTCGACTGGGTGAACCGATTTTGGAGGTTTTTTCTTTATTTGAAAGCTGGTGTTTTTCGTGTGGTTTCATTTCAATTTGGTTCAGTTTTGACAATGGCATTTACGATATAAGTTCTGAATTTGGATTAAGTATGTGCGCGACATATGAACTGTAACTAAATTTCACGCCAACCGATTTTGATGAATTTTTTTTGGTTCAACATAAGGAAACCAGGATCTGATGATGACATCGTAGAAAACTCGAGGGGAATAGTGCGTTTGCTATTGTTCAGTTTGAATGGATTATATTCAATATTAATTAATATTAAAGCCAGTTTGCTATATTTTTAATTTGTTACTTGTTTACATCGGTTCGGTACAAGAAGGCGACTGATGATGAAGTAAAATAAATAATCAATGATTAATTTGTGTCTGTTGGTCACAGTGTCCAGATTGCAGTGGAATAATAAAAACCGGAGACTAGAATTCCGTTTCGTAAACGCACTGACAACGAAAATTGCATTTGTAGAGGAAAATCGTTTTCATTTTGTATGAAGTGCCGTCATCTGAAATTGCATATTTCAATCAGGATAATTCTATAACATCTAAACTCTGGACATGCACGAACATAATTTGTTCCAAACTCAAAGAAAACAGAACAAATTGTCATAAAAGCAAATAAAGTCGGCCTCTAACGGTTATGTATTTTCGTGAGGTCCCCAACCGTATAAAGGACTTATGGTATTGCATTTGATGTGTACAATTTATTATTCATTTATGTGAATAACGTTTTGTGAAAGAGTTTCTATAAAAGCCTCGTATTGGTACGTTTTTAATTATATGACATGCTTATAATTTTTAAATTAACCGTACTGAAACTAAATTCGCTTCGAGGTAAAACGTTTAGTGTAAAAGGGTTTACTGTTCTTTATTATTTCATTTAGATAAAATCTAATTGAAACTGGCGCGGGCGAAAAAGATTTTATACATGAAATTTAATTATAAAGTATACATGTTCACGACGGTGTGGTAAAGTTAAAAGCTAATAAATTTTGGTAAGCGCATGCTTTACGACATTTACGTAGAACAATAATTAGAACGTTGCAAAGTTATTATCTATTTATGCGGATATAATACCTTCCACAAACACATTGTCTGTACAGTGACAACCTACTATGTATGTATAGGTATATCAAAACTTTTTGTGTCCATGTGTATGTATGTACCTGAAAAACAAAAGCTTAAGGTTCAACTCTAATTTACTTAATTGATATTTTAAACTTTACATTCAACGAAAATACTGGAGCATATCAATAAAATATGTACTTTTAAGACATACAGTTTATTATTACACATTCTAATCATATTTCTATAACCTTTTCCAAATGTAAAAATGCATAATCTTGAGTATCTTTTATTTAATAAAAAACCAAACAGTTTCATTTTACGAATATAGTGCGTGCCACGATATTTGAAGAGCTATAAAGTTTAACCGATGGCAGATACTTAAGTCTGCAATAGAATGGTTGAGAATTGAAGGTAATTAATGTATTACCTAAATAATGCATAAATTGCTTTCTAAATATCGTAAATTGGTCTAATTAAGAAAACCTCTAAGTAAATCAAAAATTCCAGACTATTTTTCTATAAGTGGAAACACTTTTTACAAATGCTAGAATACCTATATTTAAAAAAATATATATTCTGGAAATTGTTTTGCTTTTGAGAGAGAGGGAACAACGAGTTTTACATTGGCGGGAGAGAGATAAGAAATGACCAGAAACTGCAAGAGGGTGTAGAATGTTCTAGATTTACTGGGTAAACTATTAAACACTTTCTTCTTATTTGCTTAACAGGCTATTGTCATGACACTCTGTACATTGTCACAGTTTCAATGTTTTCGTGCCCTCCGCCTGGTAGACACAGGCCTCGTGCCCATATGTTATCACTGGTCTCATCATTGACTTGTATAAAGTCAGCTTATTTTTCTCACTCAGTTTGCTTTTTCTCGACATTAGTGAATTTAGATATCCCTTTATCTTTCTCGCTTGTTTGTTTCTGATAGCTATGTGCTTATTAATAGTTATTTGAATCACAAGGCCGGAAACAGGCATTTTGCAAGGCGAGTGATTTTGAGAGCCCTTGCAAAAGCGTTTTCGAAGGTGTGATTTACAAAAATTTTTGTGCCGCTGCCGATTTTTTATTTTAAAAAATAAAAAGAACTATTTATTAAAAATAGTTGTTTCCATGTTATGGCAACGCTAAGTAAAAAATCCAGATGTGAATTCAACTATCTGAAAACATGTTGTGTAGTGCTCTAAAACATCCAAGGCTATCAACGAACTTTTCCAATAAACTGGAAAGCGAGCAACTCTTCAGAATCACAAAAAAATTCTAGATTATTAATTAATTATTTTAATTAGTAGCAAATGAGGGTTTTAAAAATTTGTAAAATATCTAGGCACCTGATTTGTACTTGGTTATTGTGTTAATAACTTATTTAATTAAATTTATTTAGTTTAATTAATTTATTAAATATTGTTATTTTGATTCATTTGGTTATTTAACATCTCTAGTCTCTTCCTAGAAAAACTCGGAATAATTGCCATTGTAGGTTGGACCTCCCGCTAGTTTAATGAGAGTTGTTACAGTCCTTATAAATAAAATTAATTATAAATTAAAAACAATATCTTTTCACAAATACATTGTTATATTGAAAGTTTTATTACATATAAATATTATGTTTTGTTGAAGATATTGTTTTTAATTTGATTAATTATTACGATTCCATTGTGTGAAATAAGATGGAACCTTTTTACAAGTTATAAAATACTCGCTTAAACGGCCAGCTAAATATTCTGAAGAAGAACTCGACTTGTGAAAATCCCTTAATCTTTTATGCTTGCGATTAGTGCTTATTATTGACCATATCAGGTTAGTTTTATGATTCTTCAAATATCGTATCACATACTATATGTACATGTGTGTATGATTTACAAATAATTGCAATTAACTAGTAAACGTTGCAATTTTTTTTTATTTGGTACTTGATGTCAGCTTTATATTTTTTACAAGCGATTATACCTTCTTCAATTTTTTAAAGTTACAACATAATGTTTTTCATTCTGGCACAGTTGCTATTACAACTTTAGTAATGCTGTTAAAATCTGAAAAATGGTTCTGCATGCAAGAATAAACTTCTATATAATTGTTTTAAAATTATATGTACAAATTTGTCTCAAATTGGGGACATTTTATAGAGGAAAACTTTGTTTTAATAATACTAACTGAACTAATAAGTGTAAAAACCTTGTGATGACGCACTAAATTTTAGCATTTTTTTGAAAACATTTTAAATGATGCAGTAATCAGTAACAGAGTTGTAAGCATTGGATGGTTAGTGCTTTGATAATGAAGGTCTTTTTATGTTTGGTTATGTAGTCGTTTCATGACTGGTCGTGATTTTAATAGGGGCGCAACTTGACGTTATTTTAGCCTTTCAGTAGATAACTGAAAGAGTTTGATCATTAATGTCTTTAAATGAGCGAATGCAGTGCATAAACAGACAGCTTTGCGATTTCAGTTTGCTTATTATTATTATTTTTGTGTGACATTACTTGACTTACAAAGAGGTCACGCTACGCTTGTTTCGAACTTTTAGTTTACAAAATGTAAACACATCCCATGTCAATGCCAAATTTTGCTAATTTTTTTTTTGTGTTCGCTTAGAATCTTTGCAGTGAATTAATGATGTTTAAATAAAAGACTTTTGAAATATTTTGTATCCATTTAAAAGCGTCTTAAAATACAAGTGATAGTTGACAGATTTAGCGTTGTGTGGTGTCCATCCAATTTAAAAATCCTGCATTTACTGGTTGCGGGCGATAAAAACTTACACTGAAAAGATAGCGTTTAGATAGAAGGATTTTTTAACCATATCTGTACAAAAACGCTTGTCAGTGACAGAGTTATGCCAAAGGAAATTTTAAAATGCAATAATATCTGATACGGTAAAGTCGTCTTTTTATGCATCTAACAATTTAGGTCAATATACTTTCTTAATTCATGTTTATAATAAATATACTACAATGAATTTTTCATAACCCGTTTTACGTGGAAGGCTTAGATCAATTGTCACAGAAGCTTTTTTCAACAACAGTTTCAAATGCTTACTTTAAAATTAGTTTGGTTTAAATAACAACACAGATCAAATAGTTGAGTAAATTTACAATTGTGACTGCTTTGTGTGATATTTTCAAAATTATATGTTTGATTGCGTAAATTTTGGTCGGTATTATATTATATCACATTAATTAATTTTACGTCACAAGCGCATTATGTTCATGACGTAAACCATAAATTTACGTTAAACCTAACAAGGAATCGGACGATATTTGTCGTCCTTTATTAACAAACACGAAATTAAATAGTATCTTAACAATAGCTATAGAATCGTCGCTGTCCAACAAGATCCCTATTTAATAAATCTAATTCTGACATACACACAACGCATATATTATTTATCAATGCTGGAACCGGACAATTGGAGTTGACAAACACCGATATGGCCATTATTTGAATATAACATCATGATCCACCTATCGGCTGCATTATTAATTAATACAAAATACACAACATACATGTTTGTGCCGCATAATTGCAACTAAATTTGTGGCACTTTCATAAATTAGCTGATATTGATATTGGCTAATATTTTGTTTAAACTTACTGTAGACTGTTGGTTTTGTTAGAGAAAAATCTTTTACCATCATATATTTCTTGTTAAATTTTTAAATAAAATTAGGTTTCAAAAGAATCAACTTTCGAACTGATTTTAAATTACTCAAAGCAAATTATTTTGGAGATAAATACAGTTTTTTTTTAATTAAAAAGTATTATCGTGTATAAAGACAAATAAAAAAATTTATTTTTATTTGCTGAATTATTGGACAAGGTATTTTTGATCATCAAATTCTCTATCATCGACGATTAACAAAAAAACTATAAAAACTTTCGGTTTTTATATTGCAATAATTGCAAGGTGGCGTACAGGACATTTTATTCGTGGCTGTCAACATTTCAAATCTTAACCAACTATGAACTTTATAAGGATTTTTTGTTATCAAGTATTTTAGTTTTGTTAGCTTATATCGTTGCTGATACCGCAAACTGTTGTTAACCTTAAAGTATTGTGAGAATTTTGAGTGGTCATACTTTCAAAATGCTAGCTTAATGCTTTTCACATGAAATTCTAAATGAGAAAATTATGATTTTATTTTTGATATGATCTTGATCTTAGATGAAAGTGCATTTATTTTCTCTCAATCAGTTAGATAAGTCGTCACACTTTTGAACGTAAAATGAAATATTAATTATAAAATAAAAAATTAAGCTTTAGAAATAATACTTTTTTGATGTAATTAATGGGTGATTATTATTTTAGATACGGCAGTCATAAGATTTAACTTCTTGGCAGAAGTTTCGTATTCCAAAAGTTATTTGTATAAATCTAACCTTTTATCTCTCGCTTAAGGCATTCTCAATACAGAAATTCTGCTTGAATAAAATAAAGTTTTCAAAAATGTTGGTAATTAGCACATATTATGTTTCACGTTTTTTTGTACCTAGACATCAAAATCTATAAAATATAGCCGAATAACGACTGAGCCTAACAAAAAATTACGGACTTTAATATTAAATAATTAATTTTAATACAGTGCGCAGGGGTTATAAATTTGTAAGCGTCATAAATATTTAATGTTGCAAGGCATTGCTGAGACTCCGGCCCAGGAATTTCACGATCCCTTCATAAGTAATAACACTTCGCATGCAATAATCATTTAGTTGCGAAGCAATTTGCACGCTCTACGTAAACAGCTTTATAACAACAAACACATGCTATATGCATGCCCATGCTTATTGCTTACAACATTAAATTATTATTAAGCTGCAAAAAGTTTAATAATGTTACCGCCAAGTCGCTACGCTAGAAACTAATTTTTAGAACTTATAATACGAGTGGTGAATGTTCCTAGACTGTGAAACGTAAAGTTTCAAATGCGTGAAATCAGACACAAAAAATAAATTGCTAATTGCAAATCTACATAAAAACTCAGCATAATAACATTCTACATTATAGACAATGTATACGTGCTTTTATACCAGTCTAATAAGAGGGAATTAATACAAAAAGGTGTAATTTTTATATACCTAAACATCATGCGTCCATTGAAAAAGTTTATTGGGAACACTTTGCTTACTTGTTAAAAGTAGATTGACGTGAATGATTTCATGTGGCTTAAAGCTAGGGTGAGAATCAAATATTATGTAAAATAGTCATAAGTGACTATTTTACAGTGACTTATTTATTCTAATTGTTATACAATTTTACTGGAGAAGCTGTGGATTGCTATTGTCAAATGAAGCTGTTGTAGGATTTTCTTCAGAATCTAGCTACTAGGTGTTACTAATCATTTTAAAGCTGAACTTCTTAAAAGAACCCTTTTAAGCAGGCAAATTTTTGAATTACATCAATAAAAATTACTTTTTTTAATTCATTATTCTATGTGTATGCTTGTTTTTAAAACCCTGTGTAAGGATTTGCTATTTTAGAATTGAAATTACATTAAGCAAATTTTTCAACGTGCTTACATTTCGCGTCAATCATTTGGCGATGTACATACACATATAAATATTTACTACATAAATTTCCATATTTTTTTAAACATACCTAAATCAGAAATTTGTTTGGCTGTTTTGTAATGAGTGATTGCATTTAAGCTGTAAATAATTTCAATGATTTGAAATGCTAATTGAGAAAAAATTTTGTATGAAAAAAATCTTTTTAATGAGGTTTACATTGCGTCAAATTAAATCCCTTCACATGTCAAAAAAATATACAGCACTTTTGCATATGGATGTGGAAGCTCTCTAAATATTATAATCACAAAGTCTTTTAAATAGAGAGATAAATTAATTGCTTATTTTTAATTTTTAAGAATTTGACTTGTTGAGCTATTCAATATAATAATTTTTGGTTTAAATTTTTCAAAGTATTGTTTTCTTATGTTTTTTTTAACTGCAGCTAACTAACGGTCAAGAACTATTATGGATTTAAAATATAACACAGCCAGTTTAAATGCATTTGAATTGTATTAAGTGCAGTTTTTCCAACCGAATCTAGGTTGATAAATGGTTTATTATTTTCGACATTGCTTGCAAAGCTTGTGTATTATAGTTGTTTTGAATCTAGTAGAAAAGAATACTGTAATTATTTTCAAGCAAACAAAGCAGCTAAGTGGCAATTAATGAGGTTTAGCAAATATTCATGATCTACTACTGCCATACACAAACAACGTACATTTTCATGAATGTTTTAATTACTTTCATCATTAATAATATTGATGTGTTTATTATAAAACAAACACATTAAGGGTTGACTTTATTTGTAATATTCTATACGAAAAACCAGCCTTATAAATTACGGTTCTACAATGACACGTGCACGTAAAGTAAGGGAAAAGTTGCGTAGAAAAGTAATACATATTTGTTGTTGTTCTTGAGAGAAAAATAGAACTAAATGCAAAAAGGAAAAATTGCTTCATTATTTTGAGGATTAAGATGTAATTAGTAATTTTCGTTTTCTATACCATATTATTTTCACTAATTTTAACTGTCTTTTAGTCTTAATTTATCGTTGGCTATATTGCTTCATTACAATTTCAATATTAATTACATCAAATTAGAATGTCTAGCCGTTGAACCAAGTGATTTATTCTATTAAGGTGTCTTCTTGCTATTAATACACTTTATCTAAATGATAAAAAAATGAATTAGAATATAGGTTTGCAGTATTGATTGCTTTGGAAAATCAGGTTTCTGTGATTCAAATTTTGTAATTACAACACTGAAGAGTTCCCGCTGAGTTGTTATATTATTAAAATCATCTATATTCATTCCACAGTAATTAGAATAATGGCTTGATGTTTTTGAAATATGATAGAATGTCGTGCGCTCTTGGAATAGGCGGGACTTTGATTTATGGATAATATTGATCAACCTACTGATATGTGATGCTTAAAAATTGTAAAATTGCGTAGAAATGTCTATTACACCTTATTGGATTTTTTTTAACAAGAAAGAAAACGCTTTTATAAAAGTCTACATAGTCTCAATCGCACTTCCGGCTCATAATAGTCTGGCCATACAGCAAGTTTATTTAAACGGGAGATCCACAATTTTATTAAAAAATAGTGTTCTTTTAGTAATTGACTAAAGACAAAATATGTTTCAATCACTAGAAATTTTAAAGTTGAACAATGCAAAACTTGGTTTACTTTTACGATTAAGGGTGGGGATTTTCGAGGATACAGAATTGAATAAAATGATGAAATTATTCTTTATGGGCGTGGCTTGTGAGTGAAATTATGACATTTTATTCCGAATAACATTTGGGACACAAATAAAAAAATTGTATTCTATCTTTTTCTAAATATTGCTAAAAACATTTTTCATCTGCTTGGGCTATTTATCTAACATAACCTACAAATCGTCACAAATTGTCGCTACCTTACGTACAAGTTAATAATTTGTTTCTAAAACTTACAAATCATGTTACAAAAGTGTCTCAGTACGAGCTTTTTTATTTATGTCGTTATAAATTTGAACAACGTCCAGTGCAAAACAATGTTTGGTCTTTTAAGAAGCTGAACATTGGTAACCTGAACATTTTTGAAGTTGGAAGTAAAAATAATGTTTTTTGACATAAAATGGTAATAAATTTTTATAAATATAATATGTGTGCTAAATGGCCAACAGTGCCAACAATCATTTCAAATAATATTTTTGATTTTGTTTCAAATTTGATTTAAGATTATTTTGAGTTTATCGCCAAAATGCACAAACTGTTAAACGATGAAAAAATCGTCGTGGTTAAGTAAGCTACCTTTGTTGCCTTTGGCTCTTGATGAAGAACGAGATCTAATGTTATTGTTTTGCTTGAGAAGTAGCGACAATTTATAAAATATGTCATTCGTCATTCTAGAACGTAGGATATTTTCATGTCTTATTGTTAAAATGTTTTTGAATGTTAAATCTTAATATTATTGTGAGATAGTTATCGGGTTGGGTTTTTAAAAAACAGTCATCTTTTCTGTTCAGTTTGAAGTACATATTGGGGTTTTCGCTTTGAGTTCAATTTTCAAATTGAATTAAGCTGTGTGGGAGCTAAAAGTTTCTTTATTTAATTTTTTTTTTATTATTGATCTTGTTATTATTAGGTATTAGTTGTCAAAGACCATAATGTATTTTGAATCTAACAATTTTGCTGGGCTTTTGGGACAGGGAAGGTGAAACACAACAATAATAATTGTCTTTACCAACAATCTACAACAATACAAGAAACAAAATAAAGACAATTCTATTGTTATTATTCCAGTTGAACCACCAAACTGTTTTATCAATTAACTTATTGATCTGTCATTATTACTTAAAATACGTTTATTTGTTTTAATAAAATAAAATTGCTTTGGAAACAAAATAAAGACAATTATATTGTTATTATTCCAGTTGAACCACCAAACTGTTTTATCAATTAACTTATTGATCTGTCATTATTACTTAAAATACGTTTATTTGTTTTAATAAAATAAAATTGCTTTGGCTTTAAACCTGCTTGCACAAAATACGTAAGTTTACGTAAGTTTTTTGACAAAAATCTCAAATTGTTGGTGATATACAAAAAATAGGAATGGACAAAGGGTTTATATGCAAAATTGTATTGATCATTGTTATAAGTAGAAAAGGCGGGTGTGGCAACGGGAACATTTAGATGAAATTGCTAATATAATGATATTTTGAATTAATTAATATTGCAAAATTATTAGATTTCTCTTCACCCTGCCCAGCGCAAACCACAATTTGCATATGTTCCAAACCTACTAACTATATTTACGTTAGATACTACATCGATGTAACATGTCATCTGGATATAATGTTTTGTTTCAGTATAGTGATTAAGCTACCTTTGACAAGCAACCTCTCTTACGGTTTTGCTGTTTTATTCAATTTGATGCACAATTTCGGTACTCGTATATATAGCATATACGCTTTGATTGTATAAGTTTAGTGTTTTTATTTGTAACTTCGATGTCGATGCAATCTGTAATTACTCAGTGCAGAATCAAAAAAGAGGAAATAATCTGAAACAAGTAAAGTTTATCGGAATTTCATTTTCTACAAAAGTTTAAAATTGGAATCTGGTGGCTAACATAAACTTATTTGAGAATATTTGAGAATTTATTATGTTTCTGGAATTCAGATTTTTTTTGCGTTTTTTTTTTATTTTTTAACTTTTCAGCAAAAAAATTTAATTTTACTTCATTGCTTAAAATAAAATACCTTTTCTAATAAAGCAGTTTTAATACTGGAAATAAATATTTATTGTAAGGCTTACAATTCTTGAAATGGGACACCACAGGGAACTGGAGATATTTATAATGTGTTTAATTCAATAATAAAATGTAATGTTGTTTTGCAAATTATGGCGTGTGAAGAATAAGTAGCAAATCGTCGATATTAATATGCAAAACTCAGTAATAATTATAAAATAAAGTGAAATCTGCTTGGAACAACGATTTTCAATGAATGGAGAAATATCCTTTTACATATCATTTGCCTTTATTCTCTGCGTGATTAACAAGTTTTATTGAAATTAGACGGCCGTTAATCAATATTACTTCTAAAAGATTTGAATCAATTTTAAATTTATCAATTGTGCAATTGTGCTTTTAGGCACTAATAAAACAATAATTGAATCAAGTTGAAAGTGGATAAAATAGTATAACTTTCTTAATAAAACTTATTGGCACTCTAGTTGTACGAGTATTAAAAAACTTTATTTTAGAACATTTAAGTGTTTTTATTTAAATTTTTATTGTTGGGAGACACAATTTTTTTTTCTAGTTTTTGAATTGTCAAAAAATTGTTTAACATTATGGATTTTTCTGTAAATTTTTAGGTTATTGATTTACTGTTTTTCAACTATTTTTTTTCTTAATAAAAATTACCCATATCTAAACTTACAGGATCTGACATTATTGACACATTTCTTTAAATTGTTCATAAATTTTAGCGCTATATATATTTAGCTGGGAATAGGGTGCTGTGACGAAAATTTTAACACAGAAGGCAGTAAAATATTAATGTCAATTAATAATCAGATACCTGGTCTGTGTTTTGAAGAGATTTCCAAAATTTACTAGCACTTTTTTTGCACCCAATGAAATGACGCATTTTTTTTGTAATTTTTATTAAAAATTATTTAAACTTTTAAATCAAATTTTACTATTCTACTATTTGTTACAGAGTGTATGATATTAACATTGATCAAGGGTGTCTTGGGAAAACAAAACGATTGTCTTGGCGTGATTCAGCTATTTTATTACATTTTGAGTGTTGGTAAGCTAAGCCGGTGTCTATTCACAACTGACACACACATTTTAGAGTACAGTGTCGTGCGCAAATAGGCATTTGCGTCATTTTCTAAATGTACTTTTAATGAAAAAAGAAAAAAATAATCGGAAAATTCTCAAACATGATGAAAATGTGTATTTTTTATTTTACAGCGCTGAAAAACCATAATGCAAGCCAATTAAATTGATATATTTATATTCACAAGAATCTCTGCGTCATTGCGTTAACAATAACATAATGCAAGTAACAAGCGACTTTATGTTAACAGATTTGACCGGTTTTAGTACGAACCGATCTACGACCTGCTGCTAAAAAAGCATAGCTGCTTTTGATAAATGTTAACAGTATATACCCCGTATGTTAACAATAATTGTTATTTTACAACACACTGTCTATGGCTAAGTAATTATAAAGTCAAATTTCATAATGAATGAGAAATAATTTATAATTAGACATGTCTCCATAACTTAAAGTTCAGTAAGCTCAGGTAAAGGTAAGGAAAATTTAAAAATAACGATTAATAAAAATTGTCTTTGAATAAAAACTGAAGGGATGTTTCGTTTAAAATAACGAAGTTTTGACAAATATATGATCCTTCTAAACTTCTTTTTACTATGTACAAATGATTAAAATTATCTAATTTGTTACAAATTGGTAGCAAGTTTTTAAAGAGAGAGAATTATTTTGTGGTGATCACTAAAAGCACTCTGTATATTTTTTTATTTAAATAACTAATACGATATCGTTCAGTTATCGTCATAAATAAACGTAATACGGGTAATAATATATGTTAAGATTACTCGAAATAAATACAATAAAAAACATATCAGTTTTTGTTTGTACTATTTTGGAGGTGATTAGCATAAAATATATGAGGTATGACAAGCGATAATGGAAACATAGGAAGCGACTTGAATATCTATAATTTACATAAAACTATGCCCCCCTGCAAAGTGTTATAAGAAAACTGTCATAGAAAGACAAATTTTTATGTTAAATAAGGTGTTTAAATGTTAAAAAACAAAAAGCAAATTGTTTCATGTAAATTTCAAAATACAAATGTCGGCTGCCGTATTCATTTTAGTATTTTCACACTTCACCACTCATGTGTGGACGACATATCATAGTAAAACACGTCATATAAATATGTAAATAGAGTTACTTTAACGTTTGTGAACGTACAATAACTTTAAAAGCTATTTTATTACTTTATTACTATTCTAATTTTCAATTTAAATACCTTTTCTATGTAAATTCAGATCTGGCTGATACATTTCTCTAAATGTTGTAAAATGTAAAACAACTATTGTTATGGTGACAAAACGAGAAATTTTGCGAGATACTTATCCTGCTTATACATTTTGCGATTTGCATCTCAAGCTTATATTAGTTTGTACAGATTTTATTTTGAAATGGCTCGACACGGACAATGACCGTTTAGCTTTGCTTGTCGAAAATAAAACAGAACGTTTGCAATTTAACTAACTTCAACAAAGATTTGTTACTAAGTCATTTGAAAGGCAACGAATTAAGGTTTCATTTGTCACTGGCAAATAAAATATTGTTTTAAATAAAAAATTTAAATACCGTTGAAAACTTGTGAACTCGACTTTGCAATATTTTAAAGAAGTATAATCTTTTATTCGTTTGGGTTGTTTATGGATCTAACATAACCTACAAATCGTCATAATTTGTTGCTTTCGTTGGCGGCACAGATTTGTCTTTACACTCATTTTGAATAAAATGAGTATAAAACGTGACAAGGTGATATTAGAGGATTTTTAGTTATTTGACCGTTATAACAACAACTCAGAGGCATGTGTATTAATTTCAGAACATCTCTAAATTACATTCTAACAGTCTAATGAACATTTTGGGTTAGACATATCTTTTTCAGTTTTTTTTTTAAGATTTTATACAATTACATAATTATTATTTACATCTGTCTATTAAGCAAATAATCGGCACTAATACTATCAAATAACCGCTTTTTTCACAAAATATTCCTAATTTAAAAAATATTAGAAAATTGATGGTAAAGTTATATTGCTTACTAATTATAATCATTAGCTTGCAGTAAATTTAAAATAATTAGAAAAATAATAAATCATAAAGAATTTAAAATCTAATGCTGGATTTTTTGCTTTTTCTATCGGCTAGTCTTTAATTATATTATTATTTGTTTAGTACTTAGATCATCTACTTTTTTTTACAGCACTCTTAAATTGTTCGCAACACTCTTACTCAAATATTGGCACATGATTTTAATTGCAGGTATTAGCAAACACGTTTTCCAACTGATTTACACGAATTTCGAGTTAAACCCCGATAAAATTGCAACTACAACAAGCGTTGGTGCATCATTGCATGTTTAAATCGTTAGGTTTACAAGCCCCGCGGGTTGTCATCGGCCAATTCGCACTGCTTGTCAATTATAGACCACAGTGTTGACAAACGATAAATCTTTTGATTGGAATTTTTTACCTTTAGTTTTAATGCTGCGTGTTCGCCTAATTTTCGTTAATCTCGTTCGACGAGATTCGAGATTTGAGATTTAACGACGGTGTCGCATTAAAAATCTGAATTATTAATATAATATTATACAAGAAAAACATTTTTTAAGGCATATAGATATTGTTACCATAAACTAGCCGAACACCACATACGGTTTGGTATGGTTGTGACTTGTGAGCATCATAAGTTATTTAAAAAACAAGTGTATTAATAAAGGCGATTAGTAATTGAGACCGTATTAAAGGCGAAAGTTTTTATTAGTCGAGATGATTAATCATTCATTAACATACGAGTGGATTAAAATATTTTTTCGTTGAACGAAAACTATCTACATTGCGAAATTTAAAACAATTTAATTATTATTAGTTAGTTCAACCTGCAGATAGACGCTTCTGAGCGAATTTATAAAAACTGTTTGTTCACTGCACTTTTCTTCGAAAACAAAATTAAATAAAAAAATTAAAGTAGAGTAAGATAAACATTGCAATTGCAGATGCACGTATAACGTTTATAATGGTCATATGGTTTACAGCGCCCATTTCAAATCCGCGGACACGTATTTAAATCCTCTTGCACGCACAGGTTTTTCTTCGATGTAATAATTATTACAAAATCGTTATCATTAATCGTAATGAGGTACATTAACAATTGATTTGTTAGTCAAAGTCAAACTTTGCAGTGAGTGTGGATAACCGTCTAACGAAAAAGTTTTGTATGAATATATGAAAGAACAAATTTGAATTTTTCATTTATTATCATTTATTTTCAATAAAGTGTAATTAATGATTTTTTACAATTTTTCAAAAAAAATTGCCGGAAACAACGCATTGAGTAAAAAAATTCGAGTATAGTGTTGTTTTCAACATTAGCTAAAATTGTTGACTATAACCTATCTATAACAGTATTTGATGTCCGTGAATACGATATGGAGTGATATAAGAAGGCACTTTCAAAGAATTTCAATTTAACATAATAATACAATAGCTTAGGGCTCTTTTTAAACGGTATATTAAAATAAATATAGCATCCGTTAAACCATGAAATTAATAATATATAGTAAGTTGCCGAGTCACTAATGCATATAATATTTCATTTAAATATTTAAATACTTTTTCACTGTCGCTATATTATTAAGAATATACATACTATTTAATATGAACAATTACTTGTGTACGTATATGCGTTGTGATTTGACCTTGTCAGTGCCGGCTTTTTTCTTCGGGGTTAGGAATGACACCAATCTTTTCATAATTTGATAAGGAATAAAATATTTTTTTAATAAATGTTAAAACCGACTTTAGTATATACCTAGCTGTAACATCAACTAATAATATTGTTGACATATGAGAAATAAGGCATATTATTATACAAAAACATGGATTAAAACGATTTATAAAATATTGTTTTGCCTATTTATAATACTAAATTAAGTAGTTTTGAAGGCGGTGCCAGTCAAGATAAAAAATATAAATCGATTTATAGAGAAAAGTATACAATATTACATAATGACATCGATAGATGTAAATTGTTCTAATATTTACATGTTGGATGAAATGCTCATATTTCTTTCTGAAACTATTTTTTTTTAAATCATAGATTCTGTAATCTTGTATTTTTTGCATATAAACTTTGAATTAAATTTGAAGACTTTTAGCTCGGCGTTCAAAAATGACTAATCGAGTATCATAGATATTTTAAATAAGTCAAATAAATTATCACATAAGAAATTATGAGACCTTGCTAGAGGACTAACTTTTCACTTGCTGTTAAAGCACCCGTGTAATATAAGTTTTTATCTAATACCAAAAAAAATTGTATTAATTTTTTTTATATATAATATAATTTTATATAATTTTTAATTTTTTTAAATTAAAAATTATAGTATTTTCTTGTAATATTATTGACTATGATATACTCTCTAAAGAATTGTTGATGGTTGAGGCAGCACGTCATTTACATGGTTTTAAATGTGTCCGGATTAGAAAGGTTATTGGCATCAAAGTGTCTAATTACTGGAATAAAAGAAACTGATTTACTCAGGTTATTAGGGTTTTGTCTTTTAGTGATTTGTAATCTTATTGCTAACTTGTATAATAAATAATTTGCTATGATTAGTTATTTGTTATTGTATATATTTTATACTTGTTAATTAATGCTACCAGTTGTAATAGCAATATTCTGGATTTTATAAAGTTATTTTATAATTATTCAGTTCACTGAGATTAATCTTATAATTTTTTAAAGCATAAACTGCCCGATATAATTATATTAGAAGAATATATATAAGATAATTAATAAAAGTCGTAATCAGCTGTTATTAGCATAAAAATAATACTTCTAATTAAATGATTTTAATGAATTTAATTTTAGCTTATTTTTTACGAGGGAGTGATTTTGTGTAACGCTTGTTACCGTTTGCGATTTTATTATAATACTATAAGTTTTTAATTGTATCACGCGTAATCACTTAAAACTTTTCTTTCAGTTAACAATCAGATTTAGATTGTATTATGAATACGTTTAGAGATTTGTTATACGATTTTCGAACCAGATCTCTTTGTAAATGAGTTTTCAGAGTGTTATGTGCAAAGAAAAATTAATATTTCACTTCAATACTGTAAAAAGTAATAAAAGTGTAATAATATTACATTGTTTTCGCTCAGAAATGATGATAAAATACCAGAAACGAACTTTTGCAACCGTAAAAATGCAATTTTAATAGAAATACGGGTTATATCTGCGAAAACACGATGGCTTTTTTTCATTAGATTTTTCAGCATGGGAATATGTATGTTTCCAAGAAATCTGAGCAATTTAAGCCATGAAACGAATTGTTTACACCCGAATGTTTTGTTATAAATCAGCAAAAATTTTAATTGTTGCAGCTGTAACGGCCGATCGCTTCTTCTACGCATTTTAATTCGATTGGGGGTGGCAAAGGTACTGGAAGAGAGCTGGAGAGGGGGTCTGCATCAATAAATTCACAAATTTTTGTCAAAGAGGTAGGTAATATTCCTTTAATTATTATTCCTAAAAATATACTTCTGAATTTACCGCTTTTAACAGTAACTCGGGCGAATGGAACACTTATGGCTAAGGGAAGAATAATGTAATAATTTGTGCATTTTTAGATAAGCTTGTAAAAAAAAAATATTTTGCAGAAAGGAATTAAACGATACTTATTCTTCGGTATTGCCGCGAATAGTTGGTTTTTTCTGCATCTCACGCCGATCGATCGGTGAAAAATTTTTAGAATTTGTCTCCTCTCTATGTGGACTAAATTGAAATGGCCAAGGCAATGTCAAGCGTACGTTGGTTAGTCTATTCGACACATAATCAACATATTATCGTAAAAAAATTAGCTAAAACGAGCGTTTTTTATAATAGGTACGTACCTATAGTTTTTGTTATAACAGTAGCTACTTTATGTGACGACGGTTGTAGGTTAATTTAACTTAGTTTCCAGTCAATAACTTTTTATCTCTTTTTTTCTTTTTTTTTTATATTATGCCGCTTACAAATAGTGAGCAATAATTATTTTACGAATCATGTTTTGAATTGGTGCTATTATATCAAGAGTTACAACAATATGTTTCTTACACACGGCCAAAGAAATTAGTGTTTTTTTTTAAATATGTTGAAAACATTTCTTGAGATGGCAAAGAAAGATGCGCTGCAAGTTTGAACCTTTAATATTAATTTTTTAATATTAACTAGATATAGAATAATAGAAACTAAACACTACTAAGTTTTGGTTTTTGTTAAAGCTCGGAATATGATACAGTCAATAAGGATAAATTGGTTTGATTTGCCAGGTCTAATATTAGATTATTGGACTTTTTACAACTTTAGATTTATTTTCAACTATTTCAGCTTTAGACTAATAATTTATCTAGATTTTAGTCAAGTTTCAACAACCGCTGCTTTCAGAAAATTCACAAACTTTAACCATAAAGCGCGAAAATCGATAAACTTAATTGTTGGTATTAACGATTATAATATATTACTTGAAAACACGTTGAGTTTTTCTTTAATTAATTTTTCGCGTTGGACTATCTGGATTCTAATTAATTAAGAAAAGTTATTAGAGTTTTTTCTTTGGATTGGTTCGAACAGCTTTGAATCTTGTTAAAAGGGGTGATTTTTATCATACCTAATATTCTAATATTTGCTGAAAACACCTGATCGCTTAAGTAATGGTGCTTAATCTTATTTCAAAAGTTGTTTATCTTTAATGTTTAATGCCGTTAAAGACGTTAACGAAATTTTAGCTAACATAATTAAATTATTGAGTGTTTGGACTAACACACGATTAAATGTATTTTATTTCACATATATAAATACAAGACATAACTCGTCAGCATTATTAATTATAAGCAGGAACCGAGCAAGGTTGAATGGTTGGAGAAACATTGTAGATTCGCAACAGTAATGCAAAAATCTTCTTTCGTCGTCTGTCTTTTGAGAATCTCTATTTCTGTGTCAATTTAGGTTTTGGTTCAGTTTTGAATTGTGTTATGTTATACTTAGGGTGTTGTTAACTAAACATTGTAAATATGTTATATTTTAAATCATTAAGCATTCTTAGTTCGATGGATTTCGAACTCAAAGTGTGAAAGATTCCAATTTTTTTTTGGTTATACGTTTCAAATAAATCTGGTCTTCAGACAATCAGAAGAAGACAAAAATCGACTCGTAATTGGTCAAGTTTTTGAAGTACGACATCAAGTACAACATTTACATTGTACTGATATAATTTATATAATCCCTTCTATATCATATGTAGGAAATTGTATCAAAAAGTACGGTAAGTACGTCATATGAAAGGGAAAATTCACTTCATTTGTTTTTTATTTGCTTCTTTAGATTATCTTTGGGGAAAAGTAGTACAAAGTAAAACAAAAGCAAGCATTTGCCTGTCTAGACACTCTTGAATATGCCATGGCGTATAGAACGTATTGAACATCATTAGGAGGAAAGCTGCATTATTTCCGAGAAGAAAAGGTAAATTCGGTAAATTAACAAAAATTAAAATTAAATATTAAAAATTACAAAATGTTTTTGGGTTTACCTAATTTTTAGGAAGAGAACTCTTAGGATTTTATTTTACTTGGTCGGGTAAGCATTTTTTTAAAACAAAAGTTTTGAATGGTGGTACCAGAGGACACCTAAAATTGGTTGGTTGACACTGAACATGGAACTGCATTACTTTATTTTTTATTTATTAACTATTAGGAGAATACATCATTTATTGAAATATTGATTTTTTCTAATTCATGTATTTTTGGCTCAGTTAACTTCAACACAATACGAGTAATATCGAACAGAAAGTGAGATTTTCTTAGACTCTAGATTACTACCAAATCTCGAACTGCTGTAGAAGTATGTATGTAGAAGTACTGCTTTATGTGAAAATAAGAATTCAAATAATAAACAAAAATTTTATTCACGTAAAAAACATTTTAGGAAGGATGATATAAGTATGTATAGGGTTGTTCACCTGAATTTCATGTATACATATTTTTTTAATTATTGGTATTTCTAATTACAGAAATATTGGGAAACAAGTTATGTACTTGGTAAACTGAATAAATTCACTTATAAATGTTTGATTTGAACACTTGTGCAAAGTTATAAAGTATGTTTTTTACGAGATTGAATAAGTCCATACGTACGCATGTTTTATGAAAGTTATGGTGATTTAATAATCGAATCGCGTTCTCTTGTTAGCGTTAATTTTACACCAGACTTGTGTTTAATAATTACAGAAAATGACCACCCACGGCGATATTTCACATCGACCAAGTTTTCCTATCAATGACATTACTGCTGTTGCTCTAGACTTTTACGATATGATTTTGACATTTTAAGTGTAGTAATTTGTATTCTGTTTTAGTTAAGTTAGTAGATGTGTTAATAAATCTAGTTCTAATGCTTGCATGTGTGAGATCATATCACTTGTTCGATTTAAAATGAAATTTGTAAGCTTCGTTATGAGTTGCGAGGTTAAAGCTGCTGACTTAACACATTATTTCAAACCGTAAAACAGACAATAATATCTATCTTTCCTCAGTACTCGTAAAATCCAAAGAACATCTAAACGGGTCTATTGTTGCACTTCTCTCACAACTATCGAACAAAATGTTTTATTATTTTTGAAATGCACTAGATTTTTTATTTATATGTTAAAATCTAGTTTAGATGGTCATTTGTAATAGGTATATTCAATTATGTTTGTTTGACTAGAAATTTTTTTTTCAAACATATAAAGCTAATTATGTTGCATAGATTTTTTCTGATTTTTTTACTCCCTTTTTTAATTTTTTTTTGATAGCTTTTCATAGATGTTCAACCGTTTTCAAATTTCTTAGAATGTTTACGAAAATTTGAATTATACTTGTTCAGTGTTCAGTTTATCATTTTATTTGTATTGCTTGTCTCTGTGTTATTTTATTTTTGTTTGTTTTAAGTTAATATTCTTTTATCAAATTGATGTTCTGAATCGATTTTCTCAATTTTTTAATAAATCTAACTAAAGCGTTTAATATAGTTTTTTTGTTGTGTTTTCTTGTTGTGTTTTCTTGTTATTTTTTTTTGTCTCTTAATAATCCTTTGATCTATGTTGAGCGAGGTGTTAACTTTGTACATAATACTGTATAGTAAGCTGTATCAACAAGAGACTTTCCTGAGACAATTGTTGTTTTCTTTAGCATTGCTTATACGTTCATTGCATATACGTAAACGGTATTCGACAGTGTTGTTTGCACTGGTCCACTCGGTCAATATCGGTAGCCGATAATAGAACGTGTTAGTCAGTGATAAGTAAGATAAGGCTGTTGAAGCCATAGCGTTAAATAAATATTTTTATTATGTGTTTCTATTTTTCTTTTGCTTTTTACAAAACTTATTGCGAATAAACATTCTGGCAGTGTTTTGATTAGAATTATTTATCTGTTAATTAACACGCTCTTAAAAAATGTTGCACTGAATGATAACTTATATGATTAAATTTTCACTCTTGCATTAGTCTTATCTAATATCTGAAGAATTAGATTCAATTTTTATTGTTTATATCTTTGAGCAAATATATCTTTCAACTTGTTATTAGCTTTAATTTGATACAACTACAAGTTCGTCTGCTTGAATTTTTATTTTGTAATTTTAGAAATTATCTTGAATAATTGCAGATTATTATTAATGGATTTGAAATTGGCGGTTATGTTGTGACCAAATTAGGGATATTATTTGTGACCAAACATATAGATTAGTTTATTAAATATAACCTAATCTTTTCAAACGGGTTTTTACTTTTTGTAATTTTTTATTTACTTTCAATATGATTTTATATTTTTCTTTTAATTTTATTCTCATTATTTTAAAATTTATAAATTATTTATATATTCTCAATATTTGCGTAGGAATTAGGTAACTTTTGTAATAAATCAACAATTTTTATTTTCTGATATTTTTTGAGAAACTGAAGATTTTTATGGATTTTTATAGTAATGATTATTTTAGATGAATATCAGTTTGCAGAATACTTTAAATTATTATTATGGCTTTTTATAATGATTAGACATTTTTTTAAGGTATTTATAAATGATTTTTTTACTTTTAAATTAGTTTGTAACAAGCTTGGGATTTTTGTGGTGGTAAAATTGTGATTAACCTGGCTGAAGATATGTGTATTGAACTGAAACAATAAACGTAATAGTTTTAAAAAGAAGAAAAATACACTCATTAAAAGCTTTTTATACTATGTACTTTTACAAATATGTTTTTTTTAACAAACCACTGACATAATGTTCAAAGAAGTTTTAACAATTGGGCATTATACAGCTTGATATGTTTGAACTTTAAACAGTACCAACATACAAAATTTAAGCGATTATGGAAGTATTATATGGATTAAGCTTCGCATTATTTTGAATGCAGTTAATAAATGTAATACACTTTCAACACTTTAGCTTATGATGTTTAGAAACAAACTGTTGACGAATATAATTATAATAGCTTAGATTAATTAGCTTCTCTTTATTATTAAAATAAACCGATAAAATTTTATAGCATACTACGTAATTCGAATTTTTGTAGACATAAATTGTATGAATTTAACATAAAATCTTAAATTATTATCTTTTTCTCATAAATCAATTATCTTTACAATGTTGCAGCAAAATATTTAAATTATACCCTTTAAGGTAAAATGTTTTTAACGTAACTACCATTAAATATATCCATTATAATAACTGTAGGCTGGTTTGGCTTGCTTCTTCTAATTTTTGTTTTTTAAACGGAGATGGTTACACTAGCTCATATTATTAAAACTTTTGAAACGACGGAAATTATTATTTTTAGGAATTATTATTTGTTAAATAAGGAACTTAACCACGCGATGTAAAAAACACGAGTTTTTTCTAGACGATGGATAAGCTATTGACAATAATAATGGTAATATTTCATTCGTTTAACAATTTTTTGACATCTTTATTAGTCTGTTTTCTATAAATACTGATGAGGCAGTTTTATTGTTATTTTAAAATATATTTTTTTGTTACAATGTTTTTGGCGTGTTTTGTACAATTTTCATTTCATGTTTAACAGTTATAATTAAATTCATAAGATGCTTGGGTCAAAAAAAACTTGAGTGATGTGTTTAAAATAAGAATAAAAATTGGCACTTTGAGGCAAATTACATTTCTTTTTAATTCGTCTGCGTTTTCTTATATCTACAGTTTTTATCTTTTTCTTATTTTAATTAATTAATCTTTAATTTTTTTTTTTAATTTTATAAATTTTGTAGTAAGGAATATCTGCAATTTTTAATATTTTGCCTGTTTTTTATCACATACAGTTTTTTTTCATATTTGTTTTATCAATTTTATTATATTTTTGTAATTAAATGTTAGATAAATTTTAGAAAATAATGTAGGATTACATATAATAATTCTGTTTTAGAACAATTAAAGTTTGGCGTAGGTATTTAGTTATTTTTGTTCGCAATTATTTTTCATTAAGGACTCATTTTTTTTAATGAAATTCTAACTTTCTATACCATAATTCCTGCTTTTTACAATTTTTTCAATTCACTTTTATGTTTTCCAATATTGTTTCTACGAGAATTTTTGTGCGGATATTAATAATTTAGAACAGCTTAAAAGTTTCCAATATAATTTGGCTTGTCAAATTGAATCAAAAGTGATGTAGTTTTAATATTTTATTTGTGGTGGTTTTGAGTTTACTGGCTATAAAGTGTACTGTTTGCTCATCTCTCTTTTCTTTTTAATTAAATAATCAAGTGTGGCAAAACGTTATTTTATTCAAATGATTGAGTGTTTGTGATGAGGCTATTGCATGTTGTAAAGAATATTACCAAAATTTAAATTAAGGAAGAAATTTATATTAGTTTTGATAAATTAATAAAAATGTTTTATTCAATATGGAATTTAATTAAAGTATCGAGTGCTTGTTGGTTTGAAAAATTATGACTCAAGAAGAATGGTTTAATATTTTATTAAATTACGCTCTAATAAAAACTAATCTTTTATTCACATTTAATTTGTTATTGGGGCAATTGATTTTAATTGAACTGAATTAGTTAAATTCTTAATAGATTATATTATAGACAAAATAAACAAAAATATATTTTTTTGCAGAATGTATTTGATAAGTCATCTTCAGTGCGTCAAGATGGCTTTTTTTTGGCGTGATTTAATGATACATTAAAGGAATCAGAAAAATTATAGAACACAATTTTTTTATTTATTGTTTTTTTGGATTTAAAAATTGATATTTTTAAAGATATCATTAGGCTTGAACTGCTGCTACTACGAAATCATGCAGTTTTAATGTTTTTCTTTACTCAAATTTTTATGTTATGTAATTTGAGATTTATTTTTCAAATTGTAGATTATTATCAATAGATTTCCAATTGTAGGTTTTGTTATGGTTAAATGGGGTTATTATTTGTGACAGAAACATATATTACTTTATTAAATAAAAACGATTTGTTTTTAAACTGCTTTATTGAAACTCTTTATTTTAGTTATTTATTGTAGACAATATGTTTTTCTACTGAAAATCAATATCTTCAGCACTGCTTAAATTTAAAAATGAGGTTTCAATCGCATTTAATTGTGGCTGCAAGTGCAACTTGAACACAGAATGCTGTTTCACTCTGTTTTTAAGATTTTTAAGAATACTAAGATTTCTGATAAGATTTTATAACTCTGGTTTTGATAAAACGTTTTTTTGCTTAGAATGTTTTATGTGTAGAAAAAAATCGTCAATTTTAAAATTGACGGAATTATTTAAAGTGTATTAATACGTATATTTTGTCAAGGTATTGTATGTAAGAAATACTTGCTATCTCATGAATAATTGTCATAATTATTAACACCAGTATTAATTATGGTGTACGCCACATATGAATATTATAGTATTATTTTATTTTACATAAAGAGTGTATGAACGTATATTATTTAGCATAAGGGTATAATAAAATGTAAAATTTCACAAAAGTCTGTATTTAAAGCGAAGATGCTTTTTATTTATAACGTAAAATAAGTTCTGCTGATTGTTTTAATGACATAAGTGAAGCATTTTAAATAATACATTTGTTGCGATGATACTAATGTAATTTTTCCCGCTGCGCAACGGAATAACTACTTTCTCGGGTACTTTAATTATTATGAACCCAAGGCATTTCTTAGATTTAAAAAAAAGACTTGTTCTTTAATAAATAAAGCATTACATAATAATACACATTTGTACATATCTTCAGTTCAAGCTGAAAATACCGTATGAATGAAGATAAATTTGCTTTATTAAAAAAATTTATGAATAAAATATCTGTAATTTGTTTTATTCGTTATTACATCATCATGTGGAGCGCTCTAAATTTTGACGTCCGACAGCATTAGCTTTGAAATAATTAGAAATGCTTTTACGAGATTTTTATTCAATATTTGAATCTAGTCGGAGCGAGGCTAACTAAAAATTTATGCTTAAAATCTATGTCAAATTTTTTTTAATAAGTAAATTTATACGTTATTTATTGCTTTTGTCATTTACGTTTTAAAAATTTTTTTAAGAAGCAATTTATTTTTTTGATATGTTTATTGTTTTTGTTTGTCTTTAAAAATGTTATTACTGTTTTTATTTAACAAATGAGTGGATTAATAATTGTGTTTGATTAGTTTGGTCAGATTTGAAACTTTTACGCATAGTTTGCGATTTTGTTTTGGGTTTATTTTTTTTATCAGCTTGTATATTACGCCTTTTAGGTTGGCCAAAATACATCGATAGGGAAAAGTTAACCAAAAATTTGTATTATGAGAATCGTATTTAGTCAATAAAATGTATTATAAATAAGAAGAAAAATTTTTTTTCGTCTTGTACCTGATCATGATAATTGTAAAATGTGCACGTACCATCGAATTGAAGTGACCAAGGCGAGAAGGCTTTAAACAAGAAAGACTGGAAAATCTAAATTTTTATTAATTCTTTTATGTTGAAAAAATTTACAAACCTTAAAGTTCAATTCAGTGATAGATAGATGGTATGGAACTCATTAAAAATCTGTCACTCAAAATTTAGTACAGAGTTTATTAACTAATTAGTAAATTATTATCAGACGTTTTGTTTGGAGTGATTTAAGTTTTCGTTTTTTTTTTCTTATTTAGATTGGTGTTTTCCAATCTTATGGCTTACTTTTCTACATACATATTGTCACTTTTTTTATTTTATATTATAATATGTATATGCTTAGTCATTTCATGATGATCGAAAAAGTTAGAGGTTACTAGTATCACGAGAATTTTGTTTATTCTTTAATTCTTGTTTTATCAAAGTGATACTTTAAGATTGAATTTATTTTTTTGATAAAAATTAGATCGATTCAAACGCAATAACGCAATTCAAAAACACAATTTCAATATTCATGTATTAGTAGTATCAGTTTATTGTGATGATGATTTCAAATGTTAAAAAATGTGGTATTTTAATATTAAAATTGTAACACTTATTTTAATTGATTTTTGTCTTGACTAGTTTAGCATTTTCATGAAGACTTTCTGAACTTGCAATTTCTTTCCAGAAAAAGTAAAATTTTCGGCTAACGTGATCAACCGTCCCGAATTAGTTTATTTCAAATCAACTCGAAAAAACGTTCTTCAGTTATGTCATGGCTTGCTCATAAGTGTTTATTAACTCACCTAATGTTTAAGATAAGTTTTTGATAAGAATAATGTAAAAACAAAATAATTGAAAAATTTTTAAAATTGTAAATTTAATACCTCAAACATCATTTTTAATCTTTGACACGCTTTTATGTTCAATTGAAATTATGCGCAGCCCTGACTATAATAATAAGCGGTGTAAATTATGAAATTAAAACAAATTTAATCTAAGCAATTAAAATGGCAAAATAACATTAATTTGGTTACCATACACACAATAGAGTTTTGAAAACAATAATAATTAAACTTCATAATATAGAAAGTGTAAATAAAAATAAAACTATCAAAAAGAAATACAATACTTAATTATGTAAACATTATTCTACCACCCATACATGTTTTAAATTATTTTAGAACACAATAATAAAATTTTACAGCCGCAATTTCAGCCTATACAGGATATGTATACATAACCTAAAATACAGCGATTAAATCAAATATTTAAATTCAAAAGTATAAATGCAAATCCGGACTCGAATTAAGACGGCGGAAATTTTATATTTCAGCTTTGCGAAGTACTGCCTATAATATTTTTCAAAGAAAGTTGACAAATGATAAATGTTTGTTTACAAATTTTATTTTTGTAATATTAGATTATAATCAATCCATTCAACTAACATTGTTGCTTGCTTAATTATTTACTAGTTAAAAACAAGTATTTGGTTTGAAATATTAAAACTATTTTCAGTAATTAAGCTGGCATTGATAATTCGACCTATCGAGATAAGAATTATTCAAACATTCTGCATCTTTATTATTATCGTGTTTTGAAAAATCTAAGACAAATAACAAATGGAAAAATTTTTGTTGGAAGAATATTAATTTTTACATTGTTTTCATAAACTGCAATGCAATATAAAGAATGAGTTCGTTTAACTTCATTATTTTTATAGTTGTCATGTTATGACTCATTATTTCTATAACCTTTGTTTGTATTTGAATATATAACCAAATAATAATTATAATGAAAGGTAAATACATTGTTAGGGTTCCTTTCTATTTAATTATGTTCATAAACAAAATATGTTACAGATGGTGTGCACGATATACATGGGGTATATTAAATATAATACATGAATTCCAAAGATTTATGCCAACGTTATGACAATACAAATTTGACATAGATAACACTAACAGTTTTTATGTGAAATTTTTATTTATATAAATCAATATCAATGTATAAATCTAATAAAATATAGATTCTATTGACACAAAAAAGCAACATAATATGAAAATAGTGTGTGTGAGCAGTATCATTACAAGAATTTTTAATTTACTGAGGCAATCCTTATAAGTATACTGGGTGTTTTATATTATGGCAATCTTTGTGTTAAACATTTTAGTAATTGTCAAAAAGTTTAAAAGTTTTTCTCCATAATTAATTGTTATACATACTACAAAATGAATAGTTTAATTTTTTATACACACTACACAATTATGTTAGAACACTGTAAAATGATTTAAATTATTTTTTTTTGTTTATTTTATTCATTCTTACGTTTTCTTATTATCATCACTCATAGTTTTTTTTTCTTTTATTTTATTTCTTTTTAAGATTTTGCTAATTGCTCTACTTATTGTTTTTTTTTTCTTTCTATAACAAGTGTAGTTTTTTTTTCATTTTCAAATTTAATTTCATAGTTTTCATATGCTTTCTATTTTTTCGCAATAAAATAAAAGTTTTTTTGTTATTATTGTTCCAATCGTTTGCCTGCGTTACATGTCTTTTTTTTAGATCATAAATTTGCTTGGATTGCTTTTTTTAATAAGACTTGTTTTATGAATTTTGAGGAATTGCAACATACTTCTAACAATAAACCAAATTTTAAAATCTAACAAGCTGTTAGTGGTTTAGAGAGATCAATTTCTCTAATATTCTCTTGAAAATGAATTCGTGTTGGATATATGGATACAGATTTTTTTTATTATGAGTAGATTATTTTATCGGAACGAGACTGGACTTGATCCATAGATTCAAGCTTGAGGCAGCGAAAGTTGATTATAAACATGTCAGTATTCTTCATCTAGAAAAAGTTTTAGTTTGAAGTGATTACTAATTGAGTTTAAAAATATTTAAAGAAGAAAGTTGTTAAAATTATCATCATTTTTCTCTTGTCTTTTCCTCTCGGTAATATTTCTGCTAAAAGTAAAAGTAATAAATTGCGAATAAAAGTTGAAAGTTTTTATATATAATAAAAGTTTGCGAAGTAAATTAGACGGCGGAGTGTTGTTAGTTATTTAGAGACCCCCATACAGCATCGCGCATAACCCCCTAAGCGAGCCTGCTTTTATAAATATTACAATAATTAAATATACAGTCAAACTTGTTAAAATTGCATGGGGCTGCTTCCATTACACTGACTGGGGTGTGGAAGGGTGGTTAGCTTGCCTGCGTTGTGCTATGGGGCTAACAACGTGCGAACAGATTTACTTTAGTCGCTTTCTTCCATCATTCACCACTTTCGCGTGCTTCTATATCCGGTTTAGATTACTCAACGTTTTACTGAAACTTTTACACTGTTCTTCAATTTATTCATTAAATTTTTTTCTTATACACTCTAATTGAAAGAGAGCAATCATAAACGCAATATGCTGCGGAAACGGATTTTTTAAACATTTTTCGCTTTGAGATTTATAACATTACTTTAAATATAAATTGTATCCTTTAAAAAGCATTATATTCAAATTTATAATTCTTGAGTGACAGTCTACAACACAAACGCTGTTTTAGTTTATTAATAGAATTTTCAATTAGATATCTTTTTGTTCTTCAGGCTTTTTTTTATTAGTAACAGATATCTTTATTCTAAATCGAGGCACTTTGGTATGTTTTAATTATGTTTAAGAACTTGAAAAGTTTGTTATCCCAGCAGCAAACACCTGACCTGACCTGACCTGAGGTGCCTTTTTAATTAATTGGAATTTTAACGCAAATTGTTTGTAGATCAATAAGGCTCAAAATATAATTAAATGTTATTTTCGTGCATAATATATATGAAAATTAATTATCTGCTGATAGTGTTATACTAAAAATATTGTTATGCAAATTATAATATTTTCAATTTTGTATTCTGCTATGGATTTATAATGTAAATATAAATTTTAGAATAAATTTCATATCTTTACTTTTTAGTTAGACTGGCATCGGTTTCGAAAAAAGTTGAATAAATAATTTTTTTCAACATTTCTATAGTATGGCGTTATATAAATGATGTCTTTCATTGAATTATGGGGCCTATAAAACACAAGTGGTTTTATGAATTAATAATACAACTGTTTTTATATAATTCAACAGTTTACAGAAAATAGAACAATTTATTGAACATCACAAATACATAAAATTACAATTATAACAAACAGAAACATATCATTATAACATATCTTGTCTCGGAGGCTTTTTGTACATTTTTCAAGGCATTTAAATTTTTAATACATTATAAGTGCTGTCATAGTTCAGCTGTAAAGTACAAAATATTTAACAATGGTTTGCGCAAACTTTACTTAACTATTGCTGCATTTAATAGTAAAACCGGATCAAAACCTCTTCCTTGGTTTAGAAGAATTAATTGGAGAAACAAACAGAAGCATGGAGGATCTACTTTTCATTAAACAATTTTTAATAGTTTTTTGAGTGGTTTTGCGTATATCAGACGGTGCAGAGATACATTTATTGTTTTTAGTCTCAATTTGTTTTAAGCGAAAACATTATCTTCAACCTTAGAAGTAAAGGGTTAATGTTATAACTTCCTGGAATGAGTTACAAAGTAGCGAAAATAATATATTAAACTTATTAATATATTATTGTCACACTCGTTCTGTTATTAGCTGTGACAATAGATTGTTTAAATTTATCAGATCAGATAACATGGTGGATGGAACTGCTATTGGTTTTTTTTTCACTTTTGGAAGCATGTTAAATTTTCCAATTAACTCTTGTACGCCTTATATTTTTAAACTGTAACATGTTGGCTGCATTCTAGTAAATTTTTATTTTTTAATGCTGCAGTTTTTGTTTATTTAATATGCGCCCTTGTATTTGTACACCTCGCTGATGTACAAACAGATTAAATTGAACCAAATTTGGTTGAAAAGTTTAAATATAGACACAATGGCGTATTTTTCAGAATTGTGGCCACTTGCTGAACTGCATCAGCTTTTTTATTTTAGAATGACATGTCTATTCCGTACAATTTACTAAGTTAAATACATTTCAATTACGAAATGTCAGGACGATGTATTTGATACGTCAGTCGTGTCTATTTGCATAAATTCAAACGTGAAATAAAGTCGATGCAAAACCGAAAAAACATTTTCTCAATTTAATGTCTTCATTTTGATCTACTTGGCCACGAATATGTACCCATAACATTCTCAATCAAATAAACTAATTTTAAATCTTAAAATATTTAACGAATGTAATAAGACGGCGTGGCATTCCCCGAAAAGAAAATTGGCGTGTAGCCATATAATTGTATTATTTAAAAAATCTTGAAAAATGAAACGTCGAGACTTTCATCTTAAAACAACACTGTAAGAAAAACAAGCTGCAGCTTGTTTACAATTTTTCTTAAATGCAATATAAAAGCAAGCCGCCCAAATATACCTAAATTGTTTCTGAATTCTGATTACTTACTCCGACTTGACTTGTGTTACTGTGGCTAATAAATAATTTAAATATTAAGCTCAAACTTTTGTGGATGAATATTCATTTTATTATGACTTTTGACATAAATAAATTTATTTTAATCATGTCTTTTTTTAACTAAAAATTAAAACCTTTAATAATAATAATAATAATAACTGAATTACTGACCCAGCGCACTTCCTGTGTATACAAGTATACATGGAAACATTCACCGATCTATTGCTAGATGCGGCTCTGAGGCAGAAAAACGCGCACACCCAGCAGACATTCGTCCAAACAGAGGGTATGAGTGAAGCAAATACAAAAAAAAGAAACAACAGAAGAAAAAAAGAATCACTTTAATTAACTATTGCTGCTAAACAGACAGCAGACTCACATCTTCTAGGTTTATATCGTTAAGAAAAAACTTCTGATTAAATTCATTATTTTTTTACTTCTGTCAAAATTTCTTCTGAAGTTCTAATTTTTTGGTACTTACTTTGACATGAGACATTATTGCCTACATCTACGTTGTGTTTTCAGATTATTAACCATATTCACAACCTAACGTAACCCGAGGTCATCATGGAGCTTTAATTTGATTTTAGTATTTAATTTGAGTTATGTGCGAGTGGCTTAAAAAGCCCCTAGCGACTGCTTAATTACACAATCATTATTTTTTTAATAGTTTTCATAAATAATCCGAAAGATGACGCTTGACAAATCTTTCCAGATTGTTAATCTTGTAATTATCTATGATATTAGTGTAATTGAGATAGAGTATTTACTTTTAAAATGGCGGTTATTTTTTAGAAAAAATCCTGCTGAGTTAGTTACCCATCTTAACAATATTAAGATGTGAAAATACTTTGCTTACTGATAAATTAATATACCTATCCTGCTACTGCTTTGACGTATCCAATAAATATGTAAATTTAGTTGAGATTATTTTTAATGGCTTACCTCACTCACATTACTCGTATATTCATTCAAATCAATTTTAATCTTTTGCTTCTATTATAATTTACTTCGCTTTATAACTTTTGATAATATGATTTGTAATGGCTTAGGGCCAAGAATTGATTCAATTTTATCAATGCTTTTATTTATAAATTGTTGAATTAAATTAGACATATCACCTAAGGTTATTGAAGATATGTTATAATCTTAATTTAAAATTATTTTCGAATTTAAACATTAATTTCTATTGTAAATTAAAAAAACACAATATCTTCCCATAGATGCTTTATTTCAACTTAAGGTTGAATTTAAACTACATATGTTTCGGCTTGTACTGATTGTATGTATTAATCAGAGGCCATCGTCAGGTTTAAGAATATTTAATACAAATATTTCAACTAGCCGACATGAAAATAGGAGATTACTATGGTATATCTCAGAGTAAACTCTGCATAAATAAAGCATCTATGGGAAGATATTGTGTTTTTCTAATTTACAATTAATTATTACAATCCCATTTTGTGTCAAAAAGATGGAACACCTTCACAAATTAATTTCTATCTCTAATTAAAGAGAAGTATATACGTCACAGAGTCTTGAGGAAGACTTCTGGTAGCTAGTTTACTTATGTATGTAATTACAAAATAAACTAATATTTTACTAATGTTAAGAAATCTTATTGGAATTTTAATTTTTTTTTGAGTGAATTTTATTGACTCCTGAACCACCAAGATAAACAAAATTAATTTGAAAACTTTCCTTGAAGGAAATTGAATTTTTTACAAAAAAGGTATAACTATATTATTTTGTCATTTAAATCGTTCTTTTATAATGATACCTAGAGCATTTAATTGAGTTTACCATTTGATTTTTTAACTTCAAATTTTTTTAATTTATTTTAAAATCATTGTTTGAAATAAATATTCTTATAAGAAATTAACTGCACTATAAAAAAAATCTTTTTACAATTTTGACTAAATTTAATTTTTTTAAAGTTATTTATGGTGATAATTATGTTCAACCTCTCTGTCTCGAAGACACAGGAATTTTGCTACATTTAAAAATCATTACGATCTTTGACAAGTAATAATAATGACAATATTATTTTTTCAATAATAGTAAATTTTTATTTAACCGTGAATAACGCGTATTTAACCCTGAATTTTGAAGGAGCACTTGTATTCAAAATTGTTCAGAGTTTTTTTTAGTAGAATAATAGTCAGTTTCTTTATTGATATTGATTTTTACATGATCATGATTTTTCAAAATTCCAAAGGTAAAAATCAAATTGTAAAATTATTCAAATGTTTAAAGCATTATTATAAGGATACGATTTATCCGAATAACAAATTTTAAGCTTTTTTTAAAGAAAATTTAATATTTTGTCACACGCGGCATAATATTGATGTTTCTAGAAATATCTCGTTTATTTCGTGAATTGTAGGTATCAGAAAGTGATATTGAGATACTAAAATTTTAATTTTAATGTTTGATTTTGAAAAACATTCGTGTATTAAATAATAAATAAATCTGAGGTTTAAAGTTTAAAGTAATGGAATCGCGCAGGCATCGACCAAGATGTAATAACACTAATACCGCTCCAAACTGCACTCTTTATTTTTTATTTATTCTACGAGAAAATAACAATTTTCTTTATTTCATTTCTTCTCTGATAAAGCCACAAGCAATGAGAGGGGAATGTCATGAACGGTGCTGTATATGCATTCATATGAAAAACACGAGTGCAATGCACTTAAAAATTACATTTTATTTTTAGTTTGTCTGGTATTTATTTATAATTAAAATATTTATGGGCCGTCTCATACTTGGCTCCGCTTTTAAAAATCTTTTAATCGTCTTATAACTGCATACAGGTTTCATATAAATGTAAGTTTTTTTCTCGAATTATTTGTTTTTGTGCTTGTTATAAATCTCGAATGAATGCTGCTTGGTTTAAATCTTTTGTTGATTTTTTAACCAAGAAAAAATCTTATTTTGTTTTCTATATTCAATCTCAAATCTTTCAAGAATGTAATATGTTGGAAATAGAAAAAGAATTTTGTTTTTTTTGGATTATTTTATTATTTGTTACAACTTATAGTAACAAGTACATGTTTAAAATAAAAGAAATTGAAATGATCATATTCTATTAAAGAAATAAAATTAACTTTTGAGTAAAATGATTATTGAATTTTGTCAACACTTATCTAGAGACAATTCTGCCACTAAAAAATCAATCATTCTAATAAGAAAGTTACCAAGATTAAAGTATCAGTGGATATGATACAAACAGTTTATTTTTGAAGAGGTAGCAATTATTTATAAATGAATGAAAATCAATCATAGTTGCCAATTTTTTTTCCTGTGATATTAAAAAAGAAATTAAAATCTTTTAAAAATCCTTTAATTATTAAAATCTATAAGAAGGATCTATGATTTGTCATTTTGATGCAAAACTGCTAAAACTAAATACCGCAGACGCAAAAAAATTGTTTCAGACTTATTAGCTCGATGCCATATTAGCTACTATATAAGTTTTTCATTTTATTTACCAATATCTCGAAAAGATTTCAAGCTAGTTAATTTTTGGAAAATAGTTTTTCAAATTGGAAAAAGAGGTCTGTTATAATGACACAAAAAAGGTGCCAAGTAGCACCGAATCACCGGAAACTGAATCCTACTAAGCAATCGCCACTTTTGATCAACATTGCCACACTTTGTCCTGCAGATGAAAAAAAACACTGTTGACAAAGATTCTCTTGTTTTACAAATCGCTAGATATTGTGGGGTATAATAATTCTTTGGTCTTTCTATGAAGTTGGGAAGCTTAGGATAAGGGAATTTTTCCTAATTAATTAATTCAGACATTTTAAATTGTCTTAAATTTTTCAAACATTAAAAGTGAACATTTTTTGTTGTAATAAAACTTATTTATCATTGTATTTCACGCTCGTTGTTACAGTAGACCAAAAATGACTTTGACTATGGTTTCAATATAGAAAATAGTGAGGTTCACCACTATTAAAAATATAACATATATGGTATGAACAGTATGTAGCTATTTTATTGGCAAACATAATCTAGTTGTGAGTTGTAATTCTATTCTAAGTTTGGCATTTGTTTTTTGACTAGTTAACCGTTCGGAAACGTTGAAATAATAATTTTCACCGAAGAACAGAAATGTTTTATCAGCTGGGAACAATTCTGAACTTATATGGGAAAAACTATATTATCTCTCTTCAAAACTTTTTGATATACAATACTATACCATATTTTGTACTATACAATAAACCAGTTTCTTGGGACAAATGGAGCAAACATTTTGTGAATGGATCATGCATCCGTTGCTCAACATTTGCTATAACCTATTTTGTCCTAATTGTTGGTCTACTAGCACACCTTTCTTGTGACCCACACTTCCAGTTTTCCTATAGTATGAAATACTCTATTTCGAAAATATGCTTCTATCTGTTCTTGTGTGAGAACTATTATTATTGTTTCAAAACGGCTAATAATCAAACTTGGCAGAAGTCAAGACACAAGTGTCAAATTAACGCGTTGAATCAAGTTAAGAGTCTGATTTTGTTTTCATAGCCTTCTCTTATATAATTAATAGTAGATTATAAAATCATAAATATTGAAAAGTTTCTTTAAATAGATTAAGGTATTAAAATTGGGATAAAAGTGCTCGTCATTTTTTAAGTTAGATCTATGGTGTTTAATGTATCATCTATCTGCTACTATAGTAATTACGTATTTCTATCAATATTTTATAGATTAGGAAAGATTGAGAAGTACTCGTGACTGTAAGATGATAAGAAATAGATTGACCTTTGTCAATCAATTTTATGGTACTCTATTTTAATTATTTATGTTGTATAAGTGTGGAAAAACGCATTTTCATTACCGCATTGAATGTACATTTACATAAGATACGAATATGTATATGCAATATTGTCATCAACAATATATAACAAATACGTTTTAGAAAGACGGAATGATTTAGTTTAGACAGTTTTTTTAACAATGCTACGAATAAATTACAAGAGTTTGCTTGTTAATTTTACAGTTAGATACGCTTGTGTCGAGCTTTTTTCATTCAATAGGAAGAAGCTGAAAATATTTGATTTTATTTCTTTGGATTTAATAGGCATTAGCTTGACTAATGCATTAAGCAATTGCTGGAGTCCATCTATTAATAGTTAACAGCCCGAATCAAACTTAGCAATAAGACAACACGAGCAATCCTTCCTCAAGAAGAGGATCATAAATATTTCCTTGTGCATTGTAAATAACCCTAAACGCGCAGACTACAAACTTATGAATTATTTCACTTCATTTATGCAATATTAAAGGTGCAATTTGAATAGAACTCGCTCTTCTATGCCAATCCGTTCGGTAAATAATTCAATTGTTTGAGAATGGCCTGAGAAATGGTGCCTTGGATGTATTGTTTAATATTAACATTGCTGTTTAAAGTACATTCTAAAGACGCTAATTTTATATCTTTCTATTGGCGTCGCTTTTTGCTGAATTTATTCCAATCTTAATAAATCATTTAATGTTCCGCCGGTTCTACATAGTTGTTGAAAATTATTTTCACACATACATTACAATCATCGCTTTTTTTATCTATAGCTTAATTTAGATTACGTGTCAAATTTTTTTTTATTATTATGGTTTTTTTTGACAAAACCTATAATTTTGTTTAATTTTTCCTTACTAATTAAATACGTTTATTCTTATTCCAGCTATAAAACTTGCATAAAGTGTCATGATTATAAATTACTAGTAATTACAGAGGGTAAATGACGAAAAATTCTAAGTATAATGATAAAATAAAGACATCATTCTACTGTCGTTATGAAACAGCACAAATCAATGCGCTAAACACCATTTATTTAATGTTTTTTAGGGTCTTACCCTAACGCATTCTATTATTAACTTGAATTTATATTACACGGGTCAAAACGACTTGTTTGTTTAAATGTTGTAAATTCTAACACTTTATTAGAATTAAAATATTAGAAAAAAAATTATTTATTAGAATAAAAATATTAATAATCTTTGCGATTTTTCACGTCATCAACATAATTTTTCGGTGATAAGTTTGAGTCTTGACTTCTCAGTATCCCCCATGTTGTCAGATCTTTATCAGCGTCGACAAACTTTTTAAAAGTTACATTTTTTGACAACATATTATGCATACATTTCAGAATTTGCATCAAAAACATTGAAAGGATCTCGTTATTTTAATAATCAGAAACTGTTCGAAATAATAATTTAAATTTTTAATTATTTACTAACTAATCCAGCAGAAAACCTAATTTAATGACTTTTAGTATTTTTACTTCAGGACGTATATTCTTTTTAGATGCATATAATTTTTTGTAACACATTTCCAAAACTTTCCGAAATTTTTGAAACAATTTAGGCTTTTCTGTTCGATTCAAACTGCAACACCGGTTGTTTTATGTTTTTACAGCATCGTAGACTTTAGATTTTTTTATCAAAAGTAACTTTTTGTTTACGGTTATAGTTAGGTTTGCAACTTTGCAGCTACCCAAATTGTCAATCTTTTCTTTGATAACTTGCTGCCAGAACATTCCTCACCGATAAACTTCAAAGTCTTACCTGTAGTCATTCTAAAGAACATCTCAGATTGCTTTGTTGGTGAAGTATTTTTAAATTCTGTTCAAAATATTTTCAGCCGATGCGATGTGACATTTTAAGACACCGAACTTGGTCCACCAGAGATTTTCGACCGTGAAATTGAAGTTTTCCAATCTTATACCTAAGTTGTGTAAAATATTCGATCTTGGTTTGCAAAAGAGGTCTACTTTTTATTCCTTGACTTATTTTGTTTTTGAAACATTCTAGTCACGATTTGTCTATCTATTTTTCTTCCAGTCCTATTACTATTGATTGTCATAGTTATAATCTCTCTTGCTACAGCGTCTAGATTGTTGAAAACTCGTTTCCTATGTTCAGATTTGTCTCACGTCGTTTGATTGTTCAACTAATTTCAATCATCTACTTTTTGTTATTTATTATTGTAGTCATTATTTGACTAATTGTCATTTTTAATGATTAAGAATTTTGGGTAATGAAAAATGGGTAAAGACGAGATACGACAGTATGTATCATGTGCTTACCATGACCTTTCACTTAATGCACGATAAGAAAACGCGCTTCTATATTGCTGATTCCGGTTTAAAATTTTTGTTTTCTCTTCCACGTGAAAATAGAATTCTACCCGAAATTCGAAAAAATAAAGGGATTTCCAAATCATGCAAAATAACACACGTTGTTATAGCCTTATAAATATTCTTATATTGTATACTAGCTGGCCCGGCGAACTTTGTTCCGCCTTAGTTTTGTTATTTTATTTTTTATTTTTATTTTTTTTGTCATTTGTTTTGTTATTATATGTCAGATGCGTTTACGTTTTATATTGTATGTCACGTCACACGGAATGGGATAAAAAATATTCTTTGTTAGGCTACTGGTTCTAAACAACCACTCCACCAATTTTCAGCCAAATCGGTCATAAATAGATATAGATTTTTAAAATAAACGACCCCAAAAACTATAAAAATGATACCCAAATTAATTATTCACATTTATTACCTTTATCACATTCATTTTACAACCCTCTTTAACTTAAATATCATTTTCAAAATCAACGACCTGAAATTCCTCGAAAATACCCATATCGTTTTCTTACATTTTTATCCCTAGAACACTCTCTTTTCATCCTCCTAAGAGTAATTTTTTAGAAAGCAGGAAACATACCTATTTATTTTTTTTTGAGAATTTAGGCAATTTATGGGAAAAATTATGAAAACGACATCAATCTTTAGACATTTTGCCCTCTTTCCGCCCTATCAAGGAATGATAATATTTTACTTCTAAACTTTCGGATTTAAACATAGATATTATTTTTAAAATAAACAATCCAAAATTTTTGAAAATCATACTAATATTGGTACTTATCATTTTTTGTTCCTATCCAACCTCTTTTTTTCTCTTTGTTAATAAAAAGTATTCTATTCTTTTCATTCAAATCCAGTCATCATAATTTTCCATACAAACTTTCACCCAAAGTTGTTATATGGGAAGCTGTCTCATGGAAGACGATTAAAGACGGCCACTGACGATCCAAGATCCAACGCCACAGTCGTACTGCGGCGTTGGCGCGTTGGATCGTCAGTGGCCGGCTTGGCTTTACATGTAAACGCACGGTCCGACTTTGGTTGGTGGTGGGGGAGTGGATCGATTTATTTGGAACGGTAATTTGCCGAGCCTCACCGAACGTTTCCGACATCGCAATTCTAATTTTGATTTAACCCTTCTTTTAGAGGGTGGTTTCTGGAATAAAAAGTATCCTATAGCATTCTCCTGGCTCTAAACTACCACCTCACCAATTTTCAACCATATCGGTAAAGCCGTTCTTGAGTTATAAGTGGAGTAACTAACAGACTTTCTTTTATATATATAGATATTCTTCGAGAAGTAAATCAAAACAAAATCGCTAAAACCGAGTTTGTCGTTATATCCGGCGATCCATACATTGTCTTGTACAAAATCAACTAAACAGCGGTAGTGTCATACGTAAATTGGCGTTCTATCCAGCTTTGTTGAAACCGTGCTTCTATTACTAAGCAGGGTACTAATATATAATTGAATAGTAAACAATTGTTTATGCTTCTTTATATTGTTCTTGTTAAAGTTGTGTTTGAAGACATTTGTTAGGAATAAATAGTTGCCGGTAACCATATGCTTACTTTTTTGAAGCGTTTTTTGACTTTAATCTGGGTGTTCAAAAATCTAGAAGTAACCGATTTTTGAACAACCAATCCTGATTTTTAAAATCCTCTTGATCATCATTTTAGTTTTTTTTTGAAATTTTGACAATTTAAGAATATTTTAAATTTGGTTAATTGTGATTCATGACGTACTTTGTATTGTCTTTGGTACATTGTCTTTAATTTTGTTTATGGTAATGCTGCTTATTAAAAACTATAGTTTTTTGGGATTTTAAAGTTGTTACTTTTAATGATTTATTACTGGGACACATTACAATTAAATTATTTTTGGTTTTCTTTAATTTGCTTTGCATGTTGAAAATAAACGGACAATCTTTAAAGCAAACTAATAATAAAAAAAAAGTTCACAAGTTAGCAGTTAATTTCTAATAATTTTATTTTTGTGTAAACTGCTTTTAGAAATAACATATTTATTTTGCTCACATCCTCTAGACTTTTTTATAGTTGTAAATACATGCTATTTTAATGATACATACAACCTATTACGTATTATTAAATTTATTACGACTATAGTAAAAATTGCTAAAATAACGACTATTAATATTTATGTACGACTATTTTCAACCCATTAGCAAAAACAATAATAAAACTTATTTTCACATTAGTTTCCTACAATAAAATATTGTGTATAATAAGACTCTAAATATAACACGCGAAACGTGCTTTCATACGCATATTTGACTAAAGCATTTATTAAATCTTCAGATTTACTGGTAATAATCAAATCATTTTTTCTATACATTTATGAAGCGAGGTACTAACGTGGTAGTTTAATAATTTAAATAGAGTTAGAGTAATAAATTTTGCATATTAAAACCTCACTGCGCCGAAGAAAACAGTAGCGTGGACATGGATATGCAATGTGATTTTTTGCATTTTTGATTAAATTTTATGATGTGTGGAAGCATGGAAAAACTATTCTTTATCTATGTTTTATGCTACAAAGTATCTACGGTCATTTAACTTAACATTTTCTGCTAGATCTTGTCAAAATGTATATATACTAATTGTTTGAGTTTACATTGAATAAAATGTTTTTTATTTAATTTTGCTTATTTTTATTTTTCGTGTTTTGAAAACTGATTTTGCATTTTATTTGGAAAACAAGAAAATAATATGAAATCTGCGTAATTTTAAATATAGTATATTACAAGAGAAGTAAAGTAAGCCTGCTACATGTGAGCGGAGGAAAAAAAAGTTGATGTTAAATCATTTGTTTTCTTTGTCTCTTATTTTTTGTCACTGTAATAGAGAGAGATAGTGAAGAAGTCAGTTGCTTTTTTCGCATCAAAAGAGAGCGCTTTTGATATATCGACAGGGATTATAGCTCTTGCGGCAGATGGCCATTAGTTCACACGTCCTGATCAGAGTTTTTCTTCTCTCACAACCGAGCGTTTTGGTAAATGAAAAATGGAAGTAATTTTTCAGGAAATATTAAGATTTTGTATGGAACTTTTAGGAGAATATAATTGATTGAGACTACGGGAAAATTGAGATAATTATATAAAAAAGTGCAATGTTGTGGACCGGATTTTCGGAGTTATAAAAAAATTACAGATATTGGAGAGACACAAGTGAAGCACAAAACAAGAAAAGAAGAAAAAAGATGAGATTATAAACAAAACAACAGACAGTGAAAACTATTTTTATTAGTTGAATGAGAAACAATTTTTGGTTAGAAGAAGGAAAGAGAATGGAATTAGGAGGGTTGCAATAGATGGAAACGATATGAAAGGCAAACGAGAAAACTCGTGAAGAATTTTATACCATTTTTTTTCGCTTGCGCTCGAGTAACATTCAAATTTTATATTAAGCCTATAATAAACCTCAATCTATAGTGGAGTACAACTTTCGGGAATCTTCACAATGCTAATCTATGTTAGTAATTATGTAAATGGAGTACATAAATAGACTGATGGAGTTGGCAACACTGCAGAAAGTCTATAATAAAATTTGAGTGGAGAATTAAAAATATGTTTTAGGTTTTAGGATTTAATTAAAGTTTACAAAAATGTTATTGTCACAAGTGGACAAGGTACTATCTTGTTATTTCATACATATCAGTATTAACGAACCCTGTTAGTGTGTTTTAACTTAGTGCTTCTCCCTAGGTTTAGTTTTGTTTTTATGACAGCTACACTGCTACAGCATTAATATGCAAATATACGCTGGATGGCGCTGCTGTCATGACTGTCTCTTTCAAATATTGTCGTCAATTTAGTGTGCAAAACTAATAATTATATTTAGTGTTATAATTTTCTTATAAATAAGTACCTACGGAAAGTGTAATCTAGCTCTTACTCATTTTGCAACATTTTTGTACAATAATTGTATATGTTGTAATGAAGTATTGAATCACACACACTACACTTTGGGTTCGATTTATTAGATTGAGATAGATTTAGAGGTGACTTAAAGTAATTAACAATTCGAAGTTTGAATTTAGTATGGGAGCTTAAATACAGTTTATTTACATGAGATAGGCAAAACTATCGAGTAATAAATTTACTCAACGTAAAAGTAAAAACCTGTCTTATAACTAAGTTGGGAAAGGGGTAAATTCTGATAACCTCGGAATTACACGGAGCCAAGTGCTAGGTAAATGTATATTTTATCGAGCAAAGCAATCTAGCAAATTCAATTAGTTGAAGATTAGTTGTAGATGGCGCTACACTATTTCATATTAGTTGTGCAGATCTACCGGATTCAGTTAATTCTAGACTGACTTTTCCATACAAATAATGCTATATTCACGGCTTTTTTTTTCATCAAAACAGCAAATTGAAGTAGGTAGCTGCTAAAAATTGCTCTATGATTTTATACAACTCAAGTGGCAAAAAATGCAGCAGGTTTAGACCATTTTTACATCCTAAGAAAAACAACTAAAACAAAGCAAAGTTCTAAATTATTTTAACGAGGACGACCAAAAAACCATTAACTTTTAGTTAAAACAACGCCTCGTTCGTAGGGATGCTAATTGACTGTTGTTTTAAAAATGCGAGTCACTCAATTTGTAGAAGCAGCACTGTCACCTTCATTAAATTCTTTTTTATTGACATAATAGCATTCGAATTATTATTGGACAATATTTCTTGTGTTTATGTGGAAATCTTGTTGACGTTTAATGGAACATTCTGAAATTAAAGCTTCTTTAAGGATTTATACGGCTGTTTGGGAAAGAATATGTTACATTTCTCCAGAGAGCGAATTAAACCGAAGACTTATTTATTTATTTAATGTTTTACTTAAAATATACTTATATTAATCAAACTCGAGACGGGTCAAATATTTAATAGTATTAACTAGTGCATAATCTGAAGTAATTATTATTCTTTGCATTCACTGTTTTTGTTTTACTATAGTTTTTTTCAACTAAATGCTCAATCTGTATAATTATGATAATTATTTAGAATATAATGAATAATTTCTGTCTATTGCCGTTTCATTTATAGTTCTGTAGTTTTGTAGTTTACTCATTGTAAGCGAATTGCTGAAATTAGTGTAAATTTCATTAATACATGTAAGTAGTTTGGTTCTTCTAGAATGGTTTTGCGTTTAGATAGTTGATAGTTGGTCGTACTTGTCCAATTAATCAAAAAACATGGCTTTTAAAGCGGTTAGTTCAATAATTAATTGCTTAAAATATTTGAAATTTTTAGGAGAAGAAACTATTGAACATAAATATCACATTCCTATTTTGCTATTTGGCTTCGATTGAGAACGGTTTTCTTACAGACAACATAATTACTTTTAAATAAGGTTTAAGGCCTAATCTGGTAATTTTTATCGTTCAATAAGAATCACTTTTATTCTTCTATTAAAGATTAGGAAAATAATTAGATTATTTTTTTTAAAGTTGAAAATCTAAGCTTGTATTTTATGTTTAACAGTACATGAAAAATAAGCAAAAAAAGAACAAATAAAATAAAATGGAACGATTACATTAATAATTAGCTTAGATGTATTAAATTTTAATTGAAAGTGTTTCATTAAGAAGCGCTTTAAAACTGGTTATTTTTTATAGCCTTTTCATTAAATTCTGATGAGAAATATTATTATAATTAAAATTATGTTTAGTATGTTTGCTGAAAGAAAAACAGGATCGTGGCTACGCATTTTAATAACTTATCGATTATTTAACATATAAATTACGCTGTAAGATATTTTGTAATTAAAATGTGAGATAAAAATCGTCTTTAATAGTTCATAAATGATATTTTTGTCAACCCAGGACTCGGTTAAAATTCTAATCGTTGCTATAAAGAATGCAAAATTTATTATTACAACCATTCTGTAATTGCATAAATTAAACGCTACAGTATGGACTGCGCTTATAACGTAGAGTGAGTGCATTTATGAATATAAATAAAAATGTTTTTATCTTGCAAAGCTTTTAAGATACATTAAAAAGAAAAAAATGGTGCTCATAAATTATAAAAATTGATTTGTTATTACCATATTTACTGGCTCCATTGTGAATACAATAATCTTTTTCAGCTACCCGACTTTCCTAAAATAATGATTTATGTTTTTTAACATAGACTTTTAATCTCTGGTCAACGAGAGTCATCAACAGAGCAGACAAAATAGGAGGTTTTGTTCACATTTACCGTTGTAGAAATTACTTCATCGTTTAATACATCAAACCCACGATGCATTACTCTCTTTATTTTTTGGAATATTAAATGAAATAGTAGATTTTGCTATGATGGTTATTTTTTCCAAGAAATAGTTATTTACAGAGTGCGGAAAGGTTTGATTTTACAGGGTGATAGCTTTGTCCGTCATTAGCTAGCTGGAACGCTGTAAAATGATTTATTGTCAGACGAAATTTATATAAAATTTTTTGGTCGTCAATAATTCTAATGTACTGATAAATCATTTTCTTTCCAAAGTTGGGATCACTTTTTGACGTATACTTACATACTTGATTTAAAATTGTTCAAATTTGTTTGTAACTGTTTTGTAACTATTTGTAACTATCACATTACCAAGTTCAAAACAGTGTAAAGTGTTAATTTTTTAACTTAAACTACATTGTGTAATACTTAATTTATTTTTTTAAGCTTTTTAAACCGAGATAATTTACTGGCTATTTTATCCAGTTTCTATTGGCGTATACGCGACTTCAATACCAATTTTACACTTCAAGGGGTCAAGAAAGTATTCACGAACCGCCGAGCGTGCTGCAGACTTTGAGGGAATAAAAGCCATTATTGCGAGTAGTATACTCTACTTTATCTACGACTAAGAGATTTTTAATGAACAACTTGATTATTTGAAATTACAAATCACTGAATTGGTCGTGAACTATAAGTAACCTTGTCAGAGTTTTTTTTTTATGTAAAAAAAGCGAATGAAGCGAATTTTAAAAATTACTCAAAAAATAATAATGAAGCACTGAATTTTTTTGAAAACATTTCAAAATATTTTCAAAAAGTAAATAAGTAAGAATTTTTTTCAAAATTTTTTAACATTTTTACTTTTTGTCTTCAGTTTCTTTTCATTATCCGCTAATTTTAACGAGCTTTTACAGAAAAGGATCAATTTTTGTTAGATCTGGTGATCTTGTTGGCTTATTAATTCTGACTTGCATCTAAAAATTGATTAAATTTGGTATCAAAAATGGTTATGCATATAGAGTTGGTTTAGTAAAGCGTTTTTTCGAGCAATGATCGTATGGTTTTAGTAAAGACTCAAGTAGCCAAAGATAAACAATAGTCTATAGCTCACAGGATAAAATGCGATGTGTACAGGTTAAATTTGCGTTGGCTAATTCAAATTACATTACAACAAAATATAGGTGACATCTAGGTATAAATTTTTTTTATTTCAAAAAGATATTTGCTGATTGGTTAATAAAGATCTTTTTAGGAAGTGTTAAAATTGTCAATGATAGATGGATCGTAATGAATTGAATTGATTCAGTTTTATCACAAAAACAATAATTTTATAGGAAAAGAAATTATATACTCGTATTTTATGTGTTTGTGTCCAGTGTGCTGTGTTATACGTTTCTTTTATCTACATTAAAATGTGTGCTAAAATCTAAAAGCTCATTTAGGCTTCCGGTATTGATCAAAGTAAAAACTGGGAATGGCATATCCTTAATTGAATTATTAAGATTTTATGCAAGTTTGAAAAAAACTGTTGCATGTAGCATGTATAATTAAAAATGTACTTCCGGTCGGCAGATGTTTGTATGTTTAACATTAAATTCGTAATTTCATACAACACCTGTGATTATTTATCTTGGAAATCTATTCGTTGATCGATGGCCTAAATTATAAAGTAACAAATCTTTTTTATTCACACAACATAATTAATTAAAAATCAACATTTGCTTGCTTTATATTAAGATTAACATTTAAGAAATTAAGTAACATGTATTAATAATAATAATGAATAATGTGAATAATGTTGACACTAATAATGGCGATAAAAATTATGGAATTTCTATTAATTGACGTATAGACTCTAAAGATACTTTTGAATTATTTGCAGTCGTGCCACTTCCTAAAAACTATTTGTAAACAAATAATTTGTTAGAAACATATTTGTTTTTGGTAGATTTTAGGTTTTTTTTTTGTGAAGAATGGTGAAGCTAGATTTAGACGGGGATTTTGGCGCCAATGGGCAAATGTTAGTACCGCCCTGTATGCACGAGAGGAAATTAAAGATGCACGAAGAATATAGCGTACAATTTGCACATAATTACAAATTATTAAATATTTTCAATGCACCTTCCTACCGATACATGATGCAGTTGATAATTATTATATATGAAAAAACACTCGGACATTATATATTCTGTAAATGAATAAATAAAAGTAAATTTAAACACACGGAAAATTATTATGGCAAAATTTGGCCGTATAACGGCTTGTTTTCTAACAACGTTTCTATTTTCTATCTATTCGAGGTCGATACTTTTATACCGGGTAGATTTAAAATATGTTTATAGCAGGAAGTTTATTAAAATATTTTTAGATTGAATGTGTTTTATATTGTGTTGAAAACATATCATAAAAAATATCTTTTAGGGGTTGAAAAGAATATTTGCATATTTTTGCCTAGGTTTTATAGCCAAGTGCTTTGTCGGTATTTTCTTGAGCTACAGACCAAGTGCAATGACCACTAAGAAACTATAATAAAATACTTTAAACTGCAATGAAAAAAAATTTGGGGTCGTAAAATTTTAGTTTATAGACAACATGGCAAAACGGCTGATTTGCGCAAATATTGCTCTATATAATACAATGTACTTTTTTTGTGATTCTAGAATATTCAGTGCGACCTTGCTCCTTAAAACGTCCTAAAAGTATTTTGTTACCTACTTAAATTGTTGAACCAAAAAGTGTTATATCAAAATATAAAGCTGTATTGGTAAACCCTGTAGGTATTATTTGTATAAACCAGTAAACTGTTCCTTATTATAATTAAGTACGTATTATAACCTTGTTATGTTATGCAAAATAGTCCAAAAGTGTTAATAAATTGAATCATTTTTCAATATGATTTTAATTAATGATTTTTACGTACTTCAACTTTTTGAAAAATCAGAAATCTTTTTTTTTTATTTTAAATGTTAACTAGATAAGAACAACTTTCTCTAATAATTAATAAAATCCTAACTGAGAAATTGCTTAAGCCTATTTAAAATTCTGTAAAAAGTACGGTCAAAGTTAGTGCAGGGAAAGATTTTATTTAATTCTTTGTTCACGGTTTGTCTTTGTTTGACATATTGTTTTATTACACATAAAGAAAACAAAGAGAATTAATTTTTGGAAGATAATAGGTGAGTTTTGGAAAAATCAAGAGCAAGCTTTTGTAAAATTAATATATTTTTTAATGGTTTGAAATAGATTATGCCTCATAAAGCACTTTTTAACGCAACATTTTTTTTGAGCACAATTTGTTTCAACTCTCAACGCTTAAGCATCAATAAAAGTAATGAAAATAAGTTGTTTTTTGTATAGTTTTGATCAACTTTGAAACATCAATTTTTCAAACATATCAACTCAAATAAATCAATTTTAACCATTTTAAAGTTTTATTTTTTATTATAAAGTGAAAAATTTGCACTTATATAATATAGTCTGAGAGATCATCACCAGACTGTTGCAAGTGTTGAACTTTTCTCTACATTGGGATAGAGCAAAATACTCGTCTCTGTCAAAACATTCGATTCAGAACCTTTAGAATCTATAGTAATTTCATTTTGAACGTAAAATAGAAAAACATGTTTTCGGTAAAAAAAATTTTTGGTTTATTTTTTCGAACATTACCACTGCTTCATACAGAGAAAGAATATTTTTTATAAGCTAACAACTGGTTTTACAAATCTTATATTGGCTCTTAGGCTAGAAATGTAGAAGTTATTTTTGAAGCTTAGATTACATCAAGAGTCTTTGGTTAGTAAGAATTGTTGGGTCTGGTTTTTAATAATTAAATAAAAGTTTTTTATAATTTTGTTAAAAGTTTTATAAAAGTTTTAAAGCAACCCGGTGTTTTGATGTTATATTTTTCTTACTCTTGCAGTCGAAGGAATGGACGAATTGTACGAGATGCTTTTTCATTTAAGCAGAAATTGCTTAAGCAGGAGTATCAGAATAATCAGTGATAAATACTAATTCATGCCTGAGTATATGAGAAAAATATGCATAAACATCTTATTTTTAATGTCTTCTCAATCGATTCTTGTTCTGTTTGAATAATTACTGCCAAGAAGTGACTAATCTTCAGGTATGTTTCATTCTAAAACTTTGCCTCAAGGTTCCGCTCTCCAAATGCTACAAAATACGTTACATGGCTTTCATTGTACGAATGGAAAAAAATGACTAAATGGATGACAGCAATAAATATGTTGAATCAAACTTCTTTTAACAGAATTTATTATTTATAAAACCAAATATGCTTATAAAAAATTAAAGAAAAACTCATTACTTATATTAAAATTTCTAAACATAAAAAAATTATTTTTTTGGGTTTTCTACATAAGTATGAATGCCTACGTACATATTTTTGAAAGAACATTTACGATAGTGCATAAAATTAATGATTTTGATTACAATTTGAATCACGCAACATGTTGTAATCACTTTAACCAGTGCTTTTAAATGATGAACGTTAAAACAAACAATAAGGAAAAAACTTTTGTACAAACAACGAAATGGTGTGTAAACTTATTTTATAAATACACCGTGTTTTAAAAGTTAATTTAACATAGAGGAAACTTTATTTTTAAAATAAAATACTGCAATAAAAGAAACGTTTTTTTTAAGTATACTTCTAAGATAGTTTGGGCAATTTTTACTAGTTTTTGCTCCAGACACAGAAACATGTTCTAATCACTACCAATTTAAGGGTTATATTAGGTACTGGGATTTTGATATATGTATAATCTAATAAGTGCGTGCTTTGATTTCCGGAAATTAGTTTGTCATGTCATTTTTGTGTGTGTAAAAACAAGATGAGAGACAATTTAGCAAAAAAGAAAGAGCAATGGAGATCTGTAAATTAATAATTAATTAAAAAAAAAATGGCCTGGCTAGGTCAGGTCAGAAGAATAAAATGAGAAAATAAAACAAACAAACAAATTCACCTTCTACAATATTATATCAAATTTTCGTAGCTGAGTCATTAGTGAAAAATGTTATACTTAGTAGGCTTTTCGTATTTTTACGTTGGCGCCAGTAGCCAGTACCAAACAAAACTCATCAAGGTCGGTCTGATCAGCCCAAAGTTTGAAACGACTCACATACATAAAACTTTTGATAAATTTTTAGTTATTTTATACTAAAATGGTTTTTGTATGAGAATGTTTAAAACATAAAATTTAATAAAAAGAGACACCACGACACCAGCATTATTTCTAGCAACTAACAGGGTATACGTCAAATAGTCCAGTCATTATTTATCATATTTGATTTTAATAAAATTATGTTAAAATTACCCTAGAAAAATGAAATAGGTAATTAGGTAACCAAAATAATGGTGTAATGATTTGTAAAGGAAGTTGTTATCTAAAATAAGCAATATCAAATTAGTATCGTTATTTGCAGGTAGATGTTTTAATTTAATGTTTCCTGTATTAAAATTAAAATTTTATCTAAATGGGTGTCGTTCGTTTTGGTTAGTTGTTTACGAAAATAATTTGTTAACAATAATTTTTGAATAGGATTTTTTTTAACAAGACTTTTTGGTTGGAGATTTATTAGGTTTAGGCGTTCTTTTATTGATAACTATTCATAATAATATGGAAATATTGATTAGATGAAATGTGAATGTTGTCATTTGGGTCAATTTAGGTTATTTGTTGAACCAGTTTTGGCTTCTTTCTCGCTAATGCGCTAATTTTCCCTCCTCAAGATTATGTTTTTTGTTTATCATGTAGAAGATTTGAAGTTGAATATTCGTGCTTTTTATTTTTGAAATCATTTATGGTACCTATTATTGGTATTTGTAAAAGTCAGTTCAGATTAGGGTTTACATTATTATGTGTCTTTTTGATATTAATTTAGTCATCTTTGTATTGTTACGTTTTGTTAAATATGCTTTAAACATTGTGTTTTTTTGTCTGACGTGACTTTTGACTTTTGCCCAAACCAGTTTGATTGGGTTTAGTTCAGTCTAGCTGTACTTTCAATGATATGGAGGTACATAATTGAAGTATGTTGAGTATATTCCCTTTTTCTTATCATCTCATCAACTGCAGAGTGTCATTAATTGTCAAACCAGGTGCGTCAAAAGTCTGGCAACAGGTGAATATTCCCCAGGGAAAAGGCTTTCAAAAAGAATGTTTATCACTTCAGTTGCTTTGTTACAAGTTACAAATTTTTTGGTAACTAAACCATTGCTTACCTCCCCACTTCTTTGCGGGAGGTGGGGGTGACTTTGAAATTTTAAATAGCAATTCTTATTTTTTTCAACGGATTCAGATTTTTGGGGAAAAATATCAACCTTTTCTTTGAGAAATTTTTTTATCCGAAACTCTCTTAAGAATTGAATCACAAATATTTATCAATGATTAGCTTATTGCCAAAAAAAAGAAGGACAGTTTGACCATCTAGCAAGGCAATGAGAACAATGGATTTGTAGGAAGAAATGTTTGGAGTCGCTAAATATTGAGAGAGTAACGGTTCTTTCCTTCTCGTCGCTTCATCAGCATACCAAAAAACAAATTCTTTAAAAAGAAATTTTTAAATTTAAAAACAATAATATTAAATATTAAATGATTAATTAAAAATATTAAACATTTTTTATAACAAATTCTTGAAAAGCATTATTAATCTCAAACTTATTCTTGGAAAAAAGATTGTCATTTAGGCGGAAAAACGTTAACAAAAGATCAGAATTTCGGATAAAACCGACTTTGAATAAAAAAAATGTTTTAGATCAAAGATTGATATTTTTTTTCAAAAATCGAAATACGTCGAGAAAAATTATGATTGAAAGACCCTTCCACTCTATGAAAGGGCCATGGAGTGAGGAATGGTTTAGTTACCAAAGAATTTGTAAGTTGTAACCAAGCAATTTTTGTACCAATCTTTTTTTTTGAAATCTGTTCTCCGGAGAAATAATGATCCGTTGCCAAACTTTTGACTGTTATTATAACTGGCAAAAGAAACAGATGTAATATAAAAAGAATTCTTAAAACTGCGCTTGGATACACAGATTATTCCAAGCCGCGTTGACAATACTCCAATTGTTAAGCATTGAAATAAATGTTTTACCGTACTTTCATGACAAAAAAATTAAATACGCCAAGAAATTCACTTGCTTTCATAACATTACTTACCCAAAACGTCAAATTGAAAGTTAAAATTTTGATAAAAGAATTTTTTACTTAAAATGGATTTTACAACAAAGCAAGAGACAAAATATAAATGAAAATAGGATTTAAAATGTTTAGTATTCTCATTAAAATTAGAATTTATATTTTCATCTGTGTTCTTGAAACCAGCAGCAAAAAACTGGTTTTTGGCTGTGGTTCTGATCAGATGCCGTTGTAACATCATTTCATGGCTTCAGACTTGCCTAAATTATGTTTTTTTATGAAAGCACGTGACAAAGAAGCAAATACTAAAAATTCTACTTTTTTGTAGTACGCACCTACTTATTAGCTAGTAATAAAATAATATTAAAATGAAATTTTTATCTTTTAGATTTGGTAAAGATGGCGACATCTATGAGAATTAGAAGCATCTTACATTAAAGTGGGGAAACCAGGTCTCTATATGTCTATATAGGTCATTCCAAATGATAAAGATCGATTCTGATTGGAATAGTTTTGAGATAAAAGGAATTTTGCTGATCGGACAACCAAGTTATCACGTTGGCGCTTTTTGTCTGAAAAGCTTACCTTTTCTGGAATGCAGTCCCATTCTCTACTTTGTTGTAAAGAGCTTCTAAATTTTAAATTTTATTCCGAATTCTTTGTCCAATCTTTTTAAGAGAGAGCTGTGGTTAACTATCAGCTGAAGGGCGACGAAGTCCACATTTTTAATTGTATCTGAAAAACTCCAATAAGAACGAAACATGTTTAAGTCTGCGGATTTACTTTGAATGAATTTGCTTAGATAATTTTCTTTTTTTAGATAATTTTAATACCTTGTATTAAAATTATCGTATGTGGCTAAACGACAACTTTCCACTTTAAGCCGCAAATTTTTTTAAATCTTTCTTCAATTAACCTAATTTTTTACTGCTTGGCATACACTCATTGAATAACTTTTAAAATTTTTAGGATTTTGAAAGAAGCTTGTTTAATTTGGCATTAAAATGAGCTTAAAAAACCAGTAAACTACTAAACTTTGAAAAAATTAAGACTTGACTAATCTTGTTTTTCTTTTTTATGTTTTGTATTTTACTCATTTAGCAATTTATTTTGCAATATTTGGTTAAAAAATCTTATTTTTACGAGAAATTGTAAGCGCATTTTTGTTGATCTGGCAGCTAAAACCTATAAAGTGTTGGATAAAACTGATTTCTTTAGCTAAGCAGTTGTTGTGTATACTTAAGTAAAAAAGGCAAAGAATATACGTTTTGCCAACGGCTTCAAAAAAGATAATATTTTGTTATAAAAGTTTAAGTTGAGATAATGGGGCTTTTATTGACAGAATATTATGTTGATTGATGGTTACCTACGGGAAAACCATTAAAAATTAGTTGTGTTGGACAATCATTCAAAGTAGATTTTATTTAAAAAACTTGGCTCATCAACGGGTTAAAAGTGATCGAAGGTGAAAAGATATTTTTTGACATTTTTACATCAGTGGCTTTTAGATATGATTAAATATTTAAAAAGATTTTTCAAGTTTTTTCGTCACATAAGTAGTTTTTGCTTTTGGCGTCACCATTATTCTCTTCGGATAAAATAATCCCTAGGAATTAGGAAGGTGTCGCTTAGGGTTCAGGTGTCGATGTATCGTGCGTAATTAGACTGCCGTGGCGGCGGCTTGGACTACCGCGCGGTATCCACGCGGTCTTGTGGGTGGATGGGTGGGGTGAGGGCGGTCTTCGTCTCCTGGAAGGGGAAAGGCGTGCGCGCGGGAGGCGGCGGCTACGACCCTCCTGTCCTGCCGAACCCATCCTGTCAGTATCGTTTTTGCCGTCGTCGAGTTCATATCACTTCGTGCGCACCTTGAATTCGACAACCACGTGCTAGTGCTCATAAAATAATAATACTGTTTGTTTCTAAAATGACTTTTGAACTATAACTTTGTTATTTTTGCCTGTTGCAATGAAAGTGGTGTGAATAGTGTGCGAACTTTCAGGTACCTAAGGACTTCCTCAGCATGCAGCACACCACCAACTCCCCTCAGCAGTTCTGCCTGCGTTGGAACAACTACCAGAGCAACCTTACCAATGTCTTCGATCAGCTTCTACAAAGTGAATCTTTTGTGGATGTTACTCTTGCTTGCGATGGTCATTCCGTCAAGGCACACAAAATGGTATTATCCGCTTGCAGCCCCTATTTTCAATCGCTCTTCTTCGAGAACCCTTGCCAGCACCCGATCGTAATTATGCGAGATATTAAATGGCCTGAACTAAAAGCCGTCGTGGAATTTATGTATAAGGGCGAGATCAACGTAAGCCAAGAACAGATCGGCCCATTGCTTAAAGTAGCTGAATCTTTAAAAATTCGCGGACTTGCCGATGTAAACGGTGAACAGGACATCGTTGCCCCAACAGGCGAATTAACTACTACTCCTAGGTCCTTAAAGCCGACTTCTTCAACACCAAATAATGTGGGAGAATGGGACTTACGTCCTGAGGGCTCTGACGGTGGACAACCAAGAGCAAAAAAGCGTCGACGGCCTTCTGGAGAGCGTAGTAGTCTAAGTAGTCCGGCAGAAAGTGCAAGCACAGAGATTCCAGAGCCTCCACCTTCGGTGGAAATGTCACCGGCTCCGGCCGCGACGCCGCTTCCACCTTCCGTTTCAGCTGAACCCTTGCCGTTGACTTTACCGCTTCCACAACAACCCCAAGTTTCACATGCTTCATCAGATGATATGGAAATTAAGCCTGGCATCGCTGAGATGATTCGCGAGGAGGAACGGGTAAGTCGTATTTTTTTATATTTTTGTTTTTGAATTTTGACATTTCATTCACATGTCGCGAAATATCATTTGTCATCAATGTTTACCGAGTCTAGAAGTTGTGTTTTAAGTTAATCAGATGCAAAAGAAACCATGTGTCTGGGGTTTGTCATATTGGAATTTAAATAGTAATGAGTTTTTCTTGTATTTTTCAATTGGTCAAGTTGGCTCTTGGTACTGATTGATAAGAGGCGGAGCTTGCAAAATTGTCATTGCGCATGTACGATTTACATATTGCAAAAAATTGCAGGTGGTGTTATCATCATTGTTAATTAATAATTTAATTTTTTTTCAATTTTTAAGTTTACTTTGAAATAAAAACGGTAGTTTATTATTATTATTATTTTATTTTTTAGTGTTAAACTTTAATATGACAGCTTTTAAGTTAATGACCAATTTAATAGATTTGTCTTTTTTTAAAAAAAAGGTTTTGTATTTTATATTTTTGTTAATTTGTACAATAATTTCAATATTTTGCCTTAATAAGTCAAAACATGAGAGATGCGAAAAACTTTTATAATTTCTAATTCACTAACACTGTACCCCGTCCCGTCTCTGTAAATATTATGTATGTGTACTTTTCATCTATTATTTTTGATCTTTTTTTTAATTACATTGAAAATTTAATTTTTTATGCAAAACATGGCATAGTTTTTAAAGAACAAAATTTGTTTGTTCTTTGTTGAACATTTTTAGACACAAACGTTCATAGTTATTGCAAAGGGCAAGGTGCTTAAATTTAAAAATGGTTTTTTTATGTGAAACAATCATTGCATAATATGTACTCATAAGAAAATACTTTGTTTCTTTTTTTTTTTTGAACACTTTTAGTTGGAATAGTAGATGGTTAGTATTGTGAAAAAAGAAATATTCGAAAACTGGTAAAATTATGTTCATTGCTAGCAATAACGTAAAATTAATTAGAAATTTATGAAATTTTAAAAGTGGAGTTGTATCTAAGAATATTATTTGACCAGCACATTCAGTACTTCTGGTATCTTTTAAGTTGGCTTAGATTCATATATACTCTAATCTTGTTTTGTAACATATTTAATTTTTTCAAGTCTGAAAGAGCTTTAATCTGTTACTTTTTTTTTTGAAATGTTTTATTGCGTGGATTTGTAAGACAGTTTGTCAATTTTTTTCAAACAACATGGGATATGTTTTGAATTTTGAAATTATTTTATTGTATTTTGAAAGAAAACACACTGGGTACTTTTTACTTTTTTTAAATATTATATATTTTTTTTAACCGAGTTTAATCTACATATACCTACAGTGAGCTTCTAAATGGGGGGGAGGGGGTGCACATTAGAAAAGCTTTCTTAAAAATTTTTATTGAGAAGAATATTTTTGACGTAGATAGACAAGATTGATTTATTTTTAAACTGTAAAAAAAATGAAAGAACTGAACATTTCCACCAGCTTGTTTTACTTGAAAGCTTTTTTTTTATATAAATTTTTGAAGAACATTTTTTTTCAGAAACTGAAGGTAAAGTCTTGGAAATTTGGACACAGAGACGGTCCAAAGACTGCATTTTTCGAAAAAATGCAGAATAATAATGTCCGTGTAAAGGAAGGACACTGGTATATATATATATATATATATATATGAAAACAAAAGGAAAGGAGTTGGGGTAAGATAAGAAATAAGAAAGAAGTAGGGATGTAATGAGAAGAGAAAAACAATAGAACAGCTTAGAAAATGGAAATACATAATACACATGTTTGAGATAAGACGTAAGGCACAGTTGAAAAAACTAGTAAAGAAAATTTTTTATTGTTTTTGAGAAAAGTGTAAATTGGCTGTAATAATATTTGACAGTCTAGTAAAACTAGTAATAACATATGAGGCAGAAACTTGAGAATGAAAAAAAATGGCGAAGATAGACAGACTGAAGAGCAATATCTGAGATGGGTGTTTGTATTAGGCGAAGAGATTTCAGGGTACATAGTGAAAGAAGAAGAAAACTATATTAGAAGCAATAAAAGAAGCCTTTCAGTTTGAAATCGAATTGAGAGATAGAGAGAAAGGCGTGAGATATTAAAATAATGGTGGAAAACAATTGACAGAAAAACAGGTAGAGAAATAAACAGAGAAAATGCAAAAAAAATTGAAACAAAATGACAATGAGGAAAAGCAACAGAAATGTGGAAGAACAAAGAAAAATTAAAAAGAAACAGAAAGAAGAAAACTTTTTATATAAAATTTATTTATTTATATGCCAAAGTATAGTGAGCAAATAAACATTATTATTACATGAACGAGAAGACTGAAACATTCCGTTCTTCGTGCTTTCTAAAATTACTAATGTTTTTGTTTCTTGCTGCTTTGGCGATGCTTGAGTCTCAGAATAATTTTTGTTTATTACTTTTTCAAACAATTTTATTTATTTACGCACGATTCACGCTCTTCACACACATTAGATTATTAATTTGTTTCTTATAGGGCGATCGTACCCAAAAGTATTTTATCAATTATGTTTAAAAATTTTGAAATAGTAGTAAAAGCTTCTACAACTTTTCTGTAAGATACTTTCTGTTAAACCTTTAAAGTTTGCTAAAAAACGCTGTAATATAGTGTAAATTCCCTTTGAAATTTTCTATATTACTATTAACACTGCATTATTTTTATACATTTGTTAAAAGCCCTTTTACCGTTTACATCAATAAAAATTCTTTTTATGATAATAAACACTCTAAAATTAAATTGCCTGCACCATTTTACAACATTGCGATTTATAATTATAATAAATGCTTTAAACATAGATATAACAGCAACAAACTAAACTAGCAATCGTCTACGGTTTATTCTGTCATGTGTATCGGTAGGAATTTATCCTGTATAATACTTTTTTTTTGTATTCTAGTATTTAGTTTAAAATGTAAAATTATGGTAAGTATTTACAATACTGACCTTCACCTTAAGTAATGAGTATTGTAGATGAGTAGATGTCAGGCATATCCAGATCACCAAAAATGTTTTAAGTTTCTTTTTTCAGATTCAATTCTTGCGGTACCTAGTTAACAGCTAGCAGTTGTTTTAAGATCTTTTGTTATTTGATAAGGTACTCTTTGAAGTTACCTAGTATCATATAAATTTGACAAAAGCGTAAATTCGACCTTTCAGGCTAAAAAAAAATAGGGAATAAATGATTTTTAGATTCTTTTAAAAAACGACACATAATAAAAATCTTTGTTTTCTAACAATAAAAAACGACGAAATAGAACGGAGCTGGAAAGTTAAGCAGAAAAAAAACCAAAAGTTTTACACTAATGTGAATGGATAAATAATAATATGGATAAACAAGCACGTATTATTTTTTGTATATAGACGTAACTGGTATGCTCAAAAATATAGATATGTAATTAAACATGGATCAAATAGTACTTGATAGTTATGACTTCAGAGAGTCCTAACTCAAAATTTGAGTTTTTATGGCGCCGACTTAAACTAAGATTGAAACAGTTTTATTTGGCAATTTAATTCCGTTTTCTTTTCAAGAGGCTTAATTTTTGTTAAAAAGTTTTTTCTTACTATCATTTTATTTCTATATACACACCTAGTAAAACTGCTTTGTTTACAAAATTATCTTGTAATTTTTGTTGACAACAATGCGTACTTTAATTATTATTATCATTTTGTCTAGAAATCAGTAATAAATTGAAAATTATTGGGAATATTAGAATGAATTTTTTAAACAGAGGTACTATTACTGAAGGTAAAATATACACACCTATATGAACCATAACTCTAAGAATGCTTATGCCACTTATTATTCCTTTTTATTTATACAGTTTGTGTATTTTTTGTAAACTTTTGCATCAGGTGTTTTCATTTTTACATCTAAAATTGCGCAAGGCTTTGACTATTGGCGTTTGACAAATTTGCAACCGTCACAAAATTTAACATTAATGTGCTTGGTTTTGTTTTTCAAACTGTAGTTAGTTTTGTAACTTAGTAACTTAGTTTTGCTCATTTTTGATAATTTTTTTTTAATAGGAAATAAATATTTACGTAAAAGTCAGGAAAATTTCACATTACTGAAGAGGAGCTAAATTGAAATACGAGGCATTTTGTGCCGAGTATTTTAAAGCTCCGAGTCAAGTAAGAGATTTTACTGACGTGTTTTGTATTAAATTTTTCTGGAAATCGTAAAAAAAAGACGAAATTTACCAATTTTAGAATTTTAGAATTTACAAATTTTTGAAATTTTTTTACAAATTTTACAAAAATCAAGTTTGTCAAGTTGGTTGGCAACTATAGTTACTAGAGTATCTTTTTTATTTTGCGTCTTGTAAAGTTTTACAGTACTAGTCCGGAAAACTCAATTTTCCGGCGCGTAAATAAGCAGGAAAATGTTGTTTCCAAGACGATTTCCGGAAAAGAAATTTAAATAGATGATATTACATTATTTTGATTATTTGCAACCTCTTGCATGTTACAAAATTTAACAGTAATGTGGTTGGTTTTGTTTTTCAAACTGTATTAGTTTTGCTCAATTTTGATATTTTTTTTTAAGAGGAATAGAAAATTAAATAGATGATATTACATTTTTGATTTAAATACTATGCGGTACTTTGCTTTTGTTTTTTTGTCTAAACATTCAAACAGCAAATCTTATAATCTGCTGGTTTCTCAGTTTTTTGTTGTAACGTCTCTCTAGAAATAAGTACTGTTATATTATATTTTTTTGGGGGAATTTGATAATTCAATAGTGACGTTTAACCGTTGGCAAAATAACGGAAAATAAAAAATGTAAGATGGGAGACGGTTGCTTTGTACAATATAATAATTTTTTTACTAAAGTGCACCAAATAGTCCTCTTCCTGTAACAAATGACATAGTATCGCATCCAACGCTTTCATAATTATTTCGGGTATTCTTTAGACCATTCAATTTTTTTATGGGTGTTTCAACAAGAACTTGTGTCAATCAGTACACTCACTATCTTTAGAAAAAAATGTTTAGATTGGCAGATGTCAATCTTAACCTACATGGTAAACATATTTTGGCGTGTTGCAATGCTCGCGATGTTGCCAGCTCATAGTGGGGCATTTTATAGCCTAAACCCACTTTACGAGCTTTAGTCTTGGCGTGAAAATTAAAGAGGGTTGTGATTATATGCATCGAACTAATACTGTTGAAGCGGTTTTAAACCAAAAAAAAAAATGGAAAAATTGTGTAATTTAGAATTTAATGGAATGTGGGCATTGTTTTTATAAACTCACACTATGCTGCTGAATATCTTTTAAAACGACTAAGTTGTCCATGTGCTTGTTCATCGTTAAGATTTATTTTTCTAGCATTAATGTGTCAACAAAAAAAATCTTTAAAATTTAAGTAAATATTTTGTTGGCCATCATGGAACGTCTATTTGGAACTGGTTTTATAAATAAGAAACCCCTTCCATCCGCCTAAATTATGAAGGGTAAAGAAAGGCGTCTCGGTGCTTATTATTTTTTGATCCCTATATTTAAATAAGAAACACAGTTAACAAGCTACCCCCGTTCAACCCTATTTACCCCACAAAAGCTCCGTCCGTGCACATCAATGGAAGCTAAACTGAATTGCACTTAAATCTATCGATTGCATCTGACCTAAACTCATATCAAAGGAGACTCCGTTTGTATGATGACATCTGGCAATTCAGCGGGGGATATCACAGTGAGAAATGCTCACGACACGGCCGCAGAGAAAACTCGAAGTTTCCCTTTCTATTATAGCTTCATGCTTGTATATTTTTAAACCTTGTTGTTGGCCGATATTTTTAGATATTCATTTAATATTTTCTTGACATATTTATATCCGTACTTTTTTATACTTGTATCTATGTTACTTTGAGGCGGGATTATTAATTACAGTCTGCACTTTGATTCATCTTGTAAATTAAAACTTACATTGTAACTTTGAGTATGCACTCTCACTCGAGGCAAGACTTTTTTATGTCGCCTACAAAGTTGTGTTTTACGAGTACTTTGTAATTATTCTGCTTGGGACAAGGTTGTTTGCGAAAAAACTCAAGCCTAAATTAAAAAAAAACCTCCAGTTTGCTCAAATTTTTCTTCAAGTATTTTTATCATTTTTATAATATAATGCCAGTGGTAAACGTTACTTCTATAATACTACATTTTCTGCATTTAAATGAACATTGGCTCTTACCGTTGTCAGTGAAATTTAGCTAACGATTTTTTTAGCTACATAATGACCGATCTATTGATTTTTTTATTGATCTTCATTTTAGCTTGGTTTTTCACTCGGTATATGTTTTTCTATAGAAAAGTAACAAAACAATATCTATATATTTGTTAAAAATTGACTACTAACGTAACCAATAGATATTGTAGCTTGTAAATATATGATATAATTTCAGTTTTTCAAAACAAAATTTTCAATAAAACTGCAGAATAGTTGGAACAACTTTTTGGCTGAAACATTATGTTTTACAAAAATAGGTCATATAATTTTTATCATATCCATCTTTAAAAAAGATATATTTAAGTTTAACTTTTTATATTGTTTCATTTTAGGTTGTTTCAAACAATTTATTATTATTATTATTTTAATATTTGAAATGCTTTTTGGGGTTTTTCCCTCCTTTCTTACTTACATTCTGTTATTTTTTAATTGCAGGTAAGATTGCCTATTTCTGTATATAGTATGAATATGTACTTGAGAATTTTGTATTTATGCTTTTCTATATGTATGTGATTATATTTTTTATTATGTAACGGTACAATTTTGGACTCTACAAAATTTCAATTTTAAATTGATAAGATTAGCATTTTAATAAATATTCTTTAAGTATTTATTAGAATGTTTTATGAATATTGTGATAATTTAAATAAAATATTTAAATAATAATTTATTAAAATTGCTTAGGTGTGGCATGTTTTCAGTTTGTGGGTGCGACTCGTATTATTGAAGCGTAAAACGTATATTATTATAATTCAATTTTGTTGATATTAAAATTATGTTTATAACATTAACAGCAAATAGTGTGGCTACATTTTATTTAAGCTTGTTTATTTATGAACAATAAATATGCTTGTGATTTGCTTAGACTATGATGAATTTATTAACGTTAATCCAAAGTTTAATTAAATTGTTAATTATCAGCTTAAATGTTTTGTTTACATATTTTAGGAACTTACTTTATTTGAGTTAGTGAAAAAATATATTTTAAATTTTTATTTGCTTTGTTAGACAGTTTAAAGGTGTGTTTTACGGCGATTTTATAATGTTTGCCGTCTAAAAATAAAAAAAAATTGAGAAATAGGTTCAGTTCATACAAATTAATTTATAAGAACACGTATATGTAAATAAAGAACATTATAATTTAGTTCTTTAAATACATAATAGGTAATTAAAGATAAAATAAAATGCGCTTGTGTTATTAGGTATTTATGTAGAGAATGTAAAGTTAAATAATGTCACAATATTGTTTACCGAGCTTTGTGTGCTTTTGCCGACAACGGTACAGTTTACAAAAGGAGCACACCCGTGGGATCTTTTGCTTAGGATATCTATGATATTATTTTATGAAGATTCAACGGGCTTAAATGAGTGAATGTCATTCAGTTCCATATTTTAACAATTATGGCTTACTATTACAGTTACGTAAATTAAAATCTGCAGATAAATTATGGGATGTTATTAAAGAAGATTTTGTTTGCTAGTAAAACGGTTAATGGTTTTATTTCTATACTATTTATAATTTGAAGGCAAAGTGGAAGTAAACAAGGAAATATGCATGTAGAGCACGTGATTAGAGATCATTGGTGTTTTTATTGGTTGAACATTTAGTTTACAGTGTGTTGATTGGCTGGCTAGACAAGCTAGAAGACGTGATATTGTCTACCTCCACTTTGTCTTTAAATTGGAAATACTATAGTTTGATTTTTCTACCGATCAACTGTATACCTGCATATTGGGCAAGTAAGGTCATAAGCTAAAATTGTAAAAATGCTTGATGTCTCAAGCTCGTCCCGCTATAGGTATAGTAATCTCAACCTCAACATGACTTTCGTAAGGCGATTGTTTTGTCTTTAGTCTCGCTTAATTACCTATCCAAACAAGCAATGAGACGTGGTATATACATAAAAGTATTCGACTGCCTGCTATTGCACTGGTCTATTGAGTCAATATCGGAGACTGACGAATTAAAGAAATAGAACGAGTTAGCCAGTAAACCAATTGTGACAAGTAATGTGGTCGATATAAAATAAAAGAACTTGCGCCAACCGTATATGTCTTGCATCGATAATATGTAAAAAAAAGATTATGACGACAAGCTTAACTTTCAATAATTACAACAATATTGCATTGCCCTACCGAAACAATTAAACTAGACATGAGAACTTATACCATTAAGAACGACAACGATGTGAATAAATTAATACTGAACGTAATTATAATTTTCCTTACGATACTTGCAATAATATTTATTTATCACAGTCGGGGCGAGGAGTAGCTTTGATGAAAGCATCAGAGGGTTTAGTAAAAGCCTTAACGATGTTTGAGAAAAAGTTTTTTGTTCAATAGATTGAAACGCATTTAAAGAAATGAAAAACTTTTTTTTTAAATATATTTGAAATCATTAGCACAAAAAACAGAAAATCTTAAATTATCTAATAAAAAATGAGATTGGCAAGTTGCTTCACTAACAAAGTTCTTAAATTAATTAGAAAAATATTCCCATTTGAATTTTAGCAGTTTACGTTGTTGAACGTTTTTTTTTAATGTTTAGGAAGGGTACTGTATAATTTTTGGACAAAAAATATTTAAAAAAATATATGTCTTGTCTATTTCAGAAAGGAAGGGAAAAAACTTTTTTTTAATATTAGATTATATAAACAAAGTGTGTACTGTTTTCATAATATATTAATAATTATTTAAATTATTGTAAACAAGTTGTGTAATCAGTGGTACTTTATTATTAGGCGTCACATGACATAATGTAATTAAAAGTGATTAATAGAAAATAGTTTTTTTTTTTTAGATTATGACTTATTTAAATGAGGTTGTTGTTTATAATTAGTATGCCCGTATAGCTAATTCAAATATTATAATATTTGTAGTGACACCATGTTGGATAAATTGATGTATGTCAACTTCTAAACATTTTTTTGACAATTTGGCAATAAAGTCACATGCTTAATAGGGACGAAAAGGGACTTTCTTTGTATTTTTATCCCGATTATTTATGCCACAATATTATATTTTGCATTTTAAAATATTATTATGTGTAAGAATTTATAGAATGCCTTTTGGCCAAGCTTGTGTACAAGAATTAAGCTGTGCTACAATAAAGTGCTATAATTTTTAGTGCTTTATTAATATTTTAGTAAATATTTTATTTTGAGAGATCTTGTTTTTTTCTTATTTGCTTATTTTCAAATGGAAAGACGTTAATTTTTCTAAGAATTCAAAATAAGTAATTGAAAAAAGATATTAGAAATAGTAATAAAATGTGCTTAGTTTTGACATTAAAATAAAGAATGTCAATGTCATAAATATGTCACAATATTATTTACATAGTTTGGTACGCTTTTGCCGACAACGGTAGATTTTAAAATTAGCACACACATCCGTGAGATTTTTCCCTGTTACACTTATACTTTATTTATATCAATGCCAAAATCGAAAAAAAAATGTGTATACAGTCGCTTTCATTATCTTCTGAATCTACATTAAATTATTTTTTATTATATTAATTATGTCTAATTATTTGTTAGAAATTACGCATTGTCTGTTCCATTGAACTGTCAGATGTTTTTGCAATTTATCTTAATTATCCCCGCACAATTAAATTACTTTTCTATTTTAAAGTTTCTGAGCTTAAATTAAGGTGTCATAAATGTTAAAATGCTGTACTCATAACCGGACTTGACCTCTTTTTTAAAAATATTAACACAGTTTTTTATGGTAATATCCAGTAAGTAGCTAAATTGTTTTATGTATTAAGGTGGTGGAAAACGATATTTAGTAGCAACTTTAGGCTTACAATATTCCGGATATAACTAGGTAGTTCTGAACGTTTGGTTGGTTGTTAACCTTACCGTGTTTCAATTAAAAGTATGAACCTTAATCATGCATCTCAAAATACATTTGACGATTCCGTCAAACGTCCAGGATAAAACAAATTATATTTTTACAGCGTAGGAAGCACATGTTTACTATCAACACAGTTTCACCATTTGCCAAAAAGTTTTTTATTTAATTTCGAGATCTCTTTTGATCATCATCAGGAAATGAATAAAACTTTTTGTTCGATTGATTTTTGAATTTTTTTTTTTATTTATAACTTCTGGGCTTAGCCCAATCGGATTTAACCTCTGGATTTCTTCTTCTTTTGTCGGTTTTTTTTCGAATATGTTTTTAACCAGCACGTTTAGTTTTTTTCCTTGAAAAAGAATGGAATGATGATAAAATTTCTTGCAAAACGCTGGCGGAATCTTCTTGATTTCATTCTAAGAAATTTCTTGGAGACCATCTAAATATAGTGACGTCACTTTCCGAAAGTTGTAGCTTATAACTTTTCATAATTTTTGATTTTGGTCATGCTTCATTGGAGGTATGCTCAGAAATTTGTCTAACCTTTAGAGATCGTGTGGACGCTGTGACATTCAAACAGTATAAAGCAATCTAAACTGATTATAAGTTAACATAACCAGGTGTATTTTGGGTTGCATTTAGATTTCATCAGACTCGTAATCTTAAGTGAAACATGTTTTTTTCTTTTATGATACATAGGTGTTTGCATAACACAAGACTTGGTGATTGATTGATGAAGTGTGTATAAATAAGAACTATTGTAAATAACTTTTTTAGCTTTTCTATCTTTTTAATTATCTTTTAAACTATGGATTTTGACGTAGTAAAGTTGTTTGCGTAATTTTCAAAAATGCTAGTAATTACTTTTTTAAATATATGTTATTTAACTTTGTAGAATATTTGACAAGTTTTCGTTCTATATGTAATGATTATGTACGACCATTATGTTGATTTCAATGTCAATAGGAAAAAAGTGGAACCCTACCTATTTTACGTCTTGACAGTTCTCCTCGAAACGAATAATGAATTTCTAATTAACGAAAAGAGTTTTGTTGACCGGTTCTGTACAAATAATATGTATTTATTTAAGATAATAAAGGAAAGTTTGTTATTTGTATATTACATCTTCGTACTAAGGTTTATTGGTGAAAGCGAAGTTACAACGTTCTGTAAAAATATTTACATTCTAAATGGTATTCTTGCTTAAAGTACATATTTAATCATACTTTGCTCTAAATTATTATATTAAACAATGAAATTATTGTATTTAATTTTTTGTTAATCTATAGACTTTACGACAATATATTTAAAGGAGAAAATTGTTTGTGCAGTAAGAACTTTGTTGTAATAAAGTTCGATGAATACTATATAATATAAGAATTAAAATTGTGATAATTGAATTTACTTGAACTTAAAAGATTATTTTATTAAATTGAAAAGATTAATATTTTTTATCGTTAAGAATTTATTTATTTATTGTATTTATTTAATATTAGATAGATGGTGACGAGTTTTATAAAGATATATTTATATGAAAGAAGGGTACATAAAATATTTTATAATGTTGACACGTGCTGAATGCGTTGTGTTTCAAAGGGACATGTAATGGTAATCAAAACATCTATTTTTCCTAGAATAGCAATTTATTTTGTTATTTGAATCTACAGTTAATATTTTATAACGAGTACTTTTGACTTAATTGTATACTTTCAACTATAAAACTATACATATTGAAATTTCCCATAAAGTTAGTTTTATTTCATGTATAGTATTTCTTTATAACATAATATACATAAATATAGGTTATTAGTTGGTGACGCATACTATGCACGTTTTGAAATAATAATCTTCGGTTTGTTTATTATATACAATTTCTAGAATTGTTTTACCATTGTTATATTTTATTGTGGAATAATTTAATAACTGAACTCTAAATCAAGGTCATATTTTTATGTGTTTTTTTATTACAAATTGCAATAAAGATATTGTTTGATTTATTTTAATATAAACAAGACGATTACTATTAAAAACAAATTTATTTTCCTATTAAATTTTATTGTTGTTTTTATAAGAAAAAGGTAAACAAAATTCAAATATAAATTGTCTAAATTATGAAATAGAGGAGGTATGTGTGTTTTGCGTGTTATTTAAATTTACAATTGGCTGTTTTTAATCATTCTGACAAATTATTTTAGCTGAATTTAGTTGTTAAAAACAATTGTGAATAAAAATATGCTATGCAATAGTGTGTAATCACATTTTAACATATTAATTTTTGTTCCAACATATAGGATTTTATTCAATTACATAATATGAACTAAGTGGCAGGCATTGTCACTTTGACCATTAGTTTTGTAACAATGCAGTTGAACGTTGCACACAATTTACTTTATGTGTATATTAAACAGTTTTAATGTATTTTGTAACTAAGTTTATATTGTAGAGCGATGGTGCTAGGAATATTAATGCGACATTTTTTATATCAACGAGATAATGTCGTTTTGTGACGCTGAAACAATGTAGCAATATTACTAACATACATTGTGACAGACACAAGTTATTTTTATAAAACATAACAAATAAAACGCGAGTTAAAAGCAACAAACGTTATTTTTATAAGTAACTTTTATAACTCTTAAATAAATTATTTTTGTATACTTTACACTTGCTCGTATCTGTCACCTGAAAAACAACTTTTAATTGGCTATTCAGGTAAAACAAGTCAGCGTGTTTGAAGTTTCAACTTTGTTTTTAAATTTTTACATTTGTTTTGGCAACATGTAGAAGCGGCACTATTTTTACAAGCAATAATGCTTACACTCATGTGAACTATATGGGAAAAGTTATGAATTTTTGTTGTAAATTATTAGCAATACAAAACAATGAGGTTAATATTAATTTATTTTTAAGTAATTATTAAGCTGAACATTTTTTTACTACACATTAAAATCTTTAATCTCTTCAAAGTTTTTTTTTGCAACTGTATAAAAATAACTTTTGCTTGTACTGTGGACGTTTTTGGTTTGAATATTATTTGGTGATTGTTTTTAACTTTTTTTTGTAAGTTTTTTTCATAGTATTGCCTTGGTGGGAGATTTTTTTTAATTCATTTTGAGTAGCAACTTATCAAATCTTATTATGCCAGTCAAAACCAAAATTAAGAATGCCGTGAATTTAATAATTTAAATAAAAATAAACTGCTTTAAACCGAATTTTGGTTTCATGTAACTCCAGCTTGAAATCTGATGCTTAAATCAAAACGTATCATGTTTGTCGATGTAGATGAATCAAAACGCATTATGTTGTTTCATTGACTTTTTAGATGCATTTTGGTATGTCTATCTTCACATTAGGTGTTTTTTTTAATTATTTGGATTTTGATTTGGAAAATAGCCCATTAGGACGGTTTCACTGACTTACGTGATTTGTGTGTTATTTTTTTGCTCAATTTAGTGAAATGTAAATTGTATGTACCATGGAACCATTGACATTGCTCGTTGTTTATGCTTTTAAGCAACTTGAAACTTTTTGAACATGGCGGCCCTCGATTTTTAAATTGCTCTTGCTATATAAACATTGTTTGCTACGAACATCTTGCTTTATAATGCTTTTGGTACACGAAATTTGAAATACAAAATAAATCACTATTTACAGTATCCAAACGGTTGTTGATTTTGCACGTTTTTTTTATATGTTGGGCGTACTTACCAGAACAATTTTGAGAGATTTATACATTTAAACTGGCTGATTTTTTTAAAGTATATGTTCTAGATACAATTTTTTTTTCGTTACGTTAGTGGCTCTATTGAGTGGTTAGTGACGCTAAGCTGTTATTTTGAATTCCATAACTTATTTTGGTCTGGAGTTTTGAAAATATTAAATATAATTATTTATTTATTTATTATTTATTTTGTTTATATATTTGTTGCAATAAGTTATGAATAATGTTAAAAACATAAGGTTATTTTTATCTAAATGAGTTTATGAAAACATTAAATTAAACTTTTAGTAGTTTTTGATTATAGAAATGCCTTTATTATTGAAAGTTTAAAATTGTTTTTTTCTTTTATCACACAAATCATGTTCTAGAGGTTTTTGTTTTTTTTTATATAATTGGTGGCATATTATCTAAACTTGTCTGATATATGGAACTTGATGTACTTGATGTAAAACCTATACTGTATTCTGCTGTAAACAGCAGCTGAAATAGTATCTGTTTACGACAAGTTTTAGATTTAATTCTCTTCTAACCACTGTTTTAAAATGGTCAAAATGTTGTTGCGATTATTCATGTTTTTGTATCCCTACAACGTTGGCTAAACGCTACCTCCAACAGTTTCTGCTGTAATAAAAGAATATGATACATTGTAAAATGAATATAGAAGTCAATTTTGCATGAATTTGAGTGAATCATGGCATAACCTGATTAAACCGTTGATTATTATGAAGAGAAAAAGATTAGTTACAACATTAACATAACAATATTGACTGTCATGGTTTTGTTCATCATTTTGGGAAGAAACATTAGTTTATAAATTTAATACAAAATGAGCTGGTTGCTAATTTAGCAATGGTTTGTTTTAGTACTAAGAAATTAATAACGTATGAAGCAAAAGTTTTTGAAAAAATTCCTAACTTCAATTAAGAACATTTTTTTGAATACGTTACGTATGAATTATTTAAATTATTTTAAATTTGGAAACAGTTGAAATAGATCATTGACTTTATTCAAAGTTTTGTTTTTAAAAGGCGCAGTTTATATAACATCAGCTTAACACCACAGTCACTTAAAGTTCCCATGTGCATAAATTATTTTAGGCGCCACTAAATTTTATAGCAAATAAAATACTTTAACGTAAATATATTCCTCAAATTGGGTATTTTATTCTGATTAATTGAATTTTTCGATTTTTAATTATTTGTTTTTCTATCGCGCTGCAGTACGAAACTGTTTCGCAATATTATTTCTGCACGAATTGAATCACTTTTAGATCCAATTAAATCAGTTTATATAATATTTATGCTGAACTGAAAACAAATACGACTTACATGAAACGAATATGAAATATCAAACTATTTGTTTACATGTTTCCTTTTTAACTTTCATTTCTGGTTCGAGTTCAACACTCTTCCATTTATAATGTACTGTGATCCATATTTGGTGCGTCACTCGCAAGCAGTATTGTTCTGAGATCTGAAAAAATCCCAAGAACACATAATACATGGAATTTCTTGAAGACAATTACAAAATAATAGCAATTTTTACTTTAAGCATTGGAAAGGATAATTCTTAAGAGAGAGGTTAGAAAAAGGCTTTTAAATAATTTGCTTTTTATCGAGAAAAAATGGTTGATAATTAGTAAGTAGATTAAGACATGCACATGCATAATATTAATCTTAGATATTTAATTCCACTGACTTTCAAATCTTTTACACAATTTATTCAGGCTCTTTGAGAAAAACTCTCGAATCAGATTCAAATAGTATGAAGATATTTCTATCGCATACAAAACTGTTAAATATCTAAATATCAATAGGGATGCTTCATATTAATAAAGGACGATGCTCAAAGTTTCTTTTTTTTAGGAAGTTATAGAGAAGAATAATATTTTAAATATAAAACAAAATTCACATCGAACTTTTCAAGAGATTGTAAACAAGACAACAATGTTTCAAAATAAATGCCATCAAATGTTAAAAGCAGAGCATCATTAAATTATCCAGAATTGCGAAAATATGTGAGCATTAATGAAACAATTTGAACAAACAACGGTGAACGCGTTAAATCTACTATTTAACGCGTTTGAAATTCATATAATATGAAATCTCGTTGAAACAATCGGTGTATGATAATGGTGTGTGGCGCCACTGTGGACGTCAACGAAAGTAATCAGACACCGACTCGCGTGCCGTTGTAAATCACCAGCTGATACTTGGCCCCAAGCTCCAACATCCGACTATCATCATAATAAATGAATGAACATATAATACATAAACTTCTAAACGGCACATATCTATATATTTGGCGAATAACGCATTCAAATAGTAGGCGACAACACTTGTAATTGTTTCTCAGTATTTTTCAATTGATTAGGTGGTAATCTCCAATTCTATCTATTCAGTAGATAGAATCCAAATTTTAATTTTAAGTTTGGATCTTGAAGTTTCTGAAGTTTAAACTTTGTCATTTGGTTGCTTTCATCTATTAAATACTGCTAATTCGTTAAATGCAATGACAGTTTGACAAACAAATATTTCCTATTTGGTTCACTTTATTTACCAGAATTATAATTTGACAGATTACTTGCAGCTGCAATGATTGGAAAGAAAAATATGCATCACTCAAAAGTCTAGGACCAACAAAACTTTTTTTGATTGATAGATTGAGGTTTATAAATTCTATTGAGGTTTATAAATACTTTTTGATACGATTGATCAAAAAGTAAGTAGAAAGATTAGTTTTTTCTTAGTCCAGAAACTTAAAACAAACCTTGTTTAATCTCAATTTGCAAATTTAAGCACTGGCTTCTTTTTCTGTGTTCAAAATTTTTGTTATACACAACGTTCTAGATAACTGTTTGTCTTAGAAGCCACGCTTATAAAGAGTACATATTAATAGTTATTTTCGCTTATACGTTGGGAATCAGATTTTTTGGCATTTGGAATTGTAAGTTACAAATACAATTCATCTAATGCTTATCAATCAAGGATAAACATTTATTAATCAAAATTACATGAAAAAGTTAATTTTGGTTTGTTTTATTTGAAACTTATCATGTGTCACGTTAAATGCTCTGCAGTATATTTTTGATGTGGTGAGTTCTAACTAAAACCAAACAGCGCTGTCGTAGATTGTGCTAAAAGAGCAAAGAAACAATTTGAAACTAAAATAAACTTAGTTTTTCTACAATTGATCTTTTTTGACAAATAATATGTCACTTTGTCGCTCACACTCGCCTAAATGTCAAAACACTTAATGCAACCAATTAAATATTATATTATTTTGCGCTCTTAATATACACCTGTAGCGATTACAATGCTATGAAATAAAATGCTTGTTTGTTTTGTTATCATTCTGAGTAATTGTATATGTTTGAATTATTGATGTACATATAATAATTAATAATTTTATTGTTATTAACACTAAACAAAATGTATGTTATTGTATGACCTTATTGTTTGTAAATTTTGTTAGAAGTCAAACACAAAATAATTTTGTCAGAAAAATCAAATTTGCATTTATTGTTTACGGCTTATAAACTACATAATACTATATGTTAACAGTGCTTAATTTAGAATTTTGTTTTTGGACGCTATGTTGTGCTTGCGGCACCAATAATTTAACACTCACACTTTTATATAATTCAAAATTAATTATCAGCCCCTATTGTTATTATTTGTATATTTATATAACACAATAAGTCAATGCTAAATAGTGTGCTTTTGAATTTTACAATTAATATTGTTTAGTGCGTTTGATACTTTAAATAAAGGATCGTTACAAAACCCATTAGTAAAAAAAAATTGTACATGTCAGTTTCGACACCCGACTGGAGCTTCTTACTCTTTAAGTGGAATTGTCACTGATATACAATAAGAAAGATAGGTATTGCAAAAACGTTTGAGCTAAACATGGCCGTAAATTAATTACATTGTACTAATTTATCAGAAAGATTGACACTTGAAACTAGGGTCATAAATTAAAGAATACCGTTTTCTATTCAGGGCAGTACTCATCTACCTGTTTGGTTCTGTTTATAAACCAAGGCACGCGACACTTTGGATTGCAAATGTTTTTTATCTTTGTTGGAAGTCTCTCTTATGAGCAATAAAATTTACTGTCGGGTATATCTCAAACGTTCATACTATAAACAAATACATACGCTAATATGTATAGTATTTTGATAAAATGTTAGACATAAATAATAATACAAAAAAATATTTTACTTATATTACGGAAATGTATATTTTGAAACATAGATTTTCTTTACTACTGATATTAAATTAAACATTAGTTTTATCAATGTTAACTACTGTGACAAATCTTGTTTATAGATTTAGACCCTATGTTTCTTTCTTTTTCTACATTTTTTTGGTCGTGAAAACGTATAATATTTAAATATAAACAGATATTCGGAAAAAAATACGAACAAATTATAGTTTGACTAAACATTTTGTGCTTACATGGTTTTATTGCTACTTAGCTTTCACTAACCTTTATGAGGGCTCTGCACACGCAGGGTTTATTGCGTGTGCAGGATCCTGAAGATACTGCGTCAGGGCTGTATTAAGGTTGCTTCTACTTTCTTCGATTGTATGTCACTAAAGGTAACAATTAAATTACAATTTACTATCTAGACACAGATATATTTATTATTATATAATATAAAAATTACGTAGGTAGGAATGGAAACATTAGCATCTAATTATCAGAATCAGCATATCTTCTTCTTCTATATATATATAAAAGAAAGTCGTGTTTGTTACAACACTTATAACTCGAGAACGGCTGGACCGATTGCCATGGTTTTTGATTTGTTGGATTTGTTTCCGTCTCGAATAGCAGAATACATCTTAAAAACAATGAAAACTCGATATGTGTAGAGCTTATTTGTTTTCTCTTGGCGGCTGTGACGTCACTAATCTGCGCGAACATTGACAGCTGATGGAATAAGTGAGCGCTGAAAACATCCGACCATCTTTTGAAGTATTAAGGTTGTTCTATTTATATTAAAGCAAGCAAGCAAAGTAAAAAAATTAAGATTTAGCTGACGTTTTTAGTTTAGTTAGTAATAGCAAAGAACTACCAATTACAGCTTCTGCGCATGAACACGTGACCCGCCTACAGAAAACAAATAAGCTCTAATGAATACTTAATCATTTCAATAGATGCTGATTTGTTTATTACATGTCAAACATTTGTTGTCCAATCCTGTCAAATAGTGTAACAACTATTTTTTTTTTGGAGCTTATGGCCTGGTTGCTGAGACCTTTAAGCCACAACTTTATTTTTTTCTGAAGACATCATGTGTGCGTTCAGAAAATTATTTTTTGTAAAATGTCTACAAAGTTCAGGTACTGTTATATTCGTTTTTAATTCCCGAAAATAATACCTAAGATTTATTCTACAGTAAAAACATAAAATCATCGGAACGGAGGGAACGGAATTTAGGGAATAAAAAATCAGTTGGTAAAGGTTATAAGATTAAGGAAAAAAAATCTACAGGTTAACAAAAGTATAAATGTCTTTTTATAGGTTGTCTATGATTTTTCTTGATAAGCTATTCATACGTAGTGGTTATATACTCTTTGAGCTATTGTCTATGTCTCGAAAGTTCAGGCACAGTTATTATATTTGTTGGTTTTATGCGAGTGCACATTTTAATAACAATGCCGCGTCCTAGAAGATCTAATCTTTCCCAGCAAAGCTGTAATGCAATTAGGCAACGGAATATCGCGAGTCAATTATCTGCGAGAAATTGCACGCGTTGATACTTGAAGGAAAATTTAAAGATGAGGAAGTTCTTATTCCAAGGATTCCGATGATCCCAACGGATATGCCCTTTGAGTTTAAACGAATTCAATTCCCGATTCGTCTTGCCTTTGCCATGACGATCAACAAATCACAGGGCCAATTCTTGACTATTTGTGGCCTCAATCTAGAAAATGCATGTTTTTCTCATGGTCAATTGTACGTGGCATGCTCACGTGTCGGCAAACCATCCGCTTTATTTGTTCTTGCGCCTGACCAAAAAACAAAAAATGTCGTTTACCACAAAGTGCTTTAATGAAAATCCTATTAATGAATTAATCCGAGTTTAATTTTTTTTTCCCTATCTGCACAACATAGTTTTTAATCATTTTTTTCTGACATGAGTTTGAAGTATTTAATTATTATTTTTTATTTTTTTTTATTTTTATTCTCATTCTGTATCTATGTTTTCGTCATCATTCATCATAATAAAATACTTTTTTGTTTCTGTCTATATAAATTTTGTATCATCTATCTATATTATTTTGTATCATTGTTTTACGTTCATCAAAGCCTAAATTAGTTCAGCTGAAAAGTAACACGACATTCATTGACTGTTAGGCGGTACGAAGTTTGCCGGGTCAGCTAGTATATACATATAAAACAATCACTGTTACTACCATAATCCGGTATCATTTTCAAGCGGTTGAAATGTTCCTCTTCAGTAACGAACACATGATATGCTGACTAGATCCACAGACACATCTGTTGGCTACTAGTTTTATGCAAATTGGGAGTTGGTCTGTTGTGAAGTATTTAAGAAGTCAGAGTATTGTAATTGCACTAAAAGTTTAGCTAAACTATAACAAAAGCAAAACTTGCAAAACGCTGATTCTGAAATGCTTGAAGCTTGTGAGTAACTATTTTTGTACGGATCTAGTTAAATTTAGTGATTTTCATGATCGCTTTTTAGCATTTATTTAAAAATCATTAACTACACATGAAAAATGTTTACGCGTTTTAGTTAACGCTAGACAAAGTTTCACTCTTTATACCGGCGGTTAAATATCTAAATTGATTCTCAAGGATTAAACTCCAATAAAGTCTAATAACATTTACGTACATAATATTATGTTCACGATCAAATCTTATCAGCTTTCTGTCTTTTATATTTTAATTTTCTAAGTCTACTTCTTTATACAAGATTTTTTAATTTAGTATTGAGAGTTTTCTATTTAAAAAAGTAGAAACTTAAATCTCATAAATTGTGTATTTAAACCGTAAAAACTGATGATATTAATTATTGAAGAATTTCACATTATAACAGTCTATGTTTTCTTATATTCGAGAACGTTCAGGATTTATAATTCAAAATTATTGAATTTGAATTTATATAATACAAGTGTTCGAAATCCCAACAGTAAGCAAAAGCTAAAAGACGACAGTTATTGCGGTAAACCGTGTACAGAACAGGGGCAGAGCGCAGCAGAGACACGACATAACAAAGCAGGGATCGTAAAACCGCTAATCAAACCCACCCTCGAGCTGCAACGTTGTATCCTAAACACTCCACTCTACACCTGCTTTAATGCTTGAACAAAGATAGACAGATATGGGATATAAACGATAAAAAGAGACCACATTTTGAATTATCGTTGCGGGGGTGTGGCGGTGGGTTCGGGTGTTTATTGCTGGGGTGCCACATCAGGCACCGCTTGACTAAAGGGGTTTGAGTGTTTTGTCAAAACGAAAAGGTTATTTGAGGAATGCGAGACGTTATCATTTAACGACCTTATAACATAATTTGTTATACTCAACACTTGCAATGATGAAGTCATTTATACCAAATGTTCACAAAACATATTCTGTCGTATGATCATGACTCAAGGCGCATTAAAAACAAATTTGTTATGTTGACCAATTCAACTCAATTAGAATATTACAATGGTTTTTAGTATCATCCAACAATAATCTACAGCTACAAAATTCTTTTTTTTCCTTTAACTTAAGAAGGTTTTTAAGTCTCAGTACCTTGTTGTAAATGAATAATATAATATCACTTAACCTTTCATTTTTTGCCCATATATTATTATATCTTTCACGAAATATTACCGACTTGTAATTGGACTCAATAAAACAAAACTTTCTAACAATATGTTTTCTGTTAAGAAATACATTATGACGTTTTTTGTCTTGAAACAAATTGCTTTACTTAAAATTTTAGAACTTTTTAATAGTCTGCAATGACGATGGCTAAGTGGATTCCTTTAAGCATTTAATTATCGTATTTGCTTACATGTTTAATTCGTATACTAACAATTCATTATATTAAAAAAATAATTGCTGGAATGAACAGATTCGAATAGGGGATTGTTTTCAAAGAAATTTACCAGAATTTTGGTATAGTAGCGCTAAAAGTATATAATTATACTAGTCCCAGTGAAATAACGTTATATGGCCGTACTTATAATGTTTTATAATTCCTTATCACGGGTTAATACATCTAATCTCTCAAAGAACCACTCAAAAATGATTTTAAATCACTTTCGAACAGGTGTTGACCAATTATCAATTTAGTCCGGAATTTGTAAACCGTCAGGGAAAATGAGGTGTTAAGATTGGATAAAAATGTTATCGCACTGTTTTTGCATTCAGTTATTATATGTATATACCAGGTGTGAATTGTTATACCCGCTAAAGATACGTACAATAATATTTTTGTCTTGGTTTTGGATAATGGTCATTGTTGGGCTATTAGCTTTTGCAACGCACGTAGGACCATATAACGTTATTCCATTTGGGTTACTATATATAGTACTAAAATCTTTTCAACAATAGAAGTCAATATTGAATTTGACATCATTGTAAACTATTTGCTTGGTGTTGTACTACCATATCCGTTAGAAATTTTAATTTACAATTGATGAGAACTTGAACATAATTTATGTTAGTATTTGGAATACGAAATGAACGATTATCTGCGGTCAAGTACTGTTTGTAATACACAATTTTAAGTTTTATTCTTATAAAACTGCATAGCGTTGTAAATCACTTGTCTAGTTATCAAGTGCCTAAGCGTGGACTGCCAAGTCATAAACATGTTGTGACCTAATTACTGGATTATGAATTTTTGCGATAATATTTCTCATATATGATTTGTTTGAGAATTATAACATTCAATGAGTTTGAATATTCAGAAGCACATGAGAAGAACTTGTGCAGTATCTCACTTATGTTGTTCTAATATAATCCAGCTTGTATAGAGTGAAAGTAGCGACATCTATTGTTTAAATTATTTAAAATTGATATAAAGGTCGAAAAATTATGTCTTTACATTTTGATGCTAAAAGTCACTCCTATTGACAGTTCTGATAAAAAATAATTTTGTGACAAATAAGGGATTTTGCTGATCGGACAACCAAGCTATAACATTAGCGCATTATAATTATGATTGACTTTAAACATCTGAATATAGAAAAATGTATTTTAGATTTTGATGCAAGGATCTTTAAGCAGCTGTCGGCTTCTACTATATTAAGGAAGTCATAGGCACTTGGGTAAATATAAGACCCAATTGTCATAAAAAATGTATTCAAGCAAGAATCTGTTGCGACTGTCGTTTTATTAAGCAACACATGTTTGAGTCTACGGATCCTGGTTTGAATGAACTTGCTTTAACTTTATTTTATTAGCGGGTTGATAAGATATCAATTATTCAAATTGATTCTGTGATCAGTAGTGATTGTTGGCATTAAAATGTAGAATATGGTATTTGTCGATATAAGGAGCTTTTGATGTCGCTATTTTTAGTAAAAATCTTTAGGTAATTATAAAACTCAGTTATGACGACAAATTCATTTTATACAGAAATTTATTGCGACTCACAACTAGAACGAAACATGTTTGAGTCTACGGATCTTGGTTTGAATGAATTTGCTTTAAGTTTATTTTTTCGGGAATTGGAAGTTGTAAATAGTTTATTAGTTTTTAATTTGTTTACTATAGCTACTGCTCAAGAAAGATTAAATTTGATATTAAGTAATATTTTACCTCGTATGGCATTTTTTTCTTGTCGCTGTAACTCGGAAAAAATTAGCTATATGTATTTCAGTTGTGTTTTTAAGTCATTTTATTCTAGAAGTTGACATACAGTTTTAGTCATGTCTGTTTTTTTAATAGTAAGATACATATGATACGTGGGGAGGGTTTAATGGAATACAAAATAGAGGTGGTGCCAATATTTGATGCAGGAACGGCAGTTAAATTGTCTTTTGTAGTATTGTATTTTTAATCTTTGATTTTCCAATTACTTTTTACTTGAATTACTTATTTATAGTTTGTTGTTCAACCTAACAAACATAATATTTGTAATTCTGCTGACAGCATATTTCTAGTAAACAAATTATGTAATATTCTATTATTATATATAATGTTATTGTATTATATTTTATTATTTATAATAACATAACTGCTGTAGGTTGTTGAGAAGGTGACCAAGTTTTTTTATCGAATAAAACTCTTTCCTACATAATCTTGTTGATTTTGAATTAGAAATAATAAATATTTGTTGTCAATTGTAACATAATGTAAAGTATCGAAAGCTGTAATAGTAAAATGCTACATTCGCGTAAATCGTGACCAGTTTCAGGTCGATGCGGAAATAAAGTTTCAACCGTAGCGAATACTTTAACACAGTTCAATCCGTACGAATTTGAAAAGTAAATAGATAAAAATATCTTCCGGTTATTTGAAATAAAATTATATACCTCCTACAAAGAATATAATTAATATTAGCAAAATTTTGTTTAGAATAGAATTGCGATTTGAGATAAAATTTTAAGTGCTATGTAATTATTAAGAGGAATCAGATAGCAATTACTTTAAATTTACCGCGTTAGAATTTGCTGATGAGTTCACAGGTGGTCTGCAATTTTTGGTGATGAGTTTGGCGACAAGGTGTGGGTGTTTTTTTTATTGTAGGTGTAGACTTAATTTATGTGAAGTAATGTTGTATATTTTTCACTTTCGTTATTAATTATAAATTTTGAAAGTTGTAAATTAAATTTATGTAAATTGTTATATTAGTATTGGTTGAAAAGTTTGAAAGGTTTCCATATTTAGTCTAGTTTCTGTCAGTTTGTTTGCGAAGCAGGCTGTAATTATAACTTATTATGAAGTAATTATAAAGCAACATTTTCTAATTGTTGCTTGGTAAAAGGTGATTGTTTGATGTGTTTTAGATAGAGAATTCCCAGACGCTTGTATCAATGTTAACAAACCATTAGGAATTGGTTGATGATGTTGATGTGTTGAGAACGTGATTAAACGATTTTACCGATAACATTATTGAGGTACATTAAAGATACTTATTTTGTTCTTTTTAACAAATTTCTCCATTTAATTATCAGACTTAAGCAAAATTTCTTAGTGTGCCACGTGTTTGGTTTTTTTAGAGAAGTTAATAAAAATATCCATAATTGACAAAAAATATGAAACGAATTTTCCATTTATATAAGATCTTTACCAGATCTTCGTGGTCCAATAAAAATATGGTTGCAGTAAAAAAAATAGTTGTGGCTTCACACTGATACTTAACCTTACTGATGTGACCCAGATGGTTCTGAGGTGGAATAGACGGTTTTCGAACATAATTTTGCCGCGCTTCTCAATTGCTTGCAAAATTATTATGAGTGGTCGCTTAAGCTATTTTTGTCGCAGATTGTGCATAATAAAACAATTACTTCTTTTCTTTCTTTTTTGTCTGTTCACTCGGTATCACTTTTTCTGCATCACAGAAATGTATAAGATGCCTTCACAGGTTTGCTATATTATATAACACCAGCTTAAGACCTAAAAATTATTAGAAACAAAAGGGCTTAATCAAAAATCAAAAGAAACAAGAGGGTTCAATCCAATTTAGCTAAGTTATGACAGTCATATACTGTAAACTAGGAAGTTTAAATGTTTGTTAATTCTAGCAAATTGTTGTAATTATTGTAGACATTGCAATGTTTAGCTACCGAAATGCATCTTGTTTTATCAGATGTTAATGTTAATGGTTGAATGATCTTTTCGTATAAACGTAAATCTTTGGCGCAAGTGTTATTTTTTCTCTCAATCATTTAGAGTCGAACTATCATTTACAATTTACATTTACAAATAAAAAAAACATTCAATAATGAATTGAACTGTAAAGAATTTTGTGTAAATGTAGCACAAAAAAACCTTAATAAATTACAAATTTGGGAGGGAATATAGTAGAAATAGAACCCAATCTGTAGAAAACATGAACAAAGCATAAAACTATTGAAAAAAATGTAGATACTGCTATGTTCTGTGTATTATTTCTTTTCAATTTTCTCCTATACTTGAAATTGTGGTTTACAAACTTGTGGTTTTTCATATTTTTGTCTCTCATTAACGATTCTGTTAGATTTTGGATATATTGGATTTTGGAATAATTTTCTTGTTTTGAAACACATGAAGAATGTTTTTTATTTTGGTTTATATATATTTTAATAATGAAGCCGAAGTGTTAAAGATTAGACACTGATTCTTTTTAGAACTCTCAAAAAGTTTATGTTTTATTTTCCATATTCGTAGTAGAATATGGCTCGATAATATTCTATGAGATGCTGTTTTTGCATGGTATATTGCAAATTCGCATTAGAAGTAGATATTTATATTCTTTTATTTTAATCTTTATTAACAGTCAAAAGTGTGTCTAATACTTCTTGCCGAAATATTGCTCGGAAATCTCAAATAATAAAAAAATGTGTTTTAAATAGCATCTTGAATAAATTATGTACAACATTTTTAAATTTTTATGGCAAGCTTTTTTTGATGCTATTGATCGTTAAAATTGATTCAGATTGAATATAAACGTAACGTATGTTTTCTTTCCAAGTCTGAATACGAGAATACATTGAATCAATAATTATTGTGTCTTAATACATGAATTGGGTTATATTCGATATAATGTGGTAAATTACTTTATTTACTTTGGTTTCTTCACTGGTAATCAAATCTTTCTAGACGGTCGGTAGACGGTGACACTGACCTGGACGAGGTCTTAAAACTTGTTCATTGTGTGAATAGGTATAAGCTTTCATTTGCTTTTTTCTGATTATCTAATCTTTAATTAAAAGAATTTAGGTTATTTTTTAAACAAGTTTTCTGAATTTTTTCTGTCGTACTCGACAATACCATTACACATTTATTAAATTGAAATATTGATTGAAGTGTATTATTCCCCGTTTTTTAAATCTTTTATGATATTGAAAAAGTAATTACCTTTGCATTAATTACTAATATAAAAGTAATGTACAATTACATCTAAAATAGCATCGATACCGAAATTTCTCTCTTTTGATATGTTCTATGTAATTGACGTAATAATTCGCCTACTGTAGATTAATATAAATAAAATATAACAAGTGCCATCCTGTTGTATAAAATAAAACGACCTCGCCTAGCCTAGTTACAATGCTATTAAACTTAATCAGTTATACTTACAATTTGATTTGTTAGACAAAATTTATTATCAAGCAATAAAATAAACTATTCAAATAAAATGTTTTTACAGAATAAATTAAGAATTTAACAACTGCATATCGGAGACGGTTCAGGTTGATTACCTGAAAGTATTTTGATGGCGCCTAGCCCCTTTCAACATAACAGCTGTAATCTCTTGAACCATCCTAGAATTCTTCCTTCATTCTAAAATTAGGGTTTTACATGGGGTTTCTGTAATCTTAAACAGCATAATATCAGTACATTATTATCGATTTTATAAAGTATAATATATACCAATCAAATTTATTTTTATTTTACGGCAGTAGAGGATCTGTAAAACAATTATTATAGACTCGGTTAGGTCGACAAATAAGTTACAATTGTTTCTGTGTTTTTGGTCTTAACATGCTAAACCTTTTTCTCCGTCAACAAGATTGTCAGAATATGTGCAAAAAGTGTTTCTTCTTTGGCGACGTTTTCAACCAAGTGTGGGGCAAGAAAACTAATTTTTCACGTTGTTTTCTACGAAAATCACTACAGAGGCTCGAAATTGATTTTTTGATAAAGAATAGAACATTTTGGTTTAACTTTTTTTGTAAAAGCTTAGGCTAAGGGGTTTAACTTTAGATTATCTTTATATTACTGTCAGAAAATCCAATTATCTAAACAAATAAGCTTTTTGAAAGACAGAGTCCGTAATTTAGTGTCAAAATTCTCATCGGAACGTAGATACTCTTGATCGTGGGGTCAACAGTTATGTTTTAGCGAACATTGCGAGAGAAGCTTTTTACTCTAAATATTTATTGCTCCATTTCTTATTTTATTGAAAAACTGGCATCTGAACTAAAGTTTGATGAGTTTTAAATTTTTTTAAAGGGTTTTTATCATTTGCAATCTTGTTTAATTAAACATTTTGCATATTAATCAGATAATTGCCGAAATAGATATTTTGATTTTATTAAAAGTGTCGGTAACTGGCAACAGTGCTGTAATAACCTCAATTCCTTCTTCAAAAACTCAATTAAAGGCCATACATGCCGTGAGCTAAAATTTTAGCTAAAAGTAGTTCTTATATTAGTTTTTCTTTAAAATCGAATGTAGTGAGAAAGTAGTACTTAATAATACAAGCAGGTTTATAGTATTGAGTACATCTAGTAGATATGTGAAAATTTGTCTAAACAATAGAAAACAGGATTTGTTTCTCTCTTACTGGAAAACATAGCATTTATATGAAAATGTGTCATTAATATATAATTGTTTTAAAGTTTGGTACTCGTATGGTAAGTACTTGGTAAATTCGTATCCCTCTTATTCCTTGCAAGAAATGTTGGCTCTTATTAAGTTTAAGGCTTATTTTTATTATTATTTTTTTGTCGGTGATGTGGAGGATAAATACCGGATCTTGTAGTTTTTATAATTAAGATTTTATTTCTTTTTCTTACTCTTGCTTAAATCATTTGCTCACTTTTTATGTTCGGCATAATCAACCTTGACTGTTTACTCTGTATCTGTTTTTATTCGGTATAAAAATAAGTACATATATAATTTGGATTTGGTTTTTATTCGGTATAAAAATAAGTACATATATAATTTGGATATAAATAATAAATGTGATAAAATAAATAATTCGTTTATGACGGACATTAAAATGCTTTTTTTTGAATAAATAATGATTTAAGTTATTGCTTTTTGTAAATATTTAATTATGGTAAGTTATATTTAAACAGCTTTGGTCTTAATTATCTTTATTGTTAATCAAATACAACCATTACAACAATGTATTTTGTTTTGAATAATTAATCATCGTGTTTTACAAAAGTGATGCTTTTGAAATAGTTCTCTTTGTTTATTATTAATAATATTGGTAGTAACGGTGACCTTTTTAGATTTGACACTTGAAATTTTTATCTTGCAGAAATTTCTATACACAATTTTAATTTCTAAATTTTGTATTATATCTAGTTTGTTTTTGTGTTTTTGATAAATTATTCTTTCACTTGGTGCACAGGCGCTTTATTTTCCATTCACACCATGCAAGTTTTATCATTTTCTCGATATATTCGGTTCACGTATTCTATTCAATAATTCACAAATATTTCAGTCGGATACTCGCTAAACTAGAATCTTTCTATTTTCCATTGCTAATAAATTTATTTGTGAAGAAAATTACATGAATCGATTAGTATTTAGATTTAATATTTTATGTTTCAAGTAAGTGCTCTGGGGAAAGCAGAATATATCAAATATATTTAGAGCAACAATGATTTTGGTCTATGAAAATGATTTATTTATAATGTGATTAACAATTTTCAGTGCATTTACGCCTCCACTCTAGTGCATTTACGCCTCCACTCTAAAAGTTTCAATTGAAAAAAGTTGAAAGAGATAATTGTTTTTTAAATTTTGTTATTTTTTTGCTTTTTCTCGAGGAGTACTGCTAAATCAACGTTTTCTGAAGAATTTAGAACATGGAATGCTGTACGAATAGAATGTCACACTACTACTTAATAGTTTGAGATGCATTTTATCAGATCGTGTATCATCATTGCGGCTAGTACCAAGAGGCTTAAGAAAGGCAGAAATCTCGGCAGAAATTATAGCCTTTTTAATAAGGTCGGTAAATTTATGGTGAAAGAAAGAAAACTTTTAGTATTTATTTATTATATAAATTAAAATAATTACAATTTTGGTATGAGCAATTAACTTTGCTTTGGAGCTTTAAAGCCCAACCAGATTAAACTAAAAGCTATTTTGCAATAGATTACATTTTGCGTCCATTTGTTAATAAATATTGAGTGTCTGGTAAATCCAGTGGGAAAATACAATTTTTTATTAATAGTATTAATTACGTTATTAAATTTGATTTTAATGTTGATCTAAAAGTCGTAATTATTTGATTTGTTTCCTTATGGCTTCTACCACACTAACATTGAAAATAAAAATAATTATCATAAATATTGCATATTTTTGTTGGAAAGCACCTTGTGGCATAAATTTTGTGGACATAAAATGTATGTTAATTTTGTTATTTTTTTTGCTTTTTCTCGAGGAGTACTGCTAAATCAACGTTTTCTGAAGAATTTAGAACATGGAATGCTGCAAAAGTGTCTATACGAATAGAATGTCACACTACTACTTAATAGTTTGAGATGCATTTTATCAGATCGTGTATCATCATTGCGGCTAGTACCAAGAGGCTTAAGAAAGGCAGAAATCTCGACAGAAATTATAGCCTTTTTAATAAGGTCGGTAATTTTATGGTGAAAGAAAGAAAACTTTTAGTATTTATTTATTATATAAATTAAAATAATTACAATTTTGGTATGAGCAATTAACTTTGCTTTGTAGCTTTAAAGCCCAACCAGATTAAACTAAAAGCTATTTTGCAATAGATTACATTTTGCGTTCATTTGTTAATAAATATTGAGTGTCTGGTAAATCCAGTGGGAAAATGCAATTTTTATATTAATAGTATTAATTACGTTATTAAATTTGATTTTAATGTTGATTTAAAAGCCGTAATCATTTGATTTGTTTCCTTATGGCTTCTACCACACTAACATTGAAAATAAAAATAATTATCATAAATATTGCATATTTTGTTGGAAAGCACCTTGTGGCATAAATTTTGTGGACATAAAATGTATGTTTATCCTTTTCACCTGCAATTTTAAATCGTAAATATTTCGTTTGTTTTTATTTCAATTTGGCGAGGATTATAATTTTTCTCTGACGACGGTTTTCTGCTTCCTTTTGTAATTTTATAGTTTGTGTAAATATTATCGCCTTGCATCTAACAGTGTGTATTAAAATAAAATGAGTTTTTAGCGTATGCAGCACCTGCATTTGCCATATGACTTTACGATATTAAAGGTATTTCTTTCGTATTACATTATTATATATGTTGCTTGCAAGCGCATCCTCACTTGGGACTGTTGGTTAATGAAAAGTAGGACTAATGCTTATTGAAAATAAGCCCTTCTAGAATATAACGCTAAGTTTCATTTTACGTTAAAGTTACGATTATTTCAATTACGGAAAAATTGCAAAAGGAGGGGTTATATTCTTGACATTTTGTTTTCATTTTAATGTTTTTTCCAAGAGTTCAGCAAATGGGTTTGCAAAAAATACCAGTTGAATCGACCGAATAAAGTTTTTTTTCTACATTTTCAAAAATTGGAAGATTTATTATAAGTGTCGTTCGAACCTGTTGCTATATTAAACTTTTATTTTTCATAATCTTTACTCGTACACTAGAAATTTAAATTGATTTATTTATGCTATTTTTTGTTACAGGTAAGTCATCTTCAACAGTTTTCTAATTATAGGGTAAGTTTACCGTTTGATAAATTTAGTCTATAATTCGAGATGTCTGTTTCCTCTACAAGTAATATTTTATCAAATTTTCAGCTTCTTGAATATCTTATTAAGTAAAAACAATCAAAAACTTTTTAGCCTATGTTACATGCATAAGCTTGCATATGTCTATATTGCCTTTTTTATTTCTGCTCTGTTTTTGCTGACTAGGTTAAATGTTATTTTTAATAATATCTTTTAGCAAAGGCATTATTAAAAATGTTTGCGACAGTGAACTTTAAAACGACAACTCACTAAGTAGAATTATGTTACTCTAGCGATAATTTAAAATTTGACATGAAATTGAGTTGATGACGATAACGTAACTATACTTTTTCAGTTGTATTAAAAATGACAGTTGGTTTTAAATTGACTGTATGACGCCACCTTTTCTAATTTTTTTTTAAAGTTAGTGACAAAACGTACCTAGAAGAAATAAGATGCAATATGTTTAAATTTATGATTGATTTGAATGAATTACAGTTATGTCTGTAATGTTTGTCAATGTTTTGGCCTTATTAAAGATGAGAGGTGAACATATAAGACATGACATTGTTTTTATCAATTTTTTGAACCTTTACATATTATAGAAATCCTATCAGCCGTGATGCTAATTTATAGAGATTTTTAAAGTTTTACTAAAAAATAATAATTTGTTTACATATGAGATTTTTATTATTATAGCACTACAAAGTGGAAAGGTTCTTATGTAAGTAGAATAAGCATAAAAGATGTGAACCGTCACGGGACGCCCGACAGATGTGAAGCACCAAAATTATTATAAGGTCAGATTACGACAGAAACTAAATATGGTTAAATAAATAACAAATAAAATATTACAATTTTTTTCTGTTTATTTAATAAACATTTATTATCATTAAATACAAAAATTTAAAAAATGTTTTTTTTGATTCTATTACTGTGACATCTGGTCGATGATAACTCAACGACTGAAGTATGCAAGGCAATTTTCAAGCTCGGTGTCACGAGCGAGATAACGCGAGTCAAACCGAGTGAATCTGAATGCTGTGCGTTTACCAGGGGCTTTTTGCTTCATCAAACGATTTATAGATGAATACAAATTGGTACGTTAGGCATAAAAAACTAATATGTACTGTTTTTTAAATGGTAACGTATTCTTGTAATTTGTTTGCCCTATACTTGCATATTTGCTATTTATACTAGACTATTAACTGAAAAAAAGTTGTACAATAAGCTGAAAAAGCTTTTTTTTGTAATAATGATTTATTACGATCAATTATATACTATGGTTGATTTATAGTACAACTACAGGTAAACATTGATATGTTGTAATGATATCCGTTAAATAAATTTATGTTTTAGCTTATTGTATAAAAGCTTTGCGTAAGTAGATATATCGGCAAGAGGTGAATTATAAATGACATAAATATAAATGAATTCTATATTTCAGCATTAACCAGCAATAAATTAGCGGTGGCAGTGTGTATGATTATTTTACGAAATGCAGATATATCATGTTATATGTATAAATAAGGCAGCGCACCTAAATAATGCAGTCCCAGTCTGTCCGGGTACAATGGATTTCAATATAAATAATTTATATGCACTCACGAAAAAATATACTTCCTTTTCATATTTTATAGCATCGAATAAAAAATAATAGAATATTATATTAGTTAATACCCCCGCGCCTCAAGCCTGAACATCACACAGCTTTTATATTTATTCGAAATTACTTATTCATATTAAATTAGTTTTTCTTGGCGTTGAATTTTAAATGAGTCACGCAGATATATGGCTGTTCTAAAATAACTCATTCTGAGAACAGAATTTATATCATAAAGTATTATTATACTCTACCACCGCTGAAGAATTTAGATTTATTTGACACAACTGACGTTGTATTAATATTTAATTGAACTGCAATGATTAATGCATTTGTAATGCATTTTTATATATATTTATTATTCAGATTTTGACAGGATCATTACTGAATTACTGCCAATCCTTCCTACACACAATTTTACGCCTCTAAAAGAGCTAATATTATTTATTAATAATTTATTGACATACTTGCTCTATAATAGCATACAAAATTTGTAAGTTTTAATACAATGTGTTTAGTCATATTTTTCAACGTTTTACAATACATTTATAATTTAGTATATATTTCATAATCTTTTCTCAGTAGACCTTCTAGCATTTTTAATATATATCTAAAAAATAGGGTTCTCTTGCAGATTTTAAAGCTTTTTTAGTGGTTCTTCAAAAAGAGGCTTTTTTTAGTCGCCTAGTTCGAATATCCAGCAATTTCAATTCAGAAACCGTTTCTTTTTTAATTAAGTTATATAAATGAATGATTAACTTTTGTGAACCTACACTTCTCGGAAGGCTTTTTTTTTCAAGAAACAATGAAACAACTGTGTTTGTGTTAACAGTCAGTTTGTTAAAGCGATATTGAGTTTATAAGATTTTGAGCAATGTATTGGAAATGAAAAACTTGATTTAAAAATCTATTCCAGAACCAGCAGAAAATCACGAGGTATTAGGGTATAGAACGAACTTTAAACATTACAGTATGGAAAGGCATTCTGTTTATTCTTTTTTTATTATGATTACATATACAGTAACTGAATTGGTCTTTTTTATTTCTGTTTTATACCTAGTGGCCTCTGCTTATGTTAGACGCTGATCAATTTTGGCATTTCAGTAATGCTACATTTGGAGGTGCAAGAGCAATCTCAAGATAGGTGTCTTTTGATTTTTTCTGACTAGAAGTCAAACTATGGATCTTTATGTTAGAAGCCAGTATTTTACTACAAATATTACGGTTTTACCACTTTTTTTTTCTTAACTCTTAAGCGAGTGAAATAACAATAAAAAAAATTCTAAGATTTGAGATCTGTCGGTGGAAGATGTAGTGCCAAGCAAACATTAACATGCGGTACGTGTTTTTTCTCACTGTTTTTACACTAAACTTACTAAGCTATTTTATCCCGAATAGGACAATGATTAAATCTGTTAATTTCAGCTGATTTTATATTGGCTAATGAGAGATATTTTTTGTTTTATCAATGTAAGGGTGGGAGTCAAACAACACTTGTTAAAAGGTTCTATGATTATTTTGGAGAAGAGTTATGCGGGTAGAATTAAAGCCCCAAACTGCAAAAACAGAGCGTTAAGACTAAAGTCACAACATTATTGCTTCTATGATGCATCGCATTAATTTGTTAAACGATTCTTTTCAGTCGGAGTATTTTTGTAGCATTTTTGTTTCTATATTGGGTTGTGTTTTAGCTTTACAATTTTAGTTTGGTTCTTTAATTGATAGTCACTTTGACAATTGATTAAAACTAAGGAGTAGACCAGTAGAAACTAGTGTTGGAGCTCTCCCTCTGCTATAGTTTAGGTCATGTAAGATACACATTATTGTACCTGTTAGTCACAGTTTAGCACATTACCAGCATTAATGTCATAATGATTTGTCAGATCGGGTCAGTTCAGATCAATTTCTTATAATAAATGGATAAATTGATAATTTATTCATTATTTTCAGCCTATTGATAAACTGATGGGTTTTTTCTACAAAGCATATTTAAACAGTTGATGGAAGCAATTTGGCAGAAACAAAATAATTAAAGGTTATTTTTAAGGACTCTGTAAACATCCTAATTTATGGAAAAACTTTATAATGTGATGAAAGGTGAGGCTTTCGTTAACGTTCGTAGAATCCAATAATCGGAATTACTTTTTATGAAATTATTGCCATTGACTAATTACATTGATGGCAAATGGATACATCCTTCTCTCACAAGGATTAAAAATACGGTAATTTACTCAGCCAATATTCAGGCTTTTTAATTATTCACCAAATTTTCCAAATGTGGAATGAGAATGGGATTATGATATATTTTGTTATAGGTAATTATATCATGCTTTCGTCAATTTATAAAAAAAAAGATGAGTTTTCATTCAATCAATTAATTACACATTTGGATTTGATTACTTTAGTCGAGCCTAAATTTAATTAAAATTTGTGTAAATAACACTCAAATCAAAAAAAAAATTATCCATTTCTTTCCACCAATTTCGACCTAATATCATAATTTACAATCTTTTTTTTCGAATTTATTTGATTCTGTATAAAGTAACCTCTAATCTGATCGAGTAAATGCTATAAATTTTTTAAATGTGGTTAATGCTCTTGCAGATTTAACACTTGCAGGGTGACGGTTATTTTTGAATATGGACCTGTAAATATAAATTTGTTTAGGTTTATTATTATTTATTTTTTCCGATGTGAGAGAAGCTTGGGTGTCAGTGTTCTGTGTTTGTCTTGTCCGCATGTATAAATATATGTTATTACAGACGCGATGCGAGTTTCTTATTTATGGACAGTGTTGACACTTCTCATTTGTTGCCGGCCCACACACCCGTCTGTCTTTATGTTTAATTTGTACGCATTCTTAATAAAATAAAAGACAGTTCACAGACCTAAAAAACTATATTGCACCATGATATAGAATTAAATTATTATTAAAAAAACAATTCTCTTTTCTGAGCACATATTGGATTTTTTCTTTTTGTTGATTTGGCGGTTATTTGATGCTAAAAATGATGTATTTTAATAATTTTAGAACGAGTACTGATTTGAAGCTGAATTCTAATTAAACTTCTTAAAATGCTATGAACAAAAAAACAAATATCTAGTAAAGTAAAATCATAATGTAAAATTGTGCATTGATAAGTGTATAAATCAAGCGTTAAAATGGTTTTTACTCATCGGTCAACCAAAAAAAAAATTAATCAATTTGTTCGATGTCAAGCCAGAGGGATTGATAAATAAGGAAACTATATATGCCGTAAATTATTAAGATGAACTCTTCGGGTACAATTTATTTTGACAGATTTTTTTTGTTGCCGTCTAAAGTAAAAAAAAAAAACTTTAAAGCTTGTTCAATAACACACTGCACGCTTGTATCTGCGTATGAACTAATCAAAAAATGAATATATGTTTAATATTTTATTGCAAGAGTTGATCTAGATAATTTATGACCGCACGTTATATTTTATTATTATTGAAAGCAGCGTTAACCTGGGTGGCGTTAAGTCAATATTGTAGGGATAAGAGAACATCATTATACAAATAATGTACTTATTCAGTAATAGTATGTCTGATGTGAGAAAAAAATGTGAAATAATGAGTTAAAAGCTTGAAGTCAAGTTTCTTTTATAAATTATAGTATTAGAAATTGAAAATTATAAGTTTATCTGAAATTATTAGCAAATAAGTACCTAAACATAAATATTCTTTTGTTATTATATTTTTTGAAAGTCTGACAGGATGGCACTATATACCAATTTTTTTTTTAAATCTTGAATATGTTAAAAATGATGATGAGACTATATACTTATAACGGCACGTTTGAAAATGCAATCAAAGAAACAACCACATTATCTTTCATCTCCACAATACAATTATGTTTTTTTACCTTTTGGAATAAATGCATCAAAATAAAACAATAAATCAGGAATGTAATATTCTCAATTATATTATTTTTGTTTTAGGAACAATAATAAATACCTTCAGAAATAACAGTCGTCCAAATAAAAATAACAAAAACTTCTTCAATTTATGACGTAATTGCCAGGGACTTGGCCCTAACTTGTTTTGACATTAACGTATGCGTTCAAGATGAATGTTGGTCGACAATTAATTCCAACAAAATATATTATGAAGACTATTAGCAGACCCGACTGCTCACCTGGTCGAGAGTTATAGATCTATTAATCATTGATCTAAGATTGCTTGAGGCTTAACCGACTGAAAACTTTGATATATCGGTTATTATATTTGTCTGGTCTTGACGAAATAATGTGTATATTTATATATGAGATTTATTCCGAAATCACCTTTTACACTATATTCCCAGGATGTAATCACGGTAATAGTCTAAAAAAATGTTCTTCTTTGTACATTAAAAATATTAATTAATTTTTCAATCTATCAAATTGCATTTTTATGGTTGACTCGGTCAATTTAATCCTTATTAAAGTTACTACTTTGTTTTACATTTTATAAGTAACCATTTTGATTTAAATTGCAATTTTATATTTTAACTAGAAGTTGAGTGCATTTGCTACGAGCACTTGGCTCTTGATAGCGAACATTATAATAATATATTACTAATAATACCGACAACAAATTACGAACCCAATTTTTAATAGTTTGATTGCGATGTAATAAATTTTCTTTACAATTTATGGTTATTTAATTTATTAGTGCTTTTATCATAATTATGTACAATTTACTGTGAAAATAATTGTTTTTGATGTCAATTTATGTCTTTTTTGCCGCACTTATTCAAAATATATTCTATTCTTTATAAATTGCGAATGGGTTTTGGAATTGTATAAAATACATATTTTATAAATCGATAGAGCTTGATAGTCTACCAATTTGATTAACTTTTCGATTCATGTGAAACTTAAAATTTCAATTCACTTAACATCCTTTCTAGAGACAGAGATTTACAAATAGAAATTATTTTATTTATGTCTTTTCAATTACTTATTGCCACAAATGTCTCTTCTATTTGAAACTATTTTAAAATGTATCGACATTATTTTAGTGTCTCTAATAATAAAGAAAATGGCGCGTTTTTTTTTATCACAACTCAGATATGGACACTTCATTAGATCAATAAGAATAAGAAACAAAAACATAAAAAATATTACATAAAAATACAATATTTTTCTGACCAACTTCATCGAGATACTGAATAAATAAAGGCTGAATAAATATTAGTTCTGTGAGAAAAAATACACACATGGTTTAAAATAAAAATATATATAATTGAACTCCGAACGCAAATGTTGTTTGTGATAATAAAACCCAATTTTTACGAGAGCTCTCATCAAACAAAGGCTTTTCAAATAAAACAAACATAAAAAAGTAAAATAAATTATCGTCGGTCCAAGTTTTGTTTTTATAAAACGAACAAGAATTGTATTTTAGATTGAAAAAAAAACAAGTATATTTGCGTTCAGAAATTTGTTTTATTGAATTTGTTTCGTATTCATTTGGAATTGATATCAAAACGCTGTTTTATCCGATGGATTTTTTCAGTGAAGCTTTTTCTAAACTTCTTCATTGTATACAAGAAATACTTTCAATTAAACATTCACTTATTTACATTATACTTTATAATATATATTGTTATGGTTTAATTTATTATATGACGCAAATTTTATATTTTATTTTATCTCTATGTACATGTGTATATTATATAGAATATTCTCTGGATTAAAGTTTGTTTCTATCTGTATTTTACGCCATAATAGAAACAAAACTGAAACAGATTGTTCTAATAAACTTTTTCTTCTTTGTTGTCACATATTGTTTACTCTAAAACGTAAAACAATTGCACAATAAAAATTTTTGTGCAATTGCTTTTAGTAATTTATTATTAGGGAAAGAACACTCAAGTTTTGAACCATTACATCATAGCGAACCTTAAAGTGTGAATCTCATAATTTGAATTATTTCCTTAGAAATAAACCAAAATATAAAATTTAGTATATGGCACTCGTTTAATAAGACGTATTGTCACGCTCAATTTTTCAAAACACACTTATACTAGCATCGTACTAAACTTGTATAATAATATCATATTGCACAATTTGTCACAACATGGTTTTTACGAAATAAGAAATGTTTATTGGCTTAGTATTTGAGATTATAAAAACTTTTCTGTTAATTAATAAATTGTAATCTATTGCAAAGTGCGCTTGTTTCTTACGCGCAATAATTTCTTGCATCTTTTTCTACAAAACACATTTTTGCAGAATAATAAAGAATTAACAGATTTAAATAAAAATGGTCTCATAAAGAAATGTTTTTCTAAGCCCTACTTCTAGACTATTAAAGATGAAGCAGTACATTATTGTTTTTCGTGTAATTGAAGGAAATTGATAATATTTTTCGTAATTAACAAGAGTGGGACTTGTTAGCGTTGCTAACAAGTTGCACTGTCTTTTATTGGTTTAATGTATTTACATAACCGTCATTTTGACGTTTTAAATAAGCCAACATTTTTTTATAGACAAATGTTTACGTTGTCATTTACTTGTAGAGTGCTTTTCAGCATCGAATACACTGACCAGAGCGTTGAGGATTCATGAGTTTTTACTTGCAAGAATATTTAAAATTAGTGCTTGTAATAAATTTCATAAATGAAACGAACCTTTTCACAAAATTACGCAATTAAAATATTTTTATTTGCTTTTTCCATATTCTTTCCACTTCTTCATTGACAAAACTGTTTGTAAATTTTCTCGTACTTTGCTCCAGACTTTGTATTTTCGCTTGATTTATTCATTTTACAATGAAAGCTTTTTCGCAAATTATTTGTTTACTTGTTGTTACGATGTTTTGTCACTAAGTAAAAAAATACTTGAATAACTTTGATAGTAGCAGCTTATAAACGAAAAATTATAATTTTTGTTAAGTAAACGAGAAAAGTACGTGTTCAACGCGTAAGAAAAGTGCGTTTTTGCTACGCTTGTAAATCAATCTATTTTCACTCGCTAGGAAACTCTTTTCTTTACTTGTCAAATAATCTACTATTATAATAGCACATTATGACGCTTCAAAGAATAGCATCTTTACTTGGTTTGATTTGTACACCTTAGGTCAATGATTTTGTACTTTAAAGTTTTTTCATAACGATTTATCCAAGATACATCTCTTGCCGGAAAATCGTCAGCTTACTATTGTGGCGTGGTATCACGTGATCTTTGTGTTTCGCTTAATACAAATGTAGCATAACTATATGCTTATTGCTCAGTGATTAAAAGTATGGTGATACCAGAAAACATATTATCAAAAAAAACTAAAATACCATATTGTTTTAATTTATAGTATAGTTTGATTGATAGCAGTGCAGTTATAATTGTTGAAAGTTGAGCTAATGAAAAAAATTGTAATCTGTTTAGGTTGAGACATCAAATGTTTTATGAATCTGAGAATTTATGTCGCCACTTGTCTGTCGAATTTCCCCTCAATAGAGCGGTTGATAAAACTAGAAATGGTAATATTATAAAATAAGCAATGTAATCTGAAGAACAAAATATTATTTGCAAAAAATGTTGAAGATTATTGTGCTATTTTCTACATAAAATACGCCTCTCTTGTTTTTTCTTTTACCTTTGTTAAATTATATAAATTTTAACAACCTTCTTGTTGTTTGTGTCAAGCAAAAACTCTAGACGGCATAGAGCTGATTGGATATGTTATATCGTTTGTACAAATATTAATAATCACACTACAGATACATAAGATGACGTGGCAGCTACATCTCACACAGTCACGAGTATAAAAAGGTATATGTAATGACAAAAAATATTTAATTACTCTGGTTCATTGACCTTCATTTATAATTAAACTATAATTCAAAACGCCTCCTAACTATAAAATAAATAACAAATAAAAAACTTAATAATATATTGAAGGATGAGCAAGCTTATAAAATTTAATTTAAAGATTTCTGATACAGTCCTAAATCGATTTCAGCCACAGCAGTAACCATTGTAATTTGAAATTTCTTAAGTCATTCTCTATCAATTACGAAACTATTATTTAATTGATTAAATACAATCTCTGCATTCAAATTCTTGCTTTTCTCAAATCTAGTGATTTATATTAATATTGGCTTTCAAAAATTATGGTTTCATTTTGAGGTAGACATAAAATTACAGAGCATTTTTTCGTATAATAATATGCTCGTATTAAAATAAAAAATATTTAAATATTTAGAACAAATTTTTCTATCAGGCAACTACAAATTATCATTTAAAATTGCTCAAGCTTGGTTTTTAATGATACAAATTACTATACTAGATGCAATAATCTTTATATTTATGAAGCAATCTTATTTAATGTTAAACGTGAGACAGTCCTTGAAAAAGAATAAAATGTTTAATTTAAGCATTATGAATATATATATAATGAAATTCTTTCAACAAGCACCAGTCTTCTATTCACAAGTTACTAATTATGATTTAGTACTAAACAAAATTAAAATCAGAAAAAAAGGGCTTCGTACTTAACGTAAAAAGTGAGCATGTTTACACTATTTCTTTTCTATAAAACAAACGACATTTTTTTCTGGGAGGGACGAAACTTATGTAAGACTTATATAGTTAGAAATGCGGTAATAGCAAAGATTCTAAGGAAAACTTTAAAGGTCCCATTAAACTTTTTGGCATTATTTGAGGCGTAATGCTTACATTCTCTATGAACTTAAGCAAAATCAACGTAAATCAAAAAACAGATGTCACATTGCTAACTATGTTGCAAGAATGCATGAAATTGACTGGGGGCAGTGTATCAAACGCTTTGGTAATGTTTGTATATAAGTCAACCAAGCGCACTAATGTTGCTGGAAATTACGTGGTTAATTTTAAGAAGATTGAATACGTCAAACGTTTTTTAGCAACTTCAGTTATTAAAACATTAGAGATCTGATGGCCTGTTATAGAAGCCTAGACAAAACGGCAGCCTATTGGAAGAAAGTCTGGAATTTGACGTTTATTTTTGACGCGATATTGGCGGTTAATATGCAACATCAAACTCAAACACACAGAACATCAAACCAGGTCGGCTGACACATTTTAATAGTTATTTGAATCACAAGGCCGGAAACCAGCATTTTGCAAGGCGAATGATTTTGAGAGCCCTTGCAAAAGCGTTTTCGGAGGTGCGATTCACAAGATTTTTTGTGCCGCTGCCAATTTTTTATTTTAAAAAAATTAAAAAAAAAATATTTGCTTTGACATTTCAAAAGTTATTTGCGTTTTTGAAAAGTGAAATTGCTGTTTTCTGAAAAAATTGATACTCCAGCACACATAAACAGAATCCCGTGAATAGTATTATCATTGTTTATTACTATTTCATGTTTTAAAATTGAAGAAATCATGGAAGGGTTATGTTTTTAGAGCATATATTATAATTATTTCAATGATTGTTTATAAAACTAACCTCTAAAATTTATTCTTAAAAGAAATCCATGCGAAACTGTTTGAAACCTAATCCAGGTTTGGTAATTGGGTTTTTACATACTAGAATGATTAACGAGAGAATGGTTTCTGAAAGTCCGTCAGCCAGCCTCGGGCCCGGGCTCTTCGTTTCGTAGGGCACACCAACGAATGGTCACTCACGGCGTCTGTGGGGCGTGGGGTTTACGAGTACGGGCTTGTGGCTTACGGCTTAGGAACTTTGGAGGGCTATACATTATTTGTAACATTATACAATACAAACCGTTAGTTGTCGGTGATAAATGTCTGACAATTGACAATGACAGCAAATGTCATAGTAATCATTTTCTAGCCTAGGCTGGCAAGACGGCGCTTCAGGCCGCTTAGGACACGTTTAAAGTTATGTTTTGCTGGCGCAAGGCACAAAAAAATATTTGGCAACAACTGACGCTATCTTTTGAAAAATTTTATTTTCAAAAGACATCACGTACAATTCAAATGGATATATGTAACTAAGAATTTTTGAACACCGATTAAAAATTTTAAAATTTAGACCGGTTTTCTTGACCGACTCAAATCCTTGTTAACATCTAAATCTTTTGAAGTTTTGGAGTTAACATTTTTACTTTATGATCAACTGACACAGCTCAAAGTTATACCAAACTGAATCATTAGTCATTAGTAAGAAAGATCACACGCATATCAACATGGCGGACTATTGTGAAATTTCGTTTTACATTTACAGAGTTGTTTTTGTCTGAAGAGCAACTCTAAAAAAAGGTTTTTTAGAGATTAGCAATTATAATAATTAAGTGATTGTAATAGTCAAATTTAGAAGTGGAATAATTTTTTTTGATATTTTAATCAAAGTAGAGGATTAAGTTACACTAAACCTACGTAATTTACAATGTGGGATTATTATTTTGTGCCTATTATGAATGGAATATGGGATTATTATTTTGTTCTTGTGAACAATAGAGTGATTTGCTATGTCGATGAATAGTTTTTCACAGAAGTAAGCAATACGTGGCCAGTATTTGTCAATATCAAAGTTAAATTACACATATTCTCTTGGAATTTTATTTACATTTATTTTTATAGTTATAAAAGGTTCCCCATCAGCGAATAATAATGAGATTTTTCAATCGATACACTAGCGATGATTTATTCACTTCGCACAATCGGTTTAATGCATCTACGTCACTCTGGAATGAATTTATAGTAACGATCTTGCGGTGTGTGATGAGTTATAGTTCTGCAATCCCCGCAGTATCTTGGTACAAAGAACATTTATATATAAATATATGTTTAATGTTTATATTATTCAAATATAAATGACTTGCCAGGCTGAGATAAAACCAGTTCTGTAGAAAAATATTCAACCCCGCTTAGGAAAATATTGCCAGTCTGGAGATTTGAAAAGTTGGTATACCATTGTTGCGATTTAAATTTATGACACATAATTTAATATTAATATACCGACATGCCGCATTTAATTCAGTGGATTTAAAATATTTATGTACATTCTTACAATAAATTTCTTTTATAATTCTTGTCTTTTTTATAGGAGCTGTGATATTAATCATAGAAGATTATGAAAATTATTGCAATATTTTAAAGTCGATAAGAATTTCTAGCAATTATCGGCTAAAACAAATATTTTTTTAGGGTCTATTGGCTGCTATAAATAATCTATAGGTAACTCTTCTTTATACTAATTGTAGTATTAATATGATAGATAATGTTGCTTCAAGGGATAATTAACTGGCAATATGCTGCAGCACTGCATTGAAGGGTTATCCTGCATAGTTTTGTAAATTGTTGATACTACAGAATGTTTAACAATTCCATATAGCTCAGCACTATGAAACGAGAATATCTGCAACAGAGTAGAAGAATTTTGAATTATATAATTCGGTAACAAAACGTCAATGGCACCATGTTAACATAAATGACTCGGGGGCGTTATCTTAAGACATCTCTTCACTTTTTTCCACTCGATTGGCTTTAATCGATTTTTAGCGTTGGTTTAGACTGAAATTTTCCAGTGTTTCCAAATCATCGTCACTGAGTCACGGGTTTTATGGAAACAACAAACTGGTGGTTTAAGATAAAATCAAGGTACATCTACATATACATCTCAGTTTGTGCATTCTCTAGTTGTGAACCTTAGCTGTATCTGTTAAACGCCAACGCTGTTTTAGCGGACTACGTTTTATAGAGTCTCATGTTTTGTAAGAATCTATAAACTCTTTCTTTGTAATTTTTTTTTGTTGGGGTTTTTATTTTATTGTTGTAGGTTATTAGTGGTGTTGAACCTTATTCAGAGGCCTGCTTGCTCTACTGACTGAAACATTTATTACTATTCAAGTTACACGTTTGTATAATAGGTGAGATACTAAGTTAATTGGCTGGTAGCTTTCTACGTTAGTATTAATGCATTTTTGAACAAAAAGACTATCTTGCATTTTGCCTTTTGTTTGTAATTTTTTTTTTCTAAACATTTATTTTGTGTATAGTTTTTTTGATTTAAAATTATATCTTTTTTGGGATTTTTTTTTCCATTGTTCGTTGTTGCCAATATAGGTGCTAGATGTTTTCTTCATTTGTAACGGTAGGAATACAATCGACTAAAATAATTTTACTTTTTTTTGTCAGTATTTTGTTATTTTGTTTGTTACGACAATAATAGAATCATTGACGACATTCTGTTGATTGAAGATTTGATGGCGTTTATGTAACCGACTCTTAGTGTTTATGGCTGTAGCTAACTTTTGTCTGAATTTTTTGCACTTCAACATATTGTTTTGGTTACTGTCTTTATGAAAGAAAGTTTTTGTGATTTGGTTAACATTAAAATAATATAGGATTTTGAGTCGGGCAAGCATAAGACAACTTTTATGTCGTAGAGACTATTCCCTGAGTAGACAGTGATTTGGTGAACATTTTGTGTGATTGGTGCGGAGTCTCGTTGCCCAGTTTTTCAGGAAGATATTTGGAGTGCGTTCAGGTGCAGCTATAATTTTGCTGTCTATAATGACATACATTTTTTGGTTTCTTTATTGTTAGGTTTTTCCGGCGAATGTGTACTTTTAAAGTATATTACTTATTTTTGCACACGTATTAATTGACAGATTAGTTCATGAATTTACTTGTTTCTATCAGTTTTTATGTTGAAAGTTGCTATCGGTGACTTTTGGTCGCAATGTTATTTAAAGAAATTATTTTTTAGCATTAAACGTGTTTTTTTACAAAACGTTCAATGTGCTTAAGGTTTTTGGTTGGGTTTGTATATTTATCACTGATATTGTGATACTTTCAACAATTGTGTTGTCTTCTTAAATGTTTTCATTTCTTTGTCATCTGATTTGCTCGTTGAGCGTAGACAGCTGTTTCCGGTAATCTTTTTTTCTTTAAAATGTTATTGTAGTCTTTTTTTCAAAATTTGTCAATTTGTGTGATATGATATTTATTTTTGAATAAGTTGTCAATCAAAACCGAATAATTTTAAGACGAAGTTACGGACTAAACCTTTTTCTCTACTTTTTTTGCATTCGAGATTATGGTAGTTTTACCTTTGTTTTTAAATTTAGTAGAGAAAATATAGATTGTCCGAGGAAGGATTTTAAACCGGAAATAGGCAATAATCGTTTAAAAGGGTTCTTTTCAATGTTTCTCTTAATTAGGAAATAGTTTTTGTTAGTTGAGTTGAATTAATTGAGAAATAAAAATACTTTATAGATTAAACCTTTTATAGTATATTAAGGCTTTTTTATAGCTTTTATATAATAATAATGTTAGTGGATTATAATAGTACTGTCTCCTAATTTAGATCGTTATAATTTTTTAAACGAGAACAATGTCTGATAATTGCGGTCGTAGTTTTGTTACCTACATGACTCAAAATATATTATTATACAACAATCATCTACAAATGGTCTCGAAATAAAAGTTATAATATTTAATGATAACGACCATGAACCCGTTTTCTTCTTGGGATATTAAAATAATAAAAATAATTATGAGCCAGCGTCTGTGGCTCGACCAGCGGCGCGCCTAAAAATACTTTTATTCAATATTATACTCGTTATTTCTCTTAATGTTATATTGTGGTATGCTGTACCATAGCATTATTTTATGATGTCTAGCCACGTATACTTTTACAAACATATTTCCCAGCTGGTTATTCTTTATTCAAACAAAAATTAATTGTTTCAGATATATTTTTAATTGGAAACCTAAATCTTCATATCTGTAGAATTATCGAAATAATAAACTGAATCGGCATCAACATACAATGTGATTCTATATTCACAATTTCGATTAAATAGCCGTTTTCTGATGACCGTTTATCTATGCATACTTTGATGTTTTTTTGATGATAGCCGTAATGTAATCTTGATGATTTTTTTAATGTAGTTTGTGGTAGAATAATTTACTTAAAGAATGAAGTCACTAATTTGTTCATGCGGGCATGTCTAAATTTATTTCCTAAACAACTAACATACTAAATCTTCTCTACTAATAAAAATCCGAATTAAGCAAATACAATTTAGAACATAATCGAACAAATTAATTATTGTAAAAAAATTATTTGAAGCATTTATGGCGAGATTACTTTTTTATTCCAAGTAAAGATGTTTTTATTTGGCTTAATGCATTCTACAGCAGTTATTTCTTCCTAAATGTAGTATGTACAAACCTGAAATTATTCAAATTTATCATACAGTAAAAAGGGGCGTCAGTTAGGATAAACCTGTCTAACTATATGTGTATAATTATTACCGAAAATGATTTTAAATATAAACAAAATTATTACATTTTTTTCATTTTTTTTTCTGCTAATGATCTGCTTTTGTGATGTTAACTCTACGTAGAGATTGTCCTTACTAGAATGGTATTGTTAAGATAAATACTCAGCTTTCCAATAAAAATAATCGTAGTAGACTGTGATTTCAAACTATGTTGGCAACCCCGTCACTTTTAGGGTTTGATGTGAGTTTGGGAGCTGAAGTGTCGCTTGGAAATGTTTGGTTTCGCAAATAATTTATTCAACGTAAACGCAACATTAATATTTACTGAAAAATTGACGTCTTCTGGAGAGGACCGTGTCCCAAAATTAAGAGAAAATGTTAACGTTTTGCAGTCTTTCGGTACAAACAGGCGTCATCAGGACAGGAAAATGGAATAGAAAATAAGCAGAATTATTATTATTCACTATTATTTTGCTTCTTAAATAAAGTAAAACTGGCGCTCGATTTTATAAATTAATTAAAACTTGGGATGTTTATCCAACCAAACTGGTTATATAATAGAGAACAAAGTTTCGCTACGTAGATGATGCATTTTAGAGCCCGATAACTTTAAATTGGCAGCAGTGTTTTCTGGGACAACCGATTTGACAGTTTTCGGTTGCTTTAAGATAAGTTTCGTTTAGCAATTAAGCATGATCAGTCTCACGCCCGGTGCATCGCTTCCATTTTTGATAATTCGTCGCATCGACAAGCTCCTGAAATCAGCGCACCCTTAAGAGAAAAAAATTAAATTAATTTGAGGTACTTATTTAACCATTGTCACAACTTTCTTTCACTATTAAAAATTTCTTGTCGGGAGCTTCAAGAAGAAATTTATCAATCTGGTCCTGGGACAAACATTTTGATTTTTTTTGGTTGGTAACTAGTCGATTTTATTGCTTTAAGTATGCAATAATCTTACAAAACTTGCTAATGTCTAATTCTGCTTCAATAAAAACACGGATTTTAAAATAGAATAAATGCCCCTAAGACTTGATGGTTTTTGCAAACTGGCTTTTTCTAAAAAATACTCAAGACAAGTAAGTGAGCTTTTTTTTCTCGACGCCAATCTTCCAACATTTGGAATGCTTTTTCATACCGCTTTTTTGATTTACACGGTAATAGATCGTCAGTAGCAGCAACCGCAGCTTCACTCACGTCAAATGGAATGCCCTCACAATGATTTTCGTCTTTTTTTATCATTATTTTATGAATTAACACTGTTTTACAAGACACGCACAAAATTAATGACATTTTTTCGATGTTGTTAACTTTGTAACTGTAGTTGCCAACAAAAAGGACAAATTTGATTTTTGAGATATTTGTAAAAAACTTTTTAAAATTTGTAAATTTTGTCTTTTTATACGATTTCAGGATAAATTTACTACAAAACCCATCAGTAAAATCTCTTACTTGACTCTGAGCTTCAAAATACTCGGCACTCAATTTAGCGGAACATAATCTTTACAGCCTTATACCTTTAGCGTTACTCTACATACGGGTTTTTTTTAAATAAGTTATTATTCTAATAATTTTAGTTTTTGTGAATAATAATCCCTCCAGACATCAAGACACGCACGCCAAAATAAATAAATGTTGAGCCTCCCATGATATATCTTTAACAGAAGCTTTTTTATCAATATTTGGTTCCTAATATAAAAATTTGAATAAAGTAACATAACAAAAATTGTAAGTCAGCCAGCAGCAGATTATTGCGGGAGGCAGAAAACAGTTAAGTAATAAAACATCAAGTTTCTTCATTTCGTTTTTATGAAGTCTTTTGGGTTTTATCGACAAATCGAAATTGAATAGTCTGCATTTGAAACTGATATGAACAAGCAATCAAAAGCTACCGATAACGCTTATTAGCAAACCGTTTTGAATATTTTCGTGGTTAGCAGCTTTATGGTCGGGAAATATCAGCACAATCAGTGTTAGTGATAAAACAACCATCAGCTATCAGTACACTGATCACCGAGCTGCGAAATCATTTGGTTTTACGGGCTACACTCATATAGTTTAGCATTATCGTAAATACGCTTTAGGGGGAAAACATATGTTCATCCTTCATTGATCTTTTCAGATAAACATATGAAAGCATGACCTCACATTTAGATCAAATTCTGTATTCAATTAGAATTATAATTAGAATAAAATGTATATATTCATTTATAAGACGATTTTACAGCCGTAAAAATAATACTTTTAAGACTTAGTTAAAAAAAAGGTGTAATTTTTGATAAACGTTTACTAACAAAAGCTTATTTATTTAATCTATATCTAGATCTGTAAAATAAAATTTTATTTTTAATTGTTGAAATACATACACACTAGATAATAAAAGCAAAACTTCAATTTTATGTATTGCTCATATCAAAACCGTTATCTCGCAAAATAATGAAATTTCATGTTTCTCGGTTTCCTTTGTCATTAAATGGAGACTAACAATAATTTTTCTTTTTATAGAGAATTGCTTGATCCGATAGAAGAACCAATTTGGTTTATTTATAATTTAGTATTTAATATGATACCATTGCAACATAAAAAAATCCTTGAAAACTTCTTTACAACTAATTTATCAGCTGAAATTAATAAGTATTAGATCAACCATTTTCTTACCGAATACCACTCGTATGTTAATTGAATCTGGAAACTATATTCTTTATAAATTTTTTTGGAAACAATCAAAATGCCTGGAGTATTATAAGTGACAATATCTAATAATAGACAAATTTTTATTAATTGAAATGACACAAATAATAATTTGGTATTATATGGAAAATTATAAAATGCTTTTTTTTTTGTTTTTGTAATTTGCTTACAAATAAAAAATACGATAAGATTACTCATCAAGGATAATAGATGAAGAAACAACTAGGTGGTCAAAACAATCAATTAGGCAGGCGAAATGTATTGAATGAAACCGTTTTATGGTGCTTTTATAATTTTTGAGGCTTGAGTTGTATCATGATAGATTATTTTATGAACAAAACAATTTTAATCTGGAATAGTAAACTGCTTTTGTGGATAATTTGATGTTTCTTGTGAAGCAATACTTTTTGTAGCTGTTTCAAAATCTATTACAACTAATAAAAAAATGTTTTATTGAAGATAATAAATGTAATGTTTTTTATGGAGCTACTTTTTTGTAGGTAGAAAACTAAGGCAGTTATTGGATCAATATCAATTACGATTAGCGTGTAGACATTCTAAGTTGACGTATAGCATGATGTCACAATGGTTTCTTAAGTAAAGTTATTTTTCCCTTAGAGATATAACTTTAATTTAGAAAAATGAATACATTCTATAATCATGTAATTGGACATAAATACATTCATTAGCGTTGTGATTCTGATGAAAATTGCACGTTTTCCTTATTAGTCTCGCTATGGTGACCCACAAACAATTATCAATGTAGATAGTATAACTATCTATTCATTCGCCAATATAGAAACAGGGTTGACATGTTATTTACGACTAAAAAGTAGTAACTAGACAGAAATCCATTAGTTCTATTTGTTTCTCTTATAACGATTATTACTACAATTTCCTGTCATGTAAAGAAATAAAAATAATAATAAATATAATGTTTATTAACCGTATTTGTTGTAATTTTACTGTTATGGTTATTATACGTGTTTCATGTCTACATTAATTCTCATATTATTATAAGTTATTTCAATGAAATATTATTAAAGCCAGTTATTATTGGAAATAATCTTCATTGTCCTGTTCTTTGTGTAGATAGGATACTAGCTAGAGTTGTTTAATGAGCCAATTACATAACAATATAACACAAACATACGCTAGCACATGTTGAACTTGTTTAAATTAAAAAGTTTCGTAATTTGAATTTTTAAAGACAATCATAATGGAAGCTTGAAAGTAAGTGGCAATCAAAAATAAATATTATTAAATCGCTTAAAGGTGAATGGCACTTAATTCTCTAATTTAATCTAGAAAGAAAAAGAAAAAATTAATTGCTTCCTTTGCCGTCAAATGAATAAAAATAATAAATGCCAGAGCAAATGATGAGGTGTGACAAATATTCTGAAATTATTGTTCAGCTAGACCTAAACTATTATTTCAAAACAATGTTGACATTATAAGATTATTTCAATAAATATATTTCAATAATTATATGTTTAATTAGATTTTATTTGCTATTGGAATACCCAAAACCACAAACAAAAAAATGTTGGGGTTTATTATTTTGGAATTTTTATCAATATTGTATAGTTAACCATCAGGGAACAGTTTTACCGATTGCCAAAAAGTTTTTACATATCTATTTTGTTTGCGCAGCAAACACGTAGACACAAAGTCAAATTGAGAAACAACCGAATTTACTAAGTGGTTTATTTTGTGTGAAGGTGATAAATGCAGCTTGAGAGCTTTAGTATTATGCAGATGCAGTTAAACAATTAAAGTTCAATGTTGAAATTTCAAAGAACTTAGAATAAGCAGTTTTTACTCAGTTTTCAACACTAGGAAACACACAATTTGCTTTTGGGAATAACCTCTAGGGGGATAAACTCTTATGAACCCTTCTGCGACGAGAATACAGATAAGTATTCTAAAAAATGTCATTCAACACATTGTAGAGTATTTAGATGATAAAAAAGGTTTCTAAATAGTGAACATTATTTCAATCATATTCAATCTTAGAACGAACAAAGGCGACATTAGGTTTGACGGTGAGATGATTTTTTAGTCTTTGACAGTTGCGCAAAACAACTCCAAGCATTTTAAAAGAACTAGAAACTATATTGTAGACATGATATCATCAATGTTACTCGTAAGTTTTGGCAGTTCTAACTCTATTACGTAATTGACTATTGAGACTATAATTAAAAATGTATTATTAATTATAGTGACATGACTACGCGTTTTTAACATTAGCAGCTAGTTTGCTTATTAAACACTATTTATTAACTTTAAAGAATCTTGAGGTTGAATACAATCATCTAGAAATATTCTTAAAACATTTGCGTTTAAGAACGCAGAACGAAGCAAGTTAGGGACAAGGTCGTTGATGTATACATATATGTATTGAAAACAACGACTTTAATACAAAGTCTTGAGAAACTTCTTGGACCAGTATCAAATGCCGAAGAGCATTATCAAAAACATTTAACAAAAAGCTGCGACTAGTAAAGTAGTCAGCAAAGAGCTCAACGACATCTGCACTAGGGCTAAATTTGTTGTACAAAAGGGCAAGCCCTAGGCGATCGAACGCTTTAGATTATTCACTGTTAATACGAGAATAATCTTGTTCTAACTGTTTGTGCAAAACTAATTTAAATCTTATTTGTTTTTATTTTATTTATTTATTAGTATTTTTTTTAGCAATATTAAAGCAGATAGAGAATTCTGCATAGGTATATTAATTATACGTTTAATTTAGATGAAAGATCTAATGGGCTTGGTTGTCCGCTCAATGATGTCTCCTTGAGCTGTAATTGTCTGTAAATTTTTTCTTTAAAATTGACATTTGTCATTACACTGACTATTAGCGTTGAAGTGTGGAAGCAATGTCGTTACGTAATTAATTACATATATTGTTGGTATTATGATAAACAAAAGTATTGATGTAATATGATTTAATAATTAATCATGTTTTATCAATCTACACTGTAAAATGTGCTAATTGTGTTTTTTTTTATTTTAGGTGAGTACTTTGCTGCTATTGCACCATCTTCTTTAAAAAGTTGTAAGTAGGAATATGTATTAAGTTTAACACAATAGAGCTTAAATGGAACAAAATTAAAAAATAGTAATTATCGGAACCGAGGGAATAAGTCAACAAACTCATACGCCTCCATACGTTCGGGTTATTGCAGATTAGTGTTTAATAACTCGAGATGAAGTATTTGAGTCTACTACGGGCACCACGGCGGACTAATAACTATTATACGATGGGAAAGTACTTTGCTGAATATTATGGAAAATTATTAAATCGTTTCCGTTTTATACAGAATAAAATAATAAACAAAACTTTTCGCTTTCTCACATATAATCTAAAATCCATTAATAATATTCCTATGTTTTATTTTATTATACTTATAATTTCTTTTTAATAACCGCCTGCGGAATAAGGCTTTCTTTGGAATATTATTATGTTTATTTTATTCTTGTAGTAAATTGGTTTGAATAAATTGTATGGGAATGCTTTTTATTGCTCCTAATAATGCATGGTGCACTTTTCAATATTTTAGTCAATTAATCTGTGTCTATTTATGGGAATAAAATAATTACTTATTCTTTGCATCAATAACTGTTATTATTAAAGTAATTTGAAGTACATTATTGTAAATCATCTTTGAAGCACCGACAGATTTATGTGAACTATGTGATTTGTAGCAATTTTAAAAGTCCTAACAAACTTTTTCGGGTAGTGGAGGATTTGGAACGAACTGCCGAATCGTATAATTTATAATTGTCAGAGATTTTGATTTAATTGCAGTCCACTTCTAGATTTTTTGTATCGGAAAGTTGGAAGAACCGTTGCAGCGGAAATGATTTGTACTAATTTGTGCCTGATATGTATAATAAAGAATTTATTTACGTTTGTAAATTGTTAGCCAGTGTAAACGGAAACGTTCAACGTACGCAAACAGAAGTTATTATTTAAGTGACGATAATCACAATTTGACTTTTTGTAGATTTTCAGTTGTTCAATTTTGTTACTCGTACTTCTGAAGGAAATTCCTTGACATTATGTTTACATAAAGAATTTTTTATTTTTAATTTTTGTAAAATAAAGCTTTAGTGTGTGTGTCGGTTTGAATGATTTATTGTAGTGGCCGAATATGTGCACAATTTACGATTGCAATTAGTAGTAGGTAGGTGCATCTAAAATGTTGATTTAAAAAAGCTACGCTGCAAGATAAAAAAAGTCATTTTTAAAAATTACAATGGAAAAAAATAGGAATGATATTTTACATATTTGATGGGTTCGTTTTGTTTCATTAAATTTAAAAATCACATCGAATTTTTGTCTGCAACTGAAACAATGGCAGTCCGCCGAGAATATAAATATATGATGGTTGGTTCTCGTTCGGACACATTTTTTAAATGAAATATCGGCGATATAGATGTGCCTGCCTACATTTCTCGATATGAAACGCAAAAATAATTAAACATTTTTCAGGCATGCGGAAAAAGTTTGACAGACAAATAAAAATGGCCATTTGAAATATGAGTATAGGAAAATGTGTACTGTTATGTTTTTCGTTCTTTGTACCCCAATGGACGCCTGGATGTTTTAGTTATTTTTGCATGAAATTTCAATGCGTCTGATTGGCGAAACGACTTTACAATGTGCTTATTTTTATATTTTTTTGCTTCGTTTTAATGCATAATCGATATATAACATATTGTACAGAAGTTCGCTTTGCCAACGCTATATGGAGTCGTTTGCATTGAAACGACGCAAAATTATTACACGCCATTTTCTCGATTTTTCTCACTAGTTTTTTTTTTATTTGCGGTTTTTTGGTGTATTTCTGTTTAATGTCACAAAAATGCTTGGAGTATCTACACTGCTTACCTGATCCGTAATAACAAGTGGCAAAATTGAAATAACGCATAAAGGCCGACTTCCTGTTTCGACAATCGAATTACCTCTCAAATGAACAAATTACATATTCAATTGCTTTCACTGGTCGAAATCTGAGACTGAGGTATCTTTTTTGTTGGTTTTTCTAGCTGTCTTTTTTATGGTACATTACAGCGGGTGTAAAATTTGGTTCTGAGAAGTATACTCTAAAATTAAGAAATTTCATGTATTTTTTCCTATCCTGAAAAAAGGAAGAAATTAAAATTTTAGAGAAGTATAAGTAGAGAAAAAATTAAATTAAATTAAGTTTTTCTGTAATTTTTTTCTGTGCTGAAGAAAAAGACATAAAGTAATTCAACAAAATAGTATATTTATATAATTTTTTGTTGTTGTTGTTAGGGTGATATTATTATCTTGAATGTTGATCAGGTATCCTGGATTAAGCGAAATTAAGTGGTATTTTCCAAAAACTTGTATTCTTCTAAAAACCTGCATTTCTTACGGCTTCCAATCACTAATTATCAAAGTAACAAACAATAGGTAATGGTAGAAAAGTCATTTTTGGTTTGTTTTTCTACCATGATAAGATAAATAACGTATGATGTTGTTTATCAAAGAGTTTGAAGTTCTTAAAGTTTTTAGAGATAAATGTTTGACTTACATATTTATTGTCAAGTGTTGTGAGAATTATATTTTATATTATAAATGATATTATAAAAAAAAAACAGCATGATCTGGTAATAAATCTAAAAAAAATGTACAAGCGTCAGCCTATAATAATTTTTCATTACACAATGATTCAGTATAAAATATAAATGTATTACACGTATGAAAATATGACTGGATCAATATACGGGTGTATGCAAAATATAAAAACAACCCTCTCGTCGAGGTTGTGGGTGGGTATAAGGGGGAAACCCTCTTTCTCTCTTTGCTGCTCCCTCGCGCCCACCATCAGACGGATAGTGACAAACAACTGTCGTTTTTCGCCCCTTCGTTATTTGAACCTTTAGGCGAAAACTTTGATTGTTGTCAACGAGGTATGTGTGCGTTGCTTCTTTCTTATTATAACAAACTTGCACTCTTACGTGACACCCGTGGCTATCATTGTAATTATTTCGTGTACATAAATATAGTACAGCTGTACTTTAGTGAGACTTTTTTTCTTGAAAATTCAGCATTTGGGAGAGGAAGGAAATATACATTTGGTTGCACGAGATTTGTCTTTCAAACATTTACGATTTAACACATTATAAAGTCAAAACTGGAATCAGGCAAAAATGCTGTGGGTTGGTGTTTAAAGAAAATGTTTTAAATATATTCATATTCATGATGAGGCAAAGTAAATAATGTTATTATTAGCTTTAGCATTTCGGTTATTGACTGCTTACTATTTAACATAACAATGCAAAAAGGACATTATCCTACTCAATAAAATGGAGATTGTTGTTTTTTATGTAAATGTGTGTATTTAACATAGAGTTTGTCAATTTTTGACTAATATTTTATAAAAAAATCTATGGATTTATGTTTAAAATGCAATAACCTTAATTACTCCTTGAATGGAATAATCTTTTGATTTTCTATGTTAAAATCAATTCTTATTCTTTCCTATTCCACCTAATGGGGCATCAAAATTTTCAATTTGAACGTGATATATTTCGATTACATTTGAATAATGGATAAGCCACTGCTTTCTTTTGTAACCGAAATCTCATTTAAAATAACATTTAATTTTTCAAAAGATCATATTACATTGGTACAAATTTGTTTATTACAAATTTTAGTTTGTTTATTTTGAGGTCTTGGCGAACATGTTTTGGTATACTCAAATTATGTCCCAACACTCTATCGACAAATGATTGTTTAAGAGTATGATATAATTTAACAAAAAAGTATGTTTTAAATTTTCTAAAAGAGCTAAATAAACTTGAATAAGTTATGAGCGCTTTTGTATTGTTTATGTTGCTGATGTTGCTGTTGTGGCAATATTGATGTCGCTTAAATAACGGTTTTAGAATCGGATGTATTCATCAAATATTTACCAATTATTGTAAATATAATATTTACAGCTAAATGGTTATCCAACTCGTTTTCTATAGCTCGGGACAAATTTTAAAAATCGTTTATTAACAACATTCAACTTGTTAAATTTTGTAAATTTTTGAATCTTTAAGTAAAAACTAATCACCTATTTTTTTCCGGTCAAGATTTATCCAAAAGCGGAATAACCAATTGATTATGCAGTTGATTTTTTTTGTCAAAGTGAATTTACAATGTTGTCATTAATACTTTTTATTATAATAATAGAACTGCATGCGATACATGACAATTATTTGTGTATGATCTTTGCACTAATATAATAACACAATGTTCAATTATAAGTTTTTGCTACTAAATTTTTAAAAAATTAAATGATATATTCAATGTTATTATCAACTATAACTAGAAAAAGTGTTTTATGATTACCGACTTCTAGAGTACTAAGACGACTTAGATCAGTTTTTTTCACATATATTATTATTTTTCTACATGCATTAATTTATTCTATTGCTGAATTTGAATACTTTAAGATAGGGATGCACAGCGCTGCAACGCTCAATAACGGCACAGTATGGTTGCACTCATCAGTTTGCGCTTCTAGTTTAGTTTAAATATTTGAGCTTAGGTGGATTTAATTAGTTTTTTTTTTACTAAACTTTTCTGGGTGTGAATGAATTGTTATTTATGCCAATAAACATAGTTGTCTCTGAAAACAATTGAAGCCGCTAATTATGAACAACATAAAGTTGTTGTTGTATACATAAAGTTGTTGACTTTTGATGTACATTCTAGACGCATATTTTTCGATTTACATTGTAAATTCTTATAGCAGACGTAATTTTAATTGCCTAAATATGACAAATTGAATAATTTTTTTATGATTTTGCTATTATTTGATGTATTTTCATGTCTCTGGAGTTCAGCAACATTGGTACAAGTTGAATTCTAATCAAAACTTTTTATTTTCACTACGTACTTTAGTAAATATTTTTTAAGCATTTTGAGAATAGATCAAATAATTGCAAATATTTTTGCATTTTTTTTATTTCTGTCGGCTTAACCTTGCAACCAGACGCTTAGAAACGTATTTTATTCTACACCATCTGCCTAATTATGTAGAAACTTTACATTCTGAGCTTTCCTCTCGGCAAACAAAAATAAATGACCGAATTTAAAAATCTGTCAATTATGCCAAATTATGTGAAGAGTCTAAGATGAGTTAGATAATTGCAGATAAACGTATAACGTTCATAATAGTCATAAGCTTACGGCGTCGATTCTAAATCGACGGACACGGGTTTAAATTTTACTACACTCAAAGATTTCTTTCCTGTGAAGCAGAAGTTTTATTATTTACGTCAAATTAGACTTTATTGTGAAATCGTTTATTGATTATTATAAGTATGTTGGTCAGTCAACATTAAACTTTAAAATGGCTCTTGACTGTATAATCGGTCAAAGAGAAAAATCATTAATGTATTGTATACATAGTTATTTAGTATGCAGTATTATGTTTCTTTTGTAGTAACAATAGTGTAACTACCAATTTTATTTTTGTTTTTTTTTCTAATTTAGAAGAAAATGCGTACAATATTGGCGCGTTCAAGTTGGTAGATTATTATTTTACTGTAAATATCTGTAACATTACATTTTTCATGATTTTGTTTTTAGATAAATTGAATTGATCCTGTTGAAAATATAAAACCTAGAAAACCAAATTTTTTTGAGAGAAAATAAGTGAGGGGATTGATTAGGTTTGATCTCCCCCTGCTGAATTATCTGCAGTTTCCAAGCCCTCATATATGTGGGACGAGCAAGCTCTATATATTAATCTAATAAATGTACTGCATTGCATATATTAGCTAGGGAACGCTGGTTGTATAATATTATTACTCCAACACAGCTCAATGGCCACATAACAATGCTTGATTTCTGATATTCGGTTTATTTTGCATCGTTAGAAAAAGTTCTTCAATATATTATGAAAACTGCAAGTTGTAATGTTCATAGAAAACTTTCACAGAACCTTTTTGCCAAGGCCGGATCTTGTTATGCTTACGGTTATGGATATCATTTATTTTTATTTTTATTATATGTAATTCGAAGTTATAATGATAATTGTTATTATTATTATTATTACATGCCGGTTGGATATTAAATAGTTAATGTTGCATTTTATGGTTTAAATAATATAAACGATGTCGACAGACTTACGTAATGTATGTAATGTACAAATGTGTCTAGATGAGTAACTCCTATGAATAATGCATATCACAATTGAAAATATTAAGAGTAGGAGTTCATTTGTCATATTTGCCATTTCCGTAATTCTGTCTTGTATGTCATTTCTAACTACATTGCGTGAACATTTCCTATCTTGTTTAAAAGACAATCTTAGTATTGGTGAATACAAAATTTATTGTCGTCTACACCATTTTATTGTAAGATCGGTAGACGACTTTATTAAAAATTATTTTTTTCATATATTGCGACGATAATTCCAGCTACAAATGTGTCAAGGCTTATTACACTTTCTTAGATAAAATTGAATAGTCGATAAATTGCTCAGGGCTCATTAAATGTCAGTAAAAACTGTAGTTTAGTAAGTTCATAATCTATATAATAATTATTACAATGTTTGCTATAAAAGTAAATTATTTATTCAATATTTTGTGTTTATAACTTCTACGAACAAGTTTTATTTAATTGTATTGAAAAGAATATAGCTTTAATACATTATATTTTTTTAAAAGAAACCTTTTATGTAAATAAATGATAATTTATACATAAACCTGTAGTAATTACTTTTTAATTGTTTAGACAAAGCTATATTTTATTTAAATGATAATACGAGGAGGTTGATTGAAATAAAAAATAAAATTTAACAAAAATGTGATTATTATGTTGTTTGAGGTGCATATATTTTTTCAAGTATCTGAATTGAAGAAAACTTTACTTGAATTAATATACTATTATTTTTGAGCGATTTTTAGTTTCTTCCTTGGCGCCCATAGCCCCGAGAGAAATAAGTGAAAAACACAATTACATATTATCGTTCTACAGCTACGGTATATATTTATACAGTAATAAAACCTTAGAACAAGAATAAATTTGATAAGGACAATTAAGCATCAATATTTTTCTAGAATTTCGCTATTATTTATTTAATTTTGATTATCCATCGTATAGAAAAATTACAGTCAAACCACATTTATTCAAACCAAAATGTCGCAACAGATTATTGTTTGAATACAATGACGATTGAGTCATATTTACCTAAATTCCTGTTACTCCCGCAATATAATAAAAATAACGCGATTTATTAGAAGCTATTTATATCAAGGTCGAGAAACTGCGTTTCTACCTTTTGATACTAGATGTTAATTTTGATAGAAAACGATTTTTAGATAAAAGATATTGCTGGTCTGTCAACCAAGTTATTACATTAGCGTTTTTAACTAACCTGACCCATATTTAAGAGATGCAATATTTATCTATTTTAGTTTCTACCAACTAATAGAAAAAATAAAGTCAAATTTATTCAAACCAAGATTTATAGACTCGAACATGCTTCGTTCTTATTGCAATTCTTCAGTAAACAGATTTTCATTGGTGTGAATAAATTTGCAATGACGATTCAGTCTCATGTTTACCTAATTACCTAATAAAGCTTGGTGATCCGATCAGCTATTTTTTTTTGCTAAAATTTTATTTTTTATCATAATAATTGTCATCTTTTGTTAGGGGGCAATCTCTAGCATCAAAATGTAGAGCCGTAGTTTTTTGTTAGGATTCTCCGGTTTTATATTCTTTAATTTTTATTCTTATTAATTTTGTCTGGCTTTGGTTGTGTAAGTGGAATATTTTAGGGCAATTAAATAGATAAAAAACCGTTGCGTTAAATGAGATGAAAAAATTATGTATTTATTTTTTAATTTTTATCACTAATAGAAATCGTAAGGAAATGTAGTGTAACAGTTAAAATGTTGCTTATAATGACTTTATTAACACTTTTATCAGTCTAGAAAACAACATAAAACCTTGGATGTAACACCAATAGTGCTTTTATCACTAAAATTTTGATACAAGAATTAATTTTTATAATTGCTCTAAAACAAAATGCTTAGCTGTAAGTGATAGGATTTAATTATTTTATTACGGTTCAATTTGCATGTGCAGTATTAATTGTTTTTTGCAATAATTATTATAGATATGTTTTGAATAGTCAAATAAATTTTAGGAACTTTACTATTGCTACTTTTGTTTTCAAAGTTTTCATAGTATTCTTTTTTTCTTCAATTATTTTAAGATATAATGTTAGAAATCTGAAACGCAATTGAAATAAGAAAAGTGTAAGAAATTAGGTAAAACAATGTTTAAATTCGCTCAGATAATTCGCAAGAAAAAAAATCATAAACAATTTAAGTGATGTTAAAAAAATTGATTTTTTTTTGTTATAAAATCCAATTGTATTCTTGTTATTTCCATATTTTCAGTTTGAAATTGCTTTGCCTGAAACTTATTACGCTGAAGCTATTAATCTGAAATATTTACGTCGATTCATTTCCAGACAGAAAAAAAAGATAGAAAAACTCGCCAGATCAATCAGGAAACGCAATACATTTGAAAAAAAGCAATGCGTGTAAATAATTCGTGCATTTTCCTAAATATTTGACGATTTATCGCGATTTTTTAGCAGCACTGTACGCGTCACAAACGGTCCAAAAAGTATCCTCCGCTCTGCACGACGCACACAGATTGAATTAACCTCGGTTCCATCTCTCACGCACCGAGCACTCGCTAAAAAATCCCGGCTTTTATGGTGAAATATTGATGGAGACGTTTAAATATTCAGTTGGCTGACCTAACCTTTCATAGCGCCTGACGTTCGACTGATACGTCATTCGATTGACAACAAGTTCATATAAAGTTTTCACTCTAAAAACAACATTTTAGGATAAAACGACAGCCTTTTAGAGACATTATGGAGAAAACAAATACTTTGTCACTACAGTTTCGGTAACTTTTTAGACTTTTTGTTATAATTAAACCTAAAATTGTTTTGTTAAATCGAACTTTGACGTAACAGAAATTTTAACAATAAAATGAGAGATTTTAAATGATCTGAAATACTTAATCACGGTCAATTTAACTAAGTTGTTGCTTCACCCATCTCTTTGAAACAATCAGGAAATTGTCTTACTAGCTTCGTGCTCGATAGTTGCTTTTGTCGTTCTAGATTGTAAAAAGGCAGTTTTTTGAAAAATTTGTAACAAAAGTTCTAGTTAATAGAACTAAATAGTCTAATAGAAGCGACAAATGATGAATGTGCAAGAAAAAGCAACTAAAAGATGCAAGTCGCTATCTATAAATTTCCAGCATCTAAATCGGAATCCAGCGTTGTTTGATATTTACTGACTAATTCAGGATGCGTGTTGTCAATAGTGCGTCTCCAGATTGTTACCTTCTGAATAAAAAGCTGCGTGAATCGCAAACTTTTGAAACAAGTTGAAGTTTTTCGAACCTGATCTAAACTTTTGTATTTTGATTGGTGATTAGAAAGATTAGAATTGGCTAATATTTATTTATTTTTAAAGTGTCATCTAGGCAGAACATTTTGTGAATTAAATAGTTAAGCTTGATAACTATATGGCCGAACTCACGCATAGCTTTAGAAACAAGAAATTATCAAATTTTAGGCTGATTGTAAACAACGTGCACTTGATTTTCATAGTTGTCAAAACACTTTTTCAAAGTGTTCTCAAAACCAATGTACTCAATTAAGTTCCTATTTTATTCGTTGTTAATATTGCAAGAAATTGCTTGGTTAATGTTTAAAATGCAAGGTATATTGTCTTCATTCACTACACACACACAAAACAGATTTTATGAATCCGTGTCTTATTAACTGCTTGCGGCTGATGTTGCAATCGATTTGTTGAGGCAGCGTTAATCTTTGAGTGAGCCATTGTGGGTGGCTGGTGCTGACTCCTGACTCCAGTTGGCCGGAATGGAGCTAGTGGCTTCGGCAGTCAGCGTCCATCCTGGTCTAATCCTAATAATCCTATGCAGCATCGTATTTGCGGATTCCGCTGTAATGCATATGTGTTGGTTGTACAATTATTACAAGCAATGCAATGTCATATTACAGAGTGCGCGCGTGTATGTGTGTATATGTCGATGGCAACTATTCGTGGCTCTTGGGTGCAGTGCCCCAGGCCAATCGTGCTTCTCCTAGACGTGGTGACGCCCGCACGACTTGCATGGTTGTCCAGCTTGGTCATTCCTATTTGCATAACACATTCAATACCTATTGATCACGAGCATTTACTCTCTCATGATGCCGTGAATTATGGTCGGCCACTATCTATTTGTTTAGCTGATTAGTTAGTAACATTATTAGATCACAGCGATACCTGCTAATCAATTAATTATTTATGTATGATCCGCCATTGCTGTGGGCTGGACTTGGTTCGTTAATTTCAAGATATTGCAGTTACTGCAGCATGATTATTCGGTCTTGTTATTAGACTATTGAAAAGCTACGCTGATTATTAACATTCTGAATTTTGAGATGACAAATCAGCATCAATAGTTTAAGCAAGTGATTTTTCCAATTGCTACTAAAACATATATTTTATTTTTTATTTATCGAATTACGTCATGAACTATCCATACTGCACCTCTACCACAGATTAGTTATACCAGATTGCTCACTTGCCTCGAAACGTTTGATCTTTTGCGCATCGTTTCTATGACCTTGGCGTCTCTCGTCTCTTTAAACTGGTTAATAGCAGTGTTGCCGCGCGCAGTTTTTTGTCAGAATTACTACAGAAAATGCCCTGTTGCCAAAAAGTGTCGTCCTGGAGCTACTTGACACATCATAGGTTTTCTGAAGAAAACTTGTGTAATCAACATTAATTTTACTAATTAAGCATAATTAGGAGGTAATCGTTTGGTTTTTAAGAAAGATCCTACTTTATTCACATAATTACAAATGCATTAAAATAGATTTCTTTGTTTTTTTGTCTAGAGGTTTCCAAATAATCACGTTTTAAAATGGTACATTGACGTGCCTTTTCGATTTTTTATATTTTCAACAGCAAGAAAGATATTAAGAGTGGGCCGTTTTATAATTGGTAGATAAAACCACGAGGTAAATAAAACTGGATCGGACAGACATCGGACCAAATCGTGAATTTAGACACTGCATACAAGCAGCTCGAAGCGTTCCGAGTGTATCTTTGCTTACAGTGAAATAAACTTCTACTGGGCATGCGTCAGCTGGACCTTTAAACTGGTTAATATTCTATCTCTCTCTTTTTTAAGCTTTCTTTTCTAAGTGAGCGATCTGGTATAACTCATCTGTGCCTCTACCCTACTTGGAGGTGACCTACTCTGCTACATTTAGCTGGCCCAAATAGTTTTCTCTATTATTTATCACTGAAAAATTTGATGTTATCAGTATCAATCTTTAATTTTTTTAATAGGGAACTTCAAGAAACTAAACTTTATTATTAGACTGTTTAAGATTATAGATACTCTTATGCTTGTGCTACTACTCTAAAAAGTCTATTTTATTGTCTTTGATATTTGGATGATTCTAACACTTTCCTGAATTAATCCAAATCTTTTAACAACAAACACTAATATTTGTACAATTTAGGGATGTATGAAAAGATGGTAGGCATGTCAGCTTTCTTGTTTTTTGTTATGTCCAAATACTTCCCACAGTTAATTTGCAGCTTATTTCAAATCCTCAGAACTTTATTTACAATCTTTTGAGTATTGATCAAATTTCCTGCAGTACCTTATCACTGAAACACATTGTTCGACACTTTTTTTTGAAAACAGAAATTAATATTAATTTGTAGGAATCTTCAAAGCGTCTTTAAAACATGATAATAATTTACGGATTATCTTGTGTAAACTCTCATCTGGTAAAATATGTTTATAAGATTGTAAGATATATTTGCAGTAATCAGAACAAAGTTAATGATTTTATAGAAAAGAAGCGAATTCTCTTCCAACTTTTAATTATGAGATTGATTTTTTCTTACATAGGTACATAGGCTTTTTCTTTGGCTGCTGTGTTCAGGAGATAAATTTGTCTCCAAACCATTGAATTTTTTTTCTACTTTTCCCTACATGTACGAAATTTTCTGAAAGATGAATTTATTTGCAAAAAAAAAATAATGCAGAAAACATACAATTATTTGATAAAAAATATATTTCATTAATATTATTTATAAGAAGAAAAATTTATTTTTCAATAGAAACATTTTCATAGAAAATAAAATTTAATAAGAAAAATATTTTGTAATGTCACAAAATAGCACCTCATACGGAGTTTTACTTTGTTCTAGATCTAGGTATGGTGTGACTTGATTAATGTTTTTGACTTTGATTCTTACTACAGATAATTATATAATAATTATTATATAATGATTTATATGATAATTATACATCTAACAACATATAATAATTACATCAATTATTTATTTAACATTAAAAAGAAATAAATTTTCAATAAATAAAAACATGGAAAACAAATTGACGAATAGAAAATATTAACAGGATCAATAACCTTGCATGAAGAAGAATGGCTTTTACGACCAAAATTCATTGGAAAATTGACATCTTTCTTTTCTGAATTGAATTCAGAAAAGACCGTGTTTGGGGTGTTGAAAAATTTACTGAAGCTGTCCACTTTTTGCACTTTGGCGGCAGAGGCGTCATCATGATGAGAAATTGAGGGTTAAAGTATGCACGTTAAATCGAAATGTGAACCAGTCTAGAGGCGCAACTTAACTTTTTTCTTTGCTAGACATCACAATTAAAAGTTTTTCAAAATTTAACATTCTTTACTCCATCGTCTTCGTCATATGTGCGTCCGCCCGTATATTTCGTGCGAGAACAACACATTGGCGCACATGCCTTGGCTGGGTCTTTATATAAAATTATTTAAAAGAAAACATTTAGATTCTTTCTAGAGTTACCTTTATTGAAGTGGCTTGCTTAACTACTTAGTCTGAGATTAGTTTTTGCAAAATGATTATAAATCATGATTTTTCTGTATATTTTTGAGTTTACGTTTTGTGCAAGTTGAAGCTTTTTTGCTCTGAACTTGGAAAGTTTTCATATTATTTTGAATTATATGCTTTAGAAGAAATGGGTTTGCAGCTGATAAATAATTTTTTTTTGATTATTTGGAAGCTTATAGATAAAGTAATTTATAGATTGCCTATTGGAATTTGTATCAAATATTAATGTGTTTACTTATAATGTAGAACACTTGGAATACTTGGAGATCAATACAGGTAGGTTAGGTATTTATATATGACATCAAAATAGAAAATTTAAAATAGAAAACTAATGCTTTACAACTAGCTAAATAATAATAATGCTGTGCTATTTTTATGTTGTTTTTTTCTATTCAGACTTGTACATATTGATTTTGAAATGCACATGGAATATTTAAATAATGCTTTGATCCACAAACTTTTGCAATAAGTCTGTTGCTGTTTACATTTCAATACACGTTTTGCTACAAGTTTTATGAACTGTTTGTTTAGGATTTTATTGATAATTCGGAATTCTAAATCGTACTAAGGGTTAAACCGTTTATAGGTTAAACGACAATAATAAAATATTAAACAAGTATTTTCTTCTTTCAATCGAAAAGCTTAATATTATTCCACCCAATTCACTAATAATTTATTATAACCATACCTCAGATCGTTGAAGTCCTTAAAATTAATTATTCTTAACAGTTAATACTGAATTATGTTTTAAGTTAAAATATAATAGTTTATATAATCTATGTGTTTTGTCAAAAATGGGACGATGCATTATAAATAATAAAACGAAAACATTTATTTGCAGCCATTCTTATTAAAATATTCTTTTGAAATGTGAACAATTGAAACTTGTTATTTAAATTGTCTGCAATTTGTTCGAAAACTGACATACTAGTGTACGTTTTCGTGACTTTTGAATATTTTATAATCCTAATGTTATGCAGTTTTAGTCCAAACTAATAAAAAATTTACGCGCGACAATTTCAATCGTACATCATTGGCAAGCGATAAAAAATTCTCAAATACATATACATAATGCGCATATACTATATATCAAATTTTTAATTATTTTGTGTCTGGTACTCTAAACGCTTTTTTTTTATTTACGGAAAATAAATAGAACTAAAGTAATATGTAGTTTTTTGACTCTGAGGCAGTTTTGAAAACATTACTCAGTCTCTGTCAATTATGACAATTTGTATTTAAATTACAATTTATTGTTTTTACTATGGGCCTAACAACAATTTGATGTAGCATTAAACTTGTTTCTTTTTTTTTCTAGTTTTATTTCCTAATTTTCTCTTTTATTTTCTATCTTTTGGATACATTTTCGTCTCGGTGAAACTTTTTACAAAATTTTTAAGACAAGTAAGAGTAAAAGCTACGATTTTGGAACGTTTGCAAGTTTTGCGGTTGGCTTTTTACAGTTTTTGTTTTATTGAGCTATGAGAATACAATTTGATTGTTTGGTTTATTCTCAAAATGTGTCATCTTTCAGTTTTACGCGTTCGTTTATTAATTATATAAGGGTTTTTTTTTGTTTTGTTCTAAATATTTATCCGTTCAGCTGTTCTAACAAATTGGTTTTTACAGACTTAGAGGTTAATGGGCACGAGTTGTTTGAGCTTTGATTCTGTGTCAATCACGACACATTATATATTTATCAATGTATTCGTTTTGTGTTATTTTTTTAGACGGATGCGCTTTGAATATCTCTCACTATATTTTTTAAAATCTATTAAATATTACATTGTATGGTTTATATTTTTTGGTCTCAATTGCATTTTTTTGAACATTCTGTGTCTGTAGGTAGTAAGAAAACTATAATAAATTAATTATTACAATCAATGTGCAAATAGTATTTTCTTGAGGAAATTTGAAAACTTGTTTTATCACGTGTTAATAAAGAAACTTTAACTACACAATTTGATAGTAGATAAACTTTTATCATAAAATTAATCAAAATGTATTATTATCTGTACTGTAATTTAGTATTATAACCTACATAACGAACTATATTAGATATCTATCTATCTTAAATGAACTATTGTTAAAAGAAACTGAATAGTAATTGAAAGGATCTAAAATTATATTAATTCAATTAGATGTATTGAATTTGAAGGGCAGGCAACTTGACCATCATGAATGCCGATCTCGTGATGCCAAAATAGCTTATCAGGGCTGGCTGACCTAATGTTAATGACTCGGGATTTCAATTAAAACTAATTACAACTACCCGGCAGACCAATCATTTGATTAATCATTTAATTAATCAACTAATTACCGAAGCAACGTATCTAATGCGTTCGTACTGTTATGTAGTATTAAACTAATTGAATCCTATATATATATATATATAAATTCGAAATGTTTCTGGCTGGATAGGGGTGTTGCCTGCCAACATCGAGATAGATGCATCTGATGTGATTAAGTATTTCCAATATAAAGATGGTCGGAAAATTGTGCTGCTGTAAGCTTGAAACATATTGCCAGTGACGAGAAATTGTTAATTTTGTTGTCCGGAAAAATTAACTTGGGGACTTTGTGTGTATACTTAACAAGAGTTAAGTTGTGTTCCAATCAAGCAACTTCTTTATCAAGGTAGAGTGTTAAAAAAACTATTCGAACTGGCTAAACAGCATCATATAAGACTTTTTTCTTGAAAATACACATCTAACAGCTATGTTATATAGAACAGCTTTGTTGATGTACAAGTTTACGCAGATATGATATTCTGCAAGACTTATTTGCATAGCAATATTAATTTTATAATTTATTGATTCCAAAAAAAAATTACCTATCTGCGACTAAAGACGGGAGGGCCAAATTTTGTGTGCCAACCCTTAGAGCAATACATTGCGCTATTAAACTATGTAATTACGTGTATAGTTTAATTATTCATTGGAGCAAACTAACTATTGTATCCATCGATTGCTTTGCACCAGGGTGGTCCCAATGCACATGCATTCTCCACCGTACAATACCTCTGAGCATGTATTGTGTGCAGTGCCGTGGATTATACATGGCCGCCAGTTTGTAGATCATTAATTTATTTACTGTACTACAGATGGCACATTAAAAGAAATATGTTTTTTGCTAAAGTGAACATTTAAAAAAAGACTTTTTACATTTTTTTTTGGTCATGGACTTTGGAGTATTTTACACTGATATTTTTTTTTTTATTTTGATATTAAAGTTTCAATTTTGCAGTTTGTTCGTGTTTTTGTTTTGTTCATTTATTATAATAAATCTATTTAATGTTTTCAAGTAAGTACGCACTTTTATACATTCAATTAATTTTGAAAATAAGAATCTTAGTTTGTATTTCAGCAAAATACACATTGTTTATAAACTATTTCAAAATACAATTGTGCTACATTTTAAATCTGGTGTTTAGAGATACTCAATTTAAGGTAATAATAAAAATAAAAGTTATAAAAAATAAAAACTTATATATTTCAAATTTACGTTTAACTAAATAAATAAGTAAACTATAATTGTTCAGATAGCAACTTAAGCTTGATACAAAATCTGAAAAAAAATCAATATAATAGAAATAACACAATGAATTAATCTAAAATAACTGTAGAACGGAATTTTTTATCTGATAGATATTTCAATATTTCTGTATTCTTTGTAGTTCAAGAAAATAATTTTTAACCAATTTGAAATTGGTAACAGATTTTGAGTTGAATAAATTAAACAAAGCATAGTACAATTGGCGAGTTAAAAGATGAACATGGCGCAGGTTCTTACTATGCAGAGAGCATCTTGCTATATCGTGGCAGCGATAATTTAGAGTTGAATGGACAATAACTGTGAGAGTGTACTTCTTTAATTCACTCAATTTAAGCCATTCTAATTGCAATTTTTTTTTGTGACACTGAGCGGTTTTAAAATATATCCACAACATTAATTTCATACACTGAAAGTGAAAAGGAAGGCAATAAGCTTTACGTGGCATATATAAAGTTTTTTAAATAAAACACAATATCTTCTTATCGTGTGATAATATCAAAATTTGATATTATTTTAGTTAGCTCCGAAACATGACTTGTCAAGAGAAATCTTACTCATCGGAAAGTTTCTGTTGCAAGCAAATCATAGAACAAAAATAGATTTTTTGTGCCGGACATCTTTTAACTTGTTGTTCTTGATTATTGGTTTTTAACTTTGACTTAGATTAGGAATCAGTTTGCAAACTCATTCTGAAGTCTCCGAATTCGAAGACTTATTTAAGCTCTGCTTTGACACTTTGACGTAGTTAAGCACAGATACGGTAACGGTGCAAGCAAAATTTGTTACTTAAGTAGAATACTTTCTTAACTCAGTTTAAGCGTTGCTTAACTTGAACGGTGCAAACGGGTATAAATGTTCTCAAGGCCATTTTTACATTTTTACTTTACACTCCCAGAGTGTTTTGGAATTATTGTTAAATCATTTTCGGGCTCTATTTTATTTTATAGTTTTTGGTTTGCATTTTTTTTTCTTTAGAATGTGGATCTGTTTTTGTTTGATCATTTATATTTTAAAATGTTACACATTCAAAATCGGTGTCACTTTTGATATATCAAAATCTATGATAAGGGATTTTTATAGCGGATTATTTTAAATTATTGTCTGTAGCCCAAATCCTGTTTTTTAGAGTTTTGAATAACTTATTTTATCTTGTCTATCAATAATATGTGACTGAAAGTATAATTCAAATTATATAGTTTCAGGTGCTGCACGTCGTTATGTTACCACATATATCACATAATACGATAATTAGAACCCATTTTAGAAAAACTTGGCCTACTTAGGCCAAGTTTAGTGGGTTTTTAAAAACAATATGGTTTACATAGAATTTCTTTTATTTAAGTTATACCTGTTCAAAATTATCTGGTATAGTAATATCATTTATATATTCATTTTCTTCAAATTTTATTCATGTGATTGACGGATTGCTCAGTTGTGTGTTGTGCTTTCTAATTTGTTTAACTTTTTAAAACTGCGACTTTGAAATTCTAATATGATTTTAGGGGTGCTTTTATACTTTTAAAAATAGTTTGGGAGAAAATACCAAAAATGAAACCGGCAGGTTATTTAAAATTTGTTTTGTTCCAACTGAGTTTGATTATTGTTGCTGAATTTATACATTGCTTTGTTTCCGTTTTAGTTACTAACATTTTAAATTATGGAATAGTTAAGCAGTTTATTTTGTAAATTGTAGATATAAACCTGGTGTTAAGTGCTTAACAGTAATTGTTGCAATTAGTGTGAAAGCCTGAGAACTACATATTGAAACTTGTTTAATTAGGATTTTATTATATGCATTAAGATGAAGAACTTGGTATTTATGTAAACTTTTAGGCTTACAAGTTCCACGCCTGATTGGAATAGGTTTTTAACTGTTTCTATTAATGCCTGTAATAAAACCATCTAAGAATGTACGGTTAATTATTATCTTGTATCCTAATTAAACGATGAAAATTCATAAACCGCTTTCGTGAATAAGCTGTTAAACCATATAAAACATTGCTACTGAAAAGGCAATTTTATGACAGCTATTAAAATGCAGAACTTTGGTTTTATAAAAAATATTAACATTTTAAACATTAGCATTGAATAAATAATTTTATTTTTGACATTTTGCTTAAGTGCTATGATAAACTGATTCAAAGTGGTCTGCTTTTAGTAATCAAGGTGATGAGATGACGACAGCAATTTTATCTTGCAGTGGAATATTTAGAAGAGCATGGAATTATAATTATTGTTAATAGATCGAGAACAGATTAGATTTAGTATTATTAAAAAAATATATTTTAAAATTTAATTTGATATGATTAAACACAACGCACTACTAATTTATTGTTTAATTCTTTTTATAACAAGAATCCAATCTAATAATCCCCCGTTCACTTCTTTATTGTAATACTTGAAACTGATATTATTTGACCTAACTGTGTTCCTTTTTAAAATTGTTTTATGTTCAGACTTAATAAAACCAATTAAAGCCGATCTCTTTTTTAATATAATTCTAGGATTTTTAAAATAAAATTATTGATTGCTCATTGTAATCAAATAACCATTTTCAATTAACTGATCAATTTACAGCGGCTTATTAAAGTGAAATGCGAAAGCAAATAGTTTTTATAATATATTTTTTTGATTTATTACATTTTTCTGTTATATTGATGTGAATGTAAACGTTATAAATACATATGTGCTTATGTAAATATGTTAACAGATCATAAAAATTTGAAAAAGAATTTCCACTATTTTGTGGTAAAACAATAATTTTTGTATACTTGGATACTTTTCAATAATTATGTTTTTAAGGTTTTTGTGCGACGTATCATTATCTAGTTGGAAAATCACAAAAAAACAAGCATTTTTTTTGTGAGAAAAAGCTGCGAGGATCACTCAGCTTAATGTTTATATATTTTAAGAGACAACATTTTAGCTGTTTTTTTATAGTTTTGAATAAAGTTATTCACTTTAGTAGGTATTAAAAAAATTTATTTCAATCAACTCGTGCAGTGAAATATGATTTGTTTGTTAAAAAAAATTATAAAATTTTATGTAAATTGCTAAAACTTGAAAAAAATTTTAATTCTGAATTTGTTATAACTAACCTATAACACATAATTAAAAAAAAGTTTTCAACAGGAAAAAACCTGAGTAATGAGTCAATTGTTGACTATTATTGTTGACTAGCAAAAGACTACTTGTTGTGAAGTGTGATTTTTATGATGACATGAGATGAGTAGCGTTGTATGTTAATTTTTGTTTTGTTTCACGGAATATAAGAATTATATTTAATAAAAAATGGAATAAATGATAGAAAACAACTTTTTTGGGGTTTTTGAATGAAAAATAGATTATTTCGATTCCGTTTTTGTTCAAGAAGTGTATTTCCGACCTCGATGAGTTTTGTCACCGGAGAGTTTTCACTAAAATGACGTAATTTTAATAAGAAGGCTACTATGAGTTTTTCTGTCAATGACTAAACTCATCATCAATAAATATCTTCTTTTGGTTTTCAAAACTCGCCGGTGACACAAATTATTGATGACAGTAGTAGACTCTCTGCTATATAAGATGAGTAATAATAGGTTTAGAACCTCTCTTGAAATCCTTTGGGTTGCTTTTATTAAAGCTTGTGATTGTTGATTATAGCTCTTTTAGCGTATAATTTACGCCAAAAAACTCATTTAAATGTATAGCAAAAATGGTATTTATTGGATGAATGTGACTTTCGTGAATATGATAGAATTTAAATTTTTGAACTATGTAATAAAAATGTGAGAAGAAACTTTAAGAAAGGTTTTGGTTTAATTTATATTATTATTATTTAATTTACTTTATAAACTTTCATATAGGATTATAAAAATTTTAAATAAATATTCATCTATTCGCAAGAAGCTGTTTACTCAATTGTAAAAATAAATGACCTCGTCGTATAGTTTTAGAGAACAAGATTTTCGCAATTGATTTATCGTATTCGTTGACCGGTTTGGGACGTTGCCTCAGAGGATGGCAAGATTGGATGTCGTCGGCGCTACGGTCGGTCGCGCGTCTCGACGCTTGAAGCTCAATGAACCCCGGGATATCCTATGCTTGGAATCGAGCGAGCAGTAAGCTTTCTCCAAACCATTTCCTCTTTTTCCCGACGGTTGGTTGTCTCCTTGACATTCACGGCCACATTGCGCATCGTCCAATAGTCTGTTCCATAACGTAGCGATCAGCTGTTTTCTTCGGCAAAAATATTGTGGGAGGACGACCTTGCAACGTCGTCGCCATCGTCGTCACGAGTCAGCAGCACTGGCTCGCACTCAAAACACGTACGCTACGAAACGACTACGTTGGTCCCGTAACCGAAATGCCACACTTGTGTCTATCTAGTCGCTCGTATACTACAACGATTCTCTTCTATTACGAGATTTATGCTACGTTCATTCATGTTTTACTTTCGTATCTGGCAATGTTGCTCATCATTCACATTGTTTACGACTTTCAATGATGGGTGAGGTTTTGATAACCTAGTCTCCGGTTGTGGCGTTCTATGTTGCATTAAACAATAAAATATGCAGATTATTCCAGTATTTGCTTTCTGAGAAAATTCTAAACAAAGTGTGTATTGCAACATTAAGAATAAACACATTCTAACAATTCAGGTCAACATCAAAATATCGAAAAGCAAAAATATTACCAGAGGCTTCTACCAATATTTTAATTTTTAATTAGTTTCACTGCAATAAACAAATCTTTCTCTCTACGTAACTATAAGAAGCAATCTTATAAAATGTATTCACAATATTTAATTAATTCTTACAAGTACATAAACATCAACTTATCTTGTAATTTAAATAATACTAATTATATTTTACCAAGGTATGTAGTTAGAGACTTTAATATAATTAATTCTACAATATAAAGAATTTCGTTAATTAGCTAATTACAAAACTAACACAGTAATTTGTGTGATAATCCATCTTATGATGTTGGTCTAGGAATCTACTTTTATAAATATTTATCACAAACTTACATTATAGATACAATATTTCAGCAGAACTATTTACTAAATTTTGTGCTTAGGTGGGTCAGTGACATTAATAATTTTATTATTACATTATTCAACACATTCATTGTCTTAGTTGCTACTTCAAGAAGTCAGGAGAGAATTTTTAATGGCTTTTTTTGTGAAACGTCAGGTGGCTATTAAATACTTTTTGAGATTATTTTTATATGTAACATCCTAGTCTCATTGCAAACCAACAACAGGTGACAACAACTTGAACTTGAATACAAAAAAAATGTAAGAAATTTTTGTTGTTGTGGAGATAAAAATAAATGAAAATTTGGTCAAAGTTACGCTGTAAGTCAATCTGTTTTGCTGTGCGCAGTAAGTGATCTGCACATCTAATTATGGTCGTGCGGCCCTGTAAATTGTCGTGACCGTTTTCCTAAATCAAGTGCAAGTTCTTACTCTTCTTTAAAATAGGTACATAATTGTTTTAGATAATCAACACAAACCGATCGTTACAAATTTAAAAGTTTTAAACGTGGTACGGCTGGTGCAGTAACCGTTAATAAAAATAAAATATTATTTTGTTTGTTAACAACAATAAATAAAATATTTTGATGAATAAAAATATTTTATATAAGAATTTCTATAAATTTTGCACTAAAGATCTAAAATGAACACACCTGTATATGAAAAGGTGACAGTGATCTTTCCCATTAAGAAGAGTCTCATCTAAACGTATACCTAAAAAGTTTATTTTATTATCTTTGTTCAATTTTCTATTGCCTATTACAAACTCTATATCGAAATTAGGAAACTCTTGCGAAAGCTCTCATTAATATTATAATATTTTTTCTACTGTAAGCATAGTTGGGTAGTTAAAAAACAAGTTTAATAATAATCTGACAGTTCTATTGTTCATTAATAAGTTAGATTCTGCAAATCCGGAATAAATACATTTGAAACCAAAGCAATTTGCTGTTGATTAACAAGCAGAATATACAAAATTTACACCATCAACACTGAAAACTGTATATACGACTCACATTTCAGAGAAATTCAAGTAATGATGAAAAATATTGCACTTTTACTCTACGCTTTTTTTAAATTCTGATTTATAAGCGTTGAGTTTGGAAAAATCGTGTTTTTAAAATGTTCAATTTGCAATTCAGGCATCATAGATCATGTGTAATTAATGTAAAGTGTAGATATGGCTATTTTTCCACTGTATATTTTAAGCTTTAGTTTGAAAAAAAGTAGTTGTTATCATTTGACATGAATATGCGGATTGCTTGAAATGTAGTACAGGATTATATTACTGTTTGTTATATTTTACATAATAGTGTAATGTTATACAAGACACTCGCCTGTCGCACGCAAAAAAGGCAGTTATTCTATTATACTCCTTGACATAAAAGCACTACAGAGTTTTGAATTCATTTGCTATATTGTAGTCGCGAAACGGTCTAAGCCTAAAGTGAAGTCTGTCTCAAATTCGAGTTTCAAAGTCAATAAATAGACTTTATTAGCTAAGGCATTGCTTGATTTACAAATTTTGATAGCTTTAGACAGAAAGCTTTTCAGTTTTAGCTTTGATTATACATACTGATTTAAGATATTTTCTTTCTGTTTCATCCAAGAGGCCTGAGCTCAAACTTTTTTAGGCACTGAAGGTCTTAATTTTAATAATGATGAATGAGTAAAAAGTCCCAAACAGTAGAAAAAGTCAGATCTGAATAAAAATCAGATTTGAACAAAATTTTATAATTAAAAGTTTTTGTTATTTTATGGGATCTACTTAATATAAGTATGAAACATCTTTGAACCAGTCTAGTATATTCCGTTAGTAAATTGTCGTCGTAACAAGCAAGAAGTGTTAATTTGTGAACACATTTTAGCTTTAATCACATTAGAAGTATATTTGGTCTTGCGCTCGAGTAAAATTAATTTAGTTCTGCAAGTCATAGCCATTTAATACGTAGGCAGATTCTCTAGAATGTTCAGCGCATAAAACTTGGAGAGTCGGATTTTCCTTATTACTTGACGAAAATGCTTCTTTAAAGTATCTTTATGGTTGTGAAAACAGCTGCCATAAATTTATTTATAAAGGTCACGTACCATTATTGCCGTGAATTTTCTTAATGAAAATGCGAAATGCTAGATTTACTGTTTTGTTAATTTGGTTTATCCATAAAAAGGGTGTTGTTTTGTCAAAATAAAAAAATAAAGGTGTTGCTGTCGAAAACAATACAATGGTCGAATTTTTATATTTAATCATTTCCGAAGCACGGAAACACTGCAAAACACAATTATCAGCAATTAGCTGATTGAAATTCGCACATATATAGCAATGCGTCTAATATGATTAACAAAATGAAATATTGAAATATTTGGAAATTTTCAACTTGAATATTGAATTTTTTTCTATTTAAATATTTAAGATTTTTGTTGTTTTGGGGCTTTAGAAATGTATGTGTAGACATAAACGATATCGAAAAACGACAATTTTTGGAAAATGTCTGCAATCAATCACACTCTGTTCTTTTCTACCAACTTTACTCTTGAATTATTAGTTTAATTTTACAATATTAATTTTTTTTTAAACGTATTATGAAGGTAATTCTTAATAATGATGGTCATAAACCTCTAAAAGCTTTCTCATTTTTTTTTGGCTTATAATCCAAAATGTAAATATATAGCTGCTAAATTTGTTCAAAACAAAACACTTTTGTCGCCAGATGGTGAAAGAATTGTCTGTTTGGCAAATTCAGGGTGATGATTAAAAAAAAAAAACGTAGTTACATATTTTTCTTATATCAATACCAGTAATACCAAATTTTGACCAGTAATACCAAATGAGAGATGCCGTCATCCATTCATCAGCCAGGAAAACGGTTGAACATGTTTTTGTTTTCAGTTATAATTGAGAACACTTTTGATTTGATTACATCAGCTCCTAAAGACATATCCTAAAATTGTAAAGTCTTATTATTGAAAAACTATTTTTTTTTTAAGAATTTTTTTTCATTTGTAGGTTTGTGGAAACGGCTTAAAGATAATTATATGTATTTTTTTGCTTCAATGATTTTTTAACAAAATAATTGTAGGAAACTTCTGGTCGTTTATTTACCTAAATAGGGTTTGGTTATACGTCTTATAAATTTTGACATGCTGTCTTACCATTCCAATTAGAGTTTAGTTACGTTCGGTTTATATATATATTCACAACGTTGTCAACGCAAAGGTTCCTCATCCCACCAATAACCACATCGTAAATCTGACATGAGCGATATGGAATTATTGGACAGCACAAGAGCCTAATGGACTATGTTCAGAAACGAAGTAATCATATTAGCGGCTATAATTACTAACCCCTTTGAGAACGGAAATGCATCTATATCCTGTTGTGCACAACGGCTGCTTTTTTTTGTTTCATCCCTCCGTGTGCCCTATGTTTAATGTACGTAATTTGATTAATTTATTGTCAAATTGCCTTAATGCGGTTGTTTCACAGCAAATGGCGCAGTTCCACTCCGGAATCGCAAGGTTTGCTCCTCCGGATGTGGACTTGAGACAATCGTTGGTTGCAGTAAGTCTGTCTTCGGTTGAGAGGCATAAACCGATTCACACTAATTCTTACTAAACGCTTCACATTTTTTTTATTGGTTTTATTTACTTGTTTACTGGCGAACTTCTCTCTGCTTTTTTAATAACAGTGAAGCAATTGCTTTTAGTTTTCGTAATCAATCATTACCAATCCAAGATTGTTAGTTTTTTTATGAAAAGAGTACAGTGATTTTACTGTTTAAAATTGATAATTAAAGCATTTGCTTGTACCTAAAATTTTATTTATGTATGTATTCATACCGTACAACCCGCAATAGTGACGAGAAGGGTGATGTGTACAATTTCAATAATGCATATTAGTCTATTGCAATATGTTCCGATGTACAATTAAAGCATCACGCGATCCAAGTAAATTCTTTTTATTCAATCCATCGATTGGGTTCTTGCCTTGAGATTTTTGCATAACAAATAAAATATGTTTTATTTACTTATTACTTTATGTAATATACATAAAGTAATAAACCAGAAGCAAATTTATACTAAATTTGGTTCTTATTACCTCTCGTCAGAGGAGACTCCACAATTAAGATTCAAATTAGTTGTGCATACAACAGGCTTGTTTGAATGAATTTGCTATGGCTAGAACAAGCTCATATTAACAACCAAGCTATCGGAAACATCTTACTTCATCGAGGTCCGACATTCAAGCTTACACATTTTGTCAATCAGATCATCAGTAAGTTATTGCATCAGCGTTGATTTGTCTGAAAACATCATCTTACGTTTTCTGTCAAATCTAATACGATGTGCAGCATTTCAGATAAATAATGGTTCTACAAAATATGTAAAAAGTGACTTAGATTTTTAGATAATTTTTTCACGGAAAATTATCTGCTTTGCATATCAGCCGAACAAATTTTGGAATTTTTAACAATAATAATGAAAGGTTAACTACTACTGGCTTGTTGTAGATGCTATTCTGATATGTCAGTGACTTTAGCATTGGTCAAACGTCATTAGGGAGTTGAGGTAATATTATGATATGAATTTGGCTTGTTTGTTAATATTATGTGTGTATAGACGTCAAAAGAGGAGTTAATTAGCTAATAACACATCCAGAGACGCACACAAGGACCAGCGATAATGAGTAAAACTATGTATAAGTAAATGCCACTGATTTGCAATGTAAATCAAACACATATTGTATTATTTATATTTTGTACATCAACACCCTGCCTTTGAAGTGACGACATTTGATTATATTATGAAAAAAATAACGCCCGCTAACATACGGATGACGTTTATCATAAATCTTCTAGGAAATTAGATTTACACAAATTTTAACACATTTCTCAGATCGCCGAAGGATTAGTAAGTAAATAATCTTTGAATATTGCGGTTATTTTAAACATGGTTTGTATCTGTTTATTTGAGCTGGCGTCGAGAAGTAATTTTCAGTAGCGTTTAATGTATTTATTAATGGATTGTTTGTTAATGTTCTGCTATTTCATTATAATCTACTACAACTTTGCTTCAATGTTTCTGGCGATTTGAAATATTTTCAAAAGTACTAGTGTAGGTTATTCGTAATAAATATCAATTCATCTATTGCGAATAACACAACATAGTTTATCATCCAAGTAGTACATACATTTATATCGCAATATCAATAAAAACGTATATAACTTTAGTTAGTTTCCAGGTATAGTTATTTTAATGTTTTCATTAAAGTAATGTTGAACGATGAAACAAATACTTGTACCTTGGTACTGAAGAATTAATTAATTGTTACCTTAATCAATTGAAATTAACTTTGCTACACAATGTAAGGAAAAATCTGCAAATTATAGTTCAAAACGTTACAAAATGACGATTAATATTAAATTAACGCGTTTGTTTATGACTTGGATTCAGACTAGTATTTAATTCTAGCGTCATGCGGGATATCTCGACTTTCGCATAAAACTATAAAATATAGGCTATGCAACGTTAAACGAAATTTAATTAAACAACTTTTATATCCTTCTGGTCATAAAAAGCGACGCTATTATTACAATGTAACACAGCAACGACATAAATTCCACACGTTTATTCCGAATAATAGTATGGTTAAAATCGGCAAACGAACTTTTTTATTTTTCACAAAAAAAAAGCACATTCATTTTCTAGGTGTTGTCACCCTACTCTGACGAATAAAAATGGCTATTACTTTACATTTGGAGAATTATTTGAGCAGAATATTTCATGTGAGGGACAAAATTCATTTCGACTTTACTCCCACAATAAATTTTTGTGACAACGTAGCACTTGCTAAACTATAGCTTAAAGATTACAACATTTGTTATTTGTTTCTCATTATGTTTGCTTTTGCATTTTATGTCGAAGCTTTAATTTGAAGTTCTGATTTTAGTAGTTCTCAAACAATGTAGGAAATTAAGACAAAAATGGCGACCAATTCAAACACGAAAAACGTTGATATAAACGTTTTAGAGCTCTTGGAATTAAGTTGCTTAAGCATTTAAGAGTCAATAAAAGTTTTAACGGTGATAAGCTTTATTCAAAAGAGGGATGATGATGATGATGATGGTGGTCGATGAAAATCCTGTCGACCGCAACCACATCGACGTAACCGACAGACATTCCGGTCGCGCTATCCTGATTACCCTGCCCACTACTGGATTCCCGGTAGAAATGCTGGAATTAATTAATTCCATTCACCATCTGAGAGGCACAAAATGTGTAATTTAACTAACATTACAAAACACTGCATGCAATTTCATTCATTAATTAATATATCAAATGCTGCTATGCTTAAATGTCGTGTTAAGATTATTCTGATTGAAGAAATTTATTAATATTGAACATATTGGCAACGATGCAGAAATAACCATGTATTATAAAATGTTTACAGTTGTTTTCTATTAGAGAGAGAGTTTTTTTATCAGAAATGTATAATGTCTCAACTTAGGAATGTGTCCCAAAATTTGTTCGTAAAGTCACCGTTTGGAAACACTTTGCTTCAAACGTTTTTTGTTTTTATTTGAAGCATTTCAATTGCCTTAAATATAAAATATAGTTTTCTCATTTTGTTATTCAATTCTAGTTGAGACAGTAGCTCTGTTACAACAGTATCAGATATAATATTTGTACATCAGTATAATTGATATGCTTGCCACAACAAGATCGATTGATAAATTTCAACATCAACAAAGCATATTGTGTTAGTAGATGTTATGTGACATTTTTTATTCAATTTGTTTTGGATTGGTCTGATTCATGTCTGTCAGTTTTCGCAATTCACTATTCGGTTGCTTGGACGTTTTTACAGTTGATAGTGGCTTCAGGAGCCTGCAGTATTCTAGAGTTTCTAGTTTCTATCAAACTTCATGTTTAGTTTCTCGATAGAGAGAGCATCAACTTTTGTGCAGATGATTTAAACGGCCTCGAGATTGTGTTGAAATACAGAGTGGAAGAATAATTATATTATAACATTAAGTCTTGTAGAAGCTTATGTAAAACATATTTAGAGCTTGAAATTGTGCGTTTAATTTTTATTTAATAGAGTTTAGTAAAGGATATGTTCTCTGATACAACACATCTACACTATTGTTTATATTTTATACAGTAGAATTGTTTATAATAATTGGTTTTAATTGTTTTGGTATGTCTGTTAGGCAATAGATTATTATTAAGCATATGGAATCATCAGTATTAACTTTTCTAATAAAAAGCCATTGTATATTCTGTTGTTAAAAATCTCATAGAGTACACAACAATAATTAATGTATGTCTATCATCGACATACGTTCTATATTTCAACGCCTACTTGATAGAGCAAGACTTTTTGATCGCACGGTATTATAAAAAAATGGTTTTTTGTTTTTGGTCAGCTTTTAGAAAACTAAGACAAAGCGCCTTGCTTCTCAAATAAAGATTGTATGTAGTCTGTTGTACTTCGATCTCAAATATTGACATTTGACAGAGAAGGTTTTTTTTAATAATCTGGTATATGGAGGAAATAATAAAAGAAATGAAGTAAACTGCTCAGAAATGTCTGAGGCTGAACGGTAGAGATTTAGTAATTCACTTAAAATAGTATAAGATAAGTGATGCAAATCATTGCGCACTACGCTGTACTTTTGAAGCCTAATTTCCTGTATCGGCTGCTATTTAGCCACAAAACTTTGATTCTATTAATATTGCTTTGATTGCATAATTGTTTTTCTGATATAAATGTATTAAATAAGTCCTTGGCTAATATTATTAAATCGAACTGAATTATATAGTCTCGTAAAATTTTAAATTCTCATAAATCAATTTGATATATTAAGGCAAAAATACTTATTTATTAAACGGCGCAATTCAGATATAATGAATATCAATTGCTTGCAAAAGTTATAAATTTATAATTGCAAATTGACATGTTTGTGGAAATTGTTTAGCCGTTTTGAAGCAAGTAACAAATTATTTCATATTTACAAACATCACTTCACAGTCCATATGAAATCAATTAATCTAGTAGATTGACCTTCATAAGCCGGGGACGACCAAATAAAAAATAAGAGGTATATAGCCTTATTGTAATGAAAACGATAAAGTTAGCTACATTCATAAATAAGATTTTCGTTTGAGCCTTGAGCTCAAATTCCGTAAATATCCACAAGCTGCAGTCAACGATAATTTAAATTTGCAATTTAAATGAATAACAACTATTTGAGTTATTACAGTTCTAACAATAATAACTATATTAGGGATAATTGTTTTCCTTGTTCATCAGAAAAACTTTATGACGTCAGCTGTATTATTATATAAATAACATTAGAGCTCGTCAGTAATTAAAGCGTAAATTAACTGCGAAGGCTATATTGATATATTTAATAATATAATTTATAATATATGATAGGAGTAGCAGATAATAACAATCTACATTAAATATATACCATTACAATACACACAGTTAACGATACAGGAAATTTATGCGAAAAAGTGATCAATATCTAATAACTGAGTGTGGTGTAAAAAAACAGCGAGAGCAGTATTAAATAAAGGCAGTTGTAAACAATAAATAAGGATAATTGTATTTATTAAGACTTGATCTCTAAGATAGTGAGTGTAGAAGCTGTGAAATAAATAAAGACCTTGAGTTATAATGAACGGATTATTTCTTATAATCATAAATGTTTATATTAATAAAAAAAAATCTTATTCACAAAATAATACTCTAGATAAACTCATTATTTGGTTTCGTTGATTTATCTTATCACTTATTTTAATAAACTATAGTTCACAAAGATCATTGAATCAGTTAGAAAATTTATTATGGCCAATCACATAGGGGTAGTTCTGCTTTTGATAAATTTACTGTTTTAATTTTTTAATATCTGAAATTATTTCATTGAGATTCATTTTATGAAAAAAATATTTTATTTTTAATCTTTATCTTAAATACTATCTGGGAAAGCATTTTATTAAAAAAATATTAGTTTCTCAAAACAAATAAATTCAATGTTATACTTATAGGTTGTGAACTATACTATGAGGTTGTGATATACTACAAGGTTGTGAAGGCTGTTATAAAGTTTACTTCTCCAAAGGCGCAGTTTTTAGAGAAATAAAGGGGAAGAGGGAATAATTGTCTTTAAAACCTATAGCGATATGAGCTAAAAGATAATTAAATTGAAACAATTGCTTTGAAGTTGATAAAAAGTTGACTTTGAAAGCAAATGAATAACTGCATGCTTGATTTAGAACTACAAACTTTACAATTACTTACATTTACAGTAATTTTTTTAAATTGCTGGTGAGACAATCATTATGATTGTTTTCACGAAATTTAAAAATTTTTCAATATTTAAAGTTTAAATCTGTGATATTTTAGTTCTGTTTAGTAGCAAATTTATGAACAAAATTTGTATAATTATCGGTATTTTTTTATGACGTGTAAAGTTTCAAGGACATACGTCTCATTAAAAACTCTGAAAAAGAATATAGATTGTTTTGACGAAAATTTAATTGAAACACTTTTTTTATACAGCATTTCTTTAATAGATTTTGTTCTTTTTTTTTTACTTACAAATAGATCTACAAATAACAAGGGTAGGTTTTTTAGAATTAAACAATAGATTACATGATAATAAGAAAACTCTTGGTGATAATTTGAATTATTACTGATCTCAAAAAGCTTTCAAAATTATAAGATTAAATCAGCGAATAATAGAATATTTATATGTATGTCAGTAGTATATTATAGTATCGTGATACTAATGTCAGTGGCGTTACATATGAATGGGGGCGAAAGGAGATTTGGGAATAACATAAAATAATATTTTTAACAATATTCACTAAGGGCTCACATCATTTGCTGTTTAAATAGACAGGACTTATTGCAAGGTTTTATTTAAAATTATTGTTATGATCAAATTTTATTCATCTCAATTTTCACATGAAAACTGGGTTACTTTTTAGAATCCTTTCAACATATATTCTTGTTTTTTTGTAAAAACGGGATCGCGTCTATTGTCATCATGTTATTATTGTCGGCCGAGAAGCAATTGCAATATTTGCAACTATTGTAAAACACGTGAACTGAACATGCATAGGGCTTATATTTGCATTGAAAATAACTGGGAAATAGGTGTTATGAAGCAAGTGTAAAATTTTTTTATCTAGATTGGAAATTGTTTTTATAGTAAATTTGAAGAATCAAAAAAATTGAAAGTTTTGAAAAGTGTTTCTGTTTTATCTGGTCATTAGTCTCTTTAAAAGGAGGGAAGAAGTTTCTTCGTTGTACAAGGGAAATACATGTTTCAATAAATTTATTGTTGGTTTCTAGTTGGCTGCAGTTAAAATTTCTTCGCGTAAATGTTGTTGAGACATTTCTTGGAGAGCTTTTTCTTTTTTAGAAAGTTTTGTCAAATGGAAAAGGGTTTACAAGTTATCGCCGATGTTAATTGGAGGCTTGTTCGATAACTAATGGGCATAGGCTGGTCATGTATCTCGCCTTGTCACTACAGTAATTGTAGTTATTGGTTGCAACTATGCCCATTTGCAATGAAATATGTGCCGCGCTGCTGGCTTGTCATAACAATAATTTAGCTAAATCAATTTAGTTTTTCTTCGTTAAGTTTACGCCATTAAACATAATGATGGAAATTAAAGGATGGGTCATCGGCTGGGTCGGTTTCCAACTAAATCAGCCAATTGTAATTAGTACAATGAACGTTATTGATGTGTCATAGGAATTTAGTAACGACTGATTATTGGGGGAAACTCAGGGGCAGTATTGCAGAACGGGAGATATACACAACAAAGAAACAATCGTCAAATTAATTAGTTACATTTATGTTATGAATTAGTTCAAATTATTGGGAATGTTGGATCGGCATATAACTGGAAACTGTTCTATATTACATTATCGTAAAATATTACATGTATCAATTTATTTTTTTTATAAAGTAATCTAAAATAGACTGCCTCTCAAAGTAAAATATAATTATTTTTAATTTGAATTAATTTGTTTTTTACAACTACATATTTTTGAGTTATTTTATTTACTTTTTGTAACAGGAGGTTGTGCGGTATTCAATTTACATCTCGAAACTTAAATTGCTCTCAACTAAGATCTCGCTTTGTTTTTTTTTGTTCAAAAGCTGTAATCTAGATATGTGTGAGATTTGACATTTGAAAATGCTACATCACCATCAAATTGTTCATTACCGTCTTTTATTGTAGCAAAAGTTTGAACAAAAGACCGAGAGAGATTCGTATCTCTGTGAGAACACTTTGAAACAGACGTTTTAATAATTTATGAAGAACAAAACGGCAATTTGCATAAAATAAAATTTTCATCATTCCTACATACCTAGAACGTTTTAATACTAAAATATAAAGCGATATACATTTCATGTGGTAATTTCTCTATTAAAATTTCTCAGCCTCTGGGTAATAAGTAGTTAAAATCGGTGTTTGCAGTATAACATCAAATTAAAAGACATTATTAATTATTGTGGATGTACTGTTAATCTTGTAATATCAACTGTACATTTCTTTGATTTGTAAATAACTTTCTCGTGTGATAATGCAGCCGTATAATAGGAATGCAATAACGTATTATAAGTGTAGATTGAACATACAATCTCGGGTCTTATGAATAGGGCCGTTTGCTACAACATTTTCTACTGCATAAAGATTTATATCGAACTTGTATTTTAAATTGGAAATAACTTTTTGCATTGTATAAATATATTCAAGTAGAAATGTAAATGTAATATATGCCACCATTTATCTATTTCTCGATATTGAAATAAATATATTGAATGGGTCTGTTTAGTTTATAGCATACCGTATTTATGAAAGTTTTCAATTGTATCTCAGTCTAGTCTAAATGGAGTCTGCAAACTGTTATCGAAATGTTTTATACACAACTTCTCTCTCTTGCTACATAAAATATTACCCAATCTACATTTAAATTAAAATTTAAGTATACACTCATTTTATTAAATAATTAAAAAAAGGTCTACCCCGCTGCTTTAATTGAAGCAATTTTTCCATTGTACGAACAAAGAAGTTTAGTTGTAGTAAAATTCAAATTAGATTAATATAAAGATAAAAAAAATGTTGCAGTGTAATATTAATGAAAGACTTTAATTGTATGCAATGATTGTGATGACCTAGAATTAGTAAAAAAAAACAATTAAGGCTTTTTTCTGCAGCAATTGAACCTATAGACATTGCAAAACTATATTCACATTAATTTATCAAAATGTTAAATTTACGTTTTTTATAAAGCTTAATTAAATTGAATGTCTGAATTAGCCTGAATTGACATAACGATTTATTTAACCTACTTGAAATTAGTACCAATCCATCCTGAAGTTGTTATTATTAACTAATTCCGTATCCATTAATGTGTGCTGTTTTTATATTATGGGTCTTTTTATATTTTTATTATTTATCAAATACATACTTTGTTTTTGTTTATGCGAAACCAATTTGAAGTGATTAGACTTCAAAGTCTTTCAAATGTCTTTCTGTTGAAAAACATTTCAGCAATCTTTAAAGTACAGTACAATAAAATTTTTGAAAATTATAAATTTTGCGATTATTATTATTTTTGGATTTTTTATACAGGATGTGTCAGAAATATATACACCATCAAATGAAGTTTTTTGACTATTTGTTAATTTGTGTCTTTTTATACTTTTAATCACATAGTAAGGAGTTTATTGGTATCTTCTCAGAAACGCGGAAACGCATTATTGTTTCTGACTTTGACAGCTCTTTTGGGCTGAAAAAATCTATTTTCGCACTTTTGGGTGTGTTCAAATTTTGCTTACTAGGTGGAGCGCAAAAAACCTCAAATGCAATGAGGAGTTTTGTACAGTTAAACGCAATTGTGTCAACTACTTTTATTGTGTTGTTATTCGGCTGAATTGGCAATCAATTCAGTAGGTACTTTTAAAACATGATAAGTAAAAACTGAGCAGCCATCACAAAGAAATGTCACATAATAATAACAACAATATTATTGTGACGAGGAAATAAATTTTTTAACGTTTCAAAAAAAAAACTTTTTACAATTTACAATTTAATAATGCAACTTACTATATCTTATATAAATTGGCGATCTATTTAAAACTGAGTCATGCTCTTCATAGTGTGGACGTTCTAGGTGTAAATATAGAAAGAAATCTATTTTGTTTACTAAAATCTTGTTTATTTAAACAAATTTATTTAAACTTTTATTATAGTCGCAGCTATGGGGCTAAATGTTGTTAAAAAAACTATTGATATTGTTATTATTATCTTTCATATAGCAAGTAATCACATTATATTGGAAGTAAGATTGTTTGTACAGACGTAAATAACGTAAATAGTCTTCGTGCAAGACTGTAAGCTAAAATTATTTTCCATAATAAATATACAGGAATCCAATAGCGTTTTCCTGATTCGTAAAGAACATTATAGAATAATTATATTTTTAATTGTAGACTAAAGTCTTACAAATGGTTGGAACACATGCTATAAGCGTTACTAATAAATTATTAACTGTATAATAGATTCAGTTGGTAAAATTGGAAATGACAGTGTTGACGATAAAAATCGACAATACGTTATTGGTAAATCAACCACGTTTATAATTAAATATTCACAGGTAAGTGATTTCCCCCTAAATACAATATAGAAAGACTTTATAAAAAGAAATATTGATGGAGTTGCTGGCTGAAAAAATATTTCCCTTTTTATCGTTAAAAAGAAGCAAAACAACTAAATGGCTTTTATGAAATGAACGGTTACAATAACAAAATTTGAACAGATGATTGGATTAACAGTACGAGAGACTTGCACGCCATATTCCATAAAATAACTAAGAGCGGAACAAAAATCCAACAGGACGTGTAGAAAGCACTTCATTATAAAAACCTTTTTAAATTTTGCCCGTTCAAACAAATCGGATTTGATTAGTATTCCCACATAGAGAGGCAGCGTTTCATCCAACCCTTCATATGCATATAACAATGAAGAAACGTTAATTCTCAAATGCACTCGAGACTGCAGATCGTCATACCTGATTGCTGTTGTTCGAACCACTAGTCTGTCACAATTTTTGTTAAATTTAAAATCAAAAGTTAACAAACAGGAAATTGACATTTTTCCATCAGTTTTCAACGTAACTAATTAACGTCATTCTATAAAAACTGAACCATAAAGAGAAATGCAATGTCGGAGTGAATGTTTTTATGTCGTCCATTTTTAATTCCAAAATCAGCATTGTGAATTCAGTAAATTAAATGTTTAGTTTTTCGTTTTTTATTCTATATGAAAGCACTTCAAATCAATATTTTTGTCTCTTTTTTATTGTCGCATTCAAAAATAACAAATTTATTATAATAAAAATATCTGTCATATTTTAAAATACTTTATAATAAGGAATCATATAAATCTAATACATATTGAAATTATTAACAAATTTAAAATATAGTCAGGTCAGATCAAGATCTACAATGTTATAATGCTAAAATGTAATTGTCATAGGATTTTTATAGCTATTATGTTGTTGCCACGTCTACAGAACGTTGTTGTAGGATCACTAATACCTGTGCACAATGACAAACTTGTTAATACAATATGCAAAAGTATATTGATATAATTTTTTCGGATAGTTGATTCAATTCAACGATTGCCGTTGCCGACTGTTCAATTATTATTCAAGCGTTAGTATTAAATTAGTACTAATTTATACAGTTAATCATTTTATTAAAATGTTACGTTATCTTTGTTCAAAAGAGAAGAACAGTTTTTTCATTTGATTATTAACTGAGATAATATAAAATTGTTAGATGGGGGAGTTGAAACCAACCGCAAATGTTCTTCCTGAGCGGTGAAGCGTTGGCCCTACAATGAATAATACGATGCACCCCTATTTGTCTCACAATAAATTTTTCTGATAAGGTTGGTAGGTAAAGGAGCAAAAATAAATCAAATGAAGAGAATATTACAACGTATGTAGGAATATGAGAAAATGTGAAATTGTCGTGCAATAAATATTGAAGCACTTAAGACGTCACAGACTATGAAAGAAGGCGCGGTTCCAGCAAGATTGCCGATACGTAACAAAATCTGACACCGTAAGTCACTAATTACCTGTGATATATCACAATATAAACAGCGGCTGCGGTCAGACCAACGCTTCAAAGTGTTAAAACACTAAAATATATTAGTTCCTGAGTCGACTTCATTTACATGGCGCTCGCATAGACGCCTATATTTATAATAGTTATCTAGCAACACATAGGTAAGAATTATTCATAAATTTGCATATAGTTGTCGTATATCATACAGAGCTTTTGTGTCTTTCAGCGTGGTATAAGCGATTTTTTAATCTTTGTAATTAAAATGAGTTTCCTTCGCTTGCAGAAATGTATGCTGATGGGTTGTTCCTCTTCTTCTTTTCTTTGTAGCTAAAAATTCTCAATCGATTCTAGTGTGCGGTTATTATTCATACCGACACCACGGAAACTCGTGTCAAAAGTATCTCAAAGCGATATTAGTCTACATAAAAGATTAATTTCTTACGTGTTAACGTTTGTATAAATACATTTCTAATCGTATTTTGGAAAGAACAAGTCTGGATCAATATATTAAATTATACAAAATTTATTAAAATATTTACAGCGTACTGCTTTTGTTTTTGAATTCATAAACAATATACATCTGTGTCAATAACTGTCTCATTTTATATAGATGTAGGTTAAATTTGGAACTCCAAGATTTAATATGTAAGTCTTATTAGCCAAAAAAAAATTGTGTGTAACAGTTGTTGTTTGGCGTCTTACCAGATTTGATATTGATTTTTTGTTTATCGTGGTTAGCTGTTTTTTCGTTGCCTCTCTCTTTCTTCTCTTTTGAAACAATTAATCAACTCCAAACTTTTGCTGTCAACATATTACGCCTTAGCTCATTACAGCTATATGCTGTAATATCTTTTTTTTTTCTTACACAACTTCCTTTCCGATGATTCCGAATACTCGATGCTCATTGTAAAATCTGAATCTTGCAGTTTCGTTCGCTTTTGCTTCTTTTTTTCAACTTTTCTTCTACACTATTTGTTGCTTTACGTACACTAACCCTTCTCTCTTCTACGTTTCGATTGCACACATTGCTTACATTTATCATACATTCCTTACTTCCTTTCTCTCTCTTTTCCAAAGATTGTAATTTTTAAGATTTTAATGAAACGTTTGGATATAAAAATTAAACGACGTAGATGAACATAATTATGTTTATCATTACTGAATAAATAATAAATTTCACGGTCAGCAAAATTAGCAAAAACGTTATATTATGTATTAAACATTACAATAATTCTCTTGTTTGACTTTAATGATCTTCAAATCTTTACTATTTGCTCTCAATTATCTGAGTCTTTATGGTGTTATTTATTTTTTCTTTTCTTACTCAACTTACACACTTTCTATTTTCTTTATAGCATAGTAATAATTGTTGCTTGCTGTTTATTGTCGGATTTAAATCACTTGCGTTTTTCTGTGCTAATTTTTTCCAGTTTTTTACTAATTTTTTCTTTCATTTAACAAAAATCACATGAGGATTGATTTGATCAAAATAGACGCAAAATAGCATTTTGTGCTGGGAATAAAAAGTCAAAAATTTTAATCAGATATCGATGTTTTGTTAAGCGATTTTTCTAGTATTTAAAAATATGTTTGTCGGGCTGTTTAGAAATTATATGAATGTTTAAGCTTGAAATATCATTTGAACGAATGTTGTTAGTCACAGTGTTCAATCTAATAACAGGCAAGACTTGGGTACATCATAGTTAGCATACATCAAGCCTTAAAAAACCTGCTTTATATAATATTTCAAGACTCTTTTTTCCTTTTGGAATGTCAATTAATCGAAATTGCTTGTTGCAGCAAGATTGTAATACAATTTGAAATTAATGCGGCACAAACCTCCACACTGGAGCAGAATGTATAACAGTTTTTTGGTGATCGGCTAGTGATGATGTTAATGAGAGCTTTTTCTTATTAGACGTTATTTCAAGTTTTTATGTTAACGGCTGCTTAATTGCACGTAACATTGGATATAAATTTTACTACATTGTTTTATATTGTCAATTTGCATGTGTTACTGTAATAAATCAGCATACATGCTCAAAACAACGTTACAAGGAATTTTTTGAAACCATTTGCTTACTGAAATGAATTTTGAATTTTTTTTAAGCATCTGCTAATTTTTGATTTTGTAAAAATAATTAATAATATTTACATTTTTCGAACATTTTACTTAATTCTGATTTTTTTTTCAGGTAAGCCATACTTTGCTATCTTACGATGATCATTAGATGACTTCAGTGGTAAGCATTTTATATAATTCAATAGCTAATGGTAAAAAATCCGCAGTTTAGTTAAGCAAAGTATTAATGTTAATACTTGTAATAGAACAAAGCTTTTCGCTGTCAAAACAAAATTAATAATGTCAATTATTACTATCCGACAGCCAGCTACAATTATCTCCGGTTTTTTCAAAGCAAAAAGATTTCGGTGGCGTAAACTAAAAGCTCCTAAAAATGAGATATTCGAGATAAAATCATATGAAAAAACCGAACCTTAAAATCGGATAGTGTAAAGTGGCTTCAAGAGCCAATGTCGTACAACTGTATTGCCTCACTGCTTTCAGTGACATGTACCAAGGTTTCTTAGATTTTTTGGTTGTAGCTGGATCTACGCAAAAAATGGTCGTTGAATATTTAGTCTCTTTTTCTTTTATTTGTTTCTAATAACTGTGTTGATCATAAGTGGTTTTTTTTGTATAATGTTTTTGTTTATCTGGACTTTATAGAGCTAATTTTTAAGGGGATTGTGTCTGTGGTCTTTAAGCAGTCTTGTTTAGTAGAATTTAGCTTTTACAGTCAATGCTTTTTACACAATGGTTCCTATTAGAAGGCGGCTCTTTTAAAGTTTTTTCATAAAACGTACTCAATATTTTTAATTGACACAGAAAAAGCTGTATATTTTAAATTCTGAATGTAGAATATAAATGTTGTTTTTAGAATTACACGGAAACGGATTAGCGTAGTGCTTAGGTAAAAAGCTTTTAATTGATATTTTGAGCAGAAACTAAAGCTGTACATTAGCTTTTGTTAACGGGGCTACACACATTTTTGTTATTGAAAAAAAAATAAAAAACTAATTTTTTTCTATTTGAAAAGAGATAAACTTTGAGATTTTTCCCTATCCGAAAAAAGATTATAAATTCGAGTAATTTTTTATAAAATTATTTTCCAAGTCTTGTTCTAACAAACAAAATCTGTTCCAGTATTTCATAAACTGCAGTTCATAATTTATTTGTGTAGTTTTGTATGTGGCTTTTACGTAAGGAATATTTTATAGCTACACAATTTCATTACAATGTAATTACGGTCTGATTCCCCGTCGTGTTTTTGTTTTGAGTTTACCGTCCACTTAAACAATTCTAGAATCAACTTTTCCATATTATTAAAGTACTAAAACAAACTACACTTAAATTATATTAAAAAAAAGTATAAAATGAAATCGTGGAAAATATTCACACACATATACTATGTCATTATTATGAACACCATGTGTAGGACGTTATTTATACTTATTAGGTATGTTTTAAATATGCACAAATTATAGACAAAACTTGGAAATTATTGTGTTGTTAGTGGAGACTTTTAGACAATTAACTGTCTAATTTAAAATCTTGAATGTTCATTATACAATCTACTTCTTTTGTTTTTACATTGTCATTTTGTAAACTATAATAGAAGAAAATATCATTTAAATATTGAAAGCATTATTCTAAATTAAAAATGAAAATTATATATTTTATAATTTAATTATATATTTTTTTTAATTTTGCATTTTATATACTAAAATAAATATAAATGTAAAATACTAATGTAAATACTTGTAGCAAAACTAGGCACAGGCTATTCAAAATATAAAACACATAATCACATTCTGTGTTTCAGCTAAATATATGCTTTCTTTTGATTCTAGTGGCTATATAATTTAAATTTGATGCGCTGCTTAAGCATTGATAGTTGTGTCAATGCTTTATCAACTTTAGCGGCATTTTGTTTTTTTTTAGTGGACGTGACAAAATAGCTTAATTAACGTTCAAGCTACTAATTGCTCCCACCATCTAGAACGTAATAGTAAGGCTTTTCATTTACAAGAATACGTACAATAAGAATATTTACATTTACAGGTACGTTTACAAAATTAAAATTATCTAAACGGACCTGACCGAATAAAAATTGCTTTTGGCGTACTTTTTATAATATGCATTCAATGATCAGAGGGATAATACGTTTTTTTTTCCTGGTTGATGAATAAAACTCTAATAACCTAACTTCTGTATATTAAAACAAAAGTCAGGGCTAAAAGTTATCACGGGCAACGCTATTTATTTTGGTTGACTTGTATGATTTGTTTTTCTACTTTATTAATTAGTGTAAAATAATACTTATATGTTCAATTATGCTACTTATACATATTGTTAGAATTTTATTTCATAATGGTTTGTTATTTTTCTCTTTGACGTTTTTTCCGTAATTATTTTTGAAGCGTTTTTTTACATTCTGTTATTTAATGGGGTGATTAAAATTAGATTGTTATTTAAAACGAACTAAAAATTATTCCAATTAACTATACCGTCACTTGTGTCGCAGCTTGTTTACATTAACATTTATAAATTGATTAATTAAACAATTTGTTTGCTTAGGCATTATTATAATATGATTGATTTTACGCAAAACTGTTGTTATAAAGTTAATATAACTAATTCAAATATTAATGAATAATTGTTTAAATTTCCAACTTAGTGTGATACTGATTTGTTATGTGGAATATATCAATTTATTTTCTTCCTAATATTTAATGATAATTGACATTCTTTTCTTGATTATCTAGATTAACAAAACTTGAGACAAGTATTAATATGGTAAAAGGTGGATATTATAAATATGCGTGGAACAATATTCAAATTTAAATGGCGAACGGAATGTGACACACGGCATTATGAATATTAAAAAAGTTTAAGCGTTGAAAATTTCAATGCAATTTGCATATTTGATGAATGCTTTGTATTTTAATTACGATATAATATTTAATTCAAATTTTCTGTACAATTAAATACACGTAACAACACACATTCACAAATTTATGACAGGGTTTTATTTTGGATTGTATATTTTGTGGGACAAATAGCATGTTAACTCCAAGAACAGTCAGAAATATGGAAAATACGTTAGTTTTCTCATCTGAAAATATATTAATATAGATCATTTTCTAATAATGAAACCAATTGCTATCTAATACAGATTTTATTTTCTTTTAGTTAAAGCCACAAATTGAATATTCTAACTTTTTTTAATAATTCTATTGACAACAGCTGCAGTAATTTATCTAGGCTGATAAACAATATTTTTTGCGACTTTTCTTAACAAAATGGTTGAATAATAAATAATTGAACTTCTATTGCAAATTGTTGTTGATTTTTAATTTTTTTACAATGCTCCGGTCATCGAAATGACTTCTGAATTTACAATTAATATTATTTTAGTATTTAGTATTTAGATTCTGTTATTTTTTATTAAAACTCTACTTTAAAATGTTTAAATGAGTGAGCGTGCTTCATACTGGTTATTCTTTAATTGATAACTGATTGTCTGTGCATCAGTTACAAAAATGCTACAGGACGTTTCGTCTTTTATTCTTTTTAATATAATTTCTTGTTTAACTTTTTGGTTTGGTACGGTAGTTTTGGGACACTTGTATAAAGATCTAGTTGTTTAATATCATATTATCACTTGATATTATCAACTCTATCAAAAGCTACTTCAAAGCTTATTCAACTTTCTGAAATGATCTTTGAAGAAATTGACAACTTTTCTCTAATGTCACATAATGTTTTTGCGGGATTGCAAAACAGGTTTCGCTAATGTTTAGATGTAAATAAACATTTCAAATAAATCATTTTGGTTCAGCTTCAAAATAAGGTTATAACTTTTGTTTTTATTGTAGATCTTGTTAAAGTATTAATTTAGTATAATTTATAATCAGAACTGATACTAATTAATTTGTCTATTGATTTGTTGATATAAAGTTATTTAAAAATTTTACAGATTTTGTTTCTGATTGTAAAAATAAGGGAATAAAGCTAATTAACTTGAATAAGCTTTGATAATAATTTGTGAGAGTTGTAATTGCAGACGTGTCTTGTCAGTGTCAAAAAGTCTGGTATTTTAGTTTGGATAGAGCTTCTGAACAGCGGGTGGTGAGGTAAGTAAGGGGCGAGGGTGTCTTTGATATATCGTGATGGCAGTAAGACATATTAATAGTTATTAGTCAAGTTTGCGAGCATGCTACATTACTATTGATTACAAGTTGTACAAACAGGCACGCGAGGCCCCACATTGCGCCAAATCCAAACTAACGCGAAGTAATTACAAACACAACTGCTAATGCCCACTGCCTGCCAATCTCCAACAAGTCACATTTAGACGAATATGGTATTAAGAAGAATTCAGAATGCAAGGGAATAATAATGTAACATGATTGGTTGGCTGCTTTTTCTGTAATGAAATTTTTACATTTGAATTTCCATTCAAATTTGCAGTTTTGCTGAACTTGATGTTTCTTTTTTTATTTTCAAAAATTGCTTCTTGCCTTAAGGTCAGCTGATGGCTTAGCTGGAAATACTTGAAAAAAAAAACAATTTATTTTGTTAATAAATCTCAAAACACTTTAATCCTGTGAACCTTAGAGTTTTTGGGTCTTGGGTCGCTTTAACAACACCTGATGACAATTCTGCTGGATAAAAGATCTTTTCTTAGAGACTAAAAAGCTACTTGTGCAAGTGATAAAACTATGTTGAAATGTCCTCAACGCCAAATCTTGTAATTTAATAATCACTGAAATAGTTGGCTACATGCTTTTTGTTGTATATTAAAATCATGTTTGAGTTACTATTGAGTTGTCTTCTAGCAATAGAGCTGTTACAAGGTGTTGCAATATGTTGAGAATATAATATATTGTTGAACTAATTTTACTTGCAATTTCATTGAATAGAGGTGTTGACAACACATAAGTTCCACTTTCAAACTGTCATGTGAAATGCGAAATATGTATCTCAATAGCAGCCAAGAATTCAAGCTTGGCGCGGTGCTACATAAAGTCTAGCCCTAACTACATTTACATATCTCTATTGTCATAGGATAGCAAGTGTAGGATAGTTTAATTAGTTCATAAGTTTGTAGGTTTCCTCGATTTGCGCGCTTCTCCAAGTTTATCCAATCAATACAACGCCCAACTTTGTAAAGTTTAACGTTTGTTATATAAACAATGTGCACCTATACCATGCAATAATAACGGAGCAGGCTATTTATCTTATATATGTAAGCTAAGTTCTGTTTTCAAGCTAAACAAGTCATACTTTATACAATCGGTTATTTATGTTGTTACTTTGGATTTGTTTGACAAGAAGAAAATGTTTTGACTAAAAGATCTTGAATATATTATTTCCGTTGAAATTTTTATGAATATATATTTTTTAATATACATACTTTAATTTTTCATCTAATGAAAAATAACTCTATTAAGACAATTCATTCCCGTTGCAATTAATGATTCTTGTTAATCCTTTTTTCCTTGGCGGAGTTAAATTGCTGTTTGCCTAATGATGATATCAGATTATGCAAATAAATCAGCGCAAAACCTGTCATCGCCAATAACCATAAATATTTGAACAGAACAGTCGAGACAGAAAAAAGAATAATTTAAGAAAGAAGTTGAATCACAGAGTCCAATTTAATCTAAGGAGCTTGGAAGGATAATGTTATAGGCGCATTATATAATTGTATATTAGATCACTGTACCAGGCTTCTGATTGCATGCTACAAGGGTCCCATTAAAATATGTATGGTAAAGTCTAATTGATATAAAATTCAACTGTACAAAAGATTATAGGCACCATTCGTAGCAATTATTGGCTTCCAAACTAGTTATTATAGAACATCATTCATTTGATTATTTTTATTATATTTTGTTTTCAGACATCGAATATATTTTATAACAACATTGCATATTGTACATTTAGAGGCATTTATCATTTAAAACTACGAATAATAACTGCACCAATTGTTAGAAGTAGTAATAAATATTATATCAAGATTAGTAATAAAGATTTAAAAAAGATTTTTTTATTCTAGATGCAGCAACATATGTAAATTATTAATTAGATATGGCCACAGTCTTGGGCTTCTTTTTTGCGATCTGTTAGGCTTTTCACAAACCGTCGAAATTTTTTCTAGAAAAAATAAACTTTTTTTTAAGAAGTCTGTTAAAAAAAATTGAAGAATTTTACAAACACTTGAAAAAGAACGATGCAGAATTTTGAAAGAGAAAATAAATCATAGTTATAGTGGAACCAGAGCAAAGAGACACTGTAGCACATAACTAAAAATTGCGAGGCGATGAGACAAAGCCAGTTAACAAGAGAAGATGTGATAAATGGGTATGGTTTTGAGTTAGAATGATTGACAAGACTAGAGAATGTGAAAAAAGTAACAAAGTAATAGGGGATCAAAGCAGAATGATAGGAAGACGCAGTGAGTTCAAAAGAAGATTTATGGGGTTTGAAGTAGCTAATGATAGAAATGAAGAAAAATAAAAAAAGTACCTAGTTATGAGTTAATAGCAGAACAAGAAAGATGAAATGGAGTTTGATGATTGTTAGAAATACATAATTTGTTTGAAATACACATACTAGCTAGGATTAACGAGCCCGATATGGCGCTAAGGTTTTGTTTCTAACATGTCTTCTCTTACTCTTTATACAATTTTAGAACGAGCAGTTGAATAAATTAAGGTTAAATAATTCAATGTATTTTTTACTTGTTTAGACATGATCATTTTCAGATCTAATGTTAGAATTTGCAATAATAGATAATGGTATTTCCACAATAAAAAAAAAATTAATCATACGTCTATTTGTTAAATTCCCATTAATTAATTGCATGATATAGGTGTTATTACAACTTTTTAATTGGATTTAAACATATTTAAATACACAAAGATGTTTTTACTGCAAAACTTATTTAACGATTTATTGATCATTTATTTTTTTTTGTGAACTATACAAACGTTATTTAAAAACAAATTAATTGTTTGATAATATCGGGTATTAATTAAATAGAAATTATTTTACCATTAACAAGACTTTACAACTAAAATTAATTAGTTATTTATTCGGTTTATGTTATTCTAATTTATTCAATATTTTTTGTGGTATTGTGCAAATTCCAAATTGTTATCTAAGGTTGTTTATTGTATGAGATTAATGTTATATTTGTATGTTACAAAATAATTACTGTATAATCTTATAAAAAATTTAATTAAAAAGCTTTGAACAATATAATTATTTTATTTTAATTATTGCCTTGAAGATAGAATTAGATTTAATAAATGTATTTTGCTAGCTTAAAAGTTTTATGTATTTATTATCCTTTGGTTTTGTATGTTTTGGAATAAAACACATTATGTTTAAATTTGAGATGGTTTGTGATTCAGTGACAAGAAGTGCGTTTTATTTTGAAATTTTTGTGTTTTTGAAAAAACATGTCAATACGGAAATGTTATCTTACATGAATATTTATCCGCCTAATTAAAGCTGTGTTTTACATTTTTATTATATTGTTCAGTGTTAAGTAATAAGATTAAACAGAGTCAACGGTGCAAAGCAACTTGTTTTAATGTCACTAGATATTCGCTCTGTGCGCGACTTCAGCGCCATGGTACGTTTGAACTACAGGGGGCTATTGTAATATATTTTACTAAGAATTGAATGGCTGTCAGTAATAATAATATCGAATGATAAATAAAAAAATGCTTTTTTAATTAAAGGGAATATTTATAATAAATATTTGGTAATGTAAAGTGTTCTTGTGCATTAAAAAATAAAATGTAAGTATAGTTAATACCGAAAAAGTAGCATAGAAGTTAGCACACATAAAGATAGGTTAACTGAAATCAAACTGAAATCAAATAAAAAGAAAATAGAGAAAAATTCTTTTGAAAATTAAAATTATAAGAAAACTTGAATAAACATTTGATTATTTTTTTTTTATAAGTAAATTTAGATTAAACGAAATTACCAAATTATTTTATTGTTTCAAAATTCTACAAATTAAAAGTGCTGATTGGTTTTGAGTATAAAAAAAATAGATTATGTTTGCTAACTAAAATTAACATATTATAATTGAATAATAAAGCTGGGAAAAATTGTTAATCGATTAAATTTATCATTTTTATTTTTAGCTTTGGATATTTATATATTTAAAATTTATGATCATTGGTATGGATAATCTTTTAGTTTAATATAATATGTGGCAAAGAGTAAATGAATCTTAAATAATTAATGAAAAGTTTATAATAAAAAAATTCAATCTTATTTTTTAATATATAATTATGCTAAATTATGCTAAATTTAAAAATGTTTAAAAATTTTTTTTTTATTAATTAATAATAATATTTTCTAGCATTTTCTACACTTACTATTTTTTTAAGTTTTACTCCTTTCAAGATTTTTATTATTACGGATAGTAAGGTTATGATTCTACTTACTTTTGTCTCCTAACAGCGGCTATTCATTTTTTCCTTTGATTTATTTTCCAACTTGCTGTTGGAAATTTATAAAAATAAAAAGCACTTTTTCTACCTGTGTTCTTACAACTTACAACACTACAACTTTTGTAACTCATTTTATGTTATTTGATTTAAATTAATTTTAAATAACAATTCACTTGTATATTTAGCTAACTCGAAACATAAAAACAGCCCCCCGTAGTATCGGATATAGCCACGGGTAGCGCTGACGGTAAATCAGTTTCTCCCCACCATGGCTTCGCACTGAGCGAATAACAAAGCAACGCTATTTATTATGCCCGTGTGTTAGACAAAGACAAACTGGTAATCGAACCCATACAGTCGTTTAGCAGGGTCTGATAAATAATTAGTAAATAAAGTTGTCAGTCATGGATTGTTTGAGATCTGAACAAATGATTGTTGCAATTTTTATTTTTTTTTATAATGTATTCAACACATTAATGGTAGCCCTGAAGCAGGTGTGGACAACTTTACCGAAACGTTAGTAGGCAACAGAAATGAATTACTAAACAACTAAAAAAAAGATAGTACATAAGTCAGATTTTGTTTTTTGAGTAATTTATCAATTAGATTGAAATAAAGTTTTGGCAAATTGAATCCCAGCTAGGTGTTGTCTAGAAAATTATATAAATCTTGATTACTTAATTCTCCCAAAAAAATAATTGTTTTTGTTCTATTTTAACTGTTATGTTTTTTCTATTTATTATGATTTAAAATAAACGAAAGATACTTATACTTCTTGAAAAGTTTGTTTTTATTGTAATTATGATGATAATGTTACTTGAATAATAAACAGCAATTAACTGTTTTATACTTTTATAAAAGACTCAAAGAACTTAAAATGTCGTCTACAAAATGTAAATAAAATGCTGATGCATTTTGTCATAATATGTGATACCTATAAATGTTTCAATGTCTTTAGACATCAACTTTTGGTTTTATGAAACAATTTATAAATAAGCTGTATGAAAGATCTGAAACTTTTACATTTAAAAAAAAATTTTTTTTGAAGTTGTCAGAAGGAAAGGTTAAAAACTAGATTTTGTGTTTGTGTCTACTAATTCAAACATTTTTTGCTCACTAAAAAAATTTTCAAATTTAAGTACTTACTTTTCAAATAAGTTGGAATAGTTTTAAAGAGTACCTTGTTATGAAATATAAAAGTTGAGAATTAGTGAAACGTAGTTGATAACATGTTAGCATACTTAAAAATTATGGGCTGCAGAATGTCTTAGGAACTACATTAATTTATGTTATTTTGCTAAATTTGAAAACCTATTTGATGTGTCTATTAAGAAGAACAAGCAGAATTTTTTCATCATCGTCAAGCACAGTTATCAGGGCTAACACAACGAAAATACGGTGGCAGGCAGCATTTGAGGTTTAGTGAGAGGAACTACTTACAAAAATAAAAGAAAAAGTGATGAGGATTTTAGTTTTTTTTTTATCATTTTGTAATTGTTTGACATATATACAAATATATTTGTTCCAATTTATTGTTATTGATAAACCAAAATCTAAACAATGACTTTTTGAAATATTGATTCCATCGTTTGCCTGGGTGCAAAAGCAAACTTTTTAGATCATTCATTTTTGTTTGATTGTCTTATTAATAAATGTATTAAAATTTCTCTTGCATCTCTTCTATCAATTTTAAAATTTGTGTTTACTTTTATTATTTTCAAAAATTCTTATGGACTTTTCAAATTAAATGTAAACGTATAAGAATGTTTATGCAACTTTGTAACAACTTAGTCGGATTGACCTAAAACTTGCCAATATGTACAGTTTTTGTATAGCTTCAATAATGTAATGGAGGATATTTATAGGGTTGTTTATTATCTTTTTTGTTTAAATTTATCATGAATTGATTGAGACTTGTTTTAACTAATAGGTTTTAGGTATACATTTCTTAATCAGAGTATTATCAGTAATTGTTATTGTATTGCTATTTGTTTTTTGTGAATTTTATGTTATTGGTTTTGTAATCATGTATTTTTTTTACTGATTCTAATGAATAGTGTTTTGTTTTATTTAATGTTAATAAAAACATGCGATGCTTTAAAATACAGTTTTTTCATTTAATAACATGTGCAAATTTTAACAAATTAATATTGCTTTGTTTGTTAATGTAATGTATGATTTATAATTTACTTCCTTAAAATAATGTAAAAGGTTACTTGATATTATCTAAATTTTGACGATATAGAAAATGTCAGCGATTGTAAGTTTCAAATATTCAAACTTAGGAATATTAAATTATATTGAAGGGCACTTAATAATATTTTAATTTTGACGAAAAAGGAATTATCAAAGACTGCAAGTTATTTAAATATTATCAGTTCCATCGTGTTAGAATATTGTTCATTTTTGCATATTTATTATATAATAAAGAACTGTTGATTTTTTTGTGGTTGTATAAGAATAATTTGTATAATTAATTATTTTAAAATAGTAGTTTATTGCGAAATTTAAATTTTAATGTTCTAACATAATTGACATTTAAATTTTTTCTCATTATCTCTTGTATACAACATAATTAGTTAATTAAGCTAGATTGGCAAGTAGCCATCTTAACAATTTAATTTTGATACAGTTAGCTCAGTTTAAATATTAATAAGAATTTTTAGAAAGTTGTTATTTATATTAAATTTTGTTATTTATATTAGATTTTTTATTATATGCATTTCGATGAAATTATGATACTGTAACTTTATCATCAAAAATAAATAAATGGCAGATGGTTTTGCTCAACAGCAAGACGGTTTTTGTTATGTAGGATAATTTATTCTTTTACAATTAATTTTTTTAATTATTTTAAATTATGTTTCTAAAATTTTGATAATTGTTAATCATAAAACAATTCTTATACTTTATGAGAATTAATTATTGCACATAATCGTTGTTTTCGCTGATTGCCTAGAAATTTTTTTTGTAAAAATTTCATTTTGAGTTAATGTTGTTAAGAAGCGGGGTTTCCGAATGGTTGTAGGTTTTTGGTCTAGAACTTTTGTTTTCTGATTAAGGCAATTTTAACTTAACCTATAGAGTTTTGAGTTTCCTATAATGTGTTCAAGTTATCAGTGTTTATGTTTACTATATTATTGCATGACTATGGTTTTTTATATGCAAATAAAATTTCTGAAGTGAAAAATCCTTTAATAAAAATACAAATACTGTTTATAGCACATGCGTGTGTCTCACATGCATAGGCACTACGTTTCTAATTAGAAGTGCTAATAATAACATTTGTTAGATAAGTTTTCATCTTTATTGTAGTTGGGTAATTATACTTATGATTTTCATTAATCTTTTTCTTTGTGCTGTACTCAGTAGGTAGGTTGTAATAAGATCAACTAATCTGAAATCTGATCAAATATATCATACTGAACAAGAACTAATGTTCAATAGAATATTTTTGAAACACGTTTGATGATCACATTGGCAAAAACTTTATGACAAGACCAGCAAAACATTTATTATGGGAAATGCGATATATACATTTCTATTGCTTTAGTGCTACAAAATTAATTAATAGCAGATGTTACATTTTTATGAGATTGTTAAATATATGCAAAACCTAATTATACATAAATTAACCTAAATGTTTTTGAAATTTACACTTATTATAGTAAATTACTAGTGCGCTTTTTTGAACTTTTGTGGTTTTTTAAATGTGTCGTTGAATCTGTTTTTTGATCAAATAAATGTCAAACTGTCTAGTTATGTTCTGTTAAAGAAATGTGAGCAATTTTGCAAATTGCTTATATTTTATGTTGCAAAACTCTTCTATTTGGACACGGTCGTTTTGTTGGTGGAGTGAAGACGAGAAGAGGGCACAAATACAGAGGGTACACAGAGCTAAGCACTAAAATACACCGTGAAAGCCGGGAGCAGTTGTCGACAGCGGCAGCCGCTTTGTCCTGATCGCCTCGGTAAACGCTGATACAAAAGGACAAAAACGATCCTCTCGGATTATTCTATATCGATGGCAACCGTGGACAAGTGTTTGACGTTAATATTAACAACTAACCATTTTTCATATCAGCGAAAGCCTCGATATTGCCGTCAACAAATAAGCCGATTCGTTTTTGATATATATGCACTAACAATAATTATCAAATATGTGTTCATATAAACAAAATGTGTCATAAACGTCAAAATAGTCTCTATTTCATTCTGCGAAATATGGAACCAATTTGTGCAAAGCTTTAAAGGTCTTTGCCGAAATTTGTTATAATTGAATTTGAAATTAGATATGAATCTCATGTTCATGCTTTGATAAATTATCAATAATTCATATCTTATTAATTATTAAAGTTAATAATTTTATTTAACTTAGATCTGTTTGGCAACGGTTTTAACACAAAAATCCTTTCAGGAAACTTAAGATTTTGCATAAATGAATGAACGCGTTCTTTTAGTGCAGTTACAACTCAGTGAATTTATATATAAATTATTAATATGAACAATTTCTATTATATATGAATTTTGCTATAATAGTTATGTATTTTATGAGTTCCTGTGTAAGTTGGCGTTTTATATTGGCCTTCAGTAGGTGTTTTAAGGCTCCCGCCCGAGTGAAGTAAAACGCTAGTGAAATACAACGTTTTATTGCTCGACACGAGACTTTCTAACTTCCAAAATCAAAATCCTTAAAAATATTTTGACGTTTTGTTTGACAAGTTTTTTTAAAGTCTTTAAATTTGCGTAAAGAAGAATTATTTAAAATACTGACAGTGTCTTGCAATAAATATACTTTTGACGGCTGCCGATATTGCTAGCTTACCGGATTTTAACAATGTATTTGGATGGTTGAAGCAGCGAGTCACATGGAGAGAGCAGCAGGACTTATCAGGTTGAAATAATATAGATGCAGTCTATTTTATTCAATCATCTCTGTCCCGGACGCACAGCAGTTTTGCTGGATTCAAAAACCATTACGGTTTTTGACAAGTTAATAATGACAATGACAAAATTACATTTTTAATATAAAAATTGTTGAACAACCAACTTTCAGTTTTCAATTAGTAGTTTAAAAATTGAATTAAAAACAAAAACTACAAATTGTGTTTAAAGCCAAAGAGAACCCATAAGTATGTTTTTTGAAAAAATTAAGCTAAATTACTAACATCTACACACATTTGAACAATATGTGTGTAGACATATTGTTGTGTAGACATATTGACGACCTGAACATATTAATGCTGCTTTTTGTATTTCGGTAAAGATTTTTAAATTCAAATCTGATATTTGAAATTTTTTTCTTAATTATATCTATATTTGAACTAATTTTACTGAAGGAATAGTATATTACACTACAAGGGCAGAAAGTTGAGATTCCTGCACTGCGCGCCATAATGCCCGAGGCGGGTTCGAGGGCATCATGGCGCGCAGATTCCACGGCAGAAAGTGCAGCTCTACCAGTGCATGAAAGATGGACTTTCTGCCGTGGAATCGCAGCCGAAAGCCGTACTTTCGACTGGAGTAGCAAGAAAAAATTTTTACCATTTTTAAGTTACAAAAGTTTTTAATGGCTACTGAATGCATCGAATATTTGACCATTTTGTATTAAAATAATGAAAAACATTACAAGAACAAAGTTCATTTAAATCCCGTTCTCATCTTGTTGATGTTATGTTGAAACGATGCCATAATTCATTTTCAAACGCAAGTGTTTGATTGTCTCAATTTTTCTTGATTTTTTTTGACGATATTAAAAAATTCTTATTTTAATAAGTTATCTAAAAAATAATAGGTTAACGATGAAAATAACGCTTTTTATAGGTAGAAAAAATAGTTATAATCTTCAAGGTAACTAGCTCAAGTATAGTGAAAAATATTGAGAAATTAATCCTTTTGTTTATCACTTTAAAATTCATGTCACACACACACATATTTTTATTATGTTAAACCCTTCCTGTTTCGGAGGCGCAGCAATTTAGCTGGATTGAATAGACATTACGGTCTTTGACAAGTAAAGATAATGACAATATTAGTTTAGTTTTACAATAATATAAAAATTGTTGAAAAACAAGCTTTTAATTTTCAATTAGTTTAAGAATGAAATTACAAACCACAAATTGTGTTTTAATCTCAGTAGACTATATAAGTTTGTTTTTTGAAGAACCAAGCTATATTACTATCACCTCACGCATCTGCGATCATATTATTTGAATTGTTGGATTTAACATTCAAAATCATCCGAACAATATGATATGAACATAATAATATGCTGCTTTCTGTATTTATTATTTTTCATTATTACTATTATTATTTATGCTACTTGCGATGTCTCTACAGGACCGTATCCCTACGATATAGCAAGAGTAATATTTGAAAGTTGTTTCTTCAAAAGGGATGTACTTACTTTATATTAATTCTTTGTTAAAAAAAAAACTAAATAAGTATCAAAATAAAGATTAGTTTGTATTAAAATGGGTTTTACCGTGTTTTTGCTATGCGGTTTATATTATTAATGTTTGTTTTAATGACAGTGAATAACGAATAGTTTAAATAGAATGGTCACAACAGCGGAATGACCGAATGTATAATCGGCCAAAGGCTTGGTATCGCAACCCGATTTTTGATTTAGGGGAATAATTACAAACGGCACGCAATTTAACTAATAATTAGTAATTATTGTACCTCGAGTCCCACAAACCACCCTTTTGGTTTAATTTATTACGCAGCAAGTCTGGATGTCGAGGAGAAAGCTTTAGAATAATAATATTCGGATTGCCTAATGTTCTTCGTGTTTTCATGTCGTTACTTTTTTTGCTCATCGTACATCTCTTGTGAAAATAATCAAGCTAAGTAAATATTGCTTTTGATAAATAAAACATGGTTTTATCCGTGATCTATTATTTGCATATTTGATTTATTTTAGAAAATACGAGTTCAATTACTTTAAATTATCAAAGGTTCAATGGAAAACTGTAATTCATTTAATGTTTTTATTATCTAACATTTTTGTTATTTCTTTTCATGTAGGTACGTAATAGTTTAATTTGAAATTACATCTCTGTTTAGCTGCACGAATTTGTGTTATTAATTGAAGCACTGTAAAATGTTTACCACACCAGTCTCTTGTAGTAGCTTTTGTTAAAGTATCTGCCAAACAAAATTTTTAGCTCAATTGTCATTTTTATTTTGAAAGTTGCGCTTACCAACGTTCATCACATTTTTTGTAGATAGGGTGTATGAGAATGGATTTATCATTATATTCTGAAATGACATTTAACCACAAAATGTCAAATTTAAGGTGTGCTAATAGAATAAAATTAAAGCTTATTAAAGAAAAGATATCTATAAACTGGGCATTGATCACGTTTGAAAAGAAAATTATTCAAACCAATACAAAGCATCTATTTTTCCAAATGCTTAAATCATACCGTTGAAGAAACAAGCGGCATGGGAAATTTAGCAGTAGCCGAAAGATATGTCGACAAATTTTTGCATCGATAATGAACCACTTTTTCTGCTCTAAAACGTTTACCTCCCGTACTAATAAAATTGTGATTTAGAATTAATTTTGACTTGATATACTGGAAGGTTTCAAACGGAATAGATATGATTGTATGTAGTTCAATACTTATTCTTTTTTTTTCCATATTTCCATAAATGTAGCTTTAATAACAATTGTAGGTAGGAAGTAAATAAAAAATATTAAATCTTATTTAACTTTACTTTTAGTATGTTATACAAGTAATGAGATTGAACATTTTAGCTAATAGTTTTGAAGATTGTGATGAACTTTTGTTTCTAAGATAAATATATAGATATATGGATTTAAATGAACTGCTTGGATGAATTTGGTTTTTTTGTGACATTCAGGTTGTTCTCAGATCCTACAGCAAAATAATTTATTATCATTATCCAGTGTTACGTTAGGTTCGTGTCTACATGTTATTTTTGCTAGTTATCCGTTTTGTAAAAATAATCAAGTTGAGTAAATATTCCCTTACATAAATAAAACATGATTTTATCGAAGATCTATTATTTGCATATTTGATTTGTTTCAAAATAATCGGTAAAATTTGCACGATGCTCGATTGTTGTACCTCTATCGAATTAAAGGTTCATGAAAAGCGGTTATTTATTTTTTCGTGCTTTACATAGGTAATGACCAATAATCTTATTGTCTTCAATAGGCACGTTTAATTACCACATCCTGCAAAACTTGATCCGTAGGGAAATTACTTATTCAAACTGATGATTTTTTTCTTTTTATGTTTTCTACAGGGCGCATTCTAAAAATATTGGGTGTTGATTTCATCGCAGGACGCACGCGATTGTAACCGTTGTGACAAATAGTCGAAGTTAATTATCGACTTGAGGATATTTTTGCCGGTGGAAATGTTTTCATTAGAGAATATTTTTAGAAAAAAATCAATAATCCTTTGTTTATTATTGGTTTTGAAAAGTACACTATTAGGTTATAGGATGATGTTAAATAATGGATGATACAGGGCTGTGTTAGACTCAACTAAAAAATAGAGGAAAGAAGTATTTCTACAAAAAATATTCAAAATAAGTACAAATGAGTAAAATAAGTTCTTGTAAATATAAAGCACATTTGGAAGTGGTTTAAGTATGTACTTAAATTTTCTATTAATCTTAAAGCGTGTTATCTACGTGGATTTAAGTCAATCCTGTTTTCTAATGCGTAGGTAACTATGCACGCAATGTACAAAATTCAGATAGCTTACATATTGGCCATTTATTAGAAAAGAACTACCAGTTACTGCATTGAATTGAGGTTTAATTTGAAAAAAATTATCTTAACTACAGTGCTTCCTAGCAAACATAAACTCCGGAAACTATGCGAATTAAATTAACAAATTCAGGAGTAAATTCAGGTTTACCAATCAGAAGCGCAAAAAAGATCAAGTGCGGTGTGTACATGAAAGCTGAAGCCACGCCCCTTCAGGGTTCATGTTTGCTTGGAAGAACTGTACGTACAATCTAATTTTGCATCAAAAAATTATATTTTCAATACATTTTATATATTTTTTTAAATATATATTTTGTTAAATTTATTATACCCAGGTATGCACACTGCTGACATAGATTTGTGATAAAGGAATGATAGTTGGTAAATGGTAATTTGAGTAAAATTATGATTTTTAGTCATTGAAAACACGCCGTGATCCTAGTTAATGACATTGTGATGAATATGAAACAAATATTTCAATCAATCTAATTACAATACGCCGATGGCGTATACAGGTGCTATAAAATTTATTTCTCAATATAATGGTCTACCACTCTACCACCAAATAATATAGAATGTTGTAATTCTGTTTACTGCAGCAACGAAAGAAAGAGAGTGGAAATGCAGAATTTCTAATAAAGTAAATTGATTACGTTTTTGTTCTTTTATCCGCATTACAAAGAAGTTCGCTAAAATTATTTTTAATTAACTTAATTAGAGTTGATTTATAGTCGACGATAAAAATATTAAATTAAATTAAAGACAGCTATAAAAAATGTACCAGAGCCGTTCATCATTTAAATTGGATTATGAGCGTTAATTATAAAAATTGAAGTTTTGTTTGGGATTCGCCGTCCGGATATCGATATTGTCTCGGTATATATATCACTTGGACTGATCGGAAAAAAAGTGTAATTAATTTTTGAGATGAATATGAAAATATTGGGGTGATACGATTTCTCCGATTGAAAAATAAATCTAAAAAATACATTTGCTATTTGCAATATCGGGTTTTACGAAATAAGCATGAAAGCAGTTGAGGGGTCAGGGAAAAGGGTGGAAATTACTAGAAAGGGTTGTGTACAGGAGCGGCATCAAATGAGTGATGGAAAATTTTTACAAAAGTTTTTAATTGTTACATTTTTTTTTTTGCAAATCTTGAAACGGCATTTTTACATAAGGATTAGCCGCTGAATAAATTAAGTTTAGCCGGCGGATAATTTGTCTTTAACAAAAATAGATTTTAGCTTTTAATTGAAAATTTTAATTGATTTTTGATGCTTCTTGATAAGATCTTATTGTAGTTTTATGTTTGACCATCGAAGAATAGTGGATTTTATTTTTAACTAAAACAGAACTGTCGTAAACTTTCTATAAAGGAAACCAATTAGAGTCAGCGCCAACTCTGATTGTGAAGGTGCTCAATTTATAGGGGTGGTGAATTGCGCGACATATTAGCTGCCCGCCCTAGATCAGTTGTCTCCCTGCGTGGTTTCATACGAGCATGCAAATCAAACCTGTCATCTCTGGAGCCGGTTTTAAGCCGCCGCAATTTCCAGACAGTTCGTAATCACGCCAGGAAAATATAAGCTTCGGAGAAAACTACTTAGACTAATTTCAATCTTACGATCGTTGTCAGTAAAGCAAAGTTACTGCTTTCTTTTCGACTTTAGAATTTAGAATATTTGTGAAATGCATGTATTTTATAAATTAATTTTATATAGCTTTTATGTTGCATATGTCCCATCTTGTAATTTAGTCTATTCTTCTTGATTTATGTTTTTTATTTGCTTTGGACTTTTTGTAAACTTTTAGAAACACAGGTTCAAAAATTTTATTTTTTCTACAAATTTTCAAAAAACAGATGTTTACAGATTAATTACAGTGCGTAAAATACGAGTGTTTATTTATCGTTAAAATTTTGTTTATCTGTAAAGAAATTTTTTTACAGATATTTTTCTTCTATGAGCAACTTTTTCTGGTCTTGCTAAAACTGAAGCAAAATAAATATATTTTGACAGAAAGTTTAGAGACATAATAATAACTTGTTATGTAAATCAAAGTAAGATAAATAAAACGATTTTGTTTGAAACATTTTTGTGGACCTACTTTCAGGAAAACCGTACACTTAACGCGTTTGATAGACGCAAATAATTTTATTATTATGTTTATTGGAAATGGTAACCAAAAAAATCTGAATGGTTTTTTCAATCTGATGTCTTTACAGTCAATATTGAATCATTATCTGAGATCTTCATGTCTAATTAATTCAACAAGTCCAAGAGCACCAGCGATCTCAAGAATCATACAGTCTACATAAACGAAAAAGTAGTTTCAAGTTATAACTAAAAATTTACTATCTATACTTTTATTAATGAGAAGCCATCGCCATCTGCCTCTTTGAAAAAGATGTTGATATTTTTATCGGTATTAAATATTAATTTTTTTTTTGATTTTTATAAATATTTTTATTTCAGTTTACATTAGTACGGTTTACATAACTACGGAAACTCGTGCTACTTTATTTTTAAAAAATTTGCTGGGTGAAGCCGTGCAATTGTAGAAAAAAAACGTGCGTAAAGCTATTTCATTGTGCTTTTGAATGTATTTTTTTTAAATCTTGTTATTTTTAAGCTTAAAAAACTCTTGCTGGCGTGCTTAATATAAAAAAATAACTATTTTTTCTACAGGATTGGCGTTGTAAGAAAGGTTTACTAAAAAATTTAATTGATTTCTGTAATTTTTACATTGTTTTTCCCAATACTCAGTCACATATACAATAACACACACACAGAGACTAGGAAATTTGAGCAATAGAGACAAAAGTTTGTATCAATTTCTTGGGAAAATTTTTATGTATTGAGGAATAATATATTTGTGTATTATTTATAATATAATTTTTACACACATTTGAGTTTTTTTAAGTTTATTCATAGCTAAATGACATTTTTGAACATTAAAAGAAAAAAGAAATTTAAAAACAATTTTATCGGTTTATATTTGCATTAGACCAAGTACAAAAATTGTTGTAGAGGTTTTCAGCGGTTAATGCACGCAACCGCTTTTTTCTCTCGAGTTCCTCCCCCGTAATTTTCAAGAAACCACTATAAATAACAATATAAATATATTAAGTCTAATGGTTTAGTTCGAGTCGTAAATATTGCAAGCTACTATCTACCTACGAAGGCTATTACTTCAAACGGAGAAAACCTTTCTGAGAAAACTAATATTTCTCCACAGATTAAATTAAATCAAAGCCCGAAGCTCGGCTTTTACCCCATCCCAAATATAATATAATATCTCGACCTATCCACCTAAATACTTTTTCTTCATTCTGAACGTTTTAAACTAAATTGAAATGCGCTGATATTAATTTATTGCATTCTGCCTCTCTCTCATTCCGAATAATTACTTTTATATTTGAATCAACTCCGATTTAATTATACATTTAATTCAATATTGGAATGAAGCAATCTCTAAATAATAAGTAAATTATTGATGTAGCACAAAAAATTTTGCTGACGTGTTTCATGTAAATTTATGTTTGCTGGCATTTGTTAAATAACTTATATTTATTATTAATTCATCTGACAAATTGCTGTTTCTGGAAAATTAATTAACTTAGTCATAACTGGTCATGCAATAAAATTATATATTTCAAATAAATTTTGTGATTTAATTATTCAGAAATACACAAATTTACTAATTTGTACTTAATTACAGTATCGTCACAGTCATTGGCTGAAAAGACTATGATTTGATGAAGAAAATCAAGGACCTCTTTTGTTCAATTAACAATTATATATAGCATGATTGCTGTGTAATTAGGTCTTTATAGTATGAGCAATTAGGCAATATTGAATATCTTGCAAATGTTCAATATTGTTTATTAAGAAAAGCAACTATTTTTTTAAATTCAAATATTTGAAATAACGTCAACCAAATTTCGCTAGAAAGGTCAAGCAAGACAGTGAGTTTGCAATTAGTGGTTTACAGCTTGGACTTCCAAAGCTTGCCATCTAGTGTCTTTATCATCAAGTGCAAGTTGCGATGTTTTATCAATAATTAATGTCTATTTTTGTTTCATAATGCATGAATTACATTATTTCAAACAAACTTGTTTTTTGAAAATAATTTTTGATTGATTAAGCGTTATTTAGCACTTCTGTTATGACTTTACACCTTTACAGCGATCAAAATTTTTCAAAGAAAAATTCACAAAGCAATCTGCAAATTGCGTGTTGACCAGTGGCTGAGTATGACATAGCTTTGTGAGAATCAGTAAAAAGGCAGTTTGTATGTGAAAAATAATAAAACTATTAAATCTGATGAAAGCTCGATAAAGCAAAATTTCAAACGCAAAGAACCTTTTTATCGAAAGGTGTAAGGCTTTAGAGCGTTTTTAATTGTCGGTCACTTAGTGCAGCCAGAAGCTTTTTACAGGTGAAAACGGACGAAAATAATTAGCTGTAGAGCAAAAATGTCTGGATGAACAAGGTATAGAAAGTGAACGGCAGGCAATTGTGGACGTGTACAGTGCTCCCGTTGTTCTCGAGGATGGGGTTGAAGGGTTATAATGGAGGTCGGCTCGCACCCCCTGCTTAATCAATATCCCAGCCGTTGGCGCGTCCCCCAGCACAGTGCTTTGGTGGTGCTCTGCCCCCGGTACTTGTGCAGCCTCGCTAGACTCCGCCATACCCTGATTGCTAATTTAATAATATGCACACCGCCAACTCTTGTTTAATATGCGGAATCTGATTTGTATAAGTTGTGTTTTCGCACACTAAACTTGAGTGCGATGTGAACTTGCTCACGATCTTGTTGTATATCACTAAGTATGTGGTAACTAATGATATCAAAGATCTTATAACACATCCTTCTTGAAAAGGTAAAAATTACCTATCTTTTCATGAATATATTTTTTTTAATTTAACTACAAATCAAGAACAACATAAGTTTTTCCGGTAATTGTTTTTATTTTTAACACTTGAGGGCTTTATTTATTTAAAAGAGCAGTTTTCATGTTTTAGCCGGTTTTTGATTATTTGCCGGGCGATCTATTGATTGCTCATTATTCTTTTACTGAGAGTCGGTGCCGGTCTGTTTATTTTTATATTTTTGATCTTTTCATTTATAGTTTATTTCTGCGGAATCGCTCTGCTTTTTGGCTAATGTTTAATAGAAAATTTTAACAAAACATATCTACATACTGTTTTTGCTAAATTTTCTATACAAGACAAATTTTTGGAGATTGGAAATTGAAACAGACGTATCAGTTTCTGTTTTATTATAACCTCTGTATTCTATAATATATTGTTTGTTGTATTTATAATATCTACATATATTATTTTACTTTAACTTTGTTAACTTTGTTTTATTTGTTTCATTTTTGGTGCGTTTTATTTATTTGATTGTGTATACTGTTTTTATACATCTTTTTTATTATTTTTTTATCATGTATTTTATATTATTTTGTAAATTTTTTCTTTTTAGTTAATAGTCTTTCGTTTTTTTTACATTCTCATTAATTTTATCGTATTTTTTTATAGAATTTTCGATTTTTGTTGCTGAAAACCATTAATTTCATGAAATTCATCATTATCATTTTTTTTAAAAACATGCTGTTGCTAACAACAATAGCAATTCGCAAATATTTATCATACCATATGTAAAATTTTGTTCTTTTTCATGAAAAATTCTTTTAGGCAATGGCTGAACATTTTAGTTGGAGAACTTAAATTTTTTATGGCTTGTTGGTTTTAATTACCATCGCAAGCTTTTGGCAAAAAGTGATACTAGTTTTATTTTTAATTTTTGATTGATTACTCGCGTATATATCTTTTTTCTATTGTTTAATAAATTGTTTCGCTTTCTATTTCGTTTTTATCTTTTCTTCAATTGTACAAGATAGATACATACTAGAACTATCTATAATATAATTTCTAATTTTTTTATTCTAAAACTTTCTTACTGTTGTCAGATTTTTCCAGTTTTTGGTCTTGAATTTTTTTTTACTTATCTTGAATTTATCTTTAAATTTAGGTTTATTTATTTAGAAAATACGTGTTATTTTTTATATACATACTTTTATATTAAGCTAAGACGAATGGTTTAAGATACTTTACGTTTTGCAAGATGTTAAATGATCTCGTGTTAATTAGGTAGATTTTTTTAACATCAAAGTACAAAACAATTACCAAATCTATATTTGATATCAACAAGCTTATATCTTTTATAAAAGCATTATAATATCTTGTTGTAGAGCGTCACATTTTCTTTAAGACTTTTTGGAAAATTGTTTTGCAACTGGCCGGAGGTTTGCTTTACGAACCACTATTATTTTTGTTAATAAGAGTTTTTGGCTAGATTTAACCACTTTTTGTGTTTAAGTGAATTTTTGAGAATAAAAACATGGTAAGTTTCTATGGTAATTTATTAAGAGAAAAAGGCGCTGGTGCATTTGTAGATTAAAATGTTAAAATAATCAAAATATTTCTGGAGATTTACATTATAAATTGAGAAAGCTTTCTTCAGGCCGCATGAAAATGAGAAATGAAGAAGTTTGATTTCATTTTGTGCGGAAAGCAGCATAGACCGTAAAACGGCGACGTAGTCCGTCGTAGCGGACGATATTTTAGCCAATATATTACAATATACTTAAGCTTTAAAGTCTTCTTTTACATAATTTATAAATAAACATTCATAATGCATATTGTATTCTAGACGGAGAATAATGCCATGCAAATTATAACGGCGGAGAATGAAAATTTAAATTTTAATGTTTTTCCATCTCTTACTTTGTAATAAAGCATAAAATAAGGGAGAGACTCAATGCTATTATGATAATTTGTAAAATAAAATGAGTTTTTTTCTCTCTCTTGAAATAAATTTCAATTTAGTGGACATGCGATAAAAATATGACTTAATTGATATCCGTTGAAATAAAAGAAACAACATGAGCATACATTTTATCAGCCCTCTTTTCTGTTATTTTCACCCCTGTTTATATCAGTCTATACCAAATTTAAATTCACAATAAATACAACGCAAGAGTTATTTCGTTAACGAGATTTTTAAATTTACGCATGGGCCTGGTTTGATTAATGAGAAACGGAATAATGAAACTCTTCGATCAGGATTTGTGATAACACTTGCACGTCATGAATTGTATGCTGAATAAAAATATTGGTGATACTGTTCGAGTTATGTACATTATGAAGACCAACACCCTATTTTCTGTGAAAAATTCAATTTACTAAGTAAACAGGGTATTGCTGCAGAAAATGCAAAAAAACTGGATTATTTCTCGGCGTAGTTCAAATTTACAGTCGGATTCCAACAAAACATTAACATTTTATAAATATTAAAGCGCCATTTTTCCCGCTTTAACAATCAATAATTTTAAAGTATAGACTTTTTTTAAACGATAAGTATAGATTGTTTCATGACAATCTAATATATTTAGTCGTGAATTGAGTCACTGTTATTGAAGAAAGAATAGACAGTCTTTTTTTGTTGTTGTGATTTACAACATACACATTCACAAATAGGAGAATTTAAAATTATGCTGAAACATTTTTTAAATAATATGAAGAAATATGAAGATTAATGTAAAAACAAGGCAAGATATGAACATAAAAAAAGATAAGAGCGGAAAATAGAAAAACATATCATATAATAGAACAATTTAAAAAACTGAAAAGCAATCTGACAAAAAACCATGTTTTATAAAAAATATATCAATACCAAGAGTAATACACCTGGGAAGTAATGAAAAGTCAAAGTAGAAACAGATTCCGATTTCAGAAAAAGAGAAAGTAATATAATTAATAATTATGTATGGTTGAAATTAGGGAAAACATTTTTTAACCATTAATATAGACAAAAAAAAAATTTGAGCGATAGAATAAAGTGAAACAAAAGATAAGTAAACACGATTGTGAAAATTACCTTAACATAAAAAGGTATTTAGAAATTTTAGAGGCACAATTAACAGCACAAGTTTAAATGTGATAAAAACTGTGAGCCATTAAAGCTCTAGACGAGGCGGAGACGCAGAAAACAAGACGATAGATTTGGAAGAACAAACAAGGTAAAAACTTAAACAATAATGTTGGAAAATAAAATGGTGAAATTATATTAATTATCTAAAACAAAAAAGGTAATAGAATAATATCTATTTAAAAATAAAGTTAAAAGATGAATCAACAACAGCCTGTGAGTACGTGGAAAATATTTTAGAAACACAAATTGTGTTTAATTGCAAAACCTTTTTTTATGTTTCGTTCTAAATTATGTATCTCAAACAGAACTATTGAAAAAATTTTAATGATTGACCTTTCTTACTATTAATTGATTGGTTTGGAATCTTTGGCACAATAAACTAATCACATAGACCATATACCACTTGCCAAAAAGGTTGTTTAATAGATCTCGAGAAGCTCTTTCAACCACCAAGTGGTCATCATCAGGATATGAATGAAACTGAACTGTAACTTTAAGTTCAGTTTTATTTATCTCCTGATAATGATCACTTGGGGATCGAAAGAGCTCTCGAGATCAATTAAACAAACTTTTTGGCAAGTGGTAAAAGTGTGTGAATACTCTCTTACTATGCAATTATAGATTAATGAGCTTACTTATTCGAATTAAATTAAAAATATACGAATTTAATTAAAAAAGAAATAAGATACATTTCAGCACTAAATTTATTGTTTTATTTGACTCATTTGAATTATTTTCCTCAGTCTAAGGCTTTGAAAAAATTAATTCAAAAATTGTCATAAAAATCTTAACTATAGTGCGTGCCTTGCTGCACAAATACAGTGACTTTTTTTATGTTGTCTAAATAATATTATTTAATTTTATCAATCGTTTTAATAGTTTTCTCCTCTTTAACGTTGTGGCCGATTGATTTATATTATTTGAAGGAAGATGTTTTCATAGTGATAATTTTTGCAATATCTGGTTAGTTTTGTTAACCTTGAGCAACTAACTCTTCTAACTGAATTGCTCCAAAGACGCAAATCTGGATGAACCTCAAACTTTCAACAACGAGCTTTACAAGCTGCGCACGATGTCGCACCTCAGCGATGCGCTTGGGGTCGAAACATTCATCCCTTTAGAGCTGTTTCTATCACAGCTGCTGAATTCACGAACAGTGACACTTGTTGGTAACTTGTAAAACGAACAAGCGTCTGACGTCACAATCTTACCGTTTTTTAACAAATTTTACGTTATTTCTGCGATCGATTTTCCTTCTTCTCGTTTTTTTTTCTCGTTAGATGTAATTGCTGCATTGCTATAAAAATAAAATATAGACTGCAATTTAATTAAATTTCTTATGAAGTATTGATTGCGTTCTACTTTTGCCGAGAAAAAAGAGCGAAACCTTTTATTTGACAAGCTTTATGAAACTAAATCATTTCATAATAATTATTAAAAAAAGTTGTCGTGGATATAGGTAATTGACGTAGCGTCGATAAATACTTTTTGGCGGAAAAACTCATTATATTTTCAACGTCTAAAGGTAATATAATTTATTAAAATTAAATTAAAAGAAAAATAGAAAATTGATAGACGTTCTATTAGAAAAATGTCTATTTTCAACTTGGCTTTTTACATCAAACACACATTAAATATGCCGATTTAGTTTTACTGTAATTACTACATTTTTTTAACTGGACTTAACTGGACGTGTTTGTTGGACTTCTATGTCAAGAGCTTGAAAGTTAAATATATTAGCATAAGATTTGTCATTTTGCTTGAAAATTGCTTAAATCAAAATAAATACAGGAGTCATTATGGGGCTCGAGCTGTTAGAATCCGACCGCGGATGTTTGTTTAAGCGGTTTTGGACCTAAATGATAAATCAATTCAGCTACTTTATTGTGTACGTCCATCTATTATTTTCAAGCAGGAGGAAGTTCAGTAAATATTTATGATTGTAAGATTATTCTTGCACAAAACTGATTTTAAATATATATTATATTGCTTTCATATTGCAATAAATAATTAACGTGAATATCTTGAACGGAAATAAACCATATAAGATACAAATATTTGCAAGTCTTGTTGAACTTTTTTTTGTAGAAATTTGAGAGATATTTAAGACATATTTATTGTTTTGTTTATTTCTGTTTATACAGAATTTGGGGAATGTACAGAACGACGTAAACGTTGACATGAAAAATCTAAGTCGTAGAACAACAGACTGTATTTTTGTTTTCTGTCTACATCTCACAACACCGTTGTAAATATGTCTACAATATAATTGTTACTCAGTATATTTTTAGCAGAATAAGCTAATAAAATAGTTTTTTAAATTCAATTGTACGCTTAATAATCTAGAGGAGTGTTAGTCCCTCATTAAATGTAAATAAATCGATTTCTTCATGACTAAATTTTAATGGTAAAGATGACACTAAATGAACTAATAGTTAATTATAATGAGTGGGTATAATATATTAATTTTTTTTGGTAATAGTTTGAGAGAGTGTGAACGTTTATTATTGAGCAATTATTGAATGAGTATTAACTATATTTTAAAAACTTATGTTTTCTAAACGTTTGTAACGTTCATTCACTGTTACTACCGTCGCTCGGCTTTTGGTTAAAGAAAAGGAGGATAGGTCATTCGGCCGGAGTTATTATTATTCTACTGACACGAGGACTAACGAGCTCTAAACCGGTATTGAGCTATGAGTCTCTTTTGTGTGGTTGATTCTTTTGCTCGATTGCATATTTTTTAATTTTAATTATTTATTAAAGTAATTTACAAAATTTTGTTAAAGCAACGACTAAAGCGACTTATTTATAAATGAATTTTTATTATATTGGTAAGAAGCGCAAAGAAGATAGATGATATGTGGTTGATGTTTTCGGTTTCTAAGAAGAAAAACATATTTCTTAAACGTGGTTCCTTTTCAATCAAAGGAAAATTAACATTTTTTTTTATTTTTGAAAAAAGATTTTCAAAATGGAATGGTATATATATTGTTATAAATTATCATTTTTATTGCACCGTAAACCCTAATCCAAAATTTATTGCGAAGAATATTAAATTATTTCGTTGGATGGAGGATAATAAATATAAGATATTAAAGCTAAAGACTTGAACGTTTTATCTTCCTATATTTTTATTTTATAAGAAAGGCGATATTCATCGTTCAACATCCGCACATAAAGTTTAGCTATTAAAGATACAAGTTTATAATCTTTTCATTTTATATTGCATCTAATAGCTTCACTCGCCTGCCCGCTCGGTATTTTCGGAACTTTTTATTGCTCCAATTTTGTTAATATCAAATAAACTAAAAATGTTTTCTACGAGAGCTTTGCGTTCTGTTGACTCGTTTATTTAATGTTATCGTGCTATTTTCGATGACAGTGGATTTGAAATTACATTTGCTTCTACTCTGGTGAATGGATGGAACTTGTTTCATTTTGCATACAATGAAAGTGTGAAATATTTTACCTTATGCAATACCCCAGACCGCATTCATGGAGATATTTATTCATGCTATTTATTATAGTGGATTTTTTGTTTTGCTTTTTATTTTATAGAATTTTTGAAACTCGAATTTAAGTTCTAATTTAACAGTTTACCGGTCTTGGTTTCAATATAAAATAACAAGCAAGAGCTAATAAATTAGGTAAATCAGCAATTTACCAATTTTAAATCAAATAAAACTTTGTTAATAGCTTTTCTATAATAATTGCGAAAAGTTCGAAGAACAAAAAAGTGTCAGTTGTCTTATTTTTGATGTGTCGTTTATTAGAGTTTAAATCTCATAAACGTAAAATCACATCAAAACTAATTGCGATAATGTTTCTTGTTTTTATTGGTTATTTTTTTTTGTGGTTTACTGTCACTGTCTCGCATTATTGTTAATCTGTAACATTAGTAATTTTAAAGGATTTATAAACACATAAATATATTATGAAGTTTTATACTTTTGATTGCACGCTGCACTCTTAATAATATACTGTTGTGCTTTATTCTAGAGTTTGCTAGTGGTCTTGAGCTAGCTGCATTATTAAACATGAAGATATCAGATGTTGAAGATTCAATATTGATTGTAAAGATTTTGTTTTTGGGGCGTTTTTTAATTTTTATCTAACAAAATCAATGTATTTACTTGTAATTAACTATGTCAATAATGTTTTTGTTTTGCTTGTTTCGAGTTTGAGAAATATTCGAAAACTTGTCTTATGCTGGAAAATAGCTAAAAAATAGTTAAAAAAACGGGTGTTTAGCTTACTGTAATAAATGCGTACCAAAATCGTAGAAAAGGGATTTTCAAGTACTCTTTAATTATTGTTGTAAAATTTGTATTAAACAACATGATTGTGTGTGTGTCCTTAAACCGAAGGATCTTTTTAAAATCTTAAGCATATAATTGGTCGAATTTTCTGGAGATTATTGCTGTAAACTGACTGTTTTCACCACAGGAACCTATTATCCAGTAACCGGACGGAAAGTGTTTTCCACGCGAGATTTGCAAGTTCCTTTTAGTATCTAGAATAAAGTACGATGATATCATTGAACGAAAGCTTGCTCTGTAACCTAGATGCTCTTGTGTAAAGCACAAGTCAGGTTGTAATAACATCTGAAGACGCAAATAGCACTTCCGCCGATTTAGCTCGGTAATCCGGGAAAAGCGGCGAGTATTGAAAGTAAAACTTGCCCTGAAAGCGGCTTCTCATTCCGTCAAGCTCAAGCCGAGCTTGAGCTTTCGTCGTGAGCTTCCTGAATGCGAAGAAGTCTACGTCATAGCATCACATCCGCTTTAAAACAGCCAACCACCCCCAAAACCATTCATTCGATAGACCCTCTTCTTTCTCTTCTCATCCTCTCATTCTAACTCATTTCAAGAACACACGCGGGTCTTATTATTTAATCAAGTCTAATTAACAAGAGCGCGATTCCAGCTTTAAATCGAACGAAACTGGGACAAATTTGAAAATGTTATTATAAAAGTATTTATTATTTATCTCGATGCCGATACCACATATTTTAAATAGGATACTCATTTTCATATCAAAGATGTCTTTAATTTATTACAACGAGTTAATCAATGAGCAAATTCTGATGAGTAATGTGTACAATATAAGTAAAACGAATTTTCTGGTTCTATAGCCGTAGCATTAGTTTTGCATCAACAATACATGTTTTTGAATTTCTTATTGTAAAAACATATTTACGTAGAAAATCAATTGAAATGCTTTTCTAAGCTGGATGCCGTTGTTCTTTTAAATAAATAGCAGCTCTACAAATTGCTCAACAAAATGACTTAAAATGATCTTCTAAAGCAAGGGCCGGTAATTACAGAGGAGTTGGAAATCTTTAGATTTTTAGAGTAATTCTACTATTGATTTTACCTATTCTAGTGTGCTCATTGCAATCTTAAAACGTAAAAATTTTCAAACATATTTTGCGTTTTTAAAAAGATGTTCAAAAAATAAAAAATACTCAAAATTACAAAACAATAAATTTTAAATAAGATAAAAAGGATATTTATTTTTTTTAATTTTTTTATATATGTTCATATTTTTTATGTCACAATACAAGTTGCTACATTTTGAAATTAAGTGTCGTACGTGATGTGATTTCGATTAGTAGATTAATAATTATTTTATCTAGTAATGATACTTATAAATAGGATTGTGATCAGCATGATACAAAAATTGAAGAATGAATTGCTCGCTTTCTGCTTCAGGTCTGTACATTAAGTTAGATTTTTGTTGAAACATTCAAGAAACTTTGTATGTGTGAAAATGTTTATAGAAGCTTTAGAGAGCAGCTTTCTTTCGATGCAATGAACTAGGCGATGTTTATATTGCTATTCTCGTTAAACATCGGCTTTATGGTGTCTGAAACAACAAAGTAAAACTTTGATATTATCTGGAAATTTATTACATTTCATAATACAATTAGATAATGAACTTGAGTTTTGTCTGGGCGTGATTGAAACAATATGAAATATAAAGTCGTGTTCAGGAAACAACATAAAATTAAATATGGCGTCCGCATGAAGCGATTAGTCTGATAGGGAACGTTGATTTCCTTTCGTGCTGATGGAAATCGCAAACTGTATCTATATTTAAAACGCATTATTAATAATGACTTGAATTTGCTAAAATATCTTAATGGTCAGGTCGAAGATATTTATGCAGCAATTACGTCTGTGAAATAGCCGTGCCAAGCCATTAAACTCAAATAATTTTATTAATTACAAACTTATCAACATCATCCCGTTCAAAAAGCTATAATCGAATAATAAAACTCAAGTGGGTGTTGTTCAAAGATGAAAAGCTGTCTACAGCCATGAAGGTGTTATAGTGTTTGTTACAAATTAGATTCTTAAATTGTTGGTTTCGAATTTAATGCTTTTATAAACGCAACTCAATACAAATGCTTAACAGACTTTTCACAAACCAAAAACTATAATAAATTTTGTTTCGTTTGGATTTATGTTTAGAAGAAGTTTATTACCACGTAGATAGAATCTACTGCTAACGACTTTTTATTTATTGTTTTTTTTTGCGATAATTTGTTTGTGATAAAATAATCAAAAACTGTTTATATTGTTTAGAAGCTAGATGGTTGAATATTTGACTTTTTGGTTTCATTATTTAAAAATTAATTTTTAATTTGGTTTTTTTCGGTGCTCACATAAAATTTGCATTTTCTGGTAAAATTTGTCTTATGATGGTGCAACAGAACGAAAACATTATACTTGTCTTGCATTTTTGTTGCATTTTTTTTTCAATCTTCTTGATTCTTAGACAGACGTCTTTTATTTCCTTTTTCAATTAGCTCTGTTGCCATTTCTTTCTTCGTAGCTTTATCATTAAATCCATACTTTAGTTGAATTGTTCTACTTTTTTTTTCTGGGCTTGTCACATGTATATATAATATATATACATGAATACATACGGATATAACTGAATATCATTTGTAGTAATTATAAATAACAAAAGATGGTTACAATTGAAAATTGGCGCTTAAAATTTCTAAAAACAGACAGAGTGCACGCTGTCGATACATTTAACACTGTTTATGATCTCTACTGTAGAAATAAATATATGGCTAATAGTAAAATGCCTTCTCTTCTTGGTGTTTGTGAATCAAATAACTGTGATGAAAAGCAAAGGTAATACATAGAACAGCTCTAGATCTCTTTGGTTTGAATTAAACCCGTGGTCAGTTAAAGCATATTCGTGGCAGCCAAGTGTGAATGAGTGCGGTAGAGATCACAGATTCCGGTGGCCCGTGCGTGAAATAGGGTCCACTCATGCGTTCTCATGTTATCCGGCGCTACGATTTTATCTAGTTACTTGTTCATGTTAATTTCCACACTTGTTTAGGTTGTTTTGTAGGTTTATCGTTGCCACGGTTTTATTTTTGATGTGATTTCTCGTGTGTTTCAACTTCTTTCGTGATCGTCAACGATTGTTTGTTCGCCAGTTCTAATTACTAAAGCACATTTTTATGCGTTTCAGCAGACCGCTTTAGTAATTTGCGTTTTCTACAAATTAACCCTACAAAGTCGTTACTTTGTTTTACGTTAACTGTTTTAAGTTGATTTGCACCAGGTTTTTATGTTCATGAGTAAACGCCTTTTTTGTCTTGCGCATTATTTTGCTAACTGTTTATAAAAAATGTATTATAAACATTGGTATTTTTTTTTATTATTTATTAACAATAGTTTACCATTAATTTGTGGTCAGTGAGGTTCTAACAGTAAGTTACATACTATTTTATAAAAAATGTTTTATAATAATAAGTTCTGAATATCAAGCTAATGTACTGTTTGCCAAAATTGACACAGTTGTCAACACTGACATTTAACAAGTAGCAACGTCAGAAAATGAGAAAATGGTTTTGAGGTTAAATTGTAATGAAATATCTCATTTTGAGCTTTTGTCTGACTTTTTATTACTTTCTTCACAAACTTCAGCAATGACTAACATGACATTATTGTTATGAAATCTATTCAAGTTTTTTGTTTTTAATGGGCATATTTAAAATGTCAAATTTATTGTCGTCAGTGTGTTTTTAATAATATAATAATTATACGAAGTAGTTCGGGCGTTGTATTGCCATACGAGTGTGTTTAAAACACGATAATAGCAGCGGGAAGTGTTTTAATAGAAGAAGTGTGACAATACGTTTTTTTAAACAAGTGTAATATATTATTTTAACTGTTTTGCTTTACTCAAACAGAAATATATTAGTAACCCCCAACAGGTTTTCTCAAATGTAAAAGTGATATGTGGCCTGCAAATTTCTTGTATTGCTTATACATTTATTGAAGTGATCACATTGATTACAAACTTATTACTTAATATTTGATTTACAAATTTTATTAACTTATATCATTTGTCTGCTAATGTTCAATAGGGTTGCTAAAAACGATTAATTTATTTCTAGGCCGCTTGATATCAGTACGTAAAGACGCTCAAAAGGGTATATAACATATAATAAAGAGTATGAAAAGAAAAACGAAGCGTTGGATGTTAGCTGTCCCTAACATAGCAGAGCTAAATGTTGACAAAATTAATTTAATAATAGGGTTTATTATCACACTATTTTCGATATAATTTATAATTTATTCATTTATTTATAAAGCAGATAAAACATTTTTGTTTTGTCACTTTATAGTATAATTTGGTAATGTGATTTTATTTCTGCATTTCAAGGCAATAGCGGACTATTTGCCACTGACCGATTGAAAATACTGTATATTTATTTGCAATATTTTCTATTCAAGCTTTTAAAATTTAGGAAACTCTCAATTTTCTATACTGCAAATTTTGAAAATATTGCTTTTAAAGGGAATTGCTTTCTATAGCCTACATAGTATGACTCATAAAAGCTAATTTCTATACAAAATGTAATAGCTTTTGCTGTGAAAGTAGAGGAAATATACTTATTTTAACTGGAACATTAGATCTGAATCTGAGAAATTTTGATATTTGCTGATGATACCCTTTTTTAAATTATCTTGTTTTTTTCACACTTTTGGATTTCTTGGTTAATGATACTACCATTTGGATGCCAAATGGAAAATAGCGTGTCTGCGATGAGCGTAGAAAAATTGGCAATAAATTGTAAATGTGTATTTGCTCTACATTACAATCGTATTAAACAAATTATTTATATTGGTCCATTTATGATAGTAATTGTGTTATTTTGGAAACAATGCATTTATCGTAAATTGCCTTTTAACGTTTAGAGTTTTAAAGTTGATTATAAAAATGACAATTTGAATAAATTTCTTTTGAATTTTATTGAAAAAGCCTAAAGCTAAAATCGGAATAAAATTTAGGCAAATCAGTTCCTAGCTAGGCGTGGCAAAATTCTAAAGCGTTCATAAAAACTGAGCTTTTGGTCATTTTAATTAAAATAATTAACCGTTTATTTTAGCTGGTAATTTGTGGATTTGTTAATCTCTCTATCGAATAGCTTTTAATTAAATAAAGTATTTTCATTATGATTCACATTGTGTGCAAGGTGTGGCTGCAGGAAAGTGATTAATACATTTTATTATAGTCAATAAAATAATGATAAAAAACATGTGCAGCCGACTGTTACATCGAATGCCATTAAATTAAATTACTAAATAATTTAACAATTAGATGTGTAAAATGCCTGTTTGGGAAGTGTCAATGACTAAATTTATACAAACCAGAAACTAGTAATATGAGAAGTTTGAGATAAATTAAACATTATGACATGTGTTGTACATATTTAAATATTTAAAAGCCGATTAATATGAATTTTTTATATAATTTTATTTGTTTGTTTAAACCAACGAGGTAAATGGTGTTGCAACAAGAATGAAATATACATTTAATGAAATCGAAATTTTATTGTTAGTGATAAAAGTTTAATACTAGTAAAATGTTCTTATCTTAATTGGCTAATATTATATTAAGGTTTTAAAATATCGTCATTTAGTTTTTTTTCACTATTAAAAAATTAAGTGGTATTGAATGCCTGCTTACTAAAAGTTAGCCCGATGTGTATAAGCATTTTTTTTACAAAATTAAGGAAACATTTTTATTTTTTATAGTTACTTTATTGTCAGGAACGTATTACTTCTTGTCAATTACGAGCACGGCATTTTGACATTTCGGAACTGATTATACTTTTCTGTTGCTTATGAACATTTATTTAGAATAATCAAACGCGGCTCAATGTCGGTCTTCTAGGATGTAGATTTCAGGAAAAATGTGATTTTTAGAGAACGTGGGCCAAAAGACTATATCAAAACTTTAAATGAAACGAAATGTTTCCGCAGCGTACAATACATTTGTCTGTTAATAAAAGTGTTCAAAATTTTTGTTTTTAATGTTTTGAATTTGAAAGTGTGAAGAGTATAAAATTAATATGGGATAAGATGGGTCGAACAACAAATACATAAACAAAAAACAAGTCAAATAAATAATGAATAAATTTATTAAAAACATATTTTTATTGCAGACAGATAAAAGAAAGCTTTATCCATTCTACGTTATTATGCTCAGCACATAATTATTGTGGTAATCATCAATTCATATCTTATACACTTGTGACAAAACTTAGTATGATATCCCAAACTGACTTTCCTGCCGGTATATATATAATATAGACATAGTGTCTCATCTTCCTCATGAGATGAGCACGACTCTTCCTTCTGGCGCTTAAAAAAATATGTTTTTAATTTTTTTTACAGCATTCTGACTTTTTCTTTAATTTGTGTTTCTTTTGTTGTTTTTTGAGATTCAGCTTCCTTAAGCCATTTTTTAGATTTTTTTTGTGCTTGTTGATCGACTTTAGTGTTTTGCTTTAAGGAAAATAACGAACGATTTTATGAGAAATTAATGCACTTTTAATCATATTTTAAAACACAAATGAGCGCGAATTTTTTGGTTTGGTGGTGAGAGTTTCAGGGTTCAAAATAATTAGTTTTTGCTTTGTTTGTAACTTTTTTCCGTAATCTTTGGGTGTTGCACGGTTCTGTGTTGGTTCTAATTCTTCTAAGATTTGCAAACGATTTCTAAAAGATAATGTTAGTGAATCATGGAGCGCAAAACTGCCTATAATAAGATTTGATAGGAATAATTTGATAAATTGCTTATGTTTTTGGTTGTTTTCGAATACGATTCATTGTTCAATTTTTATAATTTTTTTTTTTTACTGAAAAACATTTTTATAGTTTTTTTACTGATGATATTTTTTACTACAACACTTGAGCTAAATACGTTACAGACACATTAGAGTTACAAAAATTTTTAAATACATATTTATTTTTTGAATGGTATAAAGTTTCAAGGAATGACTTTGTAGACCTGAAATGAACAATTGGTCGTTTGATGAATGAATTGAATTGACTGTTAAAGTAAAATCATTGTTTTTCATATTTAAATGATTTATAAGCAAATGGAATTATGTTCATTCAGTTTTATTTATCATTTTAATATACATATACATATGTACTATGTACCATTGCAGCGAAATGCAAATATAGAATTTGTATTTATTTTTGTCACTTCGAAATCGGAAACGAATAATTACAGCATGGGGAAAATCGTTTGCACATTTGAATGACAAGAGAGCGAGGCAAATCAGCGTTATTATTTTGAAGTGCACCCGTTGATTTTCAGGTCCTGTCAAGTCAGAAAAAGCCCACAAAGTTCATTGATGTAAGAAATTTGAAATTAATTCAAAGCGAGAGTAATTCAGATAGGGCTTCGTTCCAATAAGAAAATAAAATATAAAATCGAATAATAAAAACGGACCCCTCCTTTCTTTGATAAAATAAAATTTAAAAGAGAAACGACAAAAGAACATTTCCATCCATTTTGGTTATATAAATGTAAAGTCTCGCGCAAGAAATTCAAATGTGTAAATTAGATTATTTCAGTTCTTTTATCGGAAAGCTGTAACAATATAAAAAGTACAAAAGCTTCTCGGAAAGAGTTGTAGAGACGGCTGCAGGGCGTTGGCCGGACCGAGAAGAAATATTTACCTTAAAAGTTAGCATCGTCGTCGCTACGTAACTCACAAATTCAATAACAATACTTTTGAGATACAAAGACACTGAAAAAAAAAACTCTCACATTATTATTTCTTGTATATTTACCATCCACAAGTCAGGTGCACTTTGGTCATTAAACTTACAGGACCTCACTCACGTCCAGTCAGGCTTGTATGCTGTTTCGCTTTATTAAATTCAATTCATTATCTTACAATACAACAATGGCTACTTTAAATGTTTATTGTGCAATTTACTACACCTATTGTAACGTCGTTACTATCCACTGAACGTACGAATTTTACACTAAATATAAATATTCCTCTTTACATCGGCATAATGAGATTCTTATACGTTGCTGTTGAAATTAAACGCATTTTTAATTATTAAGCATTGGTACATCAGTTTCATTCAATAAGGATTTTTTTCTAATGTTTTGTTAAAATTTAGGGTAAAAAGCGTTTTGCAAACCCCTTAAGGGCTTAATTTGAAATAATATCGAAGCAACATTTTGAATTGTTCCTTTAAAATTCACTATTTGTCGGTTGAACCATTATTATAAAGGGGTGTGTTTGTCTGGGGCTGTGTATATTATTTTAACATTTTGTTAGTTCAACAATAGAGCTTTTTCAGGTAATAAATACGCCCATTCTAAATAAAATAGATTTAATACCAATTATAATTAAATATACGATATAAATAAAAATACATTAAATAAATAATATAAATAAAAATACATTCTCATATAAAATTTGTAGTAAGCGTTTATAAATTGTTTTCAATAATCGCTGCTATTATTATTTGCGATATTTTTACTAGTTTAAGTCATTTGTCTTTTTTTAACTTTTCGCTAAGTATATGATTTATATTAATATTGCTAGATATAGATAAATAAATTAGGTATTTGAGCTTTTCAATATTGTTCTTATCATAATTGTCAGCTTTTTTGGATGTGTGAAAACCTACTTGCGTAAGACGGACACTTTTTAATGTGTTTTTATTTACAAAAAAAAGCAACATCTGGCTTACCTTTTGAGATTAGTTAAAAGATAATTATAGTTCAAACACTAATTTATGTTGAAGCGTTTTATACTACATTTTATATTTCCAAGAAATGAAAACTGAATATGGATCGTCTCTATTAACTCTATATTCTTTAAGAAGATTAATGATTTATCAAATATGAGTCTAATGTCATTGAAATAACGAAACACTGCTGGAGACGCCACTGATTTCTAAATACATATTATGATTATAGCACTTACTCACTCAACTGGCATTCCTCATGGGATTATGAGAACATGTTTGGAAGAACTTTGTCTAAGCATCGGCTCTTGTGTGTGCATACAAATAGATATATGTTCCCAAATTTGGATGCAGGGTTTCCTGGAAATCAGTTTCAACACTGTGGGCAGTTTAAAGTAATGAAAAGCATCATATTTAAAAATTCTGGAAGAAGAATATGGTTAATTATTGTAACTAAGTTTGAAACCTTAAACAAATTATTTTAATTTCAGGTAGAGCTTTTGAATGTTTTTATATCTAAAGCTAAATAATAAAGAGTTTTGGAAAGTTATTAAGTTTAACTTTCTAATTTAAAAATGTTTAAATAGGCGTTAGATGTCTTAAGGAACTATCTTGCTGACGCAGAAGTTTCCATAGAGTTTGATTAAATAGTAAAGATTGAGCAGTAGGGCGTGCTGTAGAGTTAGATCCAAGTTTTATGTGTAAACATAATAAATACATTTACTTTGATGAACAGCGAAAATATAATGTCGTATAAATACGGGCGCTGAAAATTTAGTTATTGAGACTTTTATGGTGCACTAAAGCACCTGTTTCAAAATACGGGCAAAATGAAATTAAGTAAGACGAGCTTTGAAACACACATAATGTCACTACAATATGAACACATTTATAAACAAAACGTAGTGCAGACTTTTATTATGTTATTTGAAAAGTTTTTATACGGTGCCTATTGGATGTTTTCCATTACACTGGCGGTGATCAGAATTGCAGACCATATCCAACTTTATGAGCCCCGTTCGGGCTGTATATTGAAGCAGGAAACATTATAAAATGTAAAAACTACCAACAATGTATTTTTTTGTTGACTGATAGACCGACTCCGAAACTTTTATTGGGTATAACAGAGGCAATAAAATATTTCTATGAAAGATTTTACAAACACAATAAAGGTGAGTTTCTAATTTCGAAAGTTACGGTTTTCGAGCATTTTATAAGCTGAACCTGCGACCTTTTAATACTGCAACTTTCTCAACTGAAATAAAATGCGCCATTGTGACTTTTTTTAGTTGAGACATTGTAAGCCTTAGACACAAGATATCCTCCTATTTTATTAAAAAAGACTATATTATTCTATATGAGTCTTTGATACGTTGACTACCGGTTAAAGTTTTGAGTTTTTGACAACAGTTTAACAGTTGTTTCTACTGCAAATTACGATATGCCAAAGATTTTTCATAGAAAGCTTTTTGTGTGAAAGCGTGTTGTGGAAGTTTCGGGTGATGCTTGAGCATTGGTTCAGGGTTAGTCGGTTTTTCTACTGCTATTGAGATGCGCAGACCAAACTTATAACTCGACTTTCTTTGTGGAACTCCACAAAAACATTTAAATTATTAATTTCTTTTCTTTTTCTTCAATCTACTTAAGCCGTCATTTTGTTTTTACATTTTGTGCAATAAAAGAAATCTTGTTTGCGATGTCATTTTACTAGGTACTTTACAATAACTTCTCTTGTGCTAAGTATTTTTTATATCTTACTTTTTAGAAACTATCGTTTTTGTTCTATTTTAGGCTTTCAGGTTTTTTGCTCAATAATAAGTATAATGTTTGTTGTTCATATAAAATTTTTTTTTTGTAAAGTGTCGTATATTTAAAATTTTTCTTGCATGTCATTTATTGCTCCAGCATAAAATCTTGCATTTAAGATCAAACCGTTTTGTATGAATGCAATATACTTTTAAAAGTTTAGCAACAAAGGCATCGGTTTGCGTTTTTAGGGTTGATTCCGATAGACCTTTCTTAGCAGTTTGACGTTGTACTGCTTGGCTTTAGAGGTATAATGCCAGATCAAATTGGAATAGCGAATAAAATCTCGTTGTGTTTTCTGACGAGTCGCGGTTTTGTGCTTACGATGGTTGGAAAACAGTAAAGCGAGACGCGGAAAACAGCAAAAATAATTACATACGAAACTGTACTGCAGCTTATACATACAATGCTTAATTTAGCAAGTTAACCCACGTCCTAATGCAACAAAGTGGTGTCTAAGTTTCTTACAAGAAAATAGCTTGGTAAAAAATACTATGGCTTGCTCGCTCTTCTGAATTGTCACTAGTCGAGCATATCTAGGGATGTGAGTGGCAACCGAGTAGGTTATTTGCCCTAACCACCAAACAATCTTGTTGTTCAATTTACCGATTGTTACCGATTGAATAGACCAACTCATTATTAAATAAAATAAACCTTGAGTGTTTTTTCTTTGTTTTGTATTGGAGGAACATCAACCTATCTTTTCACAAAACCGTCGATTTGTCTAAAAATAGTTATTTAAGCATAATAAATTTTGCCTTGTTTTTGGTTACAAAAAAATTGAAATTTGCATATATTTGAAAACCTTGTGTGTCTTCGAGGGTTGTTTCATACATTTAAGCTAGCATCTTAAAATAGTAAGAAGTTGATTTTGTCTAAAACAAAGAAAATTATACAATAATTTAGTCAATTTACCAATAGTCTTGAATTTGATATATTTGATGGTTTTTCGGGTAAAGTTGAAGAACTTAGAAAACCCCTTAACGTTAAATTGGTTAAAAATTCACAGTTTTGCAATCGATTACTCTTGACTATAATATTTATAATTTTTGTATAAAAATAGACAAAAAAAAAGTTTATAAAGTCAGTTGATTTTTGATCTTTATATGCTGATGATAGTGTAACTTTTTTGTAACTCTTGATTTGTAACTATTGACTAACTGATAGATGCAGACAGTAAACTGAGCCTAGTATTTAAATATTAAAACTAGTTTTTAATTTGAGACTGAAACGATTTCTTGTCGAGATAAGTCTCACTGCAGCTGTGGATCTATTAGTGTAAGATTTGTCCACATGATCCGAAAATGTGGAATTACAACCATAAAAATTTCGAATTTTGATGGTTCTACTAAAGCTTATTTTAGATTTTTTATTTCAAATTTGGTATCTTACACGTTAGAGATGTTGATAACTGCTTGGTCAATTAGGTGGTAGATAGCGTCTTAAAATACTTGGATTTTAACGAGCGGTAGGCTCGGTAAATGACATTATAGATGATTAAAACCTGTTCGTTTTTGGGTAGGAATTCAATAAATTTGTTCGATTTCAATCAGTCGTAATAGTCCAATAAAACCGGCAATTATAATAAATAATCATATTACAAACCAGAAGCCGTCAAAACGGGCAACCGCACAACACTACCGTATTAAAATGACATTTTCAACTAAAATAGCGGCGGAAATCAAACAGCGGTCAACACTTTGCGATAGTATTTCATAATTAACACACAATGATTGCATTATATCGATTGATCGAGCGATTGTGGGTCCAATGATCGCATTAGAGAGAGTGCCGAACGGACCATAATCTCTGCCGGTAAAATAGCGATGATTGATGCTACTAAACGAAGGCTTTGTGGTATTTAGTGCCCTCTCTACTTTTGATCGTGACATGCCAACTTCGAATTTTGAAGAAAAATATATAAAATTTTATATTTTTAAAGGATACAAAATATCTTCTTATTTTTCTTTATCAAGTTGAGAAACAATCATAAACACTTATAATTTATTCTTTATTAATTTTAGAATAATTAACAGAAACGGCATATCCAGCGACATTTATTACATCAAAGTCAAGAGAACATGCTTATCTTCTCCTGATGAAAGATATCAATTTTGACAGAAATAGTTTTGGGTCAACGGAATATCGCTGATAAAGTTATCACTCTAGCGCTTTTCGTCTGAAACGCTTATAAAATATACAATATTATCTATCATCCTCTGTTTCTATCAACTCTTACTATTTTACTACATATTTCAAAAATATTTATAAAGAAGAAGATTAATGTATTTAAAAATCTTATAATAAATAACGTCATCTAAAGTAGCTAATTCAATAGTACAAGTTACATGTATATATTGTGAGATTTTCTATGACATAAATATAATTACAATTTAATAAATCTGCATTCTTACTGAAAAAAATGAAAGCAGTCACATTTTTTTAGATGAAATCCTCTTTAAATCTTATCTTTTTTAATATTTAGTAAAACTAAATTTGAGCAACTAGAACAGTACTGCTTTGTTTAGGCCAATAGAAATCGAGTCTTAAATTTTGAATAAGTTAAATGTATACAGCTTTGTTACAGTGTCTTTGTCAACATAATTGAAACGAAATTTAAAAAAATTAATAGAGCGAATATATTTGTATGATTAGTATTCTATTAAAAAAATCAAACATTATTTTATATACATATTAAGAAATTGCTGGTTCGTTCAACCGACAAAAGATTTATTATTGTCTGGAAGTTTTGGTGGATGTATACTGTTTAAATTTATTTCATATTGAAATGTTTATAAATTTTAGAATAATGCCTATAAAAAAGTTATTGTTGTAAGTTATTATTTCTTTTAAATTTATTTATTAACTATAATTTTTTGTTACTATTAAACTAAAATAAATAACTAAGAAAGTTAACGAAGTTAACTGTCTAGTTTTACTTCAATACTGATAACAAGCATACTTTGTTGTAAATTCTAGGTTTGTGTGAGGTATTATTTATTCAGAATTTAAATAAATTAGTATTGTAAATAAGTTTGTATCTCAGGTAAGAGAAGTATAAGTTATGATTTTAATTTGTGTATTTTAAAAATATGAAGATAATTAAGCTAATTGTAGAATACAAACAACAAATTGTTGACTTAAAAAGGTTTACGGTTGTACAAACGAACTATTATGACCACCGGCAGTGTAAAAATGTACTGTATATAATTGACACCTTTAGTCTATTCTGCATCTAAAACGCAAAAAAATGGATTTAACTTGAACGAATTAAAAAATAACAACTTTTTCTATCTTTTGAGAGATTGTTTTTGTAAATTATGTTGAAATTAGGTTTTGAAGTCGTCTCCAGTTGGTTTTAAATCTTCTCGTAGAGTCGAGGAAGAAAATATCAATAGAACGATCCCTTCTGAAACTGAGAGTTGTTGGAAGCGTGGCTTGAATTAAAAAGGCAACGAGAAAACAAACAAAGAAAAGAAAAAATCCGGAAAATTGCTACAGTATAAAATGTTCGTGTAGACGTGCAAATGAAGACGAAGTGGATGCAGTGGCGGGTGATATGGCGTTGTCGTAATTCGGACGCCGAATTAATCAAAGTTTAAGCTCCGTAATAATGTGCACTGCTGGTACGTCAGCATTATTCCTATTTTACAGCAAAACTCAATCAGGGAGTAATATATTAGAGCTGTAAATTGGCAATCAATGTTTCCATGCATATGTATGTGTGTGTGCTAGAGTACAGGTAGGGCCCGTGCTCGCCATGTAATAACAACGCTAGATTGCATCGTATATTAAGCAACATCCAATATAGATAGGACAGTTTTAAAATCAAATTTTCTCTATCTATCATGTGTACGGTTTATAATTTCCAGCATTAATACAATGCACAGGATGTTAATCTGCAATAACCGCTCGCGCGCTGGGATTTGCTTCGACAACATTGCTATTCCAATTCTAAATGGTTACTTTTCTAATTTAACCTATCGTTGTCCTGGTTCTTCCGACCGTTTGCTTTCTCTGTACCTTTTTATTTGGGAAACGAGCAACTGGTCTGCTATAAAGACTTAACGAATTAACCTCTTTAAATTAACCAAAGTAAATATTTTTTGATTAACACTCACTCACGATTTCTAAATTGCGGATTTTCTAATTTTACTCTTATGAAAGCTTTGTTTTTATAAAGGTTAAGCTTCCTTCTAAATTATGTTTTCTATTTTCAGTTGATTTGGTCTGAAAATGGGCAAAGCACTTTTTTGCTGCTAAATAGTTGTTTTGAAATAGAGTTGTTCACAGCAGCGAGTCGGGTGCGGATTTGCAATAAATTCCATTTGATTAAAAATTATTTTAAATTATTTGGAGTTTGTTGCTTATTTTTCTATGAAATTAGAGTCGTTTTTGTTTTTTTTATCATAGAAAGTTTAGCACCGCAGATGACGCTGTCAATCGAAAAATTGATCAAAAAAAATGTTTAAAAATGTTTGTTCAATTAAACATCTAAGTCATCGGTATAATTTAAAAAATTTTTTGTTAAACAGATGTATAATTATTTGTATAAAATTAAAAAAAATTGTTAAATAGTTGATTTACTAAAATAATTCAACAAGCGATAGTAACTAGGTTAGAAGTGGAATGAACTTCTAAAATATCAAACTATACATATTACTGAAACTATACAATTTCAAATGTTATAGGAAATTTAAAATGTTCTTTTTTTGGGAATTTTACAATTATTGAAAAAACTGTTTTTTTATTATCTAATTGAGATATGAACCGTAAAAAAAATAATTATAAATCGTGTGCTTATTATTATTAAGTACACATATATAAATATTTGAAACAAGGAAAGCTTCCATATACATCAGATGATTAAAATTTATTAAAAGTTTTTTTTATAGATTTCTCACTGTAAATCTAAAACTTCTCTTTAATGAAAATATATTTATTGTTACTTTTCCATAAAAAAAGCTGACAAACACCACAGATTGATTATTTGTATAAATTGTTTGGTTATAAATAACAATAGGCTAAGGTGCTGTTAGTTTGTGTCATTTCATGAGTACATTTGTCTAATCTTATAAACATCTGCATTAATGTAAAATCTACGCTTGATTGACATTCATAGCATGTTTAACACTCAATGTTCTTGTATTTTTAATTTAACTTCTAATCTAACGTTTGTGTTCTAAAAAGTAAATATTTTGAAAAACTTGATAAAGGATGCAAAGACAATTTTAAAATGCAGTACAATGTTTGGTAAGCAACAGCTGTTGGCATATCAAAATAAGGCTGGCAATTTTGTTAATGACTCACCACCAGATTTGCAAGATGTTCAATATTGTATTATTTCTCATTAGTGATAATAACGCTAAATTTGTCTTGCTTATTATTAATAATAAACTGTTACCAAAATAATTAAGTTTCGTTTTTTTTTTATAATAATAAAACAAATTTGCAGAACTGTATATTTGACTGATAATATTTTTGGTAATTTGTAACCATAGATCAAGAGCTAAAAATAATTATAAGAAGTTTTCATTTTGTTTCGAAACTAAAGTTGAACAAAAAAAGTACGTATTGTTTTGAGGTTAGTTTTCTACCAGCTTTATCAAATTACAATTTAAAGATTTGAATTAGAATCAAAACATTTTCCAAAATTATGAGCAAGTTTATTGTGCATTAATGTCTCGATTATTTACTCAGAATCACCGCGAACCTAACACTCTCAGTCAACACTCTCTCACTGCCTTCTTGGAATTAATTAGGAAAAACTCTGTTTCTGGTGATTAGGTCGTCAGGTATATTTTTGTATATAGTTTATATCTGTAATAAATATAATAAACTAACCCGTTTTTTAAAAAAAAATTTCTAATTAGGTATTACTTACATAGTATTGCTCTTAAAACCATTTCAACAATAAATAATTATAGACGCACGGTTTTTGCTCAAAGGATAGGTATAAAATACTTAGATACACCTCACATATATAAGCTAGAGTCTAATAGAGGATGTTCAGCATTCCCTACTTTACGCGGGAGTCTGTGATGTCAGCCATGACGTACTTGTTACGTACTACGACTAATTGAGGTGTTTTTAAATTTTAGAATTATTTTTATTATAATTCGTTATTCTAGAACATTAGACGTCGGAGATTGAAATTTAATTAAATTAGAAGATGTCTAAAAAGAAATAGGGTTTGGTCGACTTAATGCATGTGCCAAGAGGTGTTTTAAGCGTCTGGACTCTTATAGTAGTCGACATTGGTGGTTGTTAGGCTGCTGCTACTTTGAAGGCAGTGGTGGAGAGTTATATGGCAGCACATTAATTATAACTTGCGTAAATGTAATATTACATTCCGGCAGTGCTATCCAAATGTTAAATTACATTGGAAGTTGGCTCAGTTGCTCCTGTTATCAAGAGTCGTGCCCCAACGGTAACAGCTCGAATTATATTATAATGAAAATTAACTTTTAATTGACAGTGCAGATAATTTTAAATTCGCAATCCGGGAATAATACTGGGCATTTGTAAAGTGTTGCAAATAACCACATGATAGTTTTCATTGCTGTTAACAAAAACAGGATTAAAAACAGATCAATTATTATTATAGCGGCAGTCGAACAATGGGGTAGGCACTGGCAATTCACGTATTTGCAGTCCCAGTCCCAATGTTTTGCTCTTTTGTGTAACTGACATGTTTGCTATCAGCTGTACTCAGGTATGCGATTAGGACCATGTGTTCTATTATATTATTAAACCAGCTAGAAGCGCGTCTCGCTTCGCGGTTGTATTAGTTTGTTGTTGAATTAATATTAATTTGGTTTATATTGAATTGTACTGTTACTCTGCCCCAAAGATACATTGTCCAAATGGAATCTACCAGTTTCAATGAATTATTTAAAACTTTATTTGCCGTGCAGATGATGTTGAAGTTGTTATGCGACTAAAGCAAATAGTTAATGCATTGATTTCCGTGTGTGAAACAACTAACTTCACTATTATTTTGGAAACTACAACACACATTTTTGAAATAGCTATAATATGACGTCTTATGGCAAATTATGTTTTTAGACTTTTTTTTTTCAAATATTTTTAATATTGTATCAGTGAACCTACATGGCGTCAAAAGTTGACAGTGGTTACCATATAAAGAACATTTTAATAATATTTTTTATTGAAGAGAACAAATATATAATATACCACTTATTATTTAGTGTACGAATTCTACTGCAAATCGTCACAAGACGAAAATTACGGAATTTAGACTAGAATCACTAAATAGAATAATTTACGCTATTCGTGTTAAAACGAAATTGAAAAATAAATACCAACAAACAGAGCAAAAAAATCATTTTGACAGGCACATGTATCATATATGCCTGTCACTGACGAGTGCTAAAAAGCACAAGACACATCTTAGTTTTGAATAAATTTGCATTTTATTGGAAAAGTATATGTTTTTTTTAAATATGTGATGCAAAAAACCTAGGCGACAATCTGTTCTTACAAATTATCATCTACGTATTAGGTGATCAAAGCTATTGTTTGTGTGCTATTGAAATCTTTTGAGCGAGAGCTTATGATTAGTCAATTTTTATTGTTTGGCTGTTATCTATAAATTTTGTTTTTGTTTCAGGTGAGTCTACATGATTTTTGATCTTTGGGCAAGGGCAGTTAAGAGGTATTTATTTATATCATTGTTTTCGAGATGAAAAATTAAAAAGAAAAAAATGTTTGATTATAAATCAAATATACTGGATGGATCATTAAGAACGTTGCATACAGTCAACTGCAATAAATTTTGGTTATCAATTGTCAGTAAATAAATAATCTATACCTATTAAAATTTTTACAATTTTTTTTGTAATTGGATTTTGTTATCAATAAATAATTTAAGCGTCTAGCGATGTTCTATTATTGCCTATCTTGTGCTGTACATACAGTCTTGGCAAACTTTTTTTTCGAACAAACTATCGCATTAACAGAAATTACTGTAAAAATTAACTCTATCAGTGCAATGATATCACAAACATGACACTGTGATTCATTATACTTTAACTAATTATTTAAAAGTTAATATCAATTAACAATTGAGTATTTTAATGTATGTAAAAAAAACGACCAGAATTTAACGCATTGCATTTGGGTGTACCTGTTTTTTTGAACAAGTTGGATAAGCACGTTTGTTAAGCACGTTAAAAGAACATCGGTTTGATTTTTCTTGCCTGAATTTAATGTCTAGGTCAAGAAAAAGCTAGATTAATTGCTTAAATGGCAATCTACAATTGTAATTTATAGTCTTAACTTTTTTTTTGGAGCACAAACTTGTCAGACGTTTTCTTTTGATATATGTAGTATGAATAACGAATTTTGGTTTTTTTAATATTAACAAAAGCAATACTAAGCTAGTACATAGGTTTTAAAGTTATCCAGATATTTTATGTTTTTTCTCAGAAATTTAACTATTTTTATAATTGATAAGTCTTATCATTTGGTCTAAGATTTGATTTTTTTTTTATTAACATACATTTAGACTTTGGATGGCATTAATTAATATTTCTATTTGTTTAGTTTTTAATGTTATGTTTTAGTAATTGGTCTTTTTTATTTTCACATCTAAATTTTGCTGAGTTTTTATATCCACTTTTTCCTCTAAGTAGTTAAGCAGCTTTTTTAATTAATTTACTTCGTATATTCCGTTCTGTACCTTTTTCTATTTTTGATCTTATTTTTTGCTTAGTTATATTTTATGTTTCTGCGTTTCAATAGCTTAATAAACATTTTTGGATATAATTTCTTCACAAAGTGATATGAAATGTCACTTTTGTTAATTGTATGTCAACTGCCATAGTTCTATTCACTTGACAAGATGAGATTCGATATAATGTAATAATACAATGTCTATCTGGTTTGATACGTTCGTACAACATTTACATATAAAAAGGTTTATTATATGTTTCAATTATCATATCATTCATACTTTGTTTGTTACCTCAGGTTCAACAATTTTTTTTTGAGATTTTTTGACATTGAGCTTTATTGGCGATTTTAACAGACGTGTTAGTTGGTGTAGGAAGATGAAATTACTATGTTTTCATTATTATTTTTATTCCTATGTAGTTATTAATGACAAAAGTTTTTTTTGTTATTATTCGTGTAGACGCAAGGATAAAGAATCGATGAAAGTGGTTGAATCAAATCGTAGAATAGCATAAAGTCAGCGAGTTGTAAATAACTTGGATTTTAGTAACAACTTTTAAACATTTTACATATTCTTAGACGTAGCGGCGAACATGCAATCATTTTGATGGCACACTGTTTCCAGAAAACAACCTTTTTGCAAATTTCGTGATTTATTCTTGAAACTTTTACAGTTGGAAACTTTTGAAACTGTTATTACTTCTACATTCACTCGAATGTGTTTCATGAATTTGTAAATGTGGGCTAGACAAAAACTTTTTTTTGATATATATTTTAAGTCAGTTGCAATTGAAAGACTAATTTTTTCAATATTTTCTTATTTGATTGACTTAAAATGTGGAATCACATGATGGAATTGAAGAGATTTATCCTAATAATATTTTACTTTATCAATATGATCGCAATTTAACAAGCGCGAGCTTGTCAGAACTACCATTCCAAAGGAAAATCAATTTCTTTGCAATAAATAATTCAATCTATATCTTTCAAAAAACGCCTATAAATACACGATGTCAACTGCACTAGTTCTATTCACTTGACAAGATGAGATTCGATATAATATAATACAATGTCTATCTGGTTTGATACGTTCGTACAACATTTACATATAATAAGGTTTATTATATGTTTCAAACTACTGCAGATTGTAGGTTCTGTCAAACGAATGCTGAAAATATAGCTTTTCAACGCAGCTTGTTATGCATTCTGTTGTTTTTCTGTTTTGATTTCAAAGAAACGGTTTTATAAAGTATTATTAAAGAGTTGAATCAGTAATTGCTGTTTTTAATCAACAAAAACCTTAGTACTGTACAATCTTCAACGTTTCAACATATTTTCTGAATTTTATTTTATAGGCCCAAATTGATGCGTTTGAATTGTTAGCTACTTTGGTTTTGCTCAAATTGGTAGTTTAAGGTGTTAATTACGTATTCCCAAGAGCAGTTTTCTTTTTGGATACTTTGAAACTACCAAGTTTTTGGTTATTATGCCTTGCTCGGCTTTTTCAAATTCATTACGAAAGTTTTATGAACCTAATTAGTATACTTATAGTGTTTTGTGAAAATGCTATTTTATCTTTACTTATTTTAACATTTTATAAGAGTTTGTTATTAAGTGTAATAATAATTTATTTTTATGTAGCTATTATATTATACCTAACAATACAGCTTGGTTACAGCTCACTTGACTAATAATTAAATTTGTGGGCTTTTTAACTCTGGAGAGGAACGAGAGGTGTTATAAGTTCTATGTGTCTGTTTGTGGCATCACATCTTCTGAACGGAAGAACATATTTAGATTCAGTTTTTTTTTATTTGAAAGCTGAAATACAAAAAAATTATGCAAACATAGTAAACAATGAACTGATTTGAAAACATCACCAAGAACTTGCAATGATCTCAACTGCTATATTTTCTAAATTATATTTTAGTGTTAAATGCAATGAAAGCAGACCATACGGTATAAAGCTTACTTGTAAGTTCAAGGGAATTACTTGAACCTTCTATGCCAAAAGAGTTGAAAGAGGTTTTAGAAAGTTGTCCCAGCATTCCAAAAACCAACTACCTCTTTGTTTGATTAAAACCTGCTATTATATATATATATATATATATATATATATATACATCCTTATACCCAACCTGAGCCATTTGAAGTTTCATACCATTCTGATCCACCCTTTAAATCAAACATTACAGCATTTAACTTGGTGTATATTGACTACTATTAAATTGTTTATTTTATTTTTTTTATATATACATGTAAAATGTTAATTTTAAAAAAATTTATTTTTTGAATTTTATACGAATTTTTTCATACAATTCTGACCCATTCTGTTTTGACCATTCTGATCCATTTACGAGTATGTATATTCTTTTTTTCTTAGTTTTCATACTATTATGAGCCAGTATATTAATAGCAGGAAAATCATACAATTCTGATCCCATAAAATTTAGAAGCAATTGAAAACTTTAAAAAGATTATATTATTGAAAATTTTTTTTTCTATGGAAAAATTTGTTTTGTTTTAGTAATTTTTATTTTTTTCGGTAAATTTATTGTTTTTGAATTCAGAAATTTTGCTCCAAGAATTAAAAAAGATTTATTTTGGTTTTATTGACCAATAACTTCTTTAGACTCAAATTAAAAATTACTTTATGAAGTTTTTAGCATACATACGTAGAAAAGGATTCTTATATGTTTGCAAATAGGAAGTGAGTTTTATTATCCATCGGTGGTTTTCTTGTTCCAAAACCTAACCAAATGTGTTTATAATAATTTTGTTGATAAGATTTACAAAAAACTCTTGATAACATTGCAAAAATTGAATATATTTGTGTTCTATACAAATAATAATTATTAACAGGTGCAAATTGTGTACGTGCTGATTTGTGTCAGGTCAGGTCATATGTGTCAGAGCTGAAATTCCCAACAAGTGTTAAGAGTTGAAGAATTAAATCCAATGTTTGAGTGAGGTGTAGATACATTTCCTATTGTATTGTACACCATTGGCCTATATTTTATTCTAAGATTACATTCATTCTTACAAATTTTAAAATATTGAGATTTTTTATCTAGGAGGCTAGAAAATGTTGCTGTTGTAGCAACAGCAACTTTGATTATGTCAATTTAACAACGGTATCTGAAAAGGTAATTTTCAAAATATGATTGAATATAGATTAATTTAATAAGATTAATATTTAATGCCTAATTATCATATTTTTTTATGAGCAATTGCTCACAAAATATCAATGATGCTAATGATCAAAATTTTTTTTATTGAAATTTCATCATTGACAGAAATAAATTTAAAAATAATATGTTTGTTCGCAACAATTTGTTTATTTTTGACGACTTTTGACTTCAATCCCCGCCTCAAAAATGTCAAGTCTAAAATTAAGTGCTGCCAACCAAAATAAGAAAAAATAACTACGTATCTCTAATTAGAGGGGGACAAATTGAAACTAGACGATAAGCGTTTTTTTCGGTAGAAGACTTGTTCTATTACCGCTTTATTTTGGGGTTTAATTTCTTTATCGACTATCAAAATTATATAGCTCGAGTGTCAAAATTCATGTTTTGAAGACGTTGTTTGGAAAATGGCCGACGCCGCCATGGTACTTTTTCTGAAATTTGTGAATTTTTAATTTGTTTTTAAGATTTTTTTTATTTTTTTATAAATTGAGTTATTATAATTGAGAAATTTTTTTAATTTTTTTTATTTGTTGTAAATATTTCAGTACTGGAGGTATAATTATTTAATTTTTATGTAAGATATTTGTAATTAGAATTCCAGTTCATTTAATTAATTATGATTTATTAAATATCGTTCATTGTTGGCTGTGTATATATTCCAAAATCTTACTGGTTGAGCCTTTTTTTTTTTGCTAGCCAATAAATAGGTCGTTGTCAACCTATAGGCAAAATTTAGATAACAAGTGGCGCTCAAAACTCAAGTAAGGTCACTCTTGCCAATTTATTTTACATCTGAAGATCCACGACCAAAGCTGAGCTAGTACGAATCAAGCCTTTAGAGGTCATATGAGCCCTTATCAAAAGAAAGGGTTACAATGTCAAAAAAAGTAAAATATCAATTCTTGTGTTAATTTATTCAATTATTACACAATTTGCTTCACTTACTTTACTTATACACACTAAAATTTAATTATAGTTTGATCAATTATGAATTTTCATACCTCCACGTATTGTGATTTTTAATAAAAAAATCTTTTTATGGTCTGTTTTTTTGTGCTAGTTTTTAGTATAATTATTAAAATCATAAGAAAAATAAATAAAGCAATTATCCACTATCAATATTTTGAACTTGCAGCGCAGCTTTCACAAAAATGTTCAAGCTAAATGCGCGTTCGTTATTTGAATGCTTGAAGAAACCTTAATTTCGGTTCTAATTCTGGTAAAAATGGTTAGGTTTCAGGTATAAATGAGGATGCAGCTCCGTTCCTTGAAAAAGTTTTGCAAAAGTTTCAAATTCTTTACGATCATATAATCCAAATGTTTAAAAAAATCTTTTAAACATTTTAAATAAGACATTTGTCTTATTTAAAAACCAAATCAAAAACAAAAAATGAAAAATATAGGTGAAACAAGTTTTCAATTATTAAATAATAATAATAATTTACTTTGCTCTCGCAAACGCTTTTTGTTTTACTTTCAAACCAAAATTTTTAATTTTATTTACTTTTTATTTTGATAATAATAATAATGCTTCGTCTTCTACACATAAAACTATTTCAACGTTTAATTAAGTTCTGAAATTATCATAAAAAAAAATTTTATTTCGCCTACAAATAATAATTTAATCAGAGTCACACTGATCGCAGTGCGCCATTTATCATTTATCCGTAATTTTCATTACAAATTTTTAACAAAGAATTAATTGAATAAATTACGAACTAAAGTTAACAATAAACAATTCAGATTGTTTCGATAAACATCAGTGACGCGACGTGTAACAGTTCGAGAGTCTGATCGAGTACCCAGCCGGTTCGTGCGAGTTGGAAATGTGAACGGCGAGGCGAGTCGAGACCTGTGGTCGAGACTTTTTTTAAAATTTTTTGTGCTAAGATTATAAAAGCTAAAACAATATTTTCCCCAGCTGTAGGGGTTGGGATTTCCAAGGTGTAAAGTCCTATGTTAAATTTCTGAACCAAATTTATGGTACTTATTGTTGCAAAAACACATTTTCTTCGAAAAAGCTATGCACTCAAGTGTTGTAAAGTAGATAATAATAAATATGAAATTTCCAAAATTCCCCTAATATTTTGGTCATAATAATAATATTTATTAATTTGAACAATTTCAAACATTACTAATTTATATGTAAAAACTAAAGACCTTAGACAACGATAGCCAATGCTATGGGTGATCCTTATGTGCAAAATCACTAATTTGAGAATTTTGAATAAATTATTTTAAAAGATCTTGTAGATATAATAGCATTAACAGCATCATGCTAATACAAAAAAAATACTTTTTATATCAGCAGCTAGTGCTGCATAAATTCTGTGCTATTTAAATATTTGACGGAGTTAAAAATTAATGAAAAAATTATATTAAAAAAAATTATGATTTTGTGGTAACGCAAACGCACTTTCCAGTCGTTTCTATCATTTTGCATTATTTTTTTGTTCTATTCTTCTATTTCTTTCATGAACCCGGCGTGGGTCCGGTCCGGTACAGTGGTTTTCTTCTTTATCCCTTGCACCCTTGCAGCAAGAAAATAATAAAACCATAAACCAACATGCCTTTGTCTGGCTCTGGCCTGGACCTAAACCGGCACGCGTGCATGGCGTCCAGCACGATTTTATCCTGTCTCTTGGAAATTCCCACCTTTTTTATCTAATTGAGTAATTTCTAATATTTCTATTGTCTAATGTCGGTAATATCACTAATATCTGGCTGAATGTCTGCTACAGTAATGCAAGTCAAAAATTTTGCTTGTATATTTTGTTTTAGACTATTTTGGCCTAATTCAAGTTATGAATTTTACAGTGATTAAATTATTAATCTATCTGATTTAATAAAAGCGCTATAAATTGGTGTCTTTGTTTATACTTAGTTAAATTATATAGGTCAGGTATAAAGTATGACGTATGATAAGCTATTTATTAATAATTTGAATAATAATAATGTAATAATGCTAATAACAAAATTAAATCATTATTGAGAAAGGTATCCGTCCTTGATTAAAGAGTTAAAGTTAAAGACGATCTCGGTCTCGTGGTCGTAACTCTCGTGTCTCTTAAATTATAAACGATTCATTTGGCATCTCAAATCTCTATCTCAAATCTCATCATTCTCATCTACTCAATCCGCAATCTAGTTCTTTACGAACGATTCCCTAAAACACGAACTAGTTCCTCAAAAAGAACTATTAAGCCCACTACTACACTATAAACAACTAAAATTGACGTCACTCATCTTATATAAGGTAGTGACAACCTCCTATAAGGGTAGTAACAGATTTGTGACTAATATTTTTCAAAAGCATCTTTTTCCGTTGCACAAATCACCAACCTTAGATAAATTCGATTACAAATTTGATAAATTAATCTATTGTCTTAATTTTATTAATTGAAGTTAACCGTCTGAGAGTGAATTTCTACACAGTAAACCAACCATATTTTTAAAATGTTTAACAATTTGTCAAAATAATAAGATTTTCTCTATATAAATTATTGATAAATTCATTTCTATCAATATAAACAGTTCTAAAAAAAAATTGTTTATTAAAAGTATGAACAATACAATTGCTCATAAAATTTTTTAACAATAATTATATCACATTAAAGTGTTTTTTATAGATTTTAATACTCAATTTAATTACCGTTAAAACTGGGAAATCTCTCTCATAAAATCCCGTAAATGCAAATTTGTAATTTTTATTATTACAAAAGCACTTTTATTTAATTAGAAAAAACTTATTTATTTTTTAACAAAGAAATAGTTGGTTTATAGATCGTAGTAGAATTGATTATTTGTTCAAAACTAAAGTTAATTCTTTACCTGATTGGTTGAATTTGCGTGAGCAGAAAATAAAACATTTTAATTTTGACTTTTATTGTTTAATTAACTATTTTAGTTTAATTTACTTTCTGTAACCTCACCTGAAATGCTTTTTTTAATCAATTAATTGCAGTTAAATATCTAAAAGCAAAACATTTTAACAAATTAATTTAAAATTGGTTTAAAATAATTTGTTACGTTATTGGTTAAGTCTTTTTGAATGGGTAATCAAAAATCTAACATGTGAATTTATTAATAATTACTATATATTTAAACACATGACTATATAATTTGATGCTGATACAATAAAAATAACGAACCTTACATATTGTTGGAAAAATCTTTGAATTACAATATTCTAATGGTTTTTGTAAAGTTGTTAATTACTGATTTTGTAAAATCTGACAAAATATAAACAAATGCGGGGTTTATAGAATTTACTAGCTATGTTTAAAAAATATTAATGTGAAAACATTGTTTAAAAATAAAAACTAAAAACTTTATAAAATTATATTGTTATTGCTGCACAATTTTATAATATTAAAGTCGACTACGTGTTTTGTAAAACTTGGTCATGCTGTAGCTGCAAGTGTTTTTGTTAAAACTTTGCCAGCAAAAATGGTCCAGGTATAAAAACAAGGGTGCAGCTCCGTTCCTTGAAAAAGTTTTCCAAAGGTTTGAAATGCTTTACGATCATATAATCCAGATGTTTAAAAAAATCAGACAAGTACCAACAATTTATTAATGATACCGTTACACTTGTATTATTTAAAATCTAAATCAAAAATATAAAATCAAAAATAAAAGTGAAACAAATTTTCAATTATTGAATAATAATAATATTTTACTTTGCTCTAGCAAACGCGTTTTGTTTTACTTTCAAAACAAAATTTTTAATTTTATTAACTTTTTATTTTGATAATAATAATGCTTTGTCTTATATTAAATATAAAACTATTTCAACTTTTAATTAAAAGTTCTAAAATTATCATAAAAAAAATTTTATTTCGTCTAGAATAAATAATTTTATCAGAGTCACACTGATCACAATGGGTCATTTACTATTTAAACGTAATTTTCATAACAAATTTTAACAGAGAATAAATTAAATAAATTACAAATTAAAGTTAACAATAAACAATCAAGATTGTTTAGATAAAAACCAGTGACGTGACGTGTAACAGTTCGAGAGTCTGATCGAGTACCCAGCCAGTTGATGCGAGTTGGAAATGTAAACGGCGAGGCGAGTCGAGACTTTTTATCAAATTTTTTAAAGTGCTCTAAACAATTGATATTGACGTCTCTAATCTCATAAAAGGTAGTGATAACCCCCTAAGGGAAGAAACACGGGAGATATGCTCCTTAACACAGACAGGCGACTGATTAATTACTACGTCGCTAATTAATTTATTGTAATTAATTAATTAGCAATTAATCAATCAAATCTAAACCTTGTCCGACAACACATCAGCAATATCAATATTAAAAATCATAATAAAAATTATCAGTAAAAATAAAAAAAACCAAATGTCTTTAGGTCAGGTTAGATTAGGTCAGTGTTGCGTTTCAATGCTATATATTTACCTACTATGCTTTTTTTGTAAAAAAGCATAGTAGGTAAATATATAATTTTGGTATACAGTGTGATGATAAAGTTTGGAACAAAAATAGCTGCTTTGTATGTTGTTTTAAAAAAAACACTTTGAAAAGTTATAACGAAAAATTTTTATTTATGACGTCAATTGTTCATGAGCGATGACGTCATTATCAATTTTTTTAAATGAAAAACCCATTTTATTATCTGTTTCGATATTGATACGTTACATGACAATTCTTTTGACAAAAAAGCATACTAGCTTTAAAAATTAAAATCTTAAACAGTAAAAATAACAATTAAACAAAAAAACAAACAAGACTTAATGCAAATATTTGAACTATTTGCCACCAACCATTTGGCTTTGACCGACACGAGTGTGAACACTTTGTACATTACGCTAAAATATGTCGGGCTTATATCTATTGATATGTTTAGTGTTATTTTCTCAGAATAATTGTTATGTAAGATTTCAATTTTTTACATTATTATTCAAGAAGTCAAAAGGTCTCTAAGGCAAAACTGATAAAAATAAAAAAAATTGAGATTGTTATTTAAAAAAATTGATAATGACGTCATTGCTTAAAAACAATTGTCGAGTAATCGAGTGTTTTTTTTTAGCTTATGAATTTTGTTCCAAACTTAATCATCACACTGTATAAACTATGAATATTGATTTAGAATAAATATATTTATATTGAGTAAGGTTTGATTGTAAAAAAATATTTTTTAATTAAACGAGTAACAAGATGCAAGATCAATAGATGAGAGAGGTACTAGCAAAAATGTCGCAATATTAATTTGCTATTCATTACTAACACAAAACATACCAAATTATATAAGAGAAGTACAAAAGGCTCAGTTTATGACGAAACGACTGTATTTTGTATACAAAACATATACAGTCAGGTCGATAGCAGCGCCACCAACTGTTGAAGCGGAATTTGCTGGAACTAAAAACTGAGGTTTCTATCAAAGCTGACCCATTTTAAAACTTGTTGTAGACGCTCCAGAAATGATATCTGATCGTTCTGTAAGGGTCTGCAAACCTGAGCCATATATATGGCTTAGGTTTGCAAAAGTGGATCAGGATGTACCGCTCGAGAACATAGTATAGGCTCAGCTTTGTATGAAAGCGCTATATATATATATATATATATATATATATGTGTGTGTTACCACAGGTTTTTTAACAGGTTTTTTTAAAATCTCTAGTGAATGAATACGTTTACGTCATTATTGAAGATTAGTTAAAATATTCTAGAAATTCAAATTTTTAGCATAATTTAATCATTGATCTAGCTTCTTTTGAATTTTGCATCTTCCGGAGAGCAAAACATAGTTTCTAAACTTTTTTGTTAAATTTGTAGTAAAGTTTATTTAAAAAAGTTTTTTGAGTTTTTAGACCGTGTGGAAGTTTTTGATTTAGATGCTTCACTTTTGTTACTGTAATGTCAATTTAGTTTTTATTTATTACGTTCTTACTGGACTGGGTTTTTTTCAAAACTTTAAAATTTAGTCGTATAAATGGTTTATGTAATTTTAAGATATATAAAAAGTAAGATGGCTTTTTCGGAAAGAAGTAAGCTCGAAAGCGACACGTGGGGCAACGTTTCAGGTTTATGAAGTGAGATGAAGCTTTCAAACATTAAAAATATTTATAATTACTATTTTTTTCACTCCAATCCCATTGGGTCGTCAACAAACGAATGTTTTGTATAGCAGTATACTATTATCGTATATATTTTGCAACGATTTTAGTGTTGTATTTGTTTTGTAAAAATTGATGTCTCATGAGTTGCAATCTCTAGACTAAAATGAAGTTTGACACTAGATAAGGAATCAGAACTTTGACTTATCTGATTTTTTTTTGCTTAAACCGTAAAATTGTTTATTTGGTTGTAGTTCTTGTTTCTAGTATCATGTATATTAATTTGGCACTTTTGATGATAGGTTGTGACGTCATTCTTATAGTGTAGTCGTTCTTGAAGGCGATGAGTTTGAAGTGTGTTCGTGTTAAGAGCTCTTCAACTGCTGTGACCTGCTCAAAGTTCTATACTTGTTTACATCGACCATGTATAATACATACATCTATCTACGTACTGATAAAACTTGTATGAATGTAACTCGGTGCCTTTATTATTAAACGAAACCAACCTGTCGTATGCAGGATGCAAATCCCAAATTTATAATCTCTTCATTTTTGAAATTTTATAAAAACGTAGATAATAGCCAATTTAATTACACATTTTTACATTGAATTCGCTCAGCTTGGATTTTTTGCAATTTAATTTATATGTAAATAATAGAATAGTTGTTATCTGCCGTTGCAGCTCGGCAATTAGAGCTTTGATCTTTTTCGTGCATAGTTTTTGTAAATTGAAAATGACAAATGAAATCAACAAGAACAAAGTTAATGCTTTTTCTGGCTTGAATATAGATTACTTTTTTCAATTAAAGCTTCTAAAACACAAATGTATTATTGTGACTGCTAAAATACATACGACAAATCCGTGTCATACCTAATACTCTTTTTAGTGCATAAATTATGTCTTGTCTTTGACGGATTAAATATATAAAGCGTACTCATTATTTTTTTTTAATTAAACAGGCAACAAGTTTATTTGAAGAGCAATATAAATTTAAATTAGAACCCGCTTTTTTGTTGATATCTATTTTTCGAATAGTCTCTAAAAAATTCATAGCTATCTGCTGGATTAAAATAATTTAGCGTGTTTTTTTTATATTTAAATTATATTTTTTTGATAACAAACAAATTGAATTTGTAAATTGTTTTATGCAGACTTTATTTGCAAATTTATCTTCAATAATTAAAATGTTAATGAAGCTGGAATTTTTTGCCAGACGCTAATTTTACAAAAATGTGTTAGGCTGTTTAGAGTGAATAGTAAGTAGAAGCTAGGAATTTTAGTAGACTTTGATTGTTTAAATTTAATATAATATAATTTTTTAAAGGGTTAGTTAAACTGGTATTTGTTACGATGTAAAGGGTAATAGTGTTACGTGACAGCTGCAATTTTAAATTATGATTTAAATTTTTTTTTGTATTTGAATATGTCAAAGACTGAAAATAATAATAATAAACAGAGATTAGCAGTGTGAAAATAGTTATTTACGTTATTAGTGCGGTAAGTTTTATTTTACATTGCAAGGTTTTAATTTTAACGACGCTCTGCGGAGTCTTTTCATAGAATCGAGTGCTGTAAAATGACTTACGCACGAATATTGTATTAAACTTTTTCGCCGAAGGCTCAATTGACGGCATTGACAATTGAGGTGGACAGCTTATGTACAGATAGTCTATGGATCAGAGCTAGATTGATGGTTAGCTACGTACTTTTAAGACGCCATGAGATGGCGTCTTAACAGTTGCATAAAAAATATTTAATTGTTTTGATAAAATATATAGAAATAAATGTGAATTTTTTGGATCTAAAACGTATTTCTCAAACTACTCCTCAAGGTAGTTTAGTAAGTCAAGCCAGGTCGAGAAAGACAAATACATATACTTTTTTTACTTAAATTTTTGTAAATATTTTTTATCTGAGGTTTTTTTGATATAGCTGTAATGTTTAACAACTTTCAACCCAATCATATGTTATTATCGTCACTATTTATTATTTGTCAAAATGAGATTTTAATCAGAATTTATAGTTAGATTTGACAGCTGAGGTTTATTATTGCCCAAATCTGAGTTAGGTTTTTTTAGTTAGTACAAATATTAGTGTACAATTTATTAAAGAGTATCAATATTTGTATGCTTTTACATTTTGTGTATTTTAATAAAATTGATGGTAGAAATATACACCAAATTGTTTAGCTTTTATTAGATCATGGCTAATAGTCCGGTCATTTTAGACATAAAAATAGTGATCAAATAAAGAAAATTCCGACAAAGCCAAATCTTTGTAGAGACCTTAGGTTTACCACAAGGAACAAAGTGTCAAAAGTCCCCATCAGTCCCATGTGAGCTTAGGGACTTATTCGGGGCCCAAGGTCAAAATTTTAAGTTTTTTGGATTTTTCTCGAAAACGGTAAGTTTTATCGAAAAAGTAGCTTAAAGCAAAGTTGTAGATCTTAAAATTCTCTATAAAAATAGTTTCTATGATTTTTTTCTAAGACCCACTATTTCCCAGATATTGCGCTTGTAAGAATCACGTTCTACATAATATGCACACATTTCCACACCACCTGTGGGGTAGTGTACTGGGCGCGTTTTTTTTAACGTGGTATCCCCGGTAGGCATATTCCACTAACCTTTATGACGTTATTTTTAGGAACAATAATTATTTAATAGTATGAAAATTATTGATATGAGTTACTGAGTTTAACTGTTGTTCTAACTTTTTTTTATTACTTTAATCTGACTCATACTCTTCATATTCAACTTCAACAATCATGTTTTCTTCAATTTCTTCTTGTTCTTCTTCTTCTCCTTCCTGTTGATGAACGCTTAGAAATTGTTCAAATGAAGATGAATCAGTTGTCTCTTCATCAAAATCACATGAATCTTCCTCTCTTGTATTTAATTGAACATTTGAGCAAGAGACACCTTGGCAATTGGTACACGCTGGAGAACACTGCAACCCTACTTTTTTACAGCCACATTTGGCACTACAACCTTTCTTGCAATTGCAAAAAATAGTGTTAAGAAGTTTTTCTGGAGCAGGGGGCAGTAAAGTTCGAATCAGTTCCAAAGTATTATTTATCAATTTCCAAGCCCAGTCTTCAGGGTTCAGTTCATTGCCTTGCCATGTCTGAACTTGATAGTACACTCGAAACAAATGTTGAGTAGCAGATGCCGATGTTGAAGGAAGACAAGATAGCTGTACTTGCTTTTTGTTTCGTGTATTTTTTCCAAATGTTAAATATCTGTACGTATCTATGCAATCAATTTTTTTTGAAGCTCCATAAACCGCAAGAAGAAACCGAATTCCTTTAGTAATTAGTATTTGAGGTGAAGAATTAATTTCTGTAAATACTTTTGCAAAGTCAATCAAATCATTTTTTTCAAATAATTTTAATTAACACTAACTACAATAGTAGACGCTTGTAATAAATACGTATAGTCACTCGAACTGCTCGTTCAACACTAAAAGAACTATACTTCTCTTATTAGAATAGTATAATGTATACATAAAAGAGACACGAGTAGGCATTTTTGCTTGCTTGAGTACCTAAATATGTATATACGTGGCATATGTGTGCATACTATGTAGAGCATGATTCTTACAAGCGCAATATCTGGGAAATAGTGGGTCTTAGAGAAAAAATTATAGAAACTATTTTTATAGAGACTTTTAAGATCTACAACTTTGCTCTAAAGTACTTTTTTGATAAAACTTACCGTTTTTGAGAAACATCTAAAAAACCTAAAATTTTGACTTTGGGCCCTGAATAAGTCCCTAAGCTCACATGGGACTGATGGGGACTTTTGACACTTTATTCCTTGTGGTAAACCTAAGGTCTCTACGAAGATTTGGCTCTGTCGGAATTTTCTTTATTTCAATTGTCTAAAATGACCGGACTATAAACTAAAATAAAAAAACGTTAAATTAGATAATTAATCCAAATTTTCAACAAATTTACATTTAATGGATCATAGTGTAGAAAAATTGTGTGTGACTGAGCATGCGTTGATAAGAAATTATAAAATAAGCTTTAAAAATGATAAATTAAATAAACAATTTTATAATTACAAGGATTTTCATGTGGCTGAATTTATAGAAATTTGGGCATGTAACAATTTGTTTAGTTTTTTCTACTTGTTACTACTCGTTTTATGGTTATATTAACCATATTTAATATACAATAAATTAATTTAATGTTGATCGCATGTATCTCATAGTGGATTTCCTTTACTACAGTACGTAAAACATTATTCTTTTTTAATTTCTTGTTTGTAGTATGAAAATGCTCGTAAATGTTGTCTAGTGCAGTAAAGTAAATTTGCAAATTTTATCTTCAACCACACACGTTATTTTATTATTCATATTAGGGACTTTAACGCGCCAAATGGATGTTTACTATATTTTATCTTTATAATTTGTATTATAATGTGTAATGTAAATTGTTAATAATATGGAAACATGCAAAATTTATCGCGTTATTAAATTGAATTCTGTGCATTTTGCTCATAACTCTCTATTTTCTACTAATAGCAACCAATATTGAATCTTTTTATTATATTGTAATTTCAAATAGGATTTATACCATTATTATTTAGCATTTTGGTTATTATGCCTCTTAATATTTCAACTCTTGATTACAAAATTTAGATTAAATTTCAAATATGAAATGTTTGGTAGTAAAAGTGTATAAAATAACCAATATCTAGCCAGATTGGTAAGAGCAAATTAAAAACCTTTTGTTATTTTGATTAATTAAAAAATATTTTGACTACTTTATCAAAACATGTCAGTGAGCCATTAGTGTTTAGTGCTACAATTTTTTTTTTAATTTTTACTATATAAAAATTATATTTGCTAGCAGGTTTTTAAGTGTTTGGGAACTTTTTGTGTCTCAGTGAAACAGTTGAACGATTTTGAAAACATGCCAGCAAGTATAGACTTTTGCATTTAATTAGGCAGGTTTTTGGAGTTGAAGTTTGTGTAGTGTTTTTGGGTTTATGCACGAGTAGTAATATTAATCTCATTAAACATATGGCGTTACCTAGAATGCAAAAGCGTCTCGGCTTTGTGACTCTTCCATTTTTGTGTGATGTAAATAGTGTATGAAAAGTGGTGAACAAGTTTAAAAAGAATTTAATCAGATTTTCTAAGTGTTACTGAGTTACTGAATGTTACTGAGAATGTTTGCGTGTGAAAGCTTAATTTCTAATATTGTCGATGTGTTCTCAACATTGACAATACCCACTAGATGGAACTGGAAACGTGCTCAAATAAAACGAAGGAGGAAAACGAGACAATTCCTGAATACTGGGCTGAAACGTGAAACAAGGTTATAATTAATCCTTATAACTGAAAAAATAAACATATTTTTTTAGGATTTTAAATATGCAGTGACAATGTTTAAAGTATTTTCGAGATTGTCAAATTTTTTGGTTTGAAATTCTTTTCAGGAATCTGTTCTACATCAAAGAGCAAGAGTTAGAGCTCCTTAGGCGCCGGTACATTTGTGACTAGCGCCGCGACGCAAGGCAGGTCAGTAACAAAGCGGCGTCGAGCCGCGTGCCGATGTCTTCATGCTTTACGACTTCTACACCTTTTCTCTCCATTTCCAAATCGATTTTCGGTCTAAACATTACTGATTTCCACAAAATCATTTCAGCGTTCCCAAATGCGCTAAAATGAGTGGAAATAATAAAATTTCATGATTCTCACCTTATTTGTTGAGGAAAAAAAAATTGTTCTGTTGTTAAATAGTTCAATGAACATTTATAAAGACTTAACACTACTACTATCAGTTCAAAAGCTTATTTTGTATGATTACAACTTCTAATTATAGTGCTAATGGAAAATGGCCGAATGAATTATCGTTTTTGGTTTCTATTAGGAGTTTTTGAGGTCAAGGTTGAGAAACCATGTTTCTACATTTTGATTTTAAAATTCACTACCAATGACGGATACCGATTTTGATAGAAAACAATTTTTGAGACCAATACTAGAAAATTGTGTAATAGTGTATTTTTTTTGTTTCTTTAGATTTGGCAATGAAACTTATGAAGACTTATCAAGACCTACTTAGTGGTAGCTAAGTTAAAGGCTGTTCGAAATTCTAACCTCTAATTGTGCGTTACGTTGTTAGTAATAAACGTTTTGTGATCACATTGTGCTTTTTCATTATGAGTACGTCAAAGACGACCTCAAATTGATCAGTCTTTTCGACGGATAAAGAATTAAAATTATTGGAGTTGATAGAAAAATAAAAGCATATTATAGAATATAAAACCACAAATAAGCAAACAAACGATGAGCTTTTGGCCTGTATATTTTTTGTCTCCTTATAACAATCACTTGTTCATCTTCAGAAGTAGAAGATGAACTATCACTAGTGTAATCCTGATAATACATTTTCGCCTGACAGTTGAGGTTAGGTATTTAAAGTAAAAGTAAGCTTTTTGACTGAAAAGTCCCGAGACCGGACCTTTACGCATAAGCCGACTTTTGGTTCAAAAGTCTACTTTAATTTCATTTATGACGACAACGATAAAATTGAAAACCTAAACATGTGAGGTAACAAAACAGTAATCTCTGTTAGTTGCTCACAAAAAAAGGGAAAATGTTTTATATGGTTTTACAAAAGATTTTTTATGTATAAGATATTTTTAAAATTATAATTATTTATATTAAAACAAAAATGCGTATGTTTCATTTCTGAAACGTGAAAGATAAATCTACAAATTTGTTTTAGATTGATTGTTTTTATAAACATTATCAGAAAGTTTAGTTGACGACTTGAATATGGCAAAACGAAGGGAAACAAAGGTAAACCTCGAGATTTTACTTTTAGCATTCTGCAACCCGAGAATCATGAGTATTCTGTGGTCGACAACACAATTAACACTCCCTTCTACTGCCTCTACAGAAACATCTAGCAACGAGATTTTTAGGAACCGAGACATTGCCGCTTGAACCTCGAATTATGCATTAAAGCAACCAGTCAGTCAGCCATAATTAAGTTTTTCTATAATACAATATGCAGGATTGTTTTAGAGTTAAGTTTGTGTATTATGTTCTGCTTGCAATGTCATCATCTTTAACTGTCTGTAACAAACTTTTGAAGTTTAACAGAAACGGCTAATCATTTATCTAATATGCAGATCTTAGCATTGTTTTGTGCTTTGTATTCTTTCTGAAGAGGTGATAGAAAAACACTTCAATCTCTTCGGCTTCACAAGCAATTTGGCAATCTGTTTTACAAGCGATCTTACTGTTTTTTCTTAATAAAAACACAAAATTAAAGGTTTTGGATAAACTTAGCGATGTCTTTGTGTTTGTAATTATTAGCTTTTACTTGTAACTTTAGGTTTTTTGGCTTCTATTATGGACATGCTTATATACACAATTTTTCTACCCTATCATGTTTTAAGTGAGTTATATATTTTTTTAAATCTAATTTGAATACAGTTAAATGTTCGACACTTGACACTCTTAACCGATTGGACAGTTACGCGCATTAAAAATTTAACAAATGATAAACACATTATTTGCCACTGCTTTTTTTACTGTTCACAATGCTTTTGTACTATTGCAATTTGAAAGAAATTTAGTTTTGTAAACCATTTTTGGGAAAACAACGATCCGATTGTAAGTTTTGAAATTTTCCAGCATTATGTTTACAAAGTATCTTATCGAGCCGAGACAAAAATAGCTGGTATATTAAACACGTTCGTGTCAATAAAAAATAATTCCCACATTTTTAAAAAGCTTTGTTTTGTGTCGAGTTTTACCATCATCAAAGCACAATTGTATTGAGCTTTATTTTTGTCGTGAACGGATGCTGAAAGTAATATTTTTTCAAATAATGCTTAGTTTGATATTTGCAAAAATTGCAGGTTTCTATTGAATTCATTTCAATTTACTCTTTTTTAATGCTTTTTTTCAAAAATTTTCATTGAAAAATGAATTCAACTTGTTTATTGTTTTAGAATTTTTCTCACATCAAAGTTATTGAGTGAAAAATTTTACGTCATCGCTTTGCTAAAAATCACATTCAGGTAAGCCACCAAACATTGGTTGCGTTTGAAAAACTTATAGCTCATTAGGTTCTTTTAAGAGCTATTATACTCCAGCTCAGAAGTAATGCAACACCTAAAATAATAATATTTTATTAATTTTGTGTGGTGCTATATCCCAATGCTATTCCATTGTGCAACAATCGCTGAAGTGTTGTTCCAATGCTATTTCATACATGATCTACTGGCGGTTGGCAAGTCAGAGGCTCTTGCAACTTAATCTAAATTTTCTTCTCTAGCATTTTGTAGAAGATTTATAGATTGATGCGGTCTTGTTAAAAAATGACGTTTGGGATAGTCTCAATTTATAGCAGGTTGTAGAACTTTGGCTTGAACTGAGAAATCGGCGGACACATTTACGTTTATTATAAGCAGAATCTAATAAGTAAGCAGAATCTGAACTCATCTAAAGTTGCACTCTACATCCCAGTTTAATCTGGCTTGACATCATTCCAGGCGACAAGCTTTCTGCATGCAGGCTCACGGCAAGAACTCTTTAATTATCGGTTTGTCTAGAAAACACACGCGTCATGTTGCCGTAAAAACAGAAAAATTTTTTTTGAAAACATTATATAGCTTACAAAGGATCGGAGCACCTAGCAAATGACTGGTTTTTAAAATTATCAAGTTTGCCTAATTTTTCTGATAAATGTAAAAACCGTTCACAAAAAATTGAGGTAAAGCAATGAGAACGTTATTGGTATTTTTTCTGCCTAAGATAAATAAAACGTGCATAATTGTTGCTACATCTATAGGGGGTTATTTTTAGCTTCAGCATGTTTAGTGCTATAATTATTTAACAAAAATAGAAATATATTATAGCAATATACATAATTAGCAGTTTGTACCGGCTTAGCACGGCAGCTACACTGACGTGTCGGAAACAATGTAACCAATTGTACATTTAATTTGAATTTCTAAAAGTACATGAAATGTCTGAATAAATAGATGATGCTGATTGGATGATTATGAACGGTTCTACTCGCCCAAAGGCAAAAAAATAAAATTATTTCTTCTTTGGGAGATTAATTTCAGAATGTCATGTTTCTATGACGTTTGAAGAAAAACACTTAGTAGTTTTGTTAAAAATTGTTTACTAGACGTTTATATATATATATATAAATATCATAGATAAAAATAAAGGACGTTCATGTAAGCTTTGTCATTGTTTATTATAAATATATACTAAAATTAAGGTTAAAAAATATTTTAAAGTACATATACTATGAGATAGTGCCTTTGTGCGATAGGTGTTGACGCATGTGAAATAGGTAATTGACTTGCAGATTTCTTATCTTTGCCGTTTACGTCATTTTATGGCTATATTTCTAGTTAAATTTCTAATGTTTTTTTGTAATTAAGTTTGACCTAAATCGTTTGTTGATTTTTTTCAATCTTATTGGAATTTTGTGATTTGTTCTTACTTTATATTAATTTTATATTAAAAAAGATTGTTTAATGAAGGAAAGAACGGAAGTGTAATTGTGTCTAGAAAACAATACAGTCTGTATTTATTATTTGGAAGATTACTTTTTTTAATTAGTTTTCCGTATTCCGTCTCAGGTTTCATTAAAAAGTATACCTACGGTGAAAAGCAAAGAAGAAACAGTGCAAAGAAATGCAAGTGCATGGATCCTTTTGATACATTTTTCATAGCATATTAATAATGTATAGTGCAATATATGTTCCGTTCATGACAAGAGGAGTGCATATTTTTACATTGAAGTTGTCGTTTCGAAATATGAATCATACATGTTCAATACGGTTTGACACTTTGATAATGAAGCTGATTTTTTTTAGCTTTTTACAACTTTATTTTTTTTTATCATTGACTTTGGTACATTTGTATGCACAATTGTACATGTATTTTCTATATTTATTCGAGTTGGAAAACGATTTATGCACTTCGATGTGATACGATACGAGCTGCATATGCAAATATGTCGAGGACATCCTTACAATCCTGAAAAATGTTCTACTAACAGTTGTTTAAATTGTTTAAAGTTTAAACAAAAACAAAAAGTTTTTTTTTTTTAACAAACAAGCTTTTTACAGTAAAAAAGTAAAAATCTAATAGAAAATATTATGCTTTGGAACTGGTAAATTTTAATTTTTTGACAGCAGACAATTTAGTGACAAGTGACAAATTTTTGACAAAATTTGAAATTAAACCAATAAACTTCTCAATAATTTACTAATTTAGTAATCTCATAATAATTTATTAGACAATAAAAAATAATATAGACTCTAATTTAGAGCATTAAATATAATTTTTAGACTCTTGCATCTCTTGTATCAAAACGCAGCAGCTGTCGCATAATAACAGTCTGCGGCAAGAAAGAAACCTAAACCCGGATACTCAATTCATATAATTTTATTCAAAATAAATATCTCGAATTAGGTCTTTTGTTGTGTATGTAAAAATTTACAATAATTTTTTGAATAAAAATTTTATGTAGTTGCAGTTTAGTTGTTGATTAATAAATTTCCGCCGAATTTTAAACGTACCATTTTTCATGGCGGAGAGTTGTCATTGTGCCAACCTACTCCAACTAAAGTAGAATCTTTTATTATATAAAATATATACTCAAGCCGATAGGTGCCAGGGTCTACAAATTATATTTATTAAAATATTAAGCATCTGATTTAAAAGCCGAAAAATTATTTAATCAATGCATCTTACCGAGTAGTTGTGTATTTGACTTGTTATATTTCCTAAAGAACTGGCGAAAGTCTTCCAAATTAGTGGGTGATTGAAAAGATTATTTGTTTACTTTCCGAATTTGTCAAAAATCTGATATTTGTCACTTGTCAATATTGTCGGCGTAGAAAAAACTAGAATCTATTAGTATACGCTATACCATCATTGGCTTAATAAAATTTTTATTTTAAAAATTCATATCTGACACTTTTTATCAATAATATCAATTGACATTTGATCAATGGTTGAACAAAAGAAAACAGTATTGGGTTCTAATTAGACCTTAATTACGTTGAACTTGGTCAACATTTAGTCAACGGTTGAAACATTATTCGGTTTTAATTAGAACTAAATTAATTTGAAGGTTATAAACATATTTATAAGTTATTTTAGTTAAATATGAGCAAATTAATTAAGTGGGAACGGATTTCACAATGAAGATTATAGATAAAAAATATGATCAGCAGACGGAAACAAAATATTATATCTAATATTTTAACTATTCTTTAATACAAGGTATTATAGACAATTACATATATTTAAGCTGAAGCAGCGTAGAATTTTATATTTGTGTCATACTTTTTTTCTAAACTTGGACTTATGGTGCAACTTATTACACTGTGCCTGCTATTGCACAGTGAAATAAGACACGTGAGTTGAAACAGTTGACACAGAAATGTAATTTGTCGAGATTTAAAAGGGATGTAAAAAATTGATTATAAAAAATAATAAAATGATTAAAAATGTTTGCAAACATAGATAGTTGCAAGTAAAAAATAAAAAGGGAAGTTGGAGAAGGTAATGTATAGAAGTAGAATGGTGAAGCTATCAAGAAAGTTCAACAACGAATAACAGAGAAGCAAACAGTCAATTGTTGCATAAAACAAAACAATGTTTGGTGTTAATTAGAAGTAAGCAATAATGAATTTGAAAAAACCTTTCTAAAAGATTTTTACCAGAATATAATAAATAAGCCATTTAATTAAAAAGGGAACAAATCTCCAAATTAAAAATTATGTGATAGTCAATAAATTAGAAATAAAAACTCAAATTTTTATTAAAATTTTTCTGAGTGAAATGTTTTGTTTATTTTAACTTTTTTAAAAAAATGGTTAAGAGCAAATTAGTAAAAATTTTAATTCAATCTGGAAATTTTAGAACGCTAGAACTTTGAATTTCAAATGCATAATAATTGTAAAAAAGCCCATCTTACAAAAAGTAAAATTTTAAAAACACTTTGAACAGTTTTTTAATATAGTTTATTAGGGCATTAATTTATCTATTTCTAGAATTTAAAACGGAAAACACAGTTGTACACATTAAAAAAAAAGCATTATTAAATATTTGATTGAATTGTCAACATAAACTTAAGCTTTGCTGTTTGAATTTGCTTCTCTACGTATTCTCTCTCACTGCCATTCAACTATGGAATATAATAAATACAGTTGCCAAACGATTTTACTACTTAAGAATAAACAAGAGAAAAATGATTAATTCATTTAGTTTCAATTGGATTAATCTTAGCCTGTTGACTTCCACTGATGAGAGGTAGTCTCGAAACATCTATGAGCCCTTATCGGTTCTTAATTCTGAACTAAATTGTTTTGGCTAAACATTTTGGTTATGAACTTTTAAAAAGAAAAGGAATTTAATTACTGCAAATGCTTAATATTTAAGTTTTTATTTGAAGAAAACAGTTCAAAGGTAAAATTAGAGCAGTATTAAAAATTTCTGAGTTGCTTGATTCAAATAACATTTTTTATTTTTTTTCCTAGTAGGGTCTATAATCTAAAACCGATAAAGTAAGATTTAATGGAGAGGATGGTAAATAAAAATTAATAATCAACGAGTAAATATTTTTTTATCGAATCTTAAAAGTATCAAACTGAATGAATAAAGTTAGTTGGTAAGAGAGGTAAATTCTGGTTAATATTTATTTCACATTTATCAAATTGAACGTCTCTGCAGGGAATTGAACTCCGTTCGGTGCGCTTCGTATAAATTTGTATTCTATATTTTAAATTAGAATATATACGCAGACGAGGGCACATATTTCATGTAAAAACGTATCTTGGAAAGTTTTGAGATGTACTAGTATTTGAGAAATTTGCATATTATGGTGAAACTTGAGAATATCTGAAAATATTAACGGAAAGTTTCTTCGCGCAATATATAATATGTATTGCCTTAATTTTAATACCAAGACATGGAAATTGTCTCTTCGTAACTAGAACCCTAATAAATATATTTGATAGTAGTTAAAACTACATACATAGAACATCTGTGCAGACTTTAGATATAACTCAACAAAACAATTAAAACCTTAACGAGGTTCTAACTGCAAGTTTAACGACTCGTTTCAAACATGTCTTACACCATACAGATAACTATTGATGTCATTTGCCAGAATATTACATAAATTCATTTCTGAACTTAATCTGTCGCTTGAAATGAGGACATGAATAATATTCCTGAATCCTAGTCTTACAAGGATTAGCTTATATAATTAAAACGTCTCGGTTTTGCCATGCTCTTTTTGTGCAAATTTTATTTACTCTAAAATATGTTATTATAGAAAATCTTTTCATAATACTTAGCAAAATTAAACTTTGCTTTTGAAACTCTCTAAATCAACATTAGTAAAACTATTTGAGCAAACCACATAGCGAACTTTTTGGAAACTTTTTTGAACAAAGTATTTGTAACATTTCAAAAAACGCATACAGCTAAGTTTATAAGTTCAGAATAGATGTTAAATATTATTTGTTTGTTTTTGTGGCATTAAAAATTTTAAGTAAATGGACCGATATCAGTATGGATTTTGTATGTACGTTGTTTCATTTTTACTCGGTGGCTCGGTGCTATTGTTTTCTTGTATGTATATGTTGGATACTTTGGATGGTGCATTCACAAAAATTAAAAGTTCACAGTTCTTTTTTTCAATCTTTTTCTAAAATATTTTTGAAATTAGATAAGAATTACATAATTTAATAAATTATTTTTTCTATTATTGAGCTTCTGTTTAAAGTTATATATTTGAACGTACTACAACTACCAAAAAGATTTATACTATTTTTTGTAAATATATGTTATTAATGCGATTTTTGATAAGAATTGTTTAGAAACAAAATCATAACTTTTTTGTTGCCAATGCAAAGTTATAAAGAACACAGTTGCTAACCATTATTGCGGTAAACATAAATAAAAAAATAAAGGGTGTTTTTTTGAAAAAGAAATCGTCGCTGGAAAATTGAACCTCTTCATATAACCCTAAATAATTTTAGGCAATAGAGTTTTTGCATTGCAAATTTATTCCGTAAAACAGAATTTACACTAAATTAATATCAAATGCGTAAGACAAAACTTACACTAATGACTCACCCTGTTTATCAATATTTATATTTATTTTTAGAGGACTTGAAAAACCGATTTGTAAGATGATAGGTTACAAATTTTGTTCATACTTTTTTTTATTAACAAAATTATTTTGACGTTTAAAAATTAATATTTAAGAATGTTGTACCCTAAGGTGTTGGGTTACTTTAATTTTAAGCTGCGCGTAGCTTAGTTATACGCTACGACATTGCATGATCTTACAATAATTTATTTATAATTGAATTTTTTAAAGATTTTGAGAGCCATTTTTAGTGTTTTTCTATTTTAAGCTATTATAATTTATATAAATATAATTAGTTTAGTACAATAATTTGTTTATAATTATATTTATAAATAATTAATTAATGCAAGCTGTAATCCTAACAAAATTGAATAATTGTCTTACATTTTGAATAGACTTAAAACACCCAAAATATAAATTACATATTAACTTATTTTTTTTTATTATGTTGGGAAAGAAAATTTGGAAGACCAAGTTCTATTTGATAAGCAATAATAACAAGATCGAAGGTAAATAATATTAATAATAAGATCGACTAGTTGAACAAAGGAGTTAGATCCTGAGCAAATTATGTAGAGCATAATATTTAACCAATTAGCATAGAACTTGACAATCGACACTAACGAGTCAGAAACGAAAAAACTGAAATTAGAAACAATTCACGAAATGGAGGGGTGTTGTTTCAAATTGACTTTTGCAAAAAGTGTGAGGAATTGATGTTATAGCTCACTGTCATTTCTTAGTTGTCTATAGTAGCATAAATTTCTATAGTTGAGAGGGTAGCACAATATCTTACTTTAACTTATCTATTAAATTATAACTTAAAAGGATGGCTTCCGAGTTTAAACAGTTGAACGAAAAACGCTTAAATGTGTTCAACAGAATTATAATTATCTATGGCTTTATTATTATTATCTGTTTAAATTTCTAAGATTCTAACATTTAAAATCTTCTGGCTTTTAATACAGATGTTACAGACGACATAGTAGGTATCAGCAGATGAGTTCAAGTCGGTTTTCGGTTCCAACGACTTACTCAAGAAGTTATCGCTCATCGCGAGCATAAGATTTGATAACGAATTGGTAGAAAATACCAATTCTTAAAATATTAAATTTTGAAGAATTTGATTTTTGTACAAGCCTGTGTTGACATTTCAGCGAGATTGTTTTTTAGGGTTTTTTAATTTGATTATGTTGTTTTTCTCATTCTGTGAGCATAGAATATGAAAAATGTTGAAATACCTAACTTGCAACGCTCTTGTAACGCTTATTACAACTATCAGATGCAATAATCATAGTAGAGCTTTTTAATACTTTTCTAGGAGCTGTAAGACGGCTTTGCAAATTATTGATAGCTTTATGGAAAAATTCGATTATGAATAGACAACTGTTGTAAGCAATAATTTTTTTACGACCAGAATTATAATAGATATCCAGTTTTTTTGAGGTTGTATATATAGGTACATACTTTTGATTTTGATTTAAAGCTACAATTACTTTACAATATTTATGCAGCAGAATTTGTTTATCGGCTTATAAAAGACAACAGAGCTGTTTTTTTGTAGGATGTTAAAGAGGGGGGTGAAAGTTTTGTAAAGATTAACTTATGTAATTAAATCATTTCATTCTGGTCTCTGTTTAATAATCGTTTTAGTTTTGTTCGTGCAGAGGTGCGCTATCCATTTATCCCAAATGATTAAAATTCTTCATAAATGGCGTTGATGAAGAAGTGAAGAATGCGATTGATTCTAATTACAGCGGATCTTAGAAGTTTGGTGCAAACGCAATGATAGATCGTTGGGATTCCAAGAGGAAGCTTCCAGTACGCTCCCTACTTAATTACTGCCCGTCTTGGATTACGGAGAAATTAATTTCTCGGGAGAGCTTTAGCATTTCTCTATAATATATTAAATATTGCATTATATTAAATTTTCCATTTAGATATTCCAGACCAACTTTACTCAACTAAAACTTTGAGTTTGCAGTTAACGCAAATATATTTCCAAGTTATTGCGAATTACTAATGGAGGAAGATTATGCACATCGTTAAATAACACACAGAACTGTTTATTGTTTTTGAAACTAGATAGTTTGCCTGCAACACTAATTATCAAATAATTTTCAAGCAACGTAAAGTTTTAGAATTATTCTCACTTGTGCCACTCTCACAAGACAAGATAATTATGTCTACTTGTCCTCAGGACTTCACATGAATGAATAAAGTTTTTTTTTCAACCAATAGTTTGGACTAACAATTTTTTTTAAGATTCTTTAAGAAATTGTAATCTTAGGCAAAGATTTTTAAGTTAGATTTTGAAAAGGATTATTATGAAATGTTATAATTCATTATTTAATTAACGATACAAATTATCAGTTAATACTGGGATTTCAGAACATTTTAGAAAGTTGTGTTTTGCAATAAACTTAAAAAAAAATTACTTAACTGGTTACTTACTATGTAAAGGATCATTTATACTTATAATTACCTTTCAGGTCTCAATTCCTTACTTTTCTATTATTTTCTTGTTTTACTTACTAATCCTTGAGATCAACTAAATTCCAGGATATTTTATCTGAATTTTCTGGAGATTACAAATGTCAACGAATGTGGTAGGACAATCCAGAGCGAAGCGAAGAATCCTGATATAACCTTGCAACGTGTGGTCCAGCGAACATGGCTTAATTTGAATTTCACTCAATTATTCGACCCGGAATTATATTCCCGACACATTTCAATGCGGGTGTGAAATCGACTGAAAATGAAATCGGCGGACATCAATTTTCCAGACTATATAATTTGGTAGCCAAGCGGACTTTGCGAGGTTTGGTTTCTGGATCGATAGCAGCTGCTTTTGGTGGTGCTGTCTTGCCCTATGTTGGCTAAAGTGGCAAAAGCTTTAAGATCCCAAATGAGTAATTAAAGGATCCTGGGGACTTTGTACTTTCACGTAGACGTAATGTTGCATTAGGCAAAAGTTTGGTGATATAAAGCTGATTGCTTAGAAGAATATCTACAATATACTCGATCAAATAGAAGTAAACTTTTAAAATAGAAAAAGTTTAAGTGTTTGGTAATTTTTTTGGTTAATTTAGACAAACAACTATTTTTATAAGTTGATTATGATCTAAAAAAAAAAGGTTTGTGTTGCTTATTCTTTGTACCTCTACAATTTCCATTTTTAATTTCTGTGTTAGTGACGAATATTGAGGGCTTAATGTTTTTGATTCAACCTTGCGCACTTGAGAAGTGTATAATTTTTTATTTTGTTGTTATATATATGTATAAGTTTTCAAAACCAGATAAAAAATTTAAATTTAAATTATTAAAATTTAATTTTAATTTAACTTTAAATTTTATACAGTTTCAGTTTTTCGTTTTTTTTTTCTGTGTAAAAAATTTTCTTTGCTGAGCCGTATTTGGCTACAATGATTTTTACTCTAGTGTGCATTCGAAGTCGATTTTTTTTCCGGTTTACTTACTTTTTTTGTAGCTCTTCTTTAATATCTTTTCAAGCAAAATTACATGTCTCGACTTTGTGAAGTCATCATTAGGTTATTCTAAAAGGTACTGTATTTATCAAGTCTAGAGTAACTAGACTTTGATACTCTAGACTTGTCAAGTGCTGCTCGCCGACCGAAGAAAAAATGAATATCGAGAATGTCACAGTTTTTCTACACTTCTGTTGTTCAGTTCTGTTGTTCACTCTTGTTATTCTAAAGATTTTGATTATAATTTAATCAAGCCACGAAAATTATTTCTTCAACCACCTCAGACGTCAAGTTGAAAATTAAATTCTTTTAATTTTTATACTTAAGACGATATTTTTTACATCTTTTCTTAAAACTCGTTCTGCGTTTGCAGCAGAGCGAAAAGCAAAGTATAAATGAGAATAAGAATTAAAATATTTATTATTCTTATTGAGACTATTAAAAATAAGAATGACAATTTATTTAACGTTACGAAATCAAACGATTGCTTCGATTTGCCTGGCTTGCTTAAATTATGTTTCCTTATATTTCAATTAATTTAAAATTGTAATACATTTGGTTTTTGTTTTATTATTTTAGGAAAATATGTGGGGAACAAATGAATATATAATATTATAATAGATTGGAATTTGGTATTACAAAAAAGGTCTCTCATCATCTGTTATTTAAATGAAATAACATTGAAGGAAATATTATAATAAAATGAATTTAATTGCCTGTATTATTTATAATACAGGCAATTATTATTATGTATAAATTAATTAAATTAATATTTAATTAATTATTAATATGCATTTTATGACTTGATGGCTGTTAAGTGGACTTAACCACTATCAAATTTTTGTGGAACCGGCTTTTAATGTACTACATATTGTGCTTTCATAAGAAAGCAAGAACATAATTTGGGCAAGTCATGTGTTACAACGTCATTTTATTAGAACGACAGCCGAAAATATAAATTAATATAAATTCTTATTCTTCCTAAAAATTATATATTTTTTTCTTTTTACTTATCTATATTTTGTCTTTTTCTTGATTTCAATCTTTAACTTTCTAGATGACTAAAGTAATGTTATGAAAACAAATGAATTTTATAGCTTGCCTAAATTATGTTTTTTTTTTTATAAAGGTACGATAAAATAAGTTGTTACAAAACTTTAACTGACTAGGTTTTCTATTTAAGTAGTTGTGTTTAACTAAAGCTTGGTTTTTGTTAGTATCTAATATGTAGTTTGTTAAACTAACCAGATTGCCTGTAATTTGTAAATGCTATCGATGTCACGTTCACTAAGTTTAATTCATTTTAAAATCAACGAAAATCTCAACTGAGGCGTGTAATTCCGAGCGAAATGTCTGGTGAACTTTTTACGAAGACGAAAAGTGAACGTGAAAGTGGAGTTTTCAGTACATTGTGTAAAAGGAATGCGTTTTTCAATCCGGAGACCGAAACTGTCGTATTTGTATGACTTTTTGTCGGTGGTAAACGTTAAGTGGATAAATAAATATTTCAACCCTGGTTTATTCCGTTTTCAAGCAAATAGAAATACTTGTTTTCGCACCTCGAAATACATTATGATGCCATGCTTGTTCTCGCTTTTATTTTGTTGTCGACAGCACAAGGATTCAGCTTTTTAATTTTACGTCGAATGAAAAGATTTACAGTTCGGGGAAGCATTGCAAATGCTACATTATTTTTAAAATTAATTACTAGTGCTATTGTTTTCCAAAGTAGTAAAGCTTTTTGATCTTTTTCAAGCAAAAACAAATTGCATTTTTTCAAAGCCTTTTGTTACTTGCTTTATTTAATCAGCTTTTGACACAACATTTATAACAACGCGCAAACTAGTCTTATTTTGATTAATTGATCAATTATTATTGGATTTATTTTTCTATTTGATTTTTTTAAGTCTTTTTGTTCAGAAATTATAAGTCAGTCAGTTGTCTACTTTTAGATCAATTGTTTTTAGTTCACCAAAATCATCTATAAGCGCAGCAAGTATATCAAAATAGAGAGAAGTGTGTTTGTATTCTATGAAAATAATTTTGTTCGAAATTAAACGTCCGAAATAAATTTAAAATTATTAGTGAGAACGAAATTTTACTAGTTGCTAAATTCGTAGTTTGGATTTTTTTCTTAAAACTGATTGAACTGAAACCGGAAGAGCTTTGGAAGCGCTATTTTTAATATGCTACAACTTGGCTTAATTTTAAATGAAATTATACTAATTGGTGCATTCTTTTGCTTTATTCTGATAATAAGAATCATCATACATATTGGATTGGAAAGTTTAACTAAGTTTAAAGATTTGCTTTAAATAATTAATCTTATTATAAGTTTGAGTGAGAACCATTGTTAGTGTTAATACTTTATAGTGGGTATCTGTCAAGTGGTGCATCAAGTCTAGTTAGTGATTTGGCTAAAATTTATTTCGTTTCCCATTAAATTTTAACTGCATTATTTTATTGATAGTAAACTACACGTTATAAACAATATACACATTGTAAACAAAATGATCTCATAAATTGCAAAATGCGAGAAGCAATTTTAGATATCTACTTTTCGTCCATCTTGCATCTTGTTTATTACTTTAGAGGCATAAATATTTATAGAATTTGTCGGTATTGACGTTATTTATTTTTATTTATTATCAAATTTGCTTCATGCACTATGCATTGTAGCTTATCTAGAATTCATGTATTCAATTATTTAAATTGACGGCCAGGACGCTCGCTAACTGAACGTGTTTTCGTCTGAATGGGACCAAGGAGAAGAAAAGATGGTAATTGACGTTGAAATGTATGTTTTTGAATAAAAATACCTACAATTTTGCCTACTTTATATTTTGTTTTCTTTAATAATATGTTAATATTGGACATATGCATATTTAGTACTTTCCATTTGTATACTTTAGCGTCCTCACGAATTCCAGAATTTTCAACAACCTCAAATCAAGATAAGAAAATAGTATTTTAGATGTCAAGTGACTCATTTTCTTTCATATTAATTCAAGATTATTTCTACATATTACGTGATTGTACCGATTTGTGCTTTTTTTTCCTCAATTTTATGAAAAATAAATAGGTTTCTTTTGTTGCTTTAAGATTAACCTTTAGGTCTTGATTTATTTTAGACATTTCTTTCGCATATTACCTTCCCCAACTTCATTTTCCTCGTGAGCTGTATATCTAAGGGTCTTTCCTTTCAATATAAGAAACTCTCAATCAAATATTTATTTCGATCGATTTTCCTGTTAGAAGAATTTTATAATTCAAGCTGCAAATTATTTGTCTACGTAGGCTCTTTCCAATAAATCTGAATAATCCAGGACCGACGATAAATATTTAATTCTACTACTGCATTACAAAGTGATTACACGAATCAATTACCCAACGTTTTCAAAGATTTATGCTGATTCAAATAATCTAAAAGAAAATAGTAAAGTTAATAGCCCACTCAACCAAATGTTATTCATAGTAAATTGTATAAATTTGTAAGTAATTAAAATTCATTAGCCTTAATTGAAGCGATGCTTTTTCAAGTATTCTAAACAAAATTAATTCTAAGTGTTTTATAAAAATAGGTAATAACGAACAAAAAACGTATTTTATTTTGTTTCTTTCTAGAAATAAAAAAATGTTTTGCTGGTAATAATAAATTTTTAAATTGAGTTGTTTTTGTGTCAGTGTTAAATTCATTTTAAATACACTGATACTGCAGTAATGTGAATCGTATGTTAATATTGTTTAGCGCATGTAATGGTTCTCATTCAAGTAACAAGAGTATCAAAATTTAATTTTTTCAGAAAAATATACCGGGAAACTGGGAAATTAATTTAATTAATTCATAGAAACGAACATATATTAAAATCATTTTGAAATTATCATTTTAAAGCCATTGCAGAATATTATATAACACATGAAAATGTACTAAATAACAAATACGGTTTTCTAAATTAATAGTTTGTTGCAAAGTATCAAATTTTTGCATTTCATGATAAAGCTAAACATGATATGATGAAAAAAAATCATTTTTTAATTGACAGAAAAATTAAAATTTTTTACAAATGACATTACATATTATGGCGCACTATGAATAAAAGCCAGTGTATGATGCACAGTATTAAGTTTGTCTTTAGTTATTATTTTAAAAAATTATTTAAATTATTAATTTATTATTAAATTCGAATAGTAATTTAACTCAAAATATTTCAGCTTGACTAGTTTTAAATTTTTGGTATACGGAAGAAACCATTTCTTTTTTCATTTTGAGATTAAAATTTATATTATACAGTAATGTTCGCTTAATACGAACCCGCTTATACCGAACTTCCGGATATAACGAACCAGACTGAAAGGTACGAACTATAGTTCCGTGAGACTCTGTTATTTTTTTCGCAGATAACGGTTATAACGATATTTCGGATAAAACAAACCTTATTTTGAGTATATTTTTTCAAAAATTTGTCGGTTATAACGAACTTAAACCTAGAAAACATTGAAAGCTAGGGATTTCTCCGAGTAGACTATTTAAAGCGTAATTATCACGTGACTTATAGTGGTCTAGATCGTTCAATCTACGTACAGCAAGAGCATTATCTAAGTTTTTAAAAGTAGCAACGAATATGAGTGACATAATTTCAACTATTGAGACAATTTGAAAAAAAAAAAGAAATATTGGAAAGTTTTAAAAAATTAAATTTAAAAATTAAAAATATAAAAAAACAACAAATAGGGGAAGTGAATCAGAGTCTGTTAAAATGATTTTTGCAGCAATGAACAAATAAATAATGTGACAATTAGCGAGTCGGTGTTGCAATCAAAAGTTGAAAACTTTTATATTAAAGTATATCATTGTATATTATAATTAGGCAGTAACAATAATTAAATATGTTAAACTATCGATAATTTTGAAAGGTTTAAATTGAAGTACAATGTACTCGATTTTTGTTACTTTAGAAGAGCATTTATAAAATAGAAAACAAAATGTTATTGTTGATAAAACTGGTAAAAGTAAGGTTTGGTGCAAATAACATGTTTAATTTAGCAACCTCCAAATAAAATCGTTTTTTATACATCATTTTCTATTTTTTTTAGGCATCATTTTTGATTTTTTTTTTATCTAGTTTTTTGTTTTAGGGTCTTTATACACTTAAGATTTATTACATTTTTTTAAACTGACCGTACTTCCTGTTTATTATTTTTTCTTTAGAGGTTTAAACTCGTTTATTAATATGTAAACTGGGGAACTATCTATTTTGAGGAAAGGCAAATAGCCTTTCCTCAAAATAGAGCAGTTTACATACAACAATATTGAACCAATGGTCATTTCAAACGAAACAATGCAATGATTTTTTAGGACTATTTCGCATATGAAAGGTCACTTATTATTATTACTGATGTTTCTTCAATCTACATGGCTTTTTAAAATCATTGATTTGTTGTGTTTGTGTCTAAATGGAAAACAAATCCAAACGTTTGGAAATAGGTTCTGTTTTAGGTCAACTACTAAATTGAGGAAATGATGTTTTTTACAACAAAGGTGTAACTTATTTTTTATTATTGCAGAAAAAGTCTTCACATATTTCTTGTGAAATCTCAAACTTGTACTTGCCGTATTAGTTATTAAATAGGTAATTAAAAATTTACACACAGGTGTATCGGGAAATATTGCAGTAATAAAATTGATTTTAGCTGGTTGTAACCGATAAACAAATTCCAAAGATATGATCTGCACCATCATTGAGGGTCAGATTTATGGCTGATTTAATCTTTAATGGATAAGGTCTTCAACTTTAATAGTTATATTCGTTATTTATACAGTCTAAACGACGTCAAGTAGCTATACCATTCTTAGAAATGTACTTGTAACAGCTTAATATGTCAATACTTGTTTTTAATGAGATATATAACGAAGCGAAAACTGAATTACTGAATAGAAATTCTAAAATATTACTAATTTGAGCTCGTGCCAATGAATAATATTGATTAATCTTTCACTTCATAACCAATATGAGTTTAACCCTTTTATTCAGTACCAATGCGTACCAACTTAACAAGATTAAATCTCAAACGCTAACACATGCTGATATCGTGCCATTATTTAATGAGTTTGGCTAATTAAAAAAAATTAAACTATCATGCTATTACGTCACTCTGTTTGATACACCTTTCAGTTCTTTTCACTACCTACATATACAAAGTTGAATGAATTATTAGTTTTATAGTTTATTTTTTGTTAAGGAATATTGTAAATTGGATTATTTTATAACAAAATTTTGTTTTAAAATTAATTGATTTTTTTTTATAAATTGTATTTAATGGCTTCAATTGCATTTTTTAATAATATATCGTCTATTTTTATTTACCGGTCACGAATTGTAATTGAAATTTTAAGCTAAAAGTCGGTCACTATTTACAGACATGGTTTTTTTTACATACTTTTCAATAGTTTTACTATTTAACTTTTACTAATATTTATGAGGGTTTACCTCAAAGTTTTTTACTTGGAAAAACATATTAGGACGTACATATAGCATTTTCTAAACTATAAGGCTCTGCCGTAATTATGTTAAACTACACTATGGACGATGGAATCGATTACGGTTAAAATGAATTATAATAATTATTTATTACTAACTTGTGGCTTAGCTAAATAAATTGTTTACGGTTTTTTACAAAAGAACTAATTATATTTGAATTGTACAGGGTTTCTTTAGAAAGGGAACTTTGCTTACTTTATAACTGTAAAAAATCAAAAAGATTTAACGAACTTGTTTTACATTAACTGTAAGTCACAGTGACGTTAGAACTGTTAATTATTATAGATTTATTTTTAAATTTTTTTTTATGACGAGCAAAACCGTTTAGATCAAAAAACACACTTTATCAAAGTAAATTTTAGAGAAAATCACAGCACTTTAGTCAGGGACACACTGATTTTTATATTTTAGCGACATCTATTAGAAGCTACCTTGAATCGGGCAATTTGCTGAGAAAAAAAAATATACAATGTTACTGCAAAATCATTCCAACCTGAATCTGTTGCGACTTGCTGATAAGTTCCAATAAGATTGACACATGTTCAAGTTTACAGATGTAGTTTGAATGAATTTGCATTGACCTTTTTTTAACCTTTGACTTTTTATAAAAATTTGATTTGGAGACATGCTTTGTAAACAAGTTTGAGGATGTAAATTAAATATACGGACTTAATAACGAACAGTTTTTTTGAAAATGACTTAAATGCTAACTTATAATTTGGCTTTTTAATTTTTTTTATGAAGATGCTTTGTTTTTTGTGTAGGATAGTGGTTCCTGAAGCACGTATTTTATTTTATTATTTTTTTTATTTTATTGATCTTCTAAAAATTGCTATTGTTATAAAATCAACCACATATTTATTGATTTATATATGGCAACCCACTCTTAATTTTACAAAAAAACGGTATAAGCAAAGAGAAAAAATATATGATGTAATAAAAAAAGTTAAATATAAAAAACAATTGACAAACAATTTGACAGTAGACAAACAAAAGACAGTAGAGAAAATTAGAAAAAAGTGTATAAAACTATATTACCAAATGTACGATATTAATGTTTGTTTTTTTTTTGTTACAGGTAAGTCCATGTCACAAAATCTTGGATCTTATAAAGGCGTGTGACGTATGACAGTATGTATGTTTTTCATATTAGAATAGAAAATGTTTTTAGAACATTAAAAATTAAAGTAATAATTAACACCTACAATTTACTGGAAGAAATTAAATTTTAAACAGGAAATGTGTAGGAATTTTTCAAGGTTTTCATCTAAAGACTAGCAATGTAGTTGTATTTATGATGCACATGAATATTATAATAATGCATCAAAAAAATTAAACTACCTGAAACAAGCTTGTGTCATTTAGTAAATAGCCCCTGAACAAATGACTTATTAAACATAATTAAAGCGACAAGTACTAATACTCAAATTAAAGTTATGTTTCTGGAACATTGTTTTAAACATAGATTTTCAAATAAAACTAGAAATGTTATGTGAACTGAAAATAGAAAAATATCTAAATATGTATTCACTAAATAAACAACAAACGTTGCATATCTACTTTAACTTGAATTGATATTATTATTGGCTCAAATGAAATTATTATGATTCTATGCCGTAGCGCATACAATACAATATAATAATTATATAAATACACACATCATGTCGCCATAACTAATTAACGTCAATATTATATGATTAATGTGTGCTGACCGGGTTTACTCAGACCGGGGAGGTTAAACGAGACGGGTTCCTATCTGTCTCGCTTTAATTACAAAAGCCATAATGTAACTTGCTGCGAAATGCAGATATATAACATTATACAATGTCTCGTCTTCCGAAATAATATGATTATTACACATAGATCCAGCAGAAACATACCAAATGTCGATAACAGGACAATGTCAACATTTCCGGTGTCAGATCTATGCATCCGGGTCCGGACAGTAGATTCCGGAATGTACGCCTCATTGTTCTCCCTACCTTACCAATCAAGGTAATTGCTGAATACTTTTTTACGAATCGCAATCGAAAACTTATAACTAATCAAATAATTGTTTTTGCATAATGCAACAATTGTAATAATTTGAGGCTCGTGTTTTTTTTTCTCTAATGAATAAAAATTCATACAGCAATGTCTAGTTTAAAATTAGGTTAATCTTAGGAAAATTTTAAGTTCTGTCAGGTAAAGTCAGGTCAAGTTGATAGTTGAGATAAATGTGATAAATATTATCTTCGATTATTGCATTATCACTGAAATTTTTTTTTATCTGTTTAGCTTAATTAACGCTTATTTAAATGAGAGAAAGAATTGATTTTGTGAAGATTCGAACTTTTTCTTACTTAGAGGTAATATTACTTTATATCGATATTGTTGCTTCGTAAAGAACACGATCTTTGGATAGCGGTAAAGTTGAGCAGATTGCCAGACTCCTTATTGTCTTGTCGCTTACAATGCAGTAGTTATCTTTGTGGATTAATTAGATAAAAGGGTATTGATTGACACTCGACACTTTTAACCTAAACAGAGCTTTTGTTCAAATAAAGAATGTTAAAATATATAGAGGTAGATTAAAAGTGATAAATTAATATCGAAAGTTCAAACTTTTGTTTAGGTATTTAAATGAAATTCCTGATTCAGTTAAAATTAATGACCGTTTTTGGTTTTGTGTCATAGTAATATATTAACAATCTGTTATATCAATATTTACATGTGTCATTTATTGTATTAAGTTAGATTTGCATAAATCTACAAATTGTAAATTATTTATGATTTTTCAATTGGTAAATTGACAAAAATCGACGCTAAATCAGGCACATTTAAATATTGCATGAGCTATTATAAACTCTAATGTATTGTTTGAAAACAATTTTCTGTGTGTAAAATTTATTTCAGATTTAAATATGCCTTGTTTCATTGTAATTAATGGTGAAAGCTTTTTATATGTTTGAAAAAATGCAGTGATAGATGCCGGGAAAACATGCAGCAAAGTGCATTGCATGCATTATAATTATTTTGTGAATAAAGCAAGCTTCTAACACTGCAGCTGATTTGAATCCTATACACCTCTCACCTCTGATAATATAAGCACTCTGTATTAAGACCTAATAATTGTTATTATCCTATCAGTCGTGGTTTTGTGCTGTCAAGAAAAACAGCGTCGTGGACAACATAGAGTGCAGCCGCAAGGGAGGAACAGATTATCAGTAATTATAAAATCATTATTAAAATGTATTCACTTATTACTGGAGTAATTTTAGTCTAAAATTATTCCATCTTGGCGTTCTTAACATTTTTTTAATGTTGTTGGTTGAAAAAATTGTTTATGAAGGACTTTTGCTTAATTTAAAGTTGAGATTAATCATCATAAGCAATGATTACATTGAGACAATTTTAGGAAAAATTATAATGTTTTGTGGTTATACTTTGATCATCGGTAAGCGTTTAATGGATGACAGATAGCAATTAACTTTTTCTAATCTTGACAGCTTTTGATAGCAGTTTCTTGTAAAACGCTTTACTTAGACAGTATTTTACATTTGGAAGGAGGGATCATACTTTTAATGTGTTATTATATAGCATTTTATATGAATCAAGAACTACATATTTATAAAAAGTAGTATGAGAGAGCTCTAAACTACTCAAAAGTATCGCCAAAAACTTGATTCTGGAAATATATGAACTTAATTATCATAATAATAGACTTTTAGAAAAGTCAAATTTGAAGGGTGAGCTTGTGATTCATACAAATTTAACTTTGTAGCTGTTAAGACGGCATAAATTATTATCAAATCCTCGAATCGAGGCGACGGATGTTCGTGATGTCGCCGATGTCAAAGTGTAAATGAAAACGATTGTGGTTGCATGTGGAAAACCTCATCGTGTGAATGTAATACAATGGTGGTAACACTTTCGTTGAATGTGACCTCAGGGATCGGCTTAAGCTGCGGCAGGGGTTGCGTAGCTGTGCTAGGATCACGGGACTACAGGTGTTCCGGTAAAAACTCCAGGTGCTGAAAAGGTAGGCGTGTCTGCCGCGAAATTAAGATTGATTGCCAAGAGGGAATGTTGAAGAAATATGAATCATGTTAATATTCGACTGAGGAACTTTACAATATATTTTACATATTTATTATTCAAACACATTGTAGTCTTCTATGTTATTAGGCATAGGTATAATAATATTTTACAATCGCAAGATATCGAGACAACAATTGTAAGGCAAATTTTTCATTTTATAAGGCGCAACATTTACTCTGGTCTGCATAATCAAATACTGTTCAAAAAGAAAAACGCTGCTCAAGTGAACATAAGATAACTTATTTTATGTTAACTCCAACTAATGAATGAAATGCAAAAATACGTTTTGATAAACCAAATGAAGATTTTAGCAAAAATATTATTTTTCCGGAAATCGTCTTAGAAACAACATTTTCCTGCTTATTTACGCGCAGGAAAATTGAGTTTTCTGGACTAGTACTGTAAAAACTTTACAAGACGCAAAATAAAAAAGATACTCTAGTAACTATGGTTGCCAACAAAATTGACAATCTTGATTTTTGTGGAATTTGTAAAAAAAATCTAAAATTTGTTAATTTCGTCTTTTTTTACGATTTCTGGAAAAATTTAATACAAAACACGTTAGTAACACCTCTTACTGACTCGGAGCTTTAAAATACTCGGCACAAAGTGCCTCGTATTTCACTTCAGCTCCTCTTCAGTAATGTGAAATTTTCCTGACTTTTATGTAAATAACTATTATCTGCTTCATCGATTTTGAAAAAACGTTTGACAGGTTGCAATATATGAAGGCTTTGATGAAAATAATAGACAAAGTTGGAATTCTAGGAGGATACATACAAAATATCGACGGGATATTGGATAGATGTTGTCAAAACTATTGATAACAGATCCAAATGTTTTCCAATTCGGATAGAAAAATCAAATAGTTTGACTGTTTTTATTTTAGTTATTTAAAAACTGAGAAAATGAAATTAAAGAGCAATACTGCCAAAACTAAGATATTGAAAATTACAATAAATTACTAGTATAGGAAGAATTATAAGTACTGACCCAAAAAGTTTTCTAAAACATGAAGTGATAACAAAAATGAAAATAGCCTTCTTTTGTCATGATCACGTATCTATTCTCTAGCAGAAGGCTAAATATAAAACTGTTTAAATCCTAGGTAGAAATCTACACTATATATGTGATAAACTGGAAGTTATCGTCTTGAAAATAAAGAGGTAAAAAGAAGTTTCTAAAATTCAATCTTTTTTGTCTTTTATCAATGTGAGGTTAAGTGTTTTTCAAAGTGATTGTTTTTTCTACAAAACGAGTTCAATTAAGCAGCATTTCTGCTAATAATTTTTAGTGCGTTGTTTACCGTGGAATTGCACTTATGGTATATCAGTTGAATATAAATTTATTTAAGTTTACTTGTCTAAGGTCTATAAAATCTTAAAACTTATTGGTTATTTCAAAGATTGGTGTCAGATATTTGAGGTTTTTAGTACATTTTGAAATAAGGTTTGTTTGGTACGTATAAAACTTTAAAATTTAGCGAAACAAATTATTGACTAGCAGAAGTTCTTCGTTAAATCGCTTGTTAACGTAACTTTAAAAACGGACATTTGTTGTTTACTGCTTTTAATTTTTATATTAAATAATAAGATAAGAGTTGATAATTATGGTAATTTTCTATGAAGAGAAGACCAGTTTTTCGTTTGCAGTAATTTGAGAAAATTATTCTTTGCAATTATAATGATAACAGTGTAGGAAATATTTTTGTTTGTTTTGCTACTATATTATTACATTCTGAACAGCTTCCGACACGCATACATGTGATAAAAACTTATTGAACAAACGCAAGATCGATTCCGTCAGAAGGCAATAAATAAAACGTATATTTTTAAAAATTATTTTATATTGATCATTGTTAGAGCTCGTCAATCACATATTATTAATTTGAGGTTTATCAACAGCTGACGTGTTTTCACGTCTTAAAAATAATGAGAAGAAGCTATTAAGTTGTATACAGTGTGTCTGCGACTGCAATGTGGCACACTCTATACGGGTATTTGAATAATTTTTAATTTGCTATTTGATACATATTTTTTGCCGAGGATTTAAAATAATTTGAGTGATTGATGACATACATATATCCAAAGTGATGATTTAAAAGTTCAATAAATTTTTTTTATTTTTACCGAGTTTGTGTTTCTTAATTAGGACATTAGTCTATAATTATACCTGAAAGTGTTGTTTTAATTTAAATTCTTAAAATATTAGAATAACATTTGATGTCTTTGAAGCGTTGAACTATCTATCTAATATTTTAATGTTATAGAGATTCTATATAGAGAAAAAATCTAGAGTAACGACGTTATGAGGTAATAAATCTTGGCGGTAATCATAGGTAGTAATTAACTCATTATTGAATAGAATGTAGTAGCACTTAGTCTAATGCAAAAATGGTAAGCTAGATTATTTTAAACCCAGGGTGAAAACGCCTACTTTGTTTTCACAAAGATGAAATATGGAAGGCGTGTTTAAGCGATCAAGTCCTCGCATTTATTATAGTTAATTACTGATACAAATTATATGGAACATAATAAATTAGATACATAAGTATTATTTAATTACATATTCTTGTTGCTATGGTGTTTCTTTTTTACAGTAACTCGATTTCTTCACATCCTATTACTAGCCATAATTAAATTTAATTATATAGATACAATTGATACAATCTGGACGACTAAAGAATAAAAGCAATTATCGAAGGAAATGATTTTTTCTGATGGGATATTTAGATAAATATGAATAACACAAATGTATACAGCAATACAGCTCTTTAATGTTTTATAGTGTTCTTTTTTTAAATGAAATAAATTGTTTGAGCTTACAAAATTAATCTGTACGTTTTTATTGTTATAGAGTAAATTTAAATCAAATCGTTTATGAAAAAAGCTGCGCAAATTGTCAAATTTTTATTTGGTTGAAAAGTTTTTTTGCAATTACTGATATCTAGTGATTGCTAAAATCCAAATTAAGGCTATTCTAAAAGTATAAAATGATAAGGGTATGTCTGTTGTATATATGCTGTAAATTAGTCTTTCTTTTTTTAATTAAGTACAGTTATTTTAATTTTATTTTTGTTTAATGAAATCAATGACTACTTTACATCTTGTTTATTTCTTCACTTTACACTTGATTGAGGAAATGGAATCATAAGAAGACTCAATAACCTGTCGTTTGAAGCACTACCGGGCAAAAAGGTGTATCAGTGTAATAAGCGCCTCAGATCTCTTTTAACTGAAAATTATGCTAATTAAGAACTTTTCCCAAGGTATTTTTCGTTTCGGTGTTAAAATTTATTGATATCGTATTTTGCTATGGGCTAATCGTTAACATATTATTACAAGAAAAAAATATCTCGAGATGATTTGGTATTATTAAAGTGCAATTTATAATGAATTTTCTGTAATATAGTGATTATTTTACGGTTTTTTCGTAATTGTGGCTTTACATGCGAATGCAAGAAAGTAAATTTGATTATTGCTACTATCTTAACGTTTTAATGTCAGCGATTATTTTTCTGATTTTTGTATTTTTTTAGTTACAAATTATGTTTCAGCTACTGTTACACAGAGAGTTGAAATAAAGAAGAAAACAGTTCTATTGATAAGTATAAACTAATACCAACAGTTCAATCGTTTTTTAGATTTTCCTAAAATTTTTATTGATGTTGTATTGACAACAACTACTTCCTGGGCAAATAATAGTATATTATACACCAAGGTAGAGAAGACATTTTTTTAAGCCGAGGTAGTTTATTCCCCGAGAAGCGAAGCTTCGAGGGGAATAAAGAAGCGAGGCTTAAAATTGTCTTCTCTACCGAGGTGTATATATTATTTTTTTCACTACTTGCATCTTTATTTGAGTCTACAAACTCAATTTTTGACAGTTTTAACGACAATAATGTAATTTTCAAGTTTGCCATGGATTTGACATTTTAGGAAACAAATGAACAGTTGTTGACGCATAGAAATTTTCGACGCGAATTTGTTAAAAAAAAGACGAAATGGAAGATTTTGGCGGTTGCACCCCACCTGAAATACGCGAAACGGCAAGGGGGCTGACAGAAAATCAATTATTACCAGCAAAAAGCAAAGAATTTTACCAGAAAACCTACAGAAGATTTAAAGATTGGTGCCAATCAAAACAGGTAACAAAAGTGTCCGAAAATGCTCTCCTAGTGTTTTTTGAAGAAAAAGCCACCACCAGAAAGGAAAAACGATGAATTCTATCCTCAAAACTTTTATTTTGATTTTCAACTTTTAAGTTTTACCATTACATGGTTATGCAACCAGTAAAAAGAGGCAGTATAAACATCTAACGCAAGATGCCAAAATATTGGTTTCATTATTATCTACTAGTAGTAGATAATAATTATTTACTAGTAGTAGATAATTGTTTGTTATTCTCCTAGGTAACGAAATTTAACTTCTCAGGATCGAAAGCCTACTAATAATGTTGACTTCTAAAGCAAGTAGTGAAAAAAAGTATTTTTTAATGGTTTTTAATGTAATGGCATTGAATGAATAATTCATTCATTCAATGAATTATTTCAAATGGGGTCTTACTGCACGCATTGCAGTGACATAAAACAATGAAATCCAGACCAACACAATACAGCAATATCTGTTTTGGGCTAGTTAAGTCTGGTCAGTTGCACATTATGACAATTCTATACTGGATAACACAAAAAATCACTATTTTTGGCCAACCCATCAACTGAAAACAGCTACTTTTGAGCAAATACCTTGCTAGACAATAAATAAGACTAGTTCTATTGACTTCCACTGCATAGTCCTACAAAACAACTATAATACTCTTTATAAAATCGTAATTATTAGTAATTAGTAAATTTTTTTAAGCGAGCTTGACAATCGATTGTTCAGTTGTGTGAAGTTTTGCATTGTTTTTCAAAAAGGATATTTTGAGCAACTTATTTAACGTCTATAGCACAATTATCAACAATTTGTATACGATATTAATTTGGTTTAGACTTTTACAATTATTAACTGATTTTTCGAGGTTTTATTGCGTGAGTAAAGTTTGACTAAGCAATTTAGAAACACCCGTATCGCACATAATTGTAATTGAAAAGCTTTGAGCAATATTCACTTTTTAGACATTTGGGTCTCTAAGAATTTTAGGTAAATGACCAGGAATTCAAACAGATTACCGTCATTTGCCTAATGGTATTTAGCTTTGTAAATTTATTTTTAAAATTAAATTTTAGCCGTAGGCGTTTTGTTTTGGAAATTAAAATAGTATTATACTTTGACTAGCTTGAATCAAGAATTATTTACTAAAATTGTGTAATTTTCTTCAAAATTTTTTAACGTATTATTGGAAAGCAACCTATTTTATTTAATTTAATTGTTTAATAAGATTATTTTAACTGCAGTTTCTGTTATGAAATTGATAACCATCAACGCTGTCATTTGAAAACATTCATTAAATAACAGTTAGGTTAAGATTAACAGGGATATTGCACTGAGACTTTGTGTATCTATACTTTATTGTGCTTTCTACATTTACAAACATTTATGGCCAGACGAAAGCCATCGTCTTCTTAGAAAAATATTTATGCTTGGGTGGGACTCTCACGACACTCTTTTGAACAGGCTTTGAAAGCTCTATATTTAGCCACCTGACCACCGAGCGACTTTTTAAACAATAGGTAATTATTCTTAAATAAAATTACTTTAAGGCATTTCTGTCTTAATCTGATCAGAATTTTTATTATGCAAATTATGCGTCATCGATTGTCTGAATTGTACCCGACATACGGGTAATCTCGTGTCAATAAAAATATAAAAAATGCGTGTCATTAAGCAAAAAATGGAATTAAGAGATTTTGTTTTTGTTGAAAAGTTTCTTATTTTCAAGATACACAATTAAGCAAGCAAACTTAAAAAAAACTTTAGCTAAATACAAGACCTTAGTCTAATGGTTAGAGCAGTTTTTGAGATACTCGAAGTAATTAAATATATACACCTCATTATTTTCTTCAAATATATTAGGTTAGAGAGTATTTTTCTTCAGTAATAATTGTTGATTATGTTATAAGCACAAAAAATAGTTGGTGGTATGTGCCAAAGCTGATCGTTTGTTAAGATGAACATAAATCTACTTTTACTTTGTAAAACATACACTATTTTATCCGTAAACGTATTCAGGCGAATTATAAGTTGTTGAGAGCAGCCCTAAATTACCAAAATAATCAGCTTTCAAATTCAATTGGTGTATTTTGTTTTTGAAGTGATGTTTATTATTTTGAATTTTTTTCCTTATAACTACAGTGAGGTGCTATTACTAACAATGATAAATATTTTCAATTCGACAATTGGAAAATTGACCTGCTGATTTAAGTATACCTATATAATCAAGTTTGTACAAAGGATATATCTTTTGGTTGAATGAAGTCGAATGAAGTTGAATAAAGCTAAAACACTCATTGGAAAAGCATACCCAATCTGGTTTAATCTTAATAGTAGACACTTTGTCTTTCTAAGAGGTATAGAGACTTCCAGGGAGTTTAGCTGGAAAAGCTTGGTTTCAATATGACTGTCTTATAGGATTAGTTGGAAGCAATTGAAAAAGGTTTGTAAATTATGTGCAGGAGTATCAACGAAGTTTTATAAGAATTATATTAAAAGTGGTGAAATAATTATTATCGTCTGCTCTAAATTTGCTTAGATGAAGAGTTTTATAAATGTTTTGGGAATAATGTAAATTTCAGTCTAGTTATAAATTGAAATTGTGTGAATAAAGCCAGAAATGATGGACATGGAGCATCAGGTAGTGGTTAACCTATCGATAGTGAAACAATTGTCGAAAATAATTTCAAATATTACAAAGAGGAGTAATTACGGTGATAAACAAAAACAATTAATCAAGCCATTCATGTAATTTTACATTCCGCAATCAGAGGCGCAAAATAACACGGAAAATTGAAAATAACAGGTGTCAGAGCGCACACAACACAGTTGGCTCTCTCACCATGGGCGTCACAAAGCACTTGAAAAACACACACAACACACCACGGTGCAAACATTTTAAATGGCAAATTCGGAAAACCATTAATTAGCCGTTTAATTACACAGATTGGTGCACATACGTGACTATGAATTACACTATTTTCATTGCGAAATCTGTTCACAGGGAGTATCAATTGAGTGTTAATTTAGGGCAATAGCTTATCAACAACTACGTTCTAGCCTTTTTCTCAATAATGACTTGAATATTTCTTCAAAATAATAAGCGATTGGATTATTGACTAAAACTTCATCATCATTAACTTTATCTTACAGTGTTTGATAGATTTGCTGATGTTTCTCATCTTTCCACCACTAATAATTTCTATTTTGAAGCACCTAGAAATCTCACCCATTATTGAAATATTTTTAATTCGTTATATGATTAAATTCAGCTAAATCTGAAAGATTGTTCCTTACGTTTATCTTGCAAGTTAGTATAAATTGAAGGTAGCACAGATACATCGTTATAGTCTGCAGAATGTTTTCTTTTCAATACTACTTTGTTTCTGCGACTTCATATCTTGGAATTTTTGGTTCCAAACCAAAAATGTCTTTTGTTCGAATTTCATTATTTTTGTTTTTTACTTAATGCATCAAATTATGTAGATACTACAAAGAACTTAAAGTCAGGTGTAAATTGCAAAACATTTTTTTTAAAGATAAATAAATAAATTTTAAAAATCAGACTCAGTTTCTAAATTTTTTTAAGTTACCGTTTGAATGCTTGGAAAAAGTTTAAGGTGAACAAACTAAGCACCTAATACAAAAACGAGATTCATTACTACAAGATGAAGGAAAACAAGAGTTGAAAATAGTTTTGGTCACTATTCTGCTCATAGAATATTTAACCAATCATATAACATCATTCAGCAGTGATAAGAAAATTTCAACTGGCAAAATTAACTGCTAAAATTTTTTTTCGGGGCCGCAATCACTTTTGTCGCACAATAAGCATCAAACGTCAGTTAATTTCTAATCGTTATAAACTTCATAACCTTTAAATCACAATTTAAAGTTTAAGGTTTGACTAAAAGTTTGGCCTATAGATCGATGTAGAGATACAAGCGTTTGTTCCCCAGAAAGTAGTGAAAACACAGTTATCAATTTGGATTCAGTTTGAGACGTTTTTCAAAGAAAAAAGGTACAGTATAAGATGAGAAATTTCAACAAATACAATTTCTGACATTTCAAGTGACTGGGGTTTTATAGAGACCACAAACAGTAACGATTACAAAGAAACTTGAATCAAAACTATGTATTTGGAATACGACAGCGAAACCCATTCAGGAGATATATTTGAATACCTTCAGTATTGCTTTTGACTTCTTTGCAAACATAAAGGAAAAAAACTTTAAGAGGAACCGAACAAGAGACAGCAAAGTGCAAAGGCTTAATATTGAAAAACATCTACAAAATGGTCTGAGCTTGGAATGAAAATAATCCGCCGGGCTGCAAAAGAACTTTTGTTATACAGATGCATGCAGGGGTAATAAAGGCGTAAACTACTAAATAGATTTTTACAAGAAGCTTCATAGTCAACATAGAATATAGTCCATTATTTGAAAATCCGCTCGAGGTAAATTTGAAGCGTGTTTATAGAGCATAACTCAAGGTAAATCTGAAGCGTGGCTGAGTATCAAGTCATGTCTGGTCAGTAAATCCTCTATACGTAATTTGATTAGCTAAAATATGTGCTCTGTTGGACTTTTTAAATTGAGAAAAACAGGTATTTTGACCGGTTATCTTTGACAGTTTGTCTGAGCTGGAGAGAAACGAAAACAAAAAATACATCTCAACTTCTTACATATATTATGTTAAGCGATTGTAAGCGATTTTGTACCAAAATGACAAATCTTATATGTATGTCAGCTAAGAAACCATGAGCTATTATTATACAATAATTGCTACCCTGACAAATATTTTTTGCTAAAATAGATCTTATGTTGTTTTTTTATTTTATCTATGGTGACATCCTTTTCTCTTTGCGACTGTTTAAAATGTGCAAATTAAAAAGCAATTTAAGTTCATTTAATTGGTTTTTTATAATCAACAATTTTCTCAATTTTGTGGAACAGTTAGTTCACTTATTTTCTATTACTGAATAGAAATTGAAAGCCGTGGATGACGTTCTATGAATACTATCATTTATTAATGTCAGAATAATAATAAATTCATGGGTAATTTTCATAAGGTATTTTGTAATTATATTTACTAAATAATGCATTGCGAGATAATTGAATGTACATTCGCATGCAATCCAATTTTCAGAAATAGACATTTTATAAAATAGAATGAAGTTAATCTTTCGACTCTTAATGATTTGTATTATTAGTTCTAGCACTTAATGTTATTGAACTTTATTATATTATAGGCTGCGTTGATAATCAGTGCAACCTACATCCGCTAATTGCAACAGATGCTTTTAGTTTATGTAATCTGTATTTTAAAGTAATGAAAATTGAAAATTTTTGTCTCATCACAGCAAAAATCTGGATATAATCCATTGTCTTATCTTAACAAACCTTTTGCGGCACCGCTACAAATAGCAGTGTGAAGGAAACCGGAACTCAATACCGGAAACCAGTGTGAGATTGGCGTTAAGAAAACGGAAGAAATCGAATAAAATAGACCGAAGTTTCAGGCTCCGGAACAAGAAATGCTTGTAGATTTTTTAACGTTATCTTGATGAAAAAAATAAGCAGAACAATGACCAATCGAAGAAAACAGGAAAAAGCCATCTTCTGGCGCTATCTGAGCGAGATCGTGATATCGTTTAATATATTTAACTGTATTCAATACCATATCGTTAGCATAAATTAAATTGTAGAATAATAATTGGTATGGTAAGAGTGGCACACCGGAAGCTATAAAACAATTTAATAACATATTTAAGTGGCAATGCTGAAATCTGAAACAATAGATGTGTTTTGTTCTGAAGCAGATGTCCGCACCGTTTAATATTACTGAATATAATACTCGTGTATATTACTCTGAATGGATTTATTTACTGCGTATTGTTTGTCGGAATAATAAATGAGCATTTTATATGGAAGGATGTTGAATTCAAATTAATTCTATATCATCATAATGACACTTGGTTTCGTTTGGTAGAAAAACGATGATTGTATCCAAATGTTCAATGTACCACATAGAATATTTGATATTTATGCCAAACTTTATACTTTTGGTTTTTTTTTCTTGTTCATAGAGTCTTAAAAAAGAGAATTAGTTTCATTCGGGGACATTATTTCGATCATAGTTGGAAACTTTTTCAGTGCAAGGAATTAGATTCCTGTCAAATGGCTATTTTTCTCTTTTGATAGTTTTTGATAAACTCAAGCAAGGTTTAATAAACTACCAGGTATTTTATAATAGTTTTACTCTTTAAAATAAATGTACACGATTTACACTACGCAAACGAATTGATGTTGCATTTTACAAAATTTTAAAATTTGCAAAGCATTTTTATGTTCAAAAATCACATGCTTGAATTTTAAAATTTTTTTCAATCAGTAAAAATGTAATTTTGGTTTTTTACAATTACTTGAGTAAATTTGAAATTCAGCAAAATGTCTTTGATGTAATTTATTCAAGTATGATTAACTGTACATTGAAATTATTTTGTTTAAAATGAAAATTTGGATTATCATTTGTATATTATGCCTGAAAATGTAAGAAATATATGGTTTTGACATCGTTTTTGTTCAGATTTAATGGAAAGAGATCAATGCAAATTTATTCAAATTACGTCTGTAAACTTGGACATGTTCCATTCTTATTGAAACTCTTCAGCAAGTCGTAACTGATTCAGCACAAACCCCATCAAACATGTTTGATGCAAGGTAGGCTCTAATAGATGTCGCTTGTTTTACCATATTACAGATTTAAACACTTTTCAACTGATCACTACCATTTGATTAGTGCAGCGTTTTGAAATTGGAAATTAGTGTTTTGAGTGATGACTTTGAGTTTTAATTTACATTTTAGGTGTTTATTTCACTTCAGTTGGGTGTTTTATTGTTAGTTGCTACAACTGCAATCTGAAAATTTCAATTTGTTACCAAACCAGTACGGTTAATGTGATACTGCTTCTGGCAGACCTACGGACGGACGCACTTAGCGGAAGATTAGTCAGGTTCGGTCAGGTAAGGTGCCGTTTATACTTTTTCAAAGTACGAATTTTAGGAATCGTGAACAGTTAGTCGATCAAAATTGCAAAAAATATCGTGTTTGTGCAGGTTTATGAGAGTCATCCGTCTTCCTTTCTAGCAAAGTAATCTAAATTTTTTAAGCATGAATTTGTTTTTTTGTAGAAAACAAATACCAAAACTTAATAGTTCTAATGTTATCAAAAGCATTTGTCACTAATAAATTTTGCAACTATCTTTTGTAAAAACTTCAACATTTTACGTAATATGTAATTATTGTTTTAGCTTTATTTGAATAATGACGGTGTAGTCAGTTGTTGAGAATTTTTTGAATTTGTTATGCTTAATTTTGCTTTGTGGACTCGTAGACAGTGTAAAGACTTGGAAATAGTACAAATTTATCAAGATCTGGTGATGATTTTATCTGAAAACTAAAAACTAACTTAGTCGACGTAAGCTGTTGTTAAAAGGGTTAAACTGGAAATGTTTATTTAAACGCTTTGCGTTTCATTTATAAATGTCGTCTATTATTTCACCCAAATTTTACTCTATACTTGACATCGTTCTGCGGGATTTACAGCATAATTCCAGAGACTGTAACTACCAATAAAACTTCATTTTATTGTTTCCTCATAGGCTTTTCGAATTAGTTGAACGTATAAAACCTTAGGTTATCTTTTGACCCATCACATTACTCATTTTCCGTATTTTTACGTAGTTGAAGGACGTGCCAAACTTTGCAGAACATAAATCACAAGACATTTGTGATGACAGCTATTGAGAAGTGACAAAGAACCTTGTAACAGAGAAAATACAATCATATTTGTCTGCTTAACTTTTTAAAATAAAAAAACATTTTATTGGCGTAGTTTATTTATATAACTACTTTTCTTAACTGTAAAGCTGAACTATTTTTATGTTTTAAGGTTTAAGAGAGATAAGTTCTTTAAAAAACTATAAACTATAAACTAAAAACAAAACTAATTTATTCAGAATAAAGTTTTGTAGACTTATATATGTTTAAAGCTTATTTACACTTGAAAGTTTATTGTAATTTAAACAGATGGCACTTTGTTTTTTGTACGGCAATTAGATGTTGATGCTTTGTTTGAAATTTGTTCGAAATTTTAGTATATTAGCTATTAGGTTTGTTTTTTAATTAGGCGATTTTGTCAACTATTTTGTCGTAATAATATTCTAAGCTCATAAATAATTTAGGTTTAAAAAGAATTGAGACAATACTTTATTATAATAATAAACATAATATTGATGATTGTCTGTTAATAGAATAAGGTCCTTGGTGAAATTATATTGAATACAAAAGAAAATATATTAGTATTTTGACCCCTCTTGGCGCCAACAGATTTCATAAACAGGTTTATTTAGGACATAAATATATGTACGTAGCGCAATTACAGTGAAATATTATTTTTGGGAATAATATAAGCTCTGAGACCATTAACAGTGGTGGTTTATTTCTCTCCTTGAGATATAAATACTGAACATAACTTAAAATGATTTATTACTGCATATTAATATTATACGTATCGGTTACAGTAGAGAATTAATTAAGAATATATTACAACAATAAATTCATAAAATTCCAAGCAATTTATCCAAATCAAAATGACATACTGGCACGTCATGAGAACAATCAGTGTTGAATTTATCCTGTCAAATAAATATTTCATATTGCTTATTTGAATTTTTGAATATAAGGAAAGGAAATAGTTATTTACAATTTACCTATATGTTAAACAACTGAGTTATTGGTCAACCTTATAAAGAATAATTAAACTTGATTATGTTAATTTTATAGATAAAAAGTTTAGTTTGAACTATTGAAGTTTGTTGAATCTAGATTTTTTCAAAATGCGTCTAATTTGTTTTACTGATTATTCATATATATTTTGGAATTTGGTATTTAATCTTTGTTAATTGGTTTTTATAATGGATGTTAGAACTTATTCTAAATAGTAATATTTTTTTAGCTAAAAAAAAGAACAATATAATATTCTTAGCATTAGAAAATTTTATTAAAATTGATGATCGGTGAAAATATGAACAAGAATAATTGACACTTTTTATATATATAATAAGGGTTTCTGTAGCAAAGAGTGGAAGTTGTTACGAAGTACATCTCGACCCAATTTAGTTTAAAGATTAAGCATGTGGTATGATGGGAGAGCACTTTGAGGGTAAAAAATACATTGTTTCTGTTTTGGTCCGACTGAAAAGGGGTAATGAATGAGAAGCGATGGTGATACTTAGATTTGAGAAAATTGAAACTAATTGGGTTTCTAAATTAGGGGTGGTTGAAGTCAAAGCTTCAGAAATTAATGAAAACATGGCACCGACGATAATTAATATTCTTCCAAAGAGTTCTCATCTTTAAACTATATACAGCTGTTTGAATAATTAAAAGTTTTCTTAATAAACCGAGCTATATAATAATAAAACCAAGTGAGTTCATTTACGTCAGGGCCGTCCCGTGCCGGGGGTGCAAGGGGTGCATCGCACCCGGGCGGCATTCTATGAGGGGCGGCAATATTACTTTTTGCTATGACGGCGGCTAAATCGTACATTTTATGTAGTTATGCAGATTTTGTAAAATCAGATATTTTTGGGACAAAAATATTTATTTTGTTATGTTTTGTTGTTTGTTGGATCTTTTGTTGAAAATTTATTCTCATATTTCAAAAATTATTTGTCGTCTGTTTATTTAAAATTTGCTATTGAAGGCCCTGCAGTAAATTTGCTTTATGTCAACTTGATACTCAAGTGGCGTTAGTCGTAAGTGGTTGAAAAAGGGACACATAGTTAGGTATAATTTTAAAAAAAGTTTTTACTTTTTAGTCATTTTTTAATATAGAATTAAAAAATAGAAAATATTGAATTATATTTTGAAATTACTACAATGTCGTTTATACATGCTGTTGGTAAATATAGAAAATATTCTGGGACGACAATATTGAAACTTTATAAGGAAAGAAAAGCAACAGAGTGAAATTCGACACTCGATGGTGCGAGACTGCTCTGTCTGTTGTCACCATAAATTAAGGCACTTAATAAGATAAATGTAGATTTTGTAACTTTTGTTCATGAATGTGAGACGATTTGTTGTTTATGTCTTACGTTCAGTCTGCTACGCTCTCATAAAAATGTCAATTTATTAAGGGCCAGCGTGGCGGGATTATAGAATAAGTTTATAAACAAAAAATTCTTTGTTAATAGTGTGTTAAGTGGTACAGAGTGTACAGTAGGTCTGGACGTCTGGACCATTATATTTTAAGAAATAGAAAAGAAAATTTTTTTATACATAGTAATAAAGTTTATAAAAAGTTATTTTACTGATTTTTATTTATTTATTTTTTTTAACATATTAACAGCTATCAATAAATTAAAATCAGAATTTCAAACCAACGCAATTATTATTATTATTATTGAGCGGAATATAACATCGATGTTCTGATGGGAAAGGGCGGCGAATTTCATCTTGCACCCGGGCGGCACATACCGTTAGGCCGGCCCTGATTTACGTTAACATTCACGGGGGTGAAGCCTACATACAAAACATGGAAACAACTATAATTCTTACTGCACACCAGCCTCGCTTACAAAGAGCGCAATGGTAATTATATGACCCAAAGTGAGATAGCTATATGGTGAGCGTGCAGATACGAAAACGCGCTATAGCATCGTCATACTTTATGACATTTTGTTGCTATTGTACTGTCATTGCGCTTTCATTTTGCTGTCATGTGTCATTCTTGTCATTTGTCAAGTAATTTTACCGCGATTTAAGCACGTTTTTTACTATTGTAGGTTATTTTTATTTTACAGTTTTCGCGTCGCGTACACGTTTCGTTTTTCGTTTAAGCAAATTCGTGGGGGCTGCCTCTGAAACCTAATTTATCAGGTGAAACGTTTTGAGATTCTTAATTCGGTGTTTGTTTCTTTTTACACGTTTTAGGTAAAGAATGGTAATGGAAAATCAATCTCCCATTAAAGATTCCTGCAAGTATCCAGGATGCAACAATAAATACTATAGGCATCTTTCTGAAGGGTTGAAAAGAAACAAGCATTTTTTTCACTTTCCCAAAGGTTTCACGGATGCATGGAAAAGCTGCTGCAATATCCCGGTTGATACTTGCGTGAGACATTTTCTTGTTTGCGAAGACCATTTTGAAGAGGCAATAGACTACGTTTAGTACATGGGGCTTTACCAAAATTTTTTCGAACAGGTACAAATAAATCGCCACTTCAAGTAAGTGAATTAACGTGTCAAAAATTATTAGCGAGCATTGATTTTGTTTTCGTGTGACGTTAAAATCGATTATTGAATATGTTCAATCTTTTTTATTTCAGTTGTGTCTATATTGTGAATTCTAGTCTTAAGTTCAAATGTTATGTGAAGATTATGTGTTTAACTTATTAAATGTGTTATTACTGGGACTTAATTGTTGTATAAAATGTTTTTAATATCTAATATGTTTGACTGTGTAAGGTATTACTATGGTTTAATGTTGAAAAAATTTGTTAGTATCTATTTTTTGTAACGCTTTAATACTTGTACTTTTTCACTTTTTCTATTTAGCGTAAAAGCTTTGTAGGTATAATTCTTAAGTGGTATTCTAATTTGTAAACTGACAACATTGAAATTTTTTAGTTTCTGACTGTTAAAATACAAGTATGTATGTATTATACAAATGTTGTTTTATTTGTGTTTGCTGTCTGTATTTTAATATAATTATGATGTATTTGTAATGTTTGTTAACTTTCAATGAAATCTTACAGTAAATATTTTGTTTACTGTAATTTTTTATTGTAGTTAAACAAATATTGCATTTACATCAAAGTTTATTAAATTTTGCTTTTGATGCGCAGCTGCAGCATTAAGCGGTGATATCAACCTTAAATTACAAGATCTGTATTAGTAATAACATGTGCGCTTTGGCGGCCATAAATAGAACTACTTAATTTTGGAACACTCCACCGGGGGCAGTGCAGATCTTTGTTTCTAGTGATTACTTGGGGGATTTCATTTCTACCTGACTTAGTTATTCTATGTTAACATTCGGCTTAATATATTCGCGCTTCCAACTTGACAGCAACGCCAACGGCACGTGATTGAACTAATGAAACTCCCAAGAGTCGTATACATGTCTTACGAATGGTTATTGTTATGATTATTGTTATTCGTCGCAGCGTTTACGATTATTGTTATTATTATTATTATAGAATATAATAATACTTAGAACATAACAGACTTTGAAATTGCTAAAGAAAATGGGGCTTTCTGCCAAAAGTACACATCAAAATATGAAAATAACTTATATTTATTATTTTTTTCTTACAAGGGATTTTGTCTTTGTATTAATATTGAAACAGCACTACAATTATTTATTCGCTCTTTCCTATAGAATAAATGCTATTTCGCAAACTTCCTTGAATAAAACTTTGGCATTATCTTTTATTATTGCAGCAAAATTTTATTAAAATTTTTAATACGCTTTTTATCAGCTTCACTTGTAACTAACAATGTGATAAAATGTTGGAAGTTAATTTTAATTTTCTTCTAATAATTGCCGAATCGAAATGAAACTTTATCTGTAGACGTAATTTGGATAATTTGTTACCTTGGAGTTTATTGTGGTCAGAAGGTAAAGAGGGTTTTTTATACTTATACCAATTTGTCTCTCAGCGATGAAATCTTTCTTTGTGTTTTACTATTCGCACAAAATCTTAGAATTTTGCAGCACTGTGGCAGGTGAGCGTTTAAATGGCTTTATTGTCTTATGATCTAGCCTATATATTTTCGTTTAAAAAAGAAAAATTTTTCTGATATACAAAAAAAATCTGTAGAATTATGCCATAAACCGATTTCATCTTTGTTCCGTTTGTTTATATTTTATTACAAAGCCATATTTGAATCGTGAGTCAAGCCACCCACCAAGTGGTTGTTGAGAACGGTGGCACGTACCTTTCTCTGCATGCAGCTCGACTTCTATTTACAATCATATACATTTATCAACTATCCAGCCAGACGAACGGTCATTTATGTCTAAATTGACAATAATGATATGTTGAAGAATATATTTAGATTCCTTGATTGGTAGAAGCCTTAAGTAACTTGTCCCATGTATATGCGAGTTCAAAGACGTGCATTGTCCAGCCCTATAACATGTATTTCTGAAGAAGCCAGCTAATGGAAACTTGATATTTTTTAAGTGATGCTAAATTATCGTTCTCATCACACTGCTCTTTAAGTAGTTTTAATGAGAAATATCTCGCAAAGGTGAACACTGCTTTGAATGTTATTACAAAAGCATAAAAATTAGCGCTACAGCAACAATAAATTTGACGAGGGGATTTTCCAGTTGTTAGATTATGAGGAAATATTTCTCTATATAAATAATTATAATTATATACTTTTGCATTATTTATATAATTTTATTCAAAATAATTACAAAATAATTGCTTGGGTATAGTGCGAAGTTATGCTTCTTTTAATTTATTAACATATTTTGCCAGACAATTCGGTATTATCATATTATTTATAATAATTATAACTATATTAGTTCCACTAAAGCTATTAAATAATTAAATTGCTTAATAGATGTTTCCATCGTTTTTAGAAGGATTTTAAATAGAAGTTTGTTTTAAATGAACAAATTAAAAATTTTTAAAAAACCAACTTCAATATAATTATTTAATTATTATTTTATTTATTGAATCGACTCAAATTGTTTATACTAACATATAATCATATTAGAAGCATTTTTTTTTATTTTCAATGTCTGTCTTGGATTTTATATTATAAGTGTCAAAAATATATGTCAAAAAAAGCATTAATGAAAATAACTTAAAAATTGCTAGTCAGATCTTGATTAAATTCAAATGGGACCAAATGGAAAGCACCAGCTTCCAAATACAAAAACAATTTTCAAAATTGGTTTTTCAAAAAAAAGTTATGAGGTAGTAGGTAACACATAAAAAAATAATTGCAGTCGAATTGAGAACCTTCTTTTTTTTTTTTGAAGTCTGTTAAAAAGCTGATAACGGATGTCTATTTACATGATAATCTGGTCGTATTATGTATGCAAAATTTTTCATTTTAGTATACGTTTATTTGCGAGAGAGCGAGTCAATGTTGTAATCCGTCATAATTATTGTTTATTTCTTTGTTTGCGTTGTTTCAGAGAAGATGCTACTGGAATATTAAATGAATATTTATTATTATAGATTAAGTAAAATAATGAATAAAAGCTGCATTATTAAGGCTGCGAATAATTCAATTTTGTGTTTTAAATTTTTAACATTCACAAGTAGGTTTAGTATCACATGCTCAGTACACATAATATTTTTTAATCTATTAAGGTTTAGAAATGCTTCATTATGACAATTTGTGGTTAAACCACATTATAAAACATGTTATGATAGACGCAATAACTATTTATGCATTATGAGCGCTAAATGATCTATGTATTGTCAATTGAGACAGAGTATTGGGGCGCGGCAATCTCTTGATATAAGCAATAAATTTTGCGCTCACATCACACAAAAGATTTTTTCTATAATTGTTACATTTTTGCCAAATTTTTGTTGCATTGAAAGTGCTTGTGTTTAAACAAAAGATTGTTTACCTGTCATGATGAAACAAACCACACGTAATTGAGTGGATGCAGGCAACATATCAGAAAAGTTGATTTTTGCATCGTCAAATGCAAGCGCAAATGTCTACTTTCTGTATACATTTGTATTATTATGATTTACAAATATATATACAATTTCATTTGAACCTATTCTAAACTTATTAGAAAATCATTAATCAAATAACCAAATTTATTTGTGGCTACTAACTATACAAAGTTGTTGAATAAATTACTTAGATTCTCCACTATTCTCCTTAGAATTTGAACTCAAAGCGATAGCTAACATATTTTTATCTAATCTTTGATTCAATAGGACGAAAAAAACATTGAGATTATGAGGTGAAAAAATGTAAAATAGAAAGAAGGTGGGCTGTAGCAATCCGAAAATAACTTACACTATTGGTAACATTTTAATATCGTATCACTTTATTTGTAGTAGTAGAGTACAGTATACTACAAAATGATACTGAATAAAGTAAAGAAATAAAGACAAAACACATCAGCGTATGACGACAAAAACAAATAAAAGAAAAATGAAAACAGCCAATTAATACAGCAAAACGTACAAATATGAAGTCATTTACTGTGAAATAACGTTAGAAATGATATTTATTCAACGGAAGAAAATTCGTTAACAATTAATTTAACGCAAGAGGAAGTATCTTTACAATCTAAGCATATTTGTCTCTCACAGTTGATGCCACATTCATTCTAATATGCAAAATCTCAGTATTGCACTTATCATATCTTGCAAATAATACTACACCTAAGTGCGTTTTATATAAAATTGCGTCACAAATTGTTCGTGCGCGGATGATCAAGTCAGGATGGATTTATGCGGCTGATCAGCAGCGGTATAGCCATATTGTAGTACCTTCAACTTTAAAATCTTATAGTAAAGCAGTTATATATATATTTGACTTGTAATTGTATTCATTTATTTGAGTACGGATATCAACTTTTTATTAGCAGTTTGTTACAATTATTTCTAAATTTATATTCATGTCATTCTATGAAAATGGTAGTGTAAGTATGTTGTTGTAACTATCTCTTCATGCAAGAATAGCGTATATTAAGGACACTATCAGGAGAAGCTTTAAATGTAATAGCTGCGCTCGACACCATTATCATCCTAAAGGATACAAGAACACAGTTGAAGATAGGAGGGGTTTAAAATTTCTACCCTTCCCAGACATATAGTTAGTCGTCTTCTGCTTAAATGCTAAAATATAAATAGAACACCCTTTCATCAACATCAAAATTAATAAGACCAATAATTTGTGTTCACAATTGAAATTCACCTGAGTCATTCTAAGAGCGAGATCTTATTGATGCTAATTGGTTTTATATTTCATAATGGATCACACCTTTTGAGAGGTGACGCCGGGTTTCATTCTTACCACAATAGATCAAATTAACTAAAAAGAGTCAAACAGAAATTAATTATTTCAATTTAGTAGATTAGCAAGATCTTGTTGTTGCCGTTTCAATTGAAACATGATTGATCTTTTTAAAATCAGAAGGTACATATTAGGATTATTGACACAAAACGAAAGTATAGCGATATTAATTTAGAGTGGATTGAAAAGTGTGGCTTCATACGCATTCATATATATCCTAAAGTAAAAGATAGATATCTCATCTGTTATATTAAAGTCGGCTTGTTGGGAATAAGGTAAGAAAAAAACAATCAGAACAGAGAGCTTAAAGCTTCGTTGCAACGACAACAAACATAGTTTCTATTCAGGGTCTGTAAATTGTTGCACGTTATTTACATTGTAGTCAAGATCAAAGCATCTCACAGAGGATTGGTACGTGTCATCGTAAGCATCGGCGGCGCGAACTCCGGGTAAACGGAGTCACCGGAGAGCATTTATGGTTACGACCGATGGCGGAGTGCTAATGTTTGGTGAATTATTCAGAGTGCACACAGCACACGCTACAGACTGAAATGCATTAAAGAGCACTCCGATCCCTAACTGATTGATAGATTAATTAACTTACAACGCCATCGATGTACGGGTTTCTCATTTAAAAAATTCATTGGGATGAGACCGAATTTAATAAATCTTTGCACAATACAATTACAATGAATCTGGCTGACTCTGGCTTTTCACGCTATTTCACTTTATTTGATAAACCGAGATTTTATAGCAGTTTTTTGCGGCATTAACGTAATAGATAAAAAACAGAATACAGAATTTTAAACTAGAGTGGTTAGTGACATGTTGTACGCTATACTTCTACCCCTTGTAGAAGGTACAACGTAAATGTTACAAAATTTATAAAATTTTCTTTATTGATAAAAATTCGATATCAGTCGAATGGGGCGGGCGTCTTTGGTTACAGTTTGATAATTTATTTTTTTGTAAAGAGACTGCATGTTATGGTGAGCATGGAGGTACTAGCTATTAGTATTAGTTGTAATATTTCCATGGTCATTTTTATCGATATGTCTAACCGAACAGGCTATTTCTTTTAACAATACGTCAGTATATTGTTAAAATGCTTAATCCGTTTTTTGGCTTTTATAGGTTAGCAGGGTGCAGAATACAATACCGAATGGATTTTCAACACTTATGATGAAAACAAGGTCTTGATTTTTGAACACTCAGAAAGGGTTTGGCTTGGCTCTCAAGTTTTTAATCTATTTAGAGGATTTAACTGTTTATATCCAACTTATACTATATATATATATATCGCACCCCGGCAAGAACAGTGACACAACTCAAAAACACATGCAGTAGTTCAAAAATCGCAAAAAGCAGGAAACTTAAACTCATATTGAGATTGTCTAAGTTGCTTTTACGTTACAGATAACTATCTTTGTCAGTAAATTCAATTTTATTCTGAAGAATTAATATCGCAACAAGCAAGATATTATAATGTATTTTTTACTGACATAAAGCTGAAAATTTACATTTTTGAGTTGTGTCACTGTTCTCGCCGGGGTGCGATATATTAGTTATAGTATGACTTACACTATGGTATAGTATCAAATACAAACAACCGTTCACAAAATAGGTTGTCAAACTAATAATTACTGAGATAAGAGTTATTACGAGAAAATTGATAAATTAATTTTCCGGCTATTGAATGAACATCAGAAAACAAATTATGACGTTTCATTGTTTGAAGGTGTACATTTGGGCGTTTTTTAGGTTATATTTTTTTAGTAAGTGACTTACGTTGTGGATTTTTTTTATAAGTTTTGGAAAAATTTTAATTGGTTTACAAGTTTTTGCTTTTATTTTTCTTTCATTTGAATGTTCAAATGTTGAAAAATTTACTTTAATTGCATATGGTTCACCTTGAGCAAATCATGAACACCACACCTCGTAATTAACAAAGATCTTCAACATTACCTTGATCGGCCTTGAGTCTACCATTACCACTACCATTGGCATTAGGTCATCGTACGATTCATAAAACACGCTAACTTTGTTGTTGTGTATTCTATAGTACCACAAAAGGCTACTTGTTATACAATAAAAAACATACTTCATTGGGATTATTATTAGAAAATAAATAATTTTGATTTTAAATTTAAAGACAATGAACAGATAAAGACCAAACTCTATTTTAGTAATATTAAAAGATATTTGGAACAGCATTTTTTATTTTGAAAATAGCAGGAACAGATTTTATCTAATCTGGCTTAAACATTTTTGCACAAAATTTTAATGTTGATAAACTTCTGCTTGCAACATGCAATTGACTATTCTTTGGTTTGTTGGTATAGATTTTAGTTTTTAATGAAAATACTGTTATGATTTGGCATAATTATTAACCATTTTATTATAAAGAGTATCGCATGTAATTATTGCCTGTTTGATCACATGAATTTTCCTAAAACTTTTTTGGATTTCTTTACTTTTTTATAGGTTGGTGGATCTTCGAAGTTTTCAAATCAACGGGTAAGTTCTTATGACTCTTTTACTCTTCAAAATGTCGTAAACTGATTTTGGTTTGCTTTTTCTGCTATGATATTCCAATTTGTCTTAAGTGCTTTCTTATTATTTTTTTAAATGTTGTTTCATGTTTCATTTGATGTTTGATGTGTTTTTTGTTCTCTTTTTTCTGATTATTAATTGTTTTCTTAAATGATTTTTTTGTATTTTATTTTCTATTTTTTTTTATTTATTGAACTCTGCATTTATTGCACTCTTCTTCGTTTTTTTTTTTGTAGTTTTAATGCGAAAAAAATTTAATCAGCAAATAAAATATATGTAACTGGTTTATTGATATCTCAGGGTTTTTAATCTTTTTATGCACGTTTTTATAAAAATGTATATATATATTTTTTTAATTGATTTTTTGTTTTTTATTTATAGGCTGATCGTTTAGAACTTGCTATGTATTTACTATTCAATATTTGTTGAAAGGACAAACATTTCTAGTTATGTATTAAATAACACATTAAGAGAAAAATATTTTGGTTCAAAAAATCTTACAATTGTTTAGAAATTTGAATCCTTTTTTATCATTAGTTTGTCATTATTTTCAACTTAAACAAATAACCATGCAGATTCAAATTTATTTTGGATAAGATTCACTTACCATGACCAATTTTTAAGATCACGGCACGGTCAGCTTTTTCTGGCTCTCTTTGTATGTATAACACTATTACAACATTTTTAATGCATAAAACCGCAATTTTTGTTTTTTTATAAACAATTTCAATTACTTGCAGTTGTTTGATTATTTTTGATCAAATGTCTAATAATCAAAGACATTTATAGATATTTATGCATTAAGGGAGATATGAATGTTTTTTCTCCGAGGTTGACGTGTTACAGACCAAGGGCCGGAGGCCGAGGTCTACCGAGGGTGAAAAACAGAATATCTCCTGTAGTGCATTAAATATTTTATTTTTTAGTATTTCATTACTGCTTTCTTAATAAAATTATATGAAAAATAACAACATCCGAGAATGCATGAATGTGTAATTGCTGCAAATGCATGGTAACCATGTGTTTGAGGGTGAAAAACTTTACAAAGTCCCAAGGGAGATATGAGATACGTTTCATATATCGTATCCATGACGAAAATCAACAGTATCATGTCACTAAAAAATAAAATATCTAAAACTATTCTCGCTTGGTTGAAGAAAGCTTTTTGATCGAAGGATAGTTGTTTAAGAGAAAAACGTTTATTTGTCAACACTGGTTTAAACCTTTTTTGGTTATTTGATTTCATTAAGGTTATTAATAGTGGCAGTTTGTCAGTTCACATTTCAGCCTCTAATTTTCTCTTGAAATTTCTGTTTGTTTGTCATTGAATTTAAGAGCAGATGATTAGCAATATATTTAATTACATTTCCAAACAAAAATATTTGTTTTTACTTTTTGTTGACAGTTGTCAATAATTTATATTGATATTATGTTATTTTGGTGTAGTTGCTATTGCAAGTTTAATTTTGATTGGACATATAAAGTCAAACAAAGTTAATGACAAGGAAAATTGAAATCTGCATAAGTTGCTCAACTAAAACACATCCATTGAGTATTAAATCGTCTTCTACAGGCAAGTATTCAGAATTTAGTTTTTTTTTCAATTTTTTTTAATATTTTTCAATTTTAAATTAGAAATTGATTTTTTAGCGTTTTACAGGTAAAATCTTAATGTTTGCGGGTTTATTTAGACGTATGTATTATTTATTGTAAAATTTGGCAGTTTTAATCCAACAAGCGTACAAAATTTAAACATTTTAAAACAAAGTTTACTTTTTATTGCATGTCGGTCGACAGGAAATAATTCGTAGCTAAGTCACATGACCTAAGGGAATTCGTTCGCGGTGCGGTTGTCTTCTTTTCAGTGCGAGTGGAAATGATCCGTGCGGAATTACTCAAAGCTTTCTTTAATCCGTTAATTATACTGTCAACTAACCGCCAATGACGCTATTCAATTAGGAAATTAAGAATTAAACTTTAATTATATTCGGTTTAAACATATTTGCAATGTTTATACTTTAACTGTATACACTCAATCGATAAACCTATAAAACTTGGAACAACAAACTTGATTATATTCTAAACTTTCTCAAGTCACTTATCGTTTTTATTTTCTTATCTTGCGTTGCAATTTCAGCACAATATTGTGCTTTTACGGTTTTTGCAGTTATAAATATGATCTACTTTCGAAAAAAATCACAACAGTTGTACATTTTTTGCAACTGTTTTGTGCAACTGGTAGATAAAATTGGTAGTTATTACATCGGCAGGTGCTGCAGTCCGTAGTCTGCTTTTAAATTGCTACATGTGCCACAACTAATACTAATACTACTAATCAAGAATAAAAAGTTTTATGCGATGGTTTACGACGACGGTCTGCGTACCTTAAGTTCCTAATTAAATCACCTGCGAGTTGAATGGTTTTCAATATTATGATTTTTTCAGTTTATAGTGGTAATAAAAGTTAAAGACATTATTTATACCGGGAGACGGAAAAGGCGACCTGTTCAAGAAAGAGTTTTGCTAAACATTAATTGCCACAAAGTGTTTTATAACTTTAGAGTACAAAGTTATAAACAAATACATGTCTTAAATCGCTTAGATTTAATTTTTTAAACTGTTTGCTTGATGCGGGTTATCAGTAAATGCAATAGCTTTCCTATCTATGACCTTTATGCCAACTAGTTAGACCATTTTTTCTTTTTGGAAGCATGGTCTTATTTATTGTATGATTAATTACTTTTGAAGATTTTTATTTTGTTCTGCTTTTGTGGTTTTGGTTTTGTAACTGCACAATTTTGTCTGAAATAGTGAGGTTAAACGGGAAACTAACTGTAAAAATAGACGACGGATAGTGAGGTCTGTACTCTGTACTAGACTATACTGTATTCATTTTTAAGAAAGAGTGCTTCAAAACAAATGCATGCAGGCTCCACGTGATCATATCTATGAAGTGGGAGATGGTCGACGATTTTTCAAATAGGACAGGCTGCATAAAAAATCGTTTAATCCATTTTAGACCAAGTTGTTTTCAATTCATCTTAAATATATTCAAAATTATATTATTTTTACTAGTATTTAAGTGGTTACGTTACGTCTTTTTTCTGGGAGGACTGGAGTTCTGGGATTAACCTCAGTCTCTGTCTCCGTAGCAGCACACAGGAACAGCAACGAATCAAATGCACAATGCACCCTTGTGCTTTCGGCTGCCAACCCGGCTCAAATTTTAGGAAATCGGTATCACTTAGTCTTTATGAATGGATCACGCACTGATCACGTTCGACACATTATTTACTACCACTCTTTCTTGAAAATGAATACAGTATAGATAAATGTCTGTGGGAAACTGATCGAGGTTGAACACCGTCGGGGACGATCAGAAAAAGCCCTCAAATGTGTGCAGGACGGAGAAAGGACATGCAATTTTTGTAATACTATGTAAAAATATTTAATAATTTCTAAAATCATTAAAAACTTTCAAACACAAACATGTGACCTAGACCTGACTTAAATGGTATTTTTTTCAATATCAATTAGAGTTTCTTCCATGGACTTTAAATTGATATTTTGAAAAAAGGTAAAAAATACCTTAGAAGTTATCACATAATAGACGATATTAACGTTCCATTCGATAAATAAATTATTTAATAGTATTATTCTAAGCTGCACGTGTGTAATCAAATTGTAACAAGGAAGAAAATTGATGTAGACAGACATTTACTCGTCACAACTACATAATGCATACACTTATTTAGAAATGAATTTATTATCATATCGTGCTCTGAATTGAATATTGTGTTAATCGATTTAATTTTCGAAAGAAACTTCTATGTAAATTGTTCAAAGTTTCTTCGTGATTGCTTTTGTAATAAATAAACTGCGCCAGTTTAAAAATACATTTGTAATAATTTAATAAAGCAGCAGGAGCAGTTGTTGAGAACAGTTCATGAAATATTTAATTCCGATAAACCTACAAATTTCATGAATTCTGATGAAGCAAAGCGTACTGATTGTAAAAGCTTCGAGTATTTAAAGGAAAACCTTATAGAATGCCATAACTGGTATTATTTTTCTTTCACGTGATTTATTCATTATTTTCCATGACTAATAGAATATTTAAAAATTAAATATTCATTAAAAACCAGGTTGTTTTTGAAGCTTAATAACGATAATTGATTGATTTTGTTATTTATTAGTTTTAATTCCTGCGGCTGTTTCTAGCTGGTGTAATAATTTAATTTTAGATTTCTCTGTCTTCTATGTTTTAAAACCAGAACAAGATTAAAAAAATGCTGGCACATATGATCATAGTTAATTCTGTGCAAAAAAAGCTCATCTAACATTTTCTTCAATGTTGTTAGTGCTCGCACCTGCAGAATGGAAATTTTACATAGCGCCGTCGTTGTGCTTTGCGGAATAGGTCTCATGTCTTGGAAGTGTAGCCAATTTTTTTCTATACTTTTGTGATATCAAAACCAAATAGATTATGATTTTGTTCTAAAATAAAAAATACAACCGAAAGGGGTTATATATCTCAAATTTGACTTTTGTGGTTTAATAAATATGTATAAATAGTAGGCAAGGCATTAAAAGGTTTTTATTTTTTCAAGAATGCTTGACCTGTTAAAGTTATAAAATTGCTTGATTTTATAACTTTTTGACGATCCGAAAAGCTGTATGTTTGTAGCTAATTACGAAGAAAAGTATTTATCAAATAAAAATAACAAAAATTTTGCGTTTTAATTTATTTTTACAATACAAACACAAACGACTGTATTTATTCATATATAAAAAACTTTGCTCCAACTTCACAACCCTGTGTTAACTTGTTTGTCAAGATAAAAAAAAGCAGCTTGAAAAACAAAATTTGTATATTTACATTTGAAAAAAGCAAAAGCACGTTTTTTACACTTGCCGTGTTTAACATGTCCAAAACAGGAAAATACCATTCGTTAGCTGCTATATTTAAGTAAATATTAAAACAAGTAATTTAAAAAGATCCTAACACAATTTCTTTTATGCTTTTAACTAATTTCCAAGTAAAATAAACGCAGTTTATTAGGTTTATTTTTAAGAACCTTTAACAACACTCGAAGATCAAGCGTCGCGAGCAAGATGTGTGGAACAAATATTTGTGAGGGGGCTGATAATGCTATGCGGTATATAGACATCCGGCATTTGCTCACATATTGCATGGAACTTATAAAAAAGCTAATTTAATTAATTAAACAACATTAAACAAAAGTAATTACAAAGCATTGTTTCTTTAATTGAATCTTGAAATTGAATTATTATTCAAACTTAATGTAGGTAGGGCATAACTTTGATTTGATCATTACCCAAGTTTAAACTGCAACGTTAGGAATTATGTAATGGCCTTTAGAGACTTCTGAGAAATGCAAACTGTCAAAAACAAAACTAGTTACCATGTAATTTATAGTCTCCAATACCATTAGTCAACTAATAAATAATAGTTAATATGATTACTGCCACCGACTTACTCAAAATTTCTAATGCTAACAGACTTCCTATTTTAGCTATGTTCAGAGATCAAATATTTACTTAATAAATATGTATTAAGAAACCGAAATCTAGCCATTTATAGTAAACTTAATAATCAATAGAAAAATAAAGTAACATTTATTTTTCTATCTATTTCACAATCAAAGATCAATGCTATTTTTAACATTCCAATACTTTGCTTGGTATCTCAATTCTACGAAGCTCTACTGAAGTTTTTGCAACACATGAATAGTCGACTTTCAAAAGTTTTCTGTATAAAAAAACAAAATTTATCATCGTTACTTTTTTATGGCATTGTATACCGAGAACTGGTACGAACCAGCTTTCTACGAAACTGCAATATTTTGTCAATTTTTTATTTTCAAATGTTTTGAGGAGTTAATTAAAATTTCAATATTTAACGTTAACAACCATCCTACAAAATCTAGATCCTGCAAATTCTACAAATGATATTGATAAGTAATTAAAGCAAAAAATTTCTTTCCGTACTTACTACAACTTTTCAGAACTAATTCGATATTTGCAGTAATTTGAAACTCGGCTATAGATCCCAAAAACTCAAGTTTTGAAAGAAATTGTTAATTTCTTTTCTCTTCTTCTCTTACTTCTTTGACAATTAACACTACAGCTTTTTTCACATGCAAACTACGACATAAGCAAGCCGATTTTTAAATTTGATTAAAAAAACACGTTGTCCTGGGCTGTAAGGCTTCTTAAAATTTAGTACAATAATCAAAATAAATCATCTTAGTCTGCCGCTCGAAGTAATAAATTTAGGATGCACTTGTTGACACTGGATGTACTTGTTCACACCACTTCATGAAATCATTGTACGCAGATTCGTATTATCTAGAAGACTTTTCCGGGATAAGACTAGGAACCGAAAGCCTTTCGTGCGTCTTCTAATACATCCGGAGGCAGATCATTTTCATTTCAGAACTTCATCACTTTCATCACTTTCAGAACTCATGATTTTTTTTTCACTTCGAACACTATTTCTTACAAAATTTCAAATAAAAGCCTTGCACATGTGTTGCGAAATTTTAAACTGTAAAGTTTGTTTGTTGGTTGTTATGTGGTTGCTATCATAATTAGTTGGTCACAACAGACTAGATTTAACAGCAAGATGTTGATTAAAATCATGTCAGGTAAAAATCAGAACATTTTCTTTTAATTTTCAGTAACTGAAGCTACACTCTTCGATAAAAAGTTGTTTGATACTCGACTGCGAAATTCTTTTGCATTCTCGAATGCAAAATTATCATTTCGGAATCTAGAATCAAAAATAACTATTTGAATTGAAGATGCATTTATGCAAACCTTTCGGAGATTGTTACATAAACTACTAAAGTAGTTTGTTGTTGATCATTACAGTGCTTTTTGCTTTGGGCTCTTATCGGATACTTAGATTATTGAGCATTTTGGGGGTTTGTGACCGTCGCATTTTGTTCCATTGGTATTATTGTGAAAATACGCAACATTTTATGACTTTTAGACCTCTTCGTTGCTGTGTTGTTTTATTCTTTCTAAAATATTGCTTTCATCACGCAGCGTTTTTTTGAATTCCAGCGTCTTTTGCTCTTTGGCAATTGAAACCGCGTCTAGTCGAAAGCGTGTGTAGTCACAATTTTTCTCAAATTATGTTAATATAGTTTCCAGTGAGGCAGTTTTACGGAAGTGGTAAACTATTTTGTATTAATATATTTTTTTTTTGTTTTTTTTTATATAAATAAAACATTGATATTAATACAAAATTTAACATCATGTAAAGTTTTACTTTATTCTTGTTATTAGATGCACAGGTGCTTGTGATTTATTTGAAAATATGTAGTAAGTTGAGCTTATATTCTACAAAAAAAAGCAATAGATTGTCTTGTTAGTTCTGTAAAAGTCCATCACTAGAAAGCCACTCTGGCAATAAATAGCACTTAAATCCGACATAATAACGGGAATGTGGCACAGCAGCGGTTACTCAAAATGGATACATTCAAAAAATTTTAAATGAAATTCATGCAACATATTATAAAATTAATAAAGCGATATTTATGATGGCAATTTTTGGGTCGCCGGTGTAAAGCCGACGTATTTCACGGCGTTTATTCTAGATTAAAACAGTTTATTTTAGATATTTATAATGGGAGCGTGGCTCACAATGCAGATCACTTGTCGGCAACAAAAATAATAAAAATACAGAATGTGACGTTGGTGCGAATTTATTGTTTTAATAATGGTAAATAAAGCAGATCGGGTGCGATAACGGGCACAGGCCGATTATTCTACATACACTCCCGTTATTGTTGCAGCGAAAATTGGATTTTTATGCTGCGTTCATAAATTACTCTTGCCGTGTGATACGTATAAATTGGAAATGACACGACACCGAAAATAATACGACGACTACAACAAATTAATGTGTCTGATGATATCTGAATATTTCACAAAAATACCGACTACTTGGCACCCAATATTTTTCATCCCTATTTCATATTCTGCACGCTTTTGACGAGATCAACAATTTTGTTTATGTTTGGGATAACGTTTCACACTATAATTCTTTTTTCCATTGCTCATCACGAGATTTATAAAAAAAAAATCAGAACAGGATTTGTCAAAACTGTTCAACTAGAAAATAAATGGAGCAATGAGGAGCAAATATCTAATTTGTATTTTTCACTTTAGCTTGAAATAATTGGCAAAGTTGCTGTCTGGTTCTAAACAGATATTTAGTGTCTAAGGGGGTGAATCTGGTCACCTTGTAGTAATGACACCCCGACGTCAGCCACAGGGGATCTGCAGGTCGATATCGCATTGTTAATTATGTACAATATCGACCGACCAACGGAGGTGTAGCCACTGCAGTCAACTCTAATGTAATAGAATTAAGCTCTGGTACAGCCAGATTATTAAACATCCCTGCTCATGCTCATCTGTCACTGACTTCCACCTCACAATTGTCTACACACAACCTAACAGTATCTCTCTCTTGTAAATCTAGTAACTGTCGCTTTCGTCTCATTTAATCAGTTAACGCTACGTTTTCACGAGAAATTTACTCTTGCTTTACCAGCTACAACATTGCACGGCATGAAATGGCATTCATAAATTAATGGCGGCACACTATCTCATCAGAGTCCTTAATATCAAGTTACGTAACGAAACAGGTGATTTAGTTCAAATGTCACATTTATTACTTTCAAGTTTAAAGCTAGAGGAGGTGAGTAGAATTTTCTAATCTGCGTTTTCTACTCTGCTGTCTGCACAAACTAATTAATCATTTGTCTAAAAAATTCTCGTTCAGCTTTTGTTATTTTATTTGTGCTTTTTTGTTTTTTTACCTTTTCTAATAAGTCTAACATCTATGGCCCTAGGAAGCTCTCAGAAACATCTATGCACTAAACACTAAATGAATTTTGAACTTGTTTTTAAAATTTGTGACTGGATCGAAAAGTACATTTACCTGTATAGATGTCTCTACAAAAAATGTATATTGTCAGTCACACGAGTGCCGGTGTGTGTGATGTGGTGATTCCTGTTCAACACTCTGCAAAAAAAGGGATGTCATAAGTTTGTTGTGTGTATCTATGTGTCTGTCTGTCGTTCTGTAGCTACTAAACAGATTTGAATCTATCTTTTTTTACTTGAAACAGATATGAGGTAATCGGTTCAGCCGTTAGAAATTAATTAAGTAATCGAAATTATAACACTAATTGAAAGCTTTAGGTACATATTTTAGGGAAATATTAGTGTAATTTAATATAACAGACGTAACAGATACCGAAAGAATAGTACAGAAAATGGGTTGAAAAAATCCCAACAAATACACTTGTACACAGATTTAAGTGATAAGAAGTAAAGAAGAATTTAGAAAAGCATTATAACGAAAAGATCAAGCGTCAAATACTCACTTTCATTGTATGGATGTAATAAAGTGAAACAGTAAAGAAAAAAATAAGCGATGTTTTTTCTAGAATGTAATACAAATAACAAATTTAATGTAATATCAATATTATTTAGAAAATTAATTACAATTCAATGTACTAATCAATCTAATAGAGATATTGTACGCGTATGTAAAAAAAAATTGATAAAGTATATGTAAAGAGAGAAAAATTATAAATTATTATTAGTAATACACAAATTTAAAGACGAATGAGGAAACAGATAAAAATTTTAGTGGATTGGTGATTTGACGGTTAATATTTCAATATTTATTAGGCTAAGACCAATCAGAACAATGTACGTTGTCTGACCTAGTGCAATCAATATTGAAGCAAACTAGTTATCAGTAAAACGGAAGAATTTTGCACCCTCAAACACGTACAATTAATGATATGAAAGAACAGTGCAATGGTGTCATATTGTCTGGTGTGTATAATCTTTTGCAAGAATGGATAAAGTTATAATTAAAAAAACATTGTTTTTGCTTACTATGTTTTGTTTGCTATGTTATATATTTATGATAACTTCTATAAAATTTTGTTTTTGTTTGTGTTTTGTTTAAGGTATTTCTAGCTATAGCTAACGTGCATGTCAGATAAGATTGTGGATATTCTAATATTTTTCTATAATTACATAAATTTATCGAAGATGCAAAGAAGAAAAACGGTCAAAATTTTCTTTTTAACGAGCTGCCGACATGAAAACGGAAGCTCTTAAAATAGTAGGTCATCACGAGTGCATAGTCGCTTGCAATATTTCGTGGGTGGAACGAACAACACCTATGTGGAAACACAATTGTAATAAAAAATGTGAGCGGATCCTTCCACGAAAACTCATAAACAACTAAAAATAAAAGTTTTATTTCTCTTAATAAACAAACAATTTAAATAAATACCGTTTGTGAGAGCATGTAAATATTTATCAAACATTTTAAAACATAATAGTTCCAATAAATTTTATTATGTTTTATCTTTGATTATTTAAAGACTTTTTATTATAACATCAAAAGTTTTATACGCTTATTTATTGAATACATTCAAAATCACGTCGGCTATTTATTGCTTTTAGGCCCAAAGTAAATATTAAAGACAAAACGTTAGGTGACGCAAGAAACATAATATTTAGAAAAGCTTATTTATTAAAAAATACATTGTATTCTACAATGTTTTATAAATTTAATGATCGTCTAATGACCAGTGATTATTGTTTACTTTTGTAACGTATAACCGAATAATTAAACATTATGTAACATCTGTTAAATATATTTTGGATTTATATAATGGATTTTTTCATCTTTATTTGTATCAAGTTTGGAATAAATTTCAGTCTAGCCTGAAATATTTAAAAATATTCATTTCTTTGACAGATATAAAGAAAAACTAAATTTAGTATTGACGTTGACAAAGTAGTTTCTATAATTTGTTTTTGAGTTTACATCCATTTGTATTTAATAATGTTATTGAAATTTTTTTCCTATTTAGTTAGTTACATTTGTTTTACAAGCTATTACTTTTTTCTTATTAATTTTGATAGATTTTGGTTTACTCTGAAAATTTAATAACTTTTTAAAAATTAAATTTAATTTTGGGATCTTGATCTTTTTTAACAAAATGGTTTCTATAATTTGACGTTGTCTTAACATTGATGAAACCTATATATTTTTATGTTTACTGTGATTTTATAATTATATGTTAAAGCTACATTAACACAATTAACATTACTTTTTTTAGTTGTAGTTTTGTTATATTGGATTATTTATTGCAGCTTTGCTTACAATATTTATAATATACTGGAATATTAATCAGTGAGCTTTTGCCAATTTTTCTTGGCGAATAACATGAATAATTATTGTGTCTGAATCTGTATTTTGGCTTGAATTGGAAAATCATAATATTTATTATTAATATTTTGGTTTGTCAGGTCGAGAAAGTTTATTGATTTGATTGTTTCAACTTTTATATGTAGTTGAAATAGTTTTTTATTTTATAGCTGATTTTGTATTGTTTTATTTTTTCATTTAAAACAAAATAATTTGTGAAATACAACGGGAACTGTATTCCAAATACTTGCTGAGTGCCCCTGTTGGTTAGTCAAGAAAAGTCTTTGGCGAATCATGATATTTTCCTATAGACATAATCGTTTAAGAAAAATGGTTCTATCAACAATCTAACCACTTTTTTGTTACTTTTATTATTAAAAACAATTTTTTTAACGGCTTTTTTTATTGGTAAGGGAGTAAACTCATGCAATTTATGATTTATTCTTAATGAGAGTGGTACTAATGCTAAGATAGTTTTTGCAGATAGGTACTATTATGCAAACATGTCCATTTGGAAAAAAATATATATACAAAAGTTTTGTCTGATGTTTTCATGAAATACTATACTGTTAGATTTGAATAGAATTTTACTCATTTTTAAGAATTTATTTCTAAAAATGAGTATTAGTTAATTTTAAATATAGCCTGAGACGATATTTATTTCAAATAATTTTCTGAATCACACTTACAAAGTTGATGATGTGGTGAATATTAATAGCAAATGCAAAGTCTCGAAATAGTACAAAATGAAATAGATTTATAAATGTTTTATTATAATTGAATGCACGTGTGTTCTATTTCAACTTTTAATGAAATTATTGCCAACATTAAAGCTTCAATCTTTGTAATGTAATAAGTTAATTATAACAGGAAGTTGGTAATTGTAATTTAAATAATTTAGGACATTTGTAATTAAGGCTTTGAATGTGTGTATAGAAATTGTTGGCGACAGTATATTGCATGGAATAGTTGAATATTTAGAGATATAATTAATGAAAATAACACTATCCACACAAATGAAGTTGAATGATACAAGGAGTATTGATAGTGTGTTATTAAAATTAATTATAACGAAAATTGCTAATTCAAACTAACTAGTTTCAATTCATCCTGTTCAAGTTGCATCTGCATTAATGAATGCTTTGTAATTGAAGCTTCCTATCATTTGAACGCAAAAGAGTTTTATTATAATTATTTCTTAAGCGACCAAAAAAAAGAGGATCTTGATTTTGACCAGTATATATTTTTTATGTATAACTTTTCTATAAAATATAAATTAGCCGCAACTTTGTTCCTTTCTTGTATTTATGGAAAACAAATTGTACTTAAGAATGTTACTAAATATATAGCTATAAGACTTCTGGCATTGATGGTTTTGAATTGCAGCTAAGCAATTACACTGTAATACATAATTACTGTTTATAACCATAATTATGAATCCCAACGGTCATTGGGTGTCAAAGTCACGTGATATGTGTGTTGGCTTAAAGAAAACCCCTCTTTGGCTCCCTTGAGTCGCACACCGCACCTTTAGCGATTATATGAACCCGCCTAAGAATATGGAAATTACAGAACAGTAATTGTTTTCAAATAATGACGGCGTGTTCCATTAATTTATAGTCGCAGTAAAATGTTTGAACCTATTTGTAATCAAGCATGAATATGCCAAAATCGATTTCATATACATTCAGAATAATACGAAGATGTCTTCAGGATCAAAGTTTTAGATTGTAGATTGTAGATTGAGAAGGGGTCGTTTGGCGCTTTCCACCTTACAGAACTGCGACCAATTTGATCTATTGTTCTTGAACCCTACGCTCATTGTTTCCCCAGGAATTCTAGACTTTTTGTAAAGCCGAGTATATTCCTAAGTGGCTTGTTTTTGACTTCGACAGGCGTTAGTCTCGCACTGTCTAAGTAGGTCAGCCTTTGGGACGCTAGCGCACCGCAATTACAGAGTATGTGCTCAGCGGTTTCACTTTCCGATTCACATAGTCTGCAGTTCTCATTGTCCACCAGACCCAGCTTTTTAAGGTGATACCTTACTGAGCAGTGTCCAGTGAACAGGCCTGCAATGATTCTTATATCATTCTTCGATAGAAGAAGAAGCTTTTTTGCATTCTCTGGCGAATATTCGATGAATTTCTTCGCCTGTCTTTGCCCAGGAGTATTCTTCCAGTGGCGCATTTTAGTTGCCAATTCCCACCTAAGGATCTCCGTCCGTTCATGCGATTTCGTTAGTCCACAGAACGGTTCGGGGCCTATTGGAGGAGCTTTCGAACCTGCTTTCGCTAATTCATCGGCAATTTCGTTTCCTTCAATTCCTTCATGACTTGGTACCCAAATGAGGGCAATCTTGTTGCCCATTGCCAAGTTTTTGAGGGACTGTCTGCATTCCCAGGCCATTCGAGACTTAGTGTTGTTTGCACTGACAGCTCTTATGGCCGCTTGACTGTCAGACAGAATGCAGATCTTTTTGCCTTTAATACGCCTTCGCAGACATTCTTGGGCAGTTAGATCTATAGCAAGTGTTTCAGCTTGCATAATTGAGGGTGTGCTACCTAGGGCTATTGTTGCTCGGTATTTTGGACCATAGATTCCTATACCTGTCCCTTTAGTTGTTTTTGATCCATCTGTGTACCAGATAGAGGAGTTCACGCCAATTTGTGCGATTCGACTTCGAGCCGCATGACGGTCAGTAATGACTGTTTCAAACGGGGTTTCGAAGTCATGCATTATTGACATGACGTCCCTTGGTTGTTCAAGAAAACCCGGCTGCAGAAGGTCAAGTATCTTGAGGTGACCTGTTCGGTCTCCTAATTTGAATTTCTTTGTTTGGGCCAGCCTCAGAGATGCTTGCAAACTCTCCCTTTGCACCTGTAGGTGAAGGGGCGTTAAGTTCAGCAGCACCTCTAGAGCGGTAGTAGGAGCCGTGCACATGACTCCTGTAATGCCCAGGCACGCAAGCCGCTGCAATTTCTGCAGCTTGCTTTGTGTCGTTGTTTCTCTGGTTTTCGTCCACCATACAAGAGATGCGTATGTGACGATGGGTCTTATTACCGTAATGTACAACCAGTGTATCATTTTCGGCTTTAGACCCCATGTCTTGCCAAAGAGCTTTCGACATGCCCAAAAGCAGCCCGTTGCTTTGGTAAGAGTCTTGTCGACGTGGGTGTTCCATTTAAGTTTACTATCTAGGGTTACTCCTAGATATTTCACTTCGTTGGAAAATTGAATCGATAATCCTTCCAGTTGCGGAGCTTTAAGGTTTAGCTTCTTGCGTCTGGTAAATGGGACTATGGTGGTCTTTTTAGGGTTAACACAAAGTTCCTCCTTATCACACCATCTTTTGATTGTGTTCAGGGCGTTCTGCATTAGGCTGGAAATGACACCTTCATGCTTGCCTCTGACTAGAATTGTGAGATCATCTGCATACCCTAGTACGCAGTGACCCCTTTGCGTTAACTCACAGAGTAGATCATTCACCACTATTGACCACAGCAAGGGCGATAAAACTCCACCTTGTGGACAACCTTTAACCGTGATCAGCGAAGTGTTTTCTTCTCCCAATGAGGCCGTTATTATGCGGCTTACAAGCATTGATTCAACCCAGCTTGTTACAGCTGGTTCAATGCCGTGTTTTTCTGCTGCCAGCTTTATAGATCTAAAGGAGGTGTTATCGAATGCACCCTCTATATCTATGAATATGCCAGCAACTATTTCTTTTGCCTCGATAGTTTTTTCCACTTCTCTAACAATATAGTGAAGCGCGTCTATCGTGGATTTGCCGGGTTGGTAGGCAAACTGTTTGGAGTGTAACTGTGCTCCGTTGTGGAGCACGTTCCTCATGTGGTTATCCACAATTTTCTCCATTGCTTTGAGGAGAAAGGAGGATAAGCTGATTGGGCGATATGATTTGGCCTCGTCCGGAGGCCGTCTGCCCGTCTTTGGTATAAAAACTACCTTTACCTTCCTCCAGGACTGGGGAATATACACTAATGCAAAACTTGCCTTAAAAATGCTAGTAAGGCAAGGGGCAATGACGTTCAGCCCTTTTTGCAGTAAGGCTGGAAATATTCCATCGCCTCCGGGCGATTTGTAGGGCTTGAAGCTGTTTATAGCCCATTTTACCTTTTCAAGGGAAAAGATTTTCCCTGCCAGACGTCTGCTGTCTCTATTTGAGTGTTGGTGTACAACACTCGCGAGAGCGGGGCTTGTCTGACTAATGTTGCGTGTCTCTATGGAACCCGGAAAGTGGGTCGACATCAACACCTGTAGACTTTCTCGGGTATCCTTGGCGAATTCACCATTAGGCTTCTTAATAAGCCCTATTGTGTTTGAGTGGTCCTTAGACAGCACCTTTTGAAGACGCACCGCTGGGGCGAGCTCGTCGATCCCCTCGCAAAAGCGCTTCCAGGACTGCCTTTTGGACCTCCTCAATTCTTTGTTGTATTGTGTTAGGGCTTGTTTGTAGTCCTCCCAGAGTCCTAATCTCTTGGCCCTATTGAACGCTTTTCTAGCTTCGATCTTAAGCTTGGCTAGTTCGGCGTTCCACCACGGTACGTCCCTAGAAACAGTACGCTTCCTTAGAGGGCAGCTGGTTTCGTATGAGGCTATTATTTGTTGCCTCATATGTTCAGAGGCAGCTTCTAACTCCTCTACCGTGGATATTCCGTAGTGAAGGCCTTCGAATTCAGTTCGCAGTGTCTCTGTGAAGAGGCACCAATCCGTTTTCTTTGGCACTCTACACTGCACTTTCACCACTTTGGTTGTTTCCAGTTCAAACGCAATGGTCGCGTGATCCGAAAACGATGGTTCATCCATCACTTGCCAGTTTTTGACAAATTGCGTCATGAACGGACTTGCCAGCGTCAGGTCTAGAACCTCTTGGCGAATTGCGTTCATAAAGGTTGGTTTGTTGCCGCGATTAATAATGTCTACATTGTTAGCACAAATAAAATCTAGCAAATCCTTACCTCTTTGATTATTGTCTGAGCTGCCCCATACTTCATGGTGCGCGTTGGCATCACAGCCCAGAATAAGTTGTTTGTTCCCTTTCCGGCACCATTCAGTGAGGCGTTGTACTTCCTCTGGTGGTGCACTGGTCCCATCACCGGGAAAGTAGGCCGAGGCTATAACTACACTCCTCTTGCCTGTCCCAATCGGCAGCTCGACTATAGCCGCCGTTAGGTCTCCCGTGATGAACTCTGGAATTGAGACAAAATTTATATCTTTTCTGAGCAATAATGCTGCTCTTGGTCTTACATGACTGAAGTCAGCTAGAAGGCTATGTGTCCCTCTTGGGAGTCCTTTGATTGCGCCGTTGTTCAGCCAGGGCTCTTGGATTAGCCCTATGCCCACTTGTTCTTTGACAAACCTCCAGAATAAGGCAAAGTTTTAAATAAATAGTTAATTATTTACAGACAATTAGTTTATTATTAATTTGTTTCAACACTACGTGTTCAGGTAGCGCCATCAATAATTTTTAATGTCTATCCTTGTCGCAACGTAAATCCGATCTGGTGACAAACATAACAGAGTGACGTATATGAAAAGTTGAAGTATCAGGGATAAAAAAAAATTATAAAAGTGTCAAACGTTTTGTTTAAAAAAAAGCTTAACGTCAGATTTTGTCAAGGTGACAAAATACACGTAACTCTAAATTTTTTGACGTTGAAACACTGCTGTCATTTTGGCAAACGGAAATTTTGATCTTCACATCAAAGTTGAAAAACCAGGCATTTGGGTAAATATAAGCCTAAATTTTTCACTGCAAATCTATTGACATAACAAATAAGAATATGTTGCGACTCGCTGAAGAGTTCTGTTAAGAATGAAACATGTCTAAGTCTACGCATTTAGCTTGAATGCATTTGCTTTGATTTTATTTAACGATTTGTTTCTCAAAAAATTATTCACATTCATTGATAAGCAGTCAATAATTAATCAATTAATGAAACAAAATCTTTGATTTTTTTTATACTATACTTAGGTTTACAGCAAGTAGACTAAAGTTAAGTGTAATTCAGTCAGTTCATTGATTTGTTGCTTTCCAAATCCAATCAATAACGCAACGAATTAACTTTAGTTTTAATTAAATATTTAATTCGGTTTTATAAACTGACCCTAATACAGTGTTGACTATAATTTCTCAAGAAACAACTGATTCTTTTTACAATAACTAAATAAATAAAGAAATAAATTATAAAATTGACAACATTTTTAGTAGAGTAGAATATTACAATAGATTTTTGTCGGTCACATTAGAATTTCTGACATTAACATTACTTATACATCTCTATATTATTATATATGATTGCTAACCAATGTATATGTTTGAGTCAGATGGCGAACTTGGCCTATGGCCGATATAATTGGACATATTCTCATAATGTCCATACTAGACATGCCAAATGCCGAAACAATGATATAATTCGGCATCTGGATAACATACACATCCCGAAATGCTTATAAATGCATGAGGCAATTAAATTAAACAACTAATATATTACATAGTTAATTGGCCTAACATTTGTTTTTTATTTATTGCGCCAAAAAGTACTTGAATGACAATAAAGTTGCATTTTTCTTCTATCTTTATAATTACAAACCTATTCAGACGTCTATGATCTTAGCAGCTCAGTTTTTACTAATTTTTTTCTTTCTTATGCGATCCTTTACTTGACTTAAAGTATTTAAATATTGCTCAGTAGTTGATACGGTAGTAAAATTATTACCACTATTTTTTCAATCAACGTAATAATTTCTATATACCGGCAACGACGTATTATGAAGATGCACATTTGGCGACATGACTAAATTATGATAGTGAAAAGTCGAATTTTGGCATCTCGCATGTCTAGCATGGACATAATGGGAATCGGTTCAATTTTATCGGTTATGGGCCAAATTGGCCATTTGGTTCCAACATATATATTTGCATCTTTTTCATATACATATCTTTATTTTTGTTAATTATGAGTTCACTTTTTCAAAAAGTAACAATAAAGGCACGCTTGGCGTAGATTATTTAATTTAAAGTTTGCCATTATTATTTAAACTAATTATTTGTTGAACTCATCTCAACAAAATATTGTTCATACAAAAAAGATACAATGACAATTCTATGCTGAGATTTGTCGAACAGAGGATGAAAAATGCAAATCTCGTAAGTGAGACGAAGAAGTCACCAGCTTTGGGATCTATTAGAAACCAACCACACATTATTTTTTATGTTCTGAAACTGTTTTTTTTTTGTTTTATTCTAAGTTTGTTCTAGTTATTTTTTATCTTATTTTTTGTTTTTCTTTGTAATATCTATGTTAAAAGCAGAATATCGGCATCTGTTTGTGAAACGAATAATGTAAAATGGAATAGAAGAATTCAAAGTGATACTATAAAACTGGTTTATGCATTTTGCGACTTTGACTAACATCTTTGCTGTTGGTTATTATTATAATTTCATCTTAATCAGCAAAATCTTACACCATTTTTTCAAATTTATATGGAATCTGTTCTAAACATGTTCTGCACACTTATTGCAGGTGATATTAGCTTTAGTTTCATCTAAATTTTGCTTTGTTAATATTTCTAGTGATGTTCATGAGAAGATGATTTATTGGTAATTATCGCTATATTCCTAATTATTCTGCAATTAGGAATTGTTTTTTGTGCGGCAGAATTATTTTATTAGTGTGGTTCTTACTGTATTTTACAGTTTGTGTTTTCAAAATTTTTGGTAAATTATTTTATTATGATTTCTTATATTATTTTTTAATTCAATCATTATTTGTCTGTTTTCGTGGTATTTGTCGTGTTTTTTTGGCTTTTGTTGTAGTATTTCTCATACATATTCTAATTTACTTGTGAAGCAACATTCCTAACTAACTCGCAAATTGTCACGAGAGCGCTACCACTGTTGCTTTTACGATTTTAAAAATATTTGTCGGTTTATTTTAATGTGGCGTTTCAAAATTAAACTAACATTTTTATTTCGTTATTTGACTTGATCTAGCTCCGATCAAGATGATTTGTATGTCTGCTAATTTATTCAAAATGTAATTATTTCAACTGCAGCCATAAAAAAGAAGGCTGACTAAGTTTAATAAAATTTTATAAGTGACTATTAAAAGCGGCTGTTTTAATTACGAACGAGAAATAAAACAAAGTTGTTATTAGAATTGAAATTCTAGCATGATGTAATAATTCAAACTGAAAGAATGTATAAATTCAAAGTATATCTAGAATGACTCACATTATGGATACATATTTTTATTAGATGTACTTTTTTCAACAGCATGTTTGTGTAAGTCATGCAAGCATTTTTCTCATATAAAATTTGTTTATGCTATTAGTAGCGACATCTGTTGCGTTTCTTGACTTTTCAATTAATTTAACTTATTAAGTGCGTAGTTTGTTGGAAATTGTTATTATTACAGGATATTTATATTTAAAGCAAATGTTACATTTTTTTTAGAATGTTGACATCATGTTTTTCCCAACCCCAAAATCTTTTTATAGAACAATCAGTCACACACGTTCGTGAATAATTCTGGAAAAGGATCGTCTGCACAACACAATGAACAAATAGCAGTTTTCCAAAAGCACCAAAACATGGATTTCCATTACAAATATTCAGATATTCTAAAAAGGACATACCAGAGATGTGACAGAAGCCACTCAGTGTATCGAACATATGTCGCATTGTCAACGCTGCTTTGGTTTGATCAGTACTATTGAGGCTAATTATATTCATCGCTTGGACTAGATTTTTTCTAAAAATTAATTTACTGGTTTTCATTATATCCTATTGGCAAAATTATGATTTAAATATTTAGCGTAATTATAAAATTAGAGTTCAATACTACAAACATCGACATTTGCAAAAACTGAAAGTTGCTCTTATGGTATATTTATTCCATTTATGGTAAACTAGTTCTAATTGCTCAATTGGTTTATTTCAGTATTAATAAGCTTTTCCATTAATCATGCCACAAGCGATACGGTATCCTATGATAACATTACAATTATTGCTTTAGGATATTTTATTATAACTCAATTTAATTTTTTTCTGTTAATATAAAAAACAGCAAAATTTATGTAGCACATCATCAGCAGTATTGAGATACAACCAAATGCTGAGGTTGACAACAAAGGAACTACAACGTGCATAAAAGTGGATATTTTTATAATTGATACGAGATTTAGAAGCGGATTATTATAAACAAATATTAATTAGAACAACAGAAAAACCATGAAGTTTGAAGAAAAAAAAAATAAGTGAGTGAAATAAAAACATGTGAAAACAAAAAAAAACGGTAAAATAAAAAAAAATTCAAACAATGAAAGAAGAAAAGGGAACAGTCTTGTATAATAATATTGCAGAGCAGGAGAAAAGCTAACTTTTGGCTAACTTTAAGATAATTAATTACAGTTTATATTTTGACGCGAGAATTGAAGAAAGTGTAGACAAAATAAATGCTTATTCCATAGAAACTTTTATAGTAGAGACGATAAATGGTCTTATAGATGCGACATTCCGGTATTTATAATCGCCTATGTATGTCAGAGAAATGACATGATTATCTGCTGTATGTGGTTGCATTCGCAGAAATGAATGTGATGTAGGTGTTCCAAATAAAAGAAGAATAAATTGAAGGTGTTGAAATGTAAATTTGCAAGAACAAATGGTTTGTGGATGTTCTGTTGATGTAATGATGGCCTCATAAAACTTCAAAGACCGCACACACAAATCTTACATAAATATGTATGTATACAAAAGTTGAAAAATCTTGACACGACATCTCGAAATGTATTAGTAGCCCAACGGTCTAACTAATTGTTGTGACAAGGTGTTCGCGGCATTTTAATGGCTTACGACTCACGCGATCTCTTGAGTTTTGAATGTATTTCCTCTCTCGACTCATGCAGGAACAATACCCATGGCATGCGTGTCCACGTGTGTGTTTTCTGACATCATCTTCTTATCTGGATATCGTTGACAACTTGTCATCTGCCGGTGGTAAACGATCTTTTCATAACACGACACGTGCTTGAATTCATTCTCAATTGGGGAACCTATCTCAAAACGTGTTCGTCTGCTACTGCTTTCATGGTGTCGTTAATGATTAATAGTTGTCAAGATCTTGTTTTATTAATTTATGTTGATGTATTGGACGTTCAATAACTTCTACAGGATCGACAATTTCAGCTCTCAATAGTTATTTTGATTAGCCGTTCGAATTGCAGATTAAAACTTATCTTACTTTATTATTGTCGTGAATTTTTAATGGTATTTGCAAATTCTATTATCTATAAATTATTAATAAGATCAAAACTTGAACCAGTAAGATCCTAGTTTAAAGTGTTTTCAGAATGTTTTAATAATTGATGCGAAATCCTCAGAGAATTCAAGTGATTATCAATTTCATAAATGAAGGAGTAAACTATGAAAATTACTCTCTATTCAACAAAAACATTTTTCTTTCATTAGGTTTAACATTTCCTAAATTTTGTTTTTTGTTTTTTTATATGCAGTTTGTAGTTTTCAATTTGGCTAATTTTTTTTATTTCATTATTTAAAGATTATTTGTAATAAGTTTGTAAATCTATTCACCTATGTTTCAATGTTTATTTTTGTGTTAATGTTATTCAAAACGTTTTATGTGTACATCAGATGGTGTTAATGGTTTTTTTGCTTTCAGGCACAAAAATATGTATTGGTACACTCAACCAATTTGCGGTTTAGGTAGTTTCTGTTGAGCAAAATTACTATTCTTTCTGTGGTAATTTAATTCTCTGACACTATTCTGTTTTTTTCATGTGTCTTCAATGTTTTATTAGAAAAATGATCAATAGATGTTTGTGGTAAAGCTTGTTGTAAAGAAATGTGACTTTGTAATTAGGTTTTATACTATCCATGCATTGCACAGAAAAGCATATAATTGCATCCTGTTGTGCTATTTGGTAGTTTACAACTCCCAATAATAGTCGCTTGAGCATGTAAGCAGGTGGTAATTTTGTCAGTAAAGAATACTGATGTTTTTCTGTCAATAATTATTATGAAAGTATATAGTTTTCCAGTGATAGCACTACCTACTCTTGGAGATAATTTGCTACTGTTCGTTTTATGCCTCGATAAAATTATTTTCGATATCCGATATCAAATTAGGAGACCGAACAGGTCACCTCAAGATACTTGACCTTCTGCAGCCGGGTTTTCTTGAACAACCAAGGGACGTCATGTCAATAATGCATGACTTCGAAACCCCGTTTGAAACAGTCATTACTGACCGTCATGCGGCTCGAAGTCGAATCGCACAAATTGGCGTGAACTCCTCTATCTGGTACACAGATGGATCAAAAACAACTAAAGGGACAGGTATAGGAATCTATGGTCCAAAATACCGAGCAACAATAGCCCTAGGTAGCACACCCTCAATTATGCAAGCTGAAACACTTGCTATAGATCTAACTGCCCAAGAATGTCTGCGAAGGCGTATTAAAGGCAAAAAGATCTGCATTCTGTCTGACAGTCAAGCGGCCATAAGAGCTGTCAGTGCAAACAACACTAAGTCTCGAATGGCCTGGGAATGCAGACAGTCCCTCAAAAACTTGGCAATGGGCAACAAGATTGCCCTCATTTGGGTACCAAGTCATGAAGGAATTGAAGGAAACGAAATTGCCGATGAATTAGCGAAAGCAGGTTCGAAAGCTCCTCCAATAGGCCCCGAACCGTTCTGTGGACTAACGAAATCGCATGAACGGACGGAGATCCTTAGGTGGGAATTGGCAACTAAAATGCGCCACTGGAAGAATACTCCTGGGCAAAGACAGGCGAAGAAATTCATCGAATATTCGCCAGAGAATGCAAAAAAGCTTCTTCTTCTATCGAAGAATGATATAAGAATCATTGCAGGCCTGTTCACTGGACACTGCTCAGTAAGGTATCACCTTAAAAAGCTGGGTCTGGTGGACAATGAGAACTGCAGACTATGTGAATCGGAAAGTGAAACCGCTGAGCACATACTCTGTAATTGCGGTGCGCTAGCGTCCCAAAGGCTGACCTACTTAGACAGTGCGAGACTAACGCCTGTCGAAGTCAAAAACAAGCCACTTAGGAATATACTCGGCTTTACAAAAAGTCTAGAATTCCTGGGGAAACAATGAGCGTAGGGTTCAAGAACAATAGATCAAATTGGTCGCAGTTCTGTAAGGTGGAAAGCGCCAAACGACCCCTTCTCAATCTACAATCTACAATCTTTATGCCTCGATGGTTAACGTCAAAAGCCTTTAGCTTAAAAAATCGGTTAACACAATAGTCATGTGCTCAGGTTTGTTAGTACTTATAATAAACGAAAATGAAATTAATAATTTTTGAAATTGTTGAATGCGGAAGAAGCTACTTAGTTTGCCATATCATATGATATACCAAGCTGAAAAATGCTTTTTCTTAAGGTGACATGTGTCGAGTCAGAATGCATTTTGAAATCATAGCTGATCGTGAGCAATGCATCATAGTAAGTAGTAGTAGTGCATTGTGAAACTGTCTTATTATAAAAAAAGAGTAAAGGTAATTATTACAAGCTAGAGTATTGCCCATTCCCGGTTGCTTGTTCTTGGTCGTCTAACCAATGGCAGAGGTTATAAAAATGGAAAAAGTGTAGCGCACTTGTTGAATGTTGCATGACTCGATAGTAGCTTGGGTGGCTTTGTTAAGTTATGACCTTTATGACGTCTTCTCTGTCTGCCATTCAGCCTCTGAATACAGCAGTAACGTCGTGCCATCATAATTCTTCATATTACCCTCATTAGCTTAACGGAACATACTGAAAATCTCAAATAAATCTGGCGATAGTGTGAGAAAATCATATCTTTCAGCAACTATTCTACTATTTGGATCTGGTTAATAAGCCGTTTGTTTTTGTGTTTTTAGATAATGTTTGTTAGACAATTATTGAACGAACAACTTCATGATGGCTGTCTGCATTCAACGACAATGAAACTTGCTTGTCTTATTAAAAATACTTTATTGTTCTTCTGCCCGACGCAGTCAAATTTAACATTGTCTCGATGCCAGACTATAATAAATACGAATACAAAATACAATAAATTATTTCGACATCTCTTTTATTCATCCAGTAAAAATATGCAGGAAAGCACGTCTTTCGCATTTTTTAATAAAACCTTTAGTATAATAACAAACGGTTTTGTCTTAATACATCCACGACAAAAAACTTGAAACTATTAACTTAATTGGAACATACAAAGCAATTATTATATCGTTAGAAATGCCTTTCATTCTAATGAGAAATCAATCAATTGTGGCTGCAACAGAAAAAGAGCGACAAACATCTGGTAATTACCAAAAAGGAGAGTAGTACAACATAATGTAAAGCAATTAGTAGAACGGTAAACATGCGCTACTCATGCCCTAAAATAGCTAAAACTGTATCAAAACACATAGCGAACAATATTTGTCAAAAAGGCATTTTGAGATCCACACATTTATCTTGAATTTTTTATTACTCAAAAGTGAGTCACATGTACTTAAAAAACAGACAAAAGTGTTCTATTCGGACATCTATTAGAAACCCTTCACATCAAAATTCAGTAACCCGGTTTTAACATGTCACTCCTAATGACAGACATTAATTTTGATCGAAAATTATTTTGAGACAACGAAAAATTGCTGATCTGAAATTAGCGCTTTTTTAAAACATGTAATATTATTTGTATAGTTTAGGTTCTACCAACAAACGAAGCTAATTAATTCAAACTAAGACTTAAGACTCAGAGATGTTTTGTTTCATGTTTTGTTCTTATTGGAACTTTTCACTAAGTTGTTTTCGGTGATGCGGGAGTCTACGGATCTTAGTTTGAATAAATATGGTTTGACTTTATTTTACATTTTGAAAATGTTGCAAATTTTTTTCGCATTTTACAGACATTAATCTATATATAAATAACCAGCCTTTCAACGGAAAATGACATTTGTTGAATAAACCGAGATTCTTTCTTTAATTATAAAATTTGTAACAAAACAAATGTAGTTATCTATTCACTTCTATATGAAGATTTCTAGGAAACGAAATAAATTTGTCACGCTTAGGATGGGTGTGCAGGAAGTAAATTTTTTAATTGCGATATACATATTCTTAATTTTTATTTTTGATTGGTTACTCTCACTTATTCAACCATAAATTAAATATTTAATTTATTTGAAAAAACACATCTTTTAATTCACATCAATAATTTTAAAATATTTTGTTTAGTTAGCGCTCTTATGAGATGACTTTTATAGTCAGGGGGCAAAGTTGGGGTTCAAGAGCATTTGACTTATAAAGTTGTCAAAATTGCACCGCGTCTGGCACGTTTCGTACTGATGCACCGTGGAGACAAATAATTATTTTTCTACTTTATTTTATTTTTTATATTTTTTTAAGAAAGAAATTAATACGATTTAGTATTTTTTGACACTTTTCGGAGAATAATTTAGAGTCTAATTTTTGTACAAAATAAACTTCGATTTTGTACAAATTTTGCATTTTACCTGCAACTGAGAGACGACGACAGACGAGACATTTATATATTGAAAACCCACTCGCATCAATTATGGATTCCGGTGGCCAAAATTAAACGCTCAAATAGCTAGGACTTCAATCAAACCGGAAACCTTCATTTAACTCTTCATTAGATTGGCTGTGAAAGGTTTTCAATTACTAATTATTGTCTCCTTCAACAAAAATATGTTTGGTTGCTCATTTATAGTAAAATATAATTTTAGACTTTTACACATGGGCTAAGAGAAAAGATTGGTTTCGTGTTAAAATGTTAGCGTTGAAGAAAGTATCATGCTGACATTTTTATTAGTCGCTTCATTCTACATGACGTATTAAGAAGGTATTTACAAAAGAATTTTACACAAATTGGGAGCGTGTAAAGCATTTTTCCAAAACGTTAAAAAAGCTTTTTCATGTATATGAATAAATTGAATCATATCGAATTTGTATTTTTTACAATTGTTTTATTCAAACATGCACATATTTAATGGTGTCTAGTTTTAACAAGTGTTTCTAAAAAGCACTCGATCGAAAATTATTGTTGAATTGTAAACTAAAATACAAGTTATCTATTAACAATTACCTCATTAACAATTATAAATCTTAGCTAAACCTTGATTTATATAGTGAATCAGTAGTTTAATTAGAGTAATAGAACATTGTCAACAAAACCTTCAGAACCCCTTATGTCTAACTTAAAACAGAAAAAGCGTTTTTCTGCGTCAGCAAGAAGATTTATCGTGGACCAGAGTAGACCAAGTCAACAATACTTATTGGCGGTTTGAGCCCCACATATTAAAAAGAGTGTGAGCTAGTTATTTTTGACTTTGACATAATATAAGCTTTCTCAAAGTTTACTCTTTACTTAATAGAAACTTTATTAAGATTTTAGTTTAAGAAAAGACAATAAGAGAACATTAAAATGATAACAATAAAGAGGCATTAATATTTTGCAGAGTGTATTAATAAGCACTATGTTTTGTGCTCAGTTTCGTTCCTTTTAATATATAATATAATAATGAACAGACAAAAAAAAACTGTTTTTGTCTCTATTATTTTGTAAAGTAATATAAAGTTTTAAAAGATTGTTTTTCTAATGCTAAAAATGTAAATGTCAACAATAATATTTTTGAGTAATTTTTATATGTTAACTTTTTTATATCATTTTTTTTTTATGACATTGCTCATGTTTTGTCATTGCCTTTGTCTGTGTTTTTGTCTAGAATATTTATACGCACACTATATAAGTGAAACAATTCAAACAATGTATGTTTGTTGACCATTAGTTTTTAATTTTGACATTTTTAGTTCGGGTTAAGTCAACTTCAGGTCATTTCTAGGGCTATGAATCTGTTTTTCAGAAAACGAGAATGTACTTTTTTGTATAACAGGTATTTGTGTTTTAAGAGCGCAAAATGACGTGAGCTGAGAAATGATTGTGATGATCGTTTGAAATTGTCTTTTTTTCATTTGTCGCGCCTGGGCGACAATGTGACATTTGCCATAAAAGTTCACTTTTGCGTATCTAATGAAAAAAAATGCTTTAAAGTTTTTAGTTACATAATATCCAGCAAAACGCCAATAAGGTCAAGCAACGCAAAAATTTGCTTTAAAGATTTAGTAGAGAAAATTGTTTTGGTGCTTGATTGTTTTAATGATTTTTTTGGTGTTGTAAATTTAATATTGTAGGTCAGCTAAGATGTGTTGGTCACGCTAGGCATTTGGAAATTGTAATAATGTAACCTGGCAGTCATAATTAGTATACTGAAACATTTAAACCACATTAACTGGATAGATATGTACACAAATATCCACTCGGTAATGAATTACTTATAATACACGTACGTACAAGCATACATAATAAAAACATTGTTAGTGAGTCTGTTAATTATTCAGAAGAACAAATATAATTAAGTATTAATGGCCGTAAATTGTTAATGTTGTAAGAAGGGCATGTAACGTCATTTTACGTGACGTTGGGACGCAGGAACGAAAAAAGGGGTTGCTTTGAAGCTTTTACAGCAACGATCTAAATTTTTAATGTCACTATGAAGTTTTTAATTCAATTACTTTTTTTTCATAAATATAACATGTACAACTGAATTGCTATTATTTTAAATTGAAATTACCACACTTATTTGGTATATTTGTTTGTTTACTTTCGTTTTATGTCGCAATTCTCAAAGAAGTTTGCAATCGGAGCGCTACTTTCAAGCATCGAACTTTTTTATTATTTTAGACTGTTTCTGCGTCTTTAATTCAAATTGTTGGAATTGTTTATTACTTTTTTATTAAAGAGTTTTTTTTATTTCCAGGCCAAGTTGTTGGAGTCTTCCCATGCTTGGCTCGGTGCCTCCACGTCTTCTATAGCCGGTAAGTGTCAATGATTGTTAATTTATACAATTTATCTATTAATGTAAATTATTACATATTGTTTTCATTTATTATTTATTGCAGTTTTGTTTTGTCGGCTCTTATTGTCAATATAATTTGTTTTGTATTTTCTCTATAACATGAAGATTACAATAAACGTTTTTCCTACTACTTCATTAGGGTAAACAAGTTTTCAAGCTATAAGTATAAACCATTTTCCTCTATGTTGTTATGTCATGTTCTATCTCGTTGAACAGACATACTTTTTTCAACTCAAATTAAATATAAGAACAATAATCATATACTTTTTTATTATTGATTTACCTAGTTTGAGTCAACAGCTGTAACATGAAGATGTGTCAACAGGTAGATGTTTTATTATTTTAAAATAATCTTTGATGACAAAACAAATACCAAAAATTATTAATTATTTATTTTGATCTCACAAATAATTTATGACTATTTCTTTGTGGAGCATTGGGAAATATATCATAATAATATAGGAAAATTCACATCAATATTTTGAAATATTAATGAAAAGTGGATAATACATTTCTTTAAATATTTAAGATATTGATTACGATAAAACACATTAAAAATCTAAAACCGATTCAGTTTACTTTTTTGGCTTAGAGAGGACTTTTTTTAGAAAAAGCATGAAATTTTATTTTTACTTTTTCACACTATGCTCACATAAATTTAATTGTACTAAATTGTGTTTGATCTATTTTTATTTAAACTTGTTGTAAGTACGATTTGTTCCCATATGAGTGCATCAATGTATTTAAAGCTTTTACCGAAAATAAATATTTAATTTTACAATGACCGAAATTGTAAAACACAGTTGAAACATTTTTATTTACTTAGTTATTCTAGAGTTCTAGCTTTTGTAATGTATTTGTTCAAAATACATATTGTTGTTTTTTATTTTTTTTAAAACCAAACTTTTTGAAGTTACCTGTTTTTTATAGTTTTATATTGTTTATCTTATAGTGTTTCTAGCTATCTATTTGAGACGCTTACCTCAAAGATTTGCTTTATAAAAGAGCAAAATAATCTAGATGCAAGCTAGCCGTTTATCATTGGGTCTATACCATCAACTCTTCACGATATACCGTCAATAAATCAACGCAACTAAAAATAAATATTTTTTCCGGAAATCGTCTTGGAAACAACATTTTTCTGCTTGTTTACGCGCAGGAAAATTGAGTTTTCCGGACTAGTACTGTAAAAACTTTACAAGACGCAAAATAAAAAAGATACTCTAGTAACTATAGTTGCCAACAAAATTGACAAACTTGATTTTTGTGGAATTTGTCGAAAAAAAATTCTAAAATTTGTTAATTTTGTCTTTTTTTACGATTTCCGGAAAAATTTAATACAAAACACGTCAGTAAAATCTCTTACTTGACTCGGAGCTTTAAAATACTCGGCACAAAGTGCCTCGTATTTCAATTCGTGCTTCTCTTCAGTAATGTGAAATTTTCCTGACTTTTATGTAAATAACTATTAAAGTTTATATGGCGCATATACAGAAAGATTTCCACTAGAAGTTGTCTATGTTCAAAAATATTTAAAACATCTTTTATAAATTTTAGATAGTAATGTTAAGAAAGGGCAGTAAAATTGGCGCGAGTAGAAAATCTGTCATTTGACGTCTTTTTGACACAAACTTCTGTTAATAAAACGTTAACTGGTTAATTTAAGATTTTTCTTTATTTGTTTCCATTACTTCAATTTGTCCATTAATTACAACATGATATTGATATACTTAATAATTTAACACTACCAACAAAATTACACTATTAAAAATTGTCTTATCTTTGTATAAATGAAAATTTTCTACGTCGCAAAAATAAAATAAAGTTAGCCTTAACTTCGCATCTGAACAAAATGTGTGTAAAGTATTATGACAGACTTTCTCGAATCTTATTTCAATTTGAATTTCAAACAATTTCTACAAAGCGTTTTCTTTTCTAATAGTCAGAGGTTTTTCGAGTAATTCCTGTCATTTTCTGTGTATCGACCTTTTGCCAATCAATTTATTAATTAAAAATTTCATTATTTTATAGCAATGAGATTCAAATAACAAAGTAGTTAAATAAATTAGCAACACTACAGGTCAAGCCGTAATGGAATCATTAAAGATTAACATCAGGTCCGTCAGCTATCTCAATATTCCAGCAGTCGATAACATTGGGTTTGCCATTAAATTATGTATTTAATTAATTTTATTTACTATAGTTGATAATATATTAATGAATCAGTTGTTGCTAATGTGCAAATATTTAATTTTATTGTGGCGTTTTATGTATAATTTATTAAATTATTGACTATATTCTGGGAATTCTATATTTATTGTATTTTAGCTTGAATAAGCGAAATTACAATATTTATCGACTGAATATAGTGAAAATATTACCCAACCGAAAATTTTTTTTATATTTCAAGGTATATAATTGTATGATATAAAAGCCAACACAACAGAAAAGTCTTTCAATCTACTTAATCTTGCTCATTAATTATAAACACTGCTGATGACAGCTATGGCAAAATGTAAATTTGAATTTATAGCGGTTCCACGTTTGGATTTTTTATTCATAGTTATTTTTAAAGTAAAAACTTCTCTAGGCGCGCGTTGGGCAATGAAAACAAAGTGCCTACGTAGAATGTTTAATCTGTGTATACTGTAAATTTTTGAAACTTGAAAGCTATTTTAATTTTTTAATACAGAAATACTGTACAGTACAAGAGTAAACACTCACTAGTATGTTTACTATTGAGATGAATCTACTACCTCAACCTATCGGTAACAATTTGTAGCATTTTCATTTATGTTTATTTCTTAACAGCCACATATTAAGAAATTTTATTTCTTATACACATTTATTTAATTTTTTTTTCGAATTTGTGTTTTTAATAAACTTATTGTTTTTTTAATGGTTGTGGAATATGACTGTCAAAAAAGTAATTACGTCAAATGTTAATCTGATTTTTATTTTTTTACTTACGGATTATAACTGTTATCTTTTGAAGAAAATATGTAATTGTTTTAAACCGAAATTTTTTTGAAAAGTGATTCAATGGTTTAAAATACAAGACAGTTTTGAGGCAAGGCCTCACTGCTACACCTTGTTTGCTACGAGAACTCTGTTACATTTAGAACTGTTGGTTTATAATTGTTGGCAATTATACTTACTTATTCTGCTTTAGGGCATGAGATGATAGTAGCTGAATATCTTGATCATACATAACGTTGATTCTAATTGAACATGTTTTATAAGGGGTATTGGTGTACGTGTTCCATATAAAACTGGAACCTGACCTGACCTGACTGGGTTTTGAGCGCCAAATCAACCCTTATAAAACTAGCTTTTTCATATACGATTTTTGAATGATGTAGCTTTTATTTGCTACCTTTTATATTGACTACTGAAGAAATGCATGACACTTCTCAATCGAGAGAACTCTCAAGAGAAAAAAAACAATTTTGCAATTCTAATCTGTGTTACCTGAATTGATGGGATAAAAGATCAAATACACTTTCTCAAACTGTTTATCTCTATCTAATATTTGAAAGAAAGAGTTTGGGAACATACATTTTGTTATTCATCTATGTAATTAATAATAAAATCAAGTATAATAATAGTATACTGTGAATTTGTTCAAATATAATTTAAATAATAAGATCTTTTTTTTTCTGTTTTGGCAACGACAATGAGTATAAAAATACAGTTTATACGGGATGATTTAAAACAAAAGTATATACTCATTTTGTAAAAGAAACGCTGCTGTAAAATGTTAAAAACAATGAACAATTTGGAACAACACTAGACATCGATCAGGATCTTCTGGAATTCGGGATGCGCGTAAAAGTGGAAATTTTAACGTCAGCATTTTTCGACTAAAAACTACTGTTTCAAATAAATAACTTTGTATAAAACTTTTTCATAATTTTTTTTCTTCTAATTTTTTATCATCTACGCGCATTTGGAGTGCCACACGATCCTGAACAAGATATATACCACTATTGTTTTAGAAATGTTTATTTTTATTTCTTTTGCGACTTATTTGACTCGTTGTTCCTTTTATTTAAAAAATTGTTTAAAATTTTTTAAAGAAAACGTTTTTTTGAAAAAATGCCATTAAGGCAGGTTTTCACGTTTTTTTTATTAACAAGAAACTGTGGCTAATTTTTAATATTGCTTGTGTGTATTTTTAAACTTTTAATATTTTGTTATATTTGCGCCCAGGTTTAGGCTTTTAACCTAGTTTAGGGCAGAGACATTTTTTGTCTTACCACTATTTAAATCGCCGAAGGAAAGGTATTTTTATTCTTAGGTAAAACCAGAAAATTATTATATTATAAAAGTAGTTTTTGGGTAAAAGCCAGTAGACATTGTATTCAAGATTTTAGAACATAATCTGCTTTGAACATAATTACTTTAAATATAGAGTCAAAACAATCAATGAAAAATATATTATGTATGTACCTGAATTCAAATCAGCTCATGCTTAATTTATTCTGTTTTTTGAGGTAGTACATGAACGAAGAATTATGGAATATATTTCTTTCATGGTAATTCTGTAATTGTGCTGTTTATCGATGACGACGACAACAAAATAAATTTACGTTACAATTACATTATCCACAGATGCACGAATGTCTCTTATCTATTTACAGCTATGCAATTAACATCACTTTTTGTATTTGTTTTACACATTTTTTTCATTGCATTTTTTCGAATACAAACAGGAAGTCAATTTCTCTTTCTCTTGTAAATAATTTGTTTAACAAATAGGTGGATTCGGCATGATTTACATCTTCATCTTTTTATGTGGAATAATGATCAGATAATATGTTATCTAACATCAATAATGACAGTGACGAGACTGATGAATGAATGAATGCCTAAAACCCGCATAATTTTTTTCACATTAATTTTGATGTTGCGGCCAGTAGTCGCAGCCATTGACAACAGAGCTTAAATTGCTTTAATTAAATTGGTGTGAAAAACACATGCAAACATTGTTATGATTGTTTTTTTTTTTCATTGTTTCTTTCCATTAATAAAAAATGTTTTGAGATAACATTTTAATAAAAAATTTCTAAATACTATTTAATAACACATGTTGATTAACTTCTTTTTAGTGATAAATAATTTTTGAATAACTAGATAACAAACATGAGAATTTAAAATTTACATTAGTTCCTTTGCTGCTTCTCACACTATTGTTTATTATTTGTTACCAGCTTTGCCATCTATAGTCACTTAGTACAATTACCGTGTTTAATGACACCACATGTCAGTTTTTATATCTTTCAAAGTGTATGTAAGTGGTCAAAAATAAACACAAATTATATCGTATCTTTTTTTGTGAAGAGTTTTTATTTCATGGATTTTTTTTTGTTGCCGATCTTCTTGGGAGATAATAAACCAGGAACGATCTTTTCTCGTTGAGCGATTTTTTGTTATTCATTCTGTTACTTACTATTTCTCCGTCATCCTGTTTCTTGCCATTAGTTATCCAAAAAGTGGCACTATTCATAGTTATCATTCGGTACTATACTTCTATCATATCTAAGATATACAAACCCTTCAAATTAACTTTTGTTCCTGTCTCTTTTGGGAACAAAACCAGAACCGCTAAAGGGCGTGAGCTATTTCTTGTTATCTGTCCTGTTACTTGACATGTTTCTACCATTCTACTTTTGGAACATCTATGCAAATTCATTGTTGTTTCCGGAACTTTTGGATTGGGATATACTAACCAGGAACACATTTTTTATGTAATTCTGATTTTCAAAGTAGCATTATTTATACTTATCAGTAGGTCCAAAATATACAAACCTTAAAAATTCATGCTTCATATGCAAATTTAGGTGAGTAATGCATTCCACCACGCTCGAGGTATTTTGAAAAGTTTTTTTTTTACGACCACTTACACAGCAGTTACGCGGCATTTTTTAATTTGAAATTTTGGAAAGTCTCACGAAAAGCGTTCCGAACTCTTAAAATGACGTTTATGAAGTTAAAGTTTTATTGATGAAAACTTAACTATTATTTTTGTGAGTTTAAAAAAGAAACAAGATCTATGCCAACTTGCCAACATTTTTAGAATGAAACCAGTATTTCCCTCTATAACTTTTTAGAACATAAGCTTGTGGTGGTGTGTATAAGTACTTTCTAAAGCTGCTGAATTTTGCAACATCACATCTATATCCCTTCCAATCACTGCACAACCTCGTTTCTTCATTGCTGATTTTTATTTGAGCATTTTATAATGGATTTCTCATCTTAAAGTGCAATCAACAAAATAAATATAATAGCAGAAAATTGGAAATTGTAATTAAAAATAAAGCGTTATAGAATTTAATAGTTTACCATAAGTAAAGTATTTATTACCAACATTGTTTTATTGTTAATAACTAATCGTTTATAACTGTCTAACCCGATACAACACATAATTTTCAATGTATTCTCAAATCACACAGTATTTTCTTCAAAGAAATGTTATATAAATCAACCACCTACCACATCGTTCATGATATTTTATCGTGTTCCAACTTTTGATTAAGTAGTATGCCTCAATACCATGCATTAGATTATAATATTACAAGTACTATGTATGTAGGTGTGAAATCTATAGAGAGATTTTATGACTTCTACAATAAAAGATGTTGGGATTGCATTGTGTGAGGCCTTATACCTCTATAATATACCTGATACGTGTCAGACACAATTTATTTGTTACATATGTTACAGTTTTGTCGACCGTAAAACACTTAAATATAAATTGCATGCACGACGGTCTCTTGTTGCAACTATATGATGCGGCTATTAAGTTGTCATTTGTTAATACACTTGCCTGCATTCTCTAATTGCTCTTAAATACTCTGCTAATATTTACTGTTAGCACAATTTTTTTTTCAATTTTATATGTGATTTTACCGATATATTCTGCGGCGCGACGGTACTTTTGTCTTGAAAAAAGTACCGCCGATATTTGATTTTACATATACATTTGGCCTATATAATATCAAATGAAATTTGATAAAGTTTTTGTTTTTATTTTAAGATAGCAAACACATTATGGCCGTATTTAATCTATATTTTTGATAAATAATTAAATTTGTAAGTTAGTGCCTTATTGAATAACTATCTGAAATGTAAGAAAGCTTTTTTATTTAGGGTGTTTAATAAAGTTTGAACGTTAAAAACATCTTATAGCTGACAAAATTAATGGTAGCAACACATAAAACGAGAAGTACCAGGTTAGCTGTTACCAATCTAATATAAGTTTTTGGATTTATATGTAAGAACTTGACTTATATGTCGTTGTTTGCTAGCAGCTTATACTAAACTCGACCGCAAAAACAACCGGACGTTCCACTTTCATCTCCCAAATTTTCGAAAACAGTTTGCCTTTTTATTTCAAGTTGATATACATACACATACGTAAATTGTCTAAAGAAAAATGTTTCAAGCTTTGTGCTTTTTTCTTTATCAGTTTTTGTAAAAACTTTAAAAAGTAATGTTTTTTCAAACTACCAATCAGTAATGTTTTTCCTAACATGCTTGGTTTAACTGTTTTTCCTGGACTGCTATGGCTTTTTAAATTACTACAACAATTGTTGTAGTATATTGTGGAATGAGTTTCGAAAAAACTGGTCAAGCTGTTCCTCCAAACGAGCTGTTTGAAAAGACCTGAACAGGGAAAAATACGAAAACAACTGAAGCAAGATCAATCTTTTCAACTTCTGCGAGAACGAACATTTCTTACAACGGCTTTGATTAGGAAGTGGCAAATGATTATTATACCTCAATTTCATCGTAAAAGTACTAAAAAGTTTAAAAAAACACTATACGTTTATTATTTTAAAACTGTTTTAGTGGTTTTCCAACAATTTTGTAATTTAGTACTCAGTCAATTTTGCGTTGGCTTAGCAATTCAATGCTAGACCTCATTAAAAGAAGCGTTAATTGGAGAAGTAAATTATTAATAATAGCGTCAATTGAGCGTGAATGATATTAGCATGTTTTGTGAAGCGATGGACTGCAAAAAATTATTTACGAGCTATTTAAGTCATAACTAATTATTGTTGAAATTTAATATTACAATCACTCTAATAATTAATAACCATAGCAAAAATATCATCAAAATATTTTCAGCAACAAAGCGAACATCAAACGTCAAGTTTATTTTAATTTGCCTCTATCCAACTTCATTGAAATTATCATCTCCAGGGTTTATAAATCAATTCGCGTACTAATTCAGTGTATAAAATGAATTATTGGCTAGTATTATGGATATTAACGATAAATCACGCGTTTTATATTTATTCCACAAAAGAGGAATTGAGTAAATTAAAATAAAACTATTTCCAACACAGGTTTCCAAACAAGGTATGTGATGTAACATAATTATCGATAATGAATTTTACAACATTTTTATGTGTTTTCTAGATTCTTTTACATTTTTAGTTAGATCAATGTTTTTGTATTGAAAGAAACTACATATTTGGTACTTGCTCTTTCATCATTAACATAATACTATAAATATAGTTAATTGTTTAAGTGCTGTTAAAGTATGGTAGTATAGTAGCTTTAAGCCCGATGGCAGAAACGTTAATTAACAACGTTTTGATAAATCAGAATTTGATTCAAATTGTTCCTTAATTTATCAATTTCAAGTTAACAACTATCTATGTACTTTTTTCTGTTAAAAATTAAGTAATAATGAACTCACTTAGAATTTTTGGACACTAGTTATAGTACTCATAGCATTTATGAAAATTAAGAATAGTTTTTATGTGACAACCGGTATGAAAATGAATAAGGTTTTTTTATCTAACAATAATATAAATAGTTTTGTTTTCTAACTGCGCGTTTTTTAGCACTTTTCTAACGTGTTTTTGTGTTTTCCTTTCTGTGCATTAACTCTATTGTTAACTTCGTCTGCTTCTTTTTTCTTAATTTTTTTTGTGTAAAATTTTATTAGAACCAAATTTTTTGATACTTTGTAGCCACATTAACAACAAAAGCATTAATACAAACAAGAAAGAAAATATTGTTGTAAATTTTAGTAGATGTAATAATCTTTATTCATTATGACATTTGTAAGAAAGAAGTTTATTACCAGATCTAAACTGTTTTGAATAGTCACACAAATTTTAACTTTTAAAACTATTAGTCAGTATATAGACCAATTGCAAAGAAATTGTATTTTGTGAAACATTGGTCATAAAAATGGTTAATAGGCATTTATTCATTCAAAGAGTTTTTTTTCAATTATTATATACTGGTCAGTAAGGTCAACAATTTTACAATAAATTATGGTATGTAGAGGTTCTGCAGAATGCGTCTGGTTAATTGGATATATATTTTTGAGTTTTTGTTTCGCACTTTTGCATTTATTAATCCTTACATAAATTATTTTTTTTTAAGCTTTGCTATAAATTTGTCAATTGAGGGTATGTTTAACTCGTGTTTATTTTATTATTATTTTTATTTTATTTAGTTATTTTTTAGAGTTTTTTAAGTGAGTATTGGCCGAATCAAGGGTTTGTAGAGCAACATGGTACAGTTGGCTTTGGGAGATGACTTACGGTTGAGTAAACTTTCGTTGAACTTTTTTTATAAAATGATACTTTTAGGTAACACGAGTTCCCAAATATACTCCCAAGTACTATACCGGCTGATTTTTATCCGAGTCTAGTTTCAGATTATTTAATTGTAAAGAATATACGTTCAAGAGTTAACCTCTTTTGCATGAATTAGGCTTCATTCGGGGTGATATTTTATTTTCGAGTAATATTGTTCACAGCTTCCTGGAAAGAGGTTGCTGTTTTACTAAGGATTGATTTTTGGCAATAAAATACCATGTCATCGACGAAGATACCAAATAGAGATTGAAGCGAAGAGACCTAAAATGTTTCCTTGAGGAATTTCAGCTTGTATTGATTTGTTTTCGAAAAGTTTTCCATGTAGTCTTCTAACGAACGTTTTATCTGTCAGGATAGAATAAAGAATCTTTTTACGATATTGCTACGATATAGCGGTATCCCCATATTCGAGAGTTGCTGTTTTTAATCATGGATCTAGGTTTTATAAAATGCCTGTTGCACATCTAGAAATAGTGCTACTTTTTCAGTTCAACTTCTATTTTTATATATTCAATTAAGCGTTGCAGCTGATGGTAAGTGGAAAATTTTTTTTCGAAACAAACTCAAAAGCGTTTTAAGTCTCCAATTTTTTCGGTCATCGTAGCTTGAATGATTTTTTTGGTTTTTGTAGGTGTTTGACTGGGTTTGCGTCTTATTTTGGTCTTGTATGTTTTCTTAATTTACTTTTCTATCATTTCTTATATATGACAAAATTATAATAACAACATTCAGTAGAAAAGTTATTTCTGGTCAATTTTCCCGGCAAATGTTAGGTTTCTACTTATTTTGTAATCAAAAAATTAACATTTAGATTAAGGCATATAAGGTATTAAACAATATTTGTCTATTATCAATCTCGTTTGCCGTTATTTAATGAACCGTTTATTGTGCAAACTTTTTAGCAGTAGTATCTTTCACGTTCATTGGTTTGAAAACAAAGTTAACGTTGAAATTAGAGACTTACATATATTGTATATTATATAGCATTATAATTTTCATCTCACCAGTAACCATCTATTTAATTAGTAATCCAATTTATGGATTTTGAGAGTAAATCATATACCCTATCTAATTTAATTTGAAAGAAAAACTTATATCGTGATTACAGCGAGTTCGAAGTGCAAAGAGAAGCGAAAGTCTTGAAAGTGGACTTGGAAAGAATTACTGAAAGCTATAGACTTCGTGCAATCGGGTGTTCTCATAAAATTCGCCGTTGAAAAGTTTAGAATTCCCGTAATGACTTTGTGGCGTAAAACGCGTGCTTTGGGAATTGTTAGCAGCAGAGCTTTTTCAGTCAGTGGAAGAACTGTGATAAAACTGAGACTGTGTTTTGTATCAAAGATACAACCTTCACTTATAAGAGGCTACAGTTTGAGTTGAAACATTGAAGAATTAGTTATTAGATAACTTTTCTCGTTTGCTTTATATGTGTTTCGCTACTGTTAATAGTTTTTATTGTGCTGTTTTCGAGAACTGTCTGACTTTCTATAATAAATAACATCGTTATATTTTAGATATATACGAGCCTTTCTGTCTTTTTAAAGCATTCTTTTGCCAGAACGTGGGCGCAAATCTATTCTCTATTTTAACTCTAATAATTCTTGACTAATGTTACAGCTATTCAGACTTTAATCTAAAAATTAAATTAATAATAAAATTTTTTAATGCATAAATACATATTTAATAAGCATTTATCGATAAATCTTGTCGCATTACGAAGTTTAATGAAATATAAATTCCTCAATTACCATATCTAAAAATTATATCTCATCCGAACAATTTACATTTTTCTCATAGCTATTTTTAACAATATTTAGCAATTTAATCAAATATTGACAGCTTGTAAAATTATTGATTTTTCTGGTGCCTCTAATTATGATTTTAATTATTAAAATTTATTTATTTTAATGAACAGCTGTCGGGTTAGTTTGAAAGCTTCTAATTTAATATCTACACAGGTGTTAACGAACAATACATTCAAAACTCTTGGTCAAACGAGAAAAAAGTCATTATACCTAGTAGATATATTATTAATAATAATAAGGCTTGAAGGCTTTCAACCAGTTTTCAACAATCTTTCTTTTCCAAGAATTGTTTGAATCATTGACTTATTTTAATCCTAAAATGTATAATATGAAAGCGTTTTCTAATTTTTATTATAAACTTACGGATTTGTATCCGCAAGTCAATTTGTAAAACAAAGTTTATAGCCCTTTTTATCAGTCTGTTAATTAATCATTATTTTAATTAGTATTTTATATTTAAATGGATCTCAAATGTCTTGCATATGCTTTTGTTACACAATAAAATGATCATTTAATATCTAGCATTCAAATGCTGTGAGAAACTCAACGTAAACAAATTTCAATTGTTTTGTTTTATTATTTATTTATTTTGCCTTGTATCTAATGCATAAGTATTTAATTCATTAAAGCAATGTTTAAAACGTTTTTTTTTTACTTTGGTGTGGTGTCCCAAATCAATTGCTGTAACACCGAAAGTAGTTGCATAGTGAAAGCTTTTGTGCAATTTATTTTAGTAATTAATCAATCATTATAACACTGGAAATTTTGTGTAGCTTTATTTGTAGAATTTTATTAGATAGTAAAGTAATATCTTTGTGCTCTTCACCAGACCATAGCGGACCTTACTACGTGCCATAAAAACTTTATAATCCTTTTATAATTATAATAATTTAGTCTCGATATTCATTTAAACTAACCAAAGTAGAAAAAATACATTCAGTTAGAAGATATTTTGTGGCATTTATTCGTTAGCAAATCTAATGCATTCGCCAAACAAATGTCGTGTTCAACTTTTATAAAAATATACTATTTAATAAAAGCTATTAAGAACAATTCTGCAAATAAAGAGCTGTTAAAATTTTTATAAAATTAATATAACTATAAATTCGCGTTTAAAATTGATCGAGTTGACAAGGTTTATCACTTTTGGGATCATGAAATGCTGTTTGCATTAATAGGTCAATGCGTTTTGCAAAAACTTCTCTTTGCAAGAGGGGTTTCTGTCTTCGCATTGAAACAAGTCAATAAGAAACACAAATACAGTCAGATTGAAAAGTTGTATATGTGATTTCTGTTCAAATAGTCTAAAATTTGACCATGAAATATGGCTTTAAAAATTTACCCAAGTAGAATCTTTACTTAGAAATCAAAATTCACTTTGCTGCTGGCGGCAGTCTTAAACTAAACCAGCTTTGTGTCGACAAACATCTCTTAGTTTTGTGATAACTTGAGAATTAAGATATAGTCAAAATGTTATGTTCTAAAAGGTGTTATTTTAACAACAAAATAAATTAAGACAAAAAAATTGTATTTGTATTATTTGCAAAATTAGCTTTGAGTTATTTGTGATACGGGAATTTCAATCATTCATAATGGCAATTGGTCAAACGCAAATTTATCCCTATAGTATTTGCATTGAATTTGTTCACAACACAAACTTTTTTAACTTTTATAAAATCTGTAAATAATAAACAAAATAATATCAACAAAATTGAGTATTTTTTTGGTCTTTAAAAGCAAGCATGTTTTACCACACAACAAAAGTTAAGTCACTCAGTCTTCAGGTGTCTTAAGATAGTGCTTTCAAAACCTAGCCGAATGAATGACGTGGGTTCGAATCCCACCAAGGCGGGTTAAAAAAAAAGATTTGTCTGGTCATGTGTGTTTGTAAACGTAGGGAATAGAATGGATTAAAAGGTGCAGTGTAATATCTCTGTTAATTTCAGCCTTAAGGAATGAAAGTTAAATTTAAAGTGCTAAAGAATGGTTGCAAAAGATGACGCCGTGTAAATAAGTCTTATTTTATGTTGTAAATAAATAGTGTACAAAGCTAGACATTGTCCTAATTAAATAATGATCACTTTTCATCAGTGGATCAATAATTATAAATTACAGCTTAAATTATTTAGCCAGTGGTGGAGCATGGGAGACAGTTGTAACACTAAAATAATATTAATTTTAAATTAGCAACTCGTTTGGACGTTCGAAACATAAAAATTTAAAAAGTTACAACAATTATATAAAAATTTAAACAAAACTACAAGTTTAATACAAACTTTTTGTATCACCTGTAATAATGTCTCGAACTTCACACAAATTTACATATTTTTTCCAAGAAGGAAGAGAAATAAGCTCCTAGCGTTGAATATATTTCATATTTATACATAAATATGTTTTAGGTTTTAAATTATTCAAATTTGTGTTTAAGCTGGAAACAATATTAGAAGTGTTGCATAACTTTTGAAACTCTGTTGTATAGTTTTTAACAAATTTGTTGAATAACAAAAACCAAATTTTCCTAAAAATTTGGTCAAAATATTTTATAAACCGCGAAGTTTCTAACTTTCGCAATTTTGTTTGAATAGTTTTTGCAAATTGTTGTCGTTTTATAAATTTTTACAATGTTTTAGCGGGCTTCTAATTTTCAGTGCATTTTTTGAGGGATTGTCGATTTTGAACCATTGATTCACTCAATTCTACGTTTTTGACTATCACGAGAACTAAATTTCCGGATTCAATCGAGATTCAAGGGGTATTGTAAAAAAATTGCTGTACCCAATAATTATTAAATTTAGCTTATAAATTGTACAACAATTTATGTTCCTATGGTAATCATATTAAATACTAAATTTAAAAACACAGTCGAAATGAGTGTGATGGCGAGCAGTGTGTGTGCGCAGTAGGTGGAATTTGAACGACACTTTATTCAACATATTTGGTACAATAGAAGCGGCTATTGTTTGCCGAACATTATCTGCGCCAGCTCAGCCTGATCGCTTGCCATCGCCCGTCATTTGACCTGTATCTTGATAAATAAAAAACAAAATTAAAAAATTGAAATACTATGATTAGCGCGAACCAACTTTTTTATGGATTTTTCGCTTATATGGTTTAAAACAATTAAAAGATATAGTGGCTGGCGAAACGGCCTGTTTTCAGAAGCGACTCTAGACGGTCGCTAAAGGTCGTATATTTTTGCAGTCTATGACAGTAGCGCAAAACCACTAATTGTTATATAACGTATTTTTACAGGAAACAATGTTTCTGATCTTACTTTTATCAATTAACATAAATATATTTTTTATTGAGGCGGATGCTGTCTATAAATTATTCAACAGTTGTGGTGTGTGCATCAAAGCTATTTTTTGCAAAACTTATTTGCATTGCTATCAATCTTTGCGGATATTTATTATTTATAAAGGAATAATACTCATAATATAAATAAATTTTATCACAACTTTAATTTTGTTTTTAAATGCTATATGCATTTTTCCACCTCAAATTATGAAAAACTATTAACAATTGCAAGCTTTTGGCCTCAAGGTGATAATCTTGCATTTTTTATTACTACTATTTTAATTCTAACATTTTACAAACAGAATACATACAAGAATTTATGAAACACCAGGAATTAGTGACAAATTATTTTTATGCATAAAAAAAGAAGTGTTTGTTCTTCAGTTAAACACCTACCATGTTCTAACGGTAATTATTTACGTATTCAATGTTAATATTATAATCATAATACTAACTGACTTAGCAATCTAATAACACATAAAACAAATAATTGTTTATGAAAATATAATTAAGTTCTTACAACACCTTTGTATTTATTTTATGTTTATAACATTTTTATTTTTGCTAAAGTTTGCACAACTAGCTATTGTTTTTAGTGCTAATTACGCTTTATTTGCTTTATAATAGTCATTTATATGACAAAATGCCGCTACGAATAAAACTAGATTTGACAAAATTATTATTGTTTTTACAGAAGTTTGTCTTTTTGCTTGCAACGTATTGGTGAAGACAGATTTTTGCAACAAGAAGCGATTTAGACTAGAATCTATTTTATTTTAAAAAATAGAATATTATTTATTATTATTTTTTTTAGCTTCTAATTGATGCTTGACTGTTTTACGTTTTTAATTTTTTGCAATAATCAAGGCAACTTTGGCTTGTACTCTCTATTATTTTACAAATCCCATATTCACTATTTTTCTACTTTTTTTCATCACATGGATGGCTTACAAAAAAAAATTACATTTTATTTTACAACTCTCTTTTTCAATTTTCTATTCTTTAATAGAAAACGTTCTTCTCTTTTTTTAATCTTTTTTTTCCATGATTTATTTTAATTGGTGAACTTGGTTAAATATGATCTTGTCTTTTGGTTCAAGACAAGATCATATCGTCGCAAAAAATAAGAAGACTTCAGAGACGCCTATTCCTAAAACTGAAGAATGCATTATTCTAGAACTATTAAAACATCACACTTGTTGCAAAAAGCTGTCTTTGCTGAGCAGACGTATGTGTTAAATTAAGCTTTACAAAAACGGCTGCGACAAGGTGCTGATTAAATACAATTTTAAGTTTTTTTGTTTTCACTAATTTCTTATTCCTCTGTTTGGCATGATTTTAACCCCCCACTTTTTGTTTCTTTGTTTGATTAGATTACCCAAAGTTATTACTAAAACTAAAGACTCCAACGTGGACTCAAGACCAATTAAAAGAGGCTATAGAAGCGGTAGTGACTCAAAAGATGCGATTTACTCAAGCGTCTACTCGTTACGGTATACCGAAAGGAACACTATACGACAATATTCTAGGAAAATCGAAGAGAATGGCGGTTTTGGAAGAAGCTGGATTAACATCTTATGAAGAAGAAGGAGTATTGGAATTTTGCTGTCAGGTTTCTATATCGCCCTACAATAGGCGTACAAAAAAATCTCTTAGATCAGTTCTTAATTTTGTGGAAAAACTTAGACGGGCACGTGATCCAGAATTTATGTTCACCGGGCTTTCTGGATACCGATGGTGGTGGGCGTTTTGTAAGAAACATAATATTGTTTCGCTACATTATGAAAATAATGATTCATTAAATCAAACTGCTTAAACTGGCTTGTCAATAATATAGTGACTGTATAAAATTTAAATATTTTGTTTGATTCATTTAAGAACTTTGCGAGACTAGATGAAGCTAATAAAATTGCCTCTTCTAGATGTTCCTAATAAAATTTGATTTCTAAACTTGCATGATTTTTTGAAAATTAATATGTATAGACATAAGAGTTGTAGACTTATGTGACACTTTTCATTTTCAGGCACAATTTTTATAGTACTGTTAAGATTTTATTTGATCCTAACAGTGTTAGACCTATACACCAGAGGTCTAACACCGTTTATAGAATGTTTTATAATTTTTGTTTTTATTTGGAGCTGTTTATAGTCATAAAGGAGCCTTATTATTTTCTTCATGCAAGTTTGAAGTTTGTGAAGCGTTTGTAAAGCAAGATCTATCTTGCAAAAGCCAATAATTTCTATAAACGCACAAATTATACCATATTATTATGGAAAAAAGTTGTTTTATTTGTATAGTTGGGATCAATGTTACAATAATAAATGAGGCAATAAGACTTTTGACAGAATTCTCATATTGTAAGCAATATTTTAGATATAAAATCGATGAAGTTTATATTTCTCTAATAAGTGCCTGAAGTTGATTTATGAACTTTTATAGTTTATATATTGTTACACGTTAGAAAACAAATAATGTATTTTACATTCCTTATTAGAAATTTGTATGTGCTTCCTTCCATTCCTATAATTATTATCATTATTTTTACTTGTTAGTTTTATTTTTGTATATTGCATCCTTTATTAACGTTTTTTTGTTATAAATAATACGATATTTCTCCAACTAATTACATGGGTATTATTATACATACCATGCGTGTTACATTATATTCCACATGCGATATTGTGTTTCATTATTAGTTTAGTTACATTTTATTTTTATTAAATAACTTATTTTAAAGATTTTTGTTTAATACTTACTTCAAGCATTATCGAAACAGTTTTATATTAAAGTTTTATTGATATTTTTAAGATATTTTCTGACGGCAGCTTTAGTTTCGAGCGCCTTTGAAAACTATTTTGATAATGATCTTTAGCTTTAATTGGTGTTCTTAATTATTAGCAATAAAAAAAGACAATGTTACTCGAAACATAAACATTTTGTTGTTTAAATTAATACATTCTTTATGTGGTCTGAATATTTTGCGAGTTCTGGTCTTAATAAACAATTATTAATTTTAATTGAAGTAGTTATTTAATCTTTACCAATTAGTACAATTAAATGATAAATATTAATAAACTCAATTAAGATAATATAAAAATGAAAGTAATAAGTGGGTATGACGAATAACTATAATAACTCTTATTTTTTATAAAAATACAATACTTAATTAACACTAATGAGTTTCAACTATTCATATTGATCAATTAAAGTAAGTATACTCATCTACTTTAAGAGCAAAGTGGCCGACAAATATATAAAACTCAATTTTTATTTAATGTGTTTGAAATTTTATGTTTCAGGTGGTCAACTTTATGGTAATATATTTGTATTTATTTTATCATTATTAAGATTTAGATTATAAGAACTTTAAAAATTAAAATGACCAAATTTCTAAAACGTGAACATCTATGTTTATAGGTTATAAAATTGCATTACATCTCTTGGTCAGAATTTTTCTAACATCACGAAACTACATAGTTTCAAGATTTTGGAATTTTGATGTTTAATTATTTATTTTTTTATCAACTAAGATTTGGGACTCATATCAACCTATTTTGACTATAAATTAAAATTTGAAATTTAAATAAATCAATACTATATTTTGTAGAGCTAAAAAATGCAACAATTTACACAGAATTTTGGTTTACAGAATGGTAAACCAATAAAAGAACTTTAAAAACTGGAAAAAACAATAGAAAAACTTTATAGAATAGAAATAGTCGTCACATACAATATTGCAACAAAGAAGTAACTACATGTACCAGACGTGACGTAATCAAAAATCCAAAATAAAATATGTCACCGGTAATTAATCTACTACGTTAAACAATAAAATGCAAAGTTGAGGTAGAAACAAAATAACAATTCAATGGGAAAAATTATCACTAAAAGAGGATAATGAAAATTCAGTTTAAAAAGATAAATAAAAATTAGGTAGACTAAATGAAGAAGACATAAAAGAGATAAGGATAGGTAGACACGAAAGGAGAGCAGAAAAAGCAGAATTCAGATTCAACGAAAAGTATAAAAATAGGTTATACATATTTTTATACTATATATAAAAAATTAAAATGTTTTAGAGAGAAAGATGATTGTAACACTCAGTCAGATGCGGATGAAAAAAAAAAGAATAAATACTGGCTTAAAGAAAATTAAAGAATATATAAAATGTTTGGTATCGTAAGACAGACAGCAGAACATATAACCAAAGAATGTGAGAAAGTAAGACAAAGCGATATAACGAAAAAATAAGAACGAAAGAATAAGGTACAAATGAGAATTGTCTGAGTTTAGGATGTATAAAAAAAACAAAGGAGGGAATGAGAAAACAAATAGGGTAAAAACAAGTAAGTTGATATAAATTGGATATAATATCCAATAGTTCAAGAACAAGCCATAAATATTAACAAAAAATATGAGCAGACAACGCAAAAGCGAACAGAGGCAAATCATATTCTGCTAAAAGAAGAAATAGGAAAAGCTTATAACCTCATCTTTCTAACCTACAGAAAACGAAATAGTACATTATTTCAGGAGACTTGTTTAGAGCACGTTTAGGCAGTACTTTTACGCACAACCGCTGGACATATATTAACTATAAATGAATCTGTTGCTCATCTTAACCAGTTTCCGATAAAACGCTCTGAGCTTAAATTTGTTTTTTTTTCTGAATTTAGAACTTGCCAATTTTCAGCACGCATCTAAAATAAGGACTAAGTACCTACGCGATGAGATGAAAATTATTAAGAGATTTCACGCAAGATGAATTGCTGTTATTTAAATTTCTCACAGTATTTAAAGCTTAATGGTACCTTAAAACAGTAATTCTTAGGGTCATAGGTTATAATAATAAAGTGTGGGGTTTTTAAAAGTAAAGAACTAGATCTGCATGTAGATGAACAGTTGGTCATTTTAATAAAATTGCTTTGTACTTAAGACCATTATTATAATATGTATTATGAACGAGTAACCTTTAGCAGTTTTCAACTAAATTGGATATTCAGACATTTTTACCCGTCTATAATATACAGCTTTAGGACAAAAGCTTCATGAATTTAGCGCTTGTTACCATAATAATTAGCCAGTGTTGAGATGTAAACGACCTATAAATATGTTTTTAAAGAAATAAAAAATTTGAATGGCGGCAAAATTAAGAATTATCCTCACGATGTTAGATTCATGCAGATAATAACAAATAATTTTCACACTACCGTCGACATGTATGTCCAATTTAGCTGTAAACTAAGCTATAACCATTAATCAATGTACGATCCGAATACTAATATAGATATTTTGGTCTTTTTCTTCCAGCAGACAGCTACCAATACCAGTTGCAATCCATGTGGCAAAAATGTTGGAATACGAATCAAAGTCTTGTACACAATTTGCGCTTCCGTGAAAGAGGACCGTTGAAATCCTGGCGTCCTGAAACCATGGCCGAAGCAATATTCTCGGTGTTGAAGGAGGGCTTATCCTTATCCCAAGCTGCCAGGAAATATGATATTCCCTATCCCACATTTGTTCTTTACGCAAATCGAGTGCACAACATGTTAGGACCTTCCGCAGACGGTGGATCAGGTAGGGATCATTAAATACATAATTATAAGTAACCAATTAGTTATACATACATAATTAGTTCTTTAAAGTCTATTTTTCCCTCCGTTTTTCAATCTTATAAAATGGGCTCAAGTACTTATGGGAATTGCTGACATTTAGCATTTAGTTCAAATTGTAGTACTTTTTAAACGGCTTTGAATAAGTATTTTGCCTAATGTTTTTTGTTTTTTCATTATTTTGATATACTTTCTACACATTCTTAACATTAAAATCTGCCAATAAATAATTGAATTCATATAAAAAAAGGGATTTTTGGAAACAAGAGATACCGTTGAAGGGTTTTATTATAGTCTGGCATTTTGTTTAGAGCAAGAAAGTGGCATTGAATCTTAGTGTTGGATTGTTATCAAAAGTTATAACCCAGAGCATAATAAAAATAAGACATTAATTCTTAAACTGAGCTCTATGGAGCAGGTAGAAGACTTCTATTATGCTCCACCTAAATCGAAAAACACAAAAAAGTTAAGAAGTATAATTTAGATTATATAGCATCTATTATATAGAAAGAAGAAGTTTTTGTTCAAACACAAACATTTTGAATGTACGATTTTATAAGCGATGATTTGGTAAAAATGTAACGGCTTTAATTGTTACGCAAAGTATGCAATTGCACAATAAAATTTGTGTGTGATGCGAGAGACCAATTTTGCAAGATTCTGTTCCTCAATCGACAATAAATCAATTTGTGCTTTTAGTACACAAATAGCGGTTGTAATACACCATAATAAATGATTTTTTTTCAAAATTTCCAGTATGCAATTTAATGCAAAATTTTGTTTTTTTGATATTTTCTTTTATTTTATTTTTTTTCATAAATGTTAACATCTATTCCTTTTTTCTTAAACTTTCATTAAGTCTTTTGTTTTTTATTATTCGTTTAGGTATCTTGCACTTTCTGTGTCTTGCCAGAATATTGAGGATATTTTCTTTATTAATTTATGTTTTCACTCTCAGTCATAATTATAGTAGCTGAGATAGATCATTTTGATTCAAAATTGTTTAAATGAACTCCTACGGTCGAATCCTGACAACTCAAGCTGCATGACTCCTGCAACTATGTGCATTTAAGCTATTTTGTACCAACTACTATATTATCTTTTTTTTGTTCTCTTTGTTAATTATTTTATTTGGCTCACTTTACGTCATCCAATTTGTATACTCTCATTATAGCAAGCATTGCGTATTCTTTCCAACCTTTCGTCTTTGAGCACACTCTTCTCTCTTTTTTGTCTTTATCTTCCTTTTTTAATCTTTTGTATCTCTTGTAGGTATATTCTATTTTGCCTTCATCTTAGCGTTCTTTTGTTTACTCCTTGCAACTATTTATCTTATAATGTTTCTTTTCTAATCATGTGTATCTCTTGTAGGTATATTCCATTGTGAAGAGTTTTTACGAAGACCTTGAGTGTATGACACAGAAAAGATATGACTTGATTTTTACTTTTCGCATTTTATTTTTTTAAGATTGGTATGATTACTCTAGGCGGTATAAGTTCCGTATTGCATAAGGATCACTTTTTTAATGTAGGTGCAAGAAAAAAAGACTTCGTGATTTTTTTTTCTGTAGCATCTAATAGTTGTTTCTGGTACTTTCTTTTTTTTGGGCGGTTGTTTACTGATATTTATATTTGTTTTCTTTAGCTGAGAAGAATTGTTGAATGTATTCTGACCACTTTTTGAAGTTTTCGGTTGTTAATAAATTTTCTTTCATCTCGATTCCATTGTATTTTTTTTTCTGCTTGTAGACGTTAAATGTGTCAGATTTCCTCTCGATAACTTTTCTTTTTTTAATGTAAAATATGTCAACCTCAAGAATTGTTCTACCAAGCATTTTTGGCTTCCCACTCTAATGGAACACCAGGGGCCAGTGTATTCAAAGGAATAGAATAGCACGTAATAAGCCTCACTTATAGTATATTGTAAACCTAGGCGGCAAAGTGGTATTTTTCCAGGCCGAGAGAAGATATGGACAGGCGAGCCTGGCCACTTCTCAAGGCCTAGAAAATCACTTTGCGGCCGTTGTTTACACATTATTTTTTATCCTACACAAATTACCTTATAATCGAGCATTATCTTAAAATTGGTTTGAGGTTATTACCGCCAATCGCCTATTCAAAATGTCAAATCTTGACAGATGTCAAAAATTGATGGATTACTTTACGGTCGTAATTTACACAATTTATCTTGCACAAAAGTAGTTTTTTAATAAATGTGATTTAAAATTTTAACACCTCTCATAAATAGTGAGACGTTTAGACTGTCCTTGGTGCGTGACGACTGTTCAACCGTCTATATAGATTTAATTTTTCTTATAACAGCGACGTCTGGCGGAGAAAATCAGATTTTTTTTTCTCGGCTACCCGAGAAAGTGCATCATTTCTCGGCTAGCTTGGAAATAATGTACTTTCTCAGCTGTCGACAGCCGAGAAAATTTCATTTTGAGTTGGTGTAGGATAAAAAATATATTTTGTTATTAGCCTACCTAATTATAATTAATATGCTTCAAAGCATTGGACATATGTAAATGGGCAAAATATAATATGGTCTGGTCTATAGACAGACTAGACTCAGTTAGGATCATAATACGAGTTGAAGATGATGAATTACTTTTACTACTACTTCTTACAGTTCCTTCTGAGAAAAATAAAACAGGGAATAAACAAGTAACATAAAAATTAAAAAAGAATTAATGCCCGACTAATTTCTTATTGGAAAATAATGACTCACTTTCCTGGCAACTTAACATAGAAATAATATTTTTGGGCGTTATTTTCAGTAACAAGACCTCTAGGACGTTATAAAATTGCAAGGCCAACTAGATTCTGCAAAGTCTAAATGCCAAATCTTAATTAACGCAAATACAAAACTAAAACTGTTTTTATACTAGAAATTATATTTTTTAAACTGATTAGACAGCATTAAAAATTGACCTAATAACAATAAAAGAGTAAAATTTTAAAAATAATGGTAGGCGTAAAAATCAACGGTCTTATTTTGTTCTCACTAATAATGAACTTTTTTTCGATAGGATTTGTCAAAAAATTATCCATAATATGTGCTTTGTGTTAATTTGCTTTATGAGTAAGATGAGCCGTTACAACCTTTGCTTTTGGCTCCCACCTCTTAGATAGAAAATTGGGTTGTTTTAATTTTCTGCCGGCGTTTACGATTATCTAATGAATTTATTAAAAAAGAAATATTTATTGTAACAGCGAAGTAAATTTTGCCTATTGAACCGCGTTTGTAAAGGTTATTAAGCATAATATTAAGCTCTATATTTCTTGAAATTGTTTTTTTTTGACAAGACGTTATTTTAAGACATAACACATTGTATAATTTGGTACCCGACGTCGTTTTTTCAAAGAATCAGCTGTTTAATGTTGTTTAAAAATGTTTAAACTTAAAAAATCACTTAATAGCATGGAATTAACGACAAAGTAAGCGTCATACGGTGTATGTAATATGCGTAAAAATTAGGGATACCTTTCGGAACATGCAACTAGTTATAGATAATTAACTTGTGAAGAATTCTGTTAACTATTAAATTGAATGTTCAACTAATGCCTCATTAAAGATTATTTAACATTTGACTTTAGCGTAACGACAGTCTGTCGAGCGGAAATAAGAATTTCTTGAAAACTAAATTCAAGGAATAAATAGCGGTTTTTATAATTTTATTTATGTTGAAATTTAATAGAAGCATAAGATATAAGAAAAGTAGATTCACAGTTTTTTTTATTACTTTAATTGCTTCAAAATAATTAATATAATTTTTTTGAGCTGTTGTGGGAATTAGTTGTAATAGATAATTTATTAACTTTTTACCGTTTGTTTCCCATGAGAGATTTTTTCCTGTTCTGTCATATCTATTCATCACAAAATTTATCTTTTATGAAATTAAATAATATAATACTTTATTAAAAATATTATTTTTAATTAGACAGCATTTTAAAAACATATGCTTCTTAGAGGAGAGTGGCCTATTATGTACATATTTTATAAATATTGTATAGTATATCCGTTTTTGTTGAAAATATTTCAATCCTTGAGGGAATTGCAAATTTTTAATAAAATAAATTGATATTTTGTTGAATTGATTAATAGATTGACTACATCAGTTGCTTACAACGTTCTTCACAGTTTTTTATCTATATGTGCACTAATGAGTATGAAGCAATAAATCACTATTAGTTAGATCTTGAAGTATATACCGGGTGATTCGTCATATATGCTAGGTTAGAAAAAAAATTGTGTGCGTTTAGTAGTTCTTTTAAGAGTACATTGCCACCAAAATTTTTATCTTTGGCATTTTTTAGCTGTTATTCGGCTATAATTCAGGTAATTTTAGCTTTAATGGTTTTTGAATTACATGTGTATTTTGATATAGCCTATTTAAATACGCAATCAAAATTGTATAGAACAAAATACCTCATTTTTAATCGCATTTAGATTTTTATTTCACTTTTCGATTCTAGTACTATTTATGACATTGTCAAAATCGCGCTATACCTTAGCTTCTATTCTTTTCCAAAATTGTCAAATTTATACCGAGCTATTGATGAACTGCTGTCAAAAAACAAATTAAACTAAATTGAAGTATGAACTTTGCTTAATGTAATATTTAACTATCGTTACTTTTTGTGAATATTGAATACGTTTAAGGTGACCGAGTGCATATAATGTCACATCGTCTCCTGTACAATAAACCAAAAATATAAAAACACCGTTTTAAAGTTGTTTTAAATGTGAATTGCTCATGTTTTGCAAATGAACGCTTCAATTTGCCTCTGTCAAAATAATTCTACTACAGATATAGCAAATGTTGCTTGGATTTAATTTACACTGTATTGAGAATATTTTAAAATAAGTACAATTTTTAAAATTTAGTTACACAACATAATCTAGTGATAAACTAAAAACCACGAATAAGATTGTTTCAGAACCTCTTGAAGGTATAACTGTTTTGAAAACTTGACGGAATACACATAGTGTAATAAGAGACAAGATATTTGAACAACCATAAACCTAAGCCCATTATATTTACAATCGGCACTAATCAAGGCTTTTTTTGCAAGTCCATAGTCCAGATCTATTTGTCAAGTAATATATGTCAAGTGTTTATGTGATGGTTGTGTATCAAATAAACACCCAGCCCTTCCTATTGTAGTACCGGCAATAGGCTTCGCTTAATAGCTGTCTTCGTACACATACTCAAATATCTTGTCTCGTACAAATACTAATAATATGAGGGTAATGATAATTTAATTATGGATTACAATAAAAATTATAAAACTTTCTTTTTGTTTCTTTTTTAGACTTACGGCCTAAAGGTCGGGGACGTCCCCAAAGGATTTTATTAGGAGTATGGCCAGATGAACACATACGAGGCGTTATCAGAGCTGTAGTATTTAGGGATTCGCATCAAATCAAAGACGAGGCTCACCTTACCTATCCGCGAATACACGTAAGTATTTAAATATTTAAAGCGGAATAAATTAATCGGCTGGTTGCTTTTTTTCCAAAAAAAGCGAACAAAGTACCTAACGTGTTTAATTAACACCCGGAATATGTTTATGTAAATACTTTAAGTGATGTCTGTAACGATTTCCGTTACATGATAAAAATAACGGCTTGTAATTTTGTACTACAAATACAAACAATTAGCATCGTATAATTCATATTAATTTTAAACAATAGGCGGCAAAGGGGGTCTTTTGAAATAAATCAAAAAAAAAAGTTAGCACTTTGCCATGTACGTCATGGAAACTAACAGGAATAATATTAAGACAAAAGTCGATAATTTTTATAGGGTTTATGAACTTTTGTTTGTTTAAGCTTCCACAAATTTGGTTAGATAAAAAAAAGTTTTTAAGCATAAAATCTTCTTTATTTTTAAAATTCTTAAATAAACTTATTTCTAAAGTGTGTCAGAATATTTAATTGTATTTTTTTAACAGCACTTGTGTAAACTCAAACAAATTACTTGTTTGATGATTGAAACTCGAGTATTTGTGTAATAGTTACAATTTGATTTTATTAGTATTATAAGTGAACAAGATTAATCTGGCAACATTGCAGAAATTGCATATGTAATCACTTAATATAAATAATTTTGAGTGCTTTGCGCCTGTAAAACAGAAGTCGGCAAGTCACATTTGCGGGACTAGGTCGGCAAACACTTTCAACAATTTTATTTGAATTTAGAATTAGAAAGCAAAAACGTGCAATACTAAACAGAACAATTTGCTTGCTGCAAATAATTTTGAAAACCTATTAAGTAAGGAAAAGTTTTAGATTAATTTTACTTATCTACTAATCTTGTATGCGAATGTCAAATAAGATGATTGTCTTACATTCAATTAATATTTAAAATAAATTTTTAGCAAATGTCAAGAATGTCTGGGAAAACGACAAATCAATAGTGCCAACATAAAAAGGAAGTGAAAAAAGTTTTTTATAAAAAAATGGTTTATTGGCACAATGTAAAAAAAATTATAGGTATAATTGTGACTGTGAAAGGATTACCTAGCAAATTAACAGTATATTTTCAAATAAGTTGGTTGTTTAGATGATTGAGATAAGAATTTTAGAATAATTAAAAATTATTTATTGCAAAACGTTATCCATTTAGCTAGTTGCACAGTGTCAAACGAATAAGAACTTTAAACGGATCAATAGTTCATTTGAGGAATGCTAAATTTAGTGATTGAATTAAAGAATTTACTGAAACATGGTCTATTTGGTAATGATTTTCCGGCATTTTAAATAGGATTTACGAACTCAATTTTGAATAAACTATTAGTTCGTCTGGCGTTGAATAGATACATGATATTCAACACTTCAAGGTTGAATTTTAACGCTTACAATTACCAACTGTGAATTTAATCTTATTTTGATTGAAAATTATTATTTTATATATTTCTTTTCTCTATTTTAATACTTATTTATTTTTATAAATTCATAGTGAATCTTAAAATTATGTGAAATATTTTCAAATTTATAATAAATAAACACAATACGAAAGATTTTCTCTTTGAACTACATTTGAAATAGCAGTAGATAATTATTTATAATATTAGAACGATTGAAGTCTGTAGCCGCAAAGTTGCTTTTATTTTCACAGTAGCAGTCTTATTTACTTATTCGTTTATACATGAATAGATTCTGACCTTGGCTATTGAAAACATTCATAACAAAATTATTAATTTCAATTATTTTCATTACTTAATTCTGTTCTTAAAATAGGAAAATAGTTCTCTGCCGCTTGAATGGATTTTATTCAAGGTTTATTGCGACTGCCATTATGCATAATTTACAAATGTACTTATAATCAATACTTATTAGCTTTATATAATTTTTTGATAAATATTTTAAAGATATATGATAACAGTAGTAGCAGTTCTGTGAGTACACAAAACTTCAGACGTTGAACTGAAAGAAGAGTTTTAGCACTGTGAATTTTCAAAAGTCTTTTGAAAATCATCAAAAATTACAAAAGAGAATTTTATATATGATGTTATTAATAATATTCTAAGCTCATATCTAGCATGATAGATATTTTTCTGTGGTCCTAAAATTTTGACAATCAACCGAAGTTCACCCTTGGTGTAAGACCGGCTTTTCAAACTGATTAATAAGAATTCCAATTGGTAGAGAATACTTCGACTTATGTATTAATAGAAAAAATCTTAAGCAAACGGTAGTGGTATTGAAAAAATTATTGCAATTTTTTTATTATTTTCTTGTTTTTCAAATTAGGATAAATTTATAATAAAGTCTAATGAGCAACTTATAATAGGTTCATTGCTTTGATTTTATGTAATGATTACTTTTGTGTGTTTTATGTTCAAACATGTTTTATTGAATGTTAATAAGGTTTTTGTCTATATATATATTTATCTTTTTTGTAGGATGGCGTTAGTATACACAGCTACCCTAACAACACATGCAGCAATGGCTCTGACCCTAATGTGTCTCCCGGTGCTGCGGCGGCGGCTGCTGTAGCCGCAGTAGCGCAAGGTCTTCGACAGCAAATGTGCAGTATGGTAGCCGCAGCGCAACATCAAAGCTCTGGTCACGACACGAATCCAGTGGCAAGTCTTGTCAATTCCTTAGCGTTGGCAGGACATTGTGGTAATGTATCTATGTCCAGTAATGGTGCTGCTCCTATAACCATGAGCCATGTGACCTCTATGCGAAGCATGAGTAGCCCAGCAGGCAGTATTCAAGATCTTAGAATAAGTCCTGCAGAATCAGCTTTAGAAAGTCCTATTTCCTCTCCTCTTGGACTGACTGTGTCAAGCAGTATGGAGCCAGCGATCAACATGAATATAGGGAATAGTATGGATGTTGGTATTGGAGGAATGACGTACAAGCCCACTCGGTCGTTTACGTCACCAAGACCAGAGAATCTCTTCCAAGAGGATATTGATGAATTGGTTAAGCCTATGCATGCTTCCACTGGGCGCCCAAAAGACTCAATGACAACAATTAAAATGGAACCATTAGCAGAGTGTCGTGGCGAATGAAACGAGACTATGTTAAAATGTAATGTGATAAATTATTATTAGTTAACAGTTAGCTAGCGGATGAAATGAATCTCTGCAGCAATTTATTTTTTATTAACTGTTAATTATTTTTAAAGTTTTAGTATGTAGAATGTTTGGACGATTTTATAAAATTTATCTAGAAGCCAAAGTTTCGGCCAGTTCCATAAAAGACTGTTGTGTATATGTATACTATTGTTCGAAATTCAAAATTAGAATCAATATTTTTTGTAGATAAATCACATTAACAGGGAAACTATATCAACATTCCCCATTCGCTTTACGACAATCTGTTTTTGATGTTTGGATAAAACTTAAAATTTCATATCTTGAGATTCCGCATTTATTTCAATTTAATTTCTATGACACTGACATTGTTGTATTGGGGCCCAAATTGTTATGCAATAATATGATATTCTAAATAGATATTTTATCCAGGCACCTGTGCACATATACAAATTTATATTTAAACAAAAATTATTTTCTTACTTTATTTTATGAGAATGTTTATTTTTATATTATGTCAACACTTAAAACATTGGTTTCTTTTACGACCGACTCAGTCTCTCCACATTAATTATTCACAATTGCAAATCTCTGTCTGTCTAGCTAAAGAGCTTAGTTGCTGGCTAAATATTTAATGACAAATGTACAAGCAGCGCTTTATAACAATGAAGTAACTTAAATAAAAGCTATTTATTGGCATATTGTTTAAAAACAGTTATGTTTAAAAACAGATTATTTTTTTGTCTAGTGTTAATGTAGCTTTAACCGCATTTGTTTAATATTTCATCTTATCAATAGACTAGTGAGGAAAATTGAGTCTCACTAGAAATTTTGGCAACTAATATAAATGTCAAACTACGTTCTTCTAGGGATGTTTCATTTTTAATGTAGGCTGCACTTTGCGGCGTCAATTGAAAGTCTAATGATATTATAAGATAATGTTTTATAGGTTGATTATGCACAAAGCCGTAGGTTTACACTTGTTAGCCGTAACCACATTAAATACATTTTCCGATGCGAGTGGTACTCAACAAAATAATATTTGCAATATAAATTAATAATTTTTTTTATTAAGCTTTATAAAAACAGGCAATTTGACAACAATGCATAATACTAAAGCCTGACGACACTATAAAAATACTGCGCTTATTTATATACGGTCTAATTTAGCTTGCCAGATTTTTATTGTTTTAGATATGATTGCCGACAAATGTGAAAGCCCGATAATACCGTATGTTTCTGCGTATAAGCTAATAAAAAAATGAACATAGGTTCAATCTTCCATGGCAAGGCTTCATCTAAATAATTTATGAAGAGAAATTTTTATGGAAAATCAGTTAATTATTTATCTCCAATTGCTAACTCGGCAACTAAGCTCATAGTTAGGCTTAATGGACGCATATATATAAACATTTTTGTGAATTCACTTTTGAATATTTACTTAAAAATAGTTTTTATAGTTATTAAATTATAATTGTAAAAAAAGATTATTTATTTATATAGTAATTTAATTTTTGTACATTTTTTAGTATTTAAGTGTGCAGATGCATCAGATATTTATTTTTCATAATTGCATACCACTTATGAAATTGAAGCAAGATGTGAAAAGAATGGTTTATTTTAATACTAAATACGAGAATACACCAAAGTCATTTCATAGGTTTAAACATGAACATGTACAAAATGACAAAAACTGTAATCGTTTGTATAGAGTAAGTCAGATAGATTTGAGACAGCAAAGTTGTGTAAATTTGCAAGCTCAAACTATCTGAAATTAAATCCTTACGTGTTGTATTGTACTATTGTAATATGACATTTATCTATAAGCGTTTAATTTTTGAGCCACTGTGTTTTTTTCAGTGCAATATATAATTCCTGATTATTTAGTTTTTAATTTTAATATAACACACGATTTTACGATGTATAAATTAAAAAGAAAGGTCAGTTCTTATCAGTATTTTGTATTCAGTTGGTCTCCTTAAATTATTTTTATTTATTTAGTACCTATATAATGTAATTAAACGAGATGTATAGTTATTTAACAAAAACCAAGAAATGAATATTATAAGTATTGCTTTGTTGATCATGCATTTAGCTTCTGAATTTCTAATGTAAGCAGATTAACACCACATATTTTAGAGCAATAAATTGGATAAATGAAAACAATGGAGACACTTAATCAAAATTTTATTAATGTTATAGAATATTAAGTGCAATGTATAGTAGTAATATGTATTATGTAACGCTCCGTGATTATTGCCATAGAATCTGAAATATGTGGTAGTTTGACTGTTGAATGCATTTCCACTTGACGAAAAGCTATGATTTACTGACTTGTAGCAATGCCAAATGTATTATATATGTTACAATGTAGCAACAATAGTGAATGTAGGTGTTGTGTATGTACAAAGTGTAGTGCAACTCGAAAATAAACTTCTGTGCTGCTGCAACACAAATTATTTGCAATTCAGTTCACCAAAAATAGCACACATGTTATCAATTAACAACTTAACAAACATTATATACATACTACTTTCAGATAGTGTTAGAATGTCACGGAGCCAACAAAAAAAATATTTTTGTGATTTGTTTAGAGAGTATAGAATAAGAAATAATGTACAAAATTTATATATGTAGAAAAAAAAATTATTACAATTTAAAAGAAATTATAAAATGCCTTCCTGCCATTTATGGGTCTACCACACTTGTTTAACTTTATGCATGTTGTGACGTGATAAAAAAAATATTTTTCAAAAAGTGGCCTTTCAGTACTTTGGATCTCTACATCTTATCCCAGAGTTTTTTAATTTTTAGTAGTAATTGTGTTTTTGACTAGGCTTAATGTGTTCAAAAATGAAGTAGTAAGTGCCTTCCAAACTATGACCACTTATGTCATCCGAGTTACTAAAGTTTTGGACAACAAAATTAAGCGTTTTACTAAGTTTTGGTATGGTATCACCCTGAATGGCATGTTCTTTTTCATATCTCTGTAAATTACATTTATATACCTAACTTTATTATTATATAAGCAAAAATGATGTGAGATTGGCATTTTTTAGATATGTATAATTACTCAAAATTCAGGTAAAAGCTTTATTTTAATGTATACTATAAAACATAATATAGTTCGATGTTAGTGCAAATATAACATAGCATACCCTAAAGTTTATGAATAAATAGCCTCTTTAGTCAGTATGCAATAATTATTATCATTCAAGTTGTGCTACTTGTAGAAACAGTCTGAAATAACATGCAATGGATCTATTGTATGCATCATTATAAGTCATTATATGTGCAGTCTGTTAATTTATATTTTTATAAGACTTATTTTTTGTTTGAGTCTCATACATTGTTTATATGATTTATGCACTTATTATTACGATTATTTTATGTCTGTATGGTAAATAAGAATAAATTGTAAAATTTTAAACATAATTATGCGTTTTTTTTATTGTTTTTCACTAAAAAAAGATATAAAAAAATAGAAAAGTAAGCTATAATCCCATTAATTGCTTCTTGGAACTACGAATTTGCCTGATCTCTTTCATTTTAAAAAGTGAATTGAAAAGTCTATGTTTTATAAATTATAACCTGCCCGATGATGTAAGCTGCCTACACCACCTGTCAAAATATAAGCTTTGGTGAATGGCGCCACTGAGAAATTACTAATGTCAAAGTGAAGTCAAACATAAAGGCAGAAGCGCCATAAATAGCGCTCCCTATCTTGTCATAATTTGTCAGGTTATTGAACACAGCATAGCGCAAAGCCGAATCAGCTACTATAACGGATGTTTTTAAAAATTGGGATTATGTCATAGTTAGCCATGCCTACCAGTTTGACTATACGGGCTTTAAAACAATTGCTTCAAACGTCAAATTTTTTTATTTTTGAATTTAAAAGTCTCACGGCCACCGAATTGATGAATTATTGGGCTACTTTTTTTTAATTGTCTGCTGCCGAGAGGAGATTTTACAGCCATTCTTTAGACGATATGACGATTTTTCACATAGGTCAACATATTTATTTTCAAAAAAATTTTATGAATTTCCTATTAACGCTTAGGTTTTTTTCTTGTGCCAGACTGTTTTGATACAAGAGGTGCAAAGGCCAATGTTAAGCATACGATCGTAACGTCCAAAAATTTCAATGAAAGTTATCACATTAATAATTATTTGCCGAATGAATCTTACCGAGAATTTGTGTATTTATTTAACTCGTTATACCACACAAGTCTTTTAAATTCGTAAATAGTTGAAAAGTTTCCATTTGCCGTTAAAAAAAGATGGAAAATGCAAATGTCGTAAGCGAGAAAAAGAGGTCACTAGATTTAGAGAATTTCGTTTGCCAAAATAGCAGCAGTGTTTCAACGTCAAAAAAAAAAGGGTTATACGCGTATTTGTCACCTTGGCGGCTGATATTTTTTGACAGTCACTGCAGATTGCAGTAATCTGACGTTAGGCTTCTTTCCAAACAAAAGATTTGACACATTTATATATATTTTTTTATCACTGACACTTCAACTTTTTATAACGTTACTTTGTTTTGTTTGTCACCAAATTGGAATTAGGATACACATAAAAATTACTAAAGGCAACACTTTATTTGCCTAGTTCCAACTCTGTAACCGGACACGCGTGTTTGACAAACATTTGACATAACATTTATAAAAAAAATTGTAGGTTATGTCACAGCGACTAACTTTTTAATTGGCATCTGTTAATGATGGTGTCGGTGTAAAAGGTGTCACCCGTCAACAACAGAAAGTGGTTGCAGTTGTACTATTTTAAAATGAAATTTAAGATTGACAACTCTTACAAACAGTCCTATTTGATCCCTATGTAGAATCAGCCAATTGGACCAAAATGGCGTGTCCGACCCAATTTCTCAATCCGAGATAAAACAGAAGCCTTCTAAACATAGCTTCATGCTCTAAACGGTTCTGTCCATAGAATGTTGTCTGTTGGATGCACCGTTGTTAAACGCCTAAAATTCTATGGTCTTACTTTTGCTGACAGAATGTCAACTGTCAGCCTGACGTCTTACCTCGCCGTATAGGTCGCGTGCACGGTTTCGAGCTTGGAGGTAAAACAGGTGATTTGAGGTTAAAAACTATGGTATTTCAGCAGTTTTAAATCGTTAGTTTTGTTTATTTAGTTGGTTTTTTTAGTATAAATATAGTTTATGGTGTTGTTTAAATTATTAATTTATTAAGACAAACTTTTAAAACTGAAGCGAAGAGTTAACCTGTGTAAGTTTGTCTGTTGTTCTCTTTACATTTTATTTTTAATTACGTTACCTATTCATTCAGAAAAATAAATCTGAGCAGTTATTATTAAACTTTGGACCGAAATCACAGACGATACAATAGTTTCCAACCTCAAATCACTTTACCTCCAGGGTCGAAACAGCTGATCTCCGTGCACGCGAGCTATAAACTAACTTATAGTTATTATAAACTATTTATACTAAAAAAACCAACTAACTAAACATAATTTAAGATTTAAAACTGCTAAAATACAAAAGTTTCTAACCTCACATCACTTTGTTTTACCTCTAGCGTCGAAATCCGTGCACGCGACCTATAGATAACCTATTGCTACGCTATAGAAGCATAAGTAATATGGCCCAATCAGAACATCCCCCAAATGTCTCCAAAAACAACAAAATTGACAATCGATGTGTAACTTTTTACAATTGACAAAACACATACACAAACCACAGAAAAACAACAATAGACTACTTAAGTGATGACATATAACTTCAATGTTGTCACATACAAAAGTTATGTTGCGTCATAAAAACAATAAGATTGTTAACAACAAAGTGTTTGTGATTGTGCAGGATACGTAAAACAATTAGTAAAGAATGTTAAAAAAACTAACCCTGTATGCAACTATTTTTTTTTTTGCACTCATTGCAATTAAAGATCGGTGTTTTCTTTGCCAATGAAATAAAACGATTGTCCCGCACTTTTTTTACTTTGTTGCCGATTCTATGGTAGAATGTTTGAAACAAATATTTTGTATATAATTATTGTGTATTTGTGTATTGCATTATTGTTAATAGTGTGTTAACATCTAGCTAACCCACTATTTTTTATTGTACTTTTGTCAATATATATATTTTTTTGATAAACAATTTTTCCTTTCAATGTAAAAAAACAAGCGGTAAACGATTGAGACCGAGTACAATCGAATGGTTCCGAAGCACGCGGAACCTAGATGGAGATGGCGCCACTAGAATGTTACCGGCCGTTACCATTACAGATTACATTCTATCGAAGATAGGGTTTTGTATGCCTCGCCGCAGTCGCCGCCATGTTCGGTGCAAATTTAAGAGTTTGCTGCTGAATTGCTGATGGATTGGAAGTTTACGATGGAATGATTCTGTTAAGTTCAAAAATATTTGAACCGGAAGGTAGTCTCTCAAAATTCTCTTCTATTTTATTCTTTCAACGTAAGTCTATGATTTGAGCCAATTATAGCTGCACTAATTTTTATGCCTCTTTGCCCCATACCACTTCCCAATATAAATAGACTGCTTATTCTGCAGAATATAGAAAAGACAAAGTATTCGCACGTTTTTAAATACCGCATGTTATTGACCTCTGCAGACGGTATCATTTTACCTATTTGCAAGAAATGTAGTTTCTTGTTTAGTATGTGTGACAATGTTGTTTTTATCAATGTCTTCTAATCGTTTCAATTTTATATTATAGAATGACAACGGAACCCATGGCTAATGGGGCTAAAGAAAAACGAGATCCAGGTGAGCCGAATTGCATTGGAGTTTTGCATTTTGCTCTTTTTTTCGCTTTAGTTGATTTTAATATTTTGTTAGCTATGCCCTTGTTGTTTTTATTTCTGTAGTTAATATATTGTCTTACTTGACCCATTTTTGTACCTATGCTTGAATATAGGTCTACAAATCGAATAGTACAGAGTGTTTTCAGAATTATATTAGAAAAAAACGGTGAGAAAAATAATTAAAGTCGTTGTGCAAAATTTACATTCATCGCATTAAAGCCACTTTTCATATCTGCAAGGAATAGTGGCGGTTCAGAGCGAATGGTTATTATTTTAAAAGAATAATAATAAATCCAGCTCTCAAAATCTTGCAAATTGTTACAATGAACTTGTTTTGTCAGTTGTAATAAATGTCAAAGTGTAAAAAGCTATTGGTTTTTTAGCCAAAATTCAGAGCCTACTATAATGGAACATTGCAGTTTCTGTATCGTAGGATAAATTAATATAAATAATTAAGCAACTAACAATTTGAACAAACCAAATTTTGAAATTAATTAAATAAATAAACTTATATTGAATTGCTTTTTTTTTATTTTTAACAATTTTTTATAATCAATTGTAAGTGTCAAAAATTTATGTCAAAAAAGCATTAATAAGAATAGTTTGAAAACTACTGTGTATTGAGATCATCATCAAGTTGATATAGAATCACATCGAAGGCTTTTAACTAAAGAAAGAAGCATCAAATCAAAATCAGTTCACTCAGTTGTAAAAAGAACAGTCGAGTTAAAAACCTCTTCCTTTTTTAAATACTGTTAAACATGGAACGTTTGCGAACCGCTATTTGGCGAGCCAAAATGGCGCCTCAAGTTTACAGGAATTCTCCTAAATTTTGACATTATGCGAGAGATTCTCAAAATTGACACTTGAGGATTTAAATTTGTCAGTGCCGTGAGAAAAGTCACTGACAAACGTCAGTTCAGTGACGGTTTTTCGCACAGTAGCACTGACAAACCATCACTTCAGTGACAACAAAATACAGTCATGCACTTGACTAGTTGTCCAAGACGTACCGTCTATTGCTTTCACTCTCAACTGCATGAGTATTCGATAGCGCTATCCTTTAAAGAGGTTCCTACCAATAGCAAAGCAGTGAATGCAAAGTACTCTACGTCTACATGACACTAGAATTATTTTGACGTTTATTGCTTTCTTGTCAAAGGTTACGAGAAAATCACAGTAATTTGAACATAAAACTTTAATCACTTAAGACTTTGAACATGACAATCACTTTTATTCATTGAGATTTAAACATCAATTTTTTTTCTTCCGCCTTTCTAATCTTAACTTGAATTTTAGAAATCTATAGGAAAGATGTTTTCTATTGTCATTTTTGTGATTGTCACTATATACCTCCATGGTCACTATGCAGTTGTGGGCTTGCTAATAGCTCCATGGTTTGCAAGCTGATAAAAGATCAAGTGGATAATAAAGTTTACATAGGTTAGGTTAGACGAAACGAAAAGTCCCTAAAATTTTGAAATTGGGATAGAGTTTTTGATAAAATAATTAAGCACCATCAGCACTGAAGACAAGACATTCGTTTAAAAATATTTATTGACGAATTAGGTATTCATTCCAAAAAAAAAATAATTTTTACCCTAATCTTCGTGTTTTATATGACATATGTCAATAAGTTGACAGCGAAGCATGCGCCGTTGGTCTCGACTAAAATCGTGCGTATTCGTGTCTGTTGAATTACTATAGATTCGTGTGCGACATACGACAAAAGTGATGAGTAGGATGAGAAATTTGATTTCTTAAATATAGAAAGAAATGGAGAGATGAACGAATTTCTATGATATGTTTTTTAAGAACCGAAGTATGTTAACCAAGCATTGCTATAATTTTTGGCAGAGGCGGATGCGCGCGCATCGGAAAAACCTTTACATACATTATAGCAACTTTTAGTGCATTTTCAGAAAACTGCTTCTAATTTAACTGTCAATAGGTTTACATAACCTCACACAGGCACCGGAATCTCTAAAGACTTGCAAAAGGGAAGAGAAATGTGACATCAAATGTTGTCATGGAAACCAAGCTTTTTGCTCTAAACGACACGGGGTTTGCACGTCGCTAGGCAAAAATCTTGTTTGACAGACAAAAGCGAGGTTAGGATCAATTCACAAGTCGATTGAAATTTAGTCTTTAGTTTAAACTATGGAGGGTAGAGGTAAGGAGGACTATCTCTGTGTATGAAAAAGTGTCCGTTGAAATGCGTCAAATTAGGGTGGCGCTACAATCGCATCAGTGTAAATTTTAAAAACCACGCCAAAAGTTATTAGAATAAGATAGAAAAATAAACAAGGAAAGAACAACTTCCGCTTCAAAACTAATAACTATTAACTACTGTAGTCAACAAAAATAATAAGTTACTTGCAGCTTACAGCTGGACACTTTTTTAACTTGTCCCCCATATAAGATAGTCCTCCTTACCTCTACCCTCCATAGTTTAAACACAATTGGTGCTCATTTGATTTCTCTTGGCGGTTATCACGTCACTCACCTGCGCGAGCACGTGGCAGCTGATGGAATAAGTGGGAGCTGAAAACATTCGACTAATTTTTAAACCGCTCAAAATTGAATCTAGTTGATGTAATAGTTATTTGAATTGCAAGGCCGGAAACTGGCATTTTGCAAGGCGAGTGATTTTGGGCCCCAAACTACTAGCCTTTGCAAAAGCGTTTTCGGACGTGTGACTCACAAGACTTTTTGTGCCGCTGTAACAAAATTAAATACATTTTTTACTAAAAAAAATTGTTTATGTTGGCAACGCTAGTAACACTAAATGATTTTTAATTTAAAAGATCAAAATTTCTTGCTATTATTACACGGATCCGGTTTATGTGTTCTGGGGTTATTACACGGATCTCGTTTATGTATTCTGGGGTACAGATTTTTTCAGAACACAACATTTTCACTTTTTCAGAATGCAAATAATTTTGGAAATATAGTATTACATCGTTTATTACTATTTCATGTTCTAAAAGTGAAGAAATCATGCGACTATAGGTTATGTTTTTAGAGCATATATAATTAGTTCAATGAAACTATTACTGTGCGTTTATAGATTATTTAGATCAACTCTTGCTGTGAAATTTTAAACATGTTTATTTTTGTATTAGTTCTTACTCAGATACAGGCGTTTCGTGTGTTATTGGATGAGCTTTAACGTTCATACGATTAACGACAAACCAGAGGTATTAAACCAAATTGAACATCAGGGAATGATCTAAATAATTTATGAACGTTTATTTTCTGTTGTATCTGCTCTTTCTGATTCCTTTTATTTTTTGATTTTCTTATTCCTCTATTTACTTTTAAGTTTTTACCGGTTTCCAAGCTTTTTGCAAAATTGCATACTTTTTCCTTTCTTTTATTTAAGCCTTAAACTTTGTCGTTTTCTCTTCTAACTTTGTTGATACTTTTTCTTCTTGTTTCAATATAAGTCTTTATCTTAATCCCATCATTTATGCCACATTCTGGTTTCTTGATAATACGCTTTAGAGTAAGTATTTTAAATTAGCAAAATATAGTTTACTGGTTTCAAACTCGGATGTTCCTTAATAATTTTTTATTACTGTTTTTTTGAAATATTTAGTTTTCGATAAAAATAATAAAAAATGAGTAACAACAAACGTTGAACGTTTGTTTTAATAATCATGCTGTTTATTGCCAGATGTTCACATCATGTAAAGTTCGTTCTTTTTTTTTGCTTTGTAACGAAAATAAATGGACTGAATAATTTTTGTTTTAGAATAACTTATAAGGTGATGCTTTTCTGTATCCTGTCATATGCTAGTTATTAAAATTGCTTCTATTACTTTAGAAAGAATGTTGTTTTTATTTTTTTAGGATTTTAGTTTATTTGCTTGTTTTTATGACTCTGATCACTAAATGAATGAATTTTTTTTTTTAATATAGCTTCAACTGTAGGACGTTGTTATTTCTACATATATTTCTACTCTTATAGCACTTACACGTTTACTCACTTCCCTGCAAGCAAGAGAGTTACCCTCAACTGAAGAGGAGCTGGGATTTTTGAGTGACTTGTTACAATCGAAAGAGCTTCATGCCTTAGTTAATGTTCACAATAAGATAATCAGTAATGGCGCTAGTGATACATTTTTTCCAATATTATCAACGTCTTTATATGTTTTGGTCGATGTGCTGGGTGTCTTATCAACTAGAATAGAAAAATCAGAAGATGTGTATGAGTTGTTTTATCTTCTTCAGGATCGACATTTGCAGGTAAGTTTCTGTATAGATGATATAAGTTACAATGTGCTTTTGTTTCTTGTTGTTCTTGTCTAATTATAGACGGCCGAACCGTCTACGCTTTTATCTTTTTCTTTTATTGAATTAAATCAATACACAATTTGGTTTTATTACAAGAATTATGAACCTTTTCTGTTCAAAACTATTGGAAACTTTTCATCTCAATATCACTATTTCTCATTAAGACGCTATATTTAGTTTGTATTTACTAATTTGTTAGATCTAGTATCTTTTTTTTACTAACATATAGTGATAAATATATAAAGTTAGTTTATAGTTGTAAATCAAGAACTGTGCAGAAAAATTCTGCGCAGAAGTCCGATTTACATCACAACATAGGAGAATAAGGTTGCGATGGAGCTCCGGCTTGTTAGCTTGCAATGTTTGTTCGATATTTTAATCTCACTCTAGAAAAATTACTTTCAAATTGTGCATTGTGTTTGATATAAAAAACACTCAAAAGGCTATTTTTTTGCACAGTGTTTTTATGTGTAAGTTTTCCATCACGCAACTTTTTATTGGTGCTTAGTCACTTTCGCATGGGCAATATATAGCTTTATATTAAAAAATTTGATGTAAAATGGTTAAAACTAATATAATATAAAATTTTAGGAACTTTTGAATGCTCATGACATTATAGCTCAAAAAGACTATTATCCTCACTTACCAGAAATCCCTCAAGAAGCTGACGAAGATGAAGAAACCATCAAAATTGTTCAACTTGTCAAGAGTAATGAACCACTGGTAAGATCTTTTTTAATTTAATTTGTATATACTGCTCAAGATTACATGTTTAATGTTAATATAAACACAAAGGGCTTTTGCTTCAAATGCAATACTGACTGACATGCCAGGTTTATAATGGAGGTTTTAAGGGTAAATTCTGATAATGTAAAACTGCACTCAAGTATTTTATTTTTAAAACGCACTATAGAACTAGCTTTTTTAAAATAATCATTTACACTGTTCTATTTTTTTCTTTTTTTGCAAAGTCTGGGGCACAAAGTGCTGAACCAATAGTCGTAAGTATTTCAGTAAAAAATCAAACTTACTTGTGTAGTATTTTCTTTCAACTTAATGACTCATTTTCTAAACTTAGATACTCAATAGATTTTATTTGTTATAATGTTTTTTTTTATTATACAGGGTGCTACTATCAAGACAGATGAGGAAACTGGAAAGATTGTAATTGCTAGAGTAATGCATGGAGGAGCGGCTGATAGATCAGGGTTAATTCATGTTGGTGATGAAGTAGTAGAAGTTAACAACATTAACGTAGAAGGCAAGACACCGAATGACGTTCTTAGTATATTAGTAAGTGATTATCAAAAAAGTATTCTGTTCTATTTAAATGAGAAGCTTTTTTTGACATTTTTCAATAATATGTTTTTTGACTGATGTTTAAGAAAAATAAGATCAAAACAAATTCATTCAAATTAGATGGTTTTTAGCGATTATAATTTTATTTTTTAGCAAAACTCTGAAGGAACTATTACATTTAAACTGGTGCCTGCTGATAGTAAAGCTACTATTAGAGAAAGTAAAGTGAGAGTTAGGGCCCATTTTGACTATAAAGCTAACACTGATCCGTATATACCTTGTAAAGAAGCAGGTTTGGATTTTAGGAAAGGAAATGTTTTACATATTGTTTCGCAAGATGATGCTTATTGGTAAGTTAAGTTATATGTAACTATTTCAGTATAAAATATAATATGTTAATCCAGGTTTTTGGCTTAATTAAAATCAAAAAGGTTTGTTCAAAACAAGATCTTTTGAGTATATCTAAAACGTTCAATCGTCAGGCAATACATTTTTGACTATCTCGGAAGATTTTGCATTTATACAAACTTTTTCTTTTTTAATTAAACATAAAATCTTTTTTCAAAAACTCTGTTATCATTAATCGATTATAATAATCATTTGAAATGATCACAGGTGGCAAGCTCGTAGAGAAGGTGACAGAAATATGCGCGCTGGTCTAATTCCTAGCCGAGCTCTTCAGGAACGAAGAATAATCCATGAACGAAACCAATCCTCAAAAGATGGTGAAGATGGTAATTAAGATGATAAATTCTTTAACCGCTGACCTAGCTTCCTTCCAAGTAGATTGCTTTGCTTGTTATTTTGCTTTCACCTAATCATCATTACATTTAAAACAGACAACCTCCTTAGATTTCTACTAAAACTGCATTTCGGTGGCCGTAGGGCTTTGCTCTGTTTCAGCTTTACCTGTGCTAACCTGCAGTCAGTCCCCGAAATCCCCCCGTTGTGCATCCAAACCTAAAACTAAAAAGATTATGTATGACACAGCAGAAAACGACGACTTTGATCGAGAACAAATTGCAACGTATGAAGAGGTGGCTAAACTATACCCTAGACCAGGACTATTCAGACCTATTGTTTTGATTGGATCGCCGGGAATTGGAAGGAATGAACTGAAAAGACGTCTTATTGATACCGATCCTGATAAATACCGAACACCAACACCATGTAATTATTTGCATTATTATGGACCGTCAGCTAAGCTTATTGCCAAGGTTTTTTCTATTTTGCGAAATTTGGTGATTATATATCAAATTAATCATAAAAGACAACGAATTTAATAAAATTTAAGAGACATATTTTAGTTTGTGGTAAAACTATTATACTAAATAGAGATGAGTTAAATATTACAATTAGATAAAATAAGAAGATATAATTTAAATTTAGATATACAAGAGGTACTGTAATGTAAACAATGATAGTAAATTATTAGATCAACAAATCATAGATCAACTAAACCTAGGAAACTTAAAAACTTACAATAAAATTATAATCTATTTTGGTAGACAAATCTCAAAATAATTTATAAGTAGTACAAGGGGCAAGTAGACTAAAATAATGAATGCTTAGCAATAAGCTTATACGATGAGATTTTGAATAAGGATGAAACAGCACTGCATAAGAGTTTGCACATCTATCAATTTTTTCTATCAAATCCATTTAATCGGTTGCTGAATACTATATTAATGAATGTATTTTTTAGTTACCAGTAGACCGATAAGACCTGGTGAAGTGAACGGAAAAGAGTATTTTTTTGTGCCAAGAGTCAAAATGGAAGAAGATATTGAAGCAACTAAGTTTATTGAATTCGGCGAATACAAAGGAAATCTATATGGAACATCTTCAGATAGTGTGAAAGCTATAGTGAGCTCAGGACATGTGTGCATCCTGAATCCTCATTATCAAGCTCTAAAAATGTTACGAACTCCACAGCTTAGACCGTATATAATATACATTAAACCGCCGCCTTTAGACGTTCTGAAAGAAACTAGAAATGCCGTTCATGCTCGATCGACGTTTGATGTAAATAATTCTAGGGGTTTTACGGTAAGTTGCTTTTTGAGGTTTTTGTCCAACACTTTTATTGCTTGTAAGTGACGTGATTCTGTGTTTTTATTCTATTAATATAAAACATTTTTTTGTACTCGTCGAAAAAACGTTTTTCCCGCACCGCGGTGCTTTTTACTTTGCTGCTGAAAGTAGGGGAATTGTTCAAAATAATGTTTTTTTATTTCAATAAATCCATAGAAATCAAACAATGAGATCATTTGTTAGGTTATGTTAGGTAAATAACTATGGTAAGTAAAATATTTTTTTCATAAAATTGGCTTTTGCGCTTGCATCTGGCAACGCAAAAGTTATCGATCTTCTTTCCTGGCTTTCTGCTATTTTCTTTATTTTTTATAAATTTATTGTAGATCAATGATATTATTACGTTTTTAAGTTAAATTTGTTGCAAATTGGTTTTGTTGTACAATCAAAATTTCTAATAAATAAGATTTATTTTATTTAATATAAAAAATTTCTTATTCTGATCAACTTTTTTAGTAAAATTTCGCTGTACTATAAACAAAAATGGTAGTTTACCTGAAAAGAAAACAGTTTTTGCTCTATTGTCACACTCAACTTGTTTTTCAAAATCTGAAAATATTTTTTAAATTATTTTCACACTACAGATCCCACAATTTCAAAACCAAATTTAAAAAAATTTAGTTTATCACACCTCTTGTAACATCAATTCTGGGACACAATGTTTATAAATATTTTTTTAATTTTAATATTTTTTTGGTTTTATTGTATCCTGTTAATTTTTTAATGCTTTTATTTTTATAATTTTTTTTCTTACTTGTTCTTTAGTTTTTTTTTAATTTTATTATTTTTTTTCTCTATTTTATACATGATGTATTTTTCCAAAATATTATCAACAGCAGTTGCATAATTGATTTTTTTTTATTAGACATATATTAAAAATAATATATGTATAAGAAAACAGTTTTTGCTCTATTGTCACACTCACCTTGTTTTTCAAAATCTGAAAATATTTTTTAAATTATTTTTACACTAAGGAGACCTCAATCCCACAATTTCAAAACCAATTTTAAAAAAAATTATTTTATCACAACTCTTGTAACATCAATTCTGGGACACAATGTTTATAAATATTTTTTTAATGTTAATATTTTTTTGGTTTTATTGTATCCTGTTAATTTTTTAATGCTTTTATTTTTATAATTTTTTTTCTTGTTCTTTAGTTTTTACGTATAAACAGTTTTTTCATCCTTACTATTTTTTTTCTCTATTTGATACATGATGAGACATTTTTTGAGACAAAAGGCGCTAACGTGATAACTCAAGCGGTTAGTACTCACGTTTAAGAAAACATTATGTATTCCATATTATTTATTTTATACGTAATATGTTTTTTAAATTATTATGTTTTTCTTCATAGGAAGAAGAATTTAGCGACATTATGAAGTCAGCAGCTCGTATAGAATTCCTTTACGAGCACTTTTTCGACGAAATAATTGTTAACGACGATTTAGCCGGAGCATTCGGTCATCTTCTTAATGCCGTCAACCGAGTGGAAACTGAACCATTATGGGTGCCGGCTTCGTGGGTTCAGTGATTTATCAAAGATAATAATGTCATTGTTATGTTGCTGTTATATATATTTAAATTTGGAAAAAATCTTATTTTAATACCAAAGCCAAATGTTGTTACTCATATTTGTAAGTTTATTTTAACTATTTAAAACCAGATAAAAAAAAAGAAAAAGTCGATTCTGTGTAGCACTGTTGCGTGTATATAGTTTTGAAAAACTGCCTAAAACCGCTTTTGTTATTTATCATTAAATAATTATGGATTGTTGGTTTCATTTGTCCAGCTTTCTTTCAATGGGGTCACACATTGTCGACAATGCTTACTAAAATTGATGTGAAGCACTTAAACAGCATCTGCAACTTTTTGATATTTAGCGTAATATTTCTAGTTATGAAGAAAATGCCTAACTAAATTTAGCTAAGAGCTAATTGTTGAAATTTTTTAATATACTTAAGCAATTAGGGATAATAATTAGTAGATTATTAATCGTTATTCTGTTTTAAAAATTATCAATTTTTAGATGTGAACACTGCCATTTCGTATATAAATTGAATTCTAAATCGATGTCTTCTTTTTTAATTTTTTTCTTTTTTTTTTGGAAATTTAAATGAATGGCATTTTTGTTTTAAAATATTTTGGTAAATTTGAATATAGTGCCTCCTTCTCTTTTTCATGAGTATTGAATCGAATACATTTGTTTAGAATATTTACTGCTGTTATTTAAGAATAACACGTATGTGGCGGTATACACCATAGCTTACACGCGTTGATTTTTATAATCATAAGAAATAGGGTTTTGTCTGTTTTAACATCTTTGTATAAAGAAGAGTCATAGATGCTTTTAACTAAAATTTCTGGATTGGACAGTGTTTTTTTTAACAATTTAGCTATGTTTCGGGATGCACTGTTATAAAAACACGAATTGGTATTTTTTTAGTTGCGTTAGATCACGGCGAATAGATCAATAATAGGTGATCGCTATTAGATACTGTTGACCAAAATGAATATTTCCGCTGAACGTATTGCGGCTACTCTAAAACTGTATTCCATGGAGCTATAATAGAATTTAGCTCATGGTGTATTCGCCGTGATCTGAAATGTGTACAACAACACGTAGGTTTTATGAAGACTACGTAGACTAAACCATATCATATGAAAACGTCTAATTCAGAAATTTATTTCTAGTTATTTACTTTTATCGTAAGTAATATTGTGGTAAGATAAATTTAGCTAAACCAAGTGTCAAGCCTTGTAAGATTTAAAAGTTACCTATTTTATCGTCATTGGGACCTTTTACCTTTTAAGACTTTTTTTTAACACTGTTTGTAAATGATTTTTAACGATTAGACTTCTGGTTTTTTATAATAGAATATTTTACATTTCCTGTATTGTACTATATTGTAATGAGCATATTTAAATAAACATGATTTCCACAAATTTTGGTCTTATTAACGTTTAGTTGGTTATTGTCTAGTATTGGTAAAAGTAAAAAGCGACCTTATTCAGCAGTTAAATTAACAGTTTAAAATATTTTGACATTTAGGTCACTCAATTTTGTCAAAAATTTAAACAAACTTTTTTCGAAAACTGTAAGCTAAAAACACAATTAGAAGCCCCTAATTGTGTAGACTTTTAGATGAAAACAATCATCAAATCGATTCAGCCAGGTCAGGTCAGGTCAAGTCAAGTCAGGTCAGGTCATAGCTTAAAATAATCTGACAAAATTTTTTTATTGTTATAAGTATGTATGTATATAATAACAGTAGCTGATCAGTGATGCATATTCACGTCTTGAATAATTAAGCAATTATTTGTTTAATTAAGTATTTAACTTTCGGATGATTAATTATTATTTTATTTATTTAATAGATTTAAACTATTTTTTGTTTAAATTAGTTTAATAAATAATCCAGTATTGAATTATAATGAAATCAAACGTTTAATTTCACACTTGTTTCTACAATCAGTTGACAAAAGTGTAAAAAATCTATACCTAAGAACGCGTTGATAAAAATAACTTAAAAATCAAATGTATTTTAAACTGTATAGAAGGCGCCAGCTTTTAAATAAAAAAAAAGTTTTCAAAATTGTTTCGCATAGTCATAAGTTTTGTTAAAAATATCAACACAGCATGTTAGTAAAAGTTTAGAACAAATATTAAAACTATAATAACTTGTTAACTGTTATTTATTTTGTCACTAATATAACGGCATTTACAACTGTATTTATAGTTATTGTCTATATTGCGACGTGATAATTTTATTCCAAATGCAATATTTCATTTAATTGTTAACTCACGCGTTGAATAACGTTGCTGGTTTAACATTTTTTTTTATTAAAAAGCTTTAGGTACACTCTATAAAAAACAACATTGCTAAAAGCGCTTAGCAAACTTTTAAGACATCATTTTAATTACCGATAAAATTTGACAAATATGTTGATTAACTTTGAGGAAAAGCGCACAATGTTTTTTTTATTAGACAAAATTACACTCTTAGAGAATTAGAATAAAGCTGATTTTGTGGTTTCCAAACGATTTTAGCAAAAGTAATAATTGTATTTTGTTCTAAATTACAAAATTGTTGATTAAAGTTTAAAAATAGAATTTAAAAAAAATGGATCAATGCAACCAGGGATAATCCGATCCAATGGCCAAATGTAATTCTTATAATATTTAAGATCAATGCCAGTCAATGAATTTATTTAGACATGAATCTATAATACTCATATGGGTAGAAAATGAAAGGTTTTCACAGCTAGAAATTATTAAAAAACAAAAAAGTACTGCTAAACAAGGCTTTTACAAAGTTAAAAGATTTCAACCCAAATATCGATTAAAATTATTGTTGAAATCTTTTACAATTTATATTGCTTTACAAGTTGTCCTATCATAGAAGCATCTTGAATTTGAAATTACGTAATATTTATTGACCATTATTATGGTCTATATCTCGGATTTATACGTATATGATAAATGTATGTATGCATAATATTTTTGACAAAAATACGGCTTAATTGGCACGATTCCAGTTGTTTCAGTTAAAATATAGATTTTTAAGCCGTTCTTTATACCTTTTTTGTGAAAATATACTTTATTTGGAAATTGCTTTCTTTGGAAGTTAGACAAATTTCAACTATCATTGAAAACAAATGCTCAATAATAAAATCGGAAATACGCTTGTCATTTTCTATATTTATTTCGGTTACTGCAAATAACCTTGGTGTGGAAAATAAGATTAGATTTTTTGACATAAAATGCATGCAAATAAAATAACAGCTTTTACGCACACAATAGTGCTAAGCCTACAATTAACCAAAACTATTCTTAAAGTTAATGATTGCAAATAAACTTGTCAAAATAATTAGCACAAAAGGGGTACAAATTAATAAAAACAACGTTAGAATCATAAAAAAGTGTTGAGTTAGCAAACTAAGTAGTAAAGAAAATCCCTGGCATAGAAACTAACGCACGCGCGAGTAAATTTATTTGATTTAAAGGATAATGTTTTAGTGCATGTGGCTTTTTAGCGTTGTTGTAGTTATTCAAAAAAGCCAAATTTTATTTTGGAAGAGGTTTAAAATAATGTTGCAATGCAATCTAATTCTTCGAATGCGGTAAGTTCACTAATTTTTAGTTATTAATAAAAAATAATTATGAAGACACAAACTAGATATTTAATTTCTTGGCTCTCAGTCTTAAACCTTGTTTACTTTTTTGATAAAAATTTAAATCAACAACAGTTTATAAATTATACTTTTTGTAGTTTATCTTTTTTAAAGTATTTAATTAAATTAACAATTGTTTTAATATTGGTGGCAGGTACACACTGTCCATGAATAAAAAGTACAGCAAACAGAGGAAAGTAAATTAGATATAATTAGCAAGCTTAGTAATATGTTTTTGTAAAGAAAAGCTTTATTAATAACGTATTACTTAACAACTGATGTTTTTGTACATTGTTCAATTTAATGATGCTTGATACTTGGCCAATTGCCTGCCAATCTTTTATTACGCCACCTTCTAATATTAATCACAATTTTTTAAGTAAGGCTTTTAGTTCAAATCAAGTCATTTTGCTAATTTAAAACGTTAATGTCTGAATCTTTTTGGTATATTAATATTTGGCAAAACAATCAACAATTTGGAAACGCTCTATTTCTTATACGTTTATAAATTTTAAATTAAAGCCCTTTAAGGAGTAATATAGTCATTAATTTATATCAAAATTTTTTTATAGTACAGAAGTTTTTTTGTTTGTATAGTATCAGAATAGTTTTTTTTTTTTAGTATTAGTATTTTTGTGTAGAATATTTGTTTTTTTTTAAAATGTGTTCAATTCAATTATACTCATCTCTATGACTTAGTAATAAGACAAAACTCGCTCGGTAAAAAAAATAAATATTGCGACAATAGACCTCTTAATATGTATAAATATTAAGGGTATGTTCACGTTTGGAAAATAGCTTGAAATTTTTCTTTTCACCAAGCAGTTTGCTTGGTGTAGCAAGCTTTTTATTTGCTAACGATAGCGATGCCGCTATTCCGAAAAAGGCATTTCAGCGCTTTTCTGAAAATCTCGCTATATCTACGACTTGTAATTTGGACCGGACTCTTGTTTTTTGTTCTATTTAGAAAATCTACAACAATTATTATTTTTTCTGTATGATAAGACTAAAAAAATGGCTAATTCTGCTAAATTTCTGTGTTTGTACCTACGTTGGCAACTACTTTAAATGTTCTGTTCATTTGACAAAGAAATCATTTTCCGCTTAGATTTACTTTGCTCCATTTAAATTTTATTTCTGCTACGGATTGCCTTTTCAAGATGTTGGTTGCTTAAGTTTGGAAAAAACCGAATTGGAAAAAAAAGAATACGATTCACTTCTGGGTTTGTAAAATAGAGATTAGTACAAAGATCTTTTTCTAAAGCATAAAATCTTTACGATTTGTTTATTCTAGAATCGGTAATATTTGCAAACACATCAATGATCTATACTTAAAAGACCAAACCTTAACCACAGTAACAAAAAATTAGCTTGCAATCTTATCTACCATTGTTTTCATCAGAAACAACCATTTAAAATGCTATCATATAAAATTATATAGCCACCTTCCTGCACATCTTAAGTCCCCATAGCATTATAATCTAAATTTTGCAAGACCATTAAAGTCAAACTTTGGGAATCCGTATTATTCTGATTGCCTTGTTGAGTAATTTTTAAGCCGTCACATCGCGGGATTAAAACTTCATTTTTTTTTACTATTGAATTTTATTTTGCTTGCTTTGTGGAACACGTTCTTGTGATTTTTAGTGACAAGACAGCGTATTTGATTAATATGTCTATAGATCTGACCAGTGTCAGTCATGTGATTGTAAAAAATATTGTTTTAACAAAACACCATTATAGTTCAGCCATCTTGTACAACATTTTTACAAATTATATAGAAACCACTAAATTGTATCAATATCTGTTGCCCGATTTGGAAGAAATAAGCAGAGAAACAAACAATTAAATTTTTTATATACATATTTATAGATTCAATAAAAAAAACATGTATAAATTTGAAGATTTTTTAGAATTAGATAGAATATTTTTTTATCAGATTTTGAATAGAACTACTCTAAGAAAACAGTCTCCCTGACATGTAAGAGTGGCGACAGCCTATTTAGCGTCGTAGAGAAGGAGTGCAAATTGCAAAAAACTTTTAACAGCGTACTTATTTTGATTTTTATAGTTTTTATAATAATAAATATTGGCACACTTTGATTTCAGATTAAATTTCAGAGAACTTGAAGAAAAACAAATGTTTTCAATATATGACATTGTTTGGTGCAGATATTAGGCTATAAAGGTTTTCTGTTGTGATTATAAAATTTCTAAATAAGAAAAAAAATTGAAATTAGAGAACTCTGTTGTAACGATTGTTAAGGTAAGATTGAATATATAAATTGTTTGTTGGTATTTGGGAAGATAACTAAAACAAGTGTCAAACGAGTGTTATTTGATTAAAATAATCAACGCCAACATAACATTAACAAATCAAACGCGCATGTAGCGTGAGAATGTGTCAAGTGAGTTATTTAGCAGGTCCACTATACACTTCGCGAGTTTTGAAAACCTCCAGTAAAGCTTGTGCTTTCGCGGATTCTAACATGCAAAGTGTTGTGAACTTGACACATACAAATTGCCCTACAATTAAAACTAGATTATAAATTTAAGTCATTAATAAGAAAATTTCCATAAAATTTCATGAAAAGACCTAATTGCTGAAATTTGTTCTTGGCAGTTGTTTATGAATTATCATCTTAATAAATTAAAAGACTTTAAAATATTTTGTAAATTCAAGAAATACTTTTATTATCTTTGCATGTTCGTTTCAGGGTTTAGAAAGCATTAGGAAGCTTTTGAAGAGAATGGTGGTTTCAAGGAAAAGTAGTGTAATCCGACCTTGCATTAAAGAGGTAATTTTTGTTGTAAGTGTCATTTTCTTTAAATTGTACAATTGCATGTTGACCCAGCTTATGCTTGACCGTATTTATATTTTTTTTCTGCTGACATAGTTTTCCTAAATGTTTTTTTGCCTAATTTTCCAATTAATAAAATTAGGGGAAAGGATTCTTGGGTTTTCATTCCTCTATCAAAGTTTAAAAATAACCTTGTCACTTTATTTTAGCAAATTATTTCAATAATTGATTACATACATAAATATTATTGGCAAGATTTTAGAAACAAAACAGTATTTTCATACGTGCTAATTTATAGGTGTTTAAAATAAACACCCAACAATATACGTCGCAATAATAAAGTTATGATAAAAAACATACATTTTACTAGAATAATTATTATTGTATTAAAAAAATGCTTATTAATATAACTATTGTCAAATTATTATGCAAAATTATCATTAACTATGCTGGACATAATCAAAATAATTTTGCCGCATTTGTTGCTTTGAATCCATATTTTCTTAGAAAAAGTTATTTTCATTGCTTCAGATTGTCGGCAACCGATCATGATTTCCGTCCGCCAACATTTTTTACATTTTTAATAAATTACTTCCATCGTTGACCAAAATTGTTGTTGATAACTTTGATAACCGACAAAAGCAAAAACTTGTGTACTTGGTAGAAGATTATAGTTTAACACAGTGTACCCCTGTATGGGGTACACACAAATTAATTTTTTCTCAAAAAATTTTTTAGAGAAGCATATTTTTGACAAAGTTAACAGCTCTAACCGTCACTGTGATAAGGTGGCTAAGCAACATTATAGCCTTTCTTGAAAAAAAATGCAAAAAAAATTATTTCACTATTGTCAATAGTAAAATAAATGTATTTTGAGAATTCATCTTCTTAGCAAAAACAACTACTCTTCCTAGCTTAAAAACGGTTTTTAAAAATTTGCTTTCCAATTGAGCCTATTATTCTAATAGACTACAAAAGCAAGTAAATAGAAACTAGTAAAATATTATCGACATAAGAAGCTGTTATTGATGTACGGTACGATTGATGCAAAACTTTTGTTATTAATAGGTATAAGTATTCATATTATGCTAGAAAGAAAAATTAAGCTTAAATTGTACAAAAATTATTTATAATTTAACCAGAGGTATTTGCATTTTTGAAAAACAGCTTGTAAATAGGCTTTTATTTTTACTTTTTAAAATGTATTTTTATAAATTGCAGGCAATGGTAAAATGACCTATAAGCAGAAAAAATTGCAGCAAAATATTTATTTGAATAATAGCCATAATAAATTATAATGAATTCTCATTTGAGCCGCCCACAAGTCTCTGATATTTTTTAAAAACATCAAATTACATGCTTACCTCTAATTCAGACAAATTGTTTAACATTTTATTTTAAGCCGTGATAAAACTATTTAATTTTTATTCTAATTAGCATATTATTTGTTTCGTATGTGTTAAACATAGGTGCGACTTTTAGAATCCACTAATTTAATTACTTGTGTAATTAATTTAGAATTTGCCCTTCAACTTACTGCATTTGCTTATATAATAATATCATCTATAACTATTTATAAGTTTATTATTGGGTGTGTGCGTGAGGACATCAATCGGTAATGAATATTCAGCACTTACCTTACCCTATGGAATTCACGTAGTTATCCCAAGGGGAAGTTGACAAAAAGGAAGTTTGGCTTATCAACAAATTGGGACTGGGTGACCTCTGCATGCATTGTAATTATTAGGCCTTAATTTATGAGGTCATAAAACAAGAGTCTGCTTTATAATACTATGTATTATCAGTATTATTATATTAGATCATAGTAAATACATATTATACATCAAGCTGACCCAGAAAGCATCGGAATTTTAAAAGCTCAGTAATGCGCAATCACTAAACAAGATCTTTTTATGTGATGTTTTTGTCATTTTTATTTACCGGTCGTTTCTGTTATGTTCATGGCTGAAAACGTTTTCTCCTGGCTGACATTATTTTCCGGAGGATAGCGTTAACCTTTTGAGTCAGGTTATAAGATAGACTTTAGATTAAGAGTATTTATATAAATAAAAATCGCACATTTTTAAATTAGACAATCTGTTAGTCAACCTACATCTCGCGGAAAAAACTAAACCGTCTCAACACATTGTTTTGTGAATTGCCAATGTTTTTTGGGTAGGGTTAAGTGTTTCCTCAGCATGCCAAAACAAAACATTTTTTGGACCAAGTTTATTTTAATTTGGTAAAAAATGCTGAACTATTTTACTATAACTATGATCCTCAAAATTTCTTGGAAAACGATAATTGAAAATTATATTGGGATTGAATTTTACTAATTGCATAAAGAATTGAAGCTGATAGGTCGGATATTGAAATAACTTTTTTCAAAAACTTGACAAAAACTGAAAAGATTTTTGAATCTCGCAACATTGCTGTGTCTCCGCGAAAGAGAGGGTTGAACGTGATAATAAGTCAACTATATATTGACTTTTTTATAAAAAAAACGTAAAGTTTCTTGGTTTAAATTTATAACAAGATAAATTAGTTCGTTGTCCTTGATTAGATTAAATGGCAAATAACGGAGTTAACATTGACCTGTTTCATGCAATACCTCGGAATTATTCTGTTATTGTAAGCAACACCCTTCTCCCTTAAAACTGTCAGAAAAAACATGAATAGAATTTGAGTTCTACCACGATTCTTCGTACTTTATGGATTTATTATTTTTTATTTTAGACATTAATTACTCATTTCTGGATTGTACAAAGAAATTTAAAATTTTTGGTATTATGCTTTTTTTATCGTATAAGAGATCTTCTGAAGGCTTCTAAGAAAAAATAATTGTTTTAAGTGTTTTGATACAATATGGTTAATTTATCAAAGTCACCGATCAATCATCAGTGATTTCACTTTCAACGGGTTTTATATTCATGGTGTTATTCGTTGTACAATACGTTGATATACCTTTTGTGAATACATTATGTTGAAAATGTATTCAAACAAACATCATTTAAATTTTTTTATAGTTTTTCAACACAGGACGGACCCTCATATTTACTACACATAGTGATAATACCAAGCTTGGGACGTTTATTTTAATTTGAGTAAAAACAATTAAATAGAAATTATTGAAGATTTAACTAATTTTTATTCAACAACGCAATATTGTGGTTTTTAACGCATTTTTAGAAAAAATTCTGATAACAAAAACAATATTTGGTTATAGTAAGTAGAAGAACTAAATGAAACAAACTTCTTTTAACGACTTTATGGGACTTATAACACTTTTGTTATCTGCTGTCATAAAAATTTTAATGTCAACGTGCTCTTTTCTAGGTGTACATGGACTGCATTAAAAAAATTATAGGTAGATTATTATAATACAGGTATATTAAGAAACAACAAATTTGAACAGCAATAAAACAAATCTTATAACATTATTAATAATAATTTTTGTTTTTAAAAATTATAATTAAGAAATTTTGACTGGTTTTGCTTTTTCTAAAAGTATTTATGTATTCCAATGTCTATTTCCTTTTCATTTAAAATGCTTCATAGATTTAAGTAGAGGCAATCTTTGATTGATTTTGTTGTTTTTAATTTGAAATATGAGGTAAGAGAGTGTGTTCTTAGTCATTTAAAAAAATAGGTTACACTGTTTTTATATTTCTCTATGAGACGTTTAATCTAGTGGAAGTTTGATATTGCGTTTTTTTTTATAATAATAGAACAACAGCGTAAAGCTGAACTAATGCTTAAACATCATCTAAAATTTGCAAAAGACTGAACTTTTTCACTAACATGCAACAACGGTATCAACCTAGGGTTTTTCAAAGTTAGAATGTAGAATAAATTTTGCAGTTATTTTGAGAATTGATATTACGAGTTTTAAAGATTTTGTTAAAACATTTGGAGCCGTATATAAACTAAAAAAAAAAACCTTTTGCTTTTTAAGTGAAAAAACCTTCTTTTTTAATTTGTTACGAAATTAGAAAAGAATCATAATTTTTTTTTTAATTAAAAAAGTATCTAGAGGTGACTAACTAAAAAAATTGTTTAAAATAACATTGTATAAGAACAATAAGATAATAAAATGACCTTAAATAGATGTGAAAAGCTGCTGCTCCTAATTTTAGCTTGCCTCCCGTTTCATTCTCAGTAGAGTCCTCTTTATTCCAGTAAAGAGAGAAGATCATAGGAGTGATAAGTGGCGTGATGAAAAAAAAAATATTTTTGAGAGTAAAATAAAACAAAAAAAAAACATAATACTTACTAGATCTGTTGAGAAAATCTTCTGAAGCTATTTGAATTTTTCGATTTAAGAATTGAGTTCCTATTTCACTGCCTTAGATTTGCCAAAAACGCAAGCTTTTTGTAATTGCATTGGAATAACACAAAAATTTTGCAATAAGCGGGACTGCTTATTGGAAAAGTATTTGTGCTGTGCGCATGAGTGATAAAAGAAAAAGGGTTTGGGCTTCTCCAAAAAATGTTTTATAGTTTTGTGTTGCAACTTTGCGTGTTTTTATTGTAATTTGCGAGGGGCACCCTAAAATATACTTTTACATACATATTTTAAAAGAATTCTGCAGAAAAAATGATAAATTAGTAGATTTGTTAGTTGATGTTTTTATTTTATTAATAATCGTATTTAAATGCATTATCAGAAAGGTAAAAATTAGGTAACTTTATTTTGAAAACCTTAATTTTAATATGTGGAAAAATTATATATTTCAGCTCAACCGAAATTTTAGTATTTTTGTTGATCATCTGCCTATTGTTGACGTAAAATATAAATGATAAAAGTAAAATCTGTTTTTTTTAAATTTTATTATTGAATTACATATTTAAACTCACATTATTAAGTCTTTTCTCTAATGTGCAAAAAAAACCTAAAAATGACTTAATTACGTTTACAAACAAATGTAAGACTTTAACAAAATAATTCAATTCTGAATAGGTTCGATATAGAACAATAGAGCAATATGATTGATTGAAAATGAAAAGTACAAATTATAAGCTGTAGGAAATGGTAGAGCAATTGTTGGCGTGTACCAGGCGCGACTTATGCTGTTTGGGTGTTAGAAAGCTTTACCATTCAAAGCATTTCGTGTTAAGCATTGATTGTCTATCCACACTTCTCCAGTAAATGACTTATAATCATGAAGTTTGTGTCGGAGAACAAAATTATAATACGATGTTCGGCGAAACAAAATGTAAAGTAGTTTAAATTTTTAGCACAAAAATAAAAATGCACTTTATTATTTCATGTTTTGCTTAAATAAAATCTTTGCGTTGCATTATTCTATTTTTTTATATTATATTTTTTAGTCCGGAGTTCATCAGCAATCAGTAAAACCGATCACGAAAAGAGTTTCGGAGCTTCCGTCGTTACGGTATGGGACCTTAGCGACAAAAAATCAAACTTCAGGACCGTTGTGGGTCACTACACGGAGTCGCAATGATGCTGTCTCGCCAACTCGAAAAAAACAAAATGGACATTTAGGAAAAGAGGTCAAAACTTCTAAACCGGTAAGTCGTTTATAGCATGTTTAGTAGAAAGAATAGTAACGTTTTTTATGTTTCGAAAATTAATGCCGCAGAGAAAGTGAAAGCAACACACAAACAAAATTTATTGCATTTATCTCCGTAGTAGCTATGTTGTCTTCAATTTTTTGCTGTTTTTCTTAGGTTTTTTTTTAGAAACTGAGCAAACATGTATGCTTATTTTGGAGAGACTGTTTGACAATCAAATCTGTATCAAATTTATTGTCAACAGTAAAAATTAATTTTTTATTAATTTAAAAAAATATATAAATAGAGCCCAGTTCTCCTAATTAAATGCGTGCAAACAGCTTGAAGTTGGCTTACTTTGTATTAAAATCCTATAATAGTTTTTAATTTATGATGAAGAAATATTTGGAAATTTTACAGTTTAAATTTATTTATTTATTATTACGTATGGTAATAATGGTACTATAACATAAAAACATCTAAAGTAAATTTTAATCACAAACAAAAAATAATATAAAAATTTTTAACAACAAAAAAAAATGTGGAAAAAGAAACAAAACTGAAAAAAAACAATGATGTTTTAACAAAGAATTAAACTTTCGATAGAAAACGATACTATAAGACCAAAAATTCAAATAAAATTCTTAAAATTTTTCATTAATGTAAATATGTAAATAATTAAATAAACAAACGAGCACGTATTAGGCTCTCGTATATAGATATTGAATATTCTTCAAATCTAAATGCTTAGAAATATAGATTAAAAAGTACCTCATAGTTGTAGCCGACTTATTTACATATTTACATTAATGTAAAACGTTTTTAAATTTTTTTATTTAAATTTAGTGACGAGAGGTCTTTAAATAATAATAATAATAATCAAATAAGTCTTCAAATAATAATATAGGGTATACTAAATGGCCCAGCAAAGCTTTTGTAGAAAAGACTTACCACTAGGATTGTTAACAGAAAATTGTAATGTGTAGTAACTCGAGCGCGTAAGATTTTGATACTAGAAGTTTAACATATTTAGTTTGCTTTATTTGAGGGTTTAATTTTGTCTTATATATATTTTTTTTTAGTTTCAAGTAACTGCTAAAAAATATATTACATATTGCAAAACTATTCAAAAATTTTTTGACACTTTCTAAATTTTTTTTGTTTTATTTTTATTAAAATAAAGCTTTAATCAGCAAGTGTGTAGTATGTAAAACTAAAACAATGTATGTTTAATAAAAAAAATATTTAAAGACACATACATTTATTATTTGGGTTTTGAAATGATATTGTTTCTGGTTATTTTAGTAAAATATCTGAAGAAACTTGTTCCGACTTTATTTGTATTGTATTGTATTCTTCAGCTTTTATCGTCTTAAATTATAAGAGTTTTTTTTATTAAAAAAAATTAATAGTATGTCAAGTATAAAAAATGTTATCGATTCAAGACAATATTTGATTAAAAAGCAAAGTGATGACTTTAATTTTGTCTGATATCGGTAGTTCTTAACGTTTGTGATACTTTTCCAATATTATTTTATGTAATAACGTTTTTTCTGCTATCAAAATTTTAAATTGTATTAATGTGAATTATTAAGTACCTAGTTTGTCAAAAACAGTTGATTGAGGCATGTTTTTATCAAAACCAAACAATTACCATGGCGTTTTTTCAAGCATTTAAATTTTTTGACAAATTAAGTTAGTGTTTTCTTTAAAATAATTGAGAAATATGAACCTTTTAACTCCGAAATTGAAAACAACGTTGGAAAAGTTGTATTCTCAAAAAAAATGAGGGAACGCTACAAAAACACGTTTGGCCTTTTTCCGTGTCAAGCCAAAAGATATAAGCGGGTATAATCAAGAATATTGTTGCCTTGTTTTGCACGAGTACAAGAAACGGATAGTTAAAAACTGCGTAAGTTTATAGGCTAAACACACTTTGCTAGAGTCAACAAATTTTCTTCATAATGCAATTAGAATTTTGGAAATAATGACGACTTAAGATAGAAAAAACAGAATGTTTTTTTGCAAAAGAATTTGCTTTTTTATAAGAGGAGAATGAATACAAGCTCAAAAAAACCAGCGTTTTTATTTGGAAAGTCCTGAACTGGTTTTTAACTAAAACATCAGATGCAAAATTTCTCCTATAGGTCATTTGGTATATTACGCTCTATGCTGTTAGCTTAAAAAATTTTTTTAGAATGTGTGTAATATATGTAGTAAACGATATTGCGCATTCAAAATTTGTACAAATTAGAATTTAAGGGTGAAAAAAATGTTTACATATCTTTATAAAACGTTATAAATTTCATAATATAACGAAGGTATTGTATGACTGTTATTATTATGAACCATATAAGCAGTTTGAAGTTTTGTTTATAAATTTGACCATCTTAAATAATCTCATCGTGTATATAAATAGCCCATGAAATGTTCTTATCTCTATAATATAAACATACCAATATCCACATAGCGTAGATCGATGCTCGTTTTTTGTCGATGAGATTTTGAATGAGTCGTAGTGTAGAAAGTTCGTGTGAAGTGTTTGTTGTCCTGTTGTGTGAATAATAGGGTGAGTTTGTCTCATTGAGCGTTTGCTTAGTTATAGTGCATGAATATTATTTGGTGAGTTTTTCTTATTGAGAGTTTTATTTTTTCAGTCTCTATCCCGTATGTTAGTCGATTGCACAAACTTTTATTAGTAATTTATGCTTAGTCATAAGGTTTTATTAATCAGCATAGTGCACAAAATAAAAAATATCCATTTTTTTTTATTAATTTGATCGTCTGCTCTACGCTTAGGTTCTATACTGAGGACTAAAATTTGATAGAGATACTTAGGAAAGTCTAAGGAATTCCTGTATATATTAATCTGACGCGCTCGAGTACTTCTCGAAATTTGTTTTAGCTTTCCCTGTTACTACACTTCTTACAGTTTAATTGCGGTTTAAAACATTAGAAATATTAATACCATTATTTTATAAGTTCCTAATTTTAGAGACAGAACTGTTTCGTAAAGTTTTCACCTCCACCTCTTTCTTTTTTAACACATTTGTAATATTATTGGGCGAGCAATAATAAATCTGTTAGGAATATTATGAATTTTCTAACATTTCCAATTGCCAAACCATCTTATTACAGCCTCATCACGTTCGATTTACCCTACCCGCGCCAGATGGAGCCTCCTCCCTAGGTAAATCCCCAACGGCGGGAGACGGCTGGTTACGAACACGCGCTCCTTTCAGTAAGCGCTCAGATGCACATCGTTTAGAAAGCGTCGCACATTATCCTTTAGAGCACGCCGTCATTCCACGTCGCGCCGCCGAGGTGACGACAATAATCTCAGAGGATTCAACTTTTTCTGGTGGAGGTAGTGGTGTTCCCGTAACCGCTTCACCAGGTATCCGAAATCGGATCCATCCGACTGGCAGATACATTCGGGGCACGCTGTCTCCTACGGCTAACACATCACCCCACGCGACTGCTTCTCCGGGAGAACAAGCCCTCCTGCGAGCGGCACGCGATGGGGATGACCACATACTCCGGGATCTCCTGCGAAGAGCTGCACTGGTTGGGATTGCGGAAAGTGATTTGAATGCCGTCGATTGCAGTGGCAGGGTAAGTAGAAAAACAAACTTTTTCTATGTTTGTTTTGATAAAGGCAAAAAAAAGCTGAAGCTGTATCAAAAAAGGTCGTACATATACCTTAAAAAAATTATATCTATGTTTTTAAGCTAAATTAAAATGAAAACCATAGCAACTTAATAGTTAATAGATATATTGAACTTGTTTTTACGGTATGTACTAATAAATTATTCACACGCAGAGGCGGTAAATGTCACATTTTTGAGCAGCAAAGTCGGAAAACTAAAAGGAATCTAGCAGTTTTTAAAACCACAAAAAGTAATTTTTTTGATTGAACACTGAATATTACTTTTTCATTAATTTGAAACAATCCTCGTCAAATTGTGAGATTTGGTATTGAATTATTACTTGTCTGGTTTGGCCTTTTTTATACTTCAAATAACTACACACAAAAAAATATATTTTTTTATTATGTTTTTATTATATAGACGATAAAATTATAAAATAGAGTAAACAGTTATTTAAACAATTGAACAAATGAAAAATTTAAAAAAACCGTCTTTAATATAATTACATACATACTTAATTATTATTTTATTTATTTAATTGACTCAAATTCTTAAATTAATATTAAATTATATTGAAAGCAATTTTTTAATTTTTTTTGTTTCACACTTGTTTTTATAATCAATTAATTGTAAATGTCTAAAATATATGTCAAAAAAGCATTAATAAAAATAATTAAAAAACTACTGGTCAGATCATACTCAAATTTAAATGGGACCAAATGGAAAGCACCAGCTTCCAATAAATCATCAAAATCGGTTCACCCAGATAAAAGTTATAACACACATAAAAAAATACAGTGGAATTGAAAATCTTCTTCTTTTTTTTGAAGCCGGTTGAAAATTTTATATTTTTTTAATAATCTGTTTCTTAAAATAGCGGCAATAGTTTTTGAGATTTTTTTCTATTTTTTTTTTTGATTTACGAAATCGTTTATAAGATTTGCATTTTTTAGACACCACTGTTAAACTGAATTTTTAATAGATTTTTCTGTTTGTTTAGTCAAATCTTGCGGTTTGAATTAGAGCCACTTCATGCGGGGCTGTGTTTCGATAATATTCTGAGCAGATTGGTCTTCAGAAAAAAAGTTGTTGTTTATTAAAATAAAAAATATTGAGTTATATAGGTTTGATTGGAGCTTATAGTTAGCAAAGTGATTATTTTTAGTTCTAGAATTATAATTTTTTTTCCTACGAGCTATCGTTTCTGAGATATGACGATTCAAAAAGTTGTAAAAGTTGTTATCATCATAATATGCACACGTTTCCACGCCACCTAAGAGGTAGTGTATTTAGTACTTAGCGCGTTCTTTTTAACGTGGTTTTCTCAGTTTGGCCTTCTTCACGAGTCAGTTGTACTCCTGTTTAATCTGAAAGTGTTGCAAAACAACGAAAATTTTTAAAGATTGGAGAAGATGAAAGCTCATTTGCCTGAATCGTAACTTTCAAATTCGTCTTGTTCTTCTTCATGCTCTTATTTTTCTTCTTCTTCTTCTGCTTCTTCTTCATCTTTATCTTCATTTTGGATATAAATAAATTACGTCAATAGCAATGTATCGCATGACACTTTGTTGGAATCAAACAAATCATCCACTGTTGGTGATTCAACATTAGAGTACGACCGGTCTTGATAATTAGTGCATGCCAGAGAACAAAACAATCCGACTTTTTTGCAACTACATTTAGTACTGCATCCCTTTTTGCAGTTGCAAAAAATTGTGTTCAGCAGTTTTTCCGGCGCAGGTGGGAGTAGTTATGCATATTATGACGATAACAACTTTTCTTCATACCTCGGTCGAAAGCACGTACTTTCGTCCCTAATAACAGAGACGAAAGTTTAACTTTTAGTCCCTGTAAGATGAAATTCTTCCTTCCCTATAATAGCGGGAAGAAAGAATTCATCGTGTTTATTTATACTCGTAACTATGTTATATGACCAGCAACACTCGCTTCGCTCGTGCCGCAAATGTCGCGGCAGGCATCAAAAACTATCACCTCGGGCATTATGGCGCGCAGGGCCGAAAATTCAACTTTTGTCCCTTGTAGTGTAATATACTATTTAAAACTTATTGAATTCTTATATCTCAGAAACGGTATGAAAAAAAGTATTGACACATTTACTTTTATGATAACGGTATCGTTTTGCTGAAAATCGCAAAAACTCATTTTTTTAATCTTAGAGCTTGGATAAAATTTTTTCCTTTAAAAAGTGATTTGACGACATAAATCGAAATCTAACACACATCTATCTAATGTGCTACAGATAAATGTTGATGTGCTTAAAAGAATGGGAGAATAAGAAGCGATTGAAATTGTCAATTTTTATTATTTTTAATATTATTATAGTAGGTACTTGATTTACATAATTATATTTCTATGTGTTTGGATTCTAAGAATCATTACTAGAGCTACCAGTGTGGCAATTGCTTTTAAAATTTACATTTTTATATATTATTAGAAACTATTTTATTTATATCAATATAAACTAATAACAATAAACAATTTGTCTTGGTTGCTATGAATGAGAAAGGTTATATTGCGACAATTTGGTTATACGAACCTATAATGCTTGAAATTGTGTTGAGATTTGTAAAATTTGCGTACGCTAAGTACGCTTCTTTAACTTATTCAAAAATTTTGATTATAATTTGCACCAGCTTAAACAGAGTAAAATATTGTATGCATTAATACGTGGCCTATTGTTCATTATGGCTCTCAACACGTTAATGCTCTGCTTTGCTCGACGTGCCATACTTTCCTAGGTTATGCCCTTAATACATAAATAACCATTTTGTACGATATTTACAAAACAGCTGCACATTGTATGCATTTGCGTAATCTTACCAGTCCTCAGTTTATACATCCGATATAGATGAGAAAATTTGAGAGCGGTGTGACGTCGTTATTAATTTTTTTTAAATATCATTAGTGTGAAGTATACTCCACTCAAAAACGATCTGCTGCAGTATATACCAAGGTTAAATGCTTTTTGTATACAATCATTAATAAATTACAATTGAACTCATTTATTAGCTTTTACTTTTTAAATCAATTGTTTGATATTAGTGGCACATGAGATTTTATGTAAATGTTTTTGTTTAAAATCTTTATTATTTTTAGTATCAAAAATAGACAATACGTTTAAACTGATTATACATTTACACCCACAACTTCCACTAATATTTGGCAAGCTTAGCTAGTGCTTTTGTCTTTTAAAAAGTCTTTTATGAACAGATTTATTGAAATTATTATTTATGTTATAATTAAGAAAGACGCATTTTAGTTTTGCTATTGATTTATAAACAATAGTTAATAGTATCTCTATTATAGTTCATATGATGCAAATATATTCTCGTATGTTGCTGCATAACTTGGGTTTTGATAGATTAAAAAGCGTCCTATGTAAAACCTGTACTAGAACAAACTTGAATAAATGATGTACTTCGTTGCTTTAGAACTAACTATTTGTGATCAGTTAACTTTAATCATTTGGCAGTTAGAGTAGTAATAAGAGATGGAATGAAAACTTACAAAAACCACAATTTTGCATTAAAGAACAGAAATAATTAAATTTGTTTTAAATAAAAACTATATGAACTCTGCTGAGAAAAATAAATAAAACAAGAATAACGATAATAAAAAGAATATGTTAAAAAACTGTAATTAATAAACAATGGTGCAATTAACATTTAAACAAAAACAAACACAAAAATGTTTATAGCACCAACTATAGAAAATTAGGATAAAAAACTATTTTAAATTATAAAATATAATACATAGTAGAGAGGGGACCGCAGAACATAGTTTTGAAAAATTAATCAAATTAATTAAAACCAACAATTAACAGAAAAAAGATACATCGATAAGACACTTACAAAAAAACGTATTTTTTTGAAAAAACTTAAAACATTTTTGATCCTCGGGTTCTTATATGCGGGCATTTTACATAAAGGGCTTTATTATCTAGTTTGGTTGTTTTTCACCTCATATGAGGACGCGCTACCTCCTCTTTTGGGATGGTTTAAAAAAAAATTATAAATTAAAAATCATAATTTAATTTAAAGAAGTAGTTTACAAAGTTTTAATTTTGTCTGAATAAAAAAATAATTCGTGACCAAAAGTGTTAAAAAAGTATCTTTGATAAGATGGTGTGCGGTGTTCACAATTGAGCAAAGATTAATCAAAAAAATTATTTAATTTTTAATTGTGAACTAAAAAAAATCAAACCGCAAAAAGTAGTTTTCAAAAAACTACTTTACTTACTTTTGCTATTTATTATACAAGTGTCTTATAAGACAAATAAGTCACGAAAGAAATGTTTAGCCACGAGAGCTTGCTTGAGTGGCCTACTTTTTCTTTAGTGACTTATTTGCTGTTAAGACACGAGTACAATACGGAGTTCTAACACCTCTCTGTAAGAGCTCCTCAAAAATGATTAAAACCCAAACATTTTATATCTACAACGATTAGTAGTAGTCTATGATTTGGTTGCCATGGTGTTGTTGACAACAAATTTATTATTATTTGAAAAAAAATCTGCAAACAAACTGTTTCTGCGCTTGTAGCATTGTTGACAATGAGAAGAAATAGTTCTCTTCCTGGAAAAATTGCGAAAGATATTCAAGAAGTCACATCGACTTTGCTACCCAAAAAACCCAGGGACGCTTATTACAAAGAATTGAGTGAGTTCAATAACTGGAAACAAAAAATTGATGTTAGTGGGGTTAGCTAAAACTTGGGTTACTTCTTTAACGCCAAGAAAAGATTTGCGGTTTTTTCAATGTGGGCGAAATACTGCATATTAACATCGACATTACAGCTTTACGAAAATACAGATATTTCACAATATGGCAAGTTGATCGCTTTTTTGAAGAACGAATCACAACTTTACAAGTGCAAGAAATCAAAAGTTCTTGAAAGAGAACATATTTAACAGTTTCTAGCAGAAGCACCTAATAAAAAATATTTTTTGTTGAAGGTAGACCAATTTTGTTATTATTTGTATTCATCTTTAAATATAAACGTTAACGTTTCTTATAATTGTAATTTTATGTATTATATCTTTTGATGTCCAATAAATTGTTCTATTTTTTGAAAACTGTTGAATTATATAAAAACAGTTGTACTATCGATTCATAAAACCAGTTATGTTTTATAGACCCCATAATTTAATCAAAAACATCATTTTTATAACGTCATAATAAAGAGGTGTTGGATAAATTAAATTTTTTACTTGGTGTTATTAATAAAATTGTTGGAAATAATGAAATATGTATTTATAAAATTTATCAAACAAATTTCATTTTTATTTTAATATTGTAAAAAGGTTCTTAGCTTATACTTGAGCTTGGGATATAGTAACGAAGTAAACCAAGCGACTTCTGCACGATTTTCAGTAATTTCTTTTGCGCATTTTATGTATCAGTAAGCTAGGAAGTTTAACTCGTAGAAATCATACCTGAATAAATTGCATTGTATGCCTTTTCTGTTGATTTTTGAATTTTATTTCATTTCATTAACAGGTAAAATGTTTTTTTTTTAATTCTCAGATTCTAAACTATTTTAGTTTTTTCACAACAGCGAACATTTTAAGTGCTATTTTTAAGATACATTTTTGCTTATAAAATTGAAGTTTGTATTTAATCATAAAAAATTATTTTCCGGCCTAATAATTCAGCGTCAAATGCATTTCCTTTCCCATTTTACACTGAGCGCCAGAGCCATCAATATTTGTTATTTTTGTAACAGTTCTAAAAATGTTGTCTGATGTTTGCAAAATAAACTTAATTCTATCAAAAGCAGACGCTAAAATTGAAAAAAAGTAGTGAACGTATCACAGTTGTAAAATAAAAATGATGAAGTGTTTTTGCACTTTGATTGCATTAACAGAATTGCACATTTTATGTTTAGATAATTGTTGGATCACTTCAATTAAGTTTCCTGGCAAAACAAAACAGGTCAGTGCTTGTATTGTTAGTTGTTTCATATTATCTAATAAACATCATTTATATTTAGAACTTGTTTGTTACCCTAATTTGATAAGTTTCACTTTATTAAATTTTTTGCATTATAGATTAAGAGACTTTATGCAACGCTAGTTTTATTATTAATTAGTGTTGCGTTGATGTAGGTTTAGAATTTTGATCAAAAAACTAATATTTAGATAAATTCTTCGATCATAATTTGTTGTTTCTGTCAATGTTGCATGTTGCTTTGTGATAAAATACCGATCAAATTTTGCTCTTATGTCTATTTTGAGGTGAAAAAACGTCGATGTTTTTACTGGCAGCTGATCTATTAAAAAAAAATTATTTTGGTTTTACAAATTTCCTTGTTAGAACATTATTTTTAAAACAAATAGATGGCAACATGTGGTCATGTTAACAAATTGCAATTGCCAAGCTCCTACAACAGGTCATTAGAATATCTATAAGATACTTTCTCAAATTAATTAAGAACACATGTCTGAGCGAGTGGATTTTTTCAAGTCAAACAGAGCAAAAAGTTTTCTCAATTTAAAAGAAAAAAAATTTTTGAAAAAATTATTAAAAGCAAGATGGTTTTTTTGTTTCTTGTACTCGTGTTGAAAACTCTCAATACCCGACTTTTTAAAAAAATTACAGTTTTATGGAGTTTGGAAAATAGTTCATTAGCTATAGCACTCCACGTATATCAAACATCCCAGCAAATAGTGTAAAAAATAATTATTTGGAAAAAAGTAGTCATATAAATATTTTGTTTTAATTTTGTACAAATTATTGATCTGTCGGTAAACAGAAATGTAAATTGTTTACATTGCGATAATAATGGCTTATTTGTGTACACTCACAAAAAACATTTAAAAAATTACTTAGTAAGAACGGGAAACAATTGCAAGAGCAAAGAAATCCAAAGAGCAAAGAGGTCTGTTCCAAAATAACAGTTTACAATAGAATTTTTTACTGTCGGATTAATAATAGAATTCTTCTGGGAGAATCCTAAATTGAAATTAACAACATTTTGATTTTGCAAAAAAAGCAATTATAGTGCTAAATAGGCCTAAACTAAAAGGCTTTAGAGGATACTTCAAGATCATTCTAATATTCTTATCTTTCTAAAAGATCTCACCAGCCTTCGCTAATATCACCAACAGCTTGAGTCTTTTTTAAACAGTTTTTTAGCCGATAGGGATTTGCTAAACATTCTGGAATGAAGTACCAACAGACAATTTTACTGCTTAAATTTTTTTGGCGTGCTCGCATGGATAATTTAGGGCAAGAATTTGAAGAGAGTAAATAAATGCATTGAAGGTGATTTATTCTCTGCTCTATTCCGCATCATGTCAAGCACTCTATGCGGGTCAATTTATGCGCTCTTACGTTGAGATATCGCTATGATGATATGTCAAGATTGATGCTTTATATAAAAGTGCATATTTTATACCTAATAGTTGATCGAAGCAGAATACCGATATTACAGGAAGTCTTTATACATGTTTTTTTCAGAGCTCAGGTTGGGTGTATCTTTGGAAAAGCTAGCTACGATCTTAAGTTGAAACAGTTGGGCGTCATTGAGAGTAGGTTTTATCAATTTGTAAAATTCTGAGTTCTTTAAGTTATATGGAATCATCTTCTATTTTACTGTCTTTTCCCAATAGTTTCAAATGTTTTCTCTGATGATCTTTTTTATTATAAGAGTTATTCGTTATTCTTAATGTTTTTAAAGTTTGTACTGACTTGAGGAAATAAGTTTTAAAATGTCTGAATGTTGAGATTTAGATTGAATACATTTAGCTTTATTTTTTTTCTCTTGTCATTCAGAAACTATAGTTTTTATATACCTACTTACCTAAGCAACTGTCGATATATGTTCTAAGTTTTATAAATTTAATAATAAAGTATGTTTTTGTAAATAATGTATTGGTATTTAAATTGGTGCTCGATCAATCAGAAGGCTAGACAAATCACCAACATCGGTTTGCGCAAATAAATACATATATTGTAATTCAGTCGCGCCAGCCAATTGTGTGTCACATTGTTATCAAAGGTTAAAATCTGAATATTAACTGAAATGCTCCTACACTAGATGCACACTCAAATATTGGCGCCGAGTGTTATTAGCAATTCAATTACAGACAATACAGAATAGAAGGAATTACACAACACTTAATAATAACACAGCTTTAATGATAAAAAAATTAAACAAATGAAATTAAACTGGTAATGTTTGGTGTATTGATCAAAGGGTTGTTTTGATTTTGAATTTTTTGTGCCGTGTACATCTACCAACTTAGATGAATTGATAGAGTCATTGCAGCATAGTAATTTTTTAGTCTATAAATGCAAACCATCGTCATGATCATTGTCAATACCGACGAACTTAGAATGTATCAAAAGGTAATAATGCTCTACAAGTGAATAAAGATTTGACAAATGACATTGTCGATTGTTGAAATTAAGATCGTTAATTATCATTAGTTAATCATAGGGTGGTTATAATTAATTAGGCGTCGCTACCTGATGATGGAATTGTGTATTGAAAGCAGGCTTGTTTGCATTGATTTGGTTTCTGTGAAGCATAGACTTTTTCATTTTTTTTTAAACCTATCAAAAAGCTTTACTGGACATTGCGACACAAAGCAGAATAGTCTTTATCAGACGGTGTGTTTGTAGCCGTGACCTTTAATGTTGTCAACCAAATCTATTCCAATTGGCAGCATGAAATAAAACAAAAAAATTTCAAACGCACGCTAACAATGTCTGGCGTTTTTTGATTTTTAATTTCAATTTCCAATACTGCCAATACTCGATAATTAAAAATTGCTCAGACCTTTGTAACTGCTCACGTGGGTAGCTTACATTTCCGAACACCTTTGTTTCTTTGTGGCACTTTGAAGAGTGGAAACCTACGCGTTAGCCAGTTTTTATAATTATTGCATCTATCACATTGTTTTAATTTTAAGACAAAAAATACAATTATAAAAGGCGGCAGCCATATTGTAATGTAAAGACGAAAAATTAAATGTCGAGAAATTATGTTTTAATTGAATTATGTATCTCAAAATTATTCGAAGGTTTCTTTATCATTTTTTATTTCGTTTGACTATTGAGCACCTGTGACAATTATTTATACTGTGGGTTCATAAATTATTCAGATCAACTTTTGCTATAGAATTTTAAACGTATGTTCATTTTTGATCACTCATGCGCAGAATCGTACGATATTATTAGTTGACGCTTGTTTGACATTTGTTAGCAATTATACTATCAAAGACAATAAACATTTGTCAAGCTAAATTACACAGCAAGAGTTGATTTAAATAATTTATGAACGCACGTTATTTGGTTAGCCAGGAGCCATTAATATTTTGAGGAAGCTGCGAAGAACTTTCTATACTTATAATTGCATTATAGCTCTATCTAATAATATAAAAAAGTAATAATTATAAAATAATTCAACCGTTTATCTAGTCAGGAGCCGGGTTAGGTCTCTACTACCCTGTAAACCTCACAACATTACTTCTTTTGAAGGTTGTAGTAAAATTTTGCTTCAAACTAATAATTTATAAAATAAATGATTTACTTTAGCTTTTGTAACAACTTATTTTAACTTTCAAAACGTGACACGTGCAACTACACATGTCACTTTTACATCATGTATCCAATTGTCAAAAAAAAACTTGTGCTAATCTTTGTCATACATTATTTGAAAAATCTTGGGATATTACAACTGACAATTTATTTTGTGTTGTGTTTGCATATTTTTCAAGTCAATGTTGAAATATCATTTTATTTAGTTTGTGGTAACGAGCAAGAGTCGAACATTTCAAAGTTTATGTAAACAAATTTATATTAAAACAATAAAGCACCTCTTGTATTGTTAAAAAAATGTGTAAATATAGCCTTTTCATCCAATGAATGTTTTGATTAGCTTCTACATAACTATATAACATATGTTCAATCCCTTGTGCACCCAGCGGTGTCATTGGTATTTATTGAAGCTAAACGTTTAATAAAATCTATAAATATCATTCTCAATTTATAAATAAATTTTAAAAGTTGATTTATTGCTTTAGGGAACCAGATACAATCACTAAGTTTTAAAAGGTTTTAAAATTATTAAACCGAAGTATGTCAGTCAGTCTTATAATAATTTTAAAATTGCACGTCACTTTAGGATCATTAGAAATCGATTTGGCAAAATACTTTGCACAACTCGCATCTTAACTACCTGGTTCCGCAATCTATTTTGAAAAGTATGGCAGTATTAACGCCTATTTTAAGCAAAAATTGGTTCTTTAAGAATAAAGAGAACATTTTTAGATTTTTATTCTATATGGGAAAAGCAAATCTGTTTTATTGTTTAAATAACAAGTGAGCATATTGTTTCCAGATTAAACAAGACGTTGAAACAAGTTTGCATGTTTTTTATGGAACTATAGAAACTATCGAAATTCAAATATCTTAAAACTTAAAAATCACAAAATTTGTACGTACCTGTCGCTTACAAAGTGATCTTTGGCAGAAAAGTTTATTTTTGTGTTCTCAAATTGTGTTTTAGGCGTTTTAGAATTTGGCTTCTGAAGATGACATTTACAACTTAAGCAACACTATTTAAATTTTTGAATAGTTGCTTATAGTTCAAAGAAAGGCTAAAATTGAAAAAAATTTAATAAGTCGGAATTTTTTGACGAGTCTAATACGAATGTTTCATTTAATATCAAAGTTGTCTGAACTTTCGAAGTCGTGGTAATATGTCAACAACACTGAAAATTTTTTTTTGTTTTGCAATTTCTCTTTGTTTTGTGGTGAGAATTTGTGAAAATATTGTTGAAAGCAAGCAAATATAATCATGAGCGAGTCTGAAAGTCTTCCCTCGGACATTGAAGAATTTGCAACAAATGTAATTTCTGAAAAATCAAGGATAAAATATCAACAAGCTTACGAACGTTTATGCAAATGGTGCGATGAAAAAAAAATTAAAAATGAAGCAAATGAAAAGGTGTTATTAGCATATTTTGAAACTTTATCTAAGTGTTATAAACCATCAAGCCTTTGGGCACATTATTCAATGATACGAGCTATGATATCTATGAGGAAAAATGTGGATATTAGTAAAAACATTCAACTAATTGCATTTCTTAAAAGAAAATCGGAAGGATATAAACCAAAGAAATCGAACATTTTAACTAAACAGGATGTTACCAAGTTTTTACAAGAAGCTGAAGATGAAAAGTGGTTATTGACAAAAGTATGTATGCCAAACCGTGAATTCAGTTAAAAATACCTATACGTACTTAGGTGGTCCTGATTATGGGGATTTGTGGAGGATGCAGGAAAGAGGAACTGACTTACCTGGAAATGGAAAACGTGAAGGATCAGGGAGAGATTTTCTTCGTCAAAATACCAATGACAAAGACCAAGATTTCTCGTGAATTTGTTGTAACTTCTGGAGACATCGTTGGAATCAACCTAGTAGAAATAGTTAGAAAGTACATAGCACTGCGTCCAAATAATACAGATCACAGAAGGTTTTTTCTTGGCTATAGAAGTGGCAAATGTATAAAATTGCCTGTTGGTATCAACACCATTGGTAGCATGCCCAAGAATATTGCTACTTTTTTTAAATTACCAAATGCCAAAGATTACACCGGGACTGCTTTCGAAGGTCGTCAACTTCCTTGCTTGCAAACTCAGGGGCAGACTTGTTAACAGTGAAAAGGCATGGAGGTTGGAAGAGTAACACAGTTGCTTAAGGGTACATCGAGTCGTCAGTGTAAAATAAAAAACAAATTTCTGGAAAAATTGTGGGAGAAAGGGACATGCAGATGAGAGCTTCAAACAGCAGCCACAGAGGAAAATTTGAAATTAATGCTTCTTTGTCAGAATGGTCGTCTACTGGAATGAATCGGTTGAAATGCCAAGATTTTGTTGTCCATATTCATAATTATTATAAATAATCATTTTTCTCAATGTTCATTATTAATAAATAACTTTGCTATAAATCGTTATAACAATGAGTTTGATCTTGATTTCATTACGTAACTAGTGAGGTAATAAGCTTCATTACCTAACTCAAATAAATTTAATAACAGGTTCTTATCCAAGTAGTCGTAGATAAATAAATAAAGTAAACTTATAAGTTGCAGAATTTTTATAATTTTTATAAAAAAACATTTTTTATTGATTCTTTTGGATTTTATTGATGATAATAATCATTTTTAAACCAACACGGTGTTCAATGGAAAAACGAGTTGTTTATATATTATTCAGATTTAAATTTATTAAACACCAATATGAAACAGATTGAATTGATAGCTACAACTTTAAGAAAAAGTATGAAGATTTTACAGTTTTAACACTTGTCAAAACGTTATTTGTAGTAATCCAGAGAACTCTTTGAGATACCAGATTTTTAAAAAATGAATAAAATGCGATATATTGCCAAATTATAAGAATATTGCATATTCTGATCAATAAAGTTTAGTTTTTTTATTGTTTTTGGTATTACAAGTTTTGGGAGGATTCCAATTAGTATTATTGATAACCAAAAATTATAGTACTTAGAAACTTAATTACTCAATATACCTCAGTTGTTTTAAATTTGATAGAATAAAATTAAATAAATATTAGATGAAACATGATCTGATTGGCTCATACGGAAAAGAAACAGATGACTTCGGGTATAGTTTTACGAGATTACATTTATAATCGAATTTTTTAAATAGCGGCTGCATTTAATTAAACAATTTTTCGCTAGAGGTAAACTTTTATTGTGAACAAAATCCTCGATTTAATAAAACTTTTCTATCTAATCTGTATTCAAGACCTGTATCTGTCTTGGCGTCTACTTTATATTGTTGTAAATAATATTAATGAGACTTAGATATTCCGTGGAACACGCACACTTTCCAGAAAGATTTACAACGTATCTGTTGCTGAAGTAGGACAAAAAATTTTTTAGCCTCACGTATGTATATCTTTTGACATGTTTAGGTCACCTGTTGCATATAATAATAATGAAAGAGGTAATAAGGTTTTCAGTGCACAAATCGATATTATTTATCGGGTTTCAGGCAGTTCAGTCGGCTTGACAACCGATTTAGAAGCTTAATACAAATTGTTTTAAGACGCAAGGCGTGTTTATTTGACAATGCTAAATATTGACAGTAAATAGATTTAAATGTGTATTGTGCAAATAACTTTAATATAAGAAATAAAATTAGTATCATTTTATTAATACTTTATACTAGTTCTAGAGTAAGTTAGGCGGGAGAATACTACATTTGAAAAAAACATTAAATCACTTTTATCAATATATCAAGTTCAATAAAGCAGAACAAACTATGTTGACTTTTTATGGTCTAGTTATCGTTAAATAAATACAAAGCTTATATATTGCAGTAAAATTTTGGTTAATTGGACTCGGCTAGCATTTCAAAACTGCTTTTTTAATTAACTCAAAATCCGTTTATCAAACCTAATTCTCTCAAAATCGATGCTTTTATAAGGTGTTTTCTTGCAAGCTTAAAAAATAATAATAAGAATAGCCAGGTTTATTTTGCTTTTACTGAGTTGAATTTGATTAACTAATCTTTTTTTTGTGCCAATTTTTTTTTTGGTTTTTTTTCTTATTTCTGTCTTCTGTAATCTTTAATTTTTATACTGTATATATATATATTTTTATATACATTTATTTCATTCTTTCTAATCTGTGTTTATGTAAAATGTCTCTTTTGTCAACTTACTTTCTTTGCTTCTCGCTTATATGCTTCTGTGTCTTTCTTCATTTCTAACAGATAAAACACATTCTCTGATATTTGTGATTACAGTTTTTAAGATAATGTATGTAATATGTAATAATCATTTATTCGATAGAATGGCTGAAATATAAACAATAAAATAAATTGTATATTTATTTATGAAATAGTAAATTACATACCTAGGCCAGTAAAATAAGAAAAGTCTCAGAGCACATGTAATTGTTGGCCGAGGCGAAGCCGAGGATGACAAACATGTGGTCTGAGGCTTTCTTTTTTACTGGGCAAGGTGCGTATACTATTTTTCTGCTCGACGAAGCCGGAAAGTTGCAAGTTTCGGGCCGCGCAGCGGCCCGAAAGTTGCCACTTTCCGGCCGGAGGGCAGAAAAATGTTTTCCTGTGTTTCAACTTCTTGAAGCAAACAGAAGTTTCAATTAAGTTACATCCAGGACATTTTTTTTATCCGGATCTGGAAATGGCAGTTTTGGAAACGATTAGAGTGCAATAACGTTGTCAATTTCCAATACTTTATAAGCCACCGTTAGTTTCCAACCGTCTATCTCTAAGACAACCATCTTCTAGTTTAGTGCTACTATTTCATTTAATGACGGTTGCAATAGAATTGTTCACAATTTTTTAGAACGAGACTGCTTATTAAGCAACGTAATTAAGAAAGTAATTTTTTATTGATCTACTAAATTGAAGATTATGATTAAAACATAATTAAACACTGCGAAAACAAACGTGTTCCACCAACAGAGAACAGACAAGATGTTAACCTAATTATAGAAATTAGTGATCTAGTGTCTATTTAGGGGCCACATTTATTATTTTGATAATTATATTATGAACCTCTTTTCAGCTTTGAGATAATTTGCGACAGACATCTTTAATATTTAATCAATTTTATTGTTTTGTTTTAGTAATAAATGTTTACTATTATATATTCACGTTAAAGATGAAGCTGGAATAAACACTATCACGTGCGGTTTACGTGATCTCCCACTACAACAGGCGTGTCTGTTCTTACAGGGCTGTCTTCTAGAAGTGCATGCTCTTTATGGTATGCGTCATCTGATAACGTTTCTCACAACAAAACCGAACTATAACTTAAAAGTACTTACTCAGGCCCTGTCTCGTCACTCAAGCTACGCCTTTATCTGGTTCTTCCATCCAATAATTTCTATACCATCCCACTATGGGATACCAAACAGGAGGTGATCATGCAGTGTTGTTTGTTTATTCCAGCTTCATCTTTAAGGCGAATATAGTATAGCTTAAAAATTGAGGACATGTCTTTTTTATGTTCGGTATCTGCCTTTAATACATCACAAACAACTTGTCGTATTAATCAAATTTTTGAAAATCTTTTTAAGTATACTGAAGAGAGAGGTACATATATTATTGTAGAAATCGATATAGTAGTGTATTCATAATTAAATTAGTAACCGATACACTTATCTGAAATTATATTCGTAGCGGAAATTACTTTCTCGAGCGTAATGATAGCCAAATGTGTTTGTAATTTAAATAATAATCAGTGTAAAAAATTCTTATGCACTTTAAAACATTGTTTTATCAAGGTAAGACAAAAGGAAGGCGATTGTATTCCTTAAATATTCAGTTGAATTTAAAGAAAAGAAATTCTAGGTAAAAACGGCTCTACAGTCTTGGAGTCGACTGGTTAAAATTTTATTCATGACGGATTTGTTAACAGTTGGTTACCACAAAGTCAATTGCTATTGCACCCTCTTAAACGAATTTGAATAACTATATTTGATTGGGAGAACAAGTAATCAAATAAAAATCTTTATTATAAATTTAATTGCAGTTTACTTAATTTTAGTTTGAGTTACTTCTCATAAGCACACCCTTAATGTTAACTTATTAAACTTCTTGTTTTTATTTTTGTGATGACTGAAAAAACCTTCATTATATATATTGCAAACTAAAAAGCTTTTGAAAAAATTTATTGCATCAAAGCACGTAACATCGTTTAACTTTCATAATTGTGTTTTATTGTGCATAAGCGTCTGGAGGGTTACTTAGAAATAAGTAGTTAATAAATAATAATTTACGATTGGAAAATTTATTATCCTTTTCAGTTGACATGTTGAATGGTATTTATGTAAATATTTGTAGTGCAATAACTGTGAAATATTAATATACTGATATGCAATTTAATATATCTAGCAAACAAATATCATTTGAATTAGTTTATGCTTAAAATTGAGTTTATATTCTAATTTATTGGAATATTATTGAATTCTTGTTATGTCGCTATAATATTAAAAAACTTGCCTTTCTCTGGAACACGTGCGCCAATATCATTTACGTGTCGTATTTTTTTAGTTTGCGCTTTTTTATATTTATAAAAAAAATTGATTTTCAAGTTCTGCGAAATTTAAAGCTTTGGTTTAATTTATAACAAGAAATTAATATAATAGGAAAAACCAGAGTTTATGTACTCAATCCAAAGTTGTGGAACTAACCGAGACAACGACTAAAAAAGTTTATTACCTGATAGATCCGAAATAGTTTACAGAAAACCATTCTAGAAATTTGAGAATTGGCTAAAAAAGAACAAAAACAAAATTTTTTTCAACACACTATAACGTACAGCATTAAAAGTACAAAATATGTGGACAATTACAAGTATTTTTGAAAATCAACTGTTATAACCTACTTTTTATTTTTTGTGGTATTTTCAAAAAAAATTAATTTTTATTTGTTTTAAAATTATTTGGGGAGCTACATTTTTACCAGTTTTGGATGTAAGTAAATGTAAGTTAGCACGTTCTAAGTTTTTGCTATTGGGAAGGCAAACTGGGCATTTTTGGAATCGAATTTAAAACATTCTATTTCTATTGGTTTAAGCAAAGTCTCGTTTCGACACCACAATTTTTTGAAGCAGCGGTGTCACCAGTGTCAGCAGAACTTGTCAATTTATTCAAATCTCACTTTTGCCGGACAACCTAAATTTTTTCTCCAAGGCGTGCAAATTTTTTTTCTTCATGTCAACTGATGTTACATTTTCCTTTACTGTTGCGACTCGTCAGAGATTCCGGTGCTTCTGTGAGGTTATGTGAACATAAAAAATTCATTAACAGTTAAATTGGCAGCAGATTCCTGAAAATGTTAACATAAAATATAGCAACAAAGTTGCTATATTGTATGTAGTGTTTTTCACCACCCCTCTCTGCCGAAAAAATAGAGTATGTTATGTTTTTCCGATTGTTTTTATTAATGTACTTTGCAATATATAGTAGTTGCAAAAGATATTAGGTTTGTCTTTTTGGTTCAAAATTTATCGGCTAGTGCGACAGTGCATGACTAATGTGTGTTCGAGAACGTTCACTTTGACAGCTTTTTTCTTATCGTGATTTGCGATTTTGGACCAAAATGATAAACCTTATATCTATTGCAGCTACTATACACACACGTGTACACACAGAACACATTTCTGTATTGACACTTGATTTTTTCCTTGAGTTTGAAAAAAAGTATTTTATTTTATTAGAAATATGAAAAAACAGTTAAATCAGAGAAATCTTTAGTTTCTTACGCTGACAATTCTTAGGTACAAAAAAATTATTATTCTATATTTTTCTGTAGTAAGAAATTTAAATGGAAAATATTTCCATTTAATAAAAGATTGATACAAAAGTGTTTTGATAAACACCTCAACTAAATTGCTTTTATAGGGTAAAGTTCACGTTCTCTTTTCTGTTGACGCTCACATTCGTGCAACATTTTTCCTGCCAATTTAGTTTATTTGAGCAAAAAATCATAATTTTCTGTCGCCACTGATTTTTCCACTGATTTTAAAAATTACATTATTTTGTGTTTTCTATTTTAAGCTAGTTTGTGGTGAAATTTAATTGACATTTTTTCAGGACGGTTTGTTTAATGATGATTGAAAGTTTTGCCAAACATTGCTGATTTTGACACGGCATACAACAAAGCTATAGTTTTAAAAGTTCAGGAGCTGTATAAAGTTGTGACCTATTTATGTAAATAGGGTTTGAAGCAATGATGAACACGATTATTAAATCAGTAACAATAAAGTTACAGCAGTTTTGCATAATCAAGCTTAATAAGGGAAGTTAGAGCAAACATTAGTTTTTACCCTTTTGACATTTGAAATTTGTACTCGAAAATCAAATTACAGTGAAGTGTATTTTTAAATCAATGCACTTCCTAAGTCATGGTGATAATTAATAATTATGTTTATTACTGCACCAATTAAGAGCGAATGTAGACATCACCAGTTTTGATTACTGGGAAATGAAAATTATTTTGAAAGTTCCAAATTATTTATATAAACTTAGTCATTTATATAAACAAATTTTATTGCTTTACATTTTATTATGCTAGTAAATATACAAAAAACAAAACAATAAAATCAATTTTTATCACATAAATATTAAGGCGGCTTGTTTTTGTTGTTTGTTCTATTTGTATTATTATTATCAGTATCATCACCTTTATAAAATCAAAAAATTAAAAAAGCTATTAAATCAAGGCAACTTTAATCAAAACAAAGATTTTTACTCTCATGTTTTAAACTATTTTGAAGATTCAAATTGGTTGTGCATAAATATCGCAATTAATAAAGCTTGTTCTCCAAACTTGTTTGATTCATTTAAGTGTGTTATTTTAAATTTTTTTGTTTGACAACAGATCGTTTTGTGCAACTTATATAACAATATTGTATTCTACACACTTGTTAAGTAAAATAATATTTTGCATATACAGTAGAACCTCGACTATCCGTACTGGTCGGCCCCGAGAAACAAAATTACTAAATATGTATATATATAAAAAAAACTAAACTTAATAAATAACCAATAATAGATATGTATACAAAAAAAAAACGTTAAAACATATCACTAAAACATTTTTTTTCTCTACACATTTTAGTATTTGAACTGGTAAATTTTTTTATTTTTCTTAGATAATATACTTCAATGTCATCAGTTTATGATTATGATTATTGCTTCTCGTGCATCTGTGTGACATTTGTCAAAAACTTCATTACTTCTATCATTCTCGCAAATAATTTAGTATCCCTGATCTTTCAAATTACAAGTTTTGTAGTGTTCTATTTCCAATTGACGCTATATGTTCAATAAATAATTTATTTTGAATTGTGGCAAGATTGCCTTTAACATTTTTGTCTTCTAATATCATTATTATATAAAATTTATTTTTAATCTAAGCTTATTTTACTTTATTCCAAAGCGCCAAAGGTTTCAAATCGTTTTCATTATAGATCAAGATTTTTTTTGTAGATTTTTTTTTATTCGCAATGAAGTTTTTATTTATCGGTTGAAAAAATAGACGTAACATTTGGGAAAGAATATTTCAAGTATTTCCATCATTTGATTGCAACTGATCATTTGTAAATTGTGTATGTTTTTTTAATCTTTACAACTAACTCAAAAAAGCCGAGAAATTTTCTTTAATTTTGAGCATTTTATGAAATGTTTTGGCTTGTCTGACGCACATGGGGTTAACTGTCTTCGGCTCTAGTTTGCAAAAACTATTTGGACATCACATTATAAAAGTCTTTATACATAAATCTTTAAGTGTTTTCGTGTTTGATACTCTTTTTCTTCCAGCTTGGACTGGGTAAGTTTCTAGTGCCACTGTGTGGTCTTTATGTTTGGTAGCTGATTTCGTAACACTTTTTTTTAAATGATTGCATAATATGCAATTTTTTTTGTATATACAGGACAATTCTTCTGTGCTTTTGCAGAGAACAGTTTTGCTCTATTTTTTGATATCGAGGTTTTCTAATGCAGTAAAATAATTATATTTCGAGTATTTTAATATTATTTTTTAAAATTAGATCTTAAAGTAAGCGAATGTTTTCAATAATATTGATCTTGACTTTGGTTTATATAAGAAAGATTGAGGCAAGCAAACTTAACCAACAGACATGCGATACATTTAATAGGTCCTCGACGAGAAACAAAAGTATAAATGTGATTTATGAGTATCTAAATCTCAAAAAGTGTCTTTGAAACAGTATAGTGTTGGGATATTGAACCAACTTGTCTAATCTAATTATAACGAGAGAAAAGTTGGAAATAAGCAACTTTTTATTAAGAAACTTATATATGACAACTTTTATTTTGACACACTCGGCTATAAAGAAGTAATTTTGAAATGACTACTTGTAATTTATCTTTGTTTACTAAAGTTGTCATTAAATAACTAATAACTGTCACCTAAAAACACTGTTTACTAAATTGTATCAACTTTAATTCAGCGCTAATTATTTCTTTTACCTGATGGGTGATTTGAAGCAGTAACTATTGAATTCTATAAGAGTAAACGTTCTTATAAAGCACTTTGTCTTTATGAGAATTGTAGTATTATTTTCTTATAAAAGCAGTTTTTTTTAAATTGTTTTCAGATAATAAGAATAGTTAAAATGATTTTAAATTTTGTAAACATTAGAACACTTTTGAAATAATTGTTTTTTCTGTATTTGTAGTTCAATTTATGAACCAAATATTTTTTAAATAAAAAGCTATTTGTGCTGATTTGAAGTGAATTCACTTCAATCACGATCTTGCTTGGTCTAAACATAAATATATTTTTGGTTTGTTTATTAAACATTGTCTTATTTCCGCAAGCAATATAACAATCTAAAATAGGTGATTGACATTAAAATATGTGCCCTATTTTGAGATCAAAGTGAAAAAATAATTTTTTCTTCTTCTACTGTTTAAGTCTTTAATCTTATTAGTCATACGTGTGGGAATTTCTGCTAAATTATAAGGTATATATCAGAAAATAGAGGTTTATTTTTGTACTAATAACGTAGGTTGTACACATAAATATTGGACCTGATGATGTTTTATCTATTTAAGACGTAGTAGGTCTGACGAAACAGATTTAATTCCAGGTGTTTTTTATTTTATGAGATTTTTTTGGTAATCTCGATAGTTTAACCTAGACTATTAAAAAGAAACCTGTTAAATCTAAAATCTCTTAATAAAAGCATTTGATTTTATTCATCAACAGCTAAATCAGCTGTGCTATACACTAGTTTTATTATAAATCATCATTGTTTACATCTGCTTTTTTTGTCTTTACGTTATCCAGACTTTGAACCTTTTGAACAAAAGTGGAATACCATTTTGGGTTGAGAGGCTCAATTTTATGTCTTGCCTTTAGTCATCTTAGAAGATTTGCGAAACCAAGCACAGGCGAGGGTTGATAGCATGTCTAACATTAGAGATAAGGGTGAACTGAATCAAATATTATGTACATTTTTATTTGTTCAAAAATTTAATTATTTGTTTGTTATTTGACGAGACGTTATCTAAAAAGCATAGATTTTATTTGAAATAAACCACTTTTTTTGGGTGTTCTTGTTTAATTTTGTTTACCAATTTTTGTGTGTGTGTGTTTTTTAGTTTAATGATAGTGTCATTTGTTTGTATAGCAAATTCCGTTTGTTTAATATTGAGCAAAATAATAAGTCTAACTTTTTTATTATGTGCTCTATTTAATTGATAATTCTTTATTTTGTACTTTTTTTTTAATTAATTATTAGTATTATTTGCGTTTAGTGTCTTCAATAATTTCATATTGAAGCCAGCCCAATTATACCTAGTGACTATAAATAAATGAATACAAAAAATGCAATGACAGAACTGAGTTATTTGGTAATGCAACCTGTCAGTTGTCAATCGTCTTTATTTAGGTTATGTCACAAAATAAAGCATCGGAACGTAAAGAAGTTTTTGACTTTTGTTGTGAATTTTTGTGTCATGTGTACGATATTGCCACTTAAGAAATTGCAATATCTTACCAATGTAAGAAAATAATTTTTAAACAATAAAAAAACTATCTTGAAAGATAGTTCTTGATCTTCAAATGTTTTTTGTCACGTGTAAAAATTATGTTTTTTTTGAAAATGGCTCCACAACGAAATTAAGCTTAATTATCAACAGGCTTTTCTAATTCTAAGTTTTCTTTAAAGATACTCAAGTCCAGTTTAATCTTTGCTAGCGCTATTGTTTTTGTATAAAGACTATCACTTAATCCAGAAACATTACTTTCAAATACCGATTATATCAAACAATTATTATCGATAGATAATAATTTTTTTCATAAACGTTAACTTTTTCTATAGTCTTCTGGCCTTATCATTCTTGAAAGAAAAAAAGCTTACTTTAAAACTTACGTCTTAAGATGTACACGTAGTACATTTTAAACATGAGCCTCTGAAAGCATTTGTTAGAAATTGGAGAGAAAAAAGCTGTTTGATCTTTACAATTCTTTTAAGTGTAATTGAAAACCAATTGAAATAGTGTAGAAGGTTCAATTTAATAAGGACGACTTTTCTTGACAAATTGTCTGAGTAAATGCGAAATTTAACTCTAATTTAGTAGATTCTGAACTAAGTAATTCCAATTCAAACAGTTGACCTATAAGTGATAAAAGCAAGTGGATAAATAAAAGTTTTTGAAACAGAAATCAATATAACTAATTATTAATTAATTGATATAACAAACAAACTGAGCAATCGGAACATTCTGATTCTTCAAATTTATTCTAATGGGTAGATAATTTAAAAACTTACGCTATCAATTTATAACTAACTAGCTGACCCGGCGAACTTCGTACCGCCTTAGCGTAAATTTGATGCACTACTTTATTTTGTGTAGCTGTCCTATCTTATGTAGGCGTACCTATTCAATTTGAACTGGAATCTATAATATCCTCCATATAAAAATGAATACCTATTTCCCTGGTCCCGTCATACCCGAGAAGGACTTTACTAATTTTATTAAATATTGCCCCCCCCCCCCAGTGCCCGGCGCGCTTTTCAGACTGCATCGCAAACAACGGCCACGGCGCTATGGCGGTTCTGTATCCTGTTTGAATTTTTTAATTCGTAATATCTTTTGAATGGAAAGTCCAATTTAAATCATTTAAAAACTATTTTAGAGGTAGTTACATGGTCTTGACCATAAAATAATTTATTTGGATAAGAATTAATATAAACACATAAATAGCATGGTTTGAATTTGGTTAGCATTTTCATTAATGTTTAAAATGAAAAAAGTTGTTGTAGTGACATAACTACAATAGTTGGACATATGCTACCCTGGAGTTTTTTGTAGACATTATGATGTTCTTCAATATTGTTAAACATTATTTTGTTCTATCGCTAATAGTTTCGGCAGCGCATTCGACGAAAGACATTTTAAGACTCATTTTTCTACACTTTCGGTTACATTGTTCAAATTTTACCAAGGATCCCTAATTTTTTTCAAAATGAAATGTAGCTTATGTCAAATAGGAAGAATGTAGCATTCTATTGGTGAAAGAATTTTTTAAATCGGCCCAGTACTTTTTGAGCCTATTCATTACAAACATACAAAAATAGGTACAAATCTTTCCTCTTTATAATATTAGTGTAGATATAGTTTTCTAAACACGACTTTATTGAGTTTTACAATTTTTTGCAAGTCGTAGGGCGATCTCTAAAAACCTGAAGATTTTTGTCAAATCGTTGACATATTTTATGAGATTGCTCTTGAATATGTTTTTTCAAACTAAACAAAAACTATTTAAATCTGACTGGTTGCACACTCGGAAGATTCTTGTTAATTGTAAGCAAATTTTTATAGTATTACATATTTTAAAAATTCTCTTTTTTAAACTTAAAAAAAAATACTTTGAATCGGTTTATGAGCAAAAAAGTTATGCGTGAACCAACAAATAAAATATAAATATGAAAAAAATATTTTGCATACTTTTCACAGTCCGTCTATCGCTTTCAAGCGATTGTGGCTTTGTCTGGTTAAATACTTTACGACAAGCTGCTTAACGTTCAGTAACCTTTAAAAAGAGTTTACCGCGGTTGGTTTCAAATATCTCTATCTGTTACATTAGAAATGTAAAATGTAACAGACTAAACAGATAGAAACATCAGATTCTTTCTAATTTACCAACATGGTTACTTAGCTTGCAACATTCTCATTGTCAACTTAAGTTAGTGACATCTGTTGTCAGCGGCGTTAACTGACATGTAAAAGCTTTGGCTAGCGACTTAAATTCTTAAAAAAAGTTGTTGATAGGTTATCTTACATTTTAGCAAGAAATGTAGAGTTAATTAGACACAACTGATCGACCAACAAACTGCCAGTGTGAACACACAACCACAACGGGTTTTATTCAACCACAAAGGGTTTTAAATTTTTAAGTGTCTCTGTCTTAACGTAAGCTGTGAAAGAAATTGTGTTGAGCTCTTTAACTTAAAAACATTTACAACTGGGTTTGTTGTCACTGATCAATTACATTATTTATCAAATGTAAACGTGTTAGAGATTAATGTTTCAATCATTTATTGACATTTTGATCAATATTAATAGGTACATCTTTGAAATATTCATGTTCTAAATCGTGCAGACGACAGCTGATGTAAACAAAGTGATAGAGTTTGAGTTTTTCGTGCAAATGGTGACACGTTACATGAAAAGATAAGCTTTTAAATCATAAATTTTCATAGAGCTTTATGAGCTTTTCTCGTGTCAGATAAGAGCTATGTGAGTAGTTCTCCGATTTTGGATGGCTTAATTTTAATGTTTTTTAAGATCAGATTTTTGGCTATTTTTTATTTGCATGATGATATTTGTCTAATAATTTATCTTCTAGCTTCAAATAATTTTCACTAAGAGCTTTTAGATGGTATTTACACCATGGCTTTTAGAAACATAGATTTTACAAACATAAATCAGCAAATTAAAAATTATAATTATTATGATTTGCTACTGATCTGTGAATACTCGTTCTTCGTAAATCCAAAATTATACCAATATTATTGCAACAATGATTTTGTTTTGAAAAAATGTTTTGGGCTGAATGAGGCAAAAAGTGCTGCATAACACTATATTATGCAACACTTGTGGGTAAGCAAGGCTGTATCCACTTTTTTTTGGGGTTCTTAGGAAAAGCCTTTAAATTAAACTCTTTTTAAAAAAAAAGAATTCAAAAAAGCAGTTTCTTAAGCGGCTTTTTACCAAGTTTAATATTCAATAGCAAAAGAGACTAATCTGCAAATAACATCAATGGTTTTACGGCCAAAAATATACATGGTGAATATGAATTCAATAACATGATTGTAAGTAACACACTTTTATCAAGTAACGTCTAATAATTGAAATCTGTTGCATCGTTTGAGAGCTTTGTATAATATAGTTTTTTTTATACTGTTTATAAAATTGACTGTTACTTTTGGTCATGTTGCACTGCAAGTTTCAAAAAGCATTATACTCTTTTCTCCCCATATACTGCCGTTTTCGCCGCTCTTGGCGGCACAGAACAAAGGAATGGTTTATTCGGTTGAAGTTACATGTGCAGCTGACAAGCGACATGTAGTTCAAAACCGGTATTGCGCTTTTTAACGTTTCTTTCCACTCTTTGATTTTAGTCGAGTGTTTTAATACTATTAAATATACTTGAAGCATGTATGTATTTTATGCCAATTTATTTAAAATGTCCGTTAGGTGTTTATATACTTAAAATATGTACATACAGGTCATCTATGTTTTGCAATAGATTTTGCGTTATTTTTTTGTATGCATTTGTTCGACTTAGTAGCTTTATTAGGATAGTTATAATATATATAGCAGACGGTTATTTAAATACTTCAAGTGATGGTCTAAATGTACGCGTTTTAAAATAACTTTATTTGATAAGCTATTTAAATAATTGCAATTGTTAACATAAGGTTACTATTTTATTTAACCGTTTGTTTTATTGCAGGTAAATCGGCTTGCATGACAGAGTTTTATGTGCGTAGAAAGGTTAATCTCACACCTTTGCTATTCTGCAGATGCCAAGAGTTTATTTTTAAGCTAAAAGAAATCAGTTTAAAGCTCTTCGTTTCTATATTTATATTTTATGAAGCTTTGAAGTAGGTACCTATTTCCAATATTAGCGTCAGCCTATCCCAATTGTCTTGTGGTGTTTTGTTTCAGCTGCCACAATGGCTCTACTGTTTTGAATGTTAAGTCAGAGTAATGACGCGTGAAACACGATTTGATTGTCTGTGAAAACGTGGTTTTCTGTTTTCATACATCATTTATAAATGTATTTTGAGAAAAACGCTGTAGCAATCTGAGGGAATATTACGCAACCGATTGGTGAAAAGAAAAAACGACGCTATAACTATAATTGATTAATTTAACGAGAAAATTGAAGCAATTGCTTGTAGCTCACAATAGAAAGCGTCGCTAAATTAACGTCGACAAACGCTTTAGTGAGCGATTGATTTGGTTCTTTGTTCATTCGTAATGTTGAGAACATTTTCAAGATTTGTGGAACGCAACTCAAATGCACTCAAACTTTTTATCACTTACAGTAACAAAAAATTACAGTTTTTGTACTCTTATAAAGTATTTACACTTGTTAAGATTTTTTTAACTGATAGTTTTTGGTAGAATTAGTTTTAATAACGTGATTCATACGTTTAACACTATACATTATTTAAGGACTGCTATTACTTTTTTAAGAAGGGTCTGCTCATAAAGTGAAGAACAGTGTGAAGCTTAGCCCTTCACCGGGGGCTAAGCTTGTACTACATTAACTACATTGCTTTGCGTTAATTACCACGCATTCGAGATTTTTTGAATTAGCTTGGTGTTAGGATATTTATGATGGGTGCCTAAAAAATGAGTTAAAGGTACAGAACACTGTAAAAAAAATTCATAAAGATAATGCAACTTTTGCCATTTTGTTATTCATGATCGGCAATATAATTTTAAGACATATTCTTTGAAAGAACATCACTTAGCTGATGTAGTTAAAATTGTTTATGTTTTTTTTAATCTTACAAGTTTTAGAGCCTAGAAAGTTAACTGTGCTTTGTAATTTTAGCTACGTGCGTGGAAAAAGTAGCCAAAAAATTAGAAAATTTTATTAAGGTTTATGGTACTTTTAGTCTCGGCGATTGTCAACTGCTACGGTATCTAGATTTTTTTACATGCAGCAATCCATCTGTCACTTTGACTCGCTGGCGTGCTGTAAAATATCATAAAAATTATCTGCTTTTCGAGATTTTCAAAAAAGTGTTGTTTAATTATAAATATAGTTTGTTTATATTAAGGCAAAATACCGCACTCAATGAGACCTACCATCTTGTGGTGTGGTACATAGTTAACCATCAATTGGGCTCTGAGGTACAGTCGCTGTGCTTGTGCTGTGAACCTCAACTGTCTATTCCGTCAATTCAAATTTCTGAAGTTTTAAAACAGAAAAGATTGATTTCTTGGCTAAAAAGTTATTTTACAGCGCTCGGTTTTATTAAAGCACTCCGCAAAATTAAAGCTTTGCGCTGTAAGATAAAACTTACCGCACAAATAACGTAAATAATTATTATATTTTGCGCTTACATGACGCAAAGGATTTTTTCTCCAATTGCACAGCTTGCGCAATAATTAAAAACATTATATTCTTACCAAATCTTTGCTGTTACAACCATAAGCTAAAATGCTTGGGTTTAAACAAAAGTTTGTTTACTTGTTGTTAAGAAATCAACTATTCTTAATTAATTGATAACCGAGCGTTTGGTAAGTCTGTTTATATATTATGTAGCTAGTTCTCAGTCTTAAAGAATTTATATAATCTATTAATTTTAATTTTATTTTTCAAATAGCTCAACTGATTTATTATTTATTTTGAATAAAACTTTGAATAATAGGTCATCGGGAAATTGCTTTGCATTTAATCATCAAACGAAATTAAAAATTATTTTATTAAGAAAAGATATTAAAGAAAATAAAAATGTTGTACAAAGTTTAACAGTGATTATTAAACAATATTTTTTAAACTCTGATAAAAGTATCTTCAATATAATTAGTCATAAGATTATTTAATTGGTTTAAACAATTTGTTTTATGCTTAATTTACTGAAATTAATTAGATAAATGAACTAATAATTAATTATATTGAAGTCGATTTTCTATATTTTTAATTTCTTACTTGTATATCTTTATAATCAGTTGCGTCAAAATACTATGTAAAAAACTTAATATTAAAGATAATTCAAAACTACTATTCTGGTTTTTATATGGGACCACATCAGCTATCAAATTTCATCAAAATCGGTTGACCCAGAAAAATGTCCAGAGGTCATATACATAAAAAAATACAGTCGAATTGAAAACCTCCCTCCTTTTAAAAGTCAATTTTTTATAAAAATAAATTTAGATGTTTTGAATGCTTTAAGCATGTTTTTATTTTAACAATTTTTTATTTAATTAAATTTATGTTGTGAGTTTATTCTTATTTTAATAAAGTTGAAGCTTCAATGCTTTAATCGATATTTCTTACAAAACTATGTCACTAGATGTTGTTTGACCTATACTCGTGCCTTTGAAATGGAGCAACAATCGAAGACAAATCCCAGTCATTCGGAAATTAGGTCTATCAATATAGCTATTTATTTTTTTCTTGAAAATGTTTTCTGATTCTTTGAACTGTAAAAAAACTTTGTTTAGGCTTATGCTTGAAAGAGATCTGCTCCAGATTCTTTTAACCTATTTTTTACATTATTTTTTTGATGAAAATGCTTTTGACACTTTTACACAGTATACATTTTATTAACGAATTTTGTAATTTGATATTACAGTGGAAATTGCATTATAAAAATTGTTATGATATTAAAAAATTTATAGTTGAAAGGCCTACAGTTCGTTTTGTGTCAAAACACAAAATTTTTGATATAGGTTTTTCAATAGGTATTTTAATTACTTTTTAAATTTTAATAAATTTTTTATTGAAAGTGCTTTAGTTATAAACATCGTGTGTGTAGATTTACAAATCTATTTATTATTTTAGTTTTTCAGAAATTTTTACACGGAAACTTTAGAATTAAGGGAAGATTAAAAGCTTTTTTTAGAGCAAATTTGGGGAAGAGCAATAACAAGCAATCTAAGACCTGCTACCAAAAAAGCATAGCCACCTATGATTAATGTTAATAGTAAATAGTATATAGTATTTTATTTTCTGCAGAACAAACTTTGGTTTGTTTATAGATTAGTTAGCAAGCACTCATAACCGTAATGATACAGCAATTTTAATAAATAATTCTTACAATAAATTGGTTGTATAAAATTAATTTTTAATATTTTTTAAATTTTTATGTAAAAATATTAACTAAGCTTTGTAAAAAATATTGCGAGTAAGTTCAACATTTATATTGACATGTCGGTTTGCTCTAGTATCAAACTTTTTCAACTCCAAGTAGGTAGGATTGCAAACGTCTAACTTAATTACTGTATTCGCATCCTGTAAATGAGATCACTAAACCACATATAGGTCATTGTGCCATTTATTAAATACCTCTGCTTCCTGGTAGCCGTTATGCAATTTCAAATGCAGTGTCCAACATTCTGGTCAGTCACCCCACGAAATCTAATTTTGATCTGAGAAACTGCATTAGTCCTGTTCTCTGTGTCCAAATAACGTTTAATGGCGGCGTATTAAATTGTTTTCCTTTCCAAGGATTAGCTAATTCATTACTGGTCATTGCCAATCAACTGATTTGTCAATGAAAATATTGACGTTAGATATAAAAATTTCTAGGATACAGGTTTATTTATAGCCATTAATTAATAATGTTCTGCAGCTTCCTGACCTGACCTGACCTCAATAAAATTTATTGCAATCAATACGGAGCAGTAGGACACACTGTAATGCACTCGCCTATCTACGTCAAAGGGAAACGTCCTGAATCTTCCAACTGATGCTTTCAAGCTCTAAAAAAGATTTTATGATGAAGATTACCTCGACATTTCGAATTAGATATTACATAAGTCAAAGTCATTTGTACGTTTCATTTGTTTGAAATTGAAACACTAAAAGACAATTAATTACTGCAAGGTATTATTTAACATAACCAAGCTCTTTTTCCGGTTATTGTAAGCAAGTTAGGTCAGCTCAGGTCAGGTGCCAGAAATGAGTTTGATGCTTCTTTACAACAATTTTTTCATCAGTTTAAATTGCATTTTATTAAATATTCTTTAGTTGAAATTTTTTACAAGTTATCGTTTTTAATTTGAAATAGTTTTAAGAATCCCGTTTCCTTAAGTGTGTTTAAAAAACTTAGGGCTTAATAAATATTAATCGTTAATGATTTGAAGCAATTTTAAACTCTTCTAATGTCGTACACATTGCTTGCTTAGGTGCTCTTCAGGTTAAGGAAACTAATGCCTGGTGAGATAAAGTTTTTTTTCAACGTTAATATTTTTAGACATTTTTTTTGGTATTTGTTCTGATCCCTGCTTAGGTAGCTCAATCGGTCGTCTACACATTTGCTCATGCAATAGTCTTATAGACTCTATTTGTATTAATAATGGTCTTTCTTGTTTTGGTTTCTTTTTGCGTTATTTTGAAATCAACCAAATCAATCTCGAGGCTCAAATTGGGTGGTTTTTTTTTAGATGATGGCAAACTATTTGACGGTAAAGTGTAATATCATGGAAGAAAAGGATGTTTCTGGTTTGAAATGCTACTTGTGTGGGGACATGTTGCCAGCTGTATCTTTACCATTTAAATAATCTTTTTTGGGGCCTGCGGGAACGCTACCAAATACAATTCTATCTGTTCAGCAAATTTTAATTTTGGGGCTTGGGGTGTAGGAAAACATTTTTGGTTTCTGGTGTACCGTAGGTTGCTTTTGATTTTATTAACGCCATTTAGGATTCGGATGATTTGATAGGTTTTTACTATGAATAGATATTGTTGGCTTATCCAAAAAGGAAAAGACCGCATTATGACTACTTTTCCGATGGGTTTCTTTAGAAGAATTTTTTATCTTTAAGGTGTTTTTTGGCCAACTTCATGTAGAAAATATCAATGTAAGCTAATTATATTATATTTTTTATAATATCTAAAAAAAAATTTGATATCCAGGTGCTTCGAAAAATTTATTAAAATTTAAAATCAATAGAATATTTGACGAACAAGCTTGTACAAATTTTAAAAAATATATTAGTTTAGTGGACCTTGATCTAAAAAGTACCTATCGATTTCCACATGCAGATCTATAATTATTATTAAATTTGTTATCCACTACAGTTTTAATAAATGTAGTATTTAGTTAGAAATGTAACCTTTCTATTTTCAAAACGTGATTTATGTCACATTGCCTTTAGCAAAATCAAGTAAAATCTTACGCTGCAAGGAAATTTGTGATCTAACTCGCTTAATTATCTTGATTTGTAATTAGATGCAACAGAGTCTATAATTAAACAAATTGTGATTATGCAAAAAACTTGAATTAAATTTTAATTAATGGGTTGAATAATTTCAAAATATATATTTTTAAATATAATGTTTTATGTAGTTAATTTCATTTGCACGTTATTCGCTATGTGCGCGACTTCAGCGCCATGGTACGTTTGAACTACAGGGGGCTATTGTAATATATTTTACTAAGTATTGTAATAATAATATCGAATGATAAATAAAAAAATGCTTTTTTAATTAGAGAGAATATTTATAATAAATATTTGTTAATGTAAAGTGTTCTTGTGCATTAAAAAATAAAATGTAAGTATAGTTAATATCGAAAAAGTAGCATAGAAGTTAGCACACATAAAGATAGGTTAACTGAAATCAAATAAATCAAATTTTTGGCCTCCAATAAAATGATCACTACAAATATAATCATGTGCCTTTGGAGTCCACAATGAGCCATCAATACTGCAAGGAAAATCGAAAATTTTTAATATTTAATACTTAAAATTTATGATCATTGGAATGGATAATCTTTCAGTTTAATATAATAAGTGGCAAAGAGTAAATTAATTTTAAATAATTAAGGGAAAGTTTATAATAAAAAAATTTAATCTTATTTTTTAATATATAATTATGCTAAATTTAAAAATGTTTAAAAATTTTTTTTTTTAAATAATAATATTCCTAGCATTTTCTAAACTTACTATTTTTTTAAGTTTTACTCCTTTCAAGATTTTTATTATTACGGATAGTAAGGTTATGATTCTACTTACTTTTGTCTCCTAACAGCGGCTATTCATTTTTTCCTTTGATTTATTTTCCAACTTGCTGTTGGAAATTTATAAAAATGACAAGCACTTTTTCTACCTGTATTCTTACAACTTACAACACAACAACTTTTGTGACTCATTTTGTATTATTTTATTTAAATAAATTTTAAATAACAATTTACTTGTATATTTAGCTAACTCAAAATATAAAAACAGCCCCCCGTAGTATCGGATATAGCCACGGGTAGCGCTGACGGTAAATCAGTTTCTCCCCACCATGGCTTCGCACTGAGCGAATAGCTTGTATGCAATTGCCAATGTTTATCAAGAAATCGTAAACTTGAATGTCATTAAAAAATACAATTTAAGATTGAACAACAATTAAACAGTAATTTTCTGAATAAACTATGAATAAAATATTGAATTTAATATGAAACTATGCCAAAGTTTATCTTACAATGAGCTTGATGATGTATGTTAACCATAAATTATTGGTCCGTAGGATTTGAAGTTTTAGGGAAATTACTTTATATATGTTGCATGTAATTAGAACTTTTATAACAAATTTTAAATGCCTAACTGATTGTTTAGCAGTTGATGTTGTCAGTTAAGCTATTATCTGCTATTAATTAATTATTTAATTGACGGATTTTTCGCGCAAGTCTAAATCGCTGCTTTACTATTGAAAAGGTATGAAGTTTTTATATTTCACTCATACAATGTACCAACCATGCAAAAGATAATTAATAAAAGTTATTTATATTAATAATTTATTAATATAAATGCTGAATTAATAATGAATATTAAAAATTGGACTGACAATTTCACGTTGCTATGACATTGTTACGGCAGAAACCTCACATTTAAGAAAACGATTTTGCTTAAACGTCATGTCTCGACTCGAAGCTATTACAAGAAATTGTCGAAAAGTGGAGACAATTTATGTCGTTCTGCTCTAGGGAAAATATTATTTTCAAATGTTTAAAATTTTAATTAAAAAAATATTATCTTTGAATATCACTCGTGCTTAACAATTAAACGAATAATTTTTAGTTTGTTTAATTCTACTCGATGAAAATAATGACAAGCTATCATGAAAATTATTCAAAATATTTGAGCACTCATTGTATTACCACCAAAAATTTTTCCAAGAGTTGACATCGTTTCTTGAAAATTAAAATAAGTTTTCTTTAAAGATGGCTTGTGCTAATGTTACCACAAGGGTAGTTTAGCAAAGACTATTATGAGAACAACAAATCATGATATCAAATTTTACAAAACGACCTGTCAAAATATCAGCAGTGGCAAACGGCGCCACTGAGAAAAAACTAATGTTAATGCAAAAAAACTGTGATAATCGGCGGATTGGCATAAACTATATAGACATTATATTACAAAAAAGTGTGATCCAAAAAAATGCATGAAATAGTGATTAGCTCTTATCCTAAACTTTAACCATTGAGTAAAGGCTTTAACTGTTTTACGTACCCAAGATTGTTTTCTCCGTCAATCATAAATTTCGTTGATTTGCCACCAAAAGATTTCAGAGTTGTTTATTTTTACTCAAATAACACTAAATACATAATTAACTTGTTTGTTGTGCAAGTGAACTGCACAGTTGCATTATTACAGATTGAACATTATTATATTGAATCTCGAGAAACGTGCATTGCAAGCAAATTTTTGTTTGCTGTCGCTTTGATTAGAATATTATCATCTTTTGAAAATATAGATTAGGAAGATAATAGATATAGATTGTTGCATTTGCATTTGGTGTACCAAATTGGATGCTAGCAACTTTATTCTCGTATAGCACAAAATGATGTTTCTGGTTTTTGTGCAAAATAACATTTATAGGACATAAAAACTAGGTTAATTTTTTTAAGAACGTTGACGTCTATTTGATGATCAAATAAATAAAAAGTATACTTCAATAAAAAACATTATTTTCTTCTATTGATTGAAATAGCTGTTTAGTGAACGAACCTGGAAATAGCTGCGGCGAGCAACCAGGCGAGTTTTATAGACACTTTGCTGCCGTGTTGCATACAATATTTTTTCGGATACCACTTAGCAGAGTTAAAGTTACATTAAGTCAATTAAAACTGTTGTGATGTATAAAAATTGTTTTCAAGCGACGAGACTGAGACGGATAGGAATCGCAGTCACGTACGATTTGAATTTTGTGTACAAGTTTTGCAAAGTAAATTGTTGCTATGGTTTTCTATTTTCCATTTTCACCTATCAGGTCATGACAATACAATTGTCAAAATATGAGAATATGAAACTTTGTCAATAATATTTTATAAATATGTGCTGACGATACTTTCTTTTACACCTGCTTTAAATTTTCAGACATAACTTATCGCAACTTTTATATTAATTACTATAAGATAACATACGTGATTTATCTCAAAGCTAACTTCAAAAAAAATTTGTGACCCAATATACTTGCTTTAACTACTTACCTTTTTAGAAAAAAATAAAAATATTAATAGTTTTACGCAAATAATAATTATTGACTTGTTATTTGTAATCTATGTATAGCTTTCTATTGATCTTTTAGATTATTTTCGTATTAGCTTGAGTAACTTGTGACTTTAATACAACAGAAAAACACTTGTTTAAACAATTCACAAAAAAAATATTTTTGGCGCTTCCACCATTTTTCAACATTTTTATTAACAACCACAATTTCTTATCAATGTATAACTTTCTAGTGACTATTTTCATATTAGCTTGAGTAGCTTGTGAGTTTAGTGCAATAGAAACACACTTGGTTAACCAATTTACAAAAAAAATATATATCTGGCGTTTCTATCATTTTTCAACATAGCATGCTTTGGACAAATTGAATGTATATAATATTATGATCATAATAATAAAACTGTGTATATAAATCTGCTATGTTTATTAATGTGCATTTTTGCATATAATATTTTTGCCTAAATAAATGCATACAGTTGAGGTTTTTTATGCATATATGTGCATATTTTGCTTGTTTGTTCTGCATATAAACTTGCTTTCTATTGATAAAGTAGTACTTTCGATAGTGGAATATAAATATGAATATAAATAGTGGAACTAAAATATGTTTTTAATATATTTTATTAACGATTTTTTATGATTTTAAGAAATTATTTTTAATTAAGGAAACTAAAAGTTTGTGCAGTCGATTCTTGCAAAAAATTAAATGTTATAAAATCATTCAGAAAATGTTCCTAGCATAATAAAGTTTTTTTATGAATAAGTTGGGTGGAAGAACGCAGAAACCTAAAGTTTATCTTTCAAAGCAAGTCGCAGAAAAGTGGAAAACAATAAAAATTTAATTTTCCCTGACCCGTATTCAGATATCTGCATATTCATAAATTTCCAGGGATTGTCAACCTCGTTCTTTTTAAAACTGCTATTGCATATAAACGAATCTTGAAAAAAGTGACCCAAATATCCGGAAAACTCATTATTATCAAGGATATTTTTCTGAAGTTCTTATTTTATATTTTAAAATTGTGAAAAATGACAGTTCTTTGTTGCCAATGTAACCAACCTCTTGACATTTTCAAATTAACCAGCCAGAGAAAAGAAACACTTTGCTGTAATGGAATTTTCAGCTAGATTGTTTTTGGTCATCAATTATCACAAATTATGATATATGCACTCTGTTTTCATCTTCACTAGCCGCCGCTGTTTATTAAATAAAGGCTTAAGCTTATTTACAATTTAAAATACGTATATAGCAATATTAAATTGAATGTATTTATTATTTGCTAGACTTAGTGTATTATTTAACTAATGTATAATGTAAGCCATATTGCACGAGAATTATTTAGAACACAAGCAAACAAAGTGATAATTATTTAGGTTTAATGTGGCTTATTATACAGAGTGTATAATGTTAACATTAATCTAGGGTGGTTTTGAAAAAGAAAACGATTGTCTTGGCTTGATTCAGCTATTTTATTACATTTGTAATAAGAATGCTTTTTCTTGGACAGTAAATGCCATTTTACCACTTTGCGTGCATAATTAATAATCGATGGATTAATTCAATAAAAAGTGAGGTTGAAGATTATATAAAAATTTTAAGTGCCGGTAAGCTAAGCCGATATTGCATGTGTCTATTCACAACTGAAATTGACATTTTAGAGTAGTACCGTGCAAAAATACCTGCGGCAGGCATTTGTGCCATTTTATAAAAGTAAATGAATTTTTAATTATTAAAAAACGGGGTTTTTGAAACATGATAAAAATATGTATTTTTTTTTACAGCGCTCAAAAACAATAACGCAAACTGATTAAATATTGATATATTCAAAAAATTATATTGCCTAAGCGCCTTTCTGTTTACAGATTGTTACCGGCTTTAGTACGAGCAGATTTTAGACCTGCTGCCAAAAAAGCATTAAATCCTGTAACTTAAAATTAAATACTATATTTTGTATTGGACAGCATTATGAATTTAAGTATTTGTTTAGCGGTGTTTTTGTAGATTTTCACTTAACCAATGTTGTTGAAGTAAGCTGCCGTTTTCGTCAAGGATCAATTTGTTTGTATCAAAAATTATTTATAAAATCAGTTAAAGTGTGGCTAAAACAGCTTATTTTGGGCAAAATCAATGAATACAGAAAAAGGTCAGAAATTAGAATTAGTCTAAAAAAATATTAATAAAAAAAATTTCAAAGAGTTGTAGAATATGGAAAGTAATGAAATCTAGATTATAAGTCTATGGTTACGCATATAAAAATACTATAATTATAAATTATTATTAAATAGTCAAAAGAAAAAATATATTATTTATATATTTATACATGCAATAAATAATAAAGAAAATACTCACAAGCGTTCTTTTTTTTACTTATAGAAAAATATGTGTACAAAAATGTTAATTATTTTTCAATTTAAACATTTATTTAAAGCGGTATAAACCGAAATTATTTTTGCACATGTGAAGAATTGCTAATTTGTAAATTAGCAAATGCAATGAATGAATTCTTTTTTTTAGTATTAACTTAACATAAGTTTGTCCTATCTTTTACTCGTTTGCAAATTAATAAAAATTTTATTATTATCATAGAAGTGCAAAGGTGCGTAAACACCATTTGTGCAGGAAAACAAACAAAGGGCAAATATCAAATATGACACAGTGGATTGACCTCATTTATAAGATTTACGTTCAATAATCATTTTATTAAATGTGACATTTATAAAGCTTATCAACTAAATGGCTTTGACTAATATTCTATGCAATGATGAAGTTTGGTTATAAATAAATAAAAGTTTCATTATTTTTTTAGACTGCTTTGAGCTATATTGCGTCGAATGGATCAATAGACCTATTAGAACAAATACTACAAATACCTAATCTAGATGCAAACAAACCTGATAATGAAGGCAATACTCCTTTACATTTTGCTGCTCAAGCTGGTAAGTTTCAACTTTTTGTAGAAATTTTTTGATTAATGTTGAACTTTTTTTCAGGACAAGTTGAATGTTTGAATTGTTTGTTGAGTCGATGTCGAGAAATTGAAATTGATGCTAGGAATAATTTAGGATTTACAGCACTAATGAAAGCTGCTCTGCAAGGACGAAATAAATGTGCCAAACTACTACTCTTTGCAGGTAAAATTCTATTATAGTTTGAATTGTTTATTGTCATTGAATTGCTTTTAATTTTTATGATTTAAAGCACTTAAATTATTTATAATTTGTGAGTAACGTGACATAATTTATCTATCAGTTCCGTTAAAACAATATTATGGTGATAATTGTATAACTATTGTAATGAAATACTAATAAAACTTTAATTAAAGATTTAAGAAGCCACATTTTTATGTGAGGTCTAATCCTAACGTGGTTTAGTCATTTGTGAGGCGCTATTTACACTATTTTGTCATCCGTAAAAAAGTATAGTAAGCATGAAAAGTGATCACGTCTTTTATTGATTTTTAAAAGACTTTCGATTGTGAAAATGATTAGGAATCTGTAAAAACTTTTATAGCAATTAAAATAAATAAACAGAAAAGTTGAATAATCACAAGATTTTAGTAACAAGCAATATACAAAATAACTTTTATTACACTTAAATTACAGAACACTTAAATTATTCCAGCTGCAAGCGTAGATTTTATATATAATATATATATATATATATATATATATATATATATATTACTGCCCAGAATATGTAATAACTTTAGGAGACACATATATGATAATTTATTAAATTGAAAATTAAGTCAATTAATTAAACAATAAATACTCTGAGAGAAAATTATTTTTTATATAAATGGGCCGCTCAACACATGTAGTGAAAAAAACGCCCATTAAAACTCCGACAATTTAAAAGTAATATTTTCGTTAGTGAGCACAATTCCTAAGTTAGAAACAACCATTCAGATAAAAAAACGGTTTTAACTTTGCATTTATAGCGGTTTGTGTTTATTATGTTTACTACAACAAAGTCAAAGACTTATGTTCTTTCTAGATTATTAGTATTATTTTCATGACTTTGCCGATTTATTGTTGAGCCTGTTTTTTATGTTTTGATGTAAATCGGATTTTAGCGTCTCTGCACATTCTGCTTCATAATATGTATTAAGCGGCTCAACTGTATTCGTATTTATAGATTTGAACACTGTTTTTAATATTGCCAATCACAAACATTGCAAATCAATCATACTGTTTTTTGGTAATTTTTTGCACAAATACAATAAAGTGGAGACACTTCAAAGATTTATTCGTTCCTTTAAATAATTCAGTTGTAGTTTAGTTTTTTTAGAGATCTATGCTAAAAATGCTGTTAAGAATACATCTTTTTAAATATCTAATATTTATCGAAATCTTTAATTTGTTTTTGGAAATTATTAAGTTATTTTATATTTATCAAGGCTAACTAAAAATATAATAAAGCGTATTCGAAGCTATTGTTTAGATTAGAAAACTGGAAGTGTGAAAGAAAATTTATATTCAACGGTCAGGGGATCTATAAAGGGTTAAGGTTAAATATTTCCCTGCTATTGACATTGACATTGTGTCTACACAAACCGAGTATTTCTGGCATTTACGTCTTAAGATCGCTTAATCTTTTTTGCAAATATTTATTGGCCCTGATAGTTAGTGGTCGATTTGCGGTCAATTTTATAAATAGGTGAAGTGTACAAAAAATAAACATTGGACTCTAATTTATTCCATGATCGTGAAAAAACTAATTTTGAAACCGTCTCATGCTGGAAATGTTTTAACGAAACATTTTCAAATGATATAATTTATATATAGTAATATGTTTTACGCTCATTTTATTCAGGAGCAAAATAAACTGAATAGCTAAAATTTTCTAGCTGGATAAATCATAATTTTAACAATCATTCGAGAATTGATGAATAGAACAAATACTTTTAGCAAATAGTGCATTTCCTTGTTAAGGTAACAACAATGCATGAAAAACGAATGCTGATTGTAATTTATTTTTCCAATTACCTAATTTGTTGACATTCAAAATAAATTTTGAGTTTGATAAAAAAAATTATGATAGTATTTTGATTTATCACATTTTAATAATATTACATACATTGAGGTTCTGTTTCATAACGATTCAATATCAAATAGCTTCAATGACATTTACTAATTATTTATCTGGTATAGAATTTAAATATTACAAATCTTGGCTTTATTTTTTAATATTAATAAGATGATGTGTAAATTTTTCCAATTTATTTGAAAGTTTTTAAAGAAACCAAAATCCTAATAATTTCATAAGCCGAAAGTTTTTTTATAAGCAATGTTAAATTAACGCGATCAAAAAATTTTGAAAAATATGTATAAACAGTTAACTGAATATTCCTGTTTGATCGCAGAATTAATATAATTTGTAAAACACAATACGTTTCTAAAAACAAAAAAATAACAATATGAAAACTAACATGCTTAGACTTTTTACACAAATAAACAAGAATCAAATATACTTTGATCCTAGGATAACTATCAATTTTGATGCTGTGCCTAAACATTTAGGATTTAAAGTGGTTTGTCAGTCAGAAACCAAATTAAAAGATTTGTTAGGAGATCTAATGGATAAAATATTGTTTCTAAAAACGTCTGGAATTTGTCGCATAGGATCTAACAACTGTGACAAATTTCATATAAGGCAAACGCGTAGATTAATTTAGATCAGATATAAAAAACACGCACACTTAAAATAGGGTCGATTAGAAAAGTCAAGTTTTATAAGATTAGTATTAACAGCTTAATATTAGTTGAGCAAATAAATAATTATAACTGAACGCTGCTGAATTTATTGAAATAAATAAAAACAAGGTAAATGCTTTAAACAAAGATAACATTTTTTTTTGATCACGTTATCAGGAGAAAAAGGTTACAAAAGTTTTCTAAACCAAGTGAAATCAGGCTAAAAACTTTTCACTATCTATTATAAGATTAAATATAGAAATAATAATTTAGATTTATTCATCTCCAGATGATGACCACATAGTGGCCGAAAAAACTTTTGAGGTTAGATAAAAATCATTTGAGCAAGTTATCTAATAATCACTTTAATTATAAAAAAATGTTTTCTTTTTTCTTCACCAAGAGTAGCAAAAAAGTCTAACATAAGATGAATTAATAGTACTTGACATAGAGAAATACCAATACATTCTAAGTGAAAGTTAAGAAAGTAACACATAAGAATAGAGACTAAAAATTTTTCAACTTATCAGTTGTACAATTCGCTATGTTAGAGCAAGCGTTATTCTTTGATGAAATACAAATTGAGATGTTCTACTATTATTACAAAAATCTATTAGTTTTACGATGAGAATCATTGAATTTACTAAATATATAGCAATAATAACAAATCTAAACTTGTTTTTGGTTTTTTTTTCTTTACTCATTTCTATCGTTAGTAGTCAACACGTATTTCTGACCCTAAGTCAAATTATTTGCATTGCATTTAATCATGACACACTTTTACTAATGTGTGTATGTTTAGTATAAAATTAGTGGTTACACAATATCAACTATTTGAATCTTGTTCTTTATAATTTAATTATACTATAATATGATAATTCAAATTGTGCGTGAGGTCAACTAGTTGAAATCGATTGGTATATTTTATGTTTAGGTCTTCTTTTCTAAAAGTTAGAAGTTATTACATGCTTTTAGAGTGGTTGCGTAAAAAGTAAATATTGACAACAATGCTTAGAATCAGTTATTTTGGTACAATGTCACTATATAGAACCTGAGAATGACAAAATAAAAGCTATTTAGATGGAAAAACTGTACTTAAAGAGATTATTAAATTCTCAAAATAAATGCTTAAATATTTTTTGAAAATTTATTTAAAAATAGATGTTTTCCAAATGATGAAAATGAACATTAGGAGATGTGTTTCACCCTTTTCACAACTTGTCAAGTCTGTTATGATTTTTTTCAAACATATTTAACCGACTTGACTTTGAACAATAACAAAAATGTTGATCTTTTTTCACTTTAAAAAATTATGTTGACTATAGCTGCTTCTACTTTGTTATATAAAATTTCTAGAAGTCTGTACTGATTCGGCATTTTGAGCATGAACAATGAGTTGCAAAACATTTTTTAAGTGTACGAAATCTGTCTACTTTGATGTCAGAAAAAAATTAAGTGCTATTTATTTTTCTTTAGTTAAATTTGGTTTAGTCTATGGCGTTTTAGTTGCATAAATTATCTAAGGTTCCTAATTGTATAAGTAGATATCCACTTGTGTGAAGAAATTTGTATCTACACAAATAAATTCGCTATTATTATTTATATTATTATTACGTTATGTTTTGTTTGTTTAACTTGCTGACATGTGCAACTCATTTAGTTTTTAGACTCCACAACAAAACTGTTGTAAAAAACTTTAGTTTTTTTTAAACTGTTTTTAAAATTCACCACCAGAAAAATAAAATCTAGATTTTTGGTTGAAAATTTGATTATCCTTATGTTCAAGATATTGCTCAATTTAATCAAATATTTTGTGTTTTTTGGTTAAAAGTCTTTGAAAACTTAGCTAATCAACATAAAAGTGAAATTGCAACTTATTTGACTTTACAGTATCGAAATTTAACCTCGAATTATAAATCTATTTGCGGAGGCATTTCCAGAATAAACTAAGACTTGTTCGATTATTCTCTTTCTCACTTTAATTAACAGTTTTTAAATTAATTTTGTTTTTGTACAATATCTTCAAAAGATTATCTGTTAGAACAAATTTGTATTGTCTGATTTACATAAAATGTGTTTTGTTAAATTGTTTTTGTTTTAATTTAAATCAATACTTTTATGTATTGTTGCGAGTACCTTGATAAAACCGGCGAAGCCTTTAAAAGCTGTTATGTTTTGTTTTTTACATTAGTGACATCTGAAGAAAAATGAAGTCTCCATTATTTATTGACATTTTATGGCCGTCTCTATTTAATTTAAAATTGTAATTTATATAACATTAGCAAATAGGTCACAAATATAATGCTTCAACCTTGAAAGCGAAACGTTAAACGCAGAGAATCAATCGAAAGCGCTTGTTGAATTTGTAAACAAATATCCAGATGGGATTAATAAAGCCTTCTAACTTTAATCTTAAAAGGATTCATTGTGATGTTATAGCGATCCAATAGAAGAAATTTGGCATAATAATTTTAGAGAATCAAAAGATAAAGATTTCAAGTAGTAAATCTTTCCAAAAATGTAATTAAAAAAACAATATTTAACAAATGTTAGAGAGCAGTTAACAACGTAAGAGTACAATGTTAGGAAAACTTAAATGTGATAATTCTAACACTAAAACCATTTAATATAAAGATAGGTCTAATGGAAAAACTAAATGTTAAAAGCTAAAAAATAATAGAAAAGAATTTATTGCATATATGTATATGCATTTTTGTAACATTATATTTAACTCTAATATATATTTCTATTGATTGGTTTATGTTTTGAGTTCCACTCTGTATATTATGTGTCTAAAGTGCTTATTATTATTCCGTTGGTGAAGCAAATTATTTATTGCATTTAGTAGGTATTAGAAACCTTAGTTATTAGCTTTCTAGTTTGGAAGCTGTTCGAACAAAAGCATTTTCACCTGATGCGGTAAGTTATCGGGAAATGTAATATTAAATTCTACCATCAAATCACCCTTACGACTTGAGTCTTTGGGATATGGCAGTCCTTGACCATATAGACGTTTAGTAGTAATTGGCTTAATTATTTCTGATCTTAAGTCTAATTTCACTGTAGTTTTATTTAACGTTGGCACGTCTACGATGCTTCCACACAATGCTTCTTTCAGAGAAATTGTTGCGGTATACCGAATATCGCCGTCGTTTGAATTTTGGATGAGGTTTGTCTCGAATTGTAAACACAACATCTGCAGGAATATGATTTGGTCTTAAATCTCCTTCTTTGGGGAATGTAATTTTAGTTCCAGCTTTCCATCCACGTTTTATATTAATGATTAAAATTTTCTCTTCTTTCGTAGACCTGCCGTCTGTATCTAAAATGCTTTTTGATATTCTTATATTTTTTGAGCATTCATTATTAACTTCTTCCAGCGAAACGAATAGCTCATGTTCAACAGATGGGTCTTGCCTTTTTGATATTGCTTCGTTAAAAACAGAAAAAGGACCAAATCCATCTTTCTCAAAGAAACTGCGAAATGGATCTGCGCTGCCGAAAAATTGAGCAAAAGTTGCACGTTTATCCTCATGAAACGTGTAAGCAAACGAAGACGGACTCTCTTTGTTGCCTTTTAGTCCTTCTCCACCATAGAGTCTATGACCATATGTATCAAAAACGTCGCGTTTTTTTTCTGTCTGATAATACTTCATATGCTTCAGCAACGTTTTTAAACTTTTTTTCAGCTTTTGGTGATTTATGTTTATCGGGATGAAACTGCAATGCTAATTTTTGGTAAGCTTTCTTTATTTCATCGTCGGTTGCGTTTCTGTGAATACCCAAAATTTTGTAATAGTCCCGTCCCATGTCAGGTTGTGACAACACACTTCAAATTTTGACAATATTCCTAAAAAACAAGAATCTGAAGTTTGTATTGTCCTATATCTAAAAATAAAAATAAGCGTGTTTGTTTTCACTTTTTACAGTTATTTAAGTTGAAGTGTTTATAATGAATACAAATACGTAATGCCAAAAACAACATTTTTTGTAAAAATAGATGTTTTGAAGCAGGCATACAAGTATTTTGTGTGTAATAAAGTCAATCAATTTATACTTTAGATAAGTGTCAAATTGTTTACGATAGGTAAAACCTTGGAGTTTTTAAACACAATCTGGTTTGGGGCAAATAGAATAAGGTGAAAATGCTTTTGTGTAGTAAGTAGTGACACGTTTTTTAAATTGAGATTGGAAAGCTATGCTTTTACGTTTTGATGTCAGTAGTCACTGACGATGACAAAAAACATGACTATAAGGGAGATTTCTAGTCAGAGATCAGATCTAAGATATTAAATAATAATAAAACCCGATTTATGGTATGTAATAATAAGTGATGATAGTAATGTCAGTTATCAATTGTCAGTGATTTTTGACATTTAAATTTAAAAGCCTTGCTTTCTATTCTCAATTAAACACGTGCATATAGGTACTACGTAATAGACACTTGAGTAAGTATAAGTTCATTTCAGTCAAACCATATTTATTTAATCAGCATTAGTTTTTTGTTTTATTTATGCGCATCTTATGTAAATTTTATTTGTAATCTGACTGATGAGTGCTAATAAGCACTAAACATATCCGATCCTACAAATGTGTATTTTTAATGAGCTTGTCTTGAGTTTATAACTGTTTACAGTATTCTTGTAAAACGTATTTCAATTAGAAAATAATAATCATATTTGGAAGTATGCTTATAATTAATACAATAAATTCGCTGATACACAAAAAAAAAAGATTGAAAGAGATGTTTGCCTTAGAATATGAAATTTTGTTTTTTATTATACAAATTTAAGTGGTGTAAATCCCATGCAGGCTTGCTGCACTCATTAAACTTTTGAACTTTTTAAAATTCACTAATGGATAACGTTTTCCAGCTAAATTGCAAACCCAGTTTTAGCTTTTACTAGGTAAATCTTTTTTCTAATAGGAAATTTGATTATCTCATGTTCTCTTGGGACTTTAATGGAACGATGTTCTCTTTGTTCTACAGTTCAGTGGCCTGTATACAGACAAAATCTATCAAAATTGTGTCAAGCGTTATTCAAACAAATTCTGGAATTAGTTCTAAAAACACGTTTTACAATTACTTTTTCTATTGAAGAAAAAAAGATAAATCTAAAAAAGTCAAAAATTTTAAGTTATTGAAGCTTTTTAAAACTAAAGTGTCATTATACAATACATAGAATTTTTAAAAAGTAATGTTTTATTAATTACTTAGGCGTATTAAGTATTAGATAATAGAAAACTGATGAGTAAAATTTTACTAAGTTTTCTAAATTTTGAATCTAAAGACAAGATTTGTTATTGGTCGGTCAGGTTAGTCCAGGTCAAGCAATTTGGTCGGTGTCGCAGAACAAATTTTAAAACTTTATGGATTACTTATAGAGGTTGCTTCAATGTTAATTAATACTTGTCTAAGTAGTTATTAATTAAATTAGTACCGTTGTTCACTGATTGTCTCATAATCTTTTCTTACATCTATCTGACTTTGTTAAGAAAACGTGGAAGCTTGGCTTTTTAGCCTCGATTAGACAAACTTTTGATAGGTGTGATTATGCTTTTAAAGTTTTATTAAAATTTAAGACTTTCTTGTATATATTGAAAACTATCTGAAAAATTCTTTTTGCACTTTTCTGAAAAAATAATAGAATTGCGACCAGTTTTTCATAAAATTTTATTAAATATTTTTTTAGGAGCAAATCCCACTTTGCGTGATAATGGAAGAGGATTTAGGGCAGACCAATGGGCTAGATTCTGCGGTCGATACATTTGTGCTGATGTGATTGAAAAACATGCAAGACAGAGACTTCTGGAAAGATCAACTTCTTACGGGAATTGGGGCGGAGAAAATGAGGTTGGTGCAAGGATTCTCATGGGGAAAGTCATTCCTGTTCCGCCTGTTCAGCAGCAGCCCTCAAATGGCAAGTATCAAACTTCTGCAATAAAATTTAATACTGTTGTGTTGTAGAACACATGTAGTGGCATGCAGAGATGTAAAAAAAAATTATTTTATTATTTAGTTTTTTAACAAAACCGCACATATATTATATCTCAATAATAAAAGCAAATAAGTTCTAAACAATTATATAAATCTTTTAATCTGAAAGCATTTGTTTTGTTTATATTTCATAATGATTGTGTTAAAATAACATCGAATAACAAAATTCCTTAAGTTAATTGCTTAATTAACAAAGTCTGTTTTCAAGAAAAATCTAAACTTCAATTGCAGCTTGATAATGGATGGTACGCTTTTTTCTTCAGAACATACCGAAAGATCTCGCTTTTATACTAACTTTTTTTACTTTTAAAAAAGCAATAAATATTCTGAAAACTTTGTGATCATCAATGCAAACACTGTTATTAAAATGAAGTTCGAACGTTTGACATTTTTTCTTAGTAGTCATTACTAGAAAAAAACTACATTATCTTATTTATTATAAAAATTAAAAATATATAGTTTTATCAGAATTGTAATTTTGCTTTTTTGTGTTAAAAAAAATATTTATTGATTTTAAAACAACAAAATTTTGCTTTATTGTACATACATTGATTTGGATGAACTACTTTGTTTTTTTTTACTTTATTTATTTGTTTAGATTTTTTGTTGTTTTTTACTCATTAGTTTTTTTACCTAACAGGTACCATTTTTGTAGGTTTTAAATCTAAATTAAGAAAAGTGTTTCGCACGTCTTCCGGACTAGGCCGTAGTGAAGACTCGTTTTCCAGTGCCAGATTAGTCACGCAGTTAACTTCAGCGGCATTGTGTGCAAGTACCCCAGTTCTTCCATCAGCTCCAACAGTTCCCCCTGTTGTTAAGTCTCTCATTCGGCCATTAACAGTACCAAAGCTTCAAATAACTTTGGTCAACAACAATGGAGATCATCCCAACAATAATTTAACCAATGGAACGACGAAACTTGCGAATCCAACAGTACAAGAAACTAAGTCACCTGCAATAAAGCCGAGTAGAACAAAAAAGAAGAAATAGATAGCTACAACGCTTTTGGCTCTGCAAATGGTAAAGCGAATGGAAGACAAGAGAGACTGTTTTTAGAATAGAGTCTTCTTAATGTCGTTAACATTTACAAATTTTATTATTGTGATTATATAGATATTTAATAACATGTATATTTAGCACAAAAATCTATCGTGATGTTAAGGTTTAAGAAACATCATAAATCTACATTGGTTAAAATTTACATATTTTGCGTATCAAATAAATTAAGAGAAATAAATTTTATCAGATCAAAAAAAAAAGCTAAGTACTAGATGTATTCAGAATCAAAACAACATAAGAAACAAAATAGTTGGCAGCCGAACATAAACATTAACAAAATTTAATCTTTAATGAATCACATCATTCGGGCAATTATCCAAAAAGAAAAAATACATGCTACACTAAACATCTGGTATTAAAAAGTACTTTCTCTGATATTAAAGTGTATCTTAACATTTTCTGTGTTACTAAAAATGTATCTACTTGTTTACTTGATACGCTTGTTGAAACTGTTTCATCATAAATGACACGTATAAATCTTCTAACACCTTTTTCTTTCAACGTCACCATATCAAAAATTTGGGAACAAAATTAATACGATTTTGAGATAGGTACATTCTGACAATTGTTTTTCAAAATGTGCAGCTAAAATTTATGTGATACATTATATAAAACAACAATGGTGTCTAAATGGCTGTTGATGGAAGTATTACCTTGTGCTTTAGATTTAGACTGCAAAACTTACCGTCTACTATTAATTTTTTTATTATTCCAACTTTATTATAGACATTTTGTCAGAAACGCTATGTACAACTGTTATTATCGATCTAATTAATTGTGTGCATGAATTTGTTCTATTTAATGTTAAGTCTTTTTGAAAATTATTTTGAGGTTAAAACCAATAATATGGCGAACAATAAATTTTCAAAAAGAGGCAATTGCTATGATATACCTACTATACAATAAGTACTTAAATGATGTTTTACTTTTTTTATTGATGTAATTACTTGAAAATAAATATAAGTACCCATTTTATGTCAATATAGACTTTTTCTAATATTTCAATATACGTCGTTCAAACATACCTTAAAAAGTATTTTTAAATAAATCTGGTTTGATTTTTTGATGGAAATTCTCAAGAGCTTTACGTCATGTTTCTGCTTCAATTAATAACATTTTGAGCAGATAAAAAACTTTCTGGCAAGTGGTAAACTCTGTTTATAATTACTATAAAGCCCACTTTGTGGATTTTAAAGAAGCTTTAAAATTTTGGCAGAACATTTACCTAACACCCTATACATAATACTAGATTTCTGTTGAACTTGCTGTAATTGTTAAATAAACTAAAAAAACAATTAATAGCTTATGTATTTTGACAAATAATTGAATTGGCCTATTGTTGCTCAATTATGTTTTTTGACTAGTTCTAATCAGTACAACATTCATTTATATTTTTGTTATCTTTCACTAAATAGGTATTCGAATGATGCGTAACCCATATTGAAATAATGTTTTCATTACATTATTTTTTAATAATTATTTATAAATATTACAGGATATATTATATAAAACACTAACAGTAGGTATAATCAATCATCTTCAATAGACTTTTTATTTTTTCTTCGTCTTTTGCTTTTAATGTTTGATAGTAAATCATAAGCTTGTTGAATTTCCATGAATTTTTCCTGAGCTGCTCTTCTTTGTTCTGGATCTTTAACTTTATCCGGATGCCATTCTCTACTTAAAGCTCTCCACTTTGCTGTTATTTCTGATTGGCTAGACGACGGGCCTACAGCTAATACCTTATAAGCATTTTGCTCTCCTTGCGGATCGGACAGATCTATGATTTGCTTCCAGATTTCGTACCTAAAAAAGCAAATATATAATAGCAATTACTGTGTAGAAAAAAAACACAATGCAAAACAAATGATAGAATTTTTGAAAAAAGAAGAACTGAATGTTTGAAATTTAATTTCAAAAAATGCTTTAGTTTAACTGACGTGTCTGATGACATGCTATCTCTCTCTATCGGTTTTTTTAGTTGCAAAATAATTTATAGCAGTAATCTTGACCATAAATTGTACAACAGATATTTAGAATATACTTAAATTTTATGCTTCAGTAATAATGATCATTTGGTAGATTCTTTAAAATGCAAATAAAGTTTAACTTGACCTACAACAAAATGATGTTGTGATTGATATAAAAATGTAACATCATATAACAATAACAGTATAATATTTATCCAGTAACTGTTAATATTTTTCAAATTTAAAAATGAAAGACTGCAGCTCAAAAAAATTTCATAACAGTTTTATGTATGCTGGAGCGGCTCAGTTTTGTTCTTATTGAAGACTCAGTAGTTCAGTCTATACAGGGTTTAGTTCACTTTGATGAAATCAATCTTTCAATGTGTAGCTTTTTGAAAAAAATAAGATTGATTTTTTGTCGGAAATTTAGATACTGTATCACACACTCTTGGTTCACCAATTTATTGTCAACTAAGAATATTTGAAGAAAGTAGAAATAGTAGAAGAATAAACAGTAATTTTAGTTTGTAATTAATAACAACGATAAGAAATATAAAATAAATCTCTAACACTTACCATCCATGATGTTGAGCATACTGGTAAGTATCCCACAACGACTGCTTTAAATCGGTCCACCACGGAGATGTGAAAAAGTGCTGTATTGCTTCATGCACAGGAATTTCATCTCCATTTGAATCTGTGATCTTTCCATTAAAGTAGAAATAGGATGACCACAACGCAATATACACTAAGGCACACAGTATTAAAATAGAAATTCTTTTACTGATGCTTTTTTTCTTTCTTGGTGTTCTTCGCCATTGCTTTGAAACCGTGTCAAATGTTAAACCAGCACAAAATACTACGATTGTTAGCCAAATGCTATCATCGAGAAAATACCATCTTGAAGTGTAACTTAAATAGGATGCTATTATTGTTAGCCATGGTTTTCCCATTTCCCTACCAATGTTTCCAACAACCCAAACACCTAAGACAAACAAAAAAAAAGTAATTCTTTAAAATCAAACCTTATATAAATACCTAATGCAACAGCCAGTGGAATCGCCCAATGAAAGATCTTCCAATTAAATCCAACTATTTCATCTTCCGGAATTGCCATAGTAATGATTTGGCCCCAAAGATATCCTACCATTATGGCGGAAATAAATCGGCTTGTTGAAAATGGTGGCTGAAACAAAAATGAGTGAAATTATGATGAAAAATAATTGCAAGACGTCTTTAACAAGCTTTGTAAGCTTAATCAAATAGTTAATTGTAAATTAAAAAAAAAAACAATGTCTTCCCATAGATGCTTTATTTCAACTTAAGGTTGAATTTAAACTACATATGTTTCGGCTTGTACTGATTGTATGTATTAATCAGAGGCTATCGTCAGGTTTAAGAATATTTAATACAAATATTTCAACTAGCCGACATGAAAATAGGAGATTACTATGGTATATCTCAGAGTAAGTAAACTAAAGAAATGCAGGTAGCGAAAGTGGTTGAAACTACTTGGAAGGGAGGAGGTACTTAAGGGAATTAACATTTTTCTAAGAAAGGGTATGAAGAGGTAAGTATTTTTTAAAAGATTACTGTGTAAGAGACAAATCGAGATATGTGGAGTTAAATATTTAATAATGATTATTTAAAAAATGATTATTTTAAAAAAGATTATTTATGAAAGGTTTGATAATTTGAGTAGTGAATTCAGTTTGGTCATTTAAGATTAAATTAGGTGATGTTAATCTTAAATGACCAAACTGAATTCACTACTCAAATTATCAAACCTTTGATAAATAATCTTTTTTAAAATAATCATTTTTTAAATAATCATTATTAAATATTTAACTCCACATATCTCGATTTGTCTCTTACACAGTAATCTTTTAAAAAATACTTACCTCTTCATACCCTTTCTTAAAAAAATGTTAATTCCCTTAAGTACCTCCACCCTTCCAAGTAGTTTCAACCACTTTCGCTACCTGCATTTCTTAATTTCTTTAGTTTACTCTGAGATATACCATAGTAATCTCCTATTTTCATGTCGGCTAGTTGAAATATTTGTATTAAATATTCTTAAACCTGACGATGGCCTCTGATTAATACATACAATCAGTACAAGCCGAAACATATGTAGTTTAAATTCAACCTTAAGGCTCTTCAGCACTCCTATGCGCTGGGACATGAAAATGACTGATTTTTGATGCAAGTTATTTCGGTTTAGTTTAAATTTGAAGAAAATTCCGCATTTTCATCTTATCTAAAATACAATAATCTACCGCGCCTTGCTATCAAATTTTTAAAAAAATTGCTAGATGTAAGGGAAATAATTAATATGTCAAAACTTTTGACTCAACTTTTCTTCGAAAGCATTTACTGTAGCATATTTATTTTTGTTGCATCTAAGCAATAATATAAATATCTATCTCGCTGTCTTTTTATTTTTTTTTATTTTGTCTTATTTTTTGATTTAATCAAGAAAACAATATATTCATTTTGTTCGCTAGACACAAAAATTCGTCTAAACGTGAAAAGATTTACGACATCTCTCTGCTTGAAGTGCCGGTAGCTAATTTTTAATTTATGGTGGTAGGAGATTAAATGACACCCTCACTACACACCCTGTTTACCTGCTAATATAGTTGGCAAAAGAGACATCCCTACCCATAACTGCAGTAAAAATTGGAAAAAAACATCAACCTCTATGGAATCACAAATCATTGTGGATGGATTTTTGTGTTCTTTGAAAACGCATGGCTTAAAATATAATAAAATAATTGGAGACGGTGATAGCAGCGTTTATAAAAAAATTAGGGATTCTAAACCATATGGACCAAACTATTTTGTAGAAAAAATTGAATGTAGGAATCACATTCTTCGCAATTATTGCAATAAAATTCGTGAATTATCTAACAGCTCAAGGGTTGAAAATGTGCTAAAATTATTTATACGAACTAGTATTTTACGTTTTAGAACTGCTATAGTAAGTGCTGTTAAACATAGGCGGACAGAAACCTTTCCTACTTATGTGAAAATAAATAATTTAAAAGAGGATATTTTAAACAGTCCCAAGCACATATTAGGTTGCCATGATAACTGCAAAGATGAAAATAATCTATATAAATATTTTTGCAAAGGCCAGAAGCCTGGGGAAAAGAACCTATATAATATATTTAAAGAAAGTACGATTTTTTCAGACTTTGAAAATTACGTCAATCGAGTAGCTAGCCATGCTTCTAGTTTATTGCATGATGTCGATACAAATTTCGCCGAATGTTATAATAGCATCGTGAACAAACTAGTGGGGGGCAAACGAATAAATTTTTCACTGAGAAAATCATATGAAACACGATGTTTTGCGGCAGTTTCTAATTTTAATAATAAACGACCATTTTTTTATAAAGTTCAGGAAAAATTAAATAAAAACAAACTTTGCAGAAAATACACTGAACAATTTTGTTTCATCAAAAAAATTTCAAAAAAGACAAAAAATAAAAGGAAGCTTGAGGTAATAGAAGCAGATGATGATTACGGCAAGTCAGACGATATAATACCAGATAAAAATTCTGAGGAGTTAAATATTTTAACTTCTTTGTATTTAGAAAACCTTAATAAGGTAAATTTTCAAACTGTTGAAGAAATTACACGCGGACAAAGTTCAAATCCTGAGTGGTTTAAACAAAAATACTTTCGTCTAACCGCCAGCAATTTTGGCCGAATATGTAAAATGCGTCCGACTACATCAACCGCCAATCTTGTTAAATCATTACTATATTCTTGCCCAAAAGTCGGTTGCAAGTCATTAGAATATGGAATATCTAATGAAATCCATGCACGAGATTTATTTGAACAGACATACCAGTTTGATGTCAATTCTTGTGGTATTTTTATTCATCCGGACTATAAATTTTTAGGTGCTTCACCAGATGGTCTTGTTGATGAAGATGCTATATTAGAAATTAAATGTCCGTATGCTTCTAAAGATATGACAGTGCGCGAAGCAATTATATCAAAAAAAATTTCGTATTGCATAATAGACGATAACAATAAAATTAAGTTAAAGCCAAAAGATAATTATATGTTCCAAATTCAGGGACAGCTGGAAGTTACTAATAGAGAATTTTGTTATTTTTTTATATACACCCAGAAAGATTATCACTGCAAAATAAATTTTTGGAAAAATTTTATGTTTGACCAGCTGCAAAATTTTTATATGTTATCATTCTTACCTGAACTGTTAGATTCTAGATTAAAGCGCAATTTGCCTATTAGGGATATCTACGGCTAACAACATTATTTAGATGGTTTTATATTATATATATATATTTATTTTGAACGATATTAGTTTTCATGGCAAAGACATGACAATCTATAATTTTTTTAAATATTTTGTTGTAAATTTTTAAAATCGAGGTGTAAATAAAAATACTGCAGAGCCTGGCATTTTTTTAGCTTAGTTTTTTTAAAAACCACTCTGTATAAGTAGATGTATTTTATAAAGTTCTAGTTTATATGTAGATTTCAACAGAATCTAATCAATGTTTATTGTAAATAATAATTATCATCATAGTCTTATATATTTTCAAAAAAATATAATAAGCACAATTTACAATAAATAATTTTTTTCTATTTTTACCGAATTATACTCGTCTAAATTATCTAAACGATTCTACCAAAACATCTCGGAGAAGTTATCTTAAATTTCAAACATCAGGTAGTGTTGTAAATCAACAAGGTCGACTCAACTATATTATGATTATGTAGTTATTGGTTTATTACGTGTCAGTCACTGGCTATGTCATAAAACTGTGTAAGTTGGGTGGCGGGACCAATCCAAATCTGAAAATTCTTTTCACTGCACAGGAGCCTTAAGTTGAAATAAAGCATCTATGGGAAGATATTGTGTTTTTTTTTAATTTACAATTAACTATTACAATCCCATTTTGTGTCAAAAAGATGGAACACCTTCACAAGTTAATCAAATAGATTAAGCTAAATTTAGATACAGGGCCTACTCCATTGAATCTAAATACAAAAACTATCAAAAATAAATTTGATAAACAAGATAATAAATTTTCTGGATACCTGGTTTCAGAATAATTTTAAGCTCTAGACTAGGAATCATATGGTTAGAATTTTAATTGACAGATTTGCTTACTTGCTTAGCTTGTCACTTTAAAGTCAATTGTTTTTGCACTATTGCAAACGCAAACCTGTATTTATATGCATTGCATTCAAAAGAAACGGTTAAGTATTCTTAGTTTGCCGACCTTTAACATCTTTTTGTACGGCGTTACCTGATGCTTGCTAAAGTAATAAAATAATTTATTTAAGATTTTTGACTTAAAAACCGGAATATGAAGATTTAGCTGAATGAGTTGACATTTTTTTTATCAAAAATAAACCCATTTATTGGGAGAAATATTTGCAGAGCTAGCAACAACCTGAACAAATAAATATAGTAGTCGAATAAATTAGAATTGAAGGTTACCTAGAATAGATAATGTTTGACACTTTTGAATAGAAAAGTAAATCGTCAATTTGTAAAATTGCATTTAAATTGCCAGAAAGTAATTAATTTTAATTGTTGAAAAGAATTTTGTTTTTTGAAAATTAGAAAATTTTTCAATAATTTAAATTAAACAATAAAGGTGTAAATTATTAAAATATTTAAAGAATTTAAATTTATGTTTATTTGATTAAAGATTTGTGAATTAGATAAAATGATGTGTTCATTATATAAATTAAAGAATAGAATGCTATTATACTCACTTTTTTATTTTTTCTCATTCGATCTCCCAATTCTTCTAAAAACTTTGGATCTTCATTGCAGTCTTTTACATATCTAGGAATTTTGGTAATATCAGCTAGCCACCCCAACCCGTATCCACCCAGGGTACTCCAAGTGAGAAATGCATGAGCGTCTCTTTCCAAATAAAATAAATGTAGCCCAAAAATTCCGCCAAATAGCCAAAAAATATAAGCCAAAATAATACTTTTTCCTTTCGGTTGACTGTACATGGTCACCGATTTACTAAAGTAACTAACTAAAATTTGTAAATAAAACACGTTCATAAAGATAACACTTAACAATACAATATCACAAAAAGTGTTGCACAGTTAATTCATTTATTTACTCACTAAAAACTTGCTATGAAACATTTTTTATTTAAATACTTATTATTTTGAAAAAAAATAGTTTTTTCATTTTTTTTCCTCCAGTTCAATGAACGCACACAGCAAGTAAAAATTTTTAACTGAAGAAATGATGATGAGGTTCACCAGGTAGAACGTCCACGTAGCTCTAGGTGTTCAGTGGCGTAGCGGTAATGGTACCATGAACTTGCCGGAAATCAGACACACATTGAAATTAGCAATATGTCCAATCTAAACTGTTTTATGTTTATATTATCTATCAAGCAACAGAGAAATTTTCAAAAATTTCTCTGTTGTATTGTAATAATAGAACATAGCATTCTTCTTGACTAAATTTACTTAGTCTATGCTATAGCTGGCAAAAAAGACAACTTTAATTACCTACATATAACTTTATAAAGGTAAAATTTATTTATTTAGGAAATTGCATTTTTTAAAAATGTCTAATAATTTTTTTAAGTAATATTAGGAAAAACTGAGCTGCTTATGTCGTCACTAATAATTTTTAAAGTCTCACCACTTTTAGGAATAATTTTCTACAACTTTGACAAAACTTTTTTTGAGTTAGTGGCTGGATCCAAATCATAAGAAGTGTTAAATTTGATTTTTTTTTTAGATTTTCTTAATAATTAAAATTGTAAAAAATGTAAAAAAAAACATTTTAAGCATTTAATAAATAAGAATAAAGACTATTTAAAGGGTTTTTTTTTGTTATTTTGTCTATTTTCATCTTTTTTTTTTACTTTTCAAATTTTCATCTCTTATCCTCTTCTTAATCTTCCAGTATTTTCTAACCTATTTTTTCTCCATTTATAATTTTTTCTTCCATTGCTTAGTTTTTTTTTACAACTTTTTTGTATTATCATATTTTTTTTGTTTTTTTATTTAGTTCTAATAGCATTTTTATCTTTTTTATTCTTGTGATGTTTTTCTATTTAACGCCAAAACCTATCTCGTATAATTTTTTTGCATTTTTTTGATGTTTTTTTTATGTTAATTACGTTTTAAACCGCCAATAAATAAAAATTTTATAAATGTGGAGTGTGTATTTATCTATTATTTATGTGTCTGTCTGTCCCCCTGTAGCCACTATAAGTCTTAATTAATTTTGATTTAATTTTTTTTATTTGAAAGTTGAAGTAATTGAAAGTGTTAGTGAAAAAAATTTGTTTACTGGTTTAAGAATGTTCAATTTTTTTTTGGCTTAAAAATTAATCTTAGTAAGCATCTTTTATAGATCTGATCTAGACAAAATATAGTATCCACAGTTGTTGTAATATTAGAAACCATTTTATTCACGTTTTAAACCAAAATAAAATGTAGATTGTGTGTCTGTATGTCGCCCAATAGCCACTAAACGTCTTAACCATTTTAAATTTAATTTTCTTTATTTGAAAGTTTATGTAATCAAAAGCGTTAGTGTTAGTCATAATTAAAAAAAATATGTTTAATGATTAAAAATTTTTAATTTTTTTGGCTTAAAAACTGATGTAAGCTTTTTTTGTAGATCTGATCTAGAAAAAATATAGTATTACAGTATTTATAATATATTCTAAACTAATGCTAAAACATCACTCGGAGTTTGCAAAACACTGAACTTCTTCACTAACTTGCAGCAAAAGTAGTTTGTTTGAGCTTCTTGTAGCCAAAACAATCAATTTTTTTTTAATTTTGAATAAATTAAGCATTTATATACATAGTTATTTACAATAAACAATTTGACATCAACATTTTTTATCTGCAGTTTTCTCTAAATTTTTTCTCCTTGATTCTTTATTGTACAACCGATTTTTTATTTCTTTTTTGTTAGTTTTTGTATTTGAACTTTAATTTATTTTAGTTAAAAGTTTTACAGTAAATGCTTTTATATTTTATTTTGTTTTTTTGGTTTTTTGTTTAAAAATATTATTCATAAAACAAAAAAATAAATTGTCAGAATCTGAGCTATTAATAATTGATATTAAGAAGTCTATCATCGCAATTTTTATTTAAAAAAAAAAATGATTCAACAACTTTTAAATTATCAAGATAACCAAAAAAAATGAAACTAAAATTTTTTGATAGGAAAATTGTTTTTTTATAGCCGATGTCTTTACCATTCGTATGATTTTACAATTTAATTCTTCAATTTTAAAAGTGTGTCCTTCATGTAAAAATTATTATGCTAAACACTATTACACTAAAGTAAATTAAAGACTCTGCAAATAAAGTCTCTTAACAATTTTGGCTTAATATTACAAATTCAAAGTGTAAATTTACTCAAAATTGTTGAAACATTTTTTATTTGTAAAACATTTAGTTTTTTTGAAAGCAATTATAAGATTTTTTGAAAATGTATTAATTATTTCATAAATAACAAAATTCTAAAGCTTAAAAGCTAAATTGCAAAATCAAAACATTATTTATAATAAAGCAGCACTTTATTAAAAAAAAAAAAATTTTAACATTTTTGTTGAGCATGAAATTATTGTTTTCAAGAGAAGTTTAGTGTTATAGTTAATTTTGTTTATTTTTATAATTTAAGAGATATGAGACAAGAAACCCGCTTAGTGAAAAAAATGTGAGCCTTCACGAGACGCCTGGCAGATGGAAGATGTGAAACATCAAAATTATTTTGTAAAGTAATATGCATAAAAGAACGGATAACGGCAAAAACTAAATATGGTTTAATAAAAATAAAATATGAAATATTACTAAATATTTCTTAAAAAATGATGGCTGTTTATTGAATAACAAATAAATTTTTTTGGCCCAGTTTAACCAACATTCTTAACTTTTATAGTTTTATTATATTATATTATATTATATTATATTATATTATATTATATTATATTATATTATATCATATTATATTATATTATATTATATTATATTATATTATATTATATTATATTATATTATATTATATTATATTATATTATATTATATTATATTATATTATATTATATTATATTATATTATATTATATTATATTATATTATATTATATTATATTATATTATATTATATTATATTATATTATATTATATTATATTATATTATATTATATTATATTATATTATATTATATTATATTATATTATATTATATTATATTATATTATATTATATTATATTATATTATATTATATTATATTATATTATATTATATTATATTATATTATATTATATTATATTGTATTATATTATATTATATTATATTATATTATATTATGTTATATTATATTATATTATATCATATTATATTATATTTTAACTTTCAAGTTCAATAAAAAATCAAAAGTTTAGCCCATTACGTCTATTTAATTGGAATTCATGTTAAATTGCAACCAAATTTTGAATTTTGAGTTCTGTAATTTTCGATTTATTTAAAATTTGATTGAGAAAAAAGTCTCATTGAGCCGCCACTGCTTTGTTATACTAGCTGTACTATGTAACTGTTACGGTATATTATAAAAGGTGACTCAGTGTGATGTTATTTGCTAATGGTAAAGTTATGATTGAACAAAAACAGTTTAAGATATCACAATAAAAATATTTTGTAAAGATTATTATTATTTTCCAGCTTAAATTAATTGTAAAGTAACTTAATGCTTAAATAAAATTAAATTAGGCAACAGGGAATGCGCTACAACATAAAATATCACATAGGTAGCGCTTCTATATACAAAGATTGCTCGAAAGCTTTAGAAATGTCGCATGTTGTATAACCATGCTAATAGTCCAGTCAAAATAGACAGACATTGAAATTTTCGGGACAATTCATCCGCCGCTATTGCCGTCATCTTAATTTAAAGTTCAAGTTTCTTGTTTTTCTGAAATAACTCGTTAGTTTACAAGCTAAAATGAAAGTATTCGAAGTTGTTGGAAGTTTAATTTCCTACAAGTTTGGTCATTATTATTTTTCCACTAGGATTAATATTTGCGGAGTTATACTATCAAGTTTATAATACAATTTTTTGTCAATAAACTACATAATTATATTTAAAAAATAAAAAAAAACACTTCTGATTTGAGTATAAATTCGGAAATATTGATTCTGGAGTGAAAAACTGCGAAAACCAAAGTTAAAGAAAATATAATTCCACCCATTACGATTTTTTTTATAAACATAACTTAATATAACTCTGCAAATATTGATCTTAGCGTCAAAATAATGATAACTAAATTTGTAGGAAATTAAATTTGAATATCGCTATGTTTGCTGTAAAGTTTTCAATTACCGTGTTATTTCAGAAAAACAAAAAAATTTAACTTAAAGTACAGATGACGGCGGGATTGTCTCGAAAATTGTAATTTAGACTTCAACGTTTTAAAAAAAATGCGGTTTTTAATTTTTTCTATTTAAGGCTATTTTAATGTCTATCTTGACTGGACGATAAAACATTAGAGTATTTTTCAGGAAAAATCAGAAAATAACAAAGTCACGTAGAAAATTGGAAAGCATCAAAATTTACTTTGTTTATTTTTATTTAAATTATAAGGGATTTTTGCTACATTTTAAAATAATTTAAAAATTTATGAAAAGCTTTGTAAATATTTAAAAATTAGCATGACACAAATGTACCATCTGGATTTGTTTTGGGCTTTGGAAAGCAAAGTTTTCCACTTCCATTAAATATGCACGTATTTGTGAACACTCCACAACTGGATGATTGAGTGTAATAGACAGAAGGTGTTTTTTGTCCTGTGTATAAGTTTTTAGATCCAGATTCGCTTTTGGTCAGTGAGACAAAATTTGGTAAGGATTTACCGCTTTTCACCTGATATCGCGCGGGTTGATAAGTGTATCCAGAGCCAAAACCAACATGACCATTTTGAAAGTGTGTATTAGACGCAACCGCGTACACTGGTTTTTTGTAAATAATTCTTCCAGAACCTGGCGTTAATGTTACTGATTGAGCTTGAGAATTGCGTCCGGATGCGTAAGTGTTTTGTCCACTTGCTATTGATTTTACTCTACCTCTAAAACCAGCTGGAATTTGATATCCTAGAGATCCTGGAATGTATTGACCAGGTTGAAGAATCGTACCGTCTTTTGGAAAATCTCCATGACTTTGAGTCACAGTAGCGTCTAACTCTTCGAGAGGGTCTAAAATAATATGTTGTCGTTGATTTTCAGATGTTTGTGAAATAATGCTTCGCGTAGAAGGTTTCTGCGTAACATTTTCCTCCTCATAATCATAGTCTTCATCATTATAATCTTCTGTAACATTATCTTCTACCACCTCGGTTGACACATTAGGTTTTTCAGTTGATGACTTCTCCGTTGTAAATGGAGGTGCAGTCTTTTGTACAAATTGCTTGCTCTGACTTTGAATTGTTTGTTCTTGCGTGTTTGGATTTTTTCCAGGCGTAAAAGTTAATGGCTTGAATTCAGAAAAAGTTCCAGATAATGGATAAGGTCTTGACTGGTTACGAGCAAGTGCAACTGTTTGCTTACTTCCTGTTCCTGCTTGAGCTGCACCAGTGTATCTAATTCCTTGATGAAACTTTCCTTGTATCTGAGATTGCGTTTGTCCTGAATACGAGCCACTTTGAGCACTGGCCATTCCCCCTCCTCTAAAAGGAGTCACTTGATCATCTTTCTCCGTTTCATCATAAGGTTCAAACCCAATTTGAGCTTGAGAAGAAGTGCTTCCTGGACCATTAGACTGTGCATCGGCCATTCCACCTTTTCCACTTGCTTGAACTTGAGTTTGAGATCCATGATTCCATCCACCAGTTTGGGCACTTGAAATTGTATCACCTGTTTCTGATGCTAATTGGACTTGCGCTTGACTTTGTCCTAAACCACCTCTTCCTTGTGCTGAGCTTTGTGCGCCTTCTCTACCACCAGAAACTTGTGTTAAAGCACCTCTTTTTCCATCATCACTTCCTGCTAGAGCACTAAAAGAACCAGAACCTGTGTAAGTACCAGATACTTGAGATTGAGCTGTACCTCCTGCAAATTGGCCCATTGCAGATGCACTTGCTTGGGTTTCATTGTTAGTTTGTTGCACCGATGTTTGAACTTGAGAGTCAGAATCATCAGTTTGTGATCCAGGAATGTTACCTTGATTACCATAATCTGTTGAACTGTGACCAACATCAGGATATTGAGTAATTTTGCCTGGGCTTGATTCTACAGGACTTGGATGGCGTGTTTCTCCAGGAAAATTTTGTCTATTGTTTGGGTAATTAGAATTAGCTTCCGGATAATTTGCTTCTGGAGATCTGTTTCCATTTTCAAAATACTCAGATATTTTTCCAGGCATTGATTCTAGAGAACCAGGTCTTTTTTCAGCAACTCTAGAAGTAGAAGAATCTGGTGCTTTGCCTGATTGAATATTACCTGGTCTAGAATAATTTGGTATTGTTTGAAAATCTTCTGGTCTAATGCCAGGATAACCTCTTTCAGAAGAACCTTGTATTGTTCCAGGATAACCGTCTACTGCTCCAGGATGTGTTTGTATCGTTCCAGGATATTCGTGCACCGTCCCAGGATATGTTTGTACTGTTCCAGGATAACCTGGTACTGTTCCAGGATAACTTGATACTGTTTGCGCATGACCTGGTATCGTTTCTGATGATGACACAGTTGGAATTGTCCCAGGATATTGAGTTATTGTTCCAGGAGAACTTGGTTGTGTTTCTGGGTATCTTGGTTTTTCTCCTGGGTAACTTGGCACTGTTCTAGGATAACTACTAATTGGTTCAGGATACTTTGGTATTTTAGAATTATTATCGGGCACTGCTCCTGGATAACCTTGTATTGGACCAGGGTAACCTGAGACTGCTCCAGAATATCTTGGAATTGTGTCAGGATGACTTTGACCCATTTCGGAATGACCTGGTACTGTACCTTGCTGACTTGGGACTGTTTCAGTATAACCTGGAATTGTTTCTGGATATCTTGAATCTGTTTCAGGATAACCTTGGACTTTATCGGGATATCCTGATACCGTTCCAGGATACCCTGAAATTGTTCCAGGATACCGTGGCGGTTCACCAGAATTATTCGACTCTGGTGGTTGCGCAGGATAAGTAGTTTGTGGTTTAGACTGGTTTGGAAGTGCGGTTGGATATCTTGGCTGTGTTTCTGGGCGACTTAAACCAGAGTTATGATATCCTGGTGCTGCTCCTGGATGACTTACTACATTAGGATACTTTGCTCCAGGATAAGCTAATATAGGATAATGTGGCTTTGGTGATCCTGATGCAGGATGATTAGGAAATGAGCTTGGATAATTAAGATTCCCTGGATAACTTTGTGGAACTGCGGGTTTTTGATGTATGTTGCCTGGATGCTCCGGCGGTCCAATAGGAAAATTTGATACTGTTTCAGGATATCTTGTTGCTAAATTCGGTTGAGCCGTTGGTGCTTGTGGTAAAATTTGTTGGTCGGGTTGAGTAGGATATTGCTGATGCGTTATTTGGCCAAATTTACCATTTTGTGACGATTCATATTGTCCTGTGAATGTTCCAGAAAATTTACCATTTTGTCTACTATTAACGCCATAATCACCAGAAAAACGACCACCAAATGTTCCAGTATTTCCAGAATTAGAATTGCTTGAAGTTTGTTTATTGCCATTTGATATACCAAATGTTGCAGGAACTTTCGAATATTCTTGTGCAGGTAATTTCGAAGAGCCAGGTTGATTAAATGCGTAAATAGGACGATATTCGGGTTGCGTAGGCTGTTGCTGATTGTTTGTATTATCTGAATTTGAATGACTCACTTGGTCTATTTGCGAGGGGTATACGAAGGGGGTTCTACCTGAATTTAATATATTACTAGAATGTTCTGGTTGTAACGGATATCCTTGTTCTGTAGATTGTAATGTATATTCAGGCTGTCGGCCTTGCGTTGAATGCTGAACTGTTGTTAACGACGATGGTTTTCCTTGTTGTGGTAATGCCGGCTGATTAGCGTTTAACGAATATTGTGATTTAATTGGTTCGGCTGGGTAATTTGTCTGAACAGAAGGATAAGATTGTTGTTGAGTTTGTGGTGGATACCCAGGTTGCATCGATTGCGTAACAAGAACCTGACCGTTTGTCGGATCTGGAACTTTTGGTTGTTGAGAATGAATTATTCCTGGCTGAGGAAAATTATTAGGGTATTGGTTTAAATTTGGAGGTATTAAATAAGAAGGCTGACCATTTGGAGCAGGATAATCTTTTTTTTGTTCCGTTGAAATTTTGTTTTGATTTGACTTCGATACACTTTGTTGGCTTGGTAATGTTACACCTGCAGGTTGGTTTGGAAAATTTGAAAACCCTGACTGAGCATTTTCGTGTCTTGGCTTAGCATTGATTGACTGTTCGGATGTTTTTCCGGAATGACCTGGATAAGCAGTAGCTTCTGGCTGAACGTAAGCAGGGTATTTGTTTCTTGAATCTGTATATTCTCCTGGATATCTGGATTGACTTTGTACAATATTATCAGGTTGCCTTGAAGCGGCGGGAACAGATGATCCTACTGGTTCTTGTGGATAATTTGATCCTGAAAAATTAGGCTGACGGGGGTATGTGTACTTTGAGTTGCCATTTGAATAAGAAGATGGTTGGGGCTGTCCTTGACTATATTCTGATCCATAATCTGGTCCGGGCTCATTGCAATCATCGCATCCAAATGGCACACTTTGACTTTGTGCTTGCCCCATACCACTGCTACCACCTGTTAAAAAGTAATAAACCATTGAAAATCAAATTTCGAACAAAGGAAAAAACGCAACAATTGGTTTAGACAATGATTAACCAAAAAAAAAATTTTAAATAGTGCTGCTTAAATGTGTTGTTCTCAAATAGTGCAAGGTATAATAAGAAAAAACTTTGACGATCAGTATGACGTGAACATGAATGGAACAAAAAAGATGAAAACAATCTGTTTTGCCGAAACCACATACCACAAACAAGAAAAATTACCAAAAAAAGTATTATAACAAAACAATAAAAATGAAATAGGAATGAAATAGTCAGATAAACACATATAATTAGATTTGATTCAAAACTATATTTAGCAGAAAAATACAAAAAAAAAAGTTTGCAAGAAAAAAATCATTGTAATAAAAAATTTAGAAATAGAAAAATTGTTTATAAAAAAAAATCAAACATTAATTTATGACCAAACGTGATGCCATAAATGCGAAGTGACGTCATCGAGATTTTGATTAGGTATAGGAATATTATACATAACCATATTTGTTTTAGAAAAATGCAGAACGCATAATTTTTTGAATACAAATTAGATTTGGCTGGAATCGATTTCAAATATTATAATCTACTAGACATTTTAAAATTTATACTTTTTTATTTTGTTAAATCGTTTAGGTATTAATCCTAAATTATTTTTGACAATGGTGTATTTTGGTTGGATTATTTCTAAAATGCTTACTGACTACGGCTTTAGAACTTCCATACGATGATTCTGCTTCTGCTTTCCCAGGTTCTTTGCTGTTTCCAAAATTCAAATATTGAGACTGTGTTTGACCTCTGACTCTTCCAACAAAGAAATGTTTTGTAGCTCGCTTAGCTCTAGACTCTAAATGTTCAGGTAAGGCTAAATCATTTAAAATACTGATTTGATTATCATGAGTTCTAAAATCATGGATAAGGTATGTCGGAAATCCGCGGCAAAAGTCTAAGATTCGTTGACCTCCTATAGTCCATATCTAAAAACTGATATAATGTTGCGTGTTATACCAAAAGTTAGATGTTTTTACTTGACGTTTGGAAAGTTGACGTTGTTCCATAAAAAAGTGTTTTGTGAGATTTCCCGGTGAAGCTTGATTTAATGTTTGCTCTACAAAGTTCTCGCCACTTTTCAAAAATTCTAACAAGCATCTTGATTCAATTAAATCCTTGTAAGCCACAATGCGCTATTTAAAATTTACTTAAATAGAGTTTATTTTTACATTTGCGCATTTCTTACCGTTTGGTAATCAAAAAGTGCACGGGGTTTGGAGTTTCCTTTGTGAATTTCATTGAGCGAGGTCGAGTCTTTAGAAGTCGAAAAATTCTGTAAAGAAATGAGCTTAAAAATGTATTATCTTTAGCGTTCTACAATAAATGACCCCAAACTGGAACACAAATCTATTGATAAAACTAACGCAGTTGGTTTCGTTGACAAAACAATAAAATTATTTCATTGTAGACTCAAATCTTCTTGAGCAATTTTAATTGCACTGTTTTATATTTAGACATTTTAAGCTTTGGTATCAAATCCAGTCGAATAACAAATTTTAGAAAATTGTTGAGCTTGGAAAAAAAGCATATAATTAATATTTTTATATCAATTTTAAGAAGTGATGATGTTTTTCACAATAAACTAATATTTAAAAGTTAAATAAACATTGCATTGGGTTTCCGTAAGATTTTAATAACAATAATTATACCTGTATTTTTAATAGTTATTTAATGAAAAAGTGTGTTATTAAAAGCAATTAATAATAATTAAGACCGCTTTAAACTCAAGCTACCGTAGCCTTTGATTGTCAAAATTATTGATACTTTATTATCATACGAGTTAATAACAATATTTATTCGTTAGCCAAAAACTTTATAAATTTGGAAAAAAATTGCTTCTGAAACTAAAATGTTCAATACAATTCTTATTTATGCCAATAACCATAGTTGTCTCTAAAAACAATTGAAGTCGCCAATTATAAACAAAAATTTGTTTGTACTATTGTTGTTAATTTGTACGATACTGTTTGAGTGGTTCTTAATAATCGGTCAACAAAAAACTATATTTTTTTAATCATTATATGCTTATGAAACTGACGTAGATATAGCTATTCACAAAAGATACCTACCCACTCCGCTGCAAAATAATTAATTTGCTAATTATTTCTATCAAAGCTTTTTGTATTTTATTAAATTAGTGAAAATATTTTTTTAATATTTGAGTTTGTGCTTACGAAAAGTTTCGCCGCTTTGTCCTATATAGGGTGTATACTATGCTTTTTAGGCAGCAGGTCTTAGATCGGTTCGTACTACAGCCGGTAACAATCTATAAAGTTGCTCACGCAATGGCGTAGAGATTTTTGTGAATTTGAATTAATTTATATCAATTTAATTAATTTGCGCTATGGTTTTTGAGCGTTGTAAAATAAGAAATACATATTATTAACTTGCTTAAAAATTTCTCGTTTTGTTTTTAGATTAAAAATTTGTTTTGCATTTAGAAAATGATGTAAATGCTTGCAGCAGGCATTTGTGCACGTCACTGTGCTCTAAAATGCTAATGTCAGCATTAAACAGACACCTGCAAAGCTGCCTCCGCTTAGCTTACAGGCACTAAAAATTACACTCAGTATATTTACCCTTGTTTCATCTTTTGCGTTTTTCAAGTGGCACGATATATGCGGTAGTAAGATATATATAAATCTTATCAAAAAGAATTATACAAATAGAAAACATTAATCATATAAAAACCTTAGTTCTTCATAATTTTAGCAGTTACGTCATAGCAACTACCAGCTATAACGTTAAATTTGAAAAAATATTTGTATTGTATGGTTCTTCTCCGGTAAGGTTCTTCTCCGAGACAATTGTTTTTTAAGCCCGCAGTCGAAAGCATTCGACTGCGTGCTGTTGCATTGGTCCACTGGATCAATATTGAGTTCAGACAGCCAATTTAATATGTTTGAAAATAAACTTGTTTAGTAAAAGCGTAAAACTGAAAAAAAAACTTTGCTTTTATTACGTGCACAGAGCTTATTGAGCTTTTAAATGTAATTTTTTTAAACATTTTTCTTCAAACATATACAAATTTACCAACTATATACAAAGTACATAGTTAGTATATATATATATGGATAACTATATACACTGTAAAACTATATATAGCTCACAAGTGCTCTTAAGCGAATTGAATTATTAAATGTGAAAATCTCACGTTATAATGTGCGTAAAATTTGTGCACCAGTGAAAAATGCGTAGACAACAGTTTTCTGAACAATTAAAAAACCAATATTTTTTCTAATTTCTCATGTAGATTATATAAATTAGCGTGCGCCAAATTATTAATTACGCACAATTTTTTTATACTTTTAGTCTCGTTTCCTTTTGATGGTTCTATACATTTGCATCTACTCGTACTTTTTGTGGTAAGGAAAAAAGTAGCTTTCTAATGAGTTCTTTGCTATCTCTACTTGTCGAAAAAATATTCATAATTAATCCAAAAGAAGCGTTTTGGGATCTTAAATTTAATTAAGGCGGTGTTATGCATTTTTTGAAAGATTTTTTTATATTTTTAGTACTTTAAATTAGAATTTCAATATTAATTTTAAAAAGAAGATACCAACAAACTTCAATTGTTTTGCCAAACTCAATAGATTAATAAAAACCTATAAAACAACATTTGAAATTTGATATTTTGCAGCAAAAAATATGAATACTGACTATTTTCCTTCCAAAATTAAAATCAATTAAAAAAATTTTAAAAATTATGCAATCAGCGCTGAATTATGCAATAGCTTTGCACAAGTGCAAATTATTGATCTAAGCAGTAATTTTTTTTTCCAAGAGAAATACAATCGGTTGATTGGTTTCAAAATTATTATGTGAGTTTTTTGGGAATTGTCAGCATTCAGTAAATTCTATTGCCGAATACCACTCGTACAAATGAAATTGAAAAATTTTTTCATCTTAAATCAATCGCATTTGTTTGGACAATTTCTCCTCAGTAGAAGTTGTTGTTGAAACACATACTCGTCATTTGAGTCCAAAATTTCCAACAATTTCATACCCACTCGCGTTACTATATTTGATAATAACAATTGATAACAGCAAGCGTAATAAGACACAAGGTATTTTTAGTTTAGAACACTATTTTTTAAAGATTATGATTTATAAATAAATAATAGTGTGCTACTGTAGTAAACGATATATTGTTTATATTTTTCAGCATTTGTTATTCTATTAAGTTTTGAATAAAAGTTATCACATACAATTTTTAAATGATAAATAATTTTACAATCAATTTTTATATAATTATAACGAATTGACAAAACTAATCAATTAAATTGTTTGCTGTTTTGTAATAATCAAATGCCAATAGTGCAATAATTTAATTTGGTTCACATAAATAATCAGTGTTAGGTCAAATTAACACATTAATACAAAAATAAATTTCTTATCAATATGATAAAAGCTTTCAAAAAAAATAGTGCTTACCTCTGCTCCTTGTTGAGAAAAATTTACACCTAAATTACCAACCACAATTGCACATATTAAAATTAACCGCGCCATTGAAGTAGTGACCGCAGGGCGGCCTATCGTTAAATGCTGAATCTATTCCTGGTTATGTATGACCCCTGACATGGTGTCCCCTAGAAGATATCAGAATTCTAATATACTCATTTTGTTTTACATACAAAACAACTAAAAGCACAATAATCACTCATCAGAGCCTAATCTGATCTTGGCATCATTTATTAAATCATATACAGTATGTTGCATTCAGCGATTTGTTTGTAATATTACGTAAAATTGGTTATAATAATAAACCAATTTGTCATAACAATTTTCCGATTCAGACCGTAAAATTTTAAACTATTCAAATAAAATGTCTGTCTAGCACTGAATCTATAAATAATAATATCAACAATAATCGTGTTAATAATAAATAATAACAATTTTTTCAGGATTGTTGGATAACCAAATGTCTAAGTTGCAAAATAATTTTTATAATTTAAAAACAGATAATAATGTAACAAAATATATTGTTAATACGATACAGGTTTCAAATATAAAAAGTAAAACAATTATTAATAAAGTGAATTAACAAAATGACAATATATATTTTAAACTCATTTATTAGAAATTAAAAAAAAATTGAAACAAAACCAATAAGCTATTATTTTTATCAATTACTTCAAAAAACAGAGGGCTATTTTTAAAAGTATAGTAATTGAGAAAAATTTTAAGTAATGAATTATTTAAGAATAACATTAGTAATCCACCGAAAACTATTAAAAATTTTATTTTGTTGTTTAGTTATTATAGATTAAATAAAAAAAATACGCTGTTGCACAAATGTTTTAATTCAAAATTACCTTATAGAAAATGTTAAATGTTATAAATATAAAAATCTATTTTTTTAAAAAATGATGTATAATTGAAAATTATATCCGCATTTTATGTCTTTTTTTTGCTTAAACTTTTCTATTTTTATCATTTTTATGTCTTTAAAATTAGTTTTAAAAAAGAGGATTTTAATTATGTTTATGCTATATTCAGTTATGACAAATCAACCTAAACAATCGGTATAGCCACAATAACATTACGTCTAGACTTTCAAAAAAAAATTTACTTAAAATTATCAGATCTGGCTGGTCTTATGTTAACTATTGTCAAGGTAATTTATTTAAGACTATTTTCAAATGAAACATGTTTTGTGCGAAAAATATTTGTAATTTATTGTTATTTTTAGAATAAAAATTTTTAGAAAATTCTAAAAAATAATTCTATCTAACACCTCTTTATATGACCTTATAAAAATAATGTTTTTGATTGAGTTATGGGGTCTATAAAACACAAGTGGATTTAGAAATCAATAATTAAACTGTTTTTAGATAAACTTTACAGAAAACTTATTGAACATAAAAAATATAATACATAAAATTACAATTATAAGAGACAGGATTCTCAGATGAAATCATTTGTTGAGATTTACGTTAACATTTATGTTAAAAGAAAAATAATAATAATAACAAAATCGGTTCACCTTCAACATCAAATACTGTTTATTGAATGCTTCTGCTAGAAACTGATGAATTTGCTCTCTTTCAAGAACTGTTGATTTCTTGCACTTGAAATCTTTTGATTTGTTCTGCAAAAACGCGATTAACTTGTCATATTGTGAAATATCTCTATTTTTGTAAAGTTTTAATGTCGATCTTAACATGCTGTATTTCGTCCACATTGAAGAGACCGTGAATCTTTTTGTGACGTTGAAAAAGTAACCCAACAGCACATCTTCGCTCATCCAACAAACATTGTTTTCCTGTTTTCAGTTATTGAACTCACTCAATTCTTTGTAAAAAGCGTCCCTGGATTTCTTGGGTAGCAAACTTTCGCAATTTTTTTAGGAAGGAGAAATATTTCTTTTTATTTCCAACTCTGTTACAAGCGCAGAAACAGTTTGTTTGACAAATTTTTCTCAAACAACAAATTTGTTGTCAACAACAGCATGGCAACCAAATCATAGACTACTACTAATCTTTGTAGATTTAAAATTTTTGGGTTTTGATATTTTTTTTAGAATTCTTACAGAAAGAGTTGTTGGATAAAAATATGTATTGTAGTTGTGTCTTAGCAGCAAATAAGTCACTCAAGAAAAATGTAAGCTCTCGTGATTAAACATCTTTTTCGTGACTTATTTTTCTTATAAGACACTTGTATAATAAATAGCTATTAAACACATTAAGTAAGTGGCAGTTACAGTTTTTATCCTATGAAAGCTCTACTCCATATTTTTGGCTCTGTTTGTAGTTAATCCCAAAATATAGCGTAAACATAGTTAAAACTGTTTTTTGAATTTGAGACTATAATAAGTTTATTGATGTTTTCAGTTTAGAGTTTTTATTATTTATCTATTAAAGCACTTGTGCTCTAATAGATGTTTTTAAATTTTAAAAGTCGATGTTGGTGTACTAAGCTGTCAAAAAATAATTTTGCCAATTTCATAATTTTTTTAAATACGGATTATTACTGTAATATCCTTGAAAGAAAAATCGTATTCATTTTAAACCAAAATTATTTTTGAAAAATGGTTAGTGAATGGTTTAAACTAGAGACAAAGTGGCTTTAATTTTTTTGCTACAACAATTTTGCTAAATTTAGGATTGGTAATCGTTGTTTTTGCTAGTTCTCAAATTTCGGCAGGAGCATATAAACTGTTCTTCCTGTAATATCAATTTTTTGTTAAAAATGAAACAAATTACGTTAAACAAAAGCTTTTAAATTGAATGACTTGTTGCTGTTATCAACCGTTAGCAACAAATTTTCTTAGAACTTGAAAATTTCATTTTTTTATTTATATAAAATTAAAGAAAAATGACGCAAATTTATAGCTTGAAGAACACGTTTTATAAGAGAAATTGGCGCGGGGTCTCATAGAAAATTTGCCAGCGACTCGTTTTTTACTCTGGGGCTTATGCGTCAAATCAACCCTTGTAAGACTAGTTGTTTAATATACTATTTTTGAACAAATACTATATAAACACGTTCTTTTTAGAGATACCTTGTTAAAATCACCAATAAGTAAATTTTTAGTTGCAGAAATTGCAGAAAAAAGTCTTGAGAACAGAGTAAAAATTATTTAGTTTTATATTACCTGTTACCTACCTGTAAACTGTATTGTCAGAAAGTCAATGCAATTTTAGCATAATTGGTTAAAAATCTAACTCTTAGCGGATTAAAGAATGCTTCACGATTAAGAAATATATCTTTTTTTTTAATTCAAAAATTATTCTGAAACATATCGTTTTGAGATCCAGATAGGTATTTAATTTATGCAATAAAGAAAATACGACCGGAATACATAAATTTAAAATCATCTACCAGTAAAATCTGTTAATTACAGGACGGGATATTAAGTTTGACCTAAAATAAATCAATATTTATGAAGTATGACTAAGTACCGATTGTGCAATAACAATTATGAGAGATAAAATAGGCAAATAATAATGATTGTTCTATTTCTTAAATATGGTATGTTTATTCGAGAAAATTCATCAAAAATCCTTCAACCTAATGATTTATGTGTTGGAATAATATTACATAAAAATGACAATAAAGTATATAAAATTTTTGATAAAATTATCAAAATATTCTCAGTCAACTTAAATATATTTTATTTATTTACTTTATTACGAATGAATGGTAGTGGTAGAGACTCATTTATCTAAATAAAGCACTATAGCGCAATACCGGTTGTAGGTTTTATATCTTTCGTAAATTCATATTATGAAAATTCGCATCAAATTACTTTATTTATATTTTTTACAGCTGCAGTTGTCAAAAAAATGATAATACATGATAATACGTGCTCCTTTAGAAAAAAAATGACAAGTAAGCCTTGGAAACAAAAATTATTGAAAATTTTCTTGGTGATCAAAAAATCAAGCTTTTGATTTCATTAAGAAATTTCAGCACTTCAATAAAAAAAATATAAATAACCAGCAACTTTCTGGTTTATCTTATAAAAACTATTTATTAAAAGAAAATAAAGACAGTTTTAAAACCTATTTATTTAAAAACATGACTTGTATAAAAGTACACAAAGTAAGAAAACAAATTAGACAAAAACAACTATACCGAGACATAAAATACTACAGGAATGAACAAATCTGTAGAAAATCTAGGAATGAAATTTTCTAAAGTGACAAAACAGAAAGGTATAACTAATTAGCTAATTAACCACACATTACATAAATACATTACTATTTCACTTAAGTAATATTGCACATTCGGCCTTAATGTAAGTTTGTTTCCACCAAGCAACCACATAATATTATGTTTAAAACGTCAAAAAAAAAAGGTTTGACGTAAAAAAAATTAATTTAAAAGTTGTATAAATGTTATAATTTTTTGTAAATATTTAGAACTTTTTAAAGCTTCTTTGGTGGAAACATATTATAAACTTATAATTTTGGTATAATTGTCTTGTAACTAAAAATTAATGACTAGGAAAATTTATATCATTAGCCGATATAATAAATAATAAAATAATAACTAAAACTAAAAATCTTGTTATATGATTAGTAAAAGAATAAATAACTTAAAATTTAATATGACTACGCATTTTACAAAAGCTATGTTTGGCAAAATGCGTTGTAGAGACTAGAGACACTCTCGTCTATGAATCTGTAAAATAACAAATAATTTGATATTTTACATAAAAACGGAACGTTTAACTTAAAATTAAATCTTTCTATCGGCTAATAGTATGTTCATACGCCTCAGCCATTAGCTAACCTATAAAGCCAATAAATATTTAAAATAATAATAATAATATTTACAGACAAAATAAATATTGTAGTTTCATTAACTAATAATTACATAACTACAGTGATTTATAAATATTCTGCAATTTTTCTGTTGTTGTTTTCTTTTCTAGAAAGATTGCTTATCCGGTGTTTGAAGTTGCCCTACTGCTGTCATCAAGCAGCCAGCTGATTTTACTGACATTTTTTCTGACTTGATGTCTGTGTGCTCAGTGAAGATTATCCATTCACCTTCAAATCTCAGTCCGTAGTATTAAATTTTTTTTATATTTCATGTGTTTTGTTTTACTGATTCACTATGCTGCCTTCATCTCATGCATTAAGTGAAAAGGATATTCAAATAACCGTAGTATAGATTACCGGCTGCTTAATTGCAGCAGTTGAGCATTTTCAAACGCTGGCGCAAAAGAGTTGATTGAAAAATTTGTTGAATAATTGTAAAAAACTATAACAATTTAAAAAAATAAAGACATTAGTTACACCCTTAACCTAAGCTGCCTTTTGGGCAAATAAAGAGCACCGACGGATATCGCTTCTTGCTAAGTACAAATTTATGGCACAATTGAATTCACATGTAAGTACCTATACCTAAGGCACAAATAAAAATTTTGATGGTCCCATTACGGAATAAATTGAAAATAGTAAACATGTTGATAGGTATCTCAAACGGCTATTGCTAAACCTAAACTATACCCATTAGATCGATCTGTATTTGATCCAAAATCTCTTCTAGTTTGAGACGAAAAATCCATTGGCTGATCTTGAAAAAGGTTGCTGATTGCTCCTCCAAATCTGGATGTTGCATTTAAAATAACAGATGGGTGCTTAATTGTTGAATAGAGTAGACGCTCGGGATTGGGAGAGATTACAGTTGATCGGTATATCATTGGACTTTCAGGACTTTTAATAACGGAATTGCTTATTCTGGTTCCTGCAGAAACAATGACAGGTGTCGGAGACGCCAAGCTTTTATCTGGAGTTGTTTCTCGTGATGAATGGCGGCCGTTGATTCGCATGCAGGAAGACTCTTCATGTTTATATAAATATGATTTCAGAGCGAAGGCTTTGCCACAACGACCACATACGTGAGGTTTGGTATTAGAATGAGTTTGAATGTGGGCTCGCAGATTTGATTTATCCGCAAATGCTTTACTGCAGATTGTGCACTTGAACGGCTTTTCTCCTGAAACAAAAATGTTTTCTAAGCAAAACTCTTTTCTATCTATATATTTATTTCTGTACTATATTTTATTAGTATCCATCCAGTGGTCTGTGCTTTTGCGACATTAGCTTTTTCATTAAGCAAAGTTAAAATTTTCTAAATAATTTTATGTTTTGCAACAATTTATTAGTGAAAAGTAGCTTTTTCTGAAAAAAATAGACTAAGACAGGAGAGGCAGTGGTTGGTGCTAAAGCAGTTATTGACAGTTTAATTTTTACATCTAAATAATAAGAGGCATTCTCACAGGCAAGATTAATACCAATCAAGCCATAAGTGACATAGATAAACAAATACATATCTAATAATTTAAATAACGTAGATTTAGAAAAAAATTGTGTAAATGTACACTGTAGGAATTGAATTTTCTAACGTTACAATGATTGGCAATGGTAGTTGATGATGCAAATAACAATGAGAGCGTATTGTTAGCAAATGATCCGGACTTACCAATAATCATCTAGGAACCAGCTGTTTTATATGATCTTTGCCGGCTGTTAAGAAATAAGACATAAAAAAAAGATGTAAAAAAAAATAATAGTCTAAAGAAGAAGAAAAAAAGCGATTGAAAATTTCGAGTAGAGAAAACAAAGGACATTGAGAAAAGTCTCCAAGAGCAGCAAAACTGCAAGAAAACAATAAAAATGTAGAATAATCTAAGTAATTAAAAAGAATTGACATCAAATATTTATGCGTACATTCAGAAATTTATTTTGTATAAACTAAGAAAAATATATCAAGGTACTCAAATATATAACAAATGACAAATAAACAAATAATTTATTAAAAGAAAAAACGACAAATAGATTAATGAATCATCCAGATTATTCAGTCAATCCAGTCAGAATCAGTATATTATATAAAATTTACCTCGCAAAAGTGTACTTTATTCACGACATGCAAGAAAAATGCTTGTGACTTGTTTTAATGTGAAAGTATTATTATTAAAAATGTCGCTACCAAAAACAGGTCACTCTTTGTCTCAACTTTTCAACAGATATGATAAAAAAACAAAAAAAAATGTCATATATCACCAGATGCTTCAATGAAGAGAATTCAACCGTGTCTATCACATGCTGCCCAATATCACATGGTATTGCTGACACGCGATTGATCTAATCAATTTTTGTACTTTTTAATTTCTTTTTGTGTCTTATCTTAATAAAATAGTAAACTTACTATTTATTTTGCATTTATTGTATTACTTTCATAAAATCATAAATTATCTTCAGCTAATCTGTAATAAGACATTCATTAGCTGTTAGGCGGTACAAAGTTCGCCGGGGCAGCTTTACAGAAAATAGATAAGTACTCTAATAAATACGTACTTAGGTAATTTGTTGTAAGCGTCAATTGTATTAGAATGCTGAATGCCAATAAAAATAATGACTGCGACAAAAGTGTCAATTAAATGTTTTAATTTGTTTAAAAAACTTTTGTTAGTTAAAAAGAAAATAAATTCTGAATCTTAAAATTTAAAGTTTAGAAGCTATTGAAAAATTTGTCCTTCATTTGTTAAAGTACTATATTTCCATGCTGACATCTATCAGATACTTTTTATTACATCAAGGTCAGAAAACTATGCTTCAACGTTTCAATAAAAATAGATATCATGTTCATTAGTCAAATAATTCCTACAATATAGGTAGAAGATGTTACAAAAGAGAAAAGCACACACTTTAAAGTTTACAAACGTTTTTTTACCTGTATGTGTTCTTATGTGTCCTTGCAATAACCATGGCCTTGAAAAACATTTTCCACAATACTGACATTTACAACCTTGATTGTGTGTTCGAACGTGCATGGAAAACGCTGGCATACTGACATACAACTTGTCACAATGAGGACATCTTCTGGCCTTTTTATCTCCAGGACTTCGGTGAGTTTGCCGATGTCTTGCTAAATTACTAGAAGTGCTGTATCTTTTACCACAATCATTACATTCATGATCAATTCCATCATTTAAGCAATTAGATGTTGTTTCTTCTGGAATACTATGAGGTAATAAAATCGATGCAGATGTTATAGAAGAGGTAATATTCTTGCTATAATCTTCAGTCTACAATAATAAACATATAGAAGAAGCATAAACAAATATTAATGTAAATAATTGTGAAATTGTAAACTAAACTTTGAAAAATAATACTGCTTGATTCACTATTTCACACAAAAGCAAAGTTTTAAAGAATGAAACTGTTTCCAAAAAACTAGAGCAGATTGATCAAACAAATAATCCTTGAGTAAATATGGTTGTAAAAAAATTCTAGGATTATTAAATATTTACGTGATTAAGTTTATAATGAAGCACAAACATAAAATGAGGTCGCACCTTAATTAGATGTGGTCGTGAAGCTCTTGACGACTTGTCAAAAAGTTTGTGGGTGTAATTAAAAGGTGTTTGATCTGTAATGGAAGCATTTGTGGATAAGAGTTTTCTCTGTTCTTGAATCTGTCCAGTAGCTACAGCAACTTCTGCTAATTTTGTTAAATTGTACAGTTCCTCTGGACATTCGGAACTGTTTTCCGATTCATGACTTTCTGCAACGTCTGCTATGCTTATTGCATTCTCGGAATTTATGTCTGAAATCAACAAGAAACGCTATTTGTAAATGAGCAAATTATTTTAAAAATCTTTAAAAACATTAGGAAAAGTGATAACAAAAAAATAATAATTATTATAGAGTTTTAGTTAAAAACTAATTGTTGGTTAGGCAACAATAAACTTAGATTTCCTATTTTTACAGTCTTCAAATTTTAAAAGAGGTAGAAAAATCTTAGGTATAAACACCTTTGGAAAATGATATAGTTGTAATATTTCAAATATTTTTTCGTAGATACGAGTATTTTTAGTTTTGCCTATTAATACAATGAATATTATTTACAGCTGCCCAGGTTCTCTCATACATCTTTATAAACAGCTTGAAACATTTTTTGAAAACTTGGCAATAAAACAGATTGTCTGTAAAAAACCCACGTCAAATTACGCATATTTTTCCCAGTTAGAGTTACAGCGTCAGAAGATGACGTGGTTTTCAGTGCAAACTTACAGTATTTGGGCCAAAAGTAGAGGCTCTGTAAGGTGTGATCGGCAAATTGCCAAATTGCAACAAGTCGTTATTACCAACAACAAGTAGCTGGCCCTCAATTTTATACGACTCTTCCAACTTTTTAGCCACGTGGTCAATGTTATAACGAACAGTTTCATTTACATTTCGAAAATAAACGGAATTCGTATTTTTAAAAGGATGAATCAGGCCTGCTTATCGTTGGGCAGTTGAATAAACCAAGGAAAATATATTTTCTGTTTTTTGAACCAAAATATTTACAGGGTGCTTCAAAATATTGTTTCAACATGTTCAAAGTACTTTGTTGAAAGAAGAAGATTACTTGGGTTAGTTGAGTATTATTGAAAGAATGAAGCAATAGTTGAAAGAATTTTAAACTTTGTTTAACAATTTTTTATACAGTTGTAATTAGTTTTAATGTTTGAAAAAACGTATAGTATAAATAATTTCGTTTAAGTAATAGTATCTCCTTTGCTGTGTAATTCATACTAGAAATAGTTGATACAGGTCACGGTTTTACCACAAATAACACTAATTCAAAAATCACGCAAAAAATCAAAGCAAAAATACGGATGATCAAAAAATGTATTAACTAAGAAACTAATCCTTAAAGATAAACTAATTCAAATAAAATAAATAAATAAAAACAGCACTATTGTAAAATCTTTTGGATAAAAAAAATACAAAACAAACGATATTGTACATTTAAAGCAAAAAATTTAATAATAAAAAAGGTTTTTTTATTTGTGTTATCTATAAAAACTGCACAATTCTTATTGAGTAGCTGATAAAAGTGAAGAAAAGATACGAGAACATACAATAAAAAAAACTCTAAGCAAAGAAAAATTACACAACCGAGACAAAAAATCTGAAAATCTAAAAAATCTAAGTATTAAAAATAAAGTGTAAATATAAAACAAACTCAAATATGTTGCTAAATTATACACAATTTGCCGCAAAATGAAATGAATGGAGTTATAAAAGTTTTGTAAAGTGAACGTAATATGAATAAAAAAAAGTAAAATTAAAAAAAATTTTAATGAAAATGCACTGTACAGACTAAACCGTATATATATTGTTCTCATCTTTATTTCCCTGTCCTGATGACGCCTCCACCGATGGAGTGCGAAACGTCGACAATTTCATTTAACTTTTCGACACGGTCTTTTCCGAAAGATGTCAATATTTCAATAAAACGTATATGTTAAAATGATCTTAGACAAAGCTAAAAAATTGAAGTTTTTGAGATTTCTTTAAATGTATTATAAAAGTATTTAGGAGCAATTTTGTTAATAAATTAATGCCAATTATTCTAATATATCTAAACACATGATTTTGTCATAAATATTTTATGTCAAACTTTTGACTTATCTTGCCATTTATTCATTAATTTAACACTTAGTTTAAGATGGCACTAAGCCATACTCCTTAATGCACACTGGTGCCATTTCTCAAATTTAAATGTAATGTACTTTGAACATCATTTGCAGTAAATGATTTCTGACAACCAAATTTAGCACGCTTTTAATTTATAATGTCAATACTTTAGTGTTTTATTTTTTAAATATAATTGAGAATCTTTCTTCAGCAAAATCTAAACATTTCTTGTGCTTCAATTTTAATCAATTTTACATATTCCTCACAATTTTGATATTTAGTTTTTTAAACGCACTGTAATATATTTATATAATTTATTATACAAGATGATTAATTAGTGTGGGATTGGAGTACTATTGATTGTCTTTAGCATTGATTTCTTGTTAATTGTGTTAACGGAATAATTTTACACTGCATTAACTTATTTTCTAAAAATCTTCAAAAGCCTAATTCTTCAAAAATTAACATATTTTTGAGTAGTTGCTTACCGTATTAATTGCTATATAACTGAATAAATGTTTTAAGTTTGCAATAACTACAAAAATGTTATGATGCTTCTTTTAAAAAATATATTTAAAAACAAATGTTTCTGATTTTTTGTGCATGACAAAAAAAAGGTTGAAAATACCGTTTATAATTAATATTCTTAATTTCAAAATTCTAAATTCTAAGTATTGCTTCACAGAAAAAAAAATACCTTTAATTTTTTGCGTTGATCATATATGTTTTTTTTAAATTTTTTTTATTAACAATTACTATTGTTAAAATTTTTAAACATTTTTCAATTGATTATAACAGCTTTATGATTATTATTTAGCTGTGAAATCAAAATTGTTAACATAAAAGACAGTAAGTAGAATATGAGAAGAAAATCTAGTTTTGAAGAATTAAATGGTTCTTATCTTAAAAGACATATAAATAACATAAAACGTAAAAGCTATGGATCAGCAATGCTCTTCAAGGCATTTCTCTATTTTTGCCACAAAAACGTTTTTTAGCATTTTGTTGGTAATTGAATTAAATGCTTAACAAATTCTTACTTTACGTCGTTAATGTTACTGTGTTTAAATTGAAGTTAATGTAGTTACATTAGAAGATCTAGGTGGCCACCTACTTGGCCCTCCACTGTAAACCCAAGGATTTCATAGCACACTATCAGCGGCTAGTTGATAAAAAACCAAATGTTGTAATATATCAAGAGACGTTTCAATTATAAATTTTGTACATTAAAGTAATGCTTAATAAAAAATAATAAGTAATTTAATTTTTTTAAAACCTACTTGATGTTTTATTTGAAATAACAAAGTTTTGAGAACGTATAAATAAAAAAGTAAATCTTTTTTTGTAAAAAAAAATAAAAATTAGAAAATATTTTCCAATAATTTCAACCTTTTTCTTGTCAAGTACATAAAATATAAAAAATATATACTTTGTAAATAATAACAACCTGTATTACAATTTGATGCAAAAATATGTTTTAAAAAAATATATTACTTAAAAGTAGTGAATGCAAATTCACTGCTTTGCACATTCACTCACATACAACTCACTACACAGTTGTATGGCAATTGATACGACAAACCGTATTTTTTTTGTTCTAGTTAAAAGAAAAGTTCAAGCTAGAAAAATGGAAAGTCTTATACGACCCTGAATAATTTAAGAAGGTAAAAGATTTTGCAGTGTAAATTTACTTAACAAAATTTACATTAAATCTAGCAAAGACATAAGAGCCAACTTCACTAAAAACCCACTTTGTATAATTATGCTTTTGCAATATGTACTGAAAAACTTTAGAATTTTACTTAAAACTTACAGTCTAAAACTTGCACTGGTGTTTGATTTTGATTAATTCTGGTTATGATATTTAGACTTTCCAGATAAAGCTTTATACGTATACTTTAGGATTTATTGTAGTCAAAACAAATTAAAATCAAAAAGTTCAAGTTTAAAGTTTTCGTTTTCATGTTCTAGCTATTCCTATATATAAAATTTATTTTTTAATCAGATTTATTGCAACGTGTGTCAAGAATTCTTTCATTTACAAAATCTAAACAGCTTGATATTTTTCAAATAATTTTAAAGTAATTTGTCATTTAAAAAAACTTGTATTGATGAAAAAAAAAATTAAAAATCTTTATTTGAACGTTTTCTAGTAACTGTTGTTCTATTGTTCAACACAGAAAGCAGAATAACAAAGATGTTAAATTTTTCAAATTTCTATTTTATTCCAAAACAAAAAAGTAAAAAGTTGTTAAACACCAAGAAGATGAAGCGGACTAGTTCACACAAAAAGTATTCAAACAATTTTATTTACTAAAGCATAGCAACAAGCGGTGGAATAAATTAAGCTTAAATTTTCAGTAGTCAATTTAAACTCTCAATTCAAATTAGAGTTAATTCGTTACGTGACTGTTTAAATTTGCAAAAACCGCCAATAAAACTTTTTGATATTAAATTCAATCAGCAATTAACTGAACTTTAACATTACTTTTTTTTGTCTGTTCCTTTCTACAAATTTTTGGTTTACTCCATTACTTGTTATTTTTAGATTCACAAATGGCTAATACACTCTTTCCTTCTTTCCTCTCTTGTTCAATTTTTTTTTACTTATAATTTAGTATGTTATGTGACATACGTACAAGTTCTGTTTTTCTAACAAGCAGCTTTTTCAATCTCCTGTATGTTTTTTCTCATGTATTTGCTACACACTTTATACGTGCTATTGAGCAGTTTTTTTATGTTCTATCTCTCTTTTTTTTGTGTACTGGGCAAACAATATTTCGTCTGTTGCTGCGGTTTTTTCAGATTTGTCATATTTCTTTTTTATTTTGCATTGTTTTTTAAATTTTTTGTTTTAGTTACTATTCTTTCTATTTCTATTCAATTTTTTTTCTTTATCTTTAGAAGCAGAACTCACTACAGTAAAAAAAATATTCTAATACATTTCTTATTCAATACGGGCGTAACAAATTTAATTAAAAACATTATTGTGTAGTCCATCTAATTTCTATAAAAATGATATCTATAAATTGATACAAATGACTAGCAAGAGAAGACGTACCATATAACAACCATAAAACTTAGTGACTTCAAAAGCCGTCACTAGTTTTTTTAAGCCGAGAAAAAAAAAACAATAAAAATACTAACCATATAGTAGTTCTAAAGGATCTGTTTCATAATTGGTTTTTAAATGTTTAGGGTCAGTCTCATTAAACAAACACAAAATAATTATTTTTTTACTTGTTTCTGCTTGTAACTTTTATAATATTTTACTATAATATTTTAATTTATTGTCATTTTTAGACCTCCTTTGGTTTTTGACCACAAGCAGGTGCTTCGTGGCCCCTGCCTAGTTATGACCCTGATAGCCTATCAAAAACATTTTACATGAAGAATAGAAAGACAAGCTCGTACGCTTCAAAATCAAAAGTGATTAATGAGTGTTGGTAATTTAACCGAGTTATCAGACAATAAAAAAAATACTGGTCGGACAAACAAGTTATCACAATAGCACATTCCGTCTGACACGTAGATCTAAAACATGCAATATTTTTTTAATCAGTTTGGTATTTCTACCAGAACAGCAGAGAGTAATAGAGTTAAGGTAAATTTATTTAAAAACAACAATTTGTAGACTTAGTCATGTTTTCTGGTCATCAGTTTTTAACAAGAGTTTTTGAAACAATTAAAATAAAACTTAAAAAAATTGATATAAACTTTTTTATATAGTTCGTTCGTACCTATGCTTGGTCAGTTATGTTACCTCAACAAATAAGTCTCAAAGTTTTAAAATGCCAATTATATAGTAATTTATTTTAAAGGCACTGCCATATTTTTACACTGATAATTTTAATTTTGGCAAAAGCTGCAAGCTATTTTATGACTAAATAATATTGTTACAAGCTGTAACAGACCCAAAACAAATAAGCTTTGTAGAAATTTGTACAAAGATAGACCTTCAACAAGAATAACTCAACCTCTCTTGTCACTTTATTTCTAAATAAAATTGTGCCAATAAAACTACATTTCAATCATTTTTGAATGAACAAATTTTGCAAGTAACAAGTTTAAGTCGATATATAAGACAACAGAAAAAATCTTGGAATCAGTAGCCAGCCCATGACTGGTTTTTAATTGCTCGCGTTGCATATTGTTTTTAATAAAATAAGTCTTGTCAATAAAGTAAAATTGTTTTCTTAAATAATTGTTAGAAATAAGCTCAAACTTTTTCAAAAATATAATGAAAACAACTTTAATCATTATTTTTTTTTAAGTTGGCTTTAATTAAATAATCTTCAATTGGCAAACCTGATGAAAGATGTCAGCAAAGATAAAGAAATGTTTGTATATTTTTTTATTTTTGCTCACATTTGGAGCTGCAAGTAATTAATATGATTTGGCAAGTTTTTAATTTAGACCGATATCAAATATAAACGGTATAAAAGTAGAATAAGTAAGAAAAAATGTCAAAATACCTTGTTCCACGTCGTCTAAGTTGTATCGGCGATGTGTGATGAGGAAAGCTCGTGGCATGTCTCAGAGCTTGGACTTTCACAAAGCGCTTCACTGGCAGGAACAGTAAACTAAACTTTAGAGACAAACAGTTGAGCTTTTTGGTCATCTAAAGCACGTTCACTAAAATATTTTAAAGGACTTTATGCTACTGTGCTTTAAGCTTTACTGAGTTTAAGAAACGCGTTAGCTGTTCTATATTTACAAATTTTGACGCGTGCCAAGTTTCAGGCAGTAGGGATGCTGCTGACGGTGTGTGCCCCTCGTCCCTTTTTTAACGCCTCTCCTGTCACATCCCATTGGCCCTCCCGCACTGACTTGCTTTCATCTGTTGATTATGATTGTTAGAACGTGGCTTTTTTATGACAATTCTTAGATTTTTTTTCATCTTAGGGGGTAGTCTTTTATGTATGAATTAGAAACTCCTCTTATAGAAAAATCTATATTTGAAAACACATTTTTTAAGAATTTTTTTGATGCTTTAAGTAACACTTGTTAAATGACTTTATACACCCACTTTCAGCTACTTAAATTTTATACAAAAAACTTATTATAGTGATGAAAAATATCTTAAGATAAATTTATTTTGAAACAAATGTGTTTAAAACAATAATTTTGCTAAATTTTCAGAAAAAAGTGTTGAACATATAAACATTAGAAATGATATCAACAACTTTCATTGTTTTATAATAATTATAAATAAAACATTGTGCAATATAATTTTTCCGAAAAAAACAAACTAGCTCATAGCAATGTTTCTCATTTTTTTTACTGCAGAGCAGATTTATTTTATAAGTTAAATAAAAAAAAATTTTCAAGTACGTTAATTAAAAATTAATTGGTCTAAAAAAACGTTTGACTTTTGAGAGCAGCCATCTATGTTTATTAAAAAAAAAAATACAAATTAATTTCTATTTTTTATAGAGATAATTAAAAATAAAAAAACAAAAAATTCTAAAAACAAGAGAGTTATTGACATATTCTAAAATAAAATTCCTTGGTCATTCTATAGCTACTTATTAGGTAGACTAGAAGTAACATCTTATTCAATCAAAGTTGATTTAAAAACAAAGTTCTTGTTTTTAAAAATTAAAATTCAATATTAGAAATTAAAAAAAAAATTATAACATTATTTGATTATAAATTAATTAAAAAAATTATATAAATATTTTTTTATATATTTTTTTAAACTGTTTGTTTTTAGTTATAGCTCCGTTTTCAAGAAGAATCTTAAATTATTAAAAACTGTTGATAAACAGTTTTTTATTGTTGCCAAAAAATTAAATAAAACTTTACTTTACAGCTGTGTTATAAGTATAATAATGGTATAACAAAACTTTTTTTTTTATTTATTTAATAAAAAACATTTTTGGTCTATTGATCCCTATTTGTTATTATTTTTCTTTTTTTTAAAGATCAACACATATATTCGACAGCAACAATGTTTTTTTATTTCACCGTAAACTATGCGGTAAAGTAGATATTCCTTCTCTTCAGGCTTTAGACGCATTAAAAAAACTACACAACTGTGAAAAAATTTCATGTAGATTATTTTTAAGGGTAAAATGATTGTCTACTTTCTATTTAATAAGTTTTAGCAAATTATTATAAATTCAATACTTAAATCAGATTTTATCGACATATTTAACGCCATCTCTAGTTTAAGGTTGAAATAACTAATTTCGGGATAAGCTGTTTGCTGTCAAGGTCAAACTCTTTCTGCAAATAAATATTTTTTTATTATTTTTTTTTGCGTTTCATTAAAAAAAAAATGAAACGCTTTCAAACTTGCAAGATTGAATAAAAAGTATAAAAATTTGAAAAATAATAACTATTTACCTAACCCATAACTATTTTAGTTTCAGATTCTTTAAATGTCTGTTTTTTGCGTCCTACGGTATTACTGTAACAATTAGTTGATATAAATGAAGGACTGAAGTATCCAAGCTCGGTCGTTTGGTGTCGCAAGTGAAATGACGCGAGTGAACCAAATAATGTGTCGCCACGGAATGCGGTGAACTTATACCCGCGGCTATAGATGTTTGACATAAAATAAAATTACAAATTTTTTGCTTATTTTTCTACTTGAGAAAAAAAAAGTGGTAAATTGTTTTAAGTATACGTATTTTTATGCTGAAAAATTTTCTCACAAGCAAGTAGGCGGCTAGAAAATTCGTCTACAAGCAAAACAACGCAAAATACATTTTTAATGATAGTTCAAAGATCTCAGTGAATAACGTCAACTAGAACCTGTTGGAAATACCCTGGCACAGTTTCAAAATATTAAAAGTTTACCGCAAAATTATTTTTATTTATACTTAAAACGCTTAAATCTAAGTTCTAAGTTAATCATTCAGATATTTCCGGCTCTTAATAGAAATGCACTAGGTACACGCCGTTGGAGAAATCTATTTTCAGATTGTGTTTTCCTTCTAAGATTCCCACATTTTAGTAAATATTTTTTTTCAAAAGTGTGTGCTGAAAAAACATTATATTTAATATTATCATTAATTACCATTAAATTTGCAAGTAAAAGTGTTTTAGCAAAGCCTATACGACGAGCCTTATTACGCTGGTGCACTTATTCTTATTTTAAATGACCACGTGCTAAGATTGTCAAAAAACTTCACTTTCTTAACAGTTTTATGTAAATAAATTTTGGTGTATTTAATCATAATTCATAGCTCAATTATGGTGACGCTTTTAAGCTCTTAAAAATAGTTATTGCTACATTACATTGCTTCTAAGACTTTTAATAAGTAGATTTAGCCGTTATTATTTTATTTTATTGGTTTTAAAGATTTTATAGTTTTTCTTCACTTCATCATCTTCATCGTCATATCATTTGCTGATTAAAAGATTAGCAACAAGCAAATATTTCAAACGTAAAAGCTTTATGAAAATGTAACAGAATTTTATAAGCAATATATAAAAAAAAGTTAAATAAGCAATTGCAAAAAAAAAATGGTGGCAATATTTTGCAGACATTTTTGATTTGGTAGCCTTTTACGTTTATGTGTTACTTGAAAAAATCGCACCTAATGTATTTGTCATTTAATTTGTACGAAAGAGGGTTTTTACTTCAAAATAGTGATTCTGTACTGGTCATTATCCAACATAATGTCAGTAAACACAGAGGAATCACTTGGAAAGCATGCCACCGCCGTTACTCAAGCCATCTAAATCCGGTTCAGGAATGCGTCCCGACGCTGGCGGCGTCTGCAGCGTTTTGGCCGTCAGCCCAACCACCTCTTGCTGCACTGACTTGTTTAACTTGCAGCCACTGACTCACCAGAATCACCATTTGCTTTGTTCTCAATTTATCAAACAAAAAGCAAGATCAAGATTAGAAAAATATATAATTTCAAACAAACATTTATTTTATTTTTGGAAAAAATGTAACATGAGTGTGTAGAGTTGTTCCAGTTTCTCAAATTAAAATATACACAACAATAGTACACAAATAGTGTCGAACATTCTCATTAATTTATTCCACATCGACTAAGAATTTAAAACAAAAAACAATTAAACTTTAAAAACTTTATTTATTCTTTTTTATTAAACTGTGCTGTGCAGTTATAATTGCAGTTGTTTTGTTTTTCCTTTTAAATTGTCATTTTTACGGTATACTTTTAATTTCTCCAAACCATTTTTAATAACCATATTTCAATCTTTATCTGATTCATAGTCTTTGTTAACCTTTTTTGTTTCCCATAGCTTCTCTTGATTTTTATGTATTTTTTCAGAAATTTTTTTAGAATTTTCATTAGTTAGCAGCGGTTCTTTCGCGTTTGATGCAACTTTTTATAAAATGTTTTTTTCCTCTTAAATGAGAGGATAAAAATTTTTTTCTAAAAAGATTCTTTTCTAAAGATATGTGTTGTTTAACCGTAATTGCATTTTCTATAATTGTTTCTTAAATTATTTTAATTCTTCATTTTTATTTTTAGAAAAAGAAATCTGTTTTATGCTTATTAATTTAGGTTTTTTCTGCTTTTTACGTTTTTTTTTCTTCTTTTTTTATTAAAGCATTTTTTGATCTTATTTTTTTATCGTAATCGCTTTGTAATAATAATTTTTATTGATGTTTGTCTCAAATATAATTTAGTATAGCTTCTCCAAATATTTTTATCAGCATATTTAACTGTTTCGCCCTATTTAAATATAAACACTTTTAACGTTGTTTTGGCATAAAAGTAGATCCCATTTCAGTTGGTTGGCAGTAAAGCTGTTGTTCAATTATTAACATTTAATTGCTTCGAGCCAATAATAAGTGCATTAGGCTAAGATCTGTTTTTCCTCTATTACTGTTATTATTAACCATTAATCTTCCTGTTGATCTATCTCTTCTATTATTTTTTTTATAATACAATTTTTTTTCTTCTAAGAGCTTTGTTAACATTTTATTATTTTACACACCTTCTATTGATTTTTATGTTCTGTTTTTGTCTGCTTTCAGTATTTTTTCCGTTATCAGCGGCTTTTTTGCGTTTGATGCAACCTTTTTATAAATTTTCTTTGTTCTCTCATTTTCCTCTTTAAAGTTACTACTGTTTGTGTGCTGTTCAATCGTTATTGCATTTTCTAGAATTGTTTCTTAAATTATTTTAATTTTTTATTTTAATTTTTAGAGAAAGAAATTTGTTTTAAATTTTTTTTTCCTGATTTTTACGGTTTTTTTTCTTTTTTCATGTTAGCTCATTTTATATATATTTTTTATTCAGGCATGTTCTGATCACGTTTCTTTATTGTAACCGCTTTGTAATAATAATTTTTATTGATGTTTGTCTCAAATATAATTTTGTAGAGCAAAGTATAGTTTCTTCAAATCTTTTTATCAGCAAATTTGACTGTCAGGTCCTATTTTATTAACATGCTTATCGTTGTTTTGGCATAAAAGTAGATTCTATGTCAATTAGCAATAAAGCTGCTTTCAACTTATTAATATTTAATCGTTTTGAGGCAGTAATAAGTGTATTTAATTTTTTCCCTATTACTGTTATTATTAGAAAAAAATGTGACTTTTTCGTCGACCTGTTGATCTATCTCTTTTATAATTTTTTTTACTACAATTAAGTATTAAATAGTTTTTTATGTAAATTATGAATCTCTTAATTTTGTTGTCCTTTCAATATTATTTTACAACAAATTATTTCAATTAAAACCACTCTAAAACAATAATCCATCATAAATGAGCAACTGTGAACGAGATAAGATTGAAGGGCACGTGGCTTATTCAACCTGACTTCCGGTTTGAACGTAAATAAAACAAATTCTTGTTCTCTTTCTGTCATTAGATGACAAAAGCTGATAGTCTCTTTCTACAAATCACCTGGCCTGTCTAGGGCATGTCTAACGCAACCCCTGACTTCCTCAATTGCCCTCTTTGAACTTTACTCCCTTTTAGGTGAAATGTTGGATTTTTGACTACATATTTCTCTAATGGGCGTCTGTGTGATGTCTGCTGATCTTTTGACTTCCGACTTTACACCTGGGGAACAAGTTATTTATTATCTATTAAGAGATATTGTATATAAAATCATCTGTAAACATTTTTTTTTCACTTTAAAGTTTCTGGTATCAGTTGCAAACACTATTCTCGAATTTGTAATCACAACTACAAATTTCTAAAAATAATTTACGAACATTACAGAATGTGAGACTCTGATCTTTATAAGAAAGATCGCCGTTATTTTGTTTTTCCATTTTATTTATTGTTATTTATATACCTACTGTTTCTTCATTTTTTGTTAGAGTTGGTTTGGTTATTCTACTTCTGTGCTGTCGAGTCGTCAATTTTAATAACTTTTTAAAAATTTTATTACACGATTCTCTTTCTAGTTACAAGATACAAATTTTTTTTTTATTACTTTATTCTATTCAGTGCTAAATCATTTTTCTCCAATATTTAAAATTAAAATTTTTTTTCAGTTTTTATACTTTATTTCTCAAAATATTTCCAGAACAAGAATGGTTTAGAGAAATAAATTATCGTTATTTATGATTTCAGCCCATTTAATACAAGCAAAGGTTAATTTTCACATAATAGCTGCAGCTTTGCAATAAATTTACTGCATGGTCGATCAAAATAAATTTTGAAAAAATTAAAAAATGTTCTACAAGGTTAGTCGTCAAAGCCAACCACGAATTCCATTACTGCAGCAGATCTTGCTTGCTGCTTATCAGTTGCATGGATTCATGCTATAATTATATATAATTAATGGCAATTGTCACTAAATGCTCAATTAAGTCCATAACTTTTTAATAAATTTTTGAAAATTTAATTGTTTTTGAGTAGGTGCATGATGTTCCAGCCTGCAATAGAAAAAAATATTAAAAAGCAGCTAAGGCTAAATTATGTAATGTTAATTTTTTAATAATAGTTTTGTTAAAACACGATTGCAAAAAAAAACAGCTTAATTAGCAAACTATAGAATTAAAATTTTTTTTTTTGTAAAATTGCTTATTTTAGAACTGAAAAGTTAAATTAAATTGAAAAACCGTTGCCCATATGCCATAGGATAAAAAAGGAATGTAAGAATAGAGCATTACAACTGATATACATCCTGTACTGTGGTTGTTGGGCTTGCGCTATATTCACTGCAGGACCGCAACACGTGCTTTTGGTTTGTTTTTGTCCGTTTCCGTTATGAAAGCTTTATACATTTAGTGCAGCTTTTTGTGCACAACCGCTCATTGAGCTGGTTAACCGCACGCGAATCCCTAAATTTATCAATGAAAATATTGCGCCACGTGTTCCTTGTATGCTTAAGCTAATCTCACTGTTAAAAAAAACTGCTGCTTTTGATTTCAAAGCTTAGGAGGCTTTAAATTATTAAATGTTAGTTATTATTTCAAAGACGTAAGGTGACTTATATAGTCTTTGAATGCATGTAAATGTTTTTTTTGCCAAAATCGATGGTTCCCAATGCATGAAAAAACCATTCTCCCACACCGCAGTGTTTTTTTCTTTGTAATCAAGCCTAAAAAAATTTTTCGAAACAATGCTCTTTTATTTCAATAAAACCAAAGCAACCAAACACACAATAACACTATTTTAAATTTAAAAAATTAGGCAATCGGCAGGAGTAACATCATCAAAAAAATAATTTAAAAATTGAATTAATTTTTTTTTAAATTACAAGTTATTTGTTGCAAAAAAAATTGTACCTATATTTTTCGGAAAGAAATTTTCCCCATCCGCACTAATGCAACAATACACAAAGTGCTCATCTGGAAGCTTTCTCTTTCTAAACTTGTTAGGTAAAGAATTATTTTGTTGCATTGGCAATAGGTAGTAAATCCCAATCATAATTCATGTTTCAAGAAATTGTCCATTGTAAATACAAATATTTAAAAATTTTGACAAAAAAATACGGCGGTCAAAGTCCAAGTAAATAGTTTACAATCATTTTAACTCCAATACTGGCTTTCATTATTGGAATAATTTTTGAGTTTTGATAAATATGAAAAGATTAAATTTATAGAAGAATCTACAGGCTGCCCCAAAGGGATGGAATAATGATTCTGCAGCCGTAACCGTACATTTTATTCGAACAAACTTTTCGGACAAAAGTTGTTTGACGAAATAATTCGCACAATAGACATATGTTAGAAAAAATATTTTGGTTTTCAATATTAGATTTTTCAGTTTTTTTAAATTTTAACCCTATATTTTGTTTTCCAAATTTCAACTGTTAAAATAAAAATATTAAAATTTGATTTCTTATAATAAACAAATTTTGACAGAGAAATTATTGAATGTAGGAAAACATAAATTTTATTAGCGATCAACACACAAAAAAAACACAACTCAAATCAACTAGCCAACATTCAAGAAAGTGTCAATATTTTTTTAATATTTAAGTGTAATTTTTTTTGTGTTTTTGTCGGTCATAAAATATAATGTTTTTCATCTTTCAATAATTTTTTCCAAACTTTTCTAATATAAAGTATAAAAATTTTTATACTGTCATTTTGGTAATTGAAAAAGGAGTCAAAATTGCAAAAAAATTATAGGATTAAAATTACAAAAAACTGTCGATGACGTCATAACTCAAAATTAACAACTAAAATATTTTTCCTGGCATGCCGTATGTGCGAATTATTTCGTCACACAACTTTCGTTTGAAAAATTTTGTAATAAAATGTACATGCAGGTTACAGCTGTAGAACTATTATTCCATACTTTTAAAGCACTCTGTATATTGTTACTCTAAAATCATTCAAATCTAGTTAACTTTTAAAGATTTTTGACATGCAATTTAAGTTATGGAAAAATGAGTTGACTGAAATGTTTCCTATAAAATAGAACAACGTAAATCTTTACTTCTTTCTTCCTGAACTGAAATAAACGAGCATATAGTTAGATAAAAAAATTAATTCAGACAAAACATAAATAATAGGAGAGAAAACTAAAAAATAAAAACACAAAAAATTAACAAAGTTTAATGTAAATCAAGCTTAAACAAAACGACAAAAAAAAGTGAAAAGGCTGTTGAAACATAATTCTTCAGAAAAAAAAAAGCAGATGAAATTTTTTTTGGAAAAAAAACATTTGTTTTAGCGTTTTTTTTTCAAAATAACATTATGAAAGAAATGCAGTGTATTAAAAGATTACAAATATTTTTTTGCAAATTTATTAGGATATATTGAAAACTATTTGACAAACGGTCTTAATATTAATTAAGATGAAGACCACTAGAAGAAATTTGAAAGCATAAGTCGTTTCTTTGTCTAATAAGCGTTTACAGTTTGATACAGTAACTGCAGGATTTTATAGCATTACACAAAATTCTTCAAATTGAGTTGATTCAGGCACCAATCTTATTGTTGTCGTTATTTATCTAAGGCCTAATAATACCTTTTAGAAATAATGATAATGTGGGGTTGGCGATCGATGTTTATAAAAGGGAGCAATATAAAAGTTTTAGTCTATTTTGGTCACCACCTCCACATCCGTTGACTGCGCTGCAAGCTTCAGCAAGTTTATATTTATTTTGGTGCATTAACATTGAACATTGAGTATAAAGTTTACTATCTTATGCTTAAAGCTTTTGACCATGCACTAGAAAATTTGTTTTTTCTGAGCAATAAAATAGAAACGGTTCCTGTTTATCTAGATTTGTAACTGTTCAAAAATACAAACTCTTTAACTAAAAAATGACAATGTAAGACATGTTTCTCTTTCGTTGAAGCTCATCATTTGTCTGTTGTTTTGATAAAATATTTCTTTTTAATTATGCTCATAGCACTTAGTTATTGTTAAGTAATAATATTTGGTTACTTTGATAAGGTCACCTTTATAAAAAGTCACTGGGTTCAGTCGCATTTTGCATTAAAGCTCCTTATAAAAGCAACGTTTGCGTGTTGTAGTTGACTTAATCAAAGGCGGAGTCCGGTTTAGCAGACATCTCATGTAGAAGGCGTAAAAGCAGATGTCTTTAAAATGCCCCTTATTTCTAGAATCTGATATAAACAGCGGAACTGGAATGAAAAGATGCAGAGCTTTGACTTGTATTTGACAGAAATAACCAAGGTAGAACAAACAACATCAGCAAAGGCATCGCGACGCTAAAGCTCGGCCGTGGCCTGGCCTCCCTCTGAACTAACAACGTGACAATGAACTCCTCACAAGTGTCTTCAAAAAGCCGCTGTTTATATCGAGGCATCCGCCGCTTTCCAAGGGAGATATTTCTGGTAGAAGAGGGTTTGCTCTGAAAATAGCGAAAATAGTGGTTCCTGCAGCACGCAGACCTGTTAAATAGAAGATGGATGGATGGAGGTGGCTGTTGCCTGCTGCCTCCTGCTACTGCTACTTACTAGAAATGCTATATTAAGACCTACGGTAAATTATTGCTTAATCCCAGTAAGTCCAATTCATCCTAAGACTAAATCTTTTTCAAATGTTTACTGCTTACCAATCTTACCACGAGGCAGCAAATACCAGAGATAAGTTTCTATTTCTATAACTTTTCTCACAAATCCCTCTATAGCGCTGTTCCAACATTATTAAAAACCTGATTATTTAATTTTTTGCGCTATAATTTAACATTAAATATGTTTTACTAAAAGTAAATTACCAAAATGTAACTCTCGTTCATGTTATTTTTAGCCGCTTTCAAAAAAAAGAAGGGAGTCTCAATTCGACTGTTTTTTTTATGTGTGTTACTTTAACTTTTTACCCGATTTTAATAATTTTTTTATTTGGAAGCTGGTGCTTTCCATTTGGTCCCATTTAAATTTGATCAAAATCTGATTAGTAGTTTTTAAGTAATTCTGATTAATGCTTTTTTTGACATACATTGTTGACACTTATAATTAATTGATTATAAAATACAAGTGAGAAAATTTAAAATTTTGCTTTTAATATAATCAAATATTGGTTCAATCATCAAATGAGCAATTTGAGTCAATTAAATAGATAAGTAATCGTATTGCAGTCGGTTTTTTTCAAATTTTAAATTTGTTACTTTATTAGGTACAGAATTTTTTTTTAGAAACAATAAAATTTGTACTAAATTTAACGAAAACGTCTTCAACAAAATTCTTTATTTAAACAAGTAAAAATCAAAGTTTTCTGCAGAAGATTCAATCAAAGATTTCAAATCAGACAAAAAAATTTTTTTTTAAATTAAGAAAGAAATCGTTTTTTCAAGCACACCTGGTATTATATTTATCTTTACCTAATAAATAATGGTAAATTAATCATGCAAAACTAATCTTTACTGTGATGTTTAATGTGTTGTGATTGAAATAACATATTTAACAACTCGTCATTAGAAAGAGATTAAATGTTCAATAAACATATTTAAAATTGAAAAAAGTAATTCCAGAAATATTTGTTCTTAACATTTACAACAAGAATCACTAGTATTTTTGAACAATGTCCGGCACTGTAACAGACACAAAGTGCCAAATAATAAGAAACTAAAATATATTAAGTATTATTTAATGCAGCGTACTCAACTAAAACATTGCTTTGATCTTTATTATTTGACGCACAAAGAAAGCAAGTATGTATGTCGTTTTAAGTAAGAATCTGAGAATGGGGTTGCAACTTTTGCTATTTGTGTCTGCTAGCCGTGTTGTGTCTGCAAATGTGTAGGCACGTGTTAAAGATTGACGCGTGGCGTAAAACCGCACGCGAAATGAACACCATAAATATAATTTTAAGAGTAAATATCATTACGGCCATAAAATGTGGCAAAAGCTAGAGGCTTTTTTCACGGTTTCCGATGTGAGTAAAAGCAGGTGAAGTATTTCCTTTAGCTGCCCTCAACGGTTTTGTTCAGCCAAACAAGGATCTTAATTATTTTCTTCACTTACTAAAGAAATGGTTTTTTAACGTTTCAAATTTTATGAATGTGACGTTTAAATTAAAAAAACAGTTTCCAATTAACATTTTAGAAAGCAATCTCGATAAAAGTGATAATTATATAACTTATATTTTTGATTAAAAAATATTTGCTCATTTGCCACACTAGTGAATTAAATCTAAATTAAGTAGACTAATTTGTTTTTTAAAGCTTATATAATTTGTTTCTCCATACTTCCTTTTTTTTGTCTTTTTTTTATTTCCACTTAATATTTCTATTTTTGTTGTTTCACCATTACGATCAATACTTTTCCTTTCTTTATTTTGCAGTTTGTTTAAAAAAATCTTTTTCTTATTTTGCTTTGTTTTAATCGTAATTAAAAACAAATATTTAGGTTGTTTGACAACAATAACAGCTAACTTGTGTAAAAAAACATAGGCGATCAAGAGTCTCAAAACTCTTATTTTCTATAAAAATAAATTTTAAAATTCATATATCATAGTTGTTATAGGCGCTAGGAAATTGCAATCATAGCAGCATCAGCTTCATTTCGCTGTTACTATTGATGCCAAATAGCTAGAATCATCTTTTTAATTACAATTAGCTCAGTAGCGTGCAACAAATTGTGACTACTATTTCAAAAAGAAAATATTTTTACTAAAGTGTTTTTTTGTAAATGGTTTTCTCATAGGCAACTATTACTAGATTTTTTTTGCATACTCATACCAACCTTATCCTATAGACGTCAGCAGGTCTTGTATACCATTTTGCAAAAATCAAGTTCTTGTAAATTCATCAAAACTGGAAAGAAAAACATTTCATCAAGCTGTGAATTTGGGAGAAAAGCTAGAAGCTGGCGATTATTTTGATAAAATAACGACTTTATTTCATCCATGTGACAAGATAACTATGTAATACAACTTGTTAGATAGTAGTGTCAGAGATAAGCAGAGTTTAGCAAAAGCAAAAAGGAAGGTAAAGCAAGAAAAACAAAAACAGCTTAGAAAAAAAAAGTAGGTTAAAATAATATTAGGAATAAGAAGAAAAGATTCTTTATATACACTTAGAAAAAAATAGAAAACATGTAATCAGACAAAAAAAAATTGCAGACATAACTACAAAAAAAAAGTAATACAAAAGTAATATAAGCAAAATCATCGTAAGACAAAGATAATAGTCAAATATAAGTGTGAAAGTAAAGCAACCGAAAACAAGTTTTTTTACAGAATAAAAAAACAAGCAGAATGTCTAAAACCGAGATAGAAACGGTAGAACACAAAACAATAGAAAAAAGTAAAAAAAAATCAAATTGAAACGAACAAAAATATTGAATAAAAATAAAAGTGTTAAGGTAAAAAAAACAAAACAAAATAGCTATTTATTGTACAAGTGTCTTATATTATAAGTGACTTATTTGCTCTTAAGAGACGAATACAATACATAGTTTTATCCTCTCTTTGTAAGAGTTCTTAAAAAATCATTAAAACCCAAAAATTTTATATTTGCAAAGATTTGGTTGCGATGTTGTTGTCGACAACAAATTTATTGTTTGAGAAAAACTTTGCAAACAAACTGTTTTAGCGCTTGTCACATTGTTGAAAATGAAAAGAAATAGTTTTCTTCCTGAAAAAAATGCGAAAGATGTTGAAGAAGTCACATCGAGATGGCTACCCAAGAAATCCAGAGACGCTTACTGCAAAGAATTGAGTAAGTACTGACAAGCAAAAATCAAATGAGTGTGGAAACAACATTTGAAGTGACAAAAATGATGCAAATAAAGTTATATCTTTCAATATAAATTAATGTAAACCTCAACAAATGGTTTCATCTGAGATTCCTGTTAATTGTAATTTTATGTATTGTAAACATCAATTTTATAACGTCATAATAAAGAGGTGTTGAATAAAAAAATAAACGAAAAAAAAAAGATAATAAATCTTAAAATTTTATTTGTATTGCCTTTATTAGCAAAATATAAAGTAATAAAAAATTTTTATTTATAATTTGAATTGTAATTTTTTTCAAATCAACATCAAACTGAAAAACGATTCAATGATGCTTAAGAAAAGTGGTTCAAAGTACCACAAAATGTTTTTCATATTGTAAATTTTTCAGTAAAAGAAGAAAGAAAGATAACAATCAATTATTCTTAACTGAAGGCAGTGCTTCACTTTTGATAATCATTCTATTTTGTACTATAATATTCCTTTTGTGAATGTTTTTAAAGAAACTGCAATATCACCTGTATCTAGAACTGGGCCAAAATTCTGTTTGAAGCATTTCTTGTAGAAACTAGTAGTCATATTATGTAAATGTAAACAATTTGCAACTGTCGCACTACACTTTTTTAATTTAAATTTAATAAGACATCCAACAGTTTCAGCGACCAAAATAATCCCAAAATCACTTAAGAGGAATTTCCGTTTAACAGTGGACACCTAGTGTGGGTATGTCACAGCCGAATAATGCTCATATGTATAACATGTGTTTTTATGCCACTTGCCACTGGAGAGGTGACTTAAATTTATCTATTTTATGCAGCTGTGTTTAAAAAAAAAATAATTCCCTGCTAAGTTAATAATTATTATTTTTTGTTTTTTAAATTATTTTCTTTACATACTTGCAATTATTAATAATACTAAACATGTACTCTTGTCACCATGTGTTGCAGGGTAAGTAACTTGCAAAGGAAGTTTCAATAAAATAAATAAACTCATATAAAGGGTTACCTACCTGTTATAAGAGCATTCTTATAAACTTCCGCCATCATCAGTCGAGTGGGTTCCTTGCCCTTAAATAGTTAAAATATGAGTAAAACTAACCAGATGCTTTTAATGAGCATCCGTTTCCGTATCAAGAAAAAGGCTTGCCAAAATGATCACGGTAAGCTCATAGACATTATTTATATAAGAATCATTACCTGCATTAATTAAAAAACATTACGAAATGAAAAAAATGTTAGTGGGACAAAAAAAAAGAGTGTATGGTAAAATTCAAAACCCCGTAAGCTAAAAGACAATCAAAATCAAGACAATAAGAAAACACAAATAATGATTAAAGAAACAACCAACACATGACAATTATAAAAAAGTTCAAGAAAAAATGCAGTGACATAAAGGATATGATATAAAAATTAAAAAAAACAAAATTGAGAACAACGAGAGAGGATACATAGATAAAGACAAGAAAACAGAAACGCCAATCAGAGTAGGAATAGAGATAGCATACTGAAAGGAATATTTTGTAAGAAAACCAAATAAATAATAATGAAAAAAAGCGAATAGAAAAGAGAGAAGAACAATTAAAGCAAAGACTGTCTGTAACAAAACATAATAATGTTTTGAATGAAAAACTACTAAGATACATAACAAAAAAAAAGAATGGAACTATAAAAAAGTACTATAATGATATAATAACAAAACAAACTGTATAAAACTATTTATAAAATAAGACTGTATAAAATTTTATCAAAAAAAAATATTTTTCTTCTTCTAATTACAGTTCATTGCTATATTGATACCAAAATAATTCCTAAAAAAACCATTTCACTTCCAAAAAATTTAACATAACACAAAAAACAACAGTTTAAAATTGATGAATGTTTTATATTTAACCTGTTTCCAAATTTGACCGAGACATCAACACATTCTACAAATTGGTTAAAAAAATCCGCAAAGTAATTGGGTGCCACCATATGTCATTCATCACAAATTTACATATGTTTAACGATTTCCAAAGCCATTCGAAATCCTCTCTCTAGTTATGATCATCACTTAAAAAAGCCATAAAAATTTATTTTTGACTTTTCAAAATAAACAAATTAAAGATTATCAATAAATATAACTAATACTGAATATCCGAGACACGCTATTGTTTGCACTGTTGGAGTGACTTTTTAATTAAAGATTGACCTGGAATATTGTATATTTATAATTCTGACAATCTATGTCAGAAGGAACTTTCAATATACAAAGCTGTTGCACTTCCTCTTTTTTAAACATATGAATGCCAATCTAACATGTTCATTCGAGGGAAAGGATGTTACGGAAAGGGGAACTTGTGGATCTCTTTCCTGTATTTCGACACGTGACGATAGTTGGTTTATTTAAAAAAAAAATTTTGAAAACAGATCTTGCGCACGTGACTCAGTAATTATCATACACCTGAAGTTTTGAAAACAGTGCTCAACACATTATTTAGGTATAATGAGAACGAATTTTGTGGTTTTAGGGTCTAAATTAAAAATTTTTTCTTGGTGATTGATAATTTATTAAGGTGCTGCTTTCTAGTGCTTCTAGAGTTACACTTATCATAGTTATATTTTATTCTTTCGAAATTTTATCTCGTCGTATATATATACACTGATTAAGTGATATGTCGATTGCCTGATGAAGATTACAACGTAATCGAAACGTTGCAACAAATGACATAAACTTTTAATGTGTTTTAATTTAGACCCTAAACTAAAACCACAAAATTCGTTCTCATTATATAATAATTAAGGGTAACAACCAAATAGTAACATTATTTAGGTTAGTTATGAAAGAAACAATTGAAATTTACTTTCCAAACCCCACCCAGTAGATCAACAAAAACAAGTTGGAGAAAATTTGGTTCTTAAACTTCAGTTTGCTTGGTTTTCAACCAAAAATGTCTTGTAAAAGCTGATAGACTAAACAAAAGCTTGTAATTTTTATTTCACATTATATTTGTTTGCAATGTTATCCATTTCTAAATCAAAACTACACTGATAATAGATATCTAATTTATTAACAAATTCTGTTTATTAACAAATGACAATAACTTATAATTAACAAATTTTGAGTAGATCAGACTTGAAAAATCATTCTTTTATCAACTAAAAAAAAACATATCGATAACTCCTAAACGGTGAGTTTACTAAAAATAAATTAAACTGACGTTAAGTTAAATGCAATTAAATTCAAAATCAAGATGTTCGATTGGTTCTTTTTGTAAATGCAAACAATAATTTTATTAAATATTTAACTAGACTACTATAAACTGCAACAAAATTTTTTTGTTAAACTTATATAGTACAATCTTTAAAAAATATTTTATTTTGTTAAAAAAAGTTTGTTAAAATTGTACTCCTTTGTAAAAACTTATGCCTAATCAGGCATTGGTTTACAGCTGAAAATTTATGTATAGATTTTTTTTTGACAAAAACATGTAGAACTCACATTAAAAAGTACTTTAACTAATAAAAAAAAATGCTAAAACCAAACTCCTTTGTGAAAAGTTATACGTGGTTATATATATTCTTTCCGAAAAAGTTAGGTACAATTTTTTTTGCGACAAATAACTCTAATTTTTTAATAAAACCTAACTATAAATTTTTAATAATAAATGATTTAGGTTTTTACTTAGTTTTTGGTCGGTAGCGTTGCTCCCGCCAATTATGTGATGTTTTAAATTTAAAATGGTCTCATGATTGTTTGGTTGCTATGGTTTTATTGAAATAAAAAAACATTGCTTTGAAAATTTTTCCCTAGTTTCGGCAGCAAAGTAAAAAACACCGCGGTGCAGGAAAAATGTTTTTCCATGCATTGGGAACGACCGGAAACTCCCAATCTGCGAGGACTGCAAAAACTGGATTTTTGTCGGCTGAAAATAGAGAACAGGGTAAAAAATACAGGAAAAAAGAATGTTGCAATATCAACAAATTGATTAGAAAAACAATCAGGGTAGACTGTAATAATGAAATATTTTAATCTAGTACTACGACCACATTCACTGTATGACATTTGTTACATTTGTAACTTAACATTCATTCACAAAGCTTATTTCAACCTCCAAAAATGTCATTTTCTAGGACTAGCAAAAGAACCAGTTCAAAATAATTTAATATCATATAATAATCTAATTGGTTTTGGTATTGATCTGTTAACATAAAAAAATTTCTATTGTTGCTCTGGTTTATTTGCTAGTCTTTAAGTAAAACAAATAAAACACTATTCTAAAAATAATTGCCATGACTTGTTATTTTTTTTAGTAATTTGTCTATCTTATAGCATAAAAAATGTTCTCTTGTTATTGCTTTTCTTTATGTTGTTGATGACAAAATCGTCAATAAAGTCTACATAAAAGTGTCATGATAATAATATTTATATTTTGCATTTTATTTTGTAAGACTGGTATTTTGTATGCTAAATAATATCAATAACCCAAATAATAACAACCAAGAAAAAGTATACATTGCTATGGAAGCTTTTTTAGCTGCACTAAATTTTTTCATTAACGCCTCTTTGCCGATTCTAATATGTATCTATCTTGTTATATATTTTCAACATAGACATAAACTTCTTTAAGTTCTAAAACAAGTTTAGATACAAAAAAATTAATAAATAAAAACAATTAAACAAAATTAATAAGAATATATGTTTGGCAATTATTTACAGACACTTTGTAAGCTAGAAATAAGAAGTAATAAAAACTATTCTTTAACAAAAGAAATAGATTGAGCTGACCTGAATTGCGATTATAATCACAAATTTATATTTAATCTTGATTTTAGTGACACAAACTTTATCTACAGGTCTAAACTGAAATTTAATCATCAAAAAATTGTTGAAAAGTTTAAGACTACTTCTGTCTTGATTTTTAGTAGTTCGGTAGTTTGCCAATCAATAATTTTCGATTCTTTTTCGGATATTATTAGTTGAAGTGCCAATTTTCATTGGCACGAGCGACATCGACTTTTACAGTCTCGTTAACTATTTTTACGTTTATGTAGTGCATCAAAGTGTATGCAACTGCCTTTGGTGGGTAATTTATAAATCTTATTCCCCTTCGTCGATAAATATAGAACAAACAGGTAAGTCTTGGGGTTTAAGCGAGCAAAGGCTGTGCTGGCTGTTTAAAATAGCTCACACTTGCTTGTGAAGCTTAATGATGAAATAAAAATATTTAAAATCAAAATTGAAATATGCCAATTATTGGACATTTTTATGGTCCCGATAGAAACCAGAAGCCCAGCCAGGTGTTGCTGCAATGTTGAACGAATTCTTTTTTAAAACAAATTTCATACTATTGAAAGGCAGTTGTTTCACGTATTGTGTAAAAAAAAACTGTGTGTGCAAGTACTACTTACTTGCAATAATTACTGATCATTGGTGGCTTTTGCTTTGCTATTATGCCAAAATCTACAATTTAACTTTAAGGAAAATAGAAAACACAAATCAAAACAATTAGCTCACACATAAAACGGAAATTATAGTAATTTAATCAAAAAATAATCTTGTTATTGCTACTTAATTTATAGTTTTAATTATGTAATGTTTCTTTTCCTAAACAGCTTGATTTAGTAAAAACCTAATTACGGTTTCCTGTAAGAAATTTAAAGTTCTACAAAAAGTAGAAAGATGAACTTTTATGTTACGCCAATCGTTTAAGCGATTTTGGCCTTAAAAACAACATCAAAGTATCTCATTTTTTTATTTCATACAAATTAGTAAAATGTAAACACCTGAAATAAGAATGATAAATTTAAAATATCAAAAAAAAACGTAAAAAGTTTGCGTCAAATAAAAAAATTTATAAAACCAAGCAATACATTGAAAATGATAGTTTTTCTTATAAAAAATTTTGCAAATTTTTTGATAAGAATTTTTTTTAATTTTAACAATTGAAATATATAATTTATTTATAACGGGTGTTTTTTTTTCAAATTTGACGTCATAGGTGGCCTATGAGTAGCTTATGGGAACGAACCATAATCATTAAAACAATTGCTTCAAATATCAAAATAACTACAAAACTTCGCATTTTTTTATTTTTGATTTTAAAAGGGTTTTCTCACAAAATTTTTGTACTGTAATCTTATTTCCCTAACGGCCACCGATTTGATGGAGAATGGCAAAATTCAATTCAAACTTGTTTTCAAAAATTCTGCCAAAAATTTCCCGATGCAGTGTTGATATTCGACACTTTTTATCATAATATAACTCACTGTATTGTGAAAATGATATTGGTCTCCCTAAAAAGAGAGCAGAAGAAGTTATCAAACATGTAAGGCAAATAATGCAAGAAGCGCCACGAACATCTTTACGTCGCGTCGACTTTCACAACAAGTTTAGCTATCAACCTCCACTTGCCACAAAATTTAAAAAAAGAATATTGACTTGAATCCCTATCGTCTGCAAGCAGTGCATCAACTTTTTCCTGTTGATTATCCTGTCTTTGGTGTACTAACACTTTTAATAGAAATCTGTATGTGCAGCTCAGAATAACCTAATTTTATTGAGGAGATTCTACCGCATTTCAAAAAAGTACGAGTATAGGCCGCTATTTCAAAGCGCAGGGACATTTTTTAACTATTATTATTTTGTTAATTATAACTCTTTTAAGTGCTTTCACGTTTTTGTAATTTAATCTCATTAACGTGTTAAACTATCGATTCATTAAATTAAAGGTGATGTTAGATTAGGTCAAGATGTACAAATTAAAAACTGTCACTTAGATTTGATGGTAAAGGTACGTTCACAATTCAAAGTTAACCCTTTATGGCAATCTTTAACGTCAAATTTAAAAAGACACTTGTTACTTTTATAAATAACAGGTAGACTTATTGATAAGTTTAAATGTTTATAAATTTCGTTCGACATTTCAACAAAAAAATAAAATTAAAAGAATTTAAAAAAAGAAAGGTTTAAAGTATGCAATAATATAAACTAGAAAGTCAAAGCAAATTTATTTAAAAATCAAATGTTTAAAGCGCAATAGCTCTCATTAATAAAGTCTAATGATATAATAACAGTAAAGACTAGCTTTTTCAATTCAAATTAATCAAAAAACTTGATTAATTAAAATAAATGTTTACTCATTATTAATTTCGGCAAAAAAAAGATGGTGGTTTGATTCTGATCAATCAATCACCAATAAGGCATGGAAAGAAAAAAATATTTAAATTTTTTTAAATATTTAAATGCATAACATGAAAGTGTAATGCGTTGTTCTCAGGATTTGCAGAATACATTACACTTTGATGAGATGCTCAGAGATATAACCTTTCATGCATTATACAAAGATTCAAAAATATAAATGTTGTAACAAATTTTATGCAAGTTTTCTGTTATATTTTTCTAAAGTCAAAGCTAATAAATTCATTTAAAACTAAGATATGTTTCATGCTTATTGACAGTCGTCAATAAGACCCAATAATTTTTAATTTAAATAAATTTGCTGTCAATAAAAGGTTTCATAGTTACCCAAAAGCCTATGATTTTTGCAAGATGTTATACAAAAAATAGTAAAAAGTTTTTTCAAACAGCAAATTGTTAGGACTCGACAAAGAGAGCCAATAAGCACAAAACATGTCTAGGCTTATAAATTTTAACTGTGAGTAAATTTGATTCGGCAGCAATAGCAAAGTAGATAGAAAACATTGCATATCTTAGATATGCGTTTCCAACAAAAGACGCAACTTTTGATCTCGATGTAAACGTCTGATAGATAGTTGTTATTAAATATTCTTTTAGATGATGCAATATAATAATATACTGTTGCTGTTTTTGCCATTTATTGGTTTCAAAAATTTAGTCCCTAACGTAAAGATATCGCTGTGATGTTTCTATGAGAAATCTATAGAAACATCACAAGCGACATTTAGGGGTAGGGTAAGCTCATAAACTTCCAATACAGTAACTTTGCGACAGTATATAATTATTTGATCTATGTTTTAGATATTCAGCGTTTATTAAAACATGTGCACAATTTCAAATAAATACTAGTAGACAACCAACCATTCATAGTAGACAAACACAAATATAATTTTTAAACTTCATATGAGCACGGACCTATAACACTTGTCTCTTGTCATATTTAGGACTCCATGAATTTTGCTTCAGTTTACTTTCTTTTGGTCAGATTACTTCATAAATTACTATATTCATTATTACTACTTCATAGATTACTACAAAATTACTTCATAAAATCCTTTTAAACACTATAAACAACACCCCAGCCTTATACCTTACTGACCGGTAAAGTAAACAATGACCATTATTTTTTATAAAGAATGATTTGGTTTTAATTAGTCTTATTAGACATAAAAAAAATATTTTAAAGCCGAACCAGACCGAATCTAGGGTCTTTGTGTTGATTACGTTGACAGCAGTTGGCTAACTTGGCCCTCTTGTCCCAAATTAAGGTTAATGCAATAACTGACAGATGTCATCTGAAGTAACAACAATAATGTTTTTACAGTTACAAATGTATACGTTCTCCACACTAATAAACCTCAAAATAGCTAAAGTTTAATTGTAATAAATAGTGAAGCATGTGAAGAGGTATTAAATCAAAAATGTCTCAAAGTACAACTAGTGGGACTTCCTCAAGGCGTCATCATGCTCGAGATCACGATTCAGCATCAGTTACATCCTCTAGAATTGCAGATATTACTGAGTGGGAAGCAAATGAGGTAAACCACTTTCTTCTGCCATCTAAACAGCATTGTATTATATAATATCAATGTCATAACAACAATGATACGATATAAAATTGATATGGAAGAAGTTGAATTTTTGGAAATGTTACAGGCCCTTCGTCAACGTGAGCTGGAGGAAGCACGAGGGCGGGCTGCTCAGATGGAAAAAACCATGAGATGGTGGTCCGATTGTACAGCGAATTGGAGAGAAAAGTGGAGTAAAGTTCGCAATGAACGTAATAAGGCGCGGGAGGAATGCAAACAGTTACGTACTAAATTAGATACTGCCACTAAAGACAGTGCCTCTCACAAGCGAGAAAAAGAAGAATATGAAATACAAAATGATCAGCTTAAAAAAGAGATGGAAAAAATTCATATTTTGCTGTTGAAACATGCTGGACAATTTGATAGTCAAATATTCGAAGCACTTGGTGAAGATCCTTTGAAAGATTTTGTATTTAGTCAAAGTAATGCATCCCCAGTCAAGGACAATGAAAATGGTGGAACTGACCACCTGGAATGTGACAGTACAGCGCTACAAGCACTGGATAGCGATGGCTGTATAGAGGATTATATCTTACAAGGTGCCGTGCCAAGATTTGTCAAAGATGCTATGGATGATAAGAATGATAGTGAAGCGTTAAATGGAACTTCAAAAGTTGCTGAATGTAAAAATAGTCATAAGGATGAATACGATGAAGAATACGTAATACAGAAGCTGTCTATGCTACAATTGCGGTTAGAAGAAACCACAAAAACACTTCAAGTGGAACGAGAGTAAGTTGAAGAATAATAAAAACAAAAACCAATACATAAAACCGTAATAATGTTTACGTGAAAGAATTTGGAAATAACGTAATTTATGAATTACACTTTCAGATATAATTTTCTAATTAAGTCATTCAAAACTCATTAAAATCACTGGCAGATGTCATTTAATTTTGAGTTTCATCCTAAAATTCCTACTAGATCATAAAATTTTGACTATAATAGCGGTCTAGTGAAACAGATTCTATTGTTCTTTGGGTTTATTTAATTTCGCCAATTTTTGACGTTTTGGCGCTGCTAAGAATAACCTCCTGTCTGGCACATTTTCGGCTGGCTCTTTGACATTTCTGTATTATTTAATTTTATTTTCAAGCTTCCGTCAGTTTTTAAGTTTTAATTTTTTTTATGTGAGACAATTATTATAGCCGCGAGTAGATCTGCGACATTCTGTAACGACGCATTCCTTGAAATCCCGCTTGGATGATACTTCAGTCTTCAGTTATCATCGACCAATCAGTAGTACCGTCAGAGAAAACATTGGATATAACTATTACCGCATCACTGATCAAAACAATTAATATGTCGCAATTGGAAATTTATTTTTGAATTTATAATTCTTCTATAAATTATTATCAAATTGTTTATTAAAAACTATAAAAACTTTTCATTAAGCCATATATAGTTCCTGTTGTAATCTGATTTTTATGCATATTACTTGTACAAAATATGTGAAGAAGCAAATTTAGTTTATATTTTTAGGGAAAAAGCACAACTTCATCGCCTCATCGATAAAATCAGTGGAGATCTTCAAGAATCAAAAGATAAGTGTGATGAATTACGTGAAGCGCGACAAGATGCTGCAAGAGAGTTGCTATCATTACAAGATCAGCATCATGAAGAAATCCGATTAATTCGTGCTGATTTACAAGATGAGGCCAGTTCGAGAGAAGGAATGGACAAAAGGCTAAACGATTTGAGAGCCGAAGTTTGTAGTTTTTTTCCCATATAAATGTATTTGTAATGTTTACAAATTTACAGCTAGAACGTTTACAAGCTGAAAATGCTGCGGAATGGGGCAAGAGAGAAAGATTAGAGACAGAAAAATTATCTTTAGAAAGGGACAACAAGAAACTTAGAGCTGAATTGAGAGACATGCAAGAAAGAATAGAGAGAAAAGGTAGACCGCTATCGAATTCAGACGCTGAAGTGAGACATTTACAGCAAGAACTCTCTGATAAAAATAAGGTAAATTTTACGTTGTGTAATGGTGAGTAAATCATGTGTTGCTGTACATTAACTGAATAAGTTTCGCCTCTAGCGTGTTTCACACGCTGAGTTACCGCGCTTATTCTCACCTTTATTTTTCTATTTAATAACGCCTCCGACAGACAATGTAAGACAAATTTTCGACTGCTTGGTCTTATTAGCACATATAGTCTTCTAAAGATGAGAAATACTTGGTTGGACCTATTTGTGCAGTCAAATTTAAGAGAAATATTTGATTGAACATCTAACGAAATATGTCTTACATTATTTAACTACGGTAAGACCATAATTCTGCTTTAAATTTTAGGAAATATCGGAACTAAGACATTCTCAAAACAAACTTAAAAAAATAATTCAAGATAAAATAACAGAATTGGCGCATGCGGTGCGGCGAGCTGAACAATATGAATCCGAAGTTAAAAAACTTAGAAATCGAGTGGAAGAATTAAAAAGAGATTTGGCGGTAGCTGAGGACGAGTTGGATACTGCGGCTAATAACATTCGAAAACAGCAAAGAACAAACGATGAACTTCAGGAACAGGTTGATAATTTCCAAGTACAACTTCAGCATCTACATACAAGGTTTGTTACTGCTTGTTGTAAGTTCAATAGTAGTTTTAGTATTTTAATACAAGTTAATGCTTCCTAAATTGGGGGAAAAGGTTCTAATAACTTGCTTTTTTCGCACTATGTAATTTTAGTATGGAAAAGGAGGATGGCGGAGAGGAGATGGCGCTTTATGATGAGGATGAATGTGTAAGTATTGACTTTAATGGCGCTGGTTACTAACTCTAAAATATTGAATGACGGTATTATTTTAATATTTAAAAAAAACACTTTGCTTTCTAACTTTTTGTAGTACTATACACCTATACAGCCTATAGATTATTTTTTTTGGTTGAGAAAATTTTATTAATTTAGTAAATTTGAGATTTTGAAAGATTTTCCAGTTACCCTCTATATAACATATCGGGTGAGTGGGGAATCTGGCACCACAGTTCATGAGTACATTGTACACGCGAAAACAATATAAAAAACTTATATATTGTTATCAAATTATGATTTACTATACACCCGGTTTTACCGCTTGCCTAAAAGTTTGTTTAATAGATCTCGAAAGCTCTTTCGACCACTTTTTTAAATAAGGGTGAATTGATGTTTGGGGAGGTGTTTTTGAGTGAGGATAATTAAGACGAAGATAGATTCAAGATTTGTTTCAAAAATTATTTATCATTAGTAGTTTTAAATCCTTTTTTTTTGCAACAGAAGTAATAATAACTTATGACATAAACTGTTGAATCCAAAAAATTGTAGGTATATCGCGGGTGCATTAATACAAATTGTGTTCAAATCTTGTAATTTTTTTTAATTAGAAAAGAACCATAAAAGGCGTGAAATAAAAAAATACTGTAAAGAACTTGTGTTGCTAGATGTTTGTTGCACCTATCCTTTAGAAAATGGATTTTTGATTAATCAACCTTGACTTGTTCTTTTAATATACTTTTGATTAACTGCTTATCAATTTTATTATGTTTGTCTAGGTTACGTAACTGTAGTTCATCGAGCTTACTGTCCCATAGAGGAACACTTCTCACAGGTGATGGCAGCGATGATGATGCAATTGAGTATTAAATAGAACACTTCCAAAAGCATTATGAAATACATCAATATTGTAAGCTAAGGAGCCCTAACACTTTTATTTTGTGTATTAATTGCAACCAACAGTTCTGATTCTACTTCCAATAGTTCTCACTTTCTTCAAGTTTGTGTTCATTTTATTTTTAATTTATTGCTTGTAAATAAGAGGCTGTACATTAGAAGCAAACTTTATAAATTATACATTTATATATTATTATTTTTATATACATACGTACCACAGGCACAGTGTATGATGCATCATCTTAGTTGTGGTAAAATGTTTTTCAATAAATAATGTTAATACTTATAGGTAGTAAAATAATTCGATGCACAATCTGTTAGATTATACAATTTTATTAATATAGCCGCCTAGCCAAAGCCTCAGATTTTACTGTTTGTGACATTTTATCGCTACTAAGAACCTGATTTGTCAGTTTGACGTTTTACAGCGTAACAGTTAGTGTAGGCAGCTTTTATGGTCAAGCAGGTTGTGATTCGATGTTTTACAATTTTTTAGATGCGTTAACTATTATTGCGACATTTTATAAAAATACGTGTAATTCATTTCCAATATACATAACTGCCCGACATTTTTTTTTTAGACATAACCATCCTTGATTATCTGTTATAGTTACAACGAATTCTATCACATCATAAAAGTTACTAGATTTAGTTGTGTATATTGGAAACAGATAACTATATGTGGTATTTGCAGTAAATTTCGAGCTTCAAATAGAATAAGACGGCAGTCGTTTTACGAAATAACGCAGTAGGAAAACTGAATAGTTGAAAGGTATAACGAAACGGATGTCGTCTTATCCTGCTTGAAGCTCACCAAATCTTCTAATGAAGTTTGTTTAAAATATTGAAATGTAGATTGTATCCAACTAAGACAGTTTTGACAACGACAGAGCAGTGACCATATACATTCCAAATAATATTTGATGAAAAATAAGATCAAAGTGAATATTATGGCCTAGTCAGCAAAACTAGGTGTATTCTGTTTTCGACTGATGTGTAAAAGGTAGACTGAACATGATTACTTGTACATTTTAAATTGCATGATTGTTGTGTATTTTTAGTACCCCACCTTTTTGCATTTTATCTCTCTTATATGACCTAATCAAGGTTGCATGATTATGCAGTTGTTAAACGAAATAAAATGCAAAATAGAAAAATGTCTTGTGTTTTATAGAAAACATCAAATACACAATCTTTTTATTGTGGTTCTACTGCCAATTGTTTTACAGTAAAATGTAAAAGTTCCTTCAGCAACACAAGACACAATTACTATAAGAATCACATTTAGCAATAATCATAAAATTGTTCAATTCACAGCCAGTGTTGCACTTATTAGTGCCTTAACGACTCACATTTTAAGTTTAAAGACATTTATCAGTTCTGTAGATTTAATTGTTACATCGTACATATTAGTTTACCGTTTAATGAAGTAATAATGATGACTATCTTTTTTCTTTTAAAAGTTATGTGACGTTTGTACCTAGCTTTTTGCTCAGGGCTATGTATCACGTAAATTCGTGCCAATAAAATATTTCATTACAGTTGATTTTTTATTTTTTCACAACATTATGATACACGGAGTTCGTTAAAGGTTTATCCTACGCTAAACAGGATATAGCAAAACTCAAAATAAGGCGATTAACTAAGCTAGCTTCAGTATAAATCCTCTAACTCTTTCATCGCAATTTTCTGTAACTTTGCTCTATGCAATGAGAGCCAATAAAACTAAAACTGATATAACTCAATATCCGGCGGAGTGTTTGCCTGGCAAGTAATTGTTTTCAGTTGATTGGTTTGTTAAAAGGATTGATTCTTCGCGTGCAGCGCGTGTCTACACTGGAATGGTTTCCATTTTTTGTAACGTTTACTGCACATTACAAAAAGCTCTTTTTTGTTCATATACTGACGAGGGGTAACGAAATCGGTATTGCGCCATAGCGTTCGTCTGGCTGTTGTCTCCTCTCACTCTTTTACTTATACGACACTTCAAAATTTTAATAGATCTTTATTAGAAAATAAGCGTAAGTACAATGTATTTATAAGACAGAGTATTAACGTAGAAATCTATTTCTATGTGATGTATTAAGCGCCTAAATTAATTTTTCCACTGTGAATCGAAACCTGCTGCTTGGTCAGAGTCGGAATCGTTCTTGAAGAGGATTGGTTGCACATTTCTTGATGATTGCTTTGGCGTCCCTGGAGTACTATTTATCCCAGATGAATACGGTCTTTTCGATTTTTTCTTTACAAAATTGACTTTGTTGCTGTCGCCAGTTTCCTGGAAAATATCTGAATATGTTATACATAAAACCAATTCGCTATAATTATAGTTATGAACCAAATCATAACTCTACTTATAGCGAAATCCATATCTGGAAGTAGAGAAAGTCATGCTTTAACTCTATAAACATTTTCTGTTTTTTTCAAAATATTAAATATAGACAAAAAATGATAACGTACTTGATTTAAATTATCAGCAGAACCCCATCCTTTGTGAATTTTTTCATTAAGCGACTCCAAGGGATTGATTGTTCCACTTCCGTAGCCCAAAAAGTTACTGAAAGCCTCAGTTGTTTTCTTCACACGAACATTAAGAGAGCCTATTCGTAAGAATCCTAAATCCTTATCTACAAAAACAAATCTATTGGTTTTAAGAAGACATAACATTGTGTTTGTAATACCTGTTGGTTTCTTGCGTCCCTTGATTTCTAAAAGAAACACGAATGAAAAACAAAAAATTATTTACAAAAGAATTTTTATTTAGTGCTTACAAATCCACTTTGCGCACATGCAGTGTATATAATAATACTGAAACTAAAAAAGAAGACAGAAAATCTACTAAAGCTACTTATTTACAGTCATGCGAAATGTGAAGATCTACGTAATAATCCAGGCAATATTCTAATAGTAAATACATAATGTTTGATAGAGAAGCTAAATATGTGCTAGTATCCCAAAGATCTATTTAGAAACTTGATAAGAACCAATAAGAACTTTAGCTGGAAGTTGAAATGTTGCTGTTTTATCTGTTGGAGTTTTAGGTTTTGATCTAAAGCTGTGTTTGCCCAGGGAAAGCTTGCCATGCTTTGTATTCAGCCCATCATACTCACTGCGAATGTTTTCTTTTCTTTGCTTTTGCTCACGCGACTCAAAATAGTATTCCGGTAATCTTCCGCTGTAGTCTCTGATCTTTGCATCAGCCTCTACAATATTAAAAAAAATTTAAAATACAAGTGGTAAGGACTTAAAGGGTATAGTCCATTCGCAAACTGATATCTCTCAAGTTGTCAAACCCTAGTCCCTTATTTTAATCCCAATCACTGTAAAAACCGCGAACCTTTGCTGCTTAAAGTGGTAGCCGCACGTTTGCCGGCTATATAACCGGCAACGGCAAAAAAAGCACTATCTCTCTTTTTTAATAAAACTTTTATGTAAGAGTAGGTAAGACTGAGACTGAAGAACCGGCGAGGCCCCCAAGCACTAAATGTCAGTGGTACATTCGGGTGAACATTGCTTTTAAATAACAGTGGGTACCAATTTATTTCAATTTCAATAGAAAAAACAATATAAATAAATATTAGAACGTAAAGTGAATCAATTTATTGTATATTCCATCACTTTATTTTTGGCTTATTCATTACAATTCTATATAGAAAAATAATTAGCCGAGAAATCAATAAACATGTCATGATAATATACAGCGCGTATATAAATTATTAAGATCTAGTCTTACTCAAGATTTTTAAAATGTATGCTCAATATTTGATGAGTTCATACACAGAAACGTACAATATTATAGACGAGCTTTGACGTTTGGCCGGCAATCATACTATCGAAGACAATAAAAAAATGTCAAACTAAAGTACACAGTAAGAATAGATCTCAATAATTTATGAACGCATGGTATAAACAATACAAGCCTAAATATAGAGCAATATTCAGACTCATTATCAAGAAAACTATCATCAATGCGGTCTATTTCGTCAAATAAATGCTCACGGTCTCATCATTTACTTATTTCACATGTCACCTTAGGTACCTTTGATATTAAAATTGTCCAGGTATTTGACTTGAATTACAAATTATCTCTAATGTTTATTAATTTAAAAAAAAACAAATTCCTTGAACTTTCTCAAAGAGAGTAAATTGTTTGAGGCGCGCTGGAATTGGCGGACATTCACAACTTAAACAACTCTAGTTTGCAAACGGACTATTATAGATAATGTCTTAAATTATGAAAAACTTTAATAAAAGAGAAGAGAGTCAGTGTCGAGAGTGGTTTTAAAAAAGAACTAATAATCAATATTATGAAATTATGTGGACGTAAATAGCTGGCAAGTGTGTTCTTCATTTCAAAGCGTAACAAAAATTAACATAAAAAACATCATATTAGCATAGAAAAACAGAACCGAAGCCTGTCAAAAACTGCTTAAAAAGCTGTTCAATCTTCTTTTTTCATTTTTTGTATGTAAAACCATAATAAAGTCGGCTACATCATAAATACTAATAACAAGTTAATTTGACTCTTATGTTTATTTTTCTTACACGAGAACATATTATTTTAGGCGGTAATAATACAAATTAAAAACGCCAAATCCCTGAGTTCGCAATATACAATTATTATTAATAACTACATATAAGAAAAAATTATGATTAAGTCGACACTTTAATTATTGTATAATAATCAAATAAAATGTATATTCAAATAATTGAACATGCAACAGGAACATGCTTATTTTAAAATTACTATACTAAATTATAAGAAATTATGTAAAAATAATATACACTTACTATATTCATTTATTAGCATATCAAATATGTGTTTGTGTCCAAATTGAGCCGCCAGGTGAAGTGGTGTATATCCCTAAACATAAACGAATTATTATAATTATATATATTTTCAAAATCATTAATTAAATAGGAATCAAATTTATTTGTTAACTGAAAATGAATACGTTACTTTCCTAAATAGTTGTCGTAAACAAGCTGTTATCTCTTGTATATTAAACATAATCTAACATGTCACATCGGATTGCACATAAAGAATGCCTGGCATGCGTCGCTACCAGTCCCCGTCAAAAGTCGGCAGCCAAATGACAGTTCTTTATTAAGAAAAAATAAGACTACTGGATTCAAAAAAACCCGAGTGGAATAAAAAAAATGTATTCTTCTAGAGAATTACAATCGTGCAAGAATTTCAAAAATAAAGAAAATTTTAACGGTTAGAAATCACGATTAATAATAAAAATAACTTACCCCATTCTGCAATGTCCAGGAAGGTACCGGAAACAGAGAAAACGAATCGATAAAAATCGTGCGTTAAATTTAAAAGTCAGCAGCAGAATGGCGGATCACCCAATAAAAATCAAAATAGCTGTATCAGATGAAATAAAGTCAAAGCAAATTTATTCAAACTGTTCTTATAAGAATTCTTTAGTAAATCGTAATCGATTTTCGTTTGAATAAATTTGTAATGACGATTGGGTCTTCTGGTTGGTTACTTTCCTAATACGATAAAAACAGCGACATCTATTACAAGTTCCTTACAGCAAGGTCAAGACACCACGTTTTTACTTTTTAATGCTAGAGGTCATTCCTAATGACTGATGTCAGATTTGGGAGAAAATAAATTTTGAGACTACTTTAAGGGTATCGCTGATTGAACAACCAAGTTTTTACATTAGCATTTTTCGCCTGAAACGCATAACTTAGATATGCGTTTACTTTCACTTTCCCAGCAATGAGAAAAAGCATTTTTTGCACCAGCCGTTAACTCACTTAAAAGCAAGCTGTGATACAATTTATTTCCAATTCTTGAATATGTCCTTACAAAAAAATTAATTATCCACAAAAAAGTAAAAGATTAAAGCCAATTTTCAAAGCAAATTGTCCGATTTAGGTGTTTTTTTATAATAAGTTGTATCTTACCATGTTCGTCATTTTTAACATCTTTTTTATTCATACTGAGTTGTTGATTGTTATTGGTTTATTATTATTGATCATCAGTACGAATGATCACCCTAGATAATATAAATATCTAGACTGAGCGTCACCAAGAGTGCGGTAAAATAAAAAAATTTTAATTAAATTTTGAATTTTAATTTTTGCATCTTTTTGCACCGTCGCAAGACCACCATTTCTGACTGGTAAACAAAATATTTTTTGTTTTTTGTTGAACGAATTTCCTCCAATAATATATGTAAGAAAATATTTTTTTCTCAATCGGTTACAAATGTAAACAATGTGTACCTCATTTACGGTACGAAAGAAGTAAAGCTTTTTTACCTAGGTGTAAACTCACTCACTCACTAACAATTATCTAACATTATTAAAAGCATAATCCAATAATACCTAAATTCTTTACATATTTTCGAAAATATTAAACATGCATCATATAAAAAGATTTAAATTATTTATAACTGTTTATCGTTGACACCAAAGCTAATGTAAAATAACGATTTAATCGTCTCGTTCAAAGTTGTAAACATAAATTAATTCAAAACACTATATTAATATAGTATATTTAATATTCAATAAAGTATTGGTGAAATTTATTAGAAATGTTGCCGTTAGTAATTAAGTACACGATTTGGAAAAGCACTATATATCTAATTTGATCCATCAATCTTAAAAAAATATGAAGAGAGAAAGCAAATGAAAATAGAGATGCTTTTCGCAACAATTTTTTTACTGTGAGATATTTTTATGATGCTTGAAATTATGTTAAGGTTACAAAAATAGAATTTTGATGACATCAACATCAAAGATAGTCTGTCTCGACACTCCTTAAATATTAATAAAAAAACATCATAATAAACATTATCATTACTATTATCCTCAACCCCCATCTATTCCAGATGCACAGCAAACTGGCTGTATTTAAACAAAAAATAATGAGAACGAACTATGCCAAAAACCAAAAAATATTTTTTTCAAAAATCAAGCTAAAAAAATTTTGAAGTTCCAAAGATCTCCGATGAACACCAAAAGCAGCAAATATTTCGGTATTCTCGTATTAAAAGTTTGAATAATAGCAATATCTTTAATAATGCAATTTAAGTTTTTTTCAAACTGTTACATTATCTGATCCATTCTCTATAATTTTGAAAGTATTAAGCAAAAATGTATCACAATATAACTTTACAAAAGACGCTAACGTGATAACTTGGTTCAAATTGTATCTATCAACACTGACATTCTATCATTTAGAGCACATAAAAACATGTGTTGCAATTTTTTCCCAAAAAAAATGTTTTCTTTGATGCAAAATAGCCTCTAATAGATGTCGCTCGTTTTACAATATAATTTAAAAGTATTATTTCCAAAAAAAAATTGAGAATTATAGTTATAATGTAGAGAAACATGCTAGAATAAATTAAATTTGAATAAACTATTTTTGCAACTGCGTCGTGTCATTTTTGAAATCCATTACATTAATTAACCTTATTTTTCAATAAACAAGTCAAATAATTACTCCGAATAATAGCAGTAGCAATTTGTTTTTTTAAATGTGATACAATAAAAGTAAAATATTTAGCAAGAAACTTACCGTTCTACCGTTGACATCGACTTTATATTTTCCAGCAAACATCTGTATGATTTTTGAGTTACCATGTTTGGCGCCCCAATGCAGAACCGTCTGTAAAATATCATGCTGTTCAATTTGTATTCTCTGAACAGTATAAATAAAATGATATCAGTGACAGTGCCGTCTACAGTTATGTAATAAGAAAAAAAATCAAAATATGTGGGTTATACACGATCGTTTGTAGATATATCTTGTATCTGATAAGAGTTAGCAAGAGGTTGTGACAACTATACCCATAATTTTGAATTACAAAGAAAAAAAAACCAACCGAAATACAACTTCCTTTTGGGTTGACGACACTCACTGTGGAATTTACACCTGAATTTGTCATGGAGTGCGGATATTCATGTGCGATCGATTCCGGATAAGAATGCAACCTCATTTAAATTGATAATTGACAAGCTTTTGCATTGAAAATAATTGTCCGAGTCCAATATCGAACACCTTCAATCTCCTATAAAAATGCTTTCTTGAGGCTGTCATGGTTTTAAAAAACAGGTTGCACTGTATGCACCGTTAGCAATATTGATATCATCAATATTAATAAAATTAATAATTTGGCATTATACTTACATACTAATCCACACCAAAGAGGGAGAAACACCAGAATATAAAACAAAAACAAACACAATTAGTTAAAAAAACAACTAAAAATAAAAAATCTAGATAACTTATGTAACACCTTCAAAACAATAATTTTTTCTAAATAAATATTGCATTTATTTGAATCTTTCTGCAGTTCTGTCACGGTCTGCCATTCCGAAACGTTAATTATTTAACAGATACATAGCCTTTCTTGTGTTATAGAGAAAGTCAAAAAAAATCGGCGGTAGCATTGTCAACATAAATTGATATTAGACAATCTTCAATGTGTTTATGAGTAATTTTTCAAAAGACTTGATTTTGGAAATTTACACAGATATTGTCTAGTGATGAAGCCGGATTTTGAAATAATAGAGCCGCAAGCATTATTTGTCGATATAATTTTTTCATTTTCTCACAATTATTATATTGATATTATAATTTTAATAAACGTTATATTGACATTTTTACTCAAGTATCTCAGCTACGGCTTATTGCTAAATATGATAAACAGAAAGTAATTAATGCAGATAGTTTACAGGATAAATGGCAATAATAGCGATCAGTTTTATATAGGACAATCTGATGATTCAGATGATTTTCAATTCAGATTGAATTGAAAAAAAAACACATAAACTCATTTCAAATCTAGTGTCTTAAGTACTAAAGCCAACGCTCAAAAAAATTGGTATCGAGATCTATAACATCTGAAGATGATCACAGAAGTACAAAAAATCTATTTCCATTGCTACGCAAAATTGTCTATCCCACCCAATTACAGTGATAACTCAATAATTTTTCATACAGTCTCACCAAAAAATGACTTTGTCGTTATGGTAATATGTTGTGTTGTTCAATTTATAGAAACAATCTTAGATAATGTGTCATTGTCTTTGAATTTTACTGATAAATTCATTATATAAACCCCCGAATTGCTCTCAAGCTCTAGAACAAATTTATATTAGCTTTCATTCTTTTCAAGGCAAACTTTCAGCATTATTTATAAATAAAAACAGTTCGAATGACATTCGCAGTTGCTCAGTAAAGTTTAATCTAAAAAATTAAACATTACAAACCTCGCGTGTAATTTAAAATTTTCAATGTATTTTAAAAATTAGATATTTATTTAATTTTGGAATCAAAAAACAGTGAATTACAGGTCTCCCTCATTCTCCAATCATATATTATTTACAACTTTATTATTTATATACCCATTAATTAATTCATCGTACACTGACATAGGTCAAATTCTCATCCATTATTTATTTTGTATTTTTATGTTCACATAAAAATCCCTAACATGCAAGGTGACCTGCATTTATTTATCAAAAAGAGAACAAAATGCATTAAAATTAAAAATTCAAGGTTTGCCACATTTTCAACCGCTGCTAACTCGTCTTCATAGGCGCACCTTAACCTAATAATTGTGAATTTTTTCTATTTCAATTCATTCTTTTGAAAGTTTTTCAACAGCTTTTGGTAGTGATTTGTTGAAATATTAATAAAAACTTAAAACTGATCTTTGACAAACTGTTCGCATTGTTTTCGCAATTTTTTTTATCAAAATCAATTTAAGTAGGTCTACATAAACTTGAATAGAATAATCGAGTTATAGAATATAGAGTTTTTGAGAAAAAACTAAATCAAATTTTGGAAATGTGTGTTTTTTTTTAGTTCAAAAGAGTATAGTTAATTATAGGCTGTGTTTCTGATGAATAAATTGTTTAAAGTATAAAATTGTTCAAATCTTGTCCTTAAGCAATAAAAAACGAATTATACAAATGCTACTAAATTATAAAAACATTTGTAATAAAAGCATCAAACAATCTTATAATTTATGGTCTGTATCAGACTTGTATCAGCATTCAAAAAATTTCTGTTATTAAATTTTTATGATGTTAAAGAACGCGAAGTATTCAGAGGATACAATTTATTCAAGTGAATTATAGTCTATCGCAAAACATTTTATTTAATTAAACGTTTTTATCACTAGGAAGTCATTTACCAAATGCTGGACGTTGTCGGAAGACATTTTATAACAATTTCTCTTGCATCAGTAAAAACGATCGGTTAATTGGTGGGCGTTTTATTTTAAATAAGAATCTTAATTGAATATTATTAAATGGATAAAATATCTAGTACAGTCGGTTGTTTTTGTGATAAAGGAACTGACAACTTAGTAAAGTTGGTATCGTGCAAGAAAAAGCAGGTGATGGTGCCGGTGGTGCGATGGAGCCCAGGTGAGGTAAGGTGACAGGCTCGGTCGCGATTCATATATGCCCCACTAATTGAACAAAACGGCCAACTTCTTCAGGTATAACGCAGTTGAGAGGTCTGCTACTATCTTCAGATCAGGAAAGAAGAACGCGCGATACTAATTGCCGCCGGCCGCGCAGCTGAGCCCGTTAATATGTTATCATCATCATTATGCAAATGATACCAACCAAGCACCCGTCCTGCATGAAACTCTACAGTAGCGGCCTTCAGGCACCCTCAACGAGGAACACTTGATGAGCCTTTAAAATGACAACACAAATACAATATGACTGTATGTTAAACATTTTAGTGCTTATAAAAGTCTTGAAAATAATTTATTTTATACGCACTGCCCCCTTTTGGTAATACAAAATGATATTCCTACAACATTACCACAATAATAAAATAATTTTTAATTTTGGGAAGCACCGCATTATACTATAAACAACATTTTACCTCTTAACGCACAAAGTCAAAAGAGTTTAATAATATCATTCTGATGTAAAACACCGAGACTTCAAGAATATGTGAATAGACACTCCAATTTTTAAAACAAGAACAACACACTGCTTGCATCAGGATGAGCAAGATACATAAAACCTTTATAAGATATTTGAGATTCAAACTTTCAAGTATTAAAAAATTTATATTCATTAAAGTAATATCAATAAAAATATTAATAATTAAAACTAACGAAGAAGCTGTTACTAAAACACATACGCATTCCGCAAACAAAGATAATATTTTTTTAACAGTTATATATTGTCTTATACCTTAAATACTACCTTTCTGACAATTCAAAAGAAAAAAACACTTACATGTGTTTCAGATTAGAAAACATGTATTTTAATTGCAAAATAAATGTGTTTGTTTGTAAATACTCTATGTGTGTAAACAAAACGACACTTTACAGTTATACTGTTGCAAGACGATTTATTTTTATAAATGCCTTTCCGTGTTTTCTCTTATGCCAATAATTATATTTTTCTAAAGTAGGTCCTTGATTTAAACAAAAAAGGATGTTTTTTATTGTTGTTGTCCATTAAACCTTCATTTAGCTAACTGGTGACCCAAATTACTAGCCAGCAAACCAGAACTAAGGAAAAAAGCATGGCGTACTGCAAAAACTAAAAGCATATATACAATGCGATCAATAGATATGTAGATTAAAAAAACTAGCAATTTCCGACGTACATACAATTAGACTGGTTTTTGTCCAGATTTCATTAGGTTTGTTCTTTCGCTTTCAAATAAAGAAAAAAATATTATTAAATAAAAAACATTTTAATTCTAATAGTCCAGTCATTTCGTCCGAAAAAAAGGCAAATAAAAGAAAATGAATTTGCGCTTCTAATTTTTTAATATGTTGTAGGGGATACCTAGAAAAGCTTAACTTGAGGTTGTCGACCAAGCTTTCCTAGGAGCTTTCGCCGCCATCTTGGAAAACGCTTAAAATTTGTTTTTCGGCAATAACTCGGCTATCCGATGAGATTCGAAAATTTGTGTAGAACACTTTTTGTAGCTTTCTTTGTGCTCTACAATAACGCCCAAACCATTTTTAGCGTATCATGCATCGTTATTGAGATATCGATCGATAAAGTCAAAAATTTAGGACACAATTTTTGTTTTTTGCTTTTTTTTTCTTTGGGTCTTAATAAATATGAAAAATTGTGGAATTCAAACTTGTAGAGCATATTCAGACCTACAATTTCCTTCTCAGATTTTTTTATGTTGGACAAAAATTACGATCTCCAGCGCGCCGCAAAGTCGGTGAATCCACGCTCAGCGTCGAGCGCGCTCAAGTTAGTATATCGTATTGTAGGAGAGCAAGAAAATTGAGAGATTGTGTGTGTGTGTGAGTGTGTATATATTAACAAATGAAGGGTGAATGAAAAAAAAAGACAAGCTGACGAGGCTAGCAGCGGTCGTTATGAAAAAATAACAGTCAGTCGTGTTTGGTTCGCTAAAAGAAACATTGTTCCTCTGTTCTCCATTAATCCCGTTAATAAAAAAATGCAAACCTTTAATCATATATTGAAAATCCTACAGTATCGTGTTGAGTTTGTGTTTTGAGACACAACAACTCGAAGAGTTTACGGAGGACGAAGATCTTCAGCCTGGACCATCCAAGCGAAAAAAAACATGAAAAAAGTCTATCGTTCGTGTCTCGAGTGCAGAAAAAAATATTTTTCTTTCCGTTTATTTTGTTTTGTTTATTTTGTATTGTAAAAAAATAATTTTTTTTACTGCACAAACAAATTATTTGTTTAATAAATTACTATTGTGTGATCCTTAATTTGTTGCTCTATGTACTTATTTTTTATCCCATCAATTTCCTGAACAATTTCCCATTCGATTCGACATCCAGACACAACCGAGCGAGCAGCTCGCTCGACGCTGAGTGTGGATTCACCGACTTTGCGGCGCGCTGGAGATCGTAATTTTTGTCCAACCTAAAAAAATCCAAGAAGGAAATTGTAGGTCTGAATATGCTCTACACGTTTGAATTTTTCATATTTATTAAGACCCAAAGAAAAAAAAAGCAAAAAACAAAAATTGTGTCCTAAATTTTTGACTTTATCGATCGATATCTCGATAACGATGCATGATACGCTAAAAATGGTTCGGGCGTTATTGTAGAGCACAAAGAAAGCAAAAAACAAAAATTGTGTCCTAAATTTTTGACTTTATCGATCGATATCTCGATAACGATGCATGATACGCTAAAAATGGTTCGGGCGTTATTGTAGAGCACAAAGAAAGCTACAAAAAGTGTCCTACAAAATTTTTCGAAATCTCATCGGATAGCCGAGTTATTGCCGAGAAACAAATTTTACCCCTTTTTTCAAGATGGCGGCGAAAGCTCCTAGGAAAGCTTGGTCGACAATCTCAAGTTAAGCTTTTCTAGGTATCCCCTACAACATATTAAAAAATTAGAAGCACAAATTCATTTTCTTTTTTGAATGTACGTAATGACTGGACTATAACCCGTGTTTCAAAACTATCAAATTTTTACATAAAAAATAATGATTTTTAGTCATTTTTACATGATTCATACAGTTAGTAATTGAAAAAAAAAACCTTTTTAAATATTTATATTAGGTTGAATGTGAATGTTGGTTTATCAACTCTCAAGCATTGCAAACATGCATGTTTTTTTTTTAAATAAAGTATTTCCTTTAAATGTTTTATCTGTTCGGTGTTCAAAACTTTCTCAAAACAACTTATTATTTGTAGAATTTAAAGCAATTAATTTGGTTTTTAACATACTTCAAAAGAAAGGGGAGAGGTTCTCAATTCGTCTGAATTTGTTTTATGTGTGTTACCTCATAACTTTATGCTTTTTTTCATAGATATATATATATATATATATATATATATATATATATCATAATCAAATATATATTTATATACATTTGACACTTACAATTAATTTATTATAAAAACAAGTAAGAAATTAAAAAATTTGAAAAAATGCTTCCAGTATAATCAAATATTAGTTTATAATAAGCAATTTGAGTCAATTAAATAAATAAAATAATAATTAAGTACTCATTATAAAGTCGGTTCTTCCAAAATTTTTAATTTGTTCAATTATTATTTATAAAGATTTTTATTTATAAAGAATCTGAGAACTATAAGTAATTTAAACAGAAATATAAGAAAAATGAAAGTTTATATTGGAAAGTGAACTTTCGAGTTTAGATGCCAAACAGGTCTTTGTGTGCGGTTCTAATTCCAATATCAACAATGCTGCAATGCTGTTTATGCCTACAAAAGTTAAAATTAAAAATTTGTTTGAATATTTAATTTAACCAAATTATGCCAAAAGAACTGCCTGATTTTTAAAGATTATATATTGGCAATAATATATTGATAATAATTTAGCTTATGTGCACTATTAAACTATTTATGTAACCTTTTTTAAATTGCAATGATTGTAAAACAATTTCACTAATTTTATGCACTATCGTAGTGCAATTCAAACCATAACTCTAAATATTAGTGTCAGATCATTGACAAACATTTATGAGATTATCCTCTAAATAACCCTTTAGATAAAGTACTGTTATGACTATTTTTAAGGGGGTTTTGAACCCGTGATGAATCCAGTGTTTTAGAGGTTTAGTAGAAATCATCCCATTGCGTCAATTGTCACCAAAATGTAACTAAATTTTAACACTGTCTTCATCAAAGATGTCTTCATGGACGTAGCTCGTTTTCTTTTGTGTTAAAAACTTTAAAATGTCTTTAAAAGCAGTTTATTTATGACCTTAATTAAAAGGATTATTTTATTGATTTAGAATCTGATAAATACAAAATAAACGAGCTACGGCGGTGTATTCAAGTGTTTTCAACAATTGGCTTTTTTAATTTTAAAAAAATATACAAAAATATGGAAATGGTATGTATTCTACACAACCTCTGTCAAGTCGAATTTTTCTGAATTTTCATTAATTTTGTCGGCTGGCCCAGAGTGGTCGACGTGCGGTCAAAAACATAACATCCATAGGATTTTCGGAAACGGCACCGTCTACCGTTCGTAAAGTTTATGACTTTCTTTTACAATCGAGTAACTAGTGGATCTACAGAAGTTAATATTTTTGGAGATATGAATTTTAAAAGTTTGAAAAATCCTAAACTTTTGATCAATGAAAAATATATAAAAACAAAGAATAAAATATAAAAAAAATATATTTTTTTGATTATTTATGCAATAGTTAATAATACTAATTAATAAAAATTTTAAAAAGTTTTATTGTTTATATCTTTTTACTGATTTTAACTCGCGCGCTTTCAAGTAGGTACTTTTCAGTATCGTATGAGTCTTTCTGACTTATATGCGGCACTGGTCCTCTTGGTTTTAAATGATTATTTATCATTTAGGTTCATATATTCTTCATTTGTAGTTGAAAAACGAAAACAAATTAGAGTACGTTTTGAAAATTGTCAATTGTGCCGTAGAATTATATCGGCGTAAACGTAAAGTAGAGGTTGAATTCTGCTGCGATTGCGATTCAACACGTTTTGGTAAAACAAAAGTCAGCTAGCATTTTTGTGTTTTATCACTGTGTATGAATTTTAAAATATTTTGGTAGCTGGTAGCTTCTGATCAGAGAACCTATTTAAAAAATAATATATGCCAAGTGCTATACAAGGAGCTGTAAAGTATAGATGCACCTTCCTTGCAGCAAGGAAGATAGATCATGAAGAAAAGGTGCATAAACTTCGTCGTGATATACATCATTCAGTATATCGTTATTGTGGCAATCATTCCAACTGTGATAATTATTTTTGAAAAGTAATATATTTTTTTTTTGTAAAACCAATTTTTTTGCCAAATGGTATTGTGTATTTTTAGGGCAATAGAAGCAACAACAAGAACTGGGTAGAAGAGATGACCATCAGCGGTCTATTTCAAGAATTAGAAGTAGTTTTGAATCGCTTAGTTCAGCATGCTGACAGTCTATTTTTAGATATGGACAACAATTCGGCAGAATGTTATCATTCCGTTGTAGCAAAACTTGTGGGAGGAAAACGAATTAATTTTTCGGCAAAAGAATCGTACCAGCTCAGGTGCCCTGCAGCTGGTATCAGTTTTAGTGCGGGATCTCATGATTATCCGCGTTTAATTCATCACGAGCTCGCAAAACGTAGTCCAGGCAAATTTCTAAAGAATTATATAGCAAAAAAAGAAAAACAATATGTCAACCGAAATGTGCGACGACGTCTTTTCCCTAAATTATTAAAAAAAAAAGAAACGTTACGCTGAATTTGATAGAGAATACGGCTCAGAGGCGGCATTGCCAAGAAGAAAAAAAAATCAGAACCGTTTCCAGAATCATTTGAGGCAGCTAAAGACGATTTGATTAAATCGTTAAAAAAAACAATATCTGATATTGCACAACTAGAGAAAAAAACTATTGAAAAGCAGTAGTTGATTGTGGAAGAATGAAAGATATAAGAGGCTAACGGCGTCTTCATTTGGAAAAATTTGCAAAATGCAACGTTCTACTTCTTGTGCTGCAGTCTCTTTTATATAATAAATTTACTGGTAGTACTGCTACTGATTGGGGTAAAACTCATGAACGCGTCGCTGTACAAGCGTTTGAGCAACTTCTTGTTCTTGAGGTTACAACTTGCGGCTTGTTTGTTGACCAAATGTCTGGCTTTCTCGGGGCATCTCCAGATGGTCTAGTTGAAAATGATGCCATAATTGAAATTATATGCCCTTATTCGATGCGAAATTTTACACCGCATGAGTATATAAAAGAAGCTATAAAAAAAGTGATACATTATACAATAGACAGAGAAGACAATATAAACTTAAAAACAAATGCCGTCTATTTTTACCAAATACAAGGGCAGCTACATATAGCCAACAAAGAAATTTGCTATTTTGTTATTTGGACTCCAGAAGGAATGTCTATTGAAAAGGTATGAGTTTTAAAATGCAGTAATTGTGTTTAAATCAGTTTTCCGTGATTGATTTGTTTTTTTTTGTCAGATTTATAAAGATGATTCTTTTTGGAAAGAAAAAATGGAACCACGTCTGATAGAATTTTACCATAAATGTATTGTGCCGGAGTTAATATTCCCAGCATCGTAAAGAACTTCCTATCAGAGATTTGCGGAACAGAAAGACCTCAAGAAGAACCAATTGTAAATGATTACTTTATAAAGCAATCAATATTTTTTACTATTAAGATTATTATTATTTATTTTTATTTTTTTATTGTATTTTATTTTTATTTATTCCTTCTTGTGCTTATTCTACTCTCTCATATAGTAGGTTACCTGCGGCAACATAATTATATAATAAAGCAAACCTATTATTATTTATTTTTAAAATTAAGATTACTATTTATTATTTCATATTATTTTAAAAATAAACTTTCATCAATTTTTATTACATCATTATACTTTTTTTTCTTCACCCACAATATTTTTTATCATTATCACTTTGTATGATTTTAATATGTCTATTTCTGTCTATATTATAATTGCTCAGATTTTTCAAAAAAATTATTTAATAGTTGTAGATTTATATTAGAGCTCAATACTTATACATGAAGGATAATATTTAACTCAGATAAATAGGTACACCACTCGCTTTCAGCTCGTGTTGCAAATTTTATCTTTGAGGGTAATAGTCCTTATCATGCGCGTGTTGAATAATTTACGGTTTTAACTGCAATAAACACATTATTATTACAAAAAAAAAATTGATTATTGTTTATAAAACGTATCGTAAAATACCTACTTCAATTACCAATTTATTTTAAGTACTTGTTTCAGTCAGCAATGAACAAGAAGAAGCTTTTTTTTTGCGGCAATAAAATTTTGTTTGCCCGTGCAGTTCTTATTTGAGTGAATTGTAATATTTACTGTTGAACCTTAGCATTACGCCTCGGATATATTAGAAAGTATTTTTATGATATCATTTCCAAGGGTCGGTTTTCTTCAGGTAGACAGGGTGACGAGAAAAAGACGAGTAAATATTTAAAAAATGAGATAAAATATTTAAACTCCGCCCCTCCGCTGACGTAGAAAAACAAACACCGGGGATAGCAAGAACCGAATTGAGTTTGTCTTTAAAACGCTCTTGAAGAAAACAAATCGGCACACCATAGAAGTAGAAAATTAGTGAACGTGAGCGCAACAGCAGCCTTTACGACAACCAGTTCCTTAACAAAGTTCAGCAACTCCTGTAGCTGGAGGTGTATTATCACAAGGAAACACATCGAACAAACCTTTTGGAATAAAACAATTGCAATATTCACCACGTCTGTAAAAATAATTCCGGAACAAAAATCGGTTTTTTCACCACCAGGCAAGGCTCTAAAATAAACATTTTGTTTAAAGTCAAATTAAAAGACTACCAAATCAATCGATTTTGGTTAGATATCCAAAATTATCAAAAATAAAATAAGAAACCATTAATATTTTTTGTAGTAGATAAAGAAAGTGATGAGAAATAGCAAATGGTGGTTGAACAGAGATCTTGTAAAAAACAAACTTTATACAATGTTGAGTTTATCATCCAGACGAACGAGTTACAACCAGACCCAAATAGCAGAACCATTGCATAAACACCAACAACTGCGCGTGTATAGTATATATTTCAATAAGTTGGAAGACGGATGCCAAAATGACACGAGATACACTTTTATACGTGACCAAGCACCATAGTCAAACGAGATTTCAACAAAGTTAGGCTCTAAAAGTTTTCCACTAAATACTCCTGTCAACAGTTCCGGTAACTTTAAAGACAAAGCGATTTTCCAGAAACCTATCTTTTTCAACGTTGCTGAGAAGGTTAGAAGGAAATAAGGTTGACAAAACTCCAACAGAAAATACTCAATTACTCAACCAGCTTAGAAGAAACGGGAGGAACTAACCTACACCTTGGCCTTAACCTATTTTTTACAGTTTTAGAGCTCTTTATTTTTCTATGGTGATTATCATAGACGTAAAAAAAATGTTTTAATCTGGAAATGCTGTTTGTTTGCGAGACGATTAGTTCTTTTGTATTATTTTCGTTTATCACCAAAATTTGTTCATAACTGAACGCGATTTCTGTGTTTCTCAAAATATTAATTAAGAGAGAAACTATAAGTATGAAATAATAAATTTATTGTTTGTAGCCGTTATGTTTAACTTTTAAATCATATGTTTATTTTTTCAGATCGTACACAACAATTTTTAAAACTAATATTTAATGTTAAATAAAAATTGATACTTCGTTTTCATGAAACTGCAGCTACCAGAAATAAAATCAATTAAAACAATGCTCAATAAGCGCATTTTATTAAGATTTTCTTTACAATAAATTATATGAAATTTGCTTAAAATTATTTGCTATTGGAATTTGTTACTGTCTTATCCTTTAATCCTTTAAACAAATCTTCTTATTAGGTTCATGGATAAAGGGCGTCTGATTTACAAGTTTCTCGGAAGAATACAATAAGCGAATCGTAAAGTTTGTGGTTATAGATAAAACATTTTTATAACACTTATTTTTGTCTAAAACATTTTTTTTCATGGTTGTAGTGATGAGTAATGAGCTATGTCCGCCGAAAAAAAAATTTGGCAATCGGACGATAGTTACTGATAGTTTTTTCGACACTGGTATATAATCTACGGTTCTTGAGCTACAATTTTATCAAACTAAAGACGCCTGTCATAATCATGACGTGACAGAAAATTAAGAACGCCAAGTTGTTATTCACTTTTTCTCGTACAGCACTGTTTTTAATTAATTATTATAACATTGACAACAGGCAGATCAAAAGAGATGAAGTATTGGTATTTAATTTTCTTTTACATAAAAACGTAATGTTTAACTTAATAGATCAAAATTCTTTTAGCAAATAACCGTCAACGTTTTAATTAAATGGCAATCAAAAAATTAGTTAAAAATCACTCTCACACCTTACGATAGGAAACAATCTTGCTTTTAAAACAAAAGTGAATGCCCACTATGAAATCCTTTACCGAAGCTCATAACGCTGAGGACATGCTGTTTGTTTTAGGGCACCCCGTCGAGTGTTTGCCCCCCCGTGGACCTTCAACTCCCCTAAAAGCTTCTCCTTATCAGATCTCCACATGATGACAATTTCAATTCAGTCGCAGAACCGACCAACTCTTACTTAGAATGAAAAAACGACCATGGCTTAGTTCGTCCGTCTTCCTTCTTATCATTTGTAATTTAAAGGATAGCAATAGAAGCCTTCATGACTTTATTCTAAAGATGTAAATTTAATTTTCAGAACGCTAATGTGGAGTCCAATGTTTGGCGCCTTTGTAATAATTTTACTACAAGGTATAATCTGTTTCTCATATCGGCCTTGTCGTGACAATGTCTCTAGCTCAAGAATGCACAATAAAAAACCAAAATGATATATATAAAAACGTTTCACTTTGTTAGAACGCGGTATTTTTATGCTTGCTGTTACGACTTCCTAAAGTTGTAAGCGCCGACAACAATTTGAGAAAAGATTTTAATTATACAAATAAGCTTTACAATAACACATGCTACATACGTGATTACAATATTACATTATCATCCAATATTTGCAACTTGTGTACACAATTTGTAAAAATTTTGGTCTTGATTTATTACAAAAAATGATTGAGGTATTGACACTTAAAAGTCCAACATTTTAAAATCGGTGGTGCAACGTTTTTTGTCAAAGTTTGTTTACATACAATGAGGTATTTTGGCAAGAAAGCCGAAAGTCTTTAGCAAATAGATGAAGCAGTTCATAGAAAACTTGTTAGAACATCTTCGTCAGGAAAACAATAATAATAGAGTTCAAATTCGAGTTCAACTTTTCAGATCTCAAATGAGGTTAGGCCATGTTTTTCGTTTTGATCGATTTTCTTTATGGAGCAACTTGCACCTGCCTGGAATCTGAATATCTGTATCACAAAATCGACCTAAGATTAGCTTTCCTGCTAGCTAGCTGTAGCTGCCCTAGATATGAAACTACAAAATCAACATAAGAAATGTAATTTATGGGAATGTTTTATGGTAATAATAATTTTACTTTTTTTAAATGAACTGTTGATGCGATGAAATTTCCGCAGTGTGGTTCTATACGTGGCGTTAGTGTGTCGACAGGGTTAGTGTATGACGTGCATTAGCTCTTTGAGTGGATGTACTTTACTAATAATTATGTTGCACCAAAAACAAAATGGTTTTAAGCTGATTACAATTTTTTAAAAACTGATATAAACGAAATGGTAATAGTGAATAAAACCGTCATAACACTCATAATTAATTCAGACAAAACTTGTGGTTTTATAAATAACAGTTGAATTATTAATCCTTTTGAGATTAAACAAAAGAAATTTAATAACCTATACAATGCAAAAAAGCTCATAAACCGCCAAGCATCTTCAGACTAAAGAAAATATGATTAGTAGCAGTATACTTATTAATTATAATTGTTTATAATTATCCGCAAACATTGATGCGGTGTGTGAATTGTTCAGTCAAACAGAGCAAAACTAAAATAATTTATTAAAAAAAAACAAACAAGTTATAAACAACGATTATAAAAATAAACAATCATATAACTCAACATCTGTCAAGTCTAGCAAACAAGATAATTATTAATGTCGCCCAAAATTTGATAAAACAGATTTAGCAAATGCTAATAATGTTTTTGTACTAGCAATGAAACAATTTTTAGATATACCTTTGCTGTTTTATAGTTCAAAAAATTAATTTATTAATATTAATATGTGTAAATTTAACCTGAAGATGGGAAAGTCAAAACATGTAGTTAAAAATTATTTTACCACCAGTAACTTAGCATTTATACAAAAATAAAACTAAAAATTAACCATCATTATTATTAATGTTTTGTTTATTTTAAAAGATAGAACATCTTTTTTTGGTTACGGATTATAGCTGTGTTTTTTAAAGTAAATCTACGTAGTTTAATTTTATTTTTGAATTGTGTGCTGAATTACAAAACACTAATAATACTATGAAAGTTGTTTTTAGTTAGCTGTCATCAATTTATAGCAGTTGCAAAATGTAAAAATTCTTATCATCTAAATCTTTAAAGATAAGGTAAACTGATTAAAACGAATTCTTTTGTGTTTACTGAACAAGTGCACACGCCTACAGCAATTTTTAATATAATATAACAAATTAAAAATGTCAATAACTTTTTTTTTAATATCATCGTGCAGTTATTATTGCAAAATATTATTGCACTGGCAAAAAGTTTTTTTGATAAGCTTTGTCAATACAAACATTTTCTGTCAATATAAGATTTTAAAGTCAAACGTAAAAAAGTCGAAAAAGTATCAAACTTCCAAGCTGAATCTCCTAGTCTTGATTCAAAATGGAACAACCATAGGTTCGGTCAAGACTAGGTTTGTCATTGATTGGTCAAAGATGGGGTTGAAAAGTAGAGCTAGGTTCAGCCCTAGCTCTAAAAAAAAACCGAAGCCCAGATCTAAATAGACCAAATCATGGCTTCTGAAACGCGCATAATAGTCGTATAATAACCTATTAAACGAGTAAAGGATGGAACCTCTTAAACTATTACTATTATTATTAATATTATAAAATCTGAGTTTATATTGTGGATGTGGATCAACATTTGGCATAAAACTAATGCCTTGGCTCGAACTGAAGTTGATGGCTCCTCTACACGTTTAAACTTGTCTGCGAGCCTGTTGGCTCGCGTGCAAAATATCAAGCAGAACCTGAAATCTTTCGAACCAGCTTTTGAAATATACGCGCTACAAAAGTCTTTGCATACACGCTCAGCAGTTTTACCTAAAGATTTAAAACTGCGCAGGTAAGTATTAAGATAATACGGAGCGTGTAGGGGCCTTTTAAACCAGAGCGGAGTTTTTCAATATTCAAGTTTGTTCATCTCTAAAAACTCCTGCATGAGACATAAGATTAACTATGTATCTGTCAGTAAAAATGTCGTCAAAGTTGGTCCAGCCCTTTCGGAAATCAGCCGCAACAAACAGACAGAAAGTCAAGCAGCACACTTTATATTTTTAAAGTACATATTTTAAATATCAGATACTTACCGCCTGCAGGATGGACCATCATCATATGGATTATATGAAAAAGAAAAAAAACAATTAATATACGGAAAACATATACTACAAAAATATCAAAACTTTGTTTTGTGTGAAAGTATGTAAAGTCAATTTTACCGATAGAATCTTCTCACAAAAATTACAAAACCAAATGCTGGTGATGCACCGCCATCATTAGTCTATCAATAAAAAAAAGAGACTTTAAAATATAGTAAACATGAAATCTATCGATACACGTCATCAACTGTGACGTCACAGTTCTGTTGAGCACCGTTTTAGAACTATTTGACAGATATGAGTATCAAATATCACAAACACTTAATAGGAGGACAGTACAAGAGTGGAAAAAACGTTTTAGTCATGACCAATCTTTGACAATGTCAAAATTATCTTCATTAATTTTCTTCACCAAAGATGACTACTAGTGCATGTTTTCTATTAACAACAACAACGTCATCGTGGAGCTTAATGACATGTATCGGTTGATTCTATGTCTGAATCTTATTTATATATTTCAATATTCACCTAAATAGCCAAAAAATTGGTATTAATTGATTGAGATAAGCCAGATACAACCACCATAACTATATAAAGTAAGGTTGTACAATACTACAATAGTTTAATCACTTCTTTGTTACCGCAGTAAATGCACATGCAAATCTGTAATCTGCCTATAGTTCCACTAATATCTGCTAATTACTTGTTGATGAAAACGCATTTGTTGGATATTTCAGCGGCAGCTTGAAGACTTTTAAATTTGTCTGCACCAGTCACGCAATGTCTTGAAAAGACTAACGTTTCGGTTATTTTTAAAAACAAACAACTAAATATATATGATATCTATTATCTATAAATTCTATCTATATCTCTATTAAATTATACACCCAAATAAATACGATGTCGTTAGTTAAAAAAACTAGGAAAATGATGACCTAAAATATACCTTTATCTATTTTTAAAATCCATGTGATGTGCTAACAAGACAGAATGATAAATGAGTTCTAAGATGTGACCCTTAATTTGTGTGGTGGGTACTAGGTTAATTATAGTTCTCAATGCGAAACGTTAAATAATTGAAAAGTAAAGAAAACGTTTTTGCAAACGTTTACTTTAGCTCTTTAATCAAGCTTTTGTTGACCGAGCAAAAATCGTGAAAAATTATAGACGATCTTTGAATGTCATGTTACATTTTGTAAAAAATTCTGAAATGTATATCTTTCTATGTATAATTTCTTTCTATAAACACTTTTGTTCCTATTGTTTCAATAAAGGATTCATACTCTAAAACTCAGAGAAAATAAAATTTCCTTTAAATTTGACCGCCATTGCTATTAAAATAAATATTAAGTTGGTTGTGTATGTTGTGAAGTATATAGTTGTGAAGGTTATAACAATAAACACACGATGCCAAAGTTAACTCCACGTTTTTTCCGTCGGTTAATAATATATCTAATAAGCAATCATCCTTGCAAAAAAAGTTGTAGACTTTAATGTAACGATAAATTGATATTCTATTCAAACAGTACCTACACATTGGCTAAAAATTTGACGCTTTGTAACACATCTTTACCATAAGAATATTGCACCATACCGATGATAAATTTAATTGAACCAATTACTGTTCTGTTATTTTTTTTTACTTAATGTTTATTCGTAATGCTGAATGAAAATATCCAATCACTAAATAAAATCATCAGAAACTAGAATTTGTTATTCGGGATGTTTATATTGATTATTCATGTCAAATAAAACTTAAACTTCATCCATCACAATTAATTAATTATACTATTAAAAAAGATGTTAACGTTCCAAGTTCATACATTTATGTAATATGAAACCGATAATATTAACTAATTATTATAATTCTCACAATTTATCATAACAACACAAATTTCTAAAATAGCTGTTAAGTGATAACAAGCTACATCTATAATATTTATGTAATTATTTTATCGACACTGGTATCTCTCTAAATGTTGTAATTTTTATGCAAAAATGTTTGTCTAATGTTATGTTTATGTATGTATAAATTCTTAATGAAGTTTTTGTTGAAAACAGAAACATTAAATTCTTAGATGAATAATAAGGAAATATACAACAATTCATCAGATTACAAATCTTGGTTAAACGATGACAAATTCTATATTTATCAGCTTCATTTGTATATCTAATATGTTCGATATGTCACATAGCTGTATCTAGAAACTAAATTTATTTCTTCTATTAAAGAATAAATCGCTGTATTGCTTTAGGATACTAAAGTTGATTTTAAAAGTGACAATATCTTTATTTATGATTTGTAAATTCAACTTAATAGAATGCATTATGTGAGAAATATTTCGTAGTCAGTTTCGCGTATTTCAACATTTATGGAAATACCACCATTATAAAATTTCTGAAAAGCCACGAAAATTTAGTTCATCAGACAAAACTTTCACAACATTTTTCATTGAATACTATTGACACCTTTTCGTTAAAGTATTATTCATATCGTGTGAACAACGAAATTATTGGCAGAGAAAGCCTTGAAAAATTTCGGGTACGTCTTAGCACGCTTTATTTTTAAATCACATTTGAATAAATGTAATACTTTTAAAGTAAATTTTCACTAGTAAGATCCCGCGACTATGTCAAATTGTCTGATAATTTTTTCAAATTTCCCTCGTTCGCTATACGAACTTGGGTAATTTATTATCAACTATCTTACAAAATTAAAATTACGAGATATCTCTCTTCCAAAACCATACATGAAAAACATAGCTTAGTTTTAATGTTGTTTATTTACATCTAAAAACAATATTGCATTCTCAATTAGGAATGATCAGCTGTAATTTCACATTTGAAATTGGCTCCGCTGAAACTGATAAAGCTGTTAACTATCCGATCAGGTCCAAAACTTCAAATGTCCCATACAAAGGTTTTTATCTGGCCCATCTGCGACAAAAGTATTCCCACGCAACCAAGTACTTAAGATAGAAGGTTGCAATATCTCACCCACTTTGAACATTAACTTGTTATAGAGACCGTTTACCTAACTTAAGAAAATTGTCAAATAAGAACTTCATGATGTCAAGTTTAAACTATAGGTAATGTGCTTAATTTTATTGCAGAGAAGAGTAAATCCGACTTCGCGCAGCTTGTTGTCACACCTCTGTACCTCTCAAGTGAACAGACGCCATTGTGCTTTAATCTTTTTAAACACTTTCACTCGATTTTTTACTTGTATTCAAATTTATGTGGAGAAATAATGAGAATAATTTGTAGTATAAAGTTTAATTTTGACCCTCGTGGAATAAAATCTCTTAGAATTGCGTTCGTAATTGAGTATAAACATTTGTTGCTCACAATAGCACAAAGTTTCAATATTCAAACAAAATTTAATCGAGCGAGTTAAAAGATGAGGAATAGTTTACAAGCTATATTGAATTCACAAAGATCAGCTTTACCACTTGTAAATAGAATCTAAAGAGACAATAATTTTGCGGTTTTTTGCACGAGCAACCTTTTTACAATAACAATTATATCACAGTGAAGAGTGGCATAGACTGCAACAAAAGTTATTTAAATAACATTCTAAAAAATATTATGTTTTTTTTCTAAACATCCGTAATTTATAAAAAGACTTGACAAGTAAATTTTTTGCGTAAATTTGCCTTTCACAACACCTCATGCTCATCGAGCAAATGGACAAGGGTAGAACGTTGTACGTCCACTCTTGAGGAAATGCTTTAAATAGAATGCCACGCACTTGGTCTGTAAAACTCTAGAAAAGTCAGATTGTTCTGCATTCAATCAAACAGAAATTTGCCGCTAAGCCAAATCAAATAACTTGCAAATAAAAAACTTGGCTTTTGAAAAGCTGCTATTGCAAATTGAAGTTCTGTTTTTCTAAAAAAGTTGCTTATTGTCGACACAAGTAGACTCTTTGTTTTGTTTGAAACACCAAAAAGAATTGCAACGGAGAATGTTTTGGGTAAATTTGCATTTAACAACACCTCATGTTCATCGGGCGAATGGACAAGGGTAGAGCGTTGTACGTCAACTCTTGCGGAAATGCTTTGAATAGAATGACACGCTTAGCTTTTGAAAAGCTGTTTTTGCAAAAAGAAGTTCTGTTTTTCTAAAAAAGTTGTTAATTGTCGACACCAGTAGAGTCTTTGTTTTGTTTGAAACATCAAAGAGGATTGCAACAAATAATGTTTTGTGTGAATTTGCATCTCACAACACCTCATGTTCATCGAGCAAATGGACAAAGGTAGAGCGTTGTACGTCAACTCTTGCGGAAATGCTTTGAATAGAATGACACGCACTTGGTCTGTAAAACTCTGGAAAATTCAGATTGTTCTGCATTCAATCAAACAGAAATTTGTCGCTAAGCCAAATCAAATAACTTGCAAATAAAGAGCTTAGCTTTTGAAAAGCTGCTTTTGCAAAAAGAAGTTCTGTTTTTCTAAAAAAGTTGTTAATTGTCGACACCAGTAGAGTCTTTGTTTTGTTTGAAACATCAAAGAGGATTGCAACAAATAATGTTTTGTGTGAATTTGCATCTCACAACACCTCATGTTCATCGGGCAAATGGACAAGGGTAGAGCGTTGTACGTCAACTCTTGCGGAAATGCTTTGAATATAATGCCACGCACTTGGTCTGTAAAACTCTGGAAAATTCAGATTGTTCTGCATTCAATCAAACAGAAATTTGCCGCTAAACCAAATCAAATAACTTGCAAATAAAAAACTTGGCTTTTGAAAAGCTGCTTTTGCAAATTGAAGTTCTGTTTTTCTAAAAAAGTTGCTTATTGTCGACACAAGTAGACTCTTTGTTTTGTTTGAAACACCAAAAAGAATTGCAACGGAGAATGTTTTGGGTAAATTTGCATTTAACAACACCTCATGTTCATCGGGCGAATGGACAAGGGTAGAGCGTTGTACGTCAACTCTTGCGGAAATGCTTTGAATAGAATGACACGCTTAGCTTTTGAAAAGCTGTTTTTGCAAAAAGAAGTTCTGTTTTTCTAAAAAAGTTGTTAATTGTCGACACCAGTAGAGTCTTTGTTTTGTTTGAAACATCAAAGAGGATTGCAACAAATAATGTTTTGTGTGAATTTGCATCTCACAACACCTCATGTTCATCGAGCAAATGGACAAAGGTAGAGCGTTGTACGTCAACTCTTGCGGAAATGCTTTGAATATAATGACACGCACTTGGTCTGTAAAACTCTGGAAAATTCAAATTGTTCTGCATTCAATCAAACAGAAATTTGCCGCTAATCCAAATCAAATAACTTGCAAATAAAAAGCTTAGCTTTTGAAAAGCTGCTTTTGCAAAAAGAAGTTCTGTTTTTCTAAAAAAGTTGTTAATTGTCGACACCAGTAGAGTCTTTGTTTTGTTTGAAACATCAAAGAGGATTGCAACAAATAATGTTTTGTGTGAATTTGCATCTCACAACACCTCATGTTCATCCGGCAAATGGACAAGGTTAGAGCGTTGTACGTCAACTCTTGCGGAAATGCTTTGAATAGAATGACACGCACTTGGTCTGTAAAACTCTGGAAAATTCAGATTGTTCTGCATTCAATCAAACAGAAATTTGTCGCTAAGCCAAATCAAATAACTTGCAAATAAAGAGCTTAGCTTTTGAAAAGCTGCTTTTGCAAAAAGAAGTTCTGTTTTTCTAAAAAAGTTGTTAATTGTCGACACCAGTAGAGTCTTTGTTTTGTTTGAAACATCAAAGAGGATTGCAACAAATAATGTTTTGTGTGAATTTGCATCTCACAACACCTCATGTTCATCGGGCAAATGGACAAGGGTAGAGCGTTGTACGTCAACTCTTGCGGAAATGCTTTGAATATAATGCCACGCACTTGGTCTGTAAAACTCTGGAAAATTCAGATTGTTCTGCATTCAATCAAACAGAAATTTGCCGCTAAACCAAATCAAATAACTTGCAAATAAAAAACTTGGCTTTTGAAAAGCTGCTTTTGCAAATTGAAGTTCTGTTTTTCTAAAAAAGTTGCTTATTGTCGACACAAGTAGACTCTTTGTTTTGTTTGAAACCCCAAAAAGAATTGCAACGGAGAATGTTTTGGGTAAATTTGCATTTAACAACACCTCATGTTCATCGGGCGAATGGACAAGGGTAGAGCGTTGTACGTCAACTCTTGCAGAAATGCTTTGAATAGAATGACACGCTTAGCTTTTGAAAAGCTGTTTTTGCAAAAAGAAGTTCTGTTTTTCTAAAAAAGTTGTTAATTGTCGACACCAGTAGAGTCTTTGTTTTGTTTGAAACATCAAAGAGGATTGCAACAAATAATGTTTTGTGTGAATTTGCATCTCACAACACCTCATGTTCATCGAGCAAATGGACAAGGGTAGAGCGTTGTACGTCAACTCTTGCGGAAATGCTTTGAATATAATGACACGCACTAGGTCTGTAAAACTCTGGAAAATTCAAATTGTTCTGCATTCAATCAAACAGAAATTTGCCGCTAATCCAAATCAAATAACTTGCAAATAAAAAGCTTAGCTTTTGAAAAGCTGCTTTTGCAAAAAGAAGTTCTGTTTTTTTAAAAAAGTTGTTAATTGTCGACACCAGTAGAGTCTTTGTTTTGTTTGAAACATCAAAGAGGATTGCAACAAATAATGTTTTGTGTGAATTTGCATCTCACAACACCTCATGTTCATCCGGCAAATGGACAAGGTTAGAGCGTTGTACGTCAACTCTTGCGGAAATGCTTTGAATAGAATGACACGCACTTGGTCTGTAAAACTCTGGAAAATTCAGATTGTTCTGCATTCAATCAAACAGAAATTTGTCGCTAAGCCAAATCAAATAACTTGCAAATAAAGAGCTTAGCTTTTGAAAAGCTGCTTTTGCAAAAAGAAGTTCTGTTTTTCTAAAAAAGTTGTTAATTGTCGACACCAGTAGAGTCTTTGTTTTGTTTGAAACATCAAAGAGGATTGCAACAAATAATGTTTTGTGTGAATTTGCATCTCACAACACCTCATGTTCATCGAGCAAATGGACAAGGGTAGAGCGTTGTACGTCAACTCTTGCGGAAATGCTTTGAATATAATGACACGCACTAGGTCTGTAAAACTCTGGAAAATTCAAATTGTTCTGCATTCAATCAAACAGAAATTTGCCGCTAATCCAAATCAAATAACTTGCAAATAAAAAGCTTAGCTTTTGAAAAGCTGCTTTTGCAAAAAGAAGTTCTGTTTTTTTAAAAAAGTTGTTAATTGTCGACACCAGTAGAGTCTTTGTTTTGTTTGAAACATCAAAGAGGATTGCAACAAATAATGTTTTGTGTGAATTTGCATCTCACAACACCTCATGTTCATCCGGCAAATGGACAAGGTTAGAGCGTTGTACGTCAACTCTTGCGGAAATGCTTTGAATAGAATGACACGCACTTGGTCTGTAAAACTCTGGAAAATTCAGATTGTTCTGCATTCAATCAAACAGAAATTTGTCGCTAAGCCAAATCAAATAACTTGCAAATAAAGAGCTTAGCTTTTGAAAAGCTGCTTTTGCAAAAAGAAGTTCTGTTTTTCTAAAAAAGTTGTTAATTGTCGACACCAGTAGAGTCTTTGTTTTGTTTGAAACATCAAAGAGGATTGCAACAAATAATGTTTTGTGTGAATTTGCATCTCAAAACACCTCATGTTCATCGAGCAAATGGACAAGAGTAGAGCGTTGTACGTCAACTCTTGCGGAAATGCTTTGAATAGAATGACACGCACTTGGTCTGTAAAACTCTGGAAAATTCAGATTGTTCTGCATTCAATCAAACAGAAATTTGCCGCTAATCCAAATCAAATAACTTGCAAATAAAAAGCTTAGCTTTTGAAAAGCTGCTTTTGCAAAAAGAAGTTCTGTTTTTCTAAAAAAGTTGTTAATTGTCGACACCAGTAGAGTCTTTGTTTTGTTTGAAACATCAAAGAGGATTGCAACAAATAATGTTTTGTGTGAATTTGCATCTCAAAACACCTCATGTTCATCGAGCAAATGGACAAGAGTAGAGCGTTGTACGTCAACTCTTGCGGAAATGCTTTGAATATAATGCCACGCACTTGGTCTGTAAAACTCTGGAAAATTCAGATTGTTCTGCATTCAATCAAACAGAAATTTGCCGCTAATCCAAATCAAATAACTTGCAAATAAAAAGCTTAGCTTTTGAAAAGCTGCTTTTGCAAAAAGAAGTTCTGTTTTTCTAAAAAAGTTGTTAATTGTCGACACCAGTAGAGTCTTTGTTTTGTTTGAAACATCAAAGAGGATTGCAACAAATAATGTTTTGTGTGAATTTGCATCTCACAACACCTCATGTTCATCCGGCAAATGGACAAGGTTAGAGCGTTGTACGTCAACTCTTGCGGAAATGCTTTGAATAGAATGACACGCACTTGGTCTGTAAAACTCTGGAAAATTCAGATTGTTCTGCATTCAATCAAACAGAAATTTGTCGCTAAGCCAAATCAAATAACTTGCAAATAAAGAGCTTAGCTTTTGAAAAGCTGCTTTTGCAAAAAGAAGTTCTGTTTTTCTAAAAAAGTTGTTAATTGTCGACACCAGTAGAGTCTTTGTTTTGTTTGAAACATCAAAGAGGATTGCAACAAATAATGTTTTGTGTGAATTTGCATCTCACAACACCTCATGTTCATCCGGCAAATGGACAAGGTTAGAGCGTTGTACGTCAACTCTTGCGGAAATGCTTTGAATAGAATGACACGCACTTGGTCTGTAAAACTCTGGAAAATTCAGATTGTTCTGCATTCAATCAAACAGAAATTTGTCGCTAAGCCAAATCAAATAACTTGCAAATAAAAAGCTTAGCTTTTGAAAAGCTGCTTTTGCAAAAAGAAGTTCTGTTTTTCTAAAAAAGTTGTTAATTGTCGACACCAGTAGAGTCTTTGTTTTGTTTGAAACATCAAAGAGGATTGCAACAAATAATGTTTTGTGTGAATTTGCATCTCACAACACCTCATGTTCATCGAGCAAATGGACAAGGGTAGAGCGTTGTACGTCAACTCTTGCGGAAATGCTTTGAATATAATGACACGCACTTGGTCTGTAAAACTCTGGAAAATTCAAATTGTTCTGCATTCAATCAAACAGAAATTTGCCGCTAATCCAAATCAAATAACTTGCAAATAAAAAGCTTAGCTTTTGAAAAGCTGCTTTTGCAAAAAGAAGTTCTGTTTTTCTAAAAAAGTTGTTAATTGTCGACACCAGTAGAGTCTTTGTTTTGTTTGAAACATCAAAGAGGATTGCAACAAATAATGTTTTGTGTGAATTTGCATCTCACAACACCTCATGTTCATCCGGCAAATGGACAAGGTTAGAGCGTTGTACGTCAACTCTTGCGGAAATGCTTTGAATAGAATGACACGCACTTGGTCTGTAAAACTCTGGAAAATTCAGATTGTTCTGCATTCAATCAAACAGAAATTTGTCGCTAAGCCAAATCAAATAACTTGCAAATAAAGAGCTTAGCTTTTGAAAAGCTGCTTTTGCAAAAAGAAGTTCTGTTTTTCTAAAAAAGTTGTTAATTGTCGACACCAGTAGAGTCTTTGTTTTGTTTGAAACATCAAAGAGGATTGCAACAAATAATGTTTTGTGTGAATTTGCATCTCAAAACACCTCATGTTCATCGAGCAAATGGACAAGAGTAGAGCGTTGTACGTCAACTCTTGCGGAAATGCTTTGAATAGAATGACACGCACTTGGTCTGTAAAACTCTGGAAAATTCAGATTGTTCTGCATTCAATCAAACAGAAATTTGCCGCTAATCCAAATCAAATAACTTGCAAATAAAAAGCTTAGCTTTTGAAAAGCTGCTTTTGCAAAAAGAAGTTCTGTTTTTCTAAAAAAGTTGTTAATTGTCGACACCAGTAGAGTCTTTGTTTTGTTTGAAACATCAAAGAGGATTGCAACAAATAATGTTTTGTGTGAATTTGCATCTCAAAACACCTCATGTTCATCGAGCAAATGGACAAGAGTAGAGCGTTGTACGTCAACTCTTGCGGAAATGCTTTGAATATAATGACACGCACTTGGTCTGTAAAACTCTGGAAAATTCAGATTGTTCTGCATTCAATCAAACAGAAATTTGCCGCTAAGCCAAATCAAATAACTTGCAAATAAAAAACTTGGCTTTTGAAAAGCTGCTTTTGCAAATTGAAGTTCTGTTTTTCTAAAAAAGTTGCTTATTGTCGACACAAGTAGACTCTTTGTTTTGTTTGAAACACCAAAAAGAATTGCAACGGAGAATGTTTTGGGTAAATTTGCATTTCACAACACCTCATGTTCATCGGGCGAATGGACAGTGGTAAAACGTTGTTTGTCTTACGGAAATGCTTTGAATAGAATACTGATACAATCGATGTACTTGGTCTGTAAAAGTCTGGAAAATTCAGATTGTTCTGTATACAACTATACGAAAATGTACAAGACAGATGCTGTTGACAGTGCTGCTCAGCCGAATTAAATAATTTATCAAAAATAACGACGCGGTTATAAAAAAAATTAAAAGCAAGAAACACCTGATTTCAAACTGAAACTATTTTTTTGAAAATAAAAATCTTTGAACATTAATTTGTTATAGAGACCGTTTACCTAAATTAAGAAAATTGTCAAATAAGAATTTCATGATGTTAATTTTAAACTATAGGTAATGTGCTTAATTTTATTGCAGAAAAGAGTAAATTCGACTTCGCGCAGCTTGTTGTCACACCTCTGTACCTCTCAAGTGAACAGACGCCATTGTGCTTTAATCTTTTTAAACACTTTCACTCTATTTTTTTATTTGTAGTATAAAAACACTGCAAAAACAGTAATCAAATTACGTATTTTATTGTCATATGCAGTGACAATAAGTAGTTTCGTAACCTTTTTGACAATAGAAATATTAGACGGCATGTTGGATTGCGCTACTAACCTTATTGTCAAACTCATAATTCTATTCTACGTTTTCAAAAACTTATTTGAATATTAAAATTAAATCGTTAAAAAAGGAAGATTTGCAATTGCGCCACTTTTCTATATTTAACGCTACTGAGTTGTTTTCTTAATCAAGAGAATAGAGCCATTTTAGGAATATTTGTTATAAACTTTATGGTTTGTATAATTTATGAAAGAAAAATTAAAATAAAGCGAGACTATAAATCACTAAGTTAACAACATTTCCAAAGAAACATAATTTATTAATTATAAAATAATTTAAAAATTTGAATTACATCAAATAAACGTCACTAAAAATAACACTTAATGATCTTAACGTTTTTACCGGTCCATAATAGAACAACAAACAGTTGAATATCGTCTTTAAAGATTAGCAATTTATCAATAAATATATAAAAATATAAGAAACAAACCAGTTGGTGTCATCAAAGCAAACGTGCAAAATTTGAATCAACAAAGTATGATTGATAGTGTTTTGATGTGACATCACCTTCAACGTACCGTAAATGGATCCTGAAACAAAATAAAATACAATGTAGTAAAAGAAAATTTGTGTGAAATGATTTGTATATACTCGTATTTGTCTACTACATTAATAAATGGTATTTCAGCAATAAAATTGTGAGATTATATTTTGTGATAGATCTACCAATCGACGGATAATAACGAATGAAAGTCGAGACACAAAGTGTGCACAATTTCCATAATTTACAAAAGTTGACAGAAAATAATATTAAAATTAGTATATAAGAACAATGCCGCAGGTAAAGCAATCATATTAGCTTAGAACAAAATCTTAAAACACTCCCTGGTTATAACATAAAATTGGTGGTATTTATTAACTTAAATGGTATTGAATTGATTTTGGCCGAATTAATATGTTTTGGATTTCATACATTGTTTTCTATTGTTTACTTTCTTGTACTGGTATCCGAGCAATTATAAATGAAGTCTTTCCATCTTGCACAACTTCTAGTTTTTTTCTTGCGTAATTTATAAGTTTTAGTTCTTCCCTTGCGCAATTTAATAATCTATGGAGAAATGTTAACTTTTTTATGTAAATCCCAAATTTAATTGTACAACTTTTTTAAACGCATGATCAACAAGTTCTCCCAGTTTTTATAACCTCACTTTCGATTTCAGTTCAACATTTTCAATTTTTGACAAGGTTTTCTCATTTTTTTCTGTGCATTTCTCAAAAATCCTATGTATAGTTAATTTTTGTTCTTGTTTAATAATTGCCTCTTGATTTGATCTTAATTGCTAATTTTTTTGAATAAACTTAAAAAAAAGTAAATACAGTGTCAATTTTGATATGTGCATGCTTTGGATGCACATATCTGCCACCATTTAAAAAAACTAAAAATATTAAAAGCCAATGTTGAAAACAATCCAAAATAACAATTCCGGTTAGTTGGTTTTACCGTGTGTGAATAGATCCAATTATTTCTTTCCACTTATAACTTAACGACAGTCATAACACCAATATAGTACCTATAGCAAAATATTCACGCAAAAACAACATAAGCTGGAGAAACTCAAAAACTGTAAAATTAAGAATTAATTGAAGGCTTATCTCAAAGGATCGTGAAAGTTTCTTCTTTTAAAACCCACTGGATGAATTGTGGTAAACTATATTACAGTAAACCAACCACTCACTATCGGTCAGCGTTCCTAGTATTGATTATCAGGCAAAAAGTGTTTTTCATAAGTATAGTACGCATCTCTTGAAATTACCCTACGCTACATTTTTAAAAAACACATTTTGCGATACCTTATTAACCAGGTAAGATTTCTCATGAATTTATTTAAACAAAGATCCATTTAAACAACGTGAAAAAATAAAAACGCCGATATATCTACTTTTGACGCTAGTAGTCGATTTGATTTGATTACCTAAACCTCATATTTCAATACATCTTCATTGTTGTTGCTCAATGAAAAATGCGTAACCATATTTGAGCCAATTTGATATACAGTTGACATTTAACCTTCCAATAAGAGACCTCATACATCTGTCTATCCAAATTTGTATTTGAAAATTCGAATAAAATGACAAAAATTCAACAACGAATTGGTATCACGCCGTACAAATCATCGATAGAAATAATTTACTTGGTTCATTTTGGCAGCATTTGATTGTCGCTCTATTATTGATAGCAGAGCTTTTAGAGCAAGGGTGTGAGGTCGTTTTTGGATCAACGAATTACGCGCGACGAGGATAGTCACTAAATCATGCAATCTAGTGCAGTAAACGTTTATTATCGGATCATTGATTGCCAATAATAGTTCGATTTGCGCTGATTACAAGGCTCGGCAGCGGAAGCTGTGGTTTAGAACATGAGGAGAAATAATATTGAAAGTTTTCATCTTCAAGCTTCCTTTAATCTTAGTAAGAAAGAAGCACTTTTTCAGGATGTTGCAATTCACCACGTTTTCAAACGGTTTGGTGATCGCTTCTTCGTGCGAATTAATTTATCACTATAATGTTATACGTTTACCTTAAAGCAATCTATGTGCTCTCTGTTGTGTAACGATATTTTTGCGTTTAATAACAGCCTACTGTAATTTATGTAAGAAAATTACAGATGTTGTGCTACTAAAAGCTTATAGCTTAAATGATGAGAAAATGAAATGCGGTGTGATATGATCGGATTTATTAGTTGCGCACAGTAAACGATGAAGACAACATCATTATTATTACATTATGTGTATATCGTGTATACATAATACATTTTACGGGCGGATGATAAAAAACGTTGCAAACTAAATAAATGATTAATGTCTGTAATGTATGTAAATCTGTATAAATAACAAAAAGCACTAGAATCGCTTGATAAGCACATTAAGAGAACTACAATTTTCATTCAAAAAATAACTGCTATACAAAATAACAGGCTATATTTTTTCATGTATTTCCTAGAATAAACCTATGTTTATTAAAGACCGTTGCTAAAGTAGTATTGTCTAGTTATTATTAAAGCATCAACAGGGCTATTTTCTATAACTTGATAACGACAATCGTAGTGAAACAATTTACAATTTTTTTTTGAATAGTTCAACTAATAAAAGATCAACACACAAATTGTTTTTATTTTCCCATTTTAACGAACCCTGTTATAGAATAGTTATTTGAATCACAAGGCCGGAAACAAGCATTTTGCCAAGCGAGTGATTTCGGAGGTGTGATTCACAAAATTTTTTGTGCCGCTGCCGATTTTTTATTTTAAAAAATAAAAAGAATTATTTATTAAAAAAACTTTTTTCCCTGTTATGGCAACGCTAAGTAAAAAATCCAGATGTCCTGTTTATTAAAAAAAAAAGGTAGCACTCCGGGAGTGCCGGCAGAAGTGAAAACTTCAATATTAACGTTGTGTTTAATTATAAGTATAAAAGTACTATCATTTATGAGGTAGAATACAATGTTTATTTATTGCGCTATCGTACACAAATATGACAATTTATATGTTGTTATTTATAATATTATATCGTTATTTATATATTACATTAAATTTTATCTCTCACAAAAATCAACTTCCATCCATAATTTCGACGACTTTTACACCATCGTTATTATCAGAATCATGATCGCAAATTTTTACAACTGATACAATTGGTTTATGATAACTGAAGTAAGAAACAAACAGTTTTGATTCGAACCTATTTAAGTGTCTAATAAAGACCGCATCAATAGTAGTTTTGTATTTCGTTGTGCTAAAATTGCGATCATTTGACATAGTTAAACCAAATTCATTATTTAAAAATTCAATTAATGATTGATTTTTATCGTCTGCAAAGTTTATATTGAAATCTCCACTTAAAATCATTGGCAATTTATCAAAGCTTTTTCCAATTTTTTTTTCTTACTTACTCATTTTCTTTCACTACTTCATCATCACTTTTTTCATTAATAGATTCACTTTGTTCGATTTCCATAATTTAAACAATTCACATTTACGAATACACAACAGTGTATTTACTACACAACAGTCAAGCAATCAGCTGTCACCATCCTTGGATACGCGTGGGACGCTGTACATAAACACACACGGTCATTCGCGCAAGCGCTCTGTGCCGCCTAAACAGAGCAGCACACTCAGGCCATAGATTTAATACATTAGATATAGCTATGCATGCTGAACATACTTCGGTTCTTAAAAAACATATCAAAGAAATTGGTACATCTCTCCATTTCTTTCTATATTTAATGAAACACATTTTTTATCCTTTTCATCATATTTGTTGTATGTCGCACACGAGTCTATAGTGATTAAACAGACACGAAATTCTACGATTTTAGTCGACAATCAACGATGCAATGCTTTGCTGTCAACTTATTGACATTTGTCATACACAATCTAATAAAATACGAAAATTAGGTTAAAAATCAATTTTATTTTGGAATGAATAATTATTTATAAATAAAGGTTTTTTCATCAGTGCTAATGATTCTTAATTATTTTATCAAAAAACTCTATTCCAATTTCAAAATTTCACCAACTTTTAGTTGTGTCAGACCCATGTAAACTTTATTATCCGCTTCATATTTTATCAGCTTACAAACCCACAACTGCATCGTGACAATCACAATAATGAAAATAAAAAACTTCTCTCCTATGAATTTGTAAAATTGAAGTTAGGCTTTAAGAAAATAGAGAAACATTAGAAAGCTGGAAGAAAATAAAAGTTGAGGTTGAAATCTCAATAAATAAAATTACCTTCAAATTATTAAATATTTTTCTTGACAATAATTATTTTCAATTTTTAAGTGACTGAACTAAGTTTTCTGTTCAAATTATGTGATTAGAAAAATTTGAATAGAAACGTCAAAATAATTCTAGTGTCATGCTGACGTAGCATACTCTGCGTCTACTGATTTCTGCTTTGCTATTTGTAGGAACCTCTCTAAAAGATAGCGCTATCGAATACTAATGCAGTTGAGAGTGAGAGCAATAGATGGTACGTCTTGGCGGACTATCGCAGTGCATGGCTGTATCTTGTTATAATAAATCTATAACTCAGGCACGGTAGAAAGAGTGGGAGATACTAGTTCCTCTCCCTTCCTCTCGATCTTACGCTTTTTCGATCAGCATCACGTGACCCTGACGCGAGTTTGAAAGTTTTTACCCATACAAAAAAAAGTGCTCAGCGCCGCTAAAGAAGTTTTCACTTCAAAAAATATTTGCTTTGACATTTCAAAAGTTACCTATTTGCGTTCTCAAAAAGTAAAATTGCTGTTTTCTGAAAAAATCGATACTCCAGCACACATTACGGCTTAGGAACTTTGGGGGGGGCTATACATTAATTGTACAATACAAACCGTTAGTTGTCGTTGATAAATGTCTGACATAGTAATCATTTTCCAGCCTAGGCTGGCAAGACGGCGTTTCAGGCCGCTTAGGACACGTTGAAAGTTATGTTTGGCAGGCGCAAGACACAAAAAATTCTTTTTTGATGCATTCGTTATGAACACGATATTTGCCAATTTGTTAATTGACGACGTCGTTTAATAACGACTAGTTACAGAATAGCATTAAATGTCTTCCAAATGTCAAAAATTTCAATAAAAAAAACAAAAAGATGAAATAAGTAGACATAAAGTAGAGTGATAAAACTTAAAAAAAAAAATTAGATAACTTTGAAAGAAACGATAATTCTTGATTGGAGAACCGAGAGAAAATGATAAAAGTATAGACAGGAAAAAAAAAGTAAGCAAAAAAGTCTCTTATTTTTGCTTTCGTTTCATGAGTCTATCGGGTTTCATAAATTAAAAATGTCGTGAGAAACACCGAGAAATCTACAAAAAACTCAAGTAAAAGATTAAAAAAAATAAATTACTTCGTCTAATTAAAAAATATCGTTTGAATTAAATAAGTAAACCCTGCTTTTAGAAGACGCAGAAAAAAACAAATTTTTCAAAATTTCAATCAAAAAACAAAAGAGTTTTTGCATAAAAAACCCTTTGATGGAAAACCTGCATTAAAAAAAATTTTAATTTATTTTTTTTAAAATGATTATTAGAATAGGTATGCGCAGTAAAAAAAAATAAAAACAATTGAATAGTGAGTAACTATTAAAAGTGAAGACGTTTTATGTAAAATAGCTTAGAAATTAAAAATAAAACCTAAAGGTTCAAGATGTTTTTGATCAGACATGACTTATTAAGCTATATTAGAAAATAATAAAAATAAAACAAAAAAATTAAAAACAATAGAATCTATAGACTTTTATAAATAACAATTAAACAAACTACAATAGTATCTTATTAAAAAAATAGTGATTTAATATGAAGTGAAACGTTTGCAACTGCACCGGGTGAATCATCTTATACACGCGAGCTAAAAACAACACTTTTATTTCATTTAAGAGTACATTGTGTCGAAATGTATAAACAGTTGTAAGAAATTGTAATTCAAATTTAATGATTTTTGAGTTACAAGTGTATTTTGATACAGTCTATTTATATTGTATTTGATAGTACCCAAAACTTTATAGATCAAAATACGTACGTAGTTCGTTTTTAACTCGCGTTTGTACCAACAAAAAATTTATTTTAAACTTATCCATTCTGTCCATTATTATATGTATAACTTTGTCATAAAATCTAACACTAAACCCAGCTTTTGTTCCTCCCTGAATTTGTTGCCGAGCTGTTACTCGGAGTAAATAAGTGAGTGTTGAAAGGTAAAAGAAGTTTTCAACTGAGTTTAATGTGCATACTAAAAATTTAAAAACCGTAAACTATCTATTATTCGTATGTTAAGAATCAAACTCTCTGCCAAAATATAAAAATACTCTAATTCAAAAAATGGCAATTTTTTATATAAAAAATTGCACATATCAATTGCAATAACTATATAAAGTAATCACACAAATACTGACCCATGAACTATAACTATCTGGACACTTTCATGAGCTGATGATCACATTTAAAACGAAATAAGATCTCCAAACAAGTGCAGATTCTATCAATTTATACAAAAAGTCAACGGTTTCAGTTCATAAAAGTACCAGAAGATTATTAAAAGCGTGATACCTTAATTTAGTAATGCTGCTGTCATGTAAGTATTCGATCTCTATTTGTTTTATGAATAGAAAATCTAAATTAAATCTAAAACTGCTCAACTCTGCACCTTCGGCGCATATTTCATTCAAACTATTAAAATTTTGAAATTCTTTGTTATGCCAATGTGTCTTTCATCAGCCATAAAAATATTTTGAAACATGTAAGGTCACCATTTATCACAAGTTCCGCATTGTCAATTAGAAGCATTTTGATTAAAAAAAAAAAAACATTTTAAAGAATGAAGTTGTTATCGCCAAGATTCAGCATTTGATCCCATACATCACACAGCTCGTAAAGTAGATCTTGACGTTTTTTTAAAACGAAATAGCCCGCTTTTGAGCTGCTGGCACATAACTTATAATTTGAATCCGTTTAAGCGGTAATGAATCAATCACAGTCGACCTTATCTTCGTAAATACCCACGTAAACAAACATGTGTAAGCTACAACTCGACACCTTATTTTCAGATGAGTTAAAATAAATCCCGCGGCTATCGAAAAACAGCACTCCTATCGCAGAGAGTGTTGTCAGTGACAAAGTGGCAAACTGAAATAAAGCCTAGCAGCTGCCCGGACGAGAAACTTCGAGCCCGTGTTGTCTGTCATCCTAAAAGACTATGTTATGTGTATCAAAACTATTCAACAGCCAAGATATGTGTGAGCAGAGTATTATTTCAAACATATCTCCTAAATATTTTACATGTGTAGAACAACGATTACGGCTTCGGAAAACATGAAGTTTGCCATGTATCGGTATGTTCTACTATCAGGATTAGGCTGTTTTCGATAGCATGACAGAAATTTGCTCAACCTAGTTTTTAATTAAATTATATCGGTCACTTGTCTCAATTGTCACCACAAACGAACCTCCAATTAAGTCACGCCAAACAAAATAATTTTTCAAACTCCTAAAAATAATTTAAAATGTTATTTTGGTCATCAAGAAGGGTTCGCAACTATTTAAGCCAATATTTTCCAGTGGCAAATCTACTCGTTTACAGTTGCGGCCACGTAATTTTAGCCGGTACTTTAAACGTCAATTAAAAGAATTAACGTGGTCAATGCTATAGTTTTCATTATGATTAACATTTAAGAATTGAGATTTAAAAATTTGCCAGTCATGCTTCAAATAAATAGTTGCAAATACGTCAAAACTACATGTCTTTGTAATAGTCGAAAGTTAAGTTGCATACAGGCAAAAGCCGCTTTTCTAAAATTGTATATCAACATGCAAAACAAATTAACAATACCTCCCCAAAAACCACATAACAAGAAGAATTTGAAACACTGTCGTTGTACAGTTGACCATTTCTTCCGATTGGTTCAAGATATCACGGCTAATTTAAAAAAAAAATTGTCATTATAGAGCAATTTCTGTTACAACTTCTGTTTAGATGTTAAAATCTAACAAACTCCTAAGCTGTGCAGAAATGACATACAAAAAAAGTTTGAATAAGTTTGCTCTGATTGGAATAGCCTTATATTTACCCCCAACTGCGCATTACTCTTGCGTAAAAGTATTACCCTGTTCTGTGACCCCAGTATTTACCGTTACTGACTTTTGACAATAAAACGAAAAAGTTTAGTTTTCCAACCCCAACGTAAGAAGCTTCCGATAGGTGTCACTAGATAATCTAAAGCCTAAAGCAAAAGCCTTCAAAGCAAACAGCAGCAAAATAATTTCGTAAGATTTGTAAATCCGAAAAACAAAAGATAGAACTTTGTTCAATATTTGTAGATTTATAATCCTGTATGAAAGCCATTGGTGAAATAACAATACATCAAAAACATTCAACCAATCATCAATTCAAAACTTTAACAAATGTAAGATCACGTAGTTATTAACCCCCTTTCAAAACATAGACAAAAATCAAACAAAAGCTTTTTTCACCATCTATACAATCTTAAAATCTAGAAAATAAATAATTTTCATTATTTTGTTAATTGCAAATGTGACAAAACCTTCAGAAACATTGAACAAAAATTTATTCATTTCACAAAAACATCAAACATCAGAAATGAGCATCGATTTACATACATTTTAAAACATGTTAATTAACTCAAATCAAACATTTAAAAATTAAATAAAATCTATTATCCATTTATTCGAAGTTTTGTTTATTGTCTTAGCTCTATAATACCATTTTTGCATATTGTCTAAAATTGTGTGCTGTTTTTTTCAACAACACATTAGTGAGCATCACTTTTAATGGAATTAATACTTTAGTTTGTCGATAGACGATAAAAAAACAGACATTGGAAAAAACTCTATTTTGGTATTGTTGCAAGCAAATAAGATTATTTGATTGTTAAAAACATTGCATCCAAACTGACAGGTATTAATAATTCATATAATAAAACCAAATTTAAGTTAATTTCATAAATACGATCCAAAATTAAAAATTATTCTGTTAAAAAGTGGCATTCTCTGTTCAGATTAATTTTAAAAACATCATTGAAAAAACCCTAGGTGTAAATCGTATTAAATTGTTAAAAAGGGCTTGAGAGAAACATATCGCTCAAACACATAAATGCCAAAAATAGTTTTTGTAATTGAAAAAAAAACACATATTTCTCATATAACATTTCTCTCTTTCCATTGGTTGAAACGTAAAAAATTAAGCTTGGAATTATATCAGAATTAGCGGAATCTGCACAAAAACCATATAATCAAATACTTTCGCAATCATGAAGAGAAAAAGGTTATATGATGATCTAAAAACAAGACAGTAAACATAGATAATTTACAGTAAAATATTTTTTACAGTAAACATCAATAAATGGCTGTCGTTTTTATTTTAATTTGCAATAAACTGTTTAATAACTTCAAATATGGGTTATCATCTATAATAATGCAAACCTTTGCCGCTATAAAACTATAAAGTATTAAACACCATTTCCCCTTGCTTAATTTTGTTTTTAAGTTTCTCTCCAAAGCTATTTCGATTTCCTAAACAAAAAATACATAAAATTTTACTTTTACTCTAAAAAAAATTATAATTAAATTGAGATGGTATATATTCGGCGTAATAACATTTTGCAAACCACAAACAAAAATCTGTAAACTAATGTTAAATTAGCTTAAATCATACAGCAAATAATTTATTCTTTCTAATAACATTTAAAGTAGATTTTAAATTGTTATATAATTGAAATAAAAATATACTTTGTTGTTGCCAAAAAGTTTCGTCAATTTCCAATTTACATTTGTGTTTTTTTGAGTGATTTTACAAGCTGCGACACATATCAAATAAATAAAAAATGTTGAAAATCATGTAAATTGTTTACAACAGTTGCTGTAACATGAAATACACGTGTTAGTGAGAATGTGTTCGTTCCCATGTAAACACATAACGCTCATGTATTTTACATTAACAAATAAAATTTATAATATTATTGCCAACAACAACAAACAATAAACCATTGAATAAGCTGAAAAAAATTTTTGTAATAAAATTAAATTGTATTATGATTCACATCTAATAATTGATTTCTTGAATAAGCTTTTCCTTCAACCGTGCGTTTACATCCATTATTAATGTACACAAAATCGTTTATTAATGACCAGTAAACACAACCAAACACAAGTAAAATGAAACATCAAACCAAACTGTCAACCTGTTAAACAACCTCAAATATAGCATTTATCAATTTCTCTAACAATAAAAATCGTTTGTTCGCACAAACGCTCAAGTGAAGACGTCTGAATTAAAGATAACTGCATGGGTCCAACGCAAAGATTTAGACGTCTTGATTTGACAGACATTCGTGCATACAAACAATACGCGACGCAAATTTATTCAGATGGATACGCCCCAATAGAGAGGGATTATATATGACACCATGGTTTATAAAGATGCTATTATTCTTAAAATGTCTTTAAATTTAATTGTCGTCAATGTTTAAACATTAATTTTACACACATTTTTAGCAATTAATTTTTTCTATTTGAACAAACAAAAAAAACAATTATTTTTTTTAAAAGTCTACATAAAAAGGTTTTTTTAAAGTTTTACACCTGCCACAGCTATGCACCATAAGCTTTAGGTTTTATGATAATTAAAATCAACCGTGGATGCTAAAACGTAAGAAGATTAGAAGGGGGTAAATACGTATTTATTTATACATATATTAATAAATTTCTATCAAGTCTTAAAAGACTTATTAAAAATTAATTTGAGGTTGCCCAATACAACTATTCCCATATAAATATCTAACTAAAAGTCCCATAAATAACCCACACGATCTTCAACATATTCATCTCCAATTCAGCTGGCCTGGTCTGTTCGTCATCAATATGTAATAAGGAAGGTTAAATATCCGGGGACAGTGACACATGTCGGAATTGGCGCCATCACCATGTCTCCGGATAATTTAGTATGGAGCATCAATACACCCAGGGGATGTGGAAATCATGGTAAGAAACTCCCATGGTCATCAACTCATCAATAACTACATACCTGATGTGATATTAAAGAAAGTTATGCTCATAACGAGCTTATTAAAAATCTATAAATTAATAATTTTTGATGATGCTGGTGTTAAGTCATTTTAAATTAAAATATCTAATCCTTCAAAAAAAGAGCAAATTAACGGTCAATAAATTGAAAATTAATGATTTAAAGAGATCCTATGTATCCAGTCACAGAATCCTATAGTAGGCCAGTTCAATTGATTGATAGCTTTTAAATATTCAATTTCTTGGAAACTCTATCAAACAAAAAAGAGATTTAAACATTTTTTTTTTATTTTTAATTGACTAGCAACATTTTCCGATTTGTTTGGTCCTGTTGCTTCAAAATTTATTTTTGCGGTGAGAGTTAATCTTTTAATTATTCTGCAATAAAATGTATCAATCACTGAGCACTAACTTTAGCAAAAATAATGGTTATGTATTTAGCAAACATATTTGACCAATAACTGTATAAAACAATCCAGAAAGACCAAATTATGTACAACGTTTGAAAGATTTAACAACGCAAAAAAAACAAGAAACACCATGCTATTTTTTCTACATTGAATCATTTATATAAATATGTTGAAAAAATAATTATTATTACAAATATTAAGAATTATGCATAAAGACTACAAGTTCACTTACTAGAAGTAGTTGAAAAATTTTATTCTGCAACTACTTACTGTGTCGCAAAAATCGTTTTTGTGACATCAAAATAAAAAAAAGTTCTAATAAGTTGATTCGCCAACTTTACAAGTTAATACGGAATGTTCCAGGAAAACTGATAAGTCTGCATTACATTTTCGAACGTAACTTGTCTATTTTTTATTACTTTTGGCCATTCTCGCAGAACATCCTGTATAAACATAGCTAAATATTTGGGAAAACTTTTGAAAGAAATTAAAAAAAAAACTTTTTCAAATTATCAGGGCCGTCTAAGAATTGTACATATAAAATAAAAATATGCGACCAAAAACTCCCTCATAATTTTATCAAATAATTGTGAAATTAGTTAAATATTTAGTGACAGCTACAGTCAAATTAAAATTTTCTAGTAAACCCATGATTTTGCTTGAACAACTAACGTTACTGATAACTTTGTATAAAAAGATATCAATGTCTGCTCCACAATGAAAAAATCATGTATGACACGCCAAGTTGTTCAATAGTCATTTAAATAGAAATACAAAAACCAAAACTTTCATCTTTATTTCCCATTTCAAACAAACGCCAAAACCTTAAATCCCTTGCCAATTATATGTTTGATGATCGAAGGATACAAATGACCAATGTCCAACCCCTAAATGTATTTAAAAGAAGAATCATTTAGGACATTGCGTGGCGAGGGAGTGCCAAAGAATATTATGGCGCCAGTCTCAGACGGGACCCAATTAGCCTCGCGCACCTACCCTGATTTATGACACCCCCGCTTCTGTTTCCTGTTCACACCACATGACTAGATATGAACCAGATATGGGATCACAATGTAACAATTTACGTATTGTCATGGATGTATTTCTTTAATTGTAATTATTTAATTGAATTGACCATTCAAATGAACAAGGAACCAAAAAATATAGGTACCGACTTAAATAAAATAATTATTGTATACATTCTTATTTCATCAAATATTAAAAAAAAAGTATTCATATTAAAAAATAAATATACTTTTCTTTTTCTTCATAAATTGAATAAATTTAAGTCTAATTCGTCAATGTCGGTGCAATGTGCTGTACACACACAAGATAATACAATTGAAACAAAAAAATCGAAGCATTATTCCATAAAAATGTTAGGTAACTAGTGTTTCAATAGGAATATTTCAACTATATGCAAAGAGATTTTGATTTATAAACATTTACGCACGATGGGTTGGCATTTGAATGTTAATTTGACACTTTAACTACAATAAAGAAGACAAATAAGGTTTTTTTTAATTAAAAATAAAATAATTACAAAAAAAAGCTTACCAAAAAATCTTTATTAAATAATTGATTCAGGGCATTGAGTATTTGCTGTTCTATTGCAAAAGTATATTTCTGAATCTCGTTCGGTGAAACAAAATGTGCAAAAATTAAGGTACTCATTTACCATTTCATTCTTCATAATAAATTATTTTTTAATAGAACAGCGATCAAAAAACATAATGAAAATTATAACGTAGGCTCAGTAAAGGTTTCGTGTGACCAGAAAATTAATCATAGTACGTACGAGTATGATTTTGTCGACACTGCTCTACATGCATAATTTACATAAATGTTTAATTTAAATTTTATCACCTAGATTTCAGAGTAGAAAATAATCGCACAACACAAGAACCAATCTTGTTTACACGAAAATCATGCCATTAACCCGTAAAAGCAAAAAAGGTGAGACTAGTTCTATTTCATTTTTCATGAATTTATGTAAATCACTTGCATTTTCTGTGGTTCGCATACAAACTTAATTAGCATTTTTAACAAGATATATTTTATTTTGAGAAAATGACAAAACAAAGTATGTGCTTTTTTAATTATTATGGATCCCGCTAATAGCAACTTTATTAGTGCATTCTCAAAAACAATTGCACATATCAATACTATACAGGGTAAGTCACATAGATTGCTCGATAGAAAGAGTTAGAGTTACTTTATCCATCATTGTGCATGCCTATCTTCAGTCATTTTAAAGTTATTAAATTTTTTTAGATAAATAATAAAAATATTTTAAATAAAATCGTATTAGTAATGAGTCCATTCCTAAACTCTTAGAAATCTGAGAACGCACCACTGTTTGTTACTGTAATCTTCTCTTCATCCCAAAGAGTCTATAATTCCACTAAGGTGGAGAGCAGGAAATAAGATTTTCAAATACGGTAACTCAAAACAACTGAAGATAGACATACACAAATAGGGAAATTAACTTAACATTTAAATCGACGTTGATCTCTAGCATCAAAAAAGTAGTTTTTTAGCCATTTTAAAAAATTAAGATTTTGGCTATTTTATAATTAATAGCTTTGAAAAATCGCGGTGAGCTTATAAAACATAACAAAAGTGTCAATATATAACGCAAAACCAAACAATGATCAAAAACATAGACCAAACTTCTATGAATTGAACTGATAAAAGCACCATTCATTTATCTCCAGTTGATTAAGAATTTTCAATTTTGTAATAGACACCTCCTACTTAGTTTTTTTGCCAATTTTCGAAAAAGCCGCGGTTTTGGAAATATTCAAAACAACAGTCATAAATAAAATAAACCACACTTTGGATTGTAAATCTTTTTCACCTATGTTGCTGTCCCTTTCATTATAAGCAATAAAATTTACTGCCGGGTATATATAAACGTTTCTACTGTATATACTGTGAGTTTAAACTGTATATATAAAAGAAGCATCGTTCGTACAAAGTAGTTTATTCTACTTAGTTCAGTATTGCCATGAATATATGTAAACTACAAAGCCTTTAAAAAATATAGGCACTTAAATCAAAATAAAAGACTTGCTATGCATAACCAAGCAAACATATTACAAATACATAATAGAATTCTGTTACATAACTTTTGATTAAAACAAGTGTTTTAGCGTTATCTTACGAATCATTTGCCAAAACGCAATTTTTCTTTTAAATTAAATCATATACATAATAATTTGAGAATCATAAAATACAATAAAAGCGTATAATAAAAAAAAAGTAAGAGTTTCAAAATATTAAAACAATAGACTGCATGATTTTGAACTGTTATAAGTAAATTTAGCCTTGACACATTGGTTCCTTAGTTTTAGGAAATATCAGTAATATTTTAAAAATTCAATATAATTATCAATAAAATTAGGTTTATTGGAAAGCGCTGTTATCTTAGTTTTATTAGAAAGCGCTGTTATCTGTAAAAATTATAAACATTCGTAAAAAGTTCGCGATAACTACTCCATTTATTATCATTTCAAACAAAAAAATAAAAAGAATTTTTAGCTGACCTAGTGAAACATAACTTCAGCTTTAATTATAAAATGTTGAATCCTTTTTACATGTTCGTAGAACAGTATAGCATGTATACACATTTCATGTATAGCGCCAAAAAATTTACCACGAATTTACTTTGTGAATTATATATCGATTAAAATGGAAAAACAATGGTTATTATATTATTATGTAATTTAATTTTTTTTATATATAAATCTAACATAATTTAAACTAGGAACAATCTATAAAAAATGACATATGTAATTCTATAAAATGAACCACAAGTTTTAAAATGTATCTTATGCAAATATTTAAACCAGCTGTAGTTCACACAACGTTAAAAACTGTTAATTGATCAATCATTTTCTGTAACGGATGTTTGAGTCTTAATGTTTCATGAGAATCCGACACCTGCTAGTGTCAAAAAATAAGAAGGCAATGACAGATTTCTTTTCTTGACTTTTTAAGCATCCCATGGAATTGATCTTGATGAAGACTGGTATCTTACGCTTAATTAGCTACATATGTTAAGTATTTTGTTACAACTCGTTTATTTTTCATTAAGTGTGGCGTTGGATGATGTTTTGCTGAGAATGAACCATTCTTACAGATGTAGTTTCTTATACCGAGAAAAACTTTGACATCTGACATTAATTTGTTGCTTTTTACACCACAGTAAGTTTTTTCAATAATGTCAAATCCGACCACAAAATTATGTTAATAACTGTATTGATAATTGTTTTGTGCTAATTAACTTGATAGGTTATTTTGAATCAAACTCAGGTGGCATCAGAAATTTCTCAATTCTCATAAAATTGTTGACCGAATTCTGACGTATAAATACAGATAATTCACGTACTGTTCTATATTAGGAATAAAAAAGTGGAAGCACTTGAAGCTATTTCTTATTAATCTTGAATGAGTAGATACTTTTCTATTAAAGGCATTAGCATAAATTATTTTAGCAAACCCCTAAAATGAAATTACTTATAAACAAAATACTGTTCACTTTAAATACTTTTTTGTTTCACTAAATCATTGAGACCCTAAAGAAATGTTTATCTAACCACAATAATGATGAAACTTGAATCAACAACAATTTTACAATTAAAAGTAGTTGGTGAAAGTATAAACAATGCACCTGGCTTACGGTATTAATTCTAATTTTATAATAGATAAAAAATTATAGCTTAAAATATCTCATACAAGTTTCAAGTATCCTGCAAATTCTCAAGACAGCGCTGTTTCGTTCTTGTTGGAAATTCACCGGCTCAGTCTATTGCAAAAGTTATTGTACTCTTATCATTACTCTATTTAGCTTTCCAACCACAAAAATTGCAAGTTAGCTTTAATTTTTATGTATTATGGCTTTGTATAGAATTAAGAAGATCGGCAATTTATGCATATAAATTGTACAGCCCCACAAATCCTAGTTATGTTTTGAAAAAACCTAATATGTATTCAATACTAGATGTAATTGATTTGAGTCTACAATGCACTGGTGCCTAAACATCTTGCAACGCTATTAATTCTAATAATTCCATAATAAAACCAACGTTTAACAATAAAACCCATTTAAATTTAATTTTCAACGTCTAGGGTAATCTCTAGAAAATAAATCAAACTAACTTAAGATTTTGTGGTTCTACCAAATTTAACAAGTCAGCAAACAAATTAATTTTAATTAGACATTTAATTTGACTTCAATAAATCCTTACAATTTATGTATGTACTAGTAAAACATGCACCTTAAAAATTAATTGTGTATATGTAATAAATGCGTGCTATAGAAGAAATGCTTACTTAAAACTTTTCAAGATATTTATTTGCCTAGGAGCGTCAAGAGTCAAGTATTTCTTTGATATAGATCTTTGTGGACAATTTTCCAATTTGTTGGGTCGAATGGTATTGTTCGTCGACATTTACATAAATCTTTCTAAACTTGACAGACAACAGGAAACGACATTCACTAAATAACACTGCGGCTTTTTAAAGAATTATGTTATCTCAAGCACGGTATTTATCCACTTTTAACACGCCATTTATTTTATAAGGTATCAAAATACTCCATTAAAGCAATTATAATATTAAACAACATCGATAGATAGACCTGATATAGGTATTATCCATTATTTTATTGTAGTAAGTGCTTACATGTTTTTCTTTACTTTAATACTCCTATAACATAAAAAACTAAACTTTATAATAATATAAACAGAAGCAGGCGTTGCTAGATAAAAATTGTTGCAAAACTATTATATTCTATAGTGATGGTCAAAATAATCAACAAAAATTAGAAACAGTCAATAATTAATGAAGTTGAGTTATCTACTTCTATAAAAACTTAAACATAAAAAGCTCTACTTTGTCAGTTGGTAACCATTAAGACAACCGCGAAACATATAATTTCTAACAATAATTTCTAACAAACAGCACATGACATAGCAATATCTCACTGACGTTGCACATTCAGTCGCACGTGCGTACTGTGACTAATAAATTCAATAAGAGCAAAATGTCTTTTTTCTTTTAAATATAGAAAAGACGCTGTTTCAGTCTTACTTCTATTACAACATGAATCAATACAAAATTTAAAAAATTCCAAAGAATAAGACGAGACACTTATTTAAAAAACGTTTTTAAGTGTGCCTTTACCAAATTAACAAATTATAAATATACATAATACTATTAAACTTAACAGATTTTGTAGATTTACTATCAACTGTTACTAAGATAATTAATTTTAAAGAACTATTTGATTATTACGTGTTTATCATTCGTGTCTTTTCAGAGCATTTTACATAATAGTATTTTCCAGTTAAAGTCAAAGTTTAACTTTAGACTCAAAATTGAATTAAAAAAAATCTTCTTATTCACGGTCACTATATATTTTGATAAAATGTTAATTAAGGATATTTGACCTTGGTTGGGTGGTGAAATAATTTTTACAGAGTGGTCTTTTTATATTATATATATATAATATATATATATATATATATAGACGTATAAACGTTCATTATGAAGCCAAAAACAGCATACTTTGCATCTGGCGCTTAGCCCACCGGCCGGTTTCCAAGCCCGGAAACGGGCTTGAGAAAAATTCCATGTATAACATTAAATTTCTCAATAACGGTTTTTTATTTTTCAACCAAATTTTATGTCATACTTAGATGGGTAGTGAAGACGTTCATTACGCTTTACGTCATCATTTTATCATAAAGAGTTTGTTTTTTATCAACAATAATCCAAATGGGTGCAGGGCTTCTCAATGGCTTGAAACATATCAAGATAAACGGTTGTAGTTCAACCATTTTACGGTAGTGGCCGCTGTTGACGCTGGCGTTTATAATAAAATATATATTACGCATTTTACGCTCCAAAATTGATTATTCTGGAATAATTTCCTCAGTCTTGTGCACCATATTGCAACAGTGTTTTATTTAGTTTTTGTTATCTTAATGACGGAATTCCCTTGTCATTCACCTCCAACTTGATGCAAGGTCGTTTTATGTAGCTCGTAGACAGTTTTAATTCATTAAATCAAATTTTTACATTTGACTGCAAACGCTTTATAATATTGAGCAAATACAAACCTAATAGGTTCTTTTTGTCAGTTTCCAGTGATATTCCAAATTTTTAGTTTTAATTCATCTCATAATATTGATACAAAATTTATTTAAAATGCTTTTTAATAGTACAATAATTATCACAGCGGCAGCGTGTCGCTAAAAAAAAGTAACTAATTAACATATTTAATTCGTTATATTTAAAAAATTGCCATAAGCACACTGTAAGTAAGCAGATTGCTGAGTAAACACATAAAAGATGCGGTAAACAATAAAAAATCATACGGTGTGGTTTATTTTGACTTACTTGAAAAATTTTAAGAATGAAATTTTGAAAAAACATTCAATATTTTGCAAAAAAAAAACCTACGTGAAATTATGTCACATAAGTATCATCAAAGTGATTGGTAATTTAGCAAAAAATTCTAAACAAAAATAACACATCCACAAAAACAAATTTTTGGGTTTTTTTATTATTGGGATACATAAAATCAACAATATTTTTAAAAGTGCAACAAAAACACCACAACGTTCTAAATAATACAAAAATTAAAATCGGTAATGATAAGCAAAGTGAAAAATTTAAAATGTTATTAAATAATAAATAAAGTTTTTATGTTTTATAAGAAAAGATTCTGTCCAATGAATACTTAATAAATTGAAAACTTTTACTCGTGATCACTGTGCGCCTTTAGGTCACGCTCTATCTTGTATTTTGCTTCTAAAAGCGACCCAAAAAATAAGCGGATAATATAAAAAAAGACATGCTAGTAATTTTATATTGAATTATTAGTAGTAACAGAAGTTGAAAGGTATTTGAATATTTTTCCTTTTCTGTTAATCTTTCATGTTTATAACTAGTTTAAGAATTAAACAATTACTAGAATTTTTATTTCAATTTCAAATTACATGGTTAGCAAAAGCATAAGAATATTACAAAACTTTCAGAATTGTTTGTTTCTGCCGCTTATGGTTTATTCAAGAAATATTTACAGAGTACCCACATTTTTTCGTGTCTATAAAAAATGAGTGAATATTTTTTTGTTTTAGATTATGGAGGCATCATACAAACTCACGTTAGGAAATCCAACACAATTTTTAGCATAAAATCAATTTTACAAATACTGGTAGTTGAGTTTTGAGTTCAAATGATTCATTAATAACTTTTTATTTCGCAATAATAGCAACATTTTCTTGAATAAATTACTAGCGAAAGAAACAACTTTGCTTTTAATTATAAGAAAAGTCCTTTATGTTTGGTAAACGCCTTTTAATTTGTTTTCAAAAAGTTTCTAGTTTCTGCATACTTCATCTGGTGAAGAATAACATCACTAGATGACCTCACAGCGATAGATAAGCTTGTTTGGCGTAATTATTATTCGTAAACAATCGAGAATCATTCAACGGTGTTTTTCGTTGAAGATAAGAAATACATAGTATGAGGTTTATTTATCTATGGTGGTAAATAGACTAAATAGTAGTCCTTTAATCGTGTGGACTCTAAACTAAAACTAATGTATCGTAATTATTTGCCTATCAATTCCAGAGAACATAATTTTTTAATGAAAAAAGAAAGTACTACTTTTTCAGTTCAAGTTTGGTTATTAATTTGGTATTATCCACATGATTAGAGAGTAACCGAAGGAATGCGATGATAACATAATTGTCGTAATGATGAAAGCAATTGTCGCTAAAGATGGTGAATGGGTCTTAAATTAAAAATATTATTATTTTAATCCATAACAACATATAATACATGAATAAAAGTTTTTATAAAAGAATTAAAAGTTTCTTCTTGCTGAAGAATTCGATATTATTGTGCTACTAAAATCAATACATTATTAAAAACCTTATATAACATTGTCAATACATCATCATTATCATCAAAAATATATGTGTTTGCACAAAACAATTATTTAAAAATAAACATTTACGGCAAACAGCTGATGCTATATTGTAAAACAGCTCAAACCACGTTTATTGTAAATGCTGTATGGGGATAGCTGTAACAGCATCCAGTTAATAAATAAATCAAAGTCAATTAATTATTAACACAAAACTAAGGTACATATTGTTATCGAAGAGATCCATTAGTCTTGTTTATTTATATAAGCTTGGAATGTTGATAAGCGCACGGACACAGATGCACGGACGAGCAAGACGGTGGAGCTGACATGTAGTAGCAACAGCGCGAGGTCGAATGAAAATCTTACTTATTTTATGTTATAATCACTTATTATTATATGTATTATTAAAAATATACCCCTAATAATATTACTTAAGTACATTAAATGATGAATTTGAGAAAAATTAGCGTTAAAAAGTAAATTGTTAAAAAAAAAATATAGCTGCCGTCGGAATCGAACTATGATTTATCAATTGTTAAACAAGCGTGCTGTTCGCTACGCTATGATGCTAGACTTTAGAAAATGCGCTTTTATATATTGATATATAGTAAAGATGCATCTAAAAGTGTAATATTCTGCAATAGACTGACCTGAAATGTCTCATTAAAAACAAAACAGTCTCCAGTCAGGCTTTCATGGTACATAATATTTTTACAAAACATTTTAGAAAGTATTTTGTATATTACTAGTTATTGGCAATAAAAGTGATAACATTGATCATATTGGATCATATACATTCGAAATATTTTATAATTATAATTCTTTTAAACTTTAAAAGAATTGAAATTATAAAATAATAGTTTCCGTGTATCTGACTGATGGAAGAACTGACTATAATCAGTACTTTCATGAAAATTTTTAAATTATAGGCTCTTATAATTGTGAACATTTATAGTAGCCAAGAAAAATTAAAATTTATTCTATTTATTTATATTTCTGATTAACTATTTTTGCAACTACAAAACTGCGCAGTTGAAGACATTATTGAGTAAGCAGATAATTTGTAAGAAACTCCTTTGAAACTCGTATTTAACCCAATTGTTAATTGTTTAATAAATATGAAAAACAAAACTTCATAATAACAGGCGAATTATTGCCATTGGTGTTATTAATATTACATAGTGTTGTTATTTAGGTTTGGTTAAAAGCTTATTTAATAAAAAAGTATTATAGACACACAAAAAATACCTAAGTAAAAAATTTTTCTAAATTGTAGCTTTCTAAAACATGTAGCTATAAAAAACTGTTGCATTCTAATAAATTTATATTTTTAAAAAATCTACATGTTTAAAAAAATAGGTGGAAAACTAATTATTATTTGAGAGTTCTATTTTTTTATAGACGATTATGTTGTGGAATGCAGTAATTGCAAACGTGTGGAAAGAAATGTTATAGCTTACTGATATGAATATTATGGCTTGAATCTTGTTACAGCATGTAATTAACAAATAAAGACGTATTCATTAAGTCTCTATCAGAATAGTATTCAGTTAATGTAGGTATATTTAATTTTATTGCCCCAAATTCAATTGAAAAATAAAAGATTGCTTTCAGGCTCTAATGGCATTATCTAAAATAATGGCAATTGTTTACTAATAGATGAAAGATTCACGGTAGATGCCGCAATATAAAGAACATGAATAATAAAATAATTTTGATATTGAATAAAATACCTATATTTAGGCGTGATCAAAATTAAAACCGAATTCTGTTATTTAATTTTGTAGCGAAACATTCGAAATCAAATCTGCACTTGTAATTGAATATATCGTAGCTGTAGACACAATGTCTGCCATTCTTGCTTTGTTTGATCTTCATCCCACGCAGCGCATGAGAAATTTTGCTGTGTTTTCTTCAACCAAGCTCAAAACATCTAGAAACTATGTGGTTATCACTCTTTCAAGCGGCAACCTTGCAATGGCTTTAAAACATGCGTAAGTTATCGACTTTAAACACACAATGGGCTTGAGACAATGTGCGAAATGATTGGGCTTCTGTAACGCGATGAGATATCAGTTGCGTGTTTAAGATTATATATGGATTGGATCGCGGATCTACTGCTGGGGGGCCCTTTGCCTGAGCTATATCAACGGCGGGAATCATCCGTACTATACGTATATATATATATATATATATATATATATATATAGTTAAATAGTTTTTGACCGATTACTATATATGAAGGTAAATCTGGATTTCGGGGATGCGGTCTTCTGGGTTTGATTGATTTATTGCCCTTTAAGTAATACTCTTTTATTAAAAATCAAGCTTTCGGAAAATTAATTCCTTCCTTCATCAGGATACTAAAATAATAATAATAATTACGTATAACTTATAAATATTTTGGAGTACACTTACTAATAGTGAGGTTACATATAAAAAAAGATTGCAATTTATATAAATTAAAAGAATACATAGAATTTACGTTATGTGAAACATGTCTTGATGTGAGGATGGCTTAAAATGAGTGGTTATTCCCTTTTTTTTTATAAAAAAAAAAAAAAAGTATAATTTCTTAGAGCTGATTGATGTTATCGATCGATAAGATTTTTTATAAAAAACAAAAAACAATAAATTTTGTATTTAAAAAAGTAGGTGTTGATATCACTGATCTATACTAGTTGTCAAAAATTGAGAGTAAATTTTAAATTTTAAATTTTTGAATAGAATTGTGCATTAAGTGAAAGAATTGTTTAGACTTTTGTTATTTTGAAGATAGTTTGAATAGATATGTGTAGATGTTACTCAAGTTGTTAACATCGCTCTTTTTGTTCATTGCATTCCGACACTCTCTGATTTTAACCATCTCTTTAAATTCTCTTTTGAATGGGTTTTTTTCTTTTTCCAAGGGCTTGGCATTGTCGTAGTTTATTTTGTGTCCTGTAGAAAGATGGTGTTCTACTAAAGCACATGAATTTTTCTCTAGTCTACAGTCACTTTTATGCGACGTAAGACGACCTTTTAAATTACGTGATGTTTGACCAATGTATTCTTTCTCGCAATTGTGGCATGGAATCATGTAGATGATGTTATATTGCTCTGAAGGAGTAAGTCTGGATTTTATGCTACTGAAGAGTTTGTTGATTGTTAATAGGTTTTTTTTGGCTATTACTAAATTTTTGTTTTTGAAGATATTAATAAGTTTTGGAGTGAGATGTTCTATGTGTGGTAGTGACGCATAAAGTATCTGATCTCCAAATAACAAAAGTCTAAACAATTCTTCCACTTAATGCACAATTCTATTCAAAAATTTAAAATTTAAAATTTACTCTCAATTTTTGACAACTAGTATAGATCAGTGATATCAACACCTACTTTTTTAAATACAAAATTTATTGTTTTTTGTTTTTTATAAAAAATCTTATCGATCGATAACATCAATCAGCTCTAAGAAATTATACTTTTTTTTTTTTTTTATAAAAAAAAAGGGAATAACCACTCATTTTAAGCCATCCTCACATCAAGACATGTTTCACATAACGTAAATTCTATGTATTCTTTTAATTTATATAAATTGCAATCTTTTTTTATATGTAACCTCACTATTAGTAAGTGTACTCCAAAATATTTATAAGTTATACGTAATTATTATTATTATTTTAGTATCCTGATGAAGGAAGGAATTAATCTTCCGAAAGCTTGATTTTTAATAAAAGAGTATTACTTAAAGGGCAATAAATCAATCAAACCCAGAAGACCGCATCCTCGAAATCCAGATTTACCTTCATATATATATATATAACATAACTATATGTAACATAATATATATAAATATTTTACATAATGCATATAAATTTAATTTGAACAAAAAAAATTGGAGTAACAGCCTTATTGATACTATTAGAGTAATACAACACATTTCTAGCAGAGTTTGTAGCCTATTCATAATGATAATTTAATTTGATGTAAACATAATTATAATCATCTTATAATCAAAGATTCTATAAATCCGTCTCTTTTTTGAAGACATCCTGTATACATGACCGACGTAAATATTGAGGCCAACATCGTGTAAAAAAATGAAATGAATTGTCATCAAAACTGTTATTTATTTGTAGTAAATGCTAATTAATGTATCAGAATGCATATCATCACTGGAATCAGCGATCCATTGTTTGAAGGATCCGTCGAATTCCTTTGTAGACGCTGTGTCGTAGCCGCCGCAAGAACCCGATTCCTATCTTCCACAATTTCCTCAAAGAATTAACGATGCGAAGTTGTTGTTTTTAAGGCTATTAATTACAAAATGAATATTATCTTGCTACTTATGCGATTTTTTCAAAAGTCCAATATCGAAGTGCAGAAATTGTATGTAAATTTATTAAGATTCCTTCCTAAGTATGCTACTTTTCAATTTATGACTGGCAGATGACTCATTGCAGTATTTTAAATGCGCATTAAACACCTACAATGGTTGTTTTGTTACCTTTATTTCCGCTTAATAAAAGTGTTTATAAACAATTAGTTACTCATTCTTACAGTGAATTGCTTCATTAGTACCCGAAGCTTTAAAGCTTTTAAAGCAATTCTAAATTATTATTAAACTTTTCTTTTTTGATAATATGTATTTTGTCAAAGATATGTATCAGCTGAGAATGTTATTAATCTTGTATACTTAAATTGCGAAATAATAGTTCTACACAAAAAGCATTAACAAGACAAAAAAAATATATAATTTTTTTTTAAATTACAAGCTGCTGTTTGACACAGTGCTGCTTTTAATGAGAAATTGTGGTTTTTTCTATTACCGCCTTACACCTCTCAAAGGGTCTTTGCATAAAATTGACGTCCCTTCCGTTTAGTCGATATTTATTTGCACGTCTAAAAAGTTTTATCTCTCTTAATTCTGATATTCGTAAAAAAATTATTCATTACGAATACGTAAACTAAAAGATCAGATGCTTATAATAATGTAGCCAGACGGTTCATTATAAAAATTAAATAATTATTTTGGATTTTTTTAAGCCTTGTGTATGGTAATCAAGTGAATATGTGCGAAAGTACAAAATTTTAATTAAAAGATACCAGCGATGAAACTTTCTTCACCTGGTCGGTTTTAATAATTAAGAATTTTGATGACCCCCCCAGATCTGTTTATTATTCAATAAGTGTTTACAAAACAAGTTAAAACGTTGTAACCATTTGATACCTTAGGTTTTTATTGCGGATATTATATGCGATTTAGTCGTTAAAACATCATAATTATAGTGTGGTAAAGCATTCTAATATCTCTGTCTATAAATTCAAAAATTTGTAACTAATTAACAAGTATCTTAATTGCAAGTGGTGTCCACTAAAGCTTTTTTACTATTTAGGGAAGATGAGATAAGTCTAATGTATCTATTCATCCCAGACTAAAATAACCAATAAAAATGGTTAATTTAGTTTCTTTTTAGAAAGTGGATTAGTGTTTCATTTTACCACGATTATTAAAATGTGATATAATTTATAGCACTTAAGCATTAGGAAACCAAAATATATTTTGAAAAATACACACATATTTATTAAAAAAAACATTAAGACAAAATATCGAAAAAAGATAGTATTATTTATTATTTTGTCTGCTTCAAAATATTAACAAATAGTCCAGCAGCCACCGCCTGTTTTCTTCAGTGATTAATAACAGGCTGAATCTTCGTGAGCTCGTTCGGTCCGACGAGACGCCCAAGTTTTTCCTCTGACGAAATTCTGAAAGAGGTAGGTAATGAACTGCGCAGATGTAAAACATGTCAATTTGGTAGGGTGTCAAAATTGTCTGACTGACAGTAAATTTTTATTAGTATAATTAAATAGCCACAAAGTCCTACAAATGTAGTGATAGGTTTTCGTAGTCCAACGCTTAAAATATGTCGATTCCACGGTAACCACTTTTCATATAATGCGATAAAATACTTTTTGACAGGTAGATCAAGATGGTCTTTACTTTAAGTGGTCTATCTCAAAGAATAATAGAGTTTAAGCACCTTCAACCATGATAAAATATAAAAAATAGAGATAATTTTAAAATAGAGCATTTTAAATTACTGTTCCATTTATTGAATCCTATTCGCCAAAAAATTTCTTCTTATTATTATTTCTATCTACTTTAAAATATTAAAAATGACAAAGACAGTCTTAAGACTATTTTAGAACTTAAAAACTCTATTCTCTTTTCACAAAATAAGTAATATTTTGAAGACTAATAGAAATATTAAGATGCAATTTTGACTAATCATTTTCTTATAATTTCTCGATGAATTTTCAAGTATAGTCAGTATACGTTAAGATCACACTCATCAAAAGAACATCCGTCAGTTGTATTCTATAAATGAAATAAAATATTCAACAAAAATAAGAGCTTTTCTTGTTAAAGTTCAGCATATAATATGTATGTGTTAATTACTAAAACACACTTATTTTATATATTTTCTGTAGTTATGTAAGTACATATTAAATGCAATTATTATGTTAATACAAATAAAACTTATATAAAACCTAAGTTGGACGAGCTGTTCTAAACAATACAAACCAATTTCATGTTAATAAACTAACCGAACAAATAACAGCTGAAGCACTCGTATTTCTAAATCAGCATTTATATTGACATTTTCAGTTGGCACACATTTCACGCGTCAAAAACAATTCATTTCCCTTCTGTAATGTATGTTAAATGAGTTTTAAAAATTTATAAAAATAAAAAAAGTTTATCTCGATTTAGAAAACCATCAATTACTTGATCATGACACAGGATATATTTTCTTTAGATGTAGCAATATTTTCCAATTCTTATGCGTTTTTAAAATTCATTGAAGAGGACACGTAGTATATCTCAACAGCATAACTTTGTGGTTATTTATCCGCAGCATTTTAAAACCTGGCAAGCTGCCACTTAACTTTAAGGAGATCTAATTTATCGGCCGTTACAAAAATTAAAATTATTAATCTACTAAAGCTCTTTGATTTTTCGCTTACACACATGTCTATAAATCACAAGTCGATTTCTCAGTTTATTAAATCTTTGACTAGTGTATAATTGCTCTACACATGATTCTATAAATCACTCCTGAACAAACAAGCATTTATCAAGCCACTCAGTAGAGTTGGCTATGTATGTTGCTAATGAACCTTAGTAAGGTTGCAATTGCTTAGTGGCCTTAGTCGGCTTAACGCCGACTTGCCACTCGACTTGATTTCTTCAATAATTGAAGCAAGCTTATGTTTAAAATCTTTACCGTTGAACTGAAATTATAATAAAACTGCTTTTAATTAGTATAAAGTAGAATGTTTGCCTAAAAACAAAATCTACTACAAAAACAAAAGAAAATATTTGGTTTTAGAGAAAAGCATAGCACTAGAAAGCAACAAGCAAGAATAACTAACCATATTTTGAGAAGCACAAAGACAAACAATTTACATCAACAGAATAATTTTAAAGTGTTGCAACGGTCTTTGATAGCATTGGCATGATAAATTACTACCCTATTCAATAAAAAAAACACCTAAAAAACGGTAAAAATAACAAAATTATACCCGCGCTACAAAAAATCTATCTATATCTACTCTATTTTTTCGGCAGAAGCAAATGCGCGCGCATCGTGAAAATCTCTATATATTATGCAATATAGCAACTTTGTTCTTTCTCGCAGGCATTTGCAGGAAATAATTGGGATCTGCTGCCAATTTAACTGTCAATAGGATCAGTGTCCAATATATTGTTTATGTTTACATAAACTCACACATGCACCGGAATCTCTAAAGAGTCCCAATAGTGCAGAAAAATATGACATCAATTGTCATGGAAACCAAACTTTGCGCTCCAAACGAAACTGGATTTGCACGCACTTGAGAAAAAATCCTGTTTGACAGTCCAAAAAAAGGTTAGGATAAATTGATAAGTCTTGCTGACAGTGCTGACACTGCTGTTCCATTAAAATGTGTTGTGTAAACGGAACATTGCTTTAACCAATAGAAAATCAATGTTTCAAATGCAATTCCGAAAATGTCCGATTCGTCTTGCCAATAGCCGAAGCATATAGTAAAAAATCAAAATTATACCCAGCAGAAAAAAGCATTATTGCAAAAATAACAAAATTGTGAGACTATTTGCATATAATATTACTTAGTACATTTACGACATCAAAAATATTGTTAGCAATGTGTGCAGATGACACGTCCATCATCGCCATCAGCAGAAAAACAAGATATACATAGTCAGAAAAAAAACAGAGAAACAAAACTTAGCAAGTCAGAATAAACACGTCAACCTGTCATTTTCAGAAACAACTGCCTAAACAAACAAAAAAAATACAAAATAAGCCTATGATAAAGCAATCAGTTAAAGGCTTGAGATCTAGGCTTAGAATCTCAACCATAAAAAAATATGAAAATTCAACACAACACACCATTGTGTTTTTCAAAAGAGCCGACTAATTGAAATTTAAAAGATACAAAAATTAAAAAAAAAAACCAAAATGATAACCAAAAAGTGTGTTATGCAACTAGCTCAAAGCAATTATCACAAAAGAAAAACCCAGAACACCACAACCGTCTAGAAATAATGGGAAAAATTATAGAAATTAGTTACAAAGAAAGCTCAAAGAGAGTTGTCTGGCGGTCTTCTGTCCAGTACCGCCACAAAGTTACAGATACAACACTTAAATCGTCATAAAAAATCAGATATAAAATCAAATAGCCACATTTAGCACTTGATGGTAAGAAGCCTACCTATAGTGAGAAATTATTTTATGCCAGAATCCACATCAAAAGTGAAAGAAAAGACCTCTTTGAAGCAAAACAATAAATATAGATTATTAGACGTTACATAAAAGACACTGGACTGAACTGATTTCGAGCATAAATTTAAGGAATATGTACTTCGTACCGAGAGAAAAAGTGGTGCAAGGAATTACGTTTGTAAAGTAATCCATAATATTAATAAGTATCATTAAATATTGCGGTGTAAATAAATGCAAGTGTGTTTATTTTTCAGCTTTTTCTAGCAATGCATTAAAAGTTGAATAACTAAAAATTCGCAAAATATTTAATAACAGAATCTACTGCAACGCTGTTTCAATTTATTTGTAACGCTTTAAGTGGATGTATTGCAGAATTTTCCACACCTTCCACTACCGTGGAAAATGGTAATTTTCTATAAAGTAGTTCACCTACTGTGGAAAATTTCCATTTTCTACAGCTCTGCAATACATCCACTCAAAGCGTTACAAATAAACTGACACAGTGCTGTACTACTTATTTCGCCTACTGTGGAAAAAGGTAATTTTCCACTGTAGGTGAAATAAGTGGTGACTTATTAATAAAGTTATTTTGAAATTAAAATGAATTCAACCCTCTTTAAACAATTTCAATTAACGCTGTAGTAGATTCTGTTAAGAGAATTAAATATTTTGCGAATATTTAGTTATTTAACTTTTCATGTAAATTTCAATACTTAAAATATTTGATTTTAAAATATTTGCTTCAAAGCTTCTTATATTTTGTAATCCAAACTGATATAGATCACTACGTTATTAAGGCTGCAAAGCTACTGCACAGGGTTTGACGATTGTGGTGATAAGCCGCCCCACAAAATGTAAAATTGTTGTTATAAATAAATCTCTTCTAGTGAGTTATTTGCGAACACAACGTCACACTGAACACTCTCTCCCTTCAATCAAGCATACACTTAATTCCAACACAACTTGTAGACAAATTACCGAAAGCATCCACTCGCTTTTGGAATGCATCTAAGTCATCTCATTTGTCTCATGTCACTTTTCACTATTTAGAATCGCAAATTGTACACATATTACGTATTAACAAACATACTCAAGTGAAATGTCTCTATAAATGCCTAAATGATTTCTTCACTTGGTTCTAATTGGCAAATACCTGACAATATTTTTCAAACGAACACACGTATTATGCATTAAAAGCTTTTGTGAAGGAGAAGAGTGATATTTTCACTTACTCTACATGTTGAGTAATGAGGACAATGAAATAAACGCTTCGAGGGTAATGTATTTGCCAAGAGCATGAAATTGTCACTGCTAATTTAAATGAGCATGGTATGTATGCTAAACTTAATTTTGTATATTAATTGTTACAAGAAAAGTTACAACTCTATTAAAAACAAAGATTTTTGCAAAAATGTTAAATTGTGAAATTGAGAAGAAAAAAAACGTTATTAAACAAATAAAAAAAAAACATTAAATAAATATGCAAATAACGCTATGTTATCCAAAGTTCTAAGACGATGTCACAGTTTTTAATTATTGATCTTCATGATGCATGGTACAGGTTCATGAGTTTTTCAAATCAGTGTAATCTGTTAACAAAAATAACAAGACCCGGTTTGCTTTGGGGCTGATAACAGCTGATGTCATCGTTCCATATCGTGGAATATTGGCTGTTTGAGTGGGTGGACTTTATCTTGTTTATTACCATTGTTTAAAAGATAATAAAATACATTTAAAATTTCAATTGAAGTATATAAACCGAAACCAAAATAAAAACGCTGATAATCTTATGAATTGTTAAGTACTCTTTTTCATTTATAATTAGCAAATGATTCATTTACTTGAGTTTAAAATGCACTATGATGGCATTTATGTTACTTTTATTTCTGTTTCTACAAAATTAGAGACAATTAGTCGTTCTTATGTAAAGGATTGCTTTATTAAAGATTCATTTACATACACTTGTATTTGCAAGTAAAACTATTACACGTTTTAAAATTCCTTTATCCTATAAAAGATCAGAACTACCACTATTATTAGAACAAAATCATTTTTTCTTGTTGTACATATATACTTTATAAGCTATAGACATTTACATAAATGAATATTAACAACGAGAAATGATAATGTAAAAGTACCATAACAATTAAAACGATATTTTTTATAATATCCTTTTATGCAATCGTTTTTCTCCAAGCAAGTGAATTAATTTTCACAAAACGGTACAAAAAAACAATTAAACACCATCTGAAAATCACTTATTTCAAAATCATTTTACAATACAAATATTCTAATTATTGATTTTGTAAACTTATGAATTTGTCGAGAAGAGAGAAAGTTGTTTTAGTGATGGTCACACCTGTCTCTAGATTTGCCAAACGTTGTTAATAAATTTGCATAGAAAATAAAATAAATTGACATTCCCAATGTAAAATAAATGTCAGATAAAAAATAATCCCTACTCTCTTTAAATAACAACACCGAACTTTATTTCAATTCTTTTTTTTTTGTAATGGTATGGTAATATTTCCTAATAAATTATTATTTTCTATATAGGTAGCTATATTTCTTTCAGATCAAGTTAATCGTATATAATAATGAAAAAAAGAATCATCAGCTGCTTCTATGAATAATTTTATTAAAACGTCAGATTTCATTTCGAGATAAACCCACTATGATGGGTATTGTGAGTGACAACCATCGATCTACTTCTTTGCAAAAATAATAGCATAGTTCTAAAACTAGGCAGTCATTTGTTAATTGTAGCAGACCCCTTTTAGTTTTTGTTTATATTTTTGTAATAACAACAAAAAACAAGATTAGTTTTTAAGCCATTTAATACAAAATGTGACTCCGGTATTCGATTTAAGCAAAATCTCTCCTTAGTTAAAACATAAAATAAGTTTTTTTCTCAAAAAAATTGTCTCAGAATATATAGAGAAAATAAAATTGGATGTAAAACATTAATTAATATGCAACACTATATCACATCACATGACATCATATTAACATAAATGGAAATGTTTCAAACAAATTGTATTTAAATCTAATTAGTATTCTTGTTAACACTTTACCAAAGCAAAATGAGTCATTACTGAAAAAACATGATTGAAAACTAGATGATTGATTAAAAAAAATCTAATTAATTTACTAATAAAAGAAATAATTATTCATGAAACGAAAAAAAGCACAACTATTTTAGCAATATTTTTTCTTTATTCAATCAACCACTCTCATATTATTATTCTTTAAATATAAAAAGTTATCACGGATAAATACTTACAATTAAAATCTTTTTACAACAGAGATATAAGCAGTTTATTTAGTTTTAATAACAGACTCATTTAGCTATTGAATTGCTACTTGGTTAGTAATAACTCCCAATATTTTCCAAAGTTCATGAGTTTATACCAATAATAGAAAAGGCCATGATGCTAAATGTGTAGGAAATCGAGCGTCGTCAAGGCCTATATTTTTTAGGCCAAGTTTTTTTATCGAAGAAAGTCTTTGCCAGGGAAAAACTAGCAAGTACTGACTATCAGAAGAAACAAAATTTATTAAACTCAGTAACTCATAAAGTCGATGTAAATTCTACTTCCCTTAACATTTTTCATATCAATATACAGTCTATCAAAAACAAGTTAGAGGAGGTAGAATTGTATTTTTGTAACATAGAAACCATTACAAACAGCTATGATGTAATAGGGTTTACTGAGCACTGGCTTGCTGAGCATGACTTGCATCTAATTAATTTTCCAAACTACAAATTAGCATCATTTTTTACTCGCTCTGCGCATATTCACGGCGGGGTTTTAATTTTAGTTAAAGACGAGATCAATTTTAGAGCGAGAAAAGATATTGAATTATTGTCTAAAGAAATGGTATGCGAACTAGCTGCTATTGAAATTGTAGGTTCAAACTTGTTGATTGTGACGATCTATAGACCTCCCTCCGGTGACTTCATTGTGTTCCTAAACATATTAAATGAACTTTTTATAAAATGTAATATTGACAAGAAACAGCTGATTTTGATGGGTGATTACAATGTAAATTTCAATTCAACCGACGTTAAAATGTCTAAGTTAACGGATCTTATATCTTCTTTCGGGTTAGTGATTACTATCCACGAAAACACCCGTTTTAACAATTGCTTGGACAACATTTTAACAAATACTTGCTATGATTATGACACAAGAGTTGTGGAGACTCACCTTGCTGACCATAAAGGTATTGAAATAAATCTAAATGTTAATGTACAATATAATATAGTCAAATGTTTTTATAGATCTTACTCATCGGAAGATTTCTATAAATTTTATAAGGCGTTTGAAAACATTAGTTTCGATTTTATTAACTCTAAACATACTAGTGTGCACTATAAATGTGAAAGGTTCCTTAAAATCTTAACAGACGAAATTAAAAATTGTTTTCCCTTAAAAGAAAAACTTGTTTCAAAAATCAAAAAATTAAAATGGTTTAGTAAGGATCTTATTGATATGAGAGACAAATTAAACTTTTTGAAATCTGCAGTAGACCAGTATCCAACATTGAATAATAAAATTACTTATAAAAAATTTAAAATCAAGTATAGAAAAATGATCAACGAACACCGAACAAACTTTAATGATAAGTATATACGAAACGCTGACAACCTAGCCAAAAGTTGTTGGAAAATAATCAATGTTTCCAGAAATAAAAAATCACAGAATGATAATACCTCACAATTAAGTGCAAAAGAAATGAATGATTTTTTTACAAATGCTGCATTTAACATTGTAAAATGTATTCCAAATATAAATATTGATCCTTCAAAAAATGTACCAAATGTTCATTCAGCAAACCAATTTGAATTTGCAGAAATCAGTTTTAATGATCTAAGAGATGTAATCGACAGTTTAAAAAACAATAATAGCAATGATATTTACGAAATAAACACTACGTTTGTTAAGCGTATAAAAAATCTTATAATAGTGCCTTTTACTAAAATTATAAATCTTATTATAGTAAGTGGGACTTACCCAAACAGTTTTAAAGTATCTAAAGTAATTCCAATTCATAAAAAAGGTGATGTAAATGACACAAACAATTATCGACCTATATCTTTAATTCCAACACTTTCTAAAATAATTGAAAAGGTCCTAAAAGCTCAACTATATAATTATCTAGAAACAAACAATATACTCTCAAACTCACAGTTTGGTTTCCGAAACAATAGATCTACAACTTTAGCTTTAAACACAGCGCTCTTAAAAATTTCTGAAAATTTTGAGCTTGGAACTTATACTGGGCTTACTATGTGTGATCTTTCAAAAGCTTTTGATTGTGTCTCACATAATATTCTTCTAAATAAACTAAAAATCTACGGTCTTGGCACAACCACACTGAAATTATTAAGTTCTTACCTGGATGAAAGGAAACAAACAACCTACTATAAAAAAAATTATTCACAAACTTCCTTAGTAAAATATGGCGTTCCACAGGGTTCGGTGTTAGGACCATTATTGTTTCTAGTCTATATAAATGATCTTCCACTCAAATTTTCAAACGACCGGATGATTCTTTTTGCGGACGACACAACTATTTTAAATACAAATAGTAATTTAGAAGATCTAAATAATGAAATGAATAATACACTCTTTGCGGTTGAACAATGGTTTAAATCAAATAAGCTTAGTTTAAATGGTAGCAAAACAGAAAGCATTATTTTTTCTCTGAATCATAAAACTACAATAAAAAAGTCTGTTAAACTTTTGGGAATTACTTTAGATTCAAAACTGACTTGGGAATCTCATATTGAAATACTAGCAGTCAAACTATCTAGAACTGCTTACTTACTGAAAAAAATTAGCAGCATTGTCTCCTTCTCAGTTGTCAAAATGGCATATTATGGTCTTTTTCAATCTGTTTTTACATATGCGATCTTGTGTTGGGGGCATAGTTGCCATTCGGAAAGATTATTTAAAATTCAAAGAAGAGTTGTAAGGTTCATTACAAATTTGGGATATAGAGATGATGTAAAATCTAAATTTACTCAAGAAAAAATTCTCACACTACCTTGCGTCTACATTTTTGAGTGTTTAAAATTTATGAAAAAAAATCTTGACTTGTATGAAAAAAACGGTGATATTCATCAATATCACACGAGAACAAAAGATGATATTGTCAAAAAGTTTTTAAGAATCTCAAAAAGTAGAAACTCAGGTAATTATTATGGACCAACTTTCTTTAATAAATTACCCACTTCCATCCGAAAACTACCTTTTAACAAGTTTGAATCCTACATCAAAAATGCACTAATCGAGAAGACATATTACTCTATAAATGAGTTTTTAAATGACGATACTCCTTTTGAGTAAAATAGTTGCCAGTTTGGCTTTTAAATTTTGTATGTTATTGTGTTTTTTGTTTGTTTTATTTCATATATATCAATATATAACATATATAATATACAATGTACATATTGTAACAAAGTGGTTTCTATGTTTATCTCTATGTTTTATTTAATTTATGTACTATATTTTATGTACTTTTGACTTGTGCAAACCTCTGTTGTAAAGCATGAATAAAGTTCTATTCTATTCTATTCTATAATTTTTTAGCCTTGATGAGTTACTGGGAACTTATAACTTACTGACTGGGAACTAATGACTTACCAGGAGGATGTCTTAGAAAACAAACATATTAAACAGATCCATTCAGTAACTCTAACGCACAGATATTGAAACTGTAATACTCCCACAAAAATGTATCAATAAGACGGTTTGAGCACTGAAGATGACTGTGCAAAAATGTTAAAAATTAACTCGAGCGCGTTCAATGTTTAACGGAACGTTGAGAAGGCTCTAACCGAACTTTCACACAAAAAACTGACGATCTAAAACTAACGCAAGCTGATAACAATTTTTCTTGCTATTTATAAACCAAGAATTTGCGGAAATAATTAGATTAAATTTTTTTTATAATCTGTAACTATCTGATTCTTAAAAGACTCATCACAGTAAAAATAAAAGTGACCCAGCTGAAATTACTGCAGATTTTATTTTTGCAGCTTTAAAGCTCCCCATTTGCGTTCGACACGTTTCAATCGTGAGATTATTAAAACGTAAGCTTTTTATCGATTTTAAAATCAAAAAGTTGCCAATAATCAACATCAGCTTGACATTCACAAACTACAGTACTGTTTGAATGAAATTGATATTGATCAATTTTTAGTCGTTTTTAAAAATATCTCAAAACTTAACTTTTTTTCATTTATACTTCCTCAACCTAAAAAGAAAGAAACACAGCAAATAAAAATTCCTTAAGCCTTTATACATCAGTATGCAACCATTATACCAATAGGAAAGAAAATCTCTAAAAGATAAACACTGGGAAAAAATTCCCACGATTTCAATAACTCCAAATAGTAACAAAATTAGTTGAGAATGTCGTAGTTGATAATTAAAATAAAAAAACTGCCGATTTAATAAACAATTATTTTACGGATTTTTCAAAAACATTTGAGCATAATGGAAAGCAGGAAACATAAATCCCAAAATTGCTTGATCAGCAAGTTCGGATAAAACTGTGACAGTTTCTTGAGCTGATAAAATTCGTAAACAAATTCTAACGCCACACATACTGGCCTAAGCAAGCCACTACAAATCAATTTTGTAACAAAGCTAACAATAAATTGAAGTGTTGCAGAATGCCCTATTTGAACATTCTGCAACTACTGCAAGATGAGTTTCAAATAAAACAAAACAACGCTGTGGTAGATTCTATTAAGTGGCATGGAAAATATTTTGCAAATATTTAGTACTTTCATTGCTTTGTAGTGCAAAAATAACGATCTCTTGTAGCTTAAAATTTTTACACAATCGTAATTGCAATCAAGAGAAATTTTAGAATATATAGTATTGAAAGGATGGCAAGCGATCGTATTCCTACTCTTTTATGATTGCCGACGACATACATTTTATTTATTTACCACCACTGAGTGTTGTCCTAAGTAACATGATGCGACCTCATCGAAAAATCCTGAAATTCTACTTCGCAGGCACTAAAAGCGGAATGCTTTGAAAAATCTTTAAATGGTAACGGCAACCGTAAACAACGCGCACGTGACCCAATTGAATTCAACAATTAAGGCTCGCTGAAAAAAAAGTCTAAAGGAATGATTTACTGTAGAAAGAAAATTCCAGACGAAACGACTAATTTTTAAAAACTGTTCTTTTAGACATACAAGACAAGGTCGTCTATAGAAAATCTGTCAAGAGTACACCCAGTATCAGAGACGATATTTTTTCCATAAAATAAGTCCCGTAAAGTTGATTTTAGATGAACGATTGACATTACATTATGTTATAAAGAAAAAACAATCATGTTTTGTGGTGAGCAAGTGATGTAAGACTGATTATTAAAACAACCGAATAAAAAGAATAATTTTTTTCAGCAACCTTAAATTAAAAAAAAATTGTACAATTCGTGTGTAAAAGTGTAAAAGTGTAGACGAAAAGGCTTTGATGAGAAACTTTGCAAATTGATATGGTTGGCAACTGTATTGTTTATTGTGAAATAACTCGAGAAAAGTCATAATTTGTTAGAACTCATCGGTAAAACTAGTAAAATTTTGCAATATTTAAGTGTTCTGCCTGCACTGGTGTACAATAAGTATCGTGCGTAATCAAAAATGTATGTAGTTAATGCATAATACAAACTCATTCGTTAATGAATCGACAATGTTTACTGATTCATTATCCTATGCGCAATTTTGAAAGCAACAGTATAATGTACTAATAATATCGGTACTAAAAAATTGTCCCATGATGTATAATATATCCTCATAACCTCGGAATAACCTGCTTTTAAGAAAAAACTACTTAAAATATTAAAAAAATTTTTTACAAAAATACTTGACAATTCAATTGTGTATCTAAATCCGATGTAAATTTAAGACAAGAGATGCTATTGTTTGATGCAACATGAGAAGGATGTTTCCCGCCCTTCATTATAAAATCTGATAAAGCTCAGAAGAGTTACTCACACTACCAACTTTGTCCAATGTCAACAGAAGAGATCCGATGGGAGCTTAATTCTGATTATTATAATAGCGTACCACACACAGCGACTAGTTTTTGTAGGTATTTCTGTAAAGCGGCTGTATTACTGGAGCAATTCCGCATACAAGAACTAATAGCATCGGCCCCATCGGCACAAGAACATCATTTAACATAACATAATCGTAAGATCTAAGATATAAGAAGCGGAAAAAATTTCATAAAAATCAAAGCTAATTCGGCACGTGATTTGTTGAATTTGTGAGAACAACCAATCAAACATCTTGATTTTAAATTTAATAGCAATTAACTTAATTTTAGTTTAATTTCGTTCCGTTAAACCGATCCTTAATTAATAATACTAATTTGATGTTATGTAGTCTGAATTACTAAAGCCTGTACTATTGAACCGTTTTTTTTTAATTACTGTAATTATTCAGAACATATAATAAAACTGAATAATTTCAAATATATTAATTTTTTTTAATATGGAAAAAAAATCTCTATAATTCTCAAAGTTATTAATCTCAAATTAATATTTTTTTTGCATTGTTGCTATGATTTTTGTTTTCAAAAGAAAATAGATGCCGAACATAGATTTCTCTATCTAGAAATAAGACGTTTCCATCAACCACGATTAAATATTTAACTAAAAGCTATAGTTCCTTTAAAACTTGAACTTAGGTTGTTAACTTGATCATTGTCGGTACAATCAATACCGACACTAAAATCTAGAATTTTAAACAATTTTCAATCTTACGAGAAAAAGCCAATCATTAAAAATCACGTGATATAAAATTTGCTATAGAAGCGTTTTTAACAATTTACTTGTAAAACGCTTTTTTCCTCCCTTTTAAATCTTGAATTAATGAATATTTATATAAACTTTCACAATTTTGCACAACTAAAAAAAATGCTTTTGGCATGCAACGTTAGAAAATATGATATCAATAGTAATATTTTATTCATAAGACTTCTAAAATAAACATGGTTTAGGCAGCTCTCAACTCATAAAATTCGAGGTAATCTCCTATGTTAAAACTATAATTGCATCGTATTCGCTTATCGGTACCGTGTATAAACTTTTATTATCGCTTTTAATAAAGACATTAATGTCATACTTTACGAAGCAAACTCAACAAGTTATTATAAAGGTGTAAATATCAAATTAAAACAAAAAACTTTGCCACTTATATTTATCACGCTAAATTTCATAAACTTAAAAAAAATAATATGTAATTTCTTGATTAAATGATATGTAGGTGTTCAACCTCGATGCAAAAATCGAAGGGTCTTAAAAGAGTCACGTGTGTATCTGTGTGTGGCAAACCAGCATCAAAACAACTTAACCAACTTCCAGGTTCCCGCTAAAAACTGACTTTCTAAAACAAACATGGATGTGACAAAATTTTGCAAAAACAACCTAATACTGTTGTCTGTTAAATACAATAACGTCTTATTTGAATTAAAAAATGATTGAATAACTGATAAGGCTATATTATTTAATATTTACGCATACTCAGTGATCACCTGTTTTGTACCAGGCCACTTCCTACGATAAAGTAGAACAATATTTTTTCAACTCCTTGTGGCATATTATTATTCTCTCAGTTAATACACATTTTTGTTGAATAACAAATCAAAAAAGCTGATCCAAAAAACTTTAGTAAATGTTATATTATTTAAGAGCATCGGCAGGAGATGTAGCGGATCAACCTAAATACAAATTATTAATGTGTTATTATTTAACCTACAATCTCTAGCATCGTCAAGTAACAGATAAGGGTATTTATTTCTAATCCAGATTCTTAGACAAAAATAAAAATTTGTAAAAGTTGTAAGAACTTTTTGATCCAAGAAGTTCTAAAACCTTTTCCAAAAAAAAATAATTTTAATGTCACATAGTTAATATTCTACAAAATTCTCATGTGAAAATTTGATCTCTACTGAACCTATACTAGTAATTAATTGGCATTCAATTCAATAAAATTTATTGTTGAAATCGCTACCACTTTATCTTCGGTTAATAATAGTAATATACAGTCTCTCGATTTTCATTGATAAAAAGTCGATTGAATGATAATTTATTGTTTCTGCTCAGTTCGACCCGATTGGGAATATACATGCTCTCGGCAAACAGAAGCTCAAGACGCCTCTGGTATAAAATAGCAGTCTGGTCTTCAAATCGCCCATAAATTAAATGTTTCATAATTGGTTTTCAGTATTGTAATTAAATGTCTTGGCGCGGGTCAATCGTGATTTATATTAGATTTATCGGCGGCGGCCCTGCCAGTCCAGCCTACTCTGATGCTGTAAACAAACAAGCAACATGCGCGATCACTATCGCTAGGACACACGCACGAGTAAGGACGCCCATGACCCTTCGAATCTTGAACTTAAATTTTATTGGTTCATTTGTAATTCCTTATAATAAACATAAGTTTGTTTCTCTATTAATGCCAGTAAAAAAAATTTAAAACATTCAAATACCCAATGTAATAAAATCTGCAGAGCTCAAAAATTTTAATATCTATTCTAAAAAAGAATTTGGCAAATTTGCCAATACTTTTTTTAGCAACTTCAATCTTATATTTGTCATAAGTATTGTTGTGTACTTAGTGTTTTCTCAGCCTACAAAACACATTATTAATAATGTCAATGTCTAACTACTGTTTAGTAAAATATAAAAAATATTAAAAATTATAGCAGTTCTTATTCAACTTTGAATATATAAATTATCCACTTTTAGACAAATTTGCCCTAAACCAAAGCATCAGAATGTGTTCAGAAACTGAATCGAAATAGAAAGTTTAGAAGGAAACAACTCTTCCGATAGCTAGATATTTAGAGTTGATAGAAGTCATCTACAGCATAGTATAATCGAAGTAACAATAAGAGTTCTTCTCGAAACAACAAGCAGCAATAAAAAGTTGTAAAATAACCCAGTTTTAATATCTATTTAGTCGGCCAGTTCACTCTAAATCTCCTAAACTAGTTTATCAACATCATTATTTCGACTGATCTTCTCGTAGGAGAAGCTTAAAGAGAATTAATCCTGAAGAAGCCTGCCTAAAGAAGCACGAAACACTAGTCAGATGTGCAGTGCAGTATACGTAAAGCTGTAAGATAAAGAATAATTTCAGTCGACATAAATACAGGTGTTAGCTTCGCAGAATACTAGAGAAAGAAGTTCGGAATAGTTATATCAGGAGATCTTGCACAACAGAACAAGATACCATTCTAAAAAATACCAGAGAAATGCCTTATGTAAAATGTTCATACTAATCCTTGCAGTACGGCTGGTTGTGCCGTCTTGCTAGAACCAATAGTCTCCCACTTATTCTTAAATCTGTGACAATAAAAAAATTGTAGCATTTAGGCGTAGCGCTCTGTGAAATTTTAACCATTTTCCTCAAAAAAATAAGATCCAACGATTCTTCAAGACGAACTTGCACACTAAACTGTTAACTTCGGACTATAGATCGTTTATGTGATGGGAATTATGTTCAACCCAGTAATTTTGTTGTGTAACCAACGCTCAATTTTTGGCACTTATGGCATTACCAACCAAAAGTTGCACAAAAAATACCTCTGCGGGTAATTTTTGAATCAAAGAAATAATTGAGACAGTTTTTTTTTTCCAAACTTTGTATTTTATTAAGTATAATTTTCAAGCCTCTGTACCTATTGCATCGAAACGCAGCTGCAAAAAACCCGCAACAAGCACTGATACTCAATACATAGATTTTTTTTAAATAAAAGTCTCGAAATAGCATTCTTGATAATGTGAGCCAATACCATAAAGTTGCTAATAATTTTAAAAAATTTTTTTTCCTGTAAATTCAATATAGATTGTTGATTAATAAATTCCCGATAAGTTTGAAAGGTATACTGTTTTTACTGGCAGAGAGTTCTCCGCCAAAAAAAACTTGCTTTAACAAAAAACATATAAATCTGTATATGTTATACTATATGTTATAGTATAAATTACAGCCAATTTACTCAAACTCAAACTAAATAAATCTGATTTGTTATTCCATAGGGTCATGTAACTTTCTTAAACAAAAACATTTTTGCAACACTACACAAAAAAATAGTCTCCCAAAATGCCTTCTTGCAATGTCAAAATCTTCCTTTATTATAATAAATATTTCTGTTCATATACAAGAGCCTTCGATAAAGACTTGATAGATAATAATGTTATCAACAATGGAGTTCACCAAAAACTGAATAATTAATCAAAAACGTCAAACCTAATATTTTTGTCATCCACAAAATAAAACCACAAAACAATTTTATTAACAAAAATTTTGATAAAAAAGTGTCTCGAAACCATCCATTACAATTTTTATTAATGTTTATTATACTTCCGCTATTACCTCATGCAATGTCCACTTTTCGGTATGTCAAAAATAAAAGCTTTAAAAAGCTAAAATCCACTCATATAGAAAATCTCGGGAGGAAACCCATTGAACATATTTTTTACTAATACCCGTGCTATGTGACAAGGAAATCTCCGGAGTGATTAAAGTGGTTCGTTGAAGGAACGCGACAAGAGATTAATCTGCTGCTAAATATATAAATTGTCCTGGAATTCAACTATTTACAAACATAGTAACTCTGATTTGAACATTAATATCTTTGCTTGTCTCTGCTTGAAATGTATTACGGGGCCTTCAGATGTCGGGACTAAAACAATTTTCATACAGCTGTTCTACGTTAAAATGACATCAACTGCGATATATTTTGGAAGTCATTTTTTTACACAAACGATTTAGCCGAATTTACATTAAAATGATTGATATAAATATTGCATTTCACGAAAAAAAAAGCAGAGTGGTTAGTGGTAAAAAAGTAATGCCATTTTTCAATATAATAGCTAGAATTTGGCACTTTATGGCGTCGCTATTTATCTTGAAAATGCTTTGAATATTTTCTCAAAGCCTACGAGCATAGATTTTAAGCTCTTCAGGCATAAAAAACCCTACTCATGTGGTTGGTTATAGTGATGAATGCACAGCCATTGTCTCTTTCTGCTCTTTGTTCGTATTTTGCACATAAAATAGTTTAATTCCCACGATATCAGAACATGTGAAAATTATTTGAAAATTTACCTTATCGCTGATCAAGTGAATCAGAACTGGCTGTTTAAACTAAAAATAAGTAAAATTTAGAGCTCATCTAAATGAAATAAGTAAAAATTTACATCTCAATATGTAAACGTTTAATTAAATCTTACTGTTTTTTTTTATTTATAAAAGCAAAACTACACATTTTTATCATTCTGGAGTAGCAAAATACTATTTTGACAATCTTTAACTAATCAGAGCCTTATCTAAAAACAAATTGAGCTTGTATCGTCTAATTATTAAACGATACAGCTTAAGTAGAAGACATGAATTGTGATAGATTTCAACAACAACCTGATTTACTATTTTAACGTATTATTCAACAAATGCGTTTAAACCTTCATGGTTATTTGCTTCCCATCTTGCAAGTAAAAAACAAATAATTTCTATTCTATTTATTCGATTTAAATGTTTTGACGCAGAGATGTTTTGATGTAATCCAAAATCTGTCTTACAGATTACAGCAAAGCATTTGGTAACAAACGTAACACGAAACTCCTTGACCATAGAACATTGACGTTTACTATCATGACATCAACATAATACCCAATCTTAAGACAATGTGCCAAAGTAAAATATGACAACACTCTTGCTGAAAAAATTAACATTCTGAACAGAAACAGTCAGAGTTGTATTCTTTTCCCAATGCTGTTTAATAATTATTTAAAATATACATATATTTCGAAGACCACTACAAAATGAGTAGAGAAGAATAGTAATCATCAAGAGAAAAATTATAAAGAATATCAGGTTTGCTGACAACACCGTTTTGATTGCTACCGATTTACATAACTCGCAAAGATTGAAAGGTATCACAATAAATAAACAAATCACACATAAAAAGAAAATATTACCACATGTCTTGCAAAGATTATTGGAAAGGGTAGTAGCATTTGCCCAACACCGAGGTATTGTCTTAGCATAAATATCAGCAAAACCAAAATATTAGTAGTAACCAAAATAATCAGAAACGCAGAACAATTAACATAGTTGTAGATCAACTGCAACGCTTTAAAAACATCGAGAGCATAATAAATAATCAAATCACACATAAAGAGAACATAATATCACAAATCAAACAAGCTAGATTAGTATTTATCAGATTAAAAGAGCTGATAACAGATCTATAAAACAATAAAAAAGCTCAAACAGCAGCAAAAACTAATCAGCTATAATAAAAAACCGAAAGAACAACATATTTTGCTATTAAACTCAATTTCTTACCATTAGACAACAATTTAGACTAAAATTGCACAAAGAAACTTAGCTGCCTGAAAAGTTGAAATAGCTTCTTTGCGATAAAGTTTCCAAAAAATATTATCACCTATACTGTATTCATTTTCATGAAAGAGTGCATGAAAACAGCTTTAAAATCGTACAAAAACAATACGTTCAAACCTTTTGTCAGAAGCATAGTGTTAGCAAAAATAGAAAATGAAATAGTTTTGTGTTTTCAAAAATAAATTACAAATATAAAAAGCATTTTTATTTATAGATCTTAAATTCTAAATTTCCAGCTCCCATTATAACGTCATCAGCCAACTACATCTCAAGTTCCGAAACACTGTATTGAAAGCCGCAGGCCTACAAGCTTCGTGCTTTTGACTTTCGACGAATTCAAAGAGAAGTTCACCATTTTGTACTTCTTTGGTTTGTCATTATTTTGTTGTTTTGGGCGGTGAGCTGATATTGTTGCAGAGTTTAAGCCTAAGGGTACATAAATGTTCCGCAATTCCTGTTGCCCTTGTCACAGGATACAGTTCAAACGGCTCCATTATTCCAGGTTAATTAGCAACATTTTTGTTGAATATAAGCCCACAAACCAAACGAAAAATATTTTAAATTAAAATGTTTTTTTTTAATTTTACGGAAACAGATCTTCCTTTGTCACGCCACGTTAACTGCCATGAGAATGGCAGGTAATAATAATTAATATCATTATGCTCGTTTAAATTGCATTGGTAACAGCTGAATTCAATATCAATGCAGAGAGTGTGTCATTTAAATAAAAATCTAGACCCTCAGCCTATTTCAGCCTCAGAAGAGGACCTATAATACCACTTAATAAACCATTTTCAATACAAATAATAGGTGATTAACTTCAAATAAGGAAGTTCAAAGTAAATAGGATTAATTTATATTTTGTAATATTAAACACGCAATTCTTTGAATAAAGATTTTTAAAAGCGGGTTCATTGATTTCACAAATTAATTGGAATTGAGTTGAAATAATTCTGATGGTTAGTTTTCTGTTGCTCGATAATCGAACCGAGAAAGACAAGATGATTAATAAAACATGGAGGAGAAATAATCTTAAAACCATAAAAAATCAGCGAAAGACAAGATAATCAAAAGATACTGTATTTTCAATCCAAATACGTATAAATAAAAGCATCAAATTGCAAATCGATGATACAAAAGATACATTTATTCAGCAAATAATGAAACAAATATTAACTAAACAAACAGCCCAATTCGGAGTTGGAAGCTGTAGCCAGTCGGTCGCAGATTAAGATCGCATCTGTTGGATATTTAACATAAATTTTGCGGTCTCTTTCAGCCTTTGATTTGTATGCAATTAGTTGCAAGAGATATACGGCGGTTTCCAGCAGACAACCATATTAACATATCCAGGAGGTTCGACTACGAAGGCGACTATCTACGGTGGCTTCTGCCTCCGTCCCAGGGAGCCAATTGGTGGCGTCTCTACATTGCCGTATTAATTAGTGGATGCACGTCGATCGCTAATTGTAAATTTAATTAAAGACTTTCTTAGCCTTTATCTGATGAAGCTTAAGAATACGTTATTCCTACCGAGACCGGGTAAAATGTATGTGAAACTCTGATGGAGGCTTCAGTATTGTTTCTGCATAACGCACGAGAACTCTAATGTACCTACCTTATAAAGATTTAAAAAGTTTTATCTACCGAGAAGCGAACACGATTCTACATGGTTTACGTATAAGAAACTCTACCAGAAACAGTAGTAGGTATAATGTTATAAGACATAAAGTTAAAAACTGTTAAAAAATATACTATATAGTAGAAACGGATAAAAACTCAGTTAACAAGCTAAACGATAAAATTATGTTCAATAAAATTCACAATTACCGACTAACCAAAAAAATTATCGGAAATATGAAATAATCTATTATTCACAGAATGGCATGCACTAAATATTAAGAAGAAAATATTTATTTAAAGCTTGTGTTTTAGGTATAAGAATACTTTTTTAGTGGTACTTAGGATGCCGCCAAACATATCGTGCTATAAAAACCAAAAAAACTTATGCAGGACATGACTACAGGCTCTCAAAACATCAAAGACTAGCGCCAGGCCTTATTTATGTTCACAGGTCGTCCACAGGAAATAAACAAAAATATTGATACTCACTGCGGATGCGGCCAATTCAAAATGACAACTTGATGAAAAATATCTTTCGTAGTCTTGTTCACACTCTTGTTAAATCAAAAAAGCTTTAAAAGCTTGCAAAATAAAGTTTGCCTCTATATAGCTGTAATACAACTCTTTATTTTATAATTCGACCTAATCAACGATCGTTCTCCTCTCGGGTTATATGATACAAAAAATTATATATCTTAAACAATGTTTTGTATTCAAAAATTACCCAATCAAAAAGTTTTTTTCTCACTATACACTGCTCCCCATAGTGAAACAACTTTCATTGAAAAATGTTTCTCTGTTTACATCAAATATTTTGATTCTACATTTAATTTTTCTCACAACTATTGAACAATGAGAGTTTCCCAAGATCTTTAGCACCTCTTTGCTTAAATAGGGTCGCTCGTGGATTCTGATGCAGATGTGTTGTGCATAAGTGCATCCTTGTAGGCTGTCAGGTCGGCCCCGGTCGACCGTAAGTGCATTTACATGTCGCTTCGATCCAAATATGCGAAAAAATATAGCATGCTTAGACATAATACGACACGAATGGGAATCGATCACCGTGTTCTCCTGTCGGATGAGCCGGTTTGCTGTTCTTTCAGGAACAGAATTCAGATTTTATATATGATGCTCTGTTCTACATCAATTTGTTAGCGTGTCACTAACGAGTGGATTTTAGTGTACACCATAGACCTAATACCAAAAACATTGTAACAATTTTGAAAGAATATGTTCTGCAAGAAAGCAAACATAAAGAATCGCATTCTACACCGGATACAGCAAAGGTTAGGGGAAAAATTTAAATCTGTAAAATATGTAGCTTACACATATAAAAAAAACTTCACTTTCAATAAATTAACCAAATCGCATTCTAAAAATTATTTTCCAAAGAAAAAAAAACCAGGGCTACTTTTTATAGTTAATAGAACAAGTCACAAGTAAACTGATCAAGTTTATTTGTCACTTCACTCCATTCTAGAAACCAAAAAATAAACCTATAGTACAGATTGAATAATCTGAAGATACGATAATCAAGTTTCTGCAGTATAATACGAATCGGGCAAACTTTTGATTAAATATTTCGTAATCTTCATTAATAAATAGCTCAATGACCCTATAGTCGCGAATTGCAGAATTTGAAACAAATGTAACAATTTAAATATTTACAGAAAAGCGTCAGAGCCTGACATATCGCACCTGTAGATGAAGAAATAACTCCGGGAAAGCCCATAATTACAAAAGTAGAAAATCAAAGTTTTGGAGGAACTGAATGTTGAAAGTTTTGGGAAAAAGGAATGTCATTGATCAGCCTACAATGTGTGATCTAAAAAAATAAATAATTTTTTTTTTATTTAATCTAACATTTTTATAATGATCCTGGCCATAAGCACCAAAAAGACAACATATTTTAAAACAGAACATCTTATCCGCTGTTTTAGAGCAAAAAAAAACATCTGCTAATTTCGATCTGCATTTTGGTAAAAAACTGCTATCAAAAACCATTGTTTCAAAACAAGCAGTGCTCAAGTGCTCAATCAAAAAAAAACACGGCTAGAAAATCATCTTGATGATGGAGAAGCTTGATTTAGTAGAAAGCAGAGAAATATATTGCAATTTAAACTTCTAGACTAACAATAATTCATAATGCAATAAAATATAGTATATTACGTTCTTAGGCCAGAAAGTTGGATTTCCTGGCGTATGTGATATGATGGCCGAGGCGAAGCCGAGATCATCATATCACATATGCCAGGGCATCCAACTTTCTGGTCGTAGGTCGTATACTATTTTTCTTGCTCCACCCGCCGAATTTCTTTTAGTTTAACGTTTAACCGTTCTGTCATAATGACTTTTGTGGTTGTGTTGCTATGGTAGCGGCTAGAAAATGCAGGCCATAAAAAGTCGCTCATTCTGGCGTAAAATGCGGCCAGAAGGAGCGTACATTCGGCGGGTGGAGCAAGAAAAAATATTTTGGTAATAATCATATCCTGTAAAATCTTCGATCTAAAATATATACATTCATATATTTCATATCTATTGCCGATTTTGACCTGAAGATTTGGCCTATTAAAGCCAAAACGAGTCGTCAAACTCAATTTATTATTCATATAAAAACTGTTAGAAAGTACAGCAGTAGGTTTAATTGACATTATTAAAAACTTATCACTGAAGTTATTTTTGCAATGTGTCAATAAAATATCATTTACTTAAAAACAGAAATAATGTTTTTGATACTTTTAGCAATAGATAAAAAAATAATTGCCGCAAACGCGCATTACTACTTTTAGATTCAACAGCATGTAAGTGTAAATTTATTGCTCCACATAGAAGTAAAATATTATATGATTTTATATATGTTTACGTTTTTTAATATATTCAACTTTTTTCAGTACAACATGTTAAGTAATTAATCATTCTTCTGTTTGTAAATAATACTTAGCAGTTTAGTTTACATGTGTAATGTCTTGTTAATACTAATTCCAATGACGCATACACATATTCAGAATTCTCTATATTACGTAGAACACTATAGTAATTTAAAAAAAAATAGTTTTATTAAAGCGTTTCAAATTTCAAAAAAAAGTAACAAATTAATAAAATATATTTGTTTCTGCATTACTTCAGATTATCTCAAACTTTATAAAAATATCTTTTAAAGTTTTAAAGAGAAAAAATTGCGTTCAACTAATTTAGCATCTGTCAGATTTCGACTAAATAAAATAAATTGTAAATATAAAAGATGTTTAATTTATACTTTTCCAGTTTTATTCTAATCAGAAAGTATGAACCTAAATAAAATAAAAAAATAGGACCACGAAATAAACAACGATATATCAGTGAAATTCAACAGTTAACACTAAATCGGCAGTAATATCAACCATCCTTGCACCTGAATAAATTCGTTTGGCCATATCAGCCATGGATTACGAATGGTGAGATCACAGTGACGTATAAATAAAATTTTATGTTTAAATTTTTTTCTAATAAAGACTTTCAAAACGTCACATTTAAGAGCCAAAAACAACGCTTTTCAAAAGAAAACCAAATTCAAATTGCTTCCAAAAACAATATGATTTCTAAAAGAGTGTTTTTTGTGATACATAAAACCATTTATGTGTGTCACTCATAATTAAATACAAACCACTTATCTTTTGCAGCACACTAATGCACATATTGTAAAAAAAACGCTTGACTATTTAGCCCTGTTCAATATTTATAAAAAAAGTGCGGCTTTTTTCTTATTTGTCTTAAATTCTTACAAATTCATGGCCGTAATACAAATTACCTGAAAATCACCTAAAAATCTAAATTCATCATGTTAATGCAAGAGTGAAACATCGTTTGCTACATATCTGGTAAACTTTGCGTAAGAGAATCGTTCCCTTAAGCAAAATGTAAAAAATCATACTAATCAGCTGTCAGACGTTCACCTGTTCATAATAATGCGAAATGATACTTTGCATTCGTATTTTGCGTTAGAACGCCTCTAAATTGCTGCTTTGCAGCAGCAATGTAAATTAGTTTCTTTAATTTGACATGTGTTCCGAATTATATGGTAAAAACATCAACACAGTATTTATTAAGTACTACACCTTTATATCGGCGTGGTTGGTAATTCTTTATAATTAAATTTTATTTTACTTATTCAATCTTTTTACAAAATTTTCCCATGCTGACTTTTAATTGCTGAACAGCTTGAACAAACAAATATTCATTTCCGACGCGTGTTTTTAAACAATATATCATGTTCATAATAAGGTGGAACTTTAATTTGCTGTAATGTACCAAAACATATTTTAAATTTTAGCACAATATTCTCAAACTATAGGCAGTTAAAATCCTTAACACGATTCAACTCTTTGCAATTGCGATAAATGAAACCATATGCTTTAGCGACTTGTTCACAATCAATATCCTGAATAAATGATAATTTTCATCAAAAATAAATCCCGTATACTTGATGGTGCTGGACCGTTTTACAGTAACCCTATCAATCTTTTACTGTTTATAAAACGTCTTGTTTTTGTGAGTGTAGCTCATAGTGTAGTAATTTGACACTTTCAGGCTTAGTCAGTTGATATGACACTAGTTGATTTATGTTGTCCTAAAGTATGTTGCAGTTTTCCATTTTATTGATACTGACATAGATCTTGATATCGTCTCAATTATGCAACTTGTTGAGTAAAATAATTCTCTAATGTCTTTAATCAAAAGCTTTTTAAAAATCAGTGTGTATAATATTCATCTGCACAATTGACTATCAACATTAAGCATGCGATCCTAGCGAGAAAATATTAAAACTACGATAAATGACGTCACACCTAGTGACCGGCTGATTGGTTGTAAACACATTATTAGTTGTGGAAACGATTTTCAATTGTACAAATAATATATTTCTGAATCTGTTGTGTATACAGGTGTAGTTCTGTGAAGAAAAAAAATTCCAACCTTACATTTTAATTATTCCCAAAAAAAATTTTTTAAAAAATTATTCGCCTTACATTAGTAAATAATTGACATACTTTTCAAAATAATAAAACACACAAAGCTGGAATTTGCACCAAAACGCACTGTTATTGCCACTTTGAAACAGTAAACAGTCGCCAAAAATGACAGATACCAGATGTGCCGTCAGAATTGAAGTTAACTGTATTACCAACAAATTAATGTGAATTGCCAATAGAGTTCTTAAGTTCAGACATTTTATGTAAGAAGCCTGTTAAATTGTGGTATTAGAGGTTTTGGAAGTAAAACTATGTTGAGAGCCTGATATCAGGATCTAAAATGTTTTGCTGCCTTCATAATTCGGAAACACTCTATTTTATTCAATTCTTTAGCTTTTATTTTTGTTAATGTTCACTAAAACGAAGAGTTTTCCATAATTAAAATCAGTAAGCCTAAAGCCAATTGAAACAAAACCTTTTTAAAAAAATCCAAAGCAGTAAAAGATCTATTGTTTGCTGTTGTGTATTTTATGAGATCAACAAAATTCACCTGTAACAAATCACATCGACCTACGTAAAATACTTTGCAAACCGAAATTTAAATAAATTATCTGTAAATTTTAACAAATGTTTGTTATTTTATATGCAAACGCCTACTCTATGATAGCATAAAACAAAATTTATAGAGGTCACTTTGAATTGCAAATGCGCTCAATATTTTTTGCCTGATTCAGAATGAGTGCATCCTGTAAACAATAAGAAGTTATTAAATAATTATTTTATTGTATTTCAAACAAATTTTACAGTATAAGAAATATTAGATTTGTTTTAAAGTCTAAACTATTAAATGATATAAATATATTATTTTTTAGATCATACAGCTTCAAACAATAAGTTTTTTCGAGCTGTATAATCTGTATAATTTCTAAATTCTTATGATTATTTCTGATTGTTGAAATTGACTAGGTAGTGCGAGTTTAAGGAATTGGAGAGGAAACTCATAAAATATATCAAAAACATGTCACTCTAAACCTTTTGAACAGATATTACATCAAATTTAGACAGCCACCAAGAAATTTTTTCAAACGAATATTTTTAGTAGTAACTTAAAGCAAAAAATCAGAGAAAAAGTTATTAAAAAAAAACTGATGCAAAATTAGTAAATGACCAAAATATTTAACTCAAAACCGTCAATTTGTGTTTGTAGTCGCTATAAATCCGTAAATAAAGCGTTCACAGCTTCACCGCTTAATTACTAAGTTGTTTCCAGATGTCTGTATATTTTATCATTACACACATCAAAGAGCAAACGAGGAAATAATTTAACCACACTAAATAATTTAGCTTGCAATAATCGTAAACTAAAATCACACTAACGTCAAAGCATCATTAAAAACGAATCTGGAAATCATAAAGCTCTGAATCCATTTTAGGAAAACGTTCAAAATATTTTATAGCTTTAAGTGGATAATTGTGGAAGCCCCAGAACGTTTATATTTATTTCCACATCCGGTAACACAATCTATTCCATTATAGATTCTTGCAAAAACGGCTAAAACAGAAAGGACAAGCCATTCACAATCAATCATAAGCATCACGTGTGACTGTTTAGTGCTGGTTTGTGACATTTCGTTCAGAAGGATTTGCTAATCGTGTTTTCTTGTTAACGGATATGGTTTCACACAGTGCAACAAGCTTTTGATGCACATTGATGGAAATACAATAAAAAGTACAAATCATAACAGTGCGACAAATATACAAAGTAACACGACGACAACATAATAATATGTAATTTAGTCTACTCAAAGGCTTAAAAACTTTACCGTAAAACTTTAGTAATTCAATCATCCTCTTTGTAAAACTTTAGTATTTTCGAAATGAAGCTAGACATTAATTTTATGCAAAATTGTCAAATTGCTTTTTTTTTATAAAAATCTAATAAAAAAATACATAACCCCAAAAAAGTGACATCTGAAATCATGATATTTTTTGCATTTAACTTGAAGTGTCAACAGATTCGTTTAATTTTTATAAAGATTTAGTAAAAAAAAACATATCACGTCAAAAAAGTGAGAGAACTTTATTTTACATAAATTTACCTCAAGAATCAAAATATAATTTTCTAATTCCATAGTTTCCTCAAAATCTGAACCAAAAATAAATTAATGATATAACTATGTGTTGTGCAGGGCACTTTGTAAAGACATCGTTTTGTTCAAAATCAAGTTCTAATAAAAAAATTATGAAATGTTAACATTAGATTCATTTTTCTGACAACACATGAGGTAATTTTTTACATCAAGCCAATTTTCAGTTTTCACACAGAAACGTCTAAAATAAGTACTAAAATGTCTTTTAATAACATCAAAACTTTGTGCGAAAACTTTATTATTTCAGCACAAATCGGTCATATCGTCATAAATACGACAAAAGACATATAATCATTAACAATGATTTATAATATAAAAGAAAAAAAATGGTTTAAAATGAAAACAATCAAAAGATTAATTGTAAAATGAGAGTAATAGTCGCCTAGGAGTGAACAATAAATTACAAGAAATTGTAATGTGAAAGTAGTTAATCGGAACAATAATCAAAAGTTTCAGTTTTCGATTGAACGGTAAAACTTGACTTACCCTGTATAATACATAATTTAATTTGATTTTTGTTTCAAACCGGATCAACAAACTTCTGTTCTTCTTTTAATCATCGATAGTGATTGCATCAAACATAAATTAAGTTTGACTACACAATTTATAAGTTAACTATCAATATGTAATGCAAATAATTCATACTAGACTGCATAGATATAGAGGCTAAATAATTGTAAACGTAAAATAAAGCAAACACATATTAATTTCACACCATGTGAAATGTTTGGCACGACATGAAAAAGGAAGAGCCTAATAAATCAGCCTCAGTAAATGATAAATCTAAAAAAGCTGATATGTGATATTACAGCTAAAATTACCATAGAAAACACCGAGAAAAAAAAACAGGTAATTCACTTTTGTTTAATCCACCAAAAAATTTAAACGTACTCATTTCCATAAATGTATCTTAATTGTGTTCATTTTCTGCTGCATTAATTATGGCTTTATTTTGATGAAGTGTTTTCCGTCCGATGCACTCAATAACTGAACCTTATTAAGAAAATAATTGCCTTTATGCAAAAAACTTGAGTATATTGCAATGTATATTTCAAAAAATTTGCAATTATTATGTTCTGCATCTGTGAAAACTGAAAGCCAGCCAAAAGCACAACAGCAAACTGATCAAAAATCAAAAGCTCAAATAATGTAGATAATATTTTTACTAAAAGTCTCACAAATTGTCGACCCTTGTAGTTTCTAAATATAAGTATTATAGCAAGAATGCGGCTACTAACCGGAATAAAATAATAATGTAAACTTAGGCATTACTTGAAATTATGACAAGGTAGACAAGACATTTGACACTATAACAGCAGTCATATGTATATCAAGGTAATTTTACAACTTGTTTACATCAATAACAAAAGAAAATTAGGTAAATTACATTAACAGCTCCTGATTCATCGTGTCTCTTTCTCCTGACCGCATCATTATAAAAAATATTATCATTTTTTATTGTTATGTAGCAATATGTTTTACATGAAACAGGTATTCTCGCTTACATGTCATAATTTACGACACACTTGAATATTATTCACATTACATAGCTCGCATAATAAAATGTAAAATGTAATTTACCGGTAATTTATTGTGTCTCTAAAAAACTAGAACCATCTTAATTTAAAAATTTTAAAAAAAGTCTCAAGTGTTACTCCGTTATTTGTTTTAAAAAAGTAATTTTTTTTATTTATGCACCTATCTTTTTTAATTCAATTTCATTTTGTATTTTTCTAAGCTAAAACAAATGATGTACAAATAAAAAGGATGCTCTATAGCTACGTCACAAAGAAGCATACCCAAGATATTTTTGGCAAAAATAACCGAAGAAAAACACCTGAATAAATGTTACAGCCAAGTAAAAAAACGCCAAAAATGTGGCGAGAAAAAACAAATATGTAGAAGCAGAAAAAAAACGGCTGTTCTTTCTCTCATCGAACAAAATGATACAATGAGAAAGATACTCGAACTGCTAGAAAATAAGAAACAAAAAAACAAAAAACTCTAAAAAAATAAAAAAAAATATGCATTACGAAAAAAACTTTAAGACAAAGAAAAAAATTGAATAATTAGTGTAAAACAGAGAAATAAAAGATAGAGACAAATTTATGAAAAACATTAACAACAATAAAGAAAAATAAATAGAACAATGCGAAAAAATAGATTGCAATAAAGAAAAAACATAAACGTTCAAAAATCAGTAATAGAAATAAAAAGCTGATTGCATTGATTTATTTACATGTATTCAAAGGCACAAGAAAAAAAGCATACAGTGTGTGAAAGAGAAAAAAAGAAGATAGAGCTTATGACAAAAAAATATAACGACGTAAAAATAAATCAGAAAGTAAGATACTGAAACCTAAAATTGAAAATAATAACAGAATAGAAAAATTAGTCAACAAAGAAAGATTATTGAATTAAAATTTGCTAGTAAAACTTAAAACTGGGTTCAAAGCATAAAATAGACATATAAAAAATTTGATATATGTATTCATGTAGTAAACCAAAAGAAAAAAAATCTTTTTCACTACTCCCAAAAAAAACATTCCACCTGGCATTGAACTTTTGACAAACTGTAACTGTGATACTGTTAGCTTTATGAAATTTTGATAAAAGCTAGTTTTCTATAGAGCTTTTCACTTTTTGGAAACATATAACTATTGACAACATTTTCCAGAAACCTTAAGTAAGAGATAGTTTTCCTACGTTATTTTAAAAAAAATACAAAAACAGCTGGGAAATGTTAATATAGAACCACAAATTAGAAAACTGGTTATTTCACACTCGAAAAAATCTATAGAATTTTAGTGAAACTAAACGAATCATTTTCTCATATTTGCCTCAATTTTTTATTTTTGTGAAATTGTAAGCTGATCTCTACTCAAATTCTAATTTCAAGCATAGATAATCTGGCTCATTATTCAAGAAAAAAAAACTACATCAAAGAGTCAGAATTTATTTGAATTCTCGCCATGATAAAAACTCTGGAGGATTATCTTCAGAAATTTATTTGAATCCTGTCAGACGCCGACGAATAGATGGTAGGACTCGCCATCCATCCTCGTCAGTATAGAGGCTACCAGTGTTGCCTCATTACTACTGAAATACGAGCTGCGGCTTTAATAACACCTCTTGTTGAAAATAATTGGCCGGGAACACAAAACGCTTGTTTCTGTGAGGTGGTCTTCAACAACAGTCACAAACAAAATATAGAAGGATCAATTTCTTTATGAATAACCAAGATTTTAATTATTTTCCTGAAGCAAAACACATTTATTTAACATTTGTTCGTCAATAAAGATTAGAATCTACGGTTATCTATTATACGACTCATAAATAGGATAAAAATTTAGTATACAGAGGCGGTTACACAAAAGAATAAAAGATTAGCTCAAATTAAATGAACAAAATAGTTGGTATGTTTAGCGTTTCAACCAAACTACAAAATAAAAATTTAATACTATTTCAAGCTTTTATACTATTACACGTTTACAGCAACAGCAGCCTAAGCTAACCCAGATTTACGTTTAATGGCCATAATACCCGAATGACACATTTAATCACAATCACATTGCAAAAACGCACCATTCACATAATATGTAGATAATTAAAAAAGCTGTAGAACACAACAGCGCTTAGTTCATTGTTTTTTGCATAATTCATGACAATTCAGACTGTGTTGTTTCTTGCTTCATATTAGCCACAATGTCAGAACATAATAAAACCATTGTCAAACAAAACGGTTATAGTTAACCAAAAAAAAAGCTCAATCTCAGTCTGTAAAGTTTTACTGATTAAAAAATATGTACGACTCTTAAGACCGGTTTCACCAACATCTGGTAAATTTAACATCAAATCAGAAACAAGTGTTACAATAGTTCTAAAAAACGTAAAGTAGTTAAGCCATCAATAAACCTAATAAATTTTGGTGAAACCGGTCCTAAAACCTGACATAATAACTGATAAACTAACATTGTTTGTTTTTATCAATCGAAAGACACAACCTTTTATTTCACTGAATGTTAAAATAAGAGCAAAATCGTCTTCTCAAATTGCCGCGTTTTCCATCAATTGTAAGACTGAACTTAATTTTTCACTAAATGTTCCTATAAAGATAATATTTAAAATTCAACAAGCTGTTCAAGCTGATAAAGTAATTTTACTTTATAGGTATAAGCAACAGTCTTCTTCTCAGTCATGTCATGTCGGTCTAATTAGAGACTTTAATAAAACTTACAGCCACAGTTTTGCAAAACTGATCGAATTAGAGTGCAAGGGTCCAACTTTATTACTATAAGTTCAACTTTATACTAAAGATATAAATATATTCTTATGCTACCAACTTGTTTAGACACCATTAGTTTTGTCATTTTTAAGGCCACGCATAAAAAATTTTGTTTTTTCTTTCAAGCCGTTATCATTAATCTAAGAATTTCTGGCGCCTTTAGTGACAAATACCTGTAGCAGGCAAAACTAGGATTAAATTGGCCACGTCTAGACAAGGTATTAGCCACATTAGAATCAATTCACAACGCATATCGTCTTACAATGTATTTAGTAATTTTTGTTAAACTAAAAAAAAAGCATTTATTGTACTTAACTAAAACCAAAAATTTAATAAAATATAAAAAATTTATAATATCATAAATATAATATACAAACTTAAAACTGCAAATGAGACTAATTTTTAATTAATTTAATCTATTCAAGATGCTAAGCAATATGTAACAAAACATAAGAAAATGACAACTACATTCATGAGTAAAACAAATATTTTATAATTAACTAACATAATCTATTTTAAAAAATCCTCAACACTGCAAATTTGACTAACTGTCAATTCTAATTTATTTTAGCTAATGTATTATCATAAAAAATATTAAAGCTGTGAATTGGAATAGAAAAAATCTCTGTGACCATCGTGATGATGTTCACAATGTAATCATCAGAAGATAAAGCTGATGATGATGATGACAACCACATTGTGGTTGAAAGAGCTCGAGATCTAATAGACAAACTTTTTGGAGAGTGGTAAAACCGTGTGAATAGTTTATTGTGCTAAAGTAAAGATTCCAAAACAATTCCAAAACTATTTTGACAAATACATTAAAAAAGACAAATTCTTAAAAAGCAGCAGAACCTTTTTTATAATATAATATATTTTTTGTAGAAAAATTTCAGACTTTTTGTGAATGCATTACAGGATGCGTAATGTGACAAAACACCTGCATTTCGCATTTTAATGTCACTCTGCGACATCTCGAGAAAATCATATTATAAGATTACCCTTGTGACAGAAGTTTGACACTTGCGAGCTTGTATTGACTAAAAAGTATGCTGCAACACAAGCACTTTTATCTTCCTTCCGTAAAAAATCAACACATAAACCTTTTCATTGGACGCTTGATAGAAATAATAATGCTTTATGTTTAAATATTAATATATCCATAATAAAATATAATTATCCACAAAAGTTTAATCTTTGTTTAGTGCTCCTTTAATTTTCTTTCCTTTTAATCTCCTACTCTAGTAGGTAGGAGATTTTTGAATGAATTTCAAAAATCGAGATAATCGTTCTATCCTTATAGATTAGTTTGATTATTATTTATCATTGGTAGTCTTATGTAGCTGGTACTAAATAGATTTTAATTACATTGAATAATATATTATCTTAATTACGATATGGTCTCGGGAATCGATTTCCTAAATAATAGGTGGGCGCGATCGCTTTCAGTTGATATATTGCTCTTTTTACAAACGAGTCGGTAAAAAATTTAATTTATTTTATTTGGCCCCTGTGTGTGATTCATTAAAGGTTTGTGTGTTTAACGAAGCGTTTTTTGCTTCTGCGGTTAACCAACACAACTTCGTACGTAATGAAATTAACAAGACTCGAGCTGAATACATACCTGAAAACGCACATTTTCAGTTAAATTTGTTTAACTTTATCTTTTTTCATAATTTATTTTGCACATAAATAGTATTAATTTAAATTCTATTACAAGATTACGCAATGCCTACTTTACTGAAAAAAATTGTTAATCGAACTCAAGGACATTTAACTACACAATAGAGTCCATACAAACATTCATTAATTTAACAATCATGATATGGAGCCGATAGCAATATCAATACCTGTACATGGACCACTAATGAAACAAGGCACTGCAATCAGCTACCTGCCCCAAACGCCTCCTCGGGCTTAGGTGGAAATGTGTACAGATACACCACCCAATAACCCCGAGGGTTCAACATCTATCATACATGCATGCAACTAAAGAAAACGTAAACTTATTATAAAAGCTCCACGCTAAATTTAAATTACGTTAAGAAAATGCATCAACACGTGTAATTATCGACTTCCTGCTACAATTACTTCAAAATAATAATACCAGCAAGAAAAATGACCAAGCTGAATGTTTTACACAACAATCATTTCTCAGAAAGTCGTTTTATTTTCATTAAATCTGACATTTGAACTAATTTACGCGAATACTACATTATGTATATAAAAGATTGTCGGTAATTGAAAAGCCTTAATATATTTCATCTTCAAAAAATATAGATATTGACAGCCCACAATTTTTTTTTGTGAAAATCATGACTTAATAAAATTTTATCAGCAAAATTTACCATCTACAATATATTCATTTAAACGTTAAAATATTTATTTTTAATATAATCCTTAAGTTAAAGTAATTTGTCCCCAAAAATCATCGCATTGTTTTGAAGACATCATGATAGGTATCAGTACCCTCTTCAGGTAAAATAAAGATTGATACGCCTTTTAAAACTATCGTCTAAACAATCGTGCTAAACCATTGTTTTTCCTTTCACGTCTAGACAAAAATCTAGATTCCCAAATATCCCCAAAGACGCCTGCTGTCACTTTCAAAATCTTTTCGCATTGTTCAAAAAATGATCAAATTACACGGACGCAATAAAATTACAAACAAAAAAACATTTCCTACCTTTCGGTTGACCAGCCGAGGTTCGTCGTGGGCCAATTTTAGTAATTCTTGTATGTCTCCCTTTGAGGCGGTAACGTACCACTCCATGCACTTTTTCGGCTCTAACTGTAACAATAACTTATGCATTTTATGTGACGGGTTTCTAGCCTATCCTTTGAGATTGACATTTATAGTTTTTGGTTAAAGCAAACCAAAACGATATTACAGGTATAAGAAACGTCTTAAAATCACTTTTAGGTAATGTATGCTAAATACATTGTTGCATAAGAAATTTGAACATAAATTATTATTTGATGACTAATAGAAAACACTCTAAAAAAACCAATTCAATATTTTATCATTTTATATTAGTACCAAATGTCTCTTAAAATGTCAAAAAAATTGTTCAACCAAACCTGTAAGAATCTCTAGACGATTAAATATACTCTTCGGGTAGTTATTTAACTACCATTAACCGAACCACGCGTAACTGTTTGCTTGACATTAAAGTACAATTAAATACGTCGTTAACACAAAACCTAATTATACTTTTAAATTTATTTGAACAAATTAAAATATCTAATATTTTTCATAAAAGGCCAATTTTAAAATTATTATATGTTATTATATAACATTATGTAATATTCCTATTTTTTTAAAACACACCACAATAATTTCATTCGAACGAAACGGTTTGTCACTATTTTACATTTGAAAATAAAATATTGACAATTGAGATATTTTTTTTTACTATTAGTAAGCTTTTAAGAACCACTTAGATAAAACGCTTTGACAATTGGCTTATCTATAAAAATTTATAAACACAAACATAATAATTTCAATTAGATAGTAGAAAGATATTAATAACATATAAAATTAACGTTATTATCTATATTTAGACTTTCTGATACTTTAGAAGTCAGTGGTAATATAAAAAAATAGAAGAACAGAGAGTTGATAGTGTCTTACAGTATTCCATTTTCGAGTGCTTCACAGATTTCCAGCAGAAATAATCCGCGTTAGCTCTTGAATAACTATTACAATGTATTTTTTAGAGATGTTTTTGCATGACCACACATCAAAAATTCAATTTTTGTGCATCCTATTAAATATGTACCTAGAAAAACTACGCCAACAAACCAGTGGAATATGTCGAAATAAATGGCTTACCAGATGGGAAGTCAGCCCCGTTTAGAAAAAGTGCACGATTATGCTTAAACATAAATTGTGTGTAAAATTTTATTGTGTCAAGACTTTTTGCATCTAGCTCTTTTCTGGTTATACAGAACGACAAGCAACAAAGCCTTCTGTTTCAAAAGTTTTTTTTCAAGTTGTCTTAAATTTCAACTACATAATACTCCTTAATACATTTTAAATTTTTTCTCTATTCATGAGAAACACCCTGTACATCAAATATGAGGTTTTAAGATGACAAACACTAACATTTTTATGCAAAGTATGAATTTGTCGTAAAATCAATAATACATATTTTACGATTTTTTCCTCTCGACATTTTTATCAGGAGTATAAATTTGCATTTATACATTCAATTGTTTACCCCTCGGCTACAAATGTAGGTCAAAGCACAGAATTAATTAATTTGATTAACACCACTAGAGGGCTCTGTGACTTCTATTTTAGGTAATAATAAAACAACAGTTACATAATTATACATAATCAAATTAAAACGTAAAAAATGGCAAGTAAATAGATAACTGTAACATATTATCTATATTTCGCTTTATAGAATAAATGCTTATTAGCTTGATAAACCTCTAACCAACAAAATGAAAAATGAACAATAATAATACACTTTCCTATTAAAAGTCCTATACTAAATCATTCGTGCTTAATAAAATTAATAAGATAAAATAACTAATTGCAAGATTTCTCAAGACGATAAAATCGTCCCAATTTCAAAAATCCAAAACGCCCTATAAATAATAATTTATGTATATGAATTATAATGTATGTAAAAACTATTTATTTTCTACTGTTTGCCATAGATAATAAATCATGTTCAATCGGAAACAAGGAACGTAATATTTTAATTACTATAGACTCGAAGTAGATATTATCGCTCAGCTTGATTCAATCTTAAAAACCAAATGAAAAAATGTATAAAAATTAATTTTCAGTATCAAATTTAAGCGAATTTTAGCATTGTTTATCAAATATGTACAAATCAATAATTCTCTAATGCTATTCAATTTTTAAAACTAAAAAACAAAAAAAAAATATTATACTCACCGAACTGACCGAAACGCCATCTTCTTCCTCGGTCCCCTGTGGACAAAACACAATAGTAAACAAAAGAGCACTATGTATAAATTAGTGGCCGTATACGATAAGATCGCATACGCTAAACGGACTAGTCACGCCGTTTTTACTAACGAATTACATGGGACATTCAGGTAATTTGTCTGTTGGTAGGGTAATCGATTTGAACATTCTTAAGATGTCAGATTCATGATCAGTTATCAATTGAACTTATGAAATCATCAACTTTGTAATGAGTTTTTTCGGTAGTTAATAAAGTCGTAGAAGAACAATCACAGTCGCTATCATCAATTTTTACAATCGGTTTTCATCTAGCTATTATAGTTCCATCACACTTGGAAACCAATAAAATCATTTAGACTTCGCAACCTACAGGAGTTGAATGCAACTTTCAGCACATCATAATATACCAGCCGCAGTAAAATAACGTTATATGATCGTACTTAAAATTCTGATTTTATAATCCCCTATTACTGAAAAATACACCTAATCTCTTAACCTGTGCCGTTTGTCTAAAAAGTGAAAGCTGGAAATTTATAGTATTTTGGGTAGTCCCATTGTTAGGCTATTAGCTTTTGCAACAAAGGAAGGATCATATAACGTTATACCATTTAGGCTACTATACAAAAAGCGATAATTAACTCCTGCACGTCGTTATGTCAACAAATAAAACTTTTAAAAAATCAAACAAGTAAAATCAATCTTGCACTTTTCAAACGGTTTTTGATATCTCCACTTTTACCAGAATTTCGGGTAGCAACATTTGGGTCCACACTGTTCCGGATATTCCAAAATCTCAGGTTCCTTTTTGACTTCAACTAGATTTAGCTACGTCTTACAAAGTTTTAATAACTTCAAAAATCCTATTAGAGATTAATAGCTTATTTTAGAAAACATGAACTCCTCAGTAATGGTTTGGCGAAATTCTATGTATAAGTTTCAGCTTGACATGAATACCACAACGCTCTAAATTTTACTAGATCTTTAACAAAACAAAAAAATAACTTACGAATCTGAACAGAGAAATGCCAATAATTAATCATTTTTAGACGACGTCCTAGCTAACGTAGAATAACCCCAAATAAAAATTTTAATTAAATAAATATAAGTGTTGAATAATAAATAAACTACAATTTTCAGAATTCATCAATAGAATAAGAGCAGTTTTCTAATTAGTGTTCATAGAATAAAAAAAAATTTCAGTTTTCAACCAATAGAAATGTCCCAACTACAATTAATAATTTTCTTGAAGCGAGAAGACTTCTAAGACTGTAAAATGGTTGCGTTCAATCTTTGTCAGGCACGTATTCTTAGGTGAAACACGATGCTTAATTTATTAGAACGTCACAAAGCTTATAACCAGCGGACGATTAAGATGCTTACACATTATTTAAGCAAGCTACATATAAAAAAACTACGATCAATAAAACTAAATAAACACTAATTAAGCGAAACGGAAGCGGGTAAAAACATAAATGTCTAATATAAAATACAAGAAACAAAAAATAATAATAATAACCTCAACAAAAAGCATCCACCACCTGATACATTTTAGTTCCCCAAGCATTTATAAACAAAACTGTAAATCAAAAACAAGATGCTATAAAAAACAAAACTATAAATGAAAGAAAATACTATTAATAGAATTTACTTGCAAAAAAAAAGTTCGCTACACTTAAATAAAAATAAAAAAGATGGAAAATCCCCAGCTACAGAAAATAGTAGGTTGCTAAACACTAAAAGACGCCAAATAATATTGACGTTATGTTGATATTTCAGATAAAACTGTCAAAATTCATCAATTAACCTTTCAAACTTCATAAAAAATTATTTAAAACTAGTTTGAATAGACATCGTAAAAAGTATGTCAGTAATTCGAAATTTGGACGTGTCCTTTAGACATTTAAATTTTTTTATAGTTTAAATTCTCTTTATGTGTATTTTATGTGTATGGACGGATAATTATATTGGAGAGAGTAATGGCACACAAATTGATAATTTATAACGTCCAAATATTATGAACACATTTGAATGTAAAACTGCTGTATGCAAGTAATGCGTTTTTTGTTGCTTATATACCAATTAGAAGGTTTGTATACTACAGTTCCATTTAATTTTAAATGTAGAAAACGTGAAAGGGTAAACAAAAAAAATACCATAAATAAATGAGTAGCTTAGCTACGTTACAAAAGGCTGCACTCATTACTAATGGGTTTGTGTGGAAAATGATTATTCATTTAAAATTTCACCAACCAAACCACTTCGTTCCTTGATTAAATAGAAAAGAATATTTCTGCTTATTTCATTTTTAAAACGACATATTCTTAATATGTGCCGTAAAATCATGTTTATGAAAAATCTTATACCACAAAATCTTGTCACATACCTAATAGTTAAACTAAAATATATTTTACTAGCTGACCCGGCAAACTTCGTACCGCCTTAGCGTAAATTTGATGCACTACTTTATTTTGTATAGCTGACCTATCTTATGTATGCGTACCTATTCAATTTGAACTGGAATCTATAATATCCTCCATATAAAAATGAATACCTATTTCCCTGGTCTCGTCATACCCAAGAAGGACTTTACTAATTTGATTAAATATTGCCCCTCCAGTGCCCCCTCCACCCCGCCCGGAGCGATGCCCGGCGCGCTTTTCAGACTGCATCGCAACAGCCACGGCGCTATGGCGGTTTTGTTTACTGTTTGAATTTTTTAATTCGTAATATCTTTTGAATGGAAAGTCCAATTTAAATAATTTAAAAACTATTTTATAGGTAGTTAAATGGTCTTATACCATAAAATAATTTATTTGGATAAAGATTAATATAAACACATAAATAGCATGGTTTGATTTGGTTAGCATTTTCATTAATGTTTAAAATGAAAAAAGTTGTTGTAGTGACATAACTACAATAGTTGGACATATGCTACCGCGGAGTTTTTTGTAGACATTATGATGTTCTTCAATATTGTTGTACATTATTTTGTTCTATCGCTAATAGTTTCGGCAGCGCATTCGACGAAAGACATTTTAAGACTCATTTTTCTACACCTTCAGTTACATTGTTCAAATTTTACCAAGGATCCCTATTTCATTTTTCAAAATGAAATGTAGCCTATGTCAAATAGGAAGAATGTAGCATTCTATTGGTGAAAGAATTTTTTAAATCGGCCCAGTACTTTTTGAGCTTATTCATTACAAACATACAAATCTTTCCTCTTTATAATATTAGTGTAGATAATAAAATACAAATTATTTTTTTAATTACGTAGAAACAAATAAACAAAAGATCAGCCCAAAATTGAATAAAGTTCTTCTCTATCTCTTACTTCAAAACTTAACTATTATTTTTAAATACAAATCTTAAACACCTCATTTTTACCAGTTTCTTAAATTTTTTTATGTTTTTTTTTATTTAATGTTTAAAAACTAATCTTTCAAACTTCAATTAAAGTTATCTAAATTTCATTTTTGTGCATTCCAATGTACAGATTGCTTTATAAATCACATAACCTACATTTATAGTAGTTTGAATAGTCAAGTTAGCTAACATTAATATGTTAGAGAGGAGGAGAAGAGAAGAAATATAAAGATAGGGAGAGATTAACAGGGGATATTGCACTGCGACCTTTTTAATCTATTGTGCTTCCTACATATAAAAACATACAAACACCCATAGCCCGACACAAGCCATATTCTTTGTAGAAAAAGACTCCTGAGTAGAGCTCAAACACACGGCACTCATTCAGCCAGGTTCTGAACGCAGTATCGACAGCCACCTGACTACCGAGCGATATTAACAAGAAACATAGATGTATACATAATTGTCTAATTGTTTTAGATCAATAATGAAAGTTTGATAGTTTATTGAAGCCTTGGCTAGGAAATTAAAATATAATAAAACACTAATTTAATGATGTATTTTAACTTTATTAAATAATTAATTAAAAACTGTTTAATTTTTCGCTTAATTATATAGTTAACAAAAGGTTATTTTGCTAAATATGTCCGAGAACCAAATTCTTACCGCTATAAATATAGTCATATTTATCATAATTACATTTTATGTCTAAAACATTACAGCATAGTTAATTTTTATTTACTTTTCTTCTTTTTCTGTCATATAACTCTACCAAAACATGAAAGAAATACAAATTAAAGATCTGCATTGGTGGATAGTTTTGCATACAGGTACAGATTCTATCAGCACACCTGACTTATGTGTTGAGAATATTAAAAAACATCATGATTTAGAAGGATCGCATAGCCATCTGATGTCATAGCAGTCATATTTCGAGTTATCTTGCAATATATAACCGCTGCAGTCATACGAATATATTCAAAAATAAAAAAGCACCCGTGCTTCTGTTAAATTATAGCTTGCTCACTGATCTACTATCAAGTGTTCATAATTTAAACGCTATTTTCTTGTGACTCCTCGCCTTGGTTCGTACTGCATAACTAGTAACATACTTTTGCCTTTTTTTCTAAAATCAGATAACGTACTTCCAATATTTCAAGTATTTTTGTTCGTCTAAAAAAAATAATTCATTAAAGTAATGAGATAATGAGGTAATACTCATAAAATTATGCCTATTGTAAAATTTTTCGTCCGATTACTTACGTTCAAAAACTTCCGATTAGATTTATAAATAAACAATAACAATAATAAGCCATTTTACAAAAAATAATTTATTTGTTTCAACAAAAATACAATTTTTATGCAGAGCTACTATTAATATAACATCTGTGCAACAGTTTACATTGAAAAAGCTTTTACTTGTTACTAACAGTTAAATTAATCATAACCTTCATAACAAACCGATAAAATAAAATATTTTTTCCTTTTGAAAGGTGTCAATTTCAATTATTTATAATAATCAAATCGTTTACAAGTCACTCGTTAGGCGCCGTTATCCACCAGGATGTTCTTTCACAGCACTGCCACATAGTAAATTCTCTCCACGGGTTGTCAAGATTCACTCTTATCTCTCGTGTCCATCTCTATTGTGTCGTACCAATAACATGAAGTAAATTGAAAAGATTATAAAATCAATTGCCTCCTCGTCTATACCACGTTGAGGTGACAGTATGACAGTCATGCCCCCTGCCGAACATTCATCTCATCCAATGTTGCTATCCATTAATGGAAAAGTCGACCATAGGAGGTCGGGTCAAATATCAAATTTTCAGTTCCGCCAGTTTATAAAAATTATACACCTCTTAACCATTATCTGCCACCATCCATCACAAACAAAACATTTATGTAACTATAATAATCCGCTCTATATCTTGTTTTAAAAAATACAAAATCTCCAAAAGATTCTTAGTTCCATGTAGGTAAAAAAATACAGCCTTTTGGACCAAACTGAAAAATGCACAAAAAAAGCTTATGATAGCGTAATCTATAGATCTATCTTTTATATTATTTTATAGTACATCTATAATATAATATAAAATCTATCTGTCTTATAATTTTATAATATATTTATTTCTTCATTTTATTTATATATTTTCAACTGTTTTTTATAATTTTTTATTCTGCTGTTAAGCACATGATTAAATTTTATAAGAAGAAAAAAATACTTATTTTGAATTAGTTGATAATTTGTCACTTCCGTTAAAATTTAATTTTTGTACGACTATAACTTATTTTATTATTTTAAATTATTACAATCAAAAACATAATAATATTTGTAAAAAACCCGGTTTTGAAATTGTTTCTCGAAGCCTAAAATAGCCAATAATGGTTAGAAAATTAACATTATCCGGAAAATGTTAATTTTATTTTTTGTTTGGTAGGAATTGTCACCACCGACAACAGAACTCTCATGAGACTAAATAAACCATTGAATTTGTTTCTCACAAATTGCTTTTGCTATTGGTCTACATGCATTCCTGTCGTCATTTGTTCTCCGTAAAATTTATTACCTAATTACAAATCGTTGTCTGCACAATGTTGAATTTCACTGTTCGATTTTATAGCTTTGTTGCTGCTGATATTTTATTGTCCACTGTTATACATTACTTTTGTTGGATATGTGGTGGCCTCAAGTACTGTTTTACTAGATAATTCAAAATACTCGAAAAAGATTATCTTTGATATAGCGCGTTTACATATCCTTAATCGTAAAAATTAGAGATTATAGATATTAAATAAAAATTTAAAAATTTTTTTTATAGAATTGTTAACGATATATCAAATGATTAATATTTCAATATCAGTAGTGGTCTTCATGTTTTGATGAAGAGTAAGAATAATAAAGATCCTTTCCTTGTTAGACAGCACGTGGACATTGTAATTTTTTCGATTGTTATTACACACTTTAGTAAACTACTAATTTGGTTGAATATACACTTCAATGCGGGAGGTACACAGGTACAATAGAATTAGTAGGCCGCTGCTGCTTTTTTGAGTACTTATTGTTGTAGGTTTTTTATGCGCTTTTACAGACTTAATATGAAACCCTATTGTGTTTGCAAGATATCTTTATAGTACAATCCATTAAACCACTAGAAATTCTCTTGAAATACGGAGGATCCGGTTATATTTAATTTGGACACGTGTTTGTCAAGTGCTTAACATTTACGGTAATTGAAACGTTACTGTTATTGTTGAAAAATTGAAAAAAAATTTCTAATGGCTGAATATAAGGAAAATAATTGATTACATGGTTGGATTTTTATTGTCATTTTTTTATGTTATGAACAAGATAATAATTTACATTCATTCAATAGAGACATTATAGATATATCATAGTTTTAATTAAGCCTTTAAACTACGGGACATCTTATAAGAGAACAGCTTTAAACAAATATTTACAGTGATGTTAATCTAATGATCATAATTTTACTCAAGTAATTTCTGTTAAAAATTTAGACATGCGTTCTATTATTATTATTATTATTATCTATCGCTTGAATAACATTAAATGGTTGATTCGGATTAAATTATAATAATTATTCCCAACTAGTTATTGATTTATAACCTACTACTTTCCACTAATTGTGGTCACTTGCAAAGCAATCTTTATTTGCATTTTTAAAACACAATGATTGGAGTTAAGATTTAGATTTTCAAAAAAATCAAAGAAAGTGATAAAAGAATATTAAAAAAAAAATCAAAAATCCAAATGGCTCATATATTAAGATAAAATACTTTTTAATAGACAGATCAAAATTTACTTTGCTTTAAGTGGCATATCTATCACAAATAATAATACAGTTTGAGCAAATTTCACAAAATTGCAAAAAATAAAGATAGTTTTAAAATTGTATATCTCAAAATCAATATCCAAACAAACTCTTATCGCAGAAAAATTTCTTGTGTCTATTATTTCTTTCTGCTCTATCCGATACAAAGATAAAAACGGGCGACAGTCGTAGTGTCAATTTTAAGCTTAAACAAAAATCTGGAAACACTATCCTTGTCTGTTGTTGTCATAAAACCAATTACAAATTTTTTGTCCTAAAACGTACTTCAATATGATTACTTAATTATTATTTTACTTATTTAATTGACTCAAATTGCTTATAAACTAATATTGAATTATATTAAAAGCAATTTTTTAAATTTTTAATTTCTCACTTGATTTTCTGATCTATTAATTTTAAGTGGCAAAAATATATGTCAAAAAAAGAATTAATAAAAATAACTTAAAAACTATTGGTCAGATCTTGATCAAATTTAAATAGGACCAAATGAAAGTAGTATTTACAGAAGATAAAATACATCCATAAAAAAACTTAGTGATCTGTAAACTTAACTGATTTTCGGGTCTGAACGAATAAGGCGTATAGTTTGGCGACATCAACGACGTAAACTACGTCTGGCAATTGACAATTTTTTTGTCACCTACATAAAACAATATTTTTAATTTATCAGTTACATGAATAAAATCTATCGTGTGTCGTTCAACAACTAATAATTCCCAACAAAATCGTTGTAAATATAAATATTGGCTCAAATTCAATAAATTATCCACATTAATCCCAAAAGGCATTATCGCACAAATTAATTTCAAAATGTAAATGACACAACAACAAACGCTGGTATATAGAAACTGACACCGTTTTGAATAACTGCTGTAAAATTTTAATTCATTTCATGTATGGGTATGAAAAGTTTATGATTTAGAGTTGTTTAATTCAAGTGGCGAATATTAGCTGAATAACAAGGGTGTTAAAATTGCGGCCCACTTTTTCCGCCTCACAACCTCAAAAGCATTTTTGTGGAGAGGTAATTTAAAGCTTTCAAAACTAGAAATAAAGAGCAAAAGCTTTTCGTCGATTAAACATACTATGTCAACTAAATGTTAAGCCGAAAAACATGCACTGTTTGCAGTTTGCATAGTCTGGAGAGCAAAACATAGTAATGTAATACGTAATTAAATAGAAATCTGGACATTTGAAATGTTCAACTGACGAGAGGGAAGTCACCAAAATGTTAAGTAAAATATACAAACGACCAGCAGAAATGCTTTTAAATCGTTAAAATTTGTATATGATTTAGAAAAAAATCTATAGCAGTCACATAAAAAACTAGACCAACCATAAATTGGTTCCTAGATTCATTCAACGAATATGTAGGTAGATGACACAAAAACTTCAAAAGAGTGGTTTGCTGTTAAAATTTGTCTAGCCGGGATAATAATGTTCTGGTAGCCTCTGTATATTATAGTTTTTTCTGTTACAACTACAAAGCTAATGCTTTCCTAGAAAAAAAATAATAACGTCATTATATATATTTTTTAAATTATCAGCAACAATAATAAGAAGATTATGAAGCCTATGCAAGTGATTATTGAAAGCACATCATTGCCTCCAAAGTGTCCAAAGCTTGTTAATTACATAGTCTTGTATTTAATCACTTAAACTAATATTATCAAATAGTAATAACTTTCATAACCCCCACACTATTTTTATTGTTAATATCAAATTTTCTAAAAACGTTATTTTTGACTTTAGTCTATATAAAGTTGTATTAAATTTCTAATATGCGTATTAAATGTTCAATTTACACACTACATAGACAATTTATTTAACTTAACTAAGAACATTATTTGAAAGCTATTATTTAAAAAAAATATGCTTCTTCTTGCCAAATTCCCAGCCCCCATCTTATTGAAAGAAGTCAAACTTCATTTGAGGTCTTAAATTACTTGATCAATTTTTCATATCAACACACGATACTAATGTGGCGTAGCTATGATAATTAATATATTTCATAGCCTAATTCATTAAAATATAAAAACTACAAAATGTAGCTTAATTTAGGTGCTGTTGAAGACTTTTATAATTAAATAATATACATTCTAAATTAGCCATCTGCTAAAATATCAGCAGTTTCGTAATTATATAGAGTTTGTTAAGATATAACATAAAAATAGACATTGCAAGGTGTATTCAATTAGCAAGCAAACACAAGTAAATATAAACGTCTTAATAATTCATATGAAGACACATAACTACGCTACGTTAGTATCGTGTGTTGTTATGAAAAGTTGATCAAGTAATTTACCCACTCAAATAAAGCTTGAATTCTTAATAAACGTCTTGATAATTCATATGAAAACACAACAAATTTATTAACAAAATATTAACAAATTTTGATAAGTTAGCAAATACATCTTATCAAATTGATAAAAATTCAATTTCAAAAAGACCTTAAATTTTGTCAAAATAAACTGACGCAAGAAATAATTTTAAGTAGTTTAATTTACTGTACAAAACATATGTCTTGTTTATCAAGTACTAGAAAAAACAACTATCTTAACATTGCTATTTAAAATATTGATATTTAGAAAAAATAAAATGTAGTAAACCAAAAAAAGTACTATAACTAAAATAATTAATCAAATTGATTTTTATTGAAAGCATAATAAAGAAACAATTTGCTGAGATTGAAGGACATCAGTATTCTCGGACAGCCATCAAATTGTTGTCACGATGTTTAACATTCATAACATAACACATTCTCTGCTTTCGATCTAAACGTTATCCGTGCAGTTAATAAAATGCAAAGTCACTTGACAGACAATAATTGATATCATAAATACAACGGCCCATAGTGTTTCATACGTCATTAGAATAAGATGGTCTAACTGGCACGTGGGTTCCCGTAAACTAATTTGTGATCGCAGCAGGAATAAACAAACACATCAGAAAATCTTAAATAACTCAATGACTGAACACATTCTTGCAATAGGGTCATTAGTCATTTTTGATACGTTATCAGAGTGACTAGGTGTACTTTTAACGCTGATTACAAGCAAAGTTACATCATTAAATATGCATCTCGCCCATGTTATATTGAATTACTTGTAAATTAAAGTCAAAGATGACTTTTATTTAGCTACAAATAGAATGACGTTCAAAATATCAGCAATGCAAAAATAGAGTACAAAGATAGATTGCAAAATTGGTAACAGCGTTACTGCTTGTTTTGCAACTGAGTATTTGCAAAAACTATCCTAAATACAAAATAGCCTCGATTTTGCAGATGACATCATCCTAATAGCTGTTGGAACACAACTCCATTTGTGTTATGATTGATCTGAAAATAAACTTAGCCCAAACCAAAAAGATGACAAATTTAGTTCCTAGATAAACTCTAAAAGTCTAAGAACAAGAAGTATAAGATAAAAATATATGCATATGATTGAACCGACTAAATACGAATGCTAAAAAGAATAATCACTGTAGCCTGAGTAGCGTATAACATAATTCAAAAGCAACATTGTAAAACAGGTTGTTTGATTAATGCATTCTGCCAGCATTTACAAATGAAGCAAAAAAGACTAACCCTAACAAACAAAAAACCAAAATTGAAAACTGTCCCAAAAATATGAATAAGTCAATGCTGGAAATTACTCTTAGCATACCAAATGAAATATGCCGATATAAGATCTAAAATAGGTGTTACAGATGTAGTAGAAAAAATGAAAAAATTGAGCAGACCATATAGCAAGATTAAAAAAAAGATGCCCGAGGAGAGATCAAGGAGAACAAGCACAATAGGAAAGACCAACTCGTTGAACTGACGACGTTAAAAGAATAATGATAAACTGGTAAATTAGAACAAATTGGAATGAGAGAGCTCTAGGTCCAACAGTGAACCGAAGAGAGGCGGCTGCTGATGATGATGATTTTCCATGTTCTAGTGTAAATTTGATAGATTATGGAAATAAATGGTCAACAATGTGTGAAAATGAAAGATGCGTCAACCGCCTCAAAGTATTAAGCAGTATTTAAATCTGTAAATTATAATGTTACAATAATTGTATTCGAAGCATTTGGTCTTTATATACAAAAAATGTAACAAACCATAAACATTTGATAAACACAACGTAAAATAATAAATAAATTATCTTTATCACTTTTGGTCTACCGTCCAGAACACCACCCGTATGTTAAATTATTCATTAGAGTAAAATGCGTGATAACAATACTTCTGCAAAATTGAATTCTAGTATGGAACTAAAATAAGAACTTTTCAATTTTCAGTACAATTTTCAATTATAATACTCAAGAGTTAGTTGATTGCTTCCGAGAATTTTATCGTGAGATGGTCAACGAGAAAACTAATTTCACGTTTTTGACAATCGCTAGAAAATTGCTAATTTTAACTGATGTTTTATCAACTAAGTTTTATAAAACCAATAAGCTACACCTTAATCGACAATTCTACAAAAATATTTTTTATTAAAAAAATAGACAATTTTACCAATAAAACCGAGATTCAGCCAAGACAATCAATAAGAAGATCATTATCAGCTCTATAATAGATTAAATGTGTTTTTGAAGAAAATTCAAGGTAAGCAAGAATGTCGTTTAATGCAATACTCTACTTAACGCAAGTTCTGTTATTAATAAACAAGTCTTAAGTATGTATTTTGTTCCACTTTATCTTGTTAGCTTACTGTTGGATACAAAACTTTATTATTTATAACCTAGAGTTGATGATATAAAACACAAAATGTTTGTGTACCTTGCACAATGTCAAATTTAAATAAATTAAAACCTTACCTTAGCATTCCTCGGCTTTTCGGCAGATTTTAATTGTCTTGGACTTGAACTTAGTTCGTCCTCCATCGAAGCCATTCTATTGAACTTCTCCAGTCTTTCCTTCACACTGACAGTTTGCTTTTCTTCTCCGTTAACATGGTTTTTATTATCCACTTGCTTCACAGGCGTAGCATCTTCATCAAAAGATTTTTGTTTATCAGAAGCTTTCCTTCTTGGCGGAGCTTGCGGAGTTCCATCTTGTAAAGACATAATTGAGCTCAGCGATATATTATCGAGAGAAGTTGTTGGTGAGCTTGGAGAAGGAACAGGAGGCGGAGGTCTGTAAGGAGGTGGTTGTCTATGAGCGGGTGACTTCGAAGGACTATAATCTGAAGGTACGGGAGAGTTAGGAATACCAAAGGAAATTCTAGGATCGTTATGAGAAACAGAAATATATTGTGACGGTTGTTTTAGTGTATCTAGAGAGCCGTGATACTTTGTTTTCAATATTAAATATTTATCGTCGCCATCTGATTTGGTTTGTGCTAATGTGTTGACGTACTTCTTAAATTTGATTCTTGCATCTTCTGTAACACATCACAGAATAATCGGTAAAAAACCACACCCAACAACAAACTGTAAAGTTCGACTAACTCTATTATACCTATGTTACAAGCATTTATATAATCAACTTGGCCTTTACAGGTAAATATTTTAGCGATAAAAGTGTTTATTCATTTAATTAGGCTGGTGATAATAAGTTCACATGTGGGTTAGTCGTTATTGTACCGTGTCTTGATAAATTATTTTGATCAAGCCTTGCAATGACATTTTGAACGTGTATTTGTGTATTTTTTGATTACTTCATAGAAAGATACAGGCGTGCCGTGACAAGCTTTGATGTTTGACGACGATCATACTATCAAAAACAATAAAAACCTGCAAAGCTAAGTTGCACAGCAAGAGTTAATGTAAATAATTTATAAATGCACGGTGTAAGTTATTTGTCAGATACATGCGTTAAAAACTGATCATTTGAAATAACCGAAAAAAAAATTACTAAATTGTTGCTGCTCTATTAATATAAATCAAATTGTTGTTTTAATATTTTTTAAATCAAATTAAAAAAAAAAACTTTTCCCAAAATTGTTTATACCACTATCAAAAGTCCTATTTTATCATACTCATTTGACCAGAGAAAATAAAACTTTACCTGCCTAGTCAAGTGATAGATATTTACGTTATTAGTGCGGTAAGTCTCATTGTACAGCGCAAGGTTTTAATTTTGAAGCACGACACTCTGCGAAGTGCTTTAATAAAACCGCGCGGTGTGAAATGACTAAAGCACGAATAATGTACTAAACTTTTTAACCGAAGACTCAATTTGATCTGTTTTAAAAACTCCTAAATTTGAATTGACCGTTGAGGTTAATAGCCCGAGTACAGAAAAGCTGTGGCACACCTCAGAGCTCAATCGATAGCTAGCTACGTACCACACCACAAGATAACACCTTAAAAATTGCTCAAAAATATTATTCTGTTTTTATTTTCAAAATCTGCAGGTCTTACTGAGTGCGGTAAATTGTCCTGGTATAAACGAATTATATTTATACTTTTTAGAGGGCTCTAAAAGCAGATAATTTTCATAATATTTTACAACACGCCAATGAGTCAAAGTGACTGATGGGAGCTCTACATGTGAAAACATCTAGATACCATAGCAGTTGACAAAACATAAAAAAATTTTTTGGCATCTGACCGTAGTTGGTATAACAATTGTCAGAATGTTAAAAGCAGTTGAAATAGTATATTAAATTAAGGACATTTTACCAATCGAAAACAATTGTTTGAGATCGGTAGTCATGTTTGCGATGCGTATAACGTTTTTTGCACAATAAAAAATTGCTTTTTTTTAACAAACGGCTTTTTCTTGATAAGTTTCTGCTTGATTTGATTAAAAAGTGTAGTATTAATTATTGTTATAAATTACCAATCATATCTTGCCTAGAGAATAGTTGGTTGACTGTCAAACAAATATCCTTGTGAAAAAACAGCTGTCAACAGGACAACTGCTCCGCCTTTACCTCGGCTTGCAATTTCCAGGCTCGTATGATAAAGTATTACTTTAATGCCTTGTAACGTAAATAGCTATTTTCTAAAATTATATTTAAATGTTCAAGAATGAAATAAATGCTGTTATTTATTTTACAGTTTTTAAGACTTGTCCTTATCTATTGGTCATTTGCAACTATTTCAACTCAATTTCTTCTCTCTCCCTTGTTACATTGCGCTTCTCTTCCGTGTTAACACAATACGGTTTAGCTGTCCACCAGCTAAAGTTTGACTTATTTTTATTTCTATGCACTTTATAATTTTTTTAATACATTTTAAAAAACATGAATCGTTGTTTTTTATTGACTTTCCCACACAAAATTATTTTTATAAAACAATTTATTAGAAATTTGTTACAATTACAAATTTACAAGAATCAACGTTGTTCAAGCAGGGTATGTATTTTTTATTCTATTATAAAACACAAAAAATTGGAATAGCGTAACTTTAAAAATGTGTAAATATCATAAGTTTTAAATATTTAATATTTGGAATTAAATATTTTGAGCTTGAGCTACATATCGGTTAAAAAAACTACCCAATTTGATGTAACAAATTTTATTAAGCCATTTATTTGCAGAAAGATAAAGCTTTTTCAGTGCAACCAATCAATTTGAATAGTTCTATAATTTGATGAACAATCCCATTGACCATAGACCCCACAATGTGGCCTGACCTGACCATAGACCCCACAATATAATAAATAACTACTGGACATCCTAACAAATTCAAAAGATGGAAGAACATAGAATCCGGCACAATTTGTTCTCTAATTTAGATCTTAAACATAATTTTGTTCAACTAAACTAAAATATGAGTCATATAATGACAAATTGTCGTCATTTGTTCCATTTGACCCTACTTATATAACAATCGTAAAAAATCAAATAAAAGCTCCTTTGATTGAACAATTTTATGCAACAAAACATTTACACTTGGACACACCTATTATTCAAAATAATAAGAGATATAAATGTTGGCGATAACTATAATAACGTCGGAATGCGCCTCATAGAATTGCTTCAAAACAACGGTTTCAAACAAATCCAAATGTAACGAAAAGTTATTATAAACATCCCAAGCAATTCATAGAGCATTGTCCGTTACAAATCAACAACAGACATCCAGGCTAATTGTTTCAAACGATAAATTTCGGTTGCAAATCCACAGGTTGTTGTCATAACCTAAACGTAAACAAACCCAAAAAAGAGTCAAACGCATATGAATGAATAAATGTTGACCTACCTTTTGACGCAGAATCGGTTAAGTAAGCTTTAAAGTAATGAACAAGGTCACGGTTTTTAACCACATTACCATTTTCTTTAAAATAATTATAAATTTGTTCTAACGTCAAACCACTAGCTGCCATGACACCGTTGCACTGACTTTGACGTTTGTTGACGTTGAAAAACACTAGATTTCAAGGTGAAATGCAGCGTTGCCAACCATACCTACCTGTTGGCAAACTTTTTAGAAATAATTCAAAAAGAATTATTTATTAATCATTATTGTTCTAGTTTGACAATTAAATTTATCATTTTTTGTAATTTTAATAATTAAAATAATAAAATTAAAAATTTCTACTTAATATTTCTCAAATATTAAATAAAAATATATTTTTATTGTTTTTGCAATTACGAAAAATTATAATGTGGTTTTTAAAAACATTAATTTACTTATTTAAATAACCAAATTAATAAACTCCACAAAAGTACAAACAAAGATACATTATTAACTGTGGATTTAAAGGAACAAAATTAAATAATTATAGAAGCTAAATTAACTATTTAATTTTTGACGTGATTGGTTGAATTTAGACAAACAACCAACCAAAAATTCCAATTTTAAATTTAATTGCGACTAACATGATTTTAGTTTTAACTAGCTTCTAATAAACACACTCTAAATAAATATAATTAAGAATTGCAAAAACATAATATAATAAAAAGCTACCTTGCACAAACATTAAAAATATATATATTTTAAACATGTTATTTAAATAGTTTATGCTCTGAATGATAGAATGCCTGTGTTTATCGATACAATTTGGAATAAAAAGTATATCACTGATTGAACAACCAAGTTATCACACGTTAGCGCCTTTTGTCTCAAACGTATATAACGATATAAATGTAATGTATCTTCTTAGGTTAGCCATTGCTAACTAAACTGCAACTTCATTTAAACTACATCTGCAAACTTGGACATCTCTTCTTCTTATTAAGTCATCTGCAAGTCGCAACAGATTTAAATTTGAATTAATTTTCAGTCACAAGTTTGAACCTATATATTATTATACTCAGGTGCTTGTTACTATTGTAATGTGGTTAAACGAGCAACATCTATTAGATGCTACTTTGCAACAAAACATTTTTTTGAACAAAAAAATTCTTGTTCTTGATGTTTAAAAAAAAACATTTTTTGAAAAATGTTTGATGCAAGGCATCTTATATGTCGCTTGTTTTACCACATTACAAAAGTAGCAAGTCTTTGGATAAGTATAGACCCAAAATTGTCATTGCCAATTTATTCAAATATTTCAACTTTTAATCTGTTGCGACCTGCTACTATATTCCAACAAGAACAAAACATGTTTAATTTACAGATATAGTTTGAATGCATTTGCTTTGATTTCTTTTTGGAACATAATTATATAGGTGATTTTAGATTTAGATTTAGTAAGAGGGTGACAACCTATTTGGCCTGCTGTGCTCCACTTTCTTGAGCTGTCTGAGATGTATCTTAGCCTATAAACTTTAGTGCCCGGTTATAGCTTCAGGAGAGCTGTTTTAGCTTTATCCGACATAAACTCCTGTTCTGAACGCTTTAAATTTTGGACTTAAATGTTCTGCTTCTGTAGAATCTGGATTTGTCGTTATCTTCTAGGCCGTCTAAGCCCAGTATCACAAAGTGCTTTCTTAAGCAATAATAAACGATTGGAAAGTCTGTGAGGGTGTAAAGCTTATTTTTACTAAAGTTTAAAAATACTTTTTATTTTGTATAGTTGAAACCACTAAGAAATTTTTCAAACTGTTTTAAACCAAGAAGATTTAACTAAAATTTTATTCTATCGTTTCTTCTTTTATTTAAGCTGCAATATGGCTCTGCTTGACAAAAAGATTTTGGTTTCTTTTCTTTTTCTGAGTGTTTGAATATCCAAATTAAAAAAAACATTAGAGTGAGAGAGAAGCTCAGTGCTCTTATGACTGCTGGACTATCGGTGAGCATTGCAATTTTACATTTTTGATAGTTTCCTTTCAAGTTAAATTCTACACATCTTCTGATTGCGTGTACTTCTGCCTAATAGATATTAGGTTATTCTAATTCTGTCTGACTATTTATAGTCCTGTTCTTTTTCCTGTCTCAACGTAGTCTACACATTACTATTTTATAGTACTTCTTTTAAGTTCACCAATAGTAAACTCTTTTCCATAACTTTCCCTTTTACTTAATTTTACATTTCTTATATTTTCTATTATTTTGTCATTGAGAGCATTCAGAAATGAGATGAGCTGTGTTCAAAATGTCTAGGTCCAACATTTGATTTTTTTATTTTGAGTCTTTTTTCTTGTCAGTCTGGAAATAAGTTTAGTTGCTGTTCTTGTTATTACTAGATGTAGAAATGTAAGATAACTAATAGTCCCGCACTAGGGAGCCTTATATTCCTAGTAAGAGAGTCTTATATTCCTAGTCATAATAGTTAGGACTCCCGCACTAGGGAGTCCTAACTATTATGGTATACATCTATTGCAGCATCTTTCGGTTCTATTTTTGGAGATTGGCGTTTAAATTATCACTAGTTATTATTTACATAATTCATCCACAAAAACTCAATGTTTAGAGTAATTCTTATAGCGGACAACTTTTCTTTTATGATATCTTTATTTTTTGAGTAAATAGTCATAGTTGCTTCTTGCAACTATGACAATATTATTGGCATAATCTATTAGCTGTTATTGAGACCAAATTCTTCCACATCTATCTGACAATAATTTTTTTTATTTTTAATTTTTCTAACGCAATTTTGACAGATACATGTAATGCGTTGTCTAAGGCGCTTAAGATGTCTAACAAAACGCAAAACAAAGATTGCTTTTTTTTGTTATTTAGAGTTGTATAGATACGGTTTGTGCCAGTTTCTGTTGATCTGTCAGCTGTTAGCCCGTCCGCCTGTTGCATCTTTTCCAGGTATTTTCTCTTCCATAATCTCTATTTTCTAATACTTTTTCGTTGTCTTCAGCAAAGACAATATGGAACTAACATGTCTAAAAAATGTAAAGTCTGTTTTCTTTTTTTATTTTTGATATAAAAGTAATTCTTGTTTTTCTCCAGTTTTTGAGTATTTCTTCCTGAGCAATGCTGATTTATGAAATTTAGAATAAGTGTGTCAGAATGTTTTCTAGTTTTTTTTGTAGTAAGACTAGATGTATTGACAAAGACTAGAGATTGTTAATAGCCCATTCTAGCTTAATAAATTTTTTTTCAGCCATATCTCAGCTTTTTTTACAAAAATTGTTGTAATTGAAATTTTTACTGTAATTTATTATTGCCACGTGCAAGAGTTGGTTGGCTGCCTGGAAAGTGTAAGGTAAGTAATCTCCCCCGAGCGTGTAGTGTATACAAAAGTTTTTTATGTTCTGTTTTGCATTGTTATGCATAAAAAATATTTTTTTATTTTTTTCTATTGTATATTGCTTTTATTGTAAATACATCTTAGTTCTTTCGCTTCAAACATTTTTTTTTTGGTTTCAAAGTTTTGTTACCGGTGTTCCTTTTTTGAAAACATTGTGTTGATCTATAATTTTAACGTGTTTGAAAATTATTTTATTATTTGTACTTAACTCTGTTTTTTTTTGATTGCCTAATTCTTCAACTGTCTGTCTTATTTATTTATTTTTTATCTTTATAAATTATTTAAAAAAAATTATTTGTGTTGGATAGGCAATCAAGTACGTGTTGTTTTTAAGTCTTTTAGTTGTTTCGTAAACACAAAAAACTTATTCTGTTTTTGCAAGATGCATGTTTAATACAATTTATTGTGAACTGTATTAAATCTGACAGAAAATTTATTTTTAAACATATCTGTATAATTAAAGCCAAGGTGCAATAAAATTGCACTAAAATGTCAGCTTATATTTATTGGAGTTGTAATAAATAGGCAATTGTATATAAATGTATAGTACGCAACACAATATTTGAATAAACACACAAGTAAGCTTATATTGTTAATAATAAACACTAATTGCTTTCATAAAATATAAAGATTTTCACAAGTCGGGTCAAGTTTGCACTCATCAGTGACTATTGTATTTATCAGTACTAAACTTTTCTATTGTAGATTTTAAGTACCGATTATGGGTTATACTGTATGGTTCTTACTCTACCATATAAGAATATTGTTACATATTACTCGTAATAGAGTTTCTTGCAAAAACTTTAAAAATATTTTTATACTTAATTTTTAAGAATTTGCATTAATTTAAAAATAATGAATTAGGTGGGATTTTATATTTTACATTGTAAAGTCGCCGGAAACATAAAACATAAAAATCATGGTATACAAAGCTGACAGTTGTCAAGATTGCATGTTTTTATGGGTAAAAATTGCAAACAATAAAAGCGACCGGTGATGCACATTATCTTTTATTATAATGGAATTCGCTATTCTCTGTTTAAATTTATTGTTTTATTAAAAACAATTCAAGTACTCATTAGAATAAAATTAAAAAAAAGAAAATATTGTTTTTGATTGTAAATACCTATTAAAAATTGACTGACAGTTCGGCGTTTAGCGAAGCTTTGAGCCGGCACTAATTGCAGGTGTCATGCACGACTCAGATGCCTCATTCGATTATACTTCTCAAAATATTTAATTAAATGCATTTCCCGTTGTAACTTTATATTTTGATCTGATAAACCAGACACAAATAGACGTCTGTTACATTATAACTTTTTTCAGTTGACTTTATGCCTATAGACTGTAAGGTGAAAAGTCTAGACGGTATATCCTAAGAAATAATTATAAAATTTGCATATAACATTTTAATACAAATAAAAATAAAAATTTCTGCAAAATTATGTTTTATTAATATTTAGTTAAAATTTGTGCTTCAAACTAAACATAAAAACTAAATAAACTTACATATAGCATGAATAAAAAAAAATACTACAGCTAGACTTTCCGTGTATTGTTTTTAACTACCTAAACTAAAATTATTATGTTGTTATAAAATTGCAGCTACTATACATCATTTAGCAAGAAAACCAACAATTGAACCTCTGTAAAACTAAGCCTATTGCTATCAATAATGGATAACAAAAAGAACTAATCAGAGTTTCTAACAATTAGAAAAACATTTTCTAAAAACATGATCTTTTATTTGAAACGATAAAAACCAAACCAAATTATGTACGTATTTTGCATATTGACAGACTTTAGGCAAACATTGAGAGTAAGATTCTAAATTGTTCCTCTCATTTATTAGATAGGAGGAATGAAAAAAAAGAACCTTAGTAAGTAATCAGCTTTAAATAAGGGTTAAGCACGTCTCACATGTTTGATTCTTTTGTTTAATGAACACTATTTTATTTTTTATTGGATGCTAATTTTACTTTGAAGGTACAAATATCGGTTTTTTCTGTTATTCACACAGATTAGATAATATTGTTCTGGAAAGTATTTACAGTTAATAAGCTAATTTTATTAAGAATAAACGGTTGATAAGTTGTAAAACTACCGTAAACACAATTCTTTATCAACTTTAATTTTCCACTTTAATAGAATATGCCACTAAATTTTGTTACGGACTAACGGTTTTAAAATACAAACGATCCACTCTTATAAAAATGACACTAATCATAAAATATTTTCTATTAAAAATCAAGAATTTATGGTAGATAGACTTTTACAACTCTTAATAAATTACAATCAATTTGTAAATCAAAAATTGACAAAATACTTATTTTAATACTTTATATTACCTACATTATTGAAGCCACACACATATTTGCAAGTAAAAATCGAGGAATACCTACATCAATGGTGTAGTGAATAATCGAAAGGTTTATTATATTGCTGTTCGTACCTGTTTTACATAAAAATTTCAATTTAAGTGTGTCGAACTTGATAGGTTCTTTATTTCCATGTAAATCTACAATTTATCGTTTTTCAAAAATTTACCAGTTTATTTGGTCAAATTGAATAAGTACTATGCGGTATTGGACAATAAATATTCTGGAGATTTACTCTAAAGTACATTGTTATCAAACAAACTTAAAACGTTAAAGAGACGTGTCAAAGAAACAAATTTAGAATTTATTTGCTTTTAAAACCTGCATCTTCACCATTTAGAAGACTTTAAAACGTATCGTTTGGAATAGTGGGCGATTAAAAGTTATGTAATTAAGATAATTCGATAATAGGCAGCTGATTCGTTTGAAATCATTTTTAGGTTGGGTTCTCTCTTGCGGAATAATATTTATTAATGATTACCACAAAATCTTGCGTTTCTTGCTTTTATTATCGGTTGCTTTACAATGCCAGCCAGCAACAGCATTGCAGACGCCAGAATTAAAGAACTGTTGGTAGTAAACAAAACGAGCTTTTATTTAAGAAAAGACAGACGTAAATAATTAAAATAATTTAATTATCTATAATCCTGTTATTGCTGTATGTTTGCTATTTTAAATGAAAATGTAGGTTTTTTGAGCCATTAAATTACTTTTTGACATCTATAGCCGCGAGTAAACCTATCTCATTTTGTGGCGACGCATTCGAGCTCACTTGGTTCAGCTTTGCGTCTTCTCGCCCGCGACACCGAGATTTTAAATTGCTTTGGACATTTCAGTCGCTTACTTATTTTATTATCGACCAATAATTATCACAGTAATACCGTCATAGGCAACATTAAGTATAACTATTTCTGAGTCATTGATTAAAACAATTGAGTTGCCGCAATTGGAAATAAATTTTCAGTTTTTGTATTTACTAAGAAATGAAAAGAAAATGATAAAAAATAGTAATATTTTATATTTTATTTCATAAATTATCTTTAGTTACTATTGTTCTTTATTTTAATTATTTTTTTCAGGCATTTTTTTTGCAACTTTTTGAAGTTCTAGATAATAGTCGACGCTTTAAATATGATATTTAACCTTTAAGTCTTTCTGATCAAACAGTAATATTTTTTTACTCATACTTTACCAAAATTATAGATTTTACAAAAATTAACAGCTAGATAATTTAGCAAATGAATATTGATACAATTTTGGAATATAGAAGTGTTTTTTCATCTATAGTAGAAATAGATCATTGTTGCTTCCAAAAATTACATACTTTATCAAATTTTAATTCTTAAACTTTGAACATGAATCAATTGAACAGTGAAAAATGGAAGTACAATTTATGGTTTATAATAAGAGCGCCCAGAACTCAAAAAAAGCCACTATGCTAAATGTGTAATAACTTAAGCGTCGTCAAGATATTGTAGCTTAGACGTTTTTAAGAAAAAAACAATCTTATAATTTTTTCAAATTTAGCAGTGAAAGAATAATGTCTTGAAAAATGTAAGAAAATGCAATAAATCGGAATGATAACATTATATGATTTTTGTAGATTTTAACTTTTTCGATTTGTTTTTTAAGTTTTATTATATTTTTACTTCAGACGCTGATATCTGCGATAATTCACTGATAGAGAAAAAATTGTTATCAAAAAGTACTTACAGGAAATATACTAGCTTCAGTATTGATGAGTTAAAACTTAGTTTCTTAAACACAATTTTTAGAAATTCTTTTTAAAAAACCTTTAATATTATGCTTTTTGGTTTCTTTACTAATTACAGTCGCTCTTGAGTTTGATAGTTTCTACATCGCTCATAATAATATTAGTTTAGTTTGATTATGAACGATTTTTTATGTATCTGTCAAATGTAGAATTAAGGTTTGGCATTACTGTCAAAATATACACTCAAAGTTTGTGCGACTAATAGCAAACGCAGAAAATTTGTAAACTTAAAGATGTAATCTAACAAAACTGAACGACTAACCTTGTTAGTCTTTTCCTGCAAAAGTGGAATCTGTTTATATAAAATAAAAAACACTTTAATTTGAGAAATATAAAACATTTCTTTCTTGCAATGTGCAATTGTTTCTTTTTATTTCACTAATAAACAATTGACATTTGTAAATAACAAGTTTTTACAAAAAAATTAAGAAAATTATTTATATACTTTTATATAAACAAATGTTATTCAGTCAAAAGTTTTGCTGAAGCTTCTACAAATCGCTTCATTTTTTACAGGTTTGTAAAATTGCTTCATTGATATTGCCAACTGTGCATAAATGCAGTTTTTGAACTGAATTCGTCATTATGTCTGCGTAGAACCTTTTGTTTTATGACTGTCTAAGTAGCAGTACATAAATCAAAATTTCATATCTAGATATAACGCAGACACTAATAACTTTCATTTACTACGCTTTAATTCAACAAATTTCTTAAACATGAGTTTAGCAGTTAAAACATGTTCACACTGCGGAACCATAAATTAAAACGATCATAATACAGAAACAAAGTTGCATTATAATACTGGAAATTGGCAAAATATTTCAATACGATATATAAAGGCTTTATAAAAAATTCTGCTTTCTATATTCAGTGGTTTATGTGTCATAGGTGGGTACTCAAGTAGGTAACTACAGTATAGAATTATTTTGATACCTACTTCCTTTAAACGCCCGTGAATAAAATACTTACATGACAATTACATTAAACGTCAAGTACTTTTCCAAGTTTTTCTTTTAGTTTTGTTCAAGACATTTCCTTAAGTACTTATTTCTTACTGCCATTCTCACAAACAATAGCTAATGCATCTCATTATTATGCTATCTAAATTATTTGCAAGTCGTTAAAGTACCAAGTTAATTACAGGAGTGATAATGGATTTGAGATTTCTTAATAATGAATCTATCGCCGTTTTATTGTAAACTTTTTTATTGCAGTTTTAGTTCAAATTTACGGAATACTTGTTATTTTTTCACTGTAGTTGTTTGTTAATGTTAATACAGTATTTTAATTTATTATTATAGTTAATTAATTATTTAATAGTTGTTACCTTCAATATGCAACAAGTCTACAAGAAAATGAAGATTTGCAAAATTTGTTATTTCTTCACCTTTCGTCATGCTTTTTTAAAAACCATGTATTTAATATATTTGTTAATGTGCTTATATTTGACTGTAAGAGTTTTTAAGACTCTTAGGTTTTTTTGTCATTAATATTTTTCTAGACTAATATAATAACATAGAACTTACACTTCATGCGTTTCTAATTTCTGGAAAAGTGCACTGTAGCTTCTGTATGCATTTTGCCTAAAACATTGACTCTTTAAGAAACACTTTTTTTAAATTAAGGGTTTTTCCACGAGCGGAGCTTGTTCTATTGTTGAGCTTATTTGTTTTCTGTTGGCGGGTCACGTGTTCATGCGCAGAAGCTGTAATTGGTAGTTCTTTGCTATTACTAAGTAAACTAAAAACGTCAGCTAAATCTTAATTTTTTTACTTTGCTTACTTGCTTTTATATAAATAGAACAACCTCAATACTTACAGCATATTAGCACAGTAATTTAATTTAGATTACATAAATTACATTAATAATTTTATTAAAATTGTGTTTATCCAATTACAGAAAAAAATATAAAAATATAAAACAACAACTGCTTCAGTCGACCAGTTTCGCTAATACTTTATTTTAGCATCTTCAGGACTTGAAACACTAGATTACCATGAATGTATAATTTGACTTTCAATCTGTTATGTTAGTCCCCAAACTTTATTATCCATTCATGATGCTAAAATAAAGTATTAGCGAAATTGGTCGACTGAAGCAGTTGTTGTTTTATATTTTTCTCTGTAATTGGATAAACACAATTTTAATCAAAAACAAGAGAATTATCAGCTATACTTTGTATTAACAATTTTGAGCGGTTCAAAAGCTGGTCGAATGTTTTCAGTGCTCACTTATTCCATCAGCTGTCAATGTTCGCGCAAACTAGTGACGCCACAGCCGCCAACAGAAAACAAATAAGCTCTATCTAGAAATAATATTATAATTGGTTAAACTGATAGGCTCATTTGTATCTAACCAGTGCTCTGTTAAGGCGACTACATCAGAAAAGCCAAAATCTTTCAATAATAATAACAAATTATCAGTTTTATTTCTAAACGACTGAATATTTAAAACAATTAAACTTAGTTTAGTGTTGTCATGTACAAAATAGGCAGAAGATTCTAGTTCCTCGAAACACGTCGTCAAGTTTAAAAAATTTTTTGAGGAGAATGTAAATAATTTTGCTGACTCTGTTTTGCAGATTGTAAAAGGATTAGTCTTTTTGACGTAAGATAAGCTCGAAAAGACGAGAGATTATTGTTTACCTCTATAGAGTCAATACTCCATAGGCGTTATGAAAACTATAATAAATTTTACGCAGATTTCAAATCATTAGGCAGAGACCTTCCGATGCAAGAAACACTTTTACACTTTTACAGGTTGATCCTTCATAACACATGAATAAAAAGCTGTACCTAAATGTAAAATAAAAAACAAAAGATGACATTAAAAAATATATTGGTGACGTCATAACGGTAAAAAAAATTGATGAAAGAAAGTTAACATAGGTTTTCCGTAATTAACCCTGGCACATGCTTTTTTAGTATTATATCTAACGCAAGTACTAATGGAGTTATTGAATTTATTATTCCTTACTTATTTTCCACGCTGTATACAAAAATGTGTAAAGCTTAGAAAAAGTTTATCAATTAAAGCTGTTGAAAAAGTACATGTTATCCTTTTCTCTCAGTGATAGTAATGTCAATAATGTTCTTATTTTTAACCCTTTGCTTATTTAATATTAGTTTTTTCATATTCAAACTGAAAGTTTAATTTTTCTGGACCATAAAGCTGCCAATCAGCTCATTTACCATAAAATCCAATTGGACCAAAGCTTCTTTCTCCTGTCTCTTAGCAAAATCATCAACGGTTTCATAGAGGGCATGCAAGCAAACGAGAGGGGCTCACGGGATCACTTGTGTACACCGTACACCGTGCAGCTAATTATAATAGTGTTTGGGGGGTTGGCACGGTGCATCAAGTGGGGGTAGAGGGGGGCGGTCACCACCGACCTCACGCAGTCTCCGCCGACGGCACCGCTGTCCTGCCAACACACACACACATACACATTGTTACACTCAACCTAGGTAGACTCCACTCGTAGGTACACCTACAATCGACGACGTGAAGTTCTGCACCTCGCTGGATACAATCTCCAACGGATGATCCAAGTGTATCCAGTGTTTTCAAAAACATTTTTCGCGCTAAATTATCTTAGACTTGACCTGGCGTAGTGCTCAATTTATGAAAAAATGTGCTGAAAAGGGTTAAAGTGCTTTTAATTATTTTAACAGTTTTAGGAAAACAATATTTGTTTAAATTATTATACAAGTAGTGATGGTGTTGTCAATAATTTTGGTGCTCTAATAAGCAATTAGTGTGACTGTCATCCGCTTATCCCGCTGAACAACACCTGTTGTAGCATTTTAGTGCTCGATAATAAAAATTCCCGATAGTAAAAGAGATTTTTTTTACGAGACACATCTTTCATTGGAAAATAATGTTTGTTTGTGAATTGACGCGTGTTATCGACCACCAACATCGCATGGTGCATAATTAATTAATTGTTCTTCTTACGCATATAAAGTTATTTAAATCAGTGGGCCGATCAAAGAGTGGGCGGCCAAGATGGAGGATGGATGGGAATCCCACGTATCCCCTTTGGTAATGGGCGTGGGGATGGGTATGGGAGAGATGCAGGGACACGGCCAAGAAATGCCGGTTGATTTGAACATGCCTCAGCAGCACCAGCAGGAGCTTGGATCGCATCCAGAGATCGGGGCGGCTATTCATCAGGAGATCGAGCAGGAGATGGGCAGGGAAATGGGCAGGAATAACATGCGATCTCATCACGACACAATGGGAGGACATGAAGATTATTTCTCACATCAGGTAGGAACAAACACAGATAAAATGCCATATTTGCAAAAGAATCTCAAACACAATTAAAGAAGAAAATCCTAAAAATTTTTAATTATTCTCAACATTATTAAGAAAAATTTGTCGAATGGAACATAAAAAACAAATTTATTTAATCATGATAATTTATACAGTTAATTAGTTATGATGAGATATTAACTAAAATAATTCATCTTTTTACACTTTTGTTCATATACTGACATTTCATGCACTAATTTTTCTTTTCCCGACCAATTAGGTGGTAGACTTCTATGAAATATTTTGTGGAAAATATCTGAAATTGTCAAATATCAAAATTCCAAACAAAATTATTGTTTTGAACTGAAATAATATAAATATATATCTCAAAAATAAACTTTAGAAAATGGGGTATAAAAAGTAATTAGGTACTACATGTACTAATTTAGGCACTAATTCCCAGAGCGTTATAAGTAAATAAATAAATCTAAAAATAGTCTCAAAGAAGAAATAAAAGTCTTAAAGTAGTCTTGAAAGACCAGAGAATTATGTTAAAAAGGTTTAAACTTGTAGTTTTATGAAATACTTTACAATTACCACAATACTGATTTTAACAATTTTGTTACATTATTAAGATTCGTTATTAATTGAAAACAAAAAAAAATAATTTTTGCAATTGTTGGCAGTAGGTAATTTTAGTTACTTAATAAAAGCTTAAAACTAGATTTGAAAATACTGTGCGAAATTATTTATAGAATTCTTAAATTTATTTTATAAGCTATAGTCAAATTATAGACTCTAAAATATTTAAGCTCTAGCTCTAGAAGGTAATTGGTTTTAAGTATCAAATAATAGAAGTTAGATAAAGGTTTGGAAATATTAAAAACGTATTTCAAGAAAATGTAGTAAACTTCTTATACTTTACAGTTAGTTATAAAGCTGCTTTACAGTACTTTTTCCAGTACTACTTACTAGATTTTTTCGTTGAATTTCTTAGATTTGATATTTCTGTTGGATCGATTCAAAGATAAAAATCATTTTAGCTTTAGACTATTTGATATTTTGGTCTGATTCGTATTGATCGACTGTTATTTTTGACAGATGCCGTCGTTTGACGTGTTGAGTAGTTTTTTGAAATAAACATAAAAGTTAAAAATTAGTTTCTTTCTGATAGCACAATATTGCTTTTACAACTTTACATTAAGAAGAGACAAAATAAAGGATGTGTAAAGAAAATGAGATGTACTTTTGAAAACCAAAAGTGCCAGTGCGCATGCGTTAATCGAAATTTAACCAAAAGTCAAACCACAATGGATACTGTTCTATTCTAAAAAATCAAACAAAAAACCAAACGGAAATATCAAGCCAAACGCAGTCAAGTGAAAGTCAAATAGTGTAAAGACGCAAATTGTCTTTACACTATTCTTCGGACTGTTATCCAAAACTATCTCAAAAATATTTATTTATATTTGAAGAATTGGGTTGAGTTAGTAATTACATCTTCAGAAATTCTTAGAACCGTAAGATAAACTAGTGACTATAAATTTTATAACTGAAAGTTTTGAACATCAGATTTAAAGCAGATTTGAAATGTCAAATAAAAAAATCTTAAAAACTATTAAAAAAATTTTATTTTACAAATTACAGACTCTTCAAGTACTTATCTCCAAAACATGTTAGCTCTAGGACTTTTTGTATTTCAAAAGATATCGAATACTGAACAAGATTGTCTCAAAATTTATTAAACTATTTATATTCTACAAGCTATAGACTTACGAAGTCTAATCCCTAGAATTGTTTAGCTTCAGACTATTGGTTATAAGAACGATCAAATTTGATTTCAAAAATTTTGTTGAATTAGTAATAACAGCTTTTTAACTGTTAGTTGTAGATAATCTGGTAAAATTATAAGACGAATGGTTATGAACAACAAATTCAAAGTACATTTGAAATAATAAACAAGAAAAAAAAACTCAAAAACTGTTAAACTTTTTATATTTTACAAAATAATAACAAAGTCACCAAGTCTCACCTCTAGAACGTAAATTTTTACCACGATTCGTACTTGTAATAGTCATTTGTTTGTCAAGCCATTTTAATATTGTTGCTAAATTTTTTTTATGTGATACAAATAAAGTACAATGTCAAACAGTTTTTTTAATTTCTTTAATTACGCTAGTTTTCTAGTTTTCAAATGCTAATTTGTGCCACTAAATATAGCATCGTTGTGATCCTGCGTCCTAAAATCGAAAATTTGTTCATATTCTCTACTTGTTCCATTTTAAAATTTTTTATCTGGGCATAAAATACAAATAACAACAATTTAACGCAATTTTTACATAAAAATTACTTTGTGATGAGTTTTTTCAAATTGTAGGTTGCAAGCGAGACCGATTTTCTCATAATCACGCTTGAGTATCTATTCAAAATTGCTGCTGTTTCACAAAAAATTAGGTATGTTTACGCACTTTTCACATATTATAAAACTTTACGTGCATTTGCATTTCTCATACCTGGTGTAATAATAATGAATGTGTTTTAATAATTATTTTGATCATCAGTAGTAGCGTTATGATAAACATTCGCGTTGACCATTTGCTTCAAACAAATAAGTCATTGTGTTACATTTTTCCAACTGATATATTTTTTTTCTGTTGACTGTTTATAACTTCTATTTACCAAGATGTTGAACTAGTCCTCCAAGATGAATTTTACCTCAAATGTCCAAGTTAATAATAAATTTCACTTAAAACGTAGAATCTCTTCGTCTAGGAATATAAACTGAGTTACAAGAAAGACAATAATAATTAAAACCAAATTTTAAAAAACGAATATTATTCTATTTAACACAGCTTCAGGTTGATCTATCATCAATGACAAATATCAAAAATTGAAATTACCAATAATTATTGTATTAAAACAAAGGTCTTGAACACAAAAAAATATATACAACATATAAAAAACATCAATAAATCAAAATCACGAAGAAATAATATTTTCAATTATCTAGGGTTCTATGATATCAATAATTTTGAAACAGTTTACTTTTTGGAACTTCTAGCAGCACGAGCTTTTTAATCTTTTTCAAATGCAATTCTCAATTATTATTCTGCATGAGACAAGCTCTAACAGATTTATCTCGCGTATCCTAAACTTCCTCTATGGGATTTATATCAGATTCATTCCAGGCCATTCTAAAAGTGTTCTTTTTGCAGATACTTTATGAGTAAACCCAAAATTATAAAATGACAGGGTGTTATAACAATAATTTTATGTTCGACTGCATCATATTGATAAGGTTTTTGACATTGTTTAGTGTCCAAAATCTACCACTTTTTTGGACTAGTAGCTTTTGTTTATTTTTTTGGACTCATCTGTCATTGTCAAGTATAAATGTCGAACTAAATAAATAATTTATTTTCGTCAAAAAATTACAAATATTAACAAGAAAACACACTGCTCTATGAGTGAGGATCAATTAATTAATTATTGTTATAGAAATTAATGTTTAAAACACAATTTTTGTTGTCACAAATAGTAACGCCCGACGATAAAGAATTCTCCGAATTTCGAATTTGAATGGTTGACGATGAGGGATTCCCTGGAAGAGAATCTTTCCCCAAGATTTTGCTAGCAGTACCTATTTTAGTGTTTTCTGATTGAACTATATATCCTTCTGCGACGGACGACGAAGACCATCCTCCATGTCGCATTATATTCTCCATACTAGCTCCCGAATTAGCCAAAAGACTTGCAGAAGTGCGCCTGAAACAGTGTCCAGTGTATGAAGACGGATTCTCCAAATTCAAATATTTCGCCACAACACTCGGCAGTGCCGCAATCTTGTGCACTCCCACCGGTTGAACAGTGCATTTTTCTCGAACGTAGTTTATGACGAATCTGTTATGTGGTGTCCGCGCTGGTCTGAGCTGCATGTATTTTCTAATAATTTCTAAAAAGTTTAAGTTTTGAAGATCTCCAGGCAATATTACGAAAGATCTATCTTTTTTGGTCTTCGTGTCAACAAGTTTAACCAAGAAATGTGTTTGACAATCTTCCACAAAATTTGTCTCTAGTGCAGCCAATTCTTGGCGCCTACACGCCCCAGCGATGCCGAATATAAGAATGACCTAGGGTACAGAGAAGCATTTATGAGAATAGGAAAAAATAAAAAATCAGTGACATGCCTTGTTTAACAAATGCTCCTTTTCATCTGCTGCAGTCAAAAATTGCTCAACGTTTTCTTTACTCAATGTATTGGACTTCTTCGGCCTATGTCCCTCTGCTTTTCTTTTTAGATAAAGAATCACACTTGGAAACTTACTGATGTCCACCCCTTCCTTAATGTTAATTGTCGATCTTAACATGGAGTATTTAGACCACAGTGTGGAACTCTTGTAACATTCCAGTTCACTATTAAAATACGCCAGTATGCTGTCCTCACTCGTTTTCGATATATTTTTCATTATGCACCACTTGCGATACATTGCATACATATTTTCGTATACGGATTTTGATTTAGTAGGCAACAATGATTCCCGGGCATTTGCTGCCAAAGCTCTCACGTCTTCTACTCCATCCATACCCAGAACTTTACACTTTACACTTGGAACAGCTTAGAATGATTATATTTTGAAAAATTTTACGTTTCTATAAACAAAAACAGTTGTTAGCAACCGTTACCCTGGAGGCACCCAAGCTAAACTCAGTACATGATCTGGATGATCTCCTGTATCTTCGTGTCAGCGTATTTTCCCAATTATTTCTTCAAAGCAGTCGAACATAAAGCTTTGTTTGCCACTCGTACATAATCTGACTTGTTTTGGACTCGTCTTTATTATGGCCGCGCTTCGCTTGGCCATAAACTCGACTCGTCCAAAAAAGTCATAGATTATGTACTTGTGACAAAAATAGCTATTTTGACGATGACATAAACAAAATTTTAAAAGTTGTCAGAAGCAATTTATCGATTTTTTATAGTTATTTTCGATTCTAAATTTCAAAATGATACTCTTGCATTTGAAAATGAAAACTTCTATTCTCAGATGCAAAAAGATTTTGCAATCGTGTATCAAACAACATTTTCTTGAAAACTGAAATAATAACAATTAACTATGTTGACAATTTGCTAAATGTTCACCATTGCTATCAGTTTATTAGTACAAAAAAACTATGCAGTATGTTGTGACCGTCTAATAATGATGACAGCAACCAAGTAACAAACATCAAAAAAACAAACAATTTTGTAAAAGCAAAAACGTTTAGTTTGTTCACCGTTTGTAATGTGTGAAAGTGATAATGAAACCTACCTTTTGACGTTTCGGAAGCCGTACGAAATGCAGTGTCTTTTCTTATTCCTCAAAAATCATGTAGGCAATATGAAGCTGCTTACAAAGAATTTATGCAATAGTCTAACTTTAAGAAAAAAATCAAAAGTTTTAACGGAAACTGAAATTGAGAAATTTATTAAAGAGGCGCCTGATGAATGACTTTTACTAATAAAAGTAATTGATTTTTTATTAAATATAAATAAAATTAAAATTGTTCAAATTGTGGTTTTTTATAAAAAACCGCAGGATACAAAATGCTGGATGTAAAAGTATTTTGCGTTCGGCAAAAAAAAGCAATCACATTGCGTTGTATTGGTTACCATGTAAATGTCAACATTTGACAGCCAGTTGTCGAAAATAGTTATTTACATAAAAGTCAGGAAAATGTCACATTACTGAAGAGGAGCTAAATTGAAATACGAGGCACTTTGTGTCGAGTATTTTAAAGCTCCGAGTCAAGTAAGAGATTTTATTAACGTGTTTTGTATTAAATTTTTCCGGAAATTGTAAAAAAAGACGAAATTTACAAATTTTAGAATTTTTTTTACAAATTCCACAAAAATCAAGTTTGTCAATTTTGTTGGCAACTATAGTTACTATTGTATCATATTTTATTTGCGTCGTGTAAAGTTTTTACAGTAGTAGACTGGAAAACTCAATTTTCCTGCGCGTAAATAAGCAGGAAAATGTTGTTTCCAAGACGATTTCCGGAAAAAGTAACTTAAGCATTATAGATTACTTTGGGTATCTAATATAATAAAATATTTTTGTCTACAGTTTAAAGCTTTACTTTTTAATTACTTTTTTTTTAATCTCAACAATCTTTTATCGCATTTTTTGAAAGAATGTTACTTTTTGCACGCACATTGTCGCATTTCTTTGAAATTTAATTGTAGCTTAACGCACATTGCTCAAGCATGAAATCGTGATGTAGAATGAGTGATCACAAACTTTTTGAAAGTAGTTTCCGCTAAATATTGGTAGTCAAACTGTTAAAGAATCTGAAATAATTGTGAAGACTTGTATTATTATTTATTATTATTACGTACAATATTTATAAACAATTTAAAAAATAGAAGAAAAACTTTGTTTTACTCCAATCAACTAAAGATCATAATTAACATCCGCGTAAACAATAAAATGTCGATAACATAATAATCTACATAGTAGAACTGTTGACAAGCGACTACGGTTCTACAAATCAAATTTGCATAATAAAATTAAAGAATTTGCACAGTCACCACAAACATTTCAAATTACCTGAAAGAGAAAGCCATTTAAATGTCAAGCTCTCTAATCGAACAACGCTGCTTAAATCTCATCAAACACCGTTTCAATCTGGAGTTGCAATTGTAATTTAAATTGGTAATTAAAGCCAATCGACACAACTTTAATCTCAATGGCTTTAAAAGCATCTTTGAACTAAAACGCCGAGTGCTTAGTGGGCTTTATCAGGAGCCAGAACGGTTTTAATTTGCATTTACTATTTCCTACGCATTTTATTTTTAAATTTTGTATTTTATGAATGGGAATATACTATTTCATCATTTTCAATTTAGCAAGTTGGTGTGAAATTAATAATCTAATAGGCAATTAATAATTAATGAAAAGCTAATTAATGATCACTGATTGTGATCATTGATTTTCCTTTGTAAAACATTTAAAATGTTAGAATAAAAAAAAATATTATTTTATGTTTTTAAATATAATATAAAGTTACGTTTTTTTCTACGTTTCTCGGACATTATAATTTAGAGAAACGTTTCAGTTTTGAAAAACAACGGATTTACGTTGACAATATTATTATTATAAAAAAAAACTTTTAAGTATATTAAAATAGAAAATGAATATATTAATTCATTATTGCATAAATGTTAGA